>JANVYB010000005.1:1290899-2581798 GCA_027406005.1 Colletotrichum horii
TGGATTGTCTATCAGGACTTGGCGAGGCGAGGCTCGCTGTGACGCTCCATCCATATTACAGATAAATATAACAAAAGGGGCTTCCTCCAATGGTGCTGAGCAAATCACTGATGGGTCGGTTGGGTGCGTTGGGTTCTTGAATCACAAGATCGTCTAGTCGGGCATCGCGGCTCGGTGGGTTGTTGAGAATGGTGATAGTACCCGCAATGTTGAACGCTTCGGTCAAGTGCAGAGCCTGCCAAAGCCAATAAACTCGATCCACCATGGCATGATGAAGGAAGAAGGTTGGGTCGTTTGTGGACGAGAAGATGTCTGACGCTTCGCCATTGACAATCATCTTGAAAATCGTCAGCTTAGAAAACACAGATACCCAGTTTCAGGATTCGAACTGAGACGTACATGTCCAGATGTGTGTGTTCCGAGGAAACCATCTCCAAACCTTCCTTGGAGCTCGTCCTGAAACGTCTTGATGTTCATCGCTGCAGCGCCGACGGTGAGATTCAAGACGTTCTCGGGGGTCATCCAATGCTGCGATGTCCAGTCGCTAATATCCCGGGACAGGCATCGGGGATTGTAGGCGAGAGGACCGCCAGGATTAGCGGCTAGACCATTCATGCCCGGAGAGACGGGTCCCAGATGAACAGTCATACTAGCGAGATGTCAGCACTTTCCCCGAAGCACACCAAATTCGTGATGATGAATGCAGAATCCACACATCGGAGAACACGTACTTTCCGAAAGGCCCCCTGGTGACACAGCCGCCGCCATCGCCGGAAGGGATATAGACAGCCCTTCCCGTGAGCCCAGATGAACTGCCATTGTGATACTTGAAAACACCATTGCTGCTCATACTTGTGTCGCTCCCATCAAACATGGGCGCCTTGGAAGGCTCATCGCGGTACGCGAGCCAATTCCAGTACTATCGCCACATCAGCTAACCACAGGGCTATTTCTTTCCTCCCTACTTACCGGTTGGTAGCCGTCATAGCCGCATTCCTCTCGGAGGGCATTCTCGTACGCCCAGGTGAAGTATCGGTGCCAAGTGAGGAAGTTCCCCTGTCAGGTGTTAGAACTTGTCCTGGGTCGACTTGTCCAGATTGCAAAGTGCTCACAGTTCCGTGGATGCTCAAAGTTTGGTTGATGTGAACACCAACAAAGTCGTCATATCGGTTCCGTGCCCCGGGGGCGAATCCGGAAGCCTGAAGTTTGGATGGCAGTTGCAAGAGGCAATTCACCGCGCCGGTGTAGGCTTTCTTCTCGGAGCCAGACAAGGAGTTCCTGTGAAATGGTCAGTCGTTTCTTGGGACCAGCTCGAGACACTTGGCCACTTACCAATCTTTACGAACCCGAGCATTGAAAAGCGTGCAACCGTCCCTCTTGCCAAAAGCGCCGCTGCCCTCGGCAGCCTGCAGAGCTTCGATCGCCTGGGATTGGATTTCCGAGAGTTCATCGCCTTCCTCAAATGCCAGGATTGGGGCGGCGCACAGGCCCAGGACGGTAAGAATATTGACAAGACGCATCGTGGGATTGTTGGGTGTCAGTGCCGACAACGGTAGCTGGCCCTTTGAGGAGTATCGAGGAAATTGAACCTGGGGCTATCGAAAACTCGGAGGCGTTCATCGTCAGTTTGGGTCATCCCGCTCACTAAATACCGTTGCTGATGACATGGGTCAAACCTGCCGTCCCCCGCCCTAGCCCACGCTGACTGCTTTCAAGCACAGTTTTGACCTGTGCGAAAGAGGCACAAAAGCCGACCAACGATGTCGGTGGATTCGTGGACAACCCTGGAGCTCTCGAACCCTGACCTTGCCGGCATGATGGCTAAAGTGTTGGTTGGCTCGTGTGGAGTGAACTTGCAGAAGCGATATGGGCAAGTCGGGACCAGCCAGCATGGGTCGGGCGAGACCCCTGGTTAACAAAATATCAGGGTTACACCCACGGTCAGCACTAGCAATGGTCCAGAAGCAATGGTGTCTTAGATCGCGTGGCAAACGACTAACGGTCATTGATCAAGGGCGCTCTTCTCAAGAAATATTCCATGCCTTCTCAGTTATGATTTTTTTGTTGGTGTGCCGGCGCGGTGCCGACGATGGTGCCGAACATCCGCCCCGAATTTGCAGGGTGATGATCTGGTACGTGGGGCCGATGCCGGTTCGCCTCGGAACACTTCCTTGTTGAAGTCTGAACAGTGGTCCGGCCAAAACTTGGCATGCGGCTGGGATCTCATTTGACATGAATTATCCCGCATTTGCACCAAGATCCGCTCCGAGAGTTGTTGGAGAAGAGAAGCATGGCTTGTTGCTTGGGCAAGCCGCCTTCCGTCGCCAATCCTGCAACCATGAGCAGATGCCCACTTGTCTTAGATTAAGAATGTGGGGTTCCGTCTCCGAACCTTGGAGATAGGTAACATTAGATTGCCGACCGAATCAGGCAGGTTCTTTTTGAAGCGGCACCAAATCCTTCAATGAGCCTTGGCTGTTGGTTATGACCGTACGTAAGATGTTAGTGTCTCAAGCGGCTGCGGCAATGGTCTGCTAGAAAACCATGTTTCCAACATTTAATGCAACGCGAATCTATAAGGTCAATGAATACTGGGCTCAGAATACGCGACCATTATTCAAAATTGAGACCAATTGCGGCATTTTGGAAGCGTTTCATTGACAAACCAACGCTGAGGATTTTGAATAGTGACAGGAACCGAAAATGGATGTTTATACTTTTCAATATATCAACTGATGTAACCCTTCCCACCCAACTGTTTCATCATCCCAGAAAGCAAAGGCAACACTAGCCCGCTCGCGGGGCAAATGTCAACGGAACACCGGCAGGACTCGCGTCAGTTATGTCCTGGGCAATTTGCAAGAGTGTCGGAACCGTGAGGGCAGTATCGGTCGGGGACCAGCCCAGCACCACTGGAAATCTCTCGTTCCCTGCACAAAGTCAGTCAGCATGCCGGAGTTCTGGTTTTCTTGCATGTTTGTCCAACTTACGGAAGAAATACTCAAAATAAGACCTCTTGGCTACTGGATTGTCCGGGCTGCCCCAAACAGCCAGCATGAAGGCGCATTCTCCGGCCGATGTTCCCTCCCTCGCCTCGGTTACGTTCATCGTCGGGTTGAGCAAGCTCATCTGCTGAATGTGTCGGGCGCGAGCGTTGGATATTGACGTGACGTCAAAGTTTTGGGCGTTTCCAAAGTAGGAGAGGAATTGGTTGAATGTTCCCGCGTCGAATGGGTTCGTTGGATCGAAGTACTCGTCGCGGCGGGACATACTTCCGTCGTGTTCAATAACATTGTGCTTGTTCAACATGTCCAAATCGATGTACTGTAAACAAATGTTACTAATTTGGAAGGTGACTTCAATCCAAACTGATGTGCTGGTTGATTATGTTGTGGAAAGTGGCACATGAGTTCAACTTACGTCTGCATTTGGGTCCGGATTTGTTGCCAATCCCGGAGTAAATGTTCCAACAGCAATGTCATCGCCCATATTTATCCCGTCGGAAAAAGCCGATTTGATCATGTCTAACGTAATATGACGACCGTTGTGTGGGAGGAACCCATGATTCGCCAGTGTATTCAACATTGGACAAGGCGAACGAACTGGAAACCCATCAAGTCAGCAATCAACCTCATGCGCAGCTTGGTGCCGAGAGCTCCCACCATCCCCAGGTCCAGCTGGTGTCCAGGTAAAATGATTGGGTTTCAATTTGGACGGCAGATTTCTTAGAATGGACCCCGAATTGGACGGGCAGCCAAAGCCAATTGAACCAAAAAGACATAGAGGAACGCCGTAGGCCAGCGGGAGGGTTCCCGCGACCAGGAAATAAGAAAAGTGCATATTTTATGATATGTAGGAGTTGGATGAAGCCCTGGTTCAGGAGGAGATATTTGAAAGAGGTGGTCGGCGAATATGAAAAAAAACCAGCATACGGGCGTCGATCGTAGTGAGCAGATCCATCATTGATATAACAGAAATTTGATGGATTCACGATATCATCGTCCCCTCTTGCTAGACCTCTTCAGAGTAGTTTTGGAGTCCGTTGAAAACTGCCTTTCCAACAAGGCAAGTCATAATGTCGATCTTCAGCACTAAAAACGCCAAATGGCTTGCCTTCCTAGCGCCGCCCCTGCCCGACGCGAGCTATTCTTCCGGAGCGCTCAGGAACCGAGCTTTCGCGTTGTGTTAGCGCTCGGCAGCCGCTTAAAGAAATCAAATCATTCAAAGAACCCCGTTTCAATTTTCATTCCAGTTCATCCTATTGGACGCGTCCGTTGTTGAATGGCCCCCGTCTCGAACAATGATCAGGGTCCAGGCGAGCATCCGGCCGATCTAGGCCTAACGGCAGGGAAACAGAAATGACGAGGACAGAGGTCAGGCACGCCAATCGGAAGAGGTCCGATGTGCAATCAGCGTCTTATGAGTCGTGATCTACAACGCTGTCTCTTTGATGGTCCCGCGGACATGACTCTAGCTTGCTCAAGATGCGAGATCCCGTTGACTAGGACGCCTTGGCTCTGTTGGACCCCGCGATTTACTGCATCAGTCATCGCACATGAGATGAAGCGATCGAGACCTCAGTTCCTAGAGGTTTGGATGTGAACCGTCAGTGGCAAATTTCTGAGATTTGGTGCTTTTAGCTATGCTATGGCTAAATGTTAGAATACATGGGTTTGCATTGAGAAAATATTTCACGGCCATCAGATTTTACGCTGCCGCTGCTACCAGGTCACATTCGGCCTTGTCGACTGCCTCTCAATGTGTCTCAGCCATGTTCATCATCTGGATATACGCCTTGTCCTGGCGGCACTGAGCCAGTTCAGCCACCTATTCGGCGCGATGAACGAACTCGACCGGCTTGTCCACGTTCCCATTCTCATTTTCCTGGATTGCGTTGGCCTTCTCTCCAAACTTGTTTGCCATCTCATCCAATTCTCTACGACAACCCGGTTCTTTCCTGCGGTCTTCTTTAGAACCCCGCCCGCAGGCAATCTCGAAGTACTCGCTGCGTAGGGGCATCAGATGAAATCAGACTCCGGTCTCTAACGGCATATCCTCCTTTCCGGAGCCCGTGGTCCTTCGACCTGGACGTGGACGGAGTTGCAAGTTCTAGTCATCTACCACTCTAGTATACAGACTAAGATTTCTGAAAGGACAGAAATTCATTCTCAGCGCCGGCAACTTGCTTCGTTCTGTTGAAATTACAGGGAACCCATCGAGGTTTCCCAGTGTCGGAGAGAGTGGACCGGGAGAGGAGTTTAGCCAATGGTTGTACACGGCTGGGCGTATCTCGACACCGAATACCGGATTCAGTGCGTCTGGGCGCCGAATGCGAGACCGACGACGGCAATGTCAAGCCTGGTTCGAATCATGGGTCCCAAGAAGGAATTTCGGAAACGATAACCTCTCCCAAGAATACAATAACAGCTCTTTGAGAGCGGCGCAAGCATGGTCGCGACTCAGGAAAGTCAGCAAACGGACATAAGGCCGGACTTGCTGACCGTGCAGCCCTTGGGCCAGGACTGGAGTGGGAACTTACAATCGAAGTTGCTTGGCAGACAGATCCGCAACTACTCTCTTGCGACTTTTGTCACCGCCGTCTCTGTCACTCAACTTCCAGGTTCAGAAACGTAATTACAATATACTACTACGGCTGGTCTTGTCCAAAGATACCCGTGCCCGTGGATCTGTACAGGGAGTCGAACTCAAAACTCAGGCCCGCTGCCCCCATAAGTATGTACAGATGGAGAGAGATAGTTGCCATAATCGTCTAGGCCCCGCGGCTATCCCTACCACAGATCTGATGGAACTTAAATTGCTCTCGCCTTTGGCCGAATGCAACCGCGACACGGACTGAGGGCAGAGTCTCCACGCTGTTCAGCCAGTTCATCAGGCAGGTCCGAATACACCGGCAGCAGGTAATGATCCAGGCTTATCGACGGAAGGAAACTTGCGATGGCACGAACGTTTCCCCTGATTCTAGCCTGTTGTCGGCCCACCAGGGAAATGAGTACTAGCTTGGCATATTCCTCTGATTCTTTGGGTGAGATATCTTGCATACTATATAATGGGACTTTACGCCTTATTTCTCGAATCAATACCAGCTCAGACATCATCTGAAAGCTTTCGACTTCTCTGCCCTTCTCACCTTGTCAGCTTTCATTGTCACCAAACATATAATTTCTCGAATCAGCTCCATTTTGCTGTACGACGGCAGTTGGTGACCTCCCAAAATGGTCAGAGGTAGTTTCGTGGGTTTCGTAGCCCAGGCTATCGGCGCCATGGTAACACTTGCCCACAGCCAGGCGGACTTCCAGCAGTATTGCGAGTCTTTCAATGCCAGCACCTCTTCGATTGCCGGCGTCTCTTTCACTTCAACGTACATTCCCACCGGAACCGAACTTCAGCTCAACGAAGCGGACGCCACGTGTGGCATCTTTACCCAGGCCGTGTCAGTCAATCTATGCCGTGTAACGGGACAAGTGCCTACCTCGAACCGCTCTGGTTTCTGGTTCGAGGCGTGGCTGCCTGAAGACTGGAGCGGTCGCTTCCTCGCAACTGGCAACGGCGGTCTCGGCGGCTGCATACAGTACTATGATGTGGAGTATGGGGCTTCTCTCGGATTCGCAACCATCGCAACCAACAACGGACACCAGGGATACACTGGAGCCCCTTTCCTTCACAACCTCGACGTCATCCAGGACTTTGCTTACCGCTCCATCGAGCACGGTGTCTCCATCGGCAAGGAAGTCGCTCAAGCATTTTATGGCAAGTCCCATACCAAGAGCTATTATCTTGGATGCTCTACAGGTGGGCGCCAAGGATTAAAGGCAGTCCAGTCTTTTCCCGACCTATTTGACGGTGTTGTGGTTGGAGCGCCTGCTATTGCGTGGAATAATCTTACGTCATGGGCTACTCAGTTCTACCCCCTTCTTGGGACAACGGAGTCTGCGACGTTTATTCCTCTGGACATGTGGCCAGCCATCCACCAGGATATCTTGGATCAGTGCGATACGCTTGATGGCGTTGCAGACGGCATCCTGGAATCGCCTAATCTCTGTAACTACAACCCTGATGGTCTCCTGTGTCCTGATGGCGACGGTCAGACAAGCGGATGTCTGACTGCTACGCAACTGGAAACCCTGAAGAGTATTTACTCACCGGTTTTGGACGCTGCTGGTAGCCTCGTTTATCCGAAGATGCAGCTTGGATCTGAGTTTACTGGAGCTGTCGACAGTTACTTTTCTGGAGCGGTCTCGCCAGTGTCAGATTGGTGGCGATATGCTATTTTCAACGACTCCACCTGGGATCCCATGACTTTCAGACCGGAAAACTACACTGTTGCGTCAGGCCTCAACCATTTCAACATTGATACCTGGGAAGGTGATTTAAGAGCGTTCAAGAGTCGCGGCGGGAAGCTTCTTCACTGGCACGGTTTGGCCGATGGTGTTCTCTCGAGTGAGAATTCTCCCAGATACTATGAACACGTCTCGCAAACCATGGGCATGGATTCGGATGCCCTTGATACATTTTACCGCTATTTCCGCGTTTCTGGCATGTCCCATTGCGGCAGTGGCAATGGCGCAACTTTTATCGGCCACCAGTCAGCGAGCACCGCTAGTCTGGCCCCGGAGGAAAATGTGCTGATGGCGGCTGTGCAATGGGTTGAGAATGAGGTCGCCCCTGAAACCATTATGGGCACCAGGTACATCGACGGGAGCAAGGATAACGGTGTCGACTTCCAACGCAGGCATTGCAGGTGGCCTTACAACAATGTGTATCAGGGCGTTGGTGACTATAAAGATCCTAACACTTGGAAGTGTGTATTGTAAGCTAAGCATCTTAACACGCTGGCGATAATGGACATCTGTAGGAAAATCTTTTGAAAACTAGATTCTGTTTTCGAGCGAGAATAACAACTTAATCGCCTTACGGATGAGCTGTTTCCTTTGCCAATTCTTCAGCTCTGGACTCTTAATCCTGTGGAATAAGAAGGATATCATTGTTTCAAAGGACTTCCTAGCTATTAAAGCGCACACCTGTAAACGAGTCGTTCCGGAATGAGCTATGCGGTTGATGCAACGGAATGATGCGTGCATGTATTCATAACTCGTGAGCCACTTGGCCAATTTTCTTAGGTACTCTGCAATAGCTGTTATCTATGTAGTAAAATTAGAATGTGCCTATTTCTTGCGAAGCATTACCATACTCCCAAAACAACAAAATCTCATCTCATCACATCAGTCAACCTGATTAATGGCACAAATTGAGGTTGAGTTGACGGATGCCAATGCTGCGGCCAGCTGGGAACAGCTGCCGTGGCTCTGTCAGCCGCCCCACACACGGCGACCGCTGACGCCGAGTACCGAACTTTTTTCATCCACCCCAGCATCCCGACTCCAAAAAATTTCCAGCCGCCCTCCAACGAAGTTTGGCGAAGGAATTCTGCATCGAAAACACCGCGAGTTCGACCACCACACGACAAGATGGCGACCCCCGCGAAGGCACCTGCCAAGGGACCTGCGAAGCGATCCAAGACCTTGAAGAGGGACACAAGGGTGGAGAAGCGAAAGCAACAATTGCAGAGCATCGAGCAACTCGAGAAGGCCGTCGCCGACTTTGTAAGTTGTCGATGCACGCCCTCCATGACCTTCAATCATGCGACCCGGACACTGACACCTCCTCGCCGGCATACAGGACCCCAAGAGCGAATTCACATCCTTCTCCGAACTCCCCCTCTGCGAAGCGACCGCCACAGGCCTCGAGAAATCCCACTTCCAGACCCTCACCGACATCCAGTCCCGCGCCGTGCCCCTCGCCCTCAAGGGCCACGACATCCTCGGCGCCGCAAAGACCGGCTCCGGCAAGACCCTCGCCTTCATCATCCCCGTCCTCGAGAAGCTCTACCGCGCGCGATGGACCGAGTACGACGGCCTCGGTGCCCTCATCATCTCCCCGACCCGCGAGCTCGCCGCGCAGATCTTTGACGTCCTGCGCAAGGTCGGCCGTAACCACGCCTTCTCTGCTGGCCTGGTCATCGGCGGCAAGAGCTTGAAGGAGGAAGCCGAGCGCCTGTCCAAGATGAACATCCTCGTCTGCACGCCCGGCCGCATGCTGCAGCACCTCGACCAGACCGCCGGCTTCGACGTCGACAACCTCCAGATCCTGGTCCTCGACGAGGCCGACCGCATCATGGACATGGGCTTCCAATCCGCCGTCGACGCCCTTGTCGAGCACCTGCCCCAGACCCGCCAGACCCTCCTCTTCAGCGCGACGCAGAGCAAGAAGATCTCCGACCTCGCCCGCCTCTCCCTCAAGGACCCAGAGTACGTCTCCGTCCACGAGGAGACCACCCCGAAGAACCTGCAGCAGCACTACATCGTGACCCCGCTCCCCGAGAAGCTCGACACCCTCTACGGCTTCATCAAGGCCAACCTCCGCTCCAAGATCATCGTCTTCTTCTCCTCCGGCAAGCAGGTCCGCTTCGCCTACGAGTCCTTTAGACACCTGCAGCCCGGTATCCCCCTCCTCCACCTCCTCGGCAAGCAGAAGCAGCTGCAGCGCATGGAGATCACGAAACGCTTCGCCGAGGCGAACCACTCCTGCCTCTTCGCCACCGACGTCGTCGCCCGCGGCGTCGACTTCCCCGCCGTCGACTGGGTCGTCCAGGTCGACTGCCCCGAGGACGCCGACACCTACATCCACCGCGTCGGCCGCACGGCCCGCTACGAGCGCGACGGCAAGGCCGTGCTCTTCCTCGACCCCAGCGAGGAGGCCGGCATGATCAAGCGCCTCGAGGCCAAGAAGGTGCCCGTCAACAAGATTACCGTCAAGGAGAGCAAGAAGAAGAGCATCACGAACCAGCTGCAGAGCATGTGCTTCCAGAACCCGGACCTCAAGTACCTCGGCCAGAAGGCCTTCATCAGCTACGTCCGCTCCGTGCATCTCCAGAAGGACAAGGAGGTCTTCAAGTTCGACGAGCTCGACCTTGACGCCTACGCCGCCAGCCTCGGTCTCCCCGGAGCGCCGCAGATCAAGCTGCGCAAGGGCGAGGACGCCAAGAAGATCAAGAACGCGCCGCGCGCCGGCATGTCCTCCGACGAGGAGGGGTCCGACTCGGACGCGCCCAAAAAGCCCAAGAAGCAGGAGGTGCGCACAAAGTACGACCGCATGTTCGAGCGTACCAACCAGGACGTCCTCTCCGGCCACTACACCAAGCTCGTCGCCAACGGCGAGGTCGACGGGCCCGCAATCAACGACGACAACGACGAGGACGACTTCCTCTCCGTCAAGCGCGTCCTCAACGACGACGCCCTCGACGCCGAGTCCGCGAACGCCCCCGGGGCCAAGCCCAAGGTCATCGCGTACGGCGACCAGCAGTTCATCGTCGACTCGAAGCGGCGCGAGAAGGCGCTCTCGTCCAAGAAGAAGATGCTCAAGTTCAAGGGCCGCGGCACGAAGCTCGTCTTCGACGAGGACGGCAACGCGCACCAGATCTACGAGCTGCAGAACGAGGACGACTTCAAGCAGGAGGGCCCCGCGGAGGAGCTGCGCCAGAAGTTCGTCGAGAGCGAGACGGCGCGCGTCAAGGAGGCGGACATGGACGACAAGGAACTCGCGAAGGAGAAGAGGAGGGAGAAGCGCCTCAAACGCAAGCTCGCGGAGAAGGAGGAGCGGGAGGGTGGCGCGGCGGAGGGGCCGCGGGTCGGCGGTGGGGACGGGGGCGAGGACGAGGACCCGTTGGCGCTGCTGCGGTCGCTGCCGATTGCCGGGGAGGAGTCCGAGGACGAGAGGCCGAAGAAGAAGACCAAGAAGTGGTTCCAGGACGACTCGGACGAAGAGAGGGAGAAGGCCAAGAGGGCGAAGAAGGGCGGAAAGGTGTTGGAGATCGACCGCGAGCCGGAAACGCTGGAGGATCTCGAGGCCCTCGCTGCGGGCTTGTTGAATTAATGTGCGTTTTAGACGTAGATACCCGGAACGGAAAAGTAATTGTCAATTTCAGGGGAAATATTAGAGCATTTCACTTCATTGTCACATGGGATGCGTGAAGTAATACGTGTCGCAATCATTAAATGCTCTGCCTAAAGGACCAAGTAGAGTCCAGGGGTATCACCAACCCCCAACGCCAAAAAGCTTCCATCCATCCGGTCGTCCCAGAATGCCAAAAAAATAAGAGTAACGTAACGCACTAATGTCCTCCTTCTATCGCTCAAAAAGTGCCCCCAAACCTGATGGTTACCAACGCCTATGAGATTTAAACCAACCTCTCGCCAAAGAGACGCGCCCTGTAAATACAGGTGTGGTCGGCGCCATAATTGTTCACCGCACGAATGGTGATGTGATCGGTCGAAGCTCCGAGCTTCACCAACTCGGGGCTGAGCTGGTGGACGTAAACTCCGTTGATGGTGTCGTTGCTCTCGTACGTGAACTGGCCAATCTTGACCCAACCATCCGACAACCACTTCTTGCGGGATGCCGTGTCTGGCTCTGGGAAATGACTGGCCGAGAAGTCCTCCACGCGCTGGCGCATGTTGATCTCTGAGATGTAAGCCCAGATCTCGATGTCCTGAGGCCGGGCGTCGGGGTTCAAGGTGGCGCCGGGCAGAATATGCTCGACCACGACGTGCCGCGGGACAATCTCATGACTGAGCAAGTATGAGATGAACACGCCCAGGTGTTTCCCATTTTTGCTTACAGTTGGTCGGCCGCACCAGCATTCGCCATCATCGTCCCAGCGCGTTTGGGTCTTGACGGGTTGCAAGACCCAGGGGCTTCGTCTCGTGCTCTTCAGCCAGGCGGGAGATCCTATCGGCCCGTTGAACTCCGGCTTGTAATTCGGTGACGTGTGCTTGATGTCGACGATAGAACCGCTACCGACTGTGAGATAGTTGACCTGGCGGCTAAGTTCCTGGTGCCAGTTTGCTCCGATGGTGCCCTTTGCAAGGGCCTCCAGTCCGGCATTTGCAATTGCCTGCCGGATCATGTCATCGACAATGTGTATCATCTCTGTTCGGGAGACGCCAGAAGGAGGGGCCTTGCCCATTGCAAGGTCGACTGACTGGACGATGTACTGCTCGAGCTTCTTCTGTAGCTCCTCGGCTTCGGCCTTGACTTCGCGGCGATGGGTGGTGAATTCGTTCTTCAGGTGTCCGATAAACTCCTCCCGCGTGACCACAATATCTGCAGCCCCCTTGTCCTTATAGAGATCCTTCACATATTTCTCGATCTTTTTGTCGAGGTCTTTCTCGATCTTATCCGGAATCGAGGTGCCAAAGGCGGGCTCCAGAATTTTAGCCACCTTCTCGTTGTTGCTCTGCAGCCACCCCTGCCAAGACTTGGAAAACTTGTTCTGGAAAATGTTATCGACGTCGGAAGCTGAGACGCCTGGATCAGGGGGGTTGGCCGCCATTTGATAAACGCGGTCTTCCTTGAGCTTATCTTTGATCGCCCGCCAGTGTTCGTCAGAGATGAAGTGATAGCCACCCTTCCCTGTGCCCAGAGTCAAAACTTCCTTGTCGGCTTTCATCAAGTCTCGCAAGGCATGCCAGAAGGCTTGTCCAACGATGGGCCGCCCATCTTTGTCAAGGCTCATATGGACAACCTTGGGCACAATTTGTTCGAGTCTATCAATCGAACGTTTGTGAAGGCCCGAGGCCAATGCCAAGTCCTTGATTGCGTAATCATGGACGCGTTGTTGTTGAAGGTGCTCCCTTGTATCTCTGTCACTGAAAATCGTGGATGGTGCCGCCATCCATAGCGGCACGAACTGACCCAAGTTATGACTAATGTCGGACAGTCCGTACCAATGTATTCCACCAAGGCCTCCGGCAGGAAATGAGGAGATTCCTGCATAGAAAGCCCACGCAAGAAAACACGACGCCAGGCCGGCCAGCACTGCTTTGATGAGCCACGCTTCAGGGGACATGAGGAAGCTGAGAACTTCCACAAAGGCGTCTGCCAACGTGAACATGATCCATGCGTGCCAGCCCATCTGGTCCCTGGGGATCTGCCTTGACGACTCGTCTAGTTCATCGCCCAATTGATCTCTTGGGTCGTCATCTACCGGGGATGGCCTATCGGGACGAGCAGTGTTGGTCCAGGTGTAAATGGGGGCGTAAATCTTTGGCCATGTCTGAAGACGCGTTGCACGTTCGCGCCGAATCTTTTGCTGTTCCTCGACATCACGCTGGTGCTCTTGTCTCACTGTCTCTGCCATTCCGTTGCCGAACAGACCGTGTTGCTCGGTCGTAACAGCCTCGACTCGAGCGTTGACACGAGTTTGCAGGGCAGGTACACGGGTTTCCTGATTGAGACGAGGCGGTGAATGGGAAGGGGGATGCGGAGGAGCTAAATGCGAGTTACCAGGCCGCGTTAGTCGATTTAACACTGGAGGCTGCGCTGGCTGAAAGGCTTGAGGTGAATGCACACCTGGTTGTGATTGTCGAGCGGGTCGGGGTGTTCCTGCGTTGCCTTGCCCTTGTTGGGGGGGTTCCGGTGTTCTCGAATTGAGAGGGTCTCGCTGAACGGGACTTGGTGTCCTGCCGTTGCGTTCCTCGTGTTGGGCAGGACTCGGTGTTCTCGCGTTGCGTGGCTCTTGCTGGACGGGACTCTGCCTTCCCGCGTTTCTCGGCTGTTGCTGGACAGGACTCGGTGACCTGGCATCTATCTTCGCTGGCTGGTTCTGTCGAGCAGGCTTTGGTGAAGGTGCTTCTGATGTCTGACGAGATTCGGTACGGCGTGCTTCTTCCGCAGCAGCGTTCCTAGCTTGGCTGCGCGTCGTCCTCCCGGGTGTAGGGGCAGCAGAACTTGGAACACTTTGAGCCGCAATCTGCCGGTCTGGTGAGGCACGACTTGAACGTCTTTGGCCTGGCACGCTCCCCTGTCTTGGTGTCTGTGGAGGTTGCAGTTGAGGTGCTGCAGCAAAGGGATTTGGACGCAACCGATGATCGGGTGCTGGTCCATCAGAGACCCTAGCGAGTGGTGACCGGGACGGTTCGCGCGGGCGGTCCTCTTGGTTGTATGAGGGCGGAGGCATCGGTGGGTTGTTTCTGGGACGTTGTAACACCGGCCTCGAGGGGCTCATGGCAGCAGCCACGCGATAGTCTTCTGCTTCCACAATAGAATCTTCTTCTTCAATAGTAGCCATTGGTCGATCGTCAATGGAGCCCGGGGATCTGGATCCGATAGTAGCGTCGCCAAATAATGAGCTTTCCTGCCCAAATGTTCGATTGGATTCGGGCGTGGCTGTCGGGTCTTCTGAGCCAGCTCGATTGCGTACTTCCTCGATGGCGCGATGGAAGGCAGATCCTATGGTCTCAGGAGGGACAATGTTTGACCTGCGAGGTGATCTGCGAAGAGGGCTGTTGCCGCGTGGTTCTTCTGAGCCAGCTCTTACCGGCGGCGGAAGACTAGGACCTCTGAGGGGAGCTGAAGTAGGCAAGATCCTCTGGTCGCGACCACCGCGATGGGCAGCTGGCTGGAATTCGGCAGGGTCGACCGATGGGGCTGGTGTTGTCTTAGTAAGGGATCTGAGACTGGTACAATGCAAACAAGGGACAAAGGGGTGTCCACGTGGCTGGGCTTACCTCGTCTCGGGGGACTCTGTCGCGGCGGTGAACTGTGTCTGCTAGCAGGTGAATTTGAGGCTGCGTCAAATCCAGGATCGAAGTCTGGCTCGTTATCCGGCTCCGGCTGGCGTCCTGGTTCCGGCTCTGGTTCCGATTCTGACTCCGCCTCCGGCTCCGGCTCAGACTGCTGTCTGCGATTCGGTCTCGGTGGGACGGAGGGTCGCCTCGCCCGACGCGGGCCGCCGTCATCACTGTCGTCATCGTCATTCAGTGCGTCCTCGAGAGCCACCTGGAGATTGCGAACTTGTCCGCGACGACTGTTCCTCGGCATAGTAGAAGGAGCGGAACCATACGATGTATCGTACCTAGCGGGCATGCTAGGGAGGTTCTGAGTGACGGCCGGGCCAGTCCGTACAGGCGGGGAATCCTCGTCGGCCCGAGAGGGTCTTCTCCTTGGCGGCATCTTGATGATGTGAGTGGAATACGATCTGATTTGGTGATTGGAGGGTGTGGTTGTTGATGTTATGGTATATGAGATGAGGCCGGCTGCGGAGGTGAGTGAGAGGGAATGAGGATGAATGAGATTGAGAGATGAGGTGAGGTAGAATGAAATGAGAAAAAAAAGGACTCGGGGAAAGAACGCCTCAAAAAAGGAAATCGCGATGAGAAAGAGCCACGATGAGAGGCAAGAAGGGGAAGACGGGAAGGTGCAACTCACATTATTATCTGGCGCAAAGGACCAGCGCCGCGGCGGTGAGGTCGATTGTATCCGCCAGGATAATGGCTCCAGCTGCAGTCTGAAGGTCTTGTCTCATCAACAATGCTAGACGCAGATGTCCATGAGTGCTATGTTGAGCGACAAGGGAGACGGCAGCCAAAGGAACAGCTCAAGGCAAGGTGTGAGAGCTGTCAGCGCTGGTGTGGGGGTGGAGGCGGGATGGGAAAAGGTTGAAGGTTGCCTTTGTGAATGCTGCTGCAGGGAACCGCTTTCGGGGTGATTGAATAGACGCAATAATGGAAAAGTGAAGCTATTCCAGAGCGACGACCCGCCGGATCGGGAAGGGAGGGAGGCGGTTGTCAACAAAGAGAGTAAGAGCGGTGGTACCTGGTCGCAACTACCATCGTTCCTGGTTGACTTCCTCCGGGCAGCTTAGGTTGACGGTCCTCAGGTCCCCGGCAAGTCGCGCACGCGCCGCGGCAGAGGCAGATCGGATCGAGGGAGGAATGCAGCCGCCGTCGCGTTGCTTTTTGGAAATCAATTAATTGTTGGACGGAGTAAGAGCGGAGAAAGAGGCTGATGCGACAGCATTGAGCAACAGCAAGGGGCGTCTCGAGGGGTCGTTGGGTCTTTGTCTACGCTGGAAAAGTTCACCTTGCAGCTTCACCTGGAATGTTTTCGCGACGGCTGCCCGCCACCGACTTCGAGAGCGAATGAGGCACGGACCCCTGCACCGTGTCCGTCGCCCACGCGCTTAAGCTTCGCGGCCGGGCAGACAGCTCTAGCTCAACGCGCCGTGGCCTGGGGGGTCCTATGTTCCTTACATAAGCGTCAAACCTTAGGTAAGCTGGGACGGACACTGGGTCGATGAAGATCAAAGACGTCTCCACAGCACGTGATGAGCCAAGACTTTTTCCACTCGTTGAGCCTGAGGCAGAAGGTGAGCTCTCGGCTTACCTAAGGCTCGCAGGGAAGTCAACTCGCGCAAATGGCCAGGCCTTGGAAGTCCTACGTCACCGTTTCAATCCATGTCCGCCGTCCCACCTCGCTGTTGTCGGCCCATCCTGGCGCGGTCCCTCTCGAGAATATTATGGCCGACATATGCATCCTGCTAACGAATTTCGCGCAAGCGCAGGACGAGAATACGATGTGCAGGCAGTTAGGCCGCCTTTGCCAGTATCCTAGGAGCACACAGCCCACAGAGCACGCTGAGTCAGGGCGAGAGTAGAGGATGCAGAAGAAGATGCAGACTTGATGCAGGAGGAATGCGCTCCTGGCCGTCGCTCGACCCGGCCACGGTGCTCACTTTGATGATCCGTGTCGACTCGGGAACCGGCTTATTGTCCGTCATCTCGGTCCAAGTTCCGGAGAACATGGCAAACCTGCAGGTCCTCTGAAAAAGCAAGCGGCGGGAAATGGCAAATGGCGCCTATCCTTACCTTGGTATGGTACATGCTGGAACAACCCTGCTTTGTTTCCCATCGCGGCAACACACAGCGAGCGACAGCAGCAAACAATGCGGGAACCTCGGCCGCTACCTTACCTTACCTTAGGTCCTGCGTATCCGCACCCTGCCAAACTGAAGACACCCGACACCATCACGATGTCTTCTGTCTGCGTCGTCCGATCCCTCAGCTGAACCACCTGGTCTGTCGCAGTGGTTCGTCGGTGGCCAACTCAGCTCCCTCCCTCTCCAGCCAACCCACGTGAAAGCACCAGACAGCAGACGACAGGACCCTGTCGGAGCGTCCTCCATCCTGAAGATCAGTCCCCACGGCACCGCCATCCCCGGTCGTTACAAGTTTCAAGTGCGCCGTTTGAGGCTTAAGAAGAAATTACTGGCTCCGCAGCCAGCCACAGCGCTGCAAATTGGTGCCACCCCCGCTGCGAGACCCCGCCATCGAATTCATTTGGCCGCAGAGGATTGGCCGTTGGAGGCGTCAGTCCCCAAAGTCGCAAAGGTGTCGTCAGGCCGAGCCAATTTCTCTCCCACACCCATTGCCTATCGGAACGTTACAGACAGACGACCCGGTTGTTTTTTGTTATTGCGACCGTCGCTGCAGCCTCCATCGCCAGATTTATATTACGCCGCGCCATCCTCTTCCTTCGTCTCCCAGAGAGAAGACTGGCCTGTTCGTCCTTCAACCCAAAGCCTACTTGATACCCCCCGACGGACCGCACCAAGCAACAAGCACCAACCTCGGCGCTGTCTTCTATCCTTCGTTTTTCTACTCCAAATTCATCCCCTGACCGCACCTAGTTGTGATCGACGCTAGCAAATTTCTTCACAATGGCGATTGGAACTGTCTTGGTTACCGGGTAAGCTCTAAGACTTTGACTCTGGGCGCATTGCGGCAATGCGACAGCGTGGGGGAGGCGTCCACGAGGGACTTTCCGGTCGCTGTCGCATTCCCGGCGCATCGCTCGCACCCACGCGGCGGAAAGCTAATCGCGCATCTCGACAGTGGCACCGGCTACATTGGCTCTTTCACTACCCTCGCTCTGCTTGAGCACGGCTACGATGTTGTCATTGTCGACAGCTTGTACAACTCCTCCAAGGTCGCCGTCGACCGCATCGAGCTTCTTTCCGGCAAGCGCCCCCACTTCTACCAGGTCGACGTCACCGACAAGGCTGGCCTTGATGAGGTCTTCAAGAAGCACCCCGAGATTGACAGCGTGATCCACTTCGCTGCGCTCAAGGTATGTCGCTCTGAACCTGTCGCATCCGACGCCATTGACTAACGTCACATGTTAGGCTGTCGGCGAGTCTGGCGAGATTCCCCTCGAGTACTACCGTGTCAACGTTGGCGGCACCGTCTCCCTCCTCCAGGCCATGACCGACAACAATGTCCCCAACATTGTCTTCTCTTCCTCCGCGACCGTCTACGGCGATGCTACCCGCTTCCCCAACATGATTCCCATTCCCGAGCACTGCCCCATTGGACCTACAAACACCTACGGCCACACCAAGGCCTTTGTCGAGCAGGTCATCACCGACCACATCCAGGCCGAGCGCAACAAGCTCAAGAAGGCCGGCAAGCCCTTTGAGCACTTCAACGGCGCTCTCCTCAGATACTTCAACCCCTGCGGTGCTCACCCCTCGGGCCTCATGGGCGAGGATCCCCAGGGTGTTCCCTACAACCTGCTGCCTCTGCTTGGCAAGGTCGCCACTGGCGAGCGCGAGAAGCTGCTCGTCTTCGGTGATGGTGCGTATATCTGGATCTACACTGCTGCAAAGCCACTAACACGAAGCAGACTACTCCTCAAGAGACGGCACCGCCATCCGCGACTACATCCACGTTGTCGACCTGGCCAAGGGTCACCTCGTCGCCCTCAACTACCTCCGCGAGAACAAGCCTGGTGTCAAGGCCTGGAACTTGGGCTCCGGCCGTGGCAGCACCGTCTTCGAGATGATTAAGGCCTTCAGCGCCGTCGTCGGCCGCGACCTCCCCTACGATGTCGTCCCCAGACGCCAGGGTGACGTCCTGGACCTTACCGCCAACCCCTCGTTGGCGAACAAGGAGCTCAACTGGAAGACGGAGCTGACGATGGAGAAGGCTTGCGAGGACCTGTGGCGCTGGGTCAGCAACAACCCCAAGGGTTACCGCCAGGACCCTCCCCCTGAGCTGCTGGCCAACGCCAAGCCCACCAGCTCGTGAAATGGAGATATACACATGCATCGGAGCATCGGCCACGCTTCGCATAGATCTTGGCCCATTTCATATCGCTCATCATAGACGGTGTTAGAATTAGTGCTATTACAGCGACAGCCATGAGACTACGTTCGCCATAGAGAGAATCTAATGAGAAAAAAGAAACTTTGAACACATCATTATTCATTTATGCTTGCACAAGCTCTCAAAGTTGCGCATCGAGTCAATCAATCGTGAGCAGGAGCTTGCCGGTAGTGTTTCGGCTCTCGAGATCTGTGTGCGCCTGCTTGACGTCCTTGAGCGGGTAGGCCTTGTGGATGGCAACCTCGACCTTGCCCGAGGTAATCATCTCAAACAGCTCAGCGCTGTACTTCTCCAGCTCTTCCCTGGTGGCGACGTAGTTGTTTACAATTGGGCGCATGACCTTCAAGTTCTTGGGTCCCAGCTTAAGGATGTCAAAGGGAGGCACCGCGCCAGACTGTCACAATCGTCAGCGACCACACTCACTCCCAGCAAATTGTCCCAATCGGCTTACAGCATTACCGAAAACGACCAGCCGTCCCTTGCGCGCCGCCATCTCCAGGTCGCTATCAAACGTCGCCTTGCCAACGCCGTCAAAGATGACGTCCACGCCGTGGCCGCCGGTGATCTTCTTCACCTCCGCGGCGAGGTCCTGGCTCTTCGAGTTGACGATCCACTCGGCGCCGTTCTTCTTGGCCAGCGCGCACTTGTCGTCGCTGCTCGTCGTGCCGATGACCTTGGCCCCGACGGCGCGCAGCATCTGCACGAGCTGCAGCCCGACGCCGCCCGCGGCCGCGTGCACGAGGACCCACTCGCCCTTCTGCACGACGCCGGCCTCGCGGATGAAGGTCCACGCAGTGAGGCCCTGCAGCAGCGCGGCGGCGGCGGTGTCGGTGCCGAGCCCGGCGGGGATGCGGAGGAGGGAGGAGGCGGGGACGGCGGAGTAGGTTGCGTAGGAGCTGTAGGGGCCCATGTAGACGACGCGGTCGCCGGGGGAGAAGGTAGAGACGGAGGGGTGGGCGGAGACGACGGTGCCGGCGCCCTCGCGGCCGAGGACCTGCGGGAGGGGCGCCTTGTAGAGGCCGGTGCGGAAGTAGGTGTCGATGTAGTTTATGCCGGCGTACTCGTTGCGGACGAGGACCTGGCCCTCGGCAGGGATGGGGACGGGGAGGGCGGTCTCGTGGGTGAGGACGGAGACGTCGCCGGTGCGGGGGATCTGGATGGCGTTCATTGTTTGGGGGGCGGAGGAGGAGGCCATCGTGAAGTGCGGGGCTGGGGAGAGGTCGATGAGGCGGGGTGGGGATGTTGCGAAGGTGCGTGAGAGGGTGAGATTGCGGGTGAGATGTTGTGAGATCAGGGGACGATGGTGTCTAGTGAGAGGTGAATGCGATGCTGAGAGGAGGCACCTTGTGAGCTTGGGGAATGTGAGTGTTCGCGGGGGGAGGGGGATGAGAGACATTGACGTTGTGGCTAAGCTTTAATCCGGGCGAGCCTCTTTTTTAAATTCCGGATGGCGTGCAATTAAGCGGGTTGTGATTTTTCGTCTTTGCTGATTTGCTGAGCAACAGGTTTGCAATATGGCTTCCCATTCCGACGCGCGCGGGACGATGGGACGATGATGGGAGTGTTTTAGTAAGCAGGCACCGATGACGGGGTCGGGTGAGGGGTTCGGCACGTCGGATGGCGGGATCGGGAGGGGGCGCGAAAGTGTGGGGTTTGGATGTTCGGCGTTGGGGCCGGGGCCGGAGCGGGTGGTGGCGGTAGTGGTTTGCGCGGGCTGGGTTGGCTCAGTGAATGGTCATTATCATATCGATATGAGTGCCACACTGCTGAGAGCGGAATCGTTACTCAGGAAAGTATGGGATCCCAACCGGGCACACTGGTTTAATCACGTCAGAAGGGATGCTGGCGAAAAGGAGACATTCTCTCCTCGGACGAGCTTGCCATTTCAGCCTCAGCTCGAGACACGGATGCGGTGGACACAGGCTGCGACTAGATCCCCCTGAAATTGGCAGATTTGTAATGAGGGTCGGGGACTGCAACAGTTCGAAGGATGGGTAAGTCTATGAGTTGGAGCTATACTTGGTGAGTGTACATCTAGATGTGAAAAGCATCAAGTCGGCCTATTTGCATATCAGCAGTCGCAGATAACGCCGACGAGCACCAAGGGAGATCTATCAAGCCCATTCCCTAGCTGGTATGGCGAAATAGCGCTTGCTGATGCATTGGACGATCCAGGTCTGATGGTATGCTGTCGCCATACCACGTCTTGGCATGAACCGATGGTCGTGGCGGCTACGACTTCCCCCATCTGGTCCATGGCAAACGCAACCCCATCATGTTCCTGCCCTAGGGATGTCACGCAGTCATGGCTGTTAGAAGTATACTACTTCAGCAATTCATCAACTCTGCCATGGACGTTTTCTCTGTCAAACAGCAGCTGAGTAAGGTGCCGGCATGTTCCCTCGGGGCCCGCGCAAAATAGAGTCGGGGCTAGTCAGGTCTGCCAAGACTCAGATAGAAGCGGGATCAATGCGCGCGGGTCAATCGGGGCTGGCGGGGAGAGATCTCTTTTTTTTCGACATCTCGGCCGGGTACTTATCCGTTGGTGGTATGCCAGACCTCTCAACCTGTGTCCTCTTCCTCTGATGTCGAGACTAGGTAACGGTTTGAGGGTTGTATCCCCGCGGGCTGACCAGAACCTTACGAATAGACTAAGGTAGATCGGCGGGGAGGGTCGCAATGGTTGTCGTCTGCAATTGAGGCTCAGCCGTCTTGGCCTCTGCGAGGTAAGTTGCGGTGCCGTGCATGATTGGATGTCCCGTCTGCGCACTTCGCCTCGACTTGCGCGTTTTGCAGGTACAGGAGAACGCAAGGCGTGTGGTTTGGTCAGTGTGGCCTGTGCCCGCCACTCCTACACCTTATAAACGTGGGAGCTTCGTTGGCGGGATAATATGTAGCGTGTGTGGCGGTGATGGTGACGGCGGTTGAGTGGTGGTGGTGTCTGTCTGGTCCCGTCATCGGCCACGTCAAGAGGGCGGACGGGACCGATGGTTTGGCAGCTTGACCGGCGCCGTTGTGCGTGAAAGCGCACGGAGGGAGGGGAGACATTGGCGGCGTGTACCTCATCTTACCCCTCCGCAAAAGCTCAACTTACCCCCCCCCCCACAGACTCCCCATAGGTTTAAGCCTATTTCAGACATATCACTAAGGTCAGCAGAGGTTCTATAAGTATATTAAGTAATACACTTTAAAATATCCTTTTATTTTATAAAAGCTGTATAATTTAATAGATAAATATTATAATTTAAGGCAGGGCATAAATTATAATTAGATTATATTTTTATATAGTTTTAAAATTAATCTATTAGTAGTCTATAGATAACTTCTTTTATATATATATATATATATATATATATATATATAATTGCAATAATATTATCTTCTAATAGCTAAATAGCTGTTATATTACTTATTAAACCTTTTATATTAAGTATAAATTATATTTATATTATAATTAGAACTACTAATAATATAGATATACTAAAGCTATTTTTAAAACTAAAGTATTAAAATAAAAATATTTTATTTAAAAAAGAAAAAGCTTTTAAGTTTATATTTAAAGAGAAAAAAGAATAAAAACTTATTATTATAAATAAAATTATAATAAATTAACTATATATATATTTATTATATAAAACTTTTCCAATAATATATAGTTAATACTTTAAATATAATTTAAAGTAAATTTAAACTATAATATAAATATATTTAAACTATATTCTAACTTATTTTTAAAGAATATATAAAAAGAGGTAGAAAAACTATTATTATTCTCTTCACTAAGGAATTTAATATATCTAATTACTACTAAAACAATATTCTTTTATTAATATTTTCTTAATTTTCTAATTATAAATCTAAATAGCATTATATATATTATAAATTTAAATAATAAAAATATAACTTAGCAAAAAAACATCTTAAACTTAATATATACTTATAAAAATATATTTTAACTATATTTCTAACTAAGCTAAAATAGATCTAATATTATTATATAAATATATTAAGCTATAGTAAAAAGATATTTTTAATCTTTTTAAAAATATATTATAAATATTATATATTAAGTTACTCTAATATTAAAGTCTGCTTTAAATTAAATTTTTAACTATAAAAAATAAAAGTTATAAATCCTAGCTAAATTCTAAAGTTTTTATAAAATTAGTAGCAAAAAAATATTACTGCTCTTAAAAGGATAAATATCTTAATAACTTAGCAAATAGCAATCTAATACTTTTAAGATATTTAGTAGTATTTTTACTAAAATTAAATATATAAAAGAAGATATTTAGCTACTTACTATCTAAAATAAATAGTAACTTAGATATATTTAAAGCTTTATTTAGATTATATTTACACTATATTCTAATATAAATATAGATAATCTTAAGTTATATACTAATTATTTATTATAAAAACTATATACCTTTATATAAACTTAGAATAAAGCATTTTTAGAGGCTAGTTAAAAAGCTATTTAATGCTCTAAATATTTAGAGATTTTTAAAGACTTAAATTAAATAGTACTACCTTATAAACTAAACCTTATTAGTATTATAACTAATTTAAAACTAACATTATTATATAGTTATTAATAAATAAGTATAAAGACTAAAATGCTATAAGTTTACTAGCTTTAAATTATAATAAAAATATAATTCTAATATAATCTTAAATAAACTATATCTAAATAGCAATAACACACTTATTTCAATTAATTATAAATATAAATTCAAGCTTATCTTATTGCTAAACCTAAATAAATTGCTATTTATAATATAGATTTCAACTAAAATCTATAACTATCTACTGCTAATTCTAAATAAAATTCCTTAAAAATATTTAAATAAACTAACTAAAGCTATTATAAAAATTTAAAACCTTAATCTTATATATAGTAAATACTTAGTTCTATATCTAATTATATTCCTAATATATTTCAAACAGCTTCACTTATAGCTAATCTAATAATATAAAAACTATTATAATAATATTAAGCAATCACTCTTAGTAATATTTATATATCTTTTTTATAAAAAGAAAAAATCATAAAAATTATTATAAAATTAAATACTTTAATCTACTCTCAAACTAATCTAATTAATATAATATAGTAACTATACTATATTAAAAAGAATAAGCAGTCTTAAATATATCTTATTTATACTTATTTAAAATATAATTCTAACTAAAATAAGTAATATATTTAAAATATATTCTATAATAGAACTAACTATATTATCTGCTGCTTTTACTTTAAATAACTTCAGATAATATAAAAGAAACAGTTTGCTAAAATAAATATATCTTTTAAGCATATTAAAGAGGCAGAAAACTATAAACTAGTTTTTATTAGATTTTCAGCAGCTATATAATAAAGTAGAAATATATTTAAAATATATTACTTTCTAGCAGAGGTTGGAAAAAATACAATACAGAAAATACATTGTATTTTTGTATTTTTTATAAAAATATCTATTTTTAATTAAATTTAATAGTTTTTAATATTATTTTTAGATATATATCTATAATAAAGCAAAAAATACAGGGTTTATATAGGTTATTACGTAATATTATTAAATAAATTATTTTATATATATTTAAAAGTGGGTCTGTATTTTTAGTGTATTGTATTTAACTTGAGAAGGAAAATGTTAGTGCTTTTATTATATAAGCAGTAATAACTATAGTAAACTAAGGGCTATAAAAGTGGGTCCTACTGCTAAAAATAGCGCTTTTTTCATAGATAATTATAGTATATTTACTTTTTATAATAGCTATACTAATTGCTTAAAAATACTTACTTTAGTAGATTTAACCTTATGAGGGGATGTATTTGTATTGTATTTTTTGGACAACCTCTGATAACTAATAAAAATATCTAAATCTCCTTTAGTAGCAAGAAAATAAGTTATATCACCCTATTTAGAACATATTACTAATATATTTAAACACTAATAAAAGCAGTCTGAAATATAATAAGAGAAGCAAGCTTATCTTAATATTCTTAATAATAACTTAAGTTAATTAAGTAATATAAAGCTTAAAATATAACTTAAAGATATTAGAATTCAAAAGATCAAACTTTTACTAAAAATAAAAAATAAAAATAAAAAAAGTAAATCATAATTAAAACAGATTAAAGATATATTTATAAGTAATTTATAGTTTTAAATAATTTAATTTAAAAGTAACTTAAATTGCATAATCTAACTCCTTAACACCTAAACACTTAACTTTATTCCTTTTGCATTCATCACACTTTATATATATATTTAAGCTAATTATTAATTTCACAGCATACTAATTAACTTAAACTAATATTAGATCATATTATAAATAGGTTATAAATATTTCAAAAGATATATCTACTTATTTATTTTATATAGTAGTTCTCTATAGTTATCGCTATATTTATCTTATAATTAATTAAAACAGTCTATTACTTCAGTTTAATTTGCATAAATATAAGTATTTAATTAACTTAAAAGCTCTTCTAAAAGTAGAGATTTATTATTATTTAAATTATTAATCACTTAAAAATATTGAGGTGAAGTAATAGTCTCTTAGTAAACATATTTAGATTATATTTTAAATATATTTAACGCCTTATTAGATATCGCTAAAATTATTCATTTGTATATTTTTACTTTTATAGCTATAATATCTAAAATATTTAATAATAATAATAATAATAATAATAATAATAAGTCTTTAATATCATTTAGGTCTATAATTAGAATATTATCAGTAAGTAGTTTTAATTTAAATAGATTATCTAATAATATTTAATAGAAGTCTAACTATTAGTTAATTATAATCTAACTAAAATAGAATGCTAATATATACCTTTTATCTCTATAATTCACTTCTAACTTAGCATTCCTCAATAATTAACAGCATAAATAACCTAATAGAGGTTTTTCACATACTAAGCTAAAATTAACTGATCTGCAAAAAAAGCCTAATTATAATAAGAATATATTAGAACTATAGTTAAACAGCTAGTATAAAAATACACCTACTTACTATATATAGAAAGTAAAAACCCTATTATTATAGTATTTTAGAAACTAATAAAAGACTTCCTCTAATTAGATATATATATAGCTATCCTTATTTATTATAAATGCTAGCTATTAGTTTAAACATTACTTAAGTTTACAGTATTATTTATAATATTAAGACTAAGTTAATTATATTAGCATTAAGTTTATAATATATATAAAAATAGAGAGATATAAACTTAATTTGCAATCTCTTTAATTACTATATTAAAAACTTTAGTATTTCACTATAAGCATATCACTATAAAGTAAAGCCTTTATAATAAGTATAGTTTCTCAGAAAAAAAAGACATTTTAGAAGTTAATTATAATTTAAATAAAATGCAGCTAGAGCAGCAATATAATTAACTAATAAATAAAAAAAAATTTAAAGTGATTTAAAACATAATAAAAAATATAAAATATAAAGCATTTCTTTATCTTTCCTAACTTTATATATTTAATTAAATTAAAAAGAAATACCCCTAATAGTAGCAGATATAAACTTCCTTTAAAAAGAAATGCTTTTAGTAGTAATAAGTGCAAACTTCCTTAATAACACTAAGCTAAGTTATCTATTATTCTAAGCTAATTAAAAGCAGGCAATAAATAGAAATACCACCCTTAACGCACAAGCTAACCACTTCAATATACAAACTACTTAAAATTTCTATTTTTATCTACTTATTAACCTCTCTATCCTCTTTTTTTTTCCCTTAGATAACATCTTCACTATAGCTAGCAATATTTATTTAAAGCTAGCTGCAAGCTGCATATTTGCCCTCTTAATATATATATTTTTATTCCCTTTTTATTCTTTTTTAGATTTAAGTTTTAAACTTAATTCTAATATAATCTAACAGTTAAACCCCCTCTAGTAATACCTATTATAAACCACTCACTCTATTACTACCCCTCCTTTAGCAGAGATTTATTTTATAGATACTAACCCTCTTAATAATATAAGTAGAACCTAACTAAATTATAATCTAAATATAATTAGAATATACTTATATTTTAGATTTATTAAAGCTAAAAGTAGATTACTTTCTGCTTTAATAAAGTGTTTTATTATTAAAATTATAATAAAAGTAATAAGCAGCTTATTTTTTATCTTAATATAGTTTATATTATCCTTTATTTTATTTTAAATATAATTCTAATATAATTTCTATAGCAAAAACTTAAAAACTCTACAGCTTTATACTACTATTACTTTTTAATTTATAGTAAAAAAGAAAGCAGTTAAAAGTTTTCTATTAACTTTACTAATAACTAGAAAAATACTAATAGCTATTCCTCTAATATAAAAAAAGCAGTATTTCTCTATAAATTAAAAACTAATAAAAACTTTATTTAATTATAATTAAGTTATTAATAAAATATAATTCAGCTATACTTTAAAAGTAATATATAAACTCTTAAGTTAATATTTAAAAGTTTAATAAAAACTATACTATGCTTTTATACTAGTAATCTTTTAAATTGCTCTTTACTTCTACTAAAGCTAACTAAATTACTACTCTAACTAACTCTAAAAAGCAAAAGATATAATAACTTAATAGAAATATAATTAGAACATATTTCTAATATAATTAAATAAGCAAAAAACTATTTACAGCTGCTTTCTCTTAAGTTTACACCTTAGCAATATATCACTAAAGCTAAAGTAAACCTTAAAGCAAAAAAAGCTGCTATAAATACTGCTTTTTAGCAGAAGTTAACTGCTTATAATAAAGCAACTGCAGATTAATTAGATTTCTAAAACCTAAAGCTTAAAATATATATCTTTATAGAAATATATTTTAAATATAATACTAATATAATTTAGCCTGCTCTTAAGCTTTTATAGCTTTCTAAAGCTATTTCTACTACTAATAGTAATATAAACAGCTAATTGCTATACACCTTTAAGTTATAAAAACAAGCTGCTTTTAAGCTTTTCAATCTTAAGAAAAATAAGTTATATAAATAATATACTACTAACTTTAATAAGTTTTTCTTTTATAAATCATTCTTAATAGAAATATAATTTTAATATAATTAAATCTAAATATTAAGAAATATAACTTCTAAAATAATTAATATAAGATTATAAAGTTAATTAATTCAGCTTATAATTATTCTCTTATTAAAACTAAAGCTAATAGTAAAATCAGCTTTATTAATATATTTTAATACTATCTTATTGCTGCTAAGCTTAAGCTTAGCCTTAGCTCTAAAAGCTAATAAGAAGGATAAAGTAAAAAGACTGAAGCTTAAGCAAGATTTAAAACTTTTTTAAAACTAAATAGAAATAGACTTAAAGAAACTTTTAGATGCAATTAAAACGTAATTAGACTATATTTAAATCATAATTCACATATTCACCCTCTATAGATAAGAACAAACTAGTATTACTTTCACAAACTTATAAGTGACTTCTATAGATATAAACCACCTAATTTGAGAAAGGTAGGGAGGGGTAAGATGAGCTTTTGCAGGGAGGTAAGCTGAGGTGTTAACCAGAGACATTGGCAGCAACGGCGCAGTTTGCAGTCTGCAGAAGGGTTTCAACCAATCATCAGTGGCTTGTATCAGGGGTCAGGGGGGTTTGTTAACGGTTCCAGCCTCTCTTCAATATTCCCCAATATTTCCCCCATCCGCTCACTTCGGCACCCCGAAAAATATCTCGGTTCCCGGGTCTCTTCTCTGTCGAACCCCGGGATTCTGGTTTCTTAATTCTAATGTGCTAGCCAGACTGAGGTCGAGGTGGATGAGGAGCCACTTTGTGAAGCATTTCTGGGTGTTCTGGGCCAGCCTGTGTTGTGTTGCACTTTGAAGATATGTCACTCATCGAATACCTACCGTAGGTACACAAGTGTCAAGTGTCAAGTGTCGAGTATGCCTTCAGTACGCCTTGGCCCTGGGCTAGGCCGAATCGGAGGTTTCCATGCTGCTTCCACGGCCTCCTTCGGTGCTTCTCTGCGTCTGTCTCCCCCACCTTCTCGGCTGTCAAGGGCCGCCTGCAGGTAACGAAGAAGTGTCCGCGTATGCCCCTGCCGGTGCAACGCCCAATCCCAAGGTATCTCGACCTCTGCCAACAAGCTTAAACGAGGGATGATGGGCTGGGCTGGCCAAGGTCTGTCGCATTGGATTCGCCTCTGTGCTATTTCTTGACTCTTTTTTTTTTTTGCGTTCTTCTCCCGTCCCGCTTTCTCCTCTTTCTCCCCTCTTCCTCGTCCCTTCTAGCGGTCAATCATTTCTCCACCTGGCCAGACGGCATGTTCCTGGTTTCTGGCTGTTAAAAGGGCGCGCAACGGCCATCTTTTTGGAGCGTCAAAAGAAAAGAAAAGATCACGAGTGGGAGAACGACGACGAGACGGACCAGCCGAAGAGACGACGTCATGGCCGCTGCCCTGTCGCGCATCGTCTGACCTCGAGACTTTAAGCAATCCCAGCCTCATTAATGCCCCTGTCGAGTTGCAGCTCCCTGAAGCTGAATTTCTTAGGGGGACACGGGGGATCAGCAGCACCTGTGAAGGCGCTGGAGGAAGCCTGAAGGGGACGAACAGACGAAAATCCACGGCTCCACCCCGCTGAAACGCGACGCATTGTCGCCACTGCGGTCTGCGTTTTCACTTCATCGTCGGGTCGCTCATCAGCGGCCACCGGGTACCGAGATACGGACTGGACACTGTTCCATTGCTGGCTGCCTGCCTATCTGGGCCTTTTTTTGATCTTTTCCATCACCTCGTGTTTTTCGACACTGCCGCCTTACCTCTCTTACTCACCACCTCACTCCGTGGTACCTTGATACCTACCTACCTTACTTTGGTACCGGCTGTCACCTGATTACATACTTCTCGTCTTCATCTACTGGACACCATCAAAGGTATCTCACCAACATTCATACCACGACAACAGCTCGCAGGGGGACCTGTGCGTGTCCCACATCTTCCATTGAATTGAATCCCCCCGGGCGGCGGCATCTCCCAGCCGAGAGCCCGCGACGAACCAGAAGCCGCCAGACGTTGCGACTCGGACCCATCGAACCCAATGATCCAATCCCAATCCAACCTCGTTTTCCTTTTTTTTTTTTTTTTTTTTTTTTTTTTTCTGGTTCTCTCTCGCCTCCCCCCTCGTCGCCTCCGTACCCTCGACCCGCGTCCCGTATTCTCTTAGCCCTTTCTCTCGGTCTCTCCTGTCTCCAGTCCCGTGGTTTGCCCCCTAACAGGCCTGCCACCTATCCGTACCTTACCCGTCCTTCTGTCACCTCAACCCGTCGATCCTGGATGCTTGTTCTCAACTTCCCGTTCATGCCATCGCAGCCAACGCACCACCACCAGCACCGGTTGCCACCGGCTGTAGGCCGTCTTTTCCGCTGACCTGGCCTGACTGTCTTTGCTGCACGTTGCTGAAGTCTATCTGCCAGAGGACAAGAAGGGTGAAGAGGGCCAAAAAGAGAACAAGGGAAATTTCTTGGGACGAAAACGAAACTTTGCGCCGCACGTCTCCTCCCCTCTCACTCACCCGCCGACTCTCACTCTCCTCAGCCTCGCCTTGCTTCAACCTCACTCTAACCTCACTTTTCCGTCACTCACTCACGCTCCTTTTTTATACTTTTCTCCGGTTCCCTTCACCTCTCATACGCCGCTCTCGCGTTTGCCGCCTCTCTACGGCCCCCCTTCCCGACGTCCGTCATCCAACATACGGTCTCACGCCTAAACCCCCCTCCCGGCTCCCCCGATGCCGACTCCGCCGACCGAGGATGACCGCCAGACGCGGATCCTCCAGTTCGCGGAGGAATGGGGCCTCGAGCCCCCGCCGTCCCCGACGCCGCTGACGCGCCCCAACAGCCCCCCCAGCTTCCGCACCTCCGAGGACGACGTCAGGGCCGAGGAGCTCCTCAAGCGCAAGGCCTCCATCCTCGGCCGGACGGACTCCACCACTAACCTGAGGCGCGTCCTCACCTCCAAGAAGACGAAATGGGACTACAAGCTCGTCTTCGACACCCTCGACCAGCACGTCACCGACGGCGGATCCCCCGGCGTCGCTGAGGCCCTCATCGTCCAGCTCGTCTCGTCCGGCGGCGACGTCAACATGGCCCAGAAGGCCAAGACGAGCATCCTGCCAAGGAGGAAGAGTCTGGAGAGCTTCGGCGAGCGCAGCAAGCTGCTCCAGCATGCCGTCCACAACGGCCAGATGGACATGATCCAGGTCCTTCTTCCCCACGCCGATCACTTTGCCCTGGACGCCTCATTACCGTTGGCCATGCGCGCGGAAAACGTCGAGATTGTGGAGCTGCTTTTGAGGTACGGCGCCGGTGTGCTCCGCAGTAGCGAGACGCAGGAGGTTTTCCGACAGGCTTGCGCTTCGGGCCGGCAGGCCGAGCTGGTGTCCATCGTGCTGCGATCCGAGGCGCGGCCGCCGCCGACGTGGCTGTCTCAGTGTATGGTGGAAGCGACGAAGGCGGGGTGCTTGACGACGGTCCTGCATCTGAGTAGATCTGATGCCGATGGCGACTACAACCAAGCGGAGGCGCTCAAGATCGCCATCAGCCAGGGACGTCACGACATTGCTCTCGCGCTCATTATGGGCAATCACCCGCCGAAACGACCAGGCCTGGATGAGGCGTTCTCGCAACTGCTGGATCACCCGTCGATGAACCCGAACGACAAGGTTGCTGTCGCAGAGTTGCTGCTTTGTGCGGGTACGGATGGCGATGGTCCTGCTCTCGCTCTAATCCACGCTGCGGCCGCTGAGTTCCAGGACATGGTCGATCTGTTGGTCAAGTACGGGGTTTCTATCGAGTACCAGGATGCGATGGCTATCCGGAAAGCCATCCAGAACGGACGGGTCGACGTAGCATACACGCTGCTGAACGGCAACTCAGAACTCAGCTCAATGCATGCTTCAGAGTGTGTTGAGCTGCTTCCAAGGAATATGGCAATCGAGAGCCGCCGACTCTTACTGGACTTGTTATTACGGAGGGGTGCGAGCGGTACAGCGCTAGACGACATGCTCATCGAAGCGGCCGAGGCGGGTGATGTCGACTCGGTCAAGCTTCTCCTCACCCCCGTATTCCCGGGAGGCCGACCGATCGCCGAACATGACGTGAAGAAGGGGCCCCGATCGATGGTGTATGAACGCCACCAAGTAGCCTCCGTCGACCATAAGGGAGGCCTGGCATTGCAGATTGCAGTGATGCGAAGTGATGTTGCGATGACCAGGGAAATGCTGAACAGCCAGCCGTCAAGTGAGACGCTGGCGCAGATCTTCCCGCTCACCAAGACGTTGTCCCGCCAGAACAGGTACCGCATGGTCGAGTGTTTCCTGACTAGCGGCCTCACCGGGCCGATCGTGCATGAGGCGCTGCAAGAGGCCATCGACGAGGATCCGCAGTTCAAAGACGAGGATCTCATCGGTCTGTTCCTCAAGCACAACACCGACATCAACGAGAACGACGGGTCCGCGCTGGTGGCCGCAGTCATGCAGAAGGATCTGAGGTTGCTGAACGCGCTGCTGAAGAAGAACGTCACGCCGCAGACAGCCGCCAGCATTCTGCCCAGGATAATTGCGACGCCTGACCCGCAGACTAGGTTAGACATGGCGACCTTGCTGCTCACGAACGTTCCGACTCTCGATCCGGTCAAGATTTCCCAGACGATGCTCAATGTGTTGAACTACCGACCGGCAGACCTGAAGCTTTTGCAAGTGCTGCTGCTTCAGGGCCGGGCGGATATCAACGTAGACAGCGGAATCGCCATGGCATCAGGTGAGTAGTCACAACATATCTCATACGGCAGGGTACTAATGATGAGTAGCAATCCACAGCCACGACCCTCCCGTCTTGGACATGCTCTTGAGACACGGCAAACCTTCACCACAAACCGTTGGCCGAGCCATCAACGAACTATCGATGATGCAGTCCTCCGAGCAAAAGGCGGAGAAGCTCGAGATTCTCCTGTCAAAGACCAAGGACAAGGCCCTGTTCAACGACGTCCTCGTCAAGGAGGTCCACTCCCTCCTACAGACGGATCCTGAGAAACGGAGGCTGTCGATCGTCAAGGTGCTTCTCGAGTCGGGCGCCGATGTCAACTCCCATAACGCCGCCGCCCTCTGCCACGCCGTCGCCGCCGGCGACACCCAAATCACCGACATGCTCTTCGCCGCTCGCCCCAGCCCGGCCTCCCTGGCGTCTGCTCTGCCCCACGCGCTGCGCATCGCGGATCCCATGGACCGTCTGGACTTCTCTGAGAAACTGCTTGAAGCCGGCGCACCGAGTGCGGAGGCAAACCGGGCGCTGGGGTTCGCCATCAACACATACACTAATGATATCCCGCTGTTAAGGACATTATCACTCAAGGCCAACACCAGCGACGGCGAGGCCTTGATCTCGGCTGTCAAGAAGGAGCGCCCCGATATCGTCGAACTGATTCTCAAACAGAAGCACTCGACACCGATCACGAACGACGCGTTTGCGGAGGCGGCCATGTTATCGGACAAGGAAGCGAGGGCGAGTATTTGCACGCTGTTGCTGGAGCACGGCGCATCGGGCACAGTTCTGTCAGATGCGCTGCTTGCCGCTGCTGCGGATGGCGACCTGGTGCTTGGCAGCATTCTTGTGAAGAACGGTGCCCAGATCGACGAGGAGTCCATTGTGGAGGCATGCAAATCTGGTTCTGCCGACGTCTTGGCGATGCTACTGAGCGGCAGCTCGACGCCTAAAAAGTCGACCATCGAGCGAGGTTTCCAGGCCGCTACCGAGGTCGGCAATCTCAAGACGCGAGCTGCGATCCTTCAGGCGCTCTTGCCTCACGGCGTGGACGGGGAGGCTCTTCATATCCAGCTGGCGTCCGCCGTCCGTTTCGGTGATGACGGGGAGGACTTGGTCAAGACTCTGTTGGAGGCTGGTGCGGATCCTAACTACAACAAGGGGGAGGCGGTATGGGCAGCGACGAGGAGTGCCTTTCTCAACACTCTGAAAATGATGTTGGGTCAGGTCGACATTGGCACGAAGCTGGTGAGTAATCTGCACAACTTCTTTACGGCCATTTCTAACACAGAAACAGCAACACAAGCCTAATCACACCACGCTCAACCGTGCTCTGAGGGCCGCCTGGAAATTGAGCCGCGAACCGCGTGCCGCCATCATCGACGCGCTCTTCCGGGCTGGTCTGCCTATATCGGATGACCTTCACGTTGTCCTGAACCAAGCAATCAACGAGGAAGATCCCGACTTCAAGCTGATCAAGTCACTGCTCCGATTTGGTGCTTCACCCATTGCCAACAACTGCCAGACACTCATCGACGCGACGAGAAGAGTCATGGTGCGGCCGCTCGCTATGATGTTGGAGTCCAAGATCCTCGGCGAGGACCTCAACCTCGCCATCAGGGAGGGCTTTACCAAGGACAATTCGGCGCAATGGTTCACAGAAACAGGTTTCAGCATCTTGCACAGCTTCCTGCAAAAGGGTGCCCACGGCGATGGCTTGAGCTCTGTCCTCACCCAAGTCGTCGACATGCCGCTGTCCGAATCCGACGACAGCGTCAGCCTCGCCAACGGCTTCGTCGACATCCTCCTCGACCACAAGGTCGACGTCAACTATGACAATGGCATGCTCTTGCAATCCGCCGCGGCTGCGTTGAACTCGTTCCTCGTCAACCGGCTATTGGAGAAGAAGCCCAACACAGAGTCGATCTCGCGAGCTTTCTACCGCATCTTCGACAACCCCACCTCCGAAGACGAAGCTTTGGAGCTAATCACAATGTTTACTGACTATGCGGACGGCGAGACTCGACTGGACGTCATGTACACGCCACCGGAATCTATGCCCCTCCTTTTCCTCGCCATCTCGCAGTACCCCCGATCTATCCGAATCACAAAGGCGTTGTTGGACGCCGGCTACTACTACGACCAGATGATGCCGTGCAAGGTCATGGAAGACGTGGATGAGGAGCCCGTCACGCTCATGATGTGGGCTCTGCACCAGGAGCAGAAGAAGGTTAGCAGCGGCATCATCCAGATGCTGATCGAGACAGGCGCCAAGATCAACTTTGAGAGCCGCCTGTCTCAGACAACACCATTATTACTAGCAATCCGCAACCGCCGCCCTGACATTGTCAAGATGCTGCTTCTCGAGGGTGCAGAAGTGGACGTCTGCGACATCAAAGGCAACACGCCACTCACACTGTCAACAGAAGCCGGCGGCGAGCTCGCCATCAAGATGATGTCCAACCTGCTCGCAGCAGGCGCCTCCAGCAACGACGGCTCGCTCCACAATGCGGCGCGCGAGCTGAACCTCCCCGCCTGCCAGGTCCTCGTCCAGTATGGCCACGAGCCAGACTTTCCGAGCACCCTCCACGGCGGCCGCAGCGCGCTCGGCGAGCTCGCCTGCCACGCCGCCGACGACGAGCAACTCACCCCCGCGCGCCAGAAGCTCATGGAGCGCGTCATCAACTTCCTCATCGAGGCCGGCTCCGACATCACCCTCCGCACCGAGGGCAAGTCCATCCTCCTCCTCGCCCTCGACTCCAAGGAGCCCCTCGTCACGAGCCGCACCCTCCTCAAGGCCGGCATGTGGAAGCACGTCAACAAGAAGTTCAACCAGTTCACCGACGGCAAGATGACGTACTCGCCCACCATGTACGTCGCCCACGTCCTGCCCGCCTCGGACGCCAAAGAAGCCCTCATCAAGCTGCTGCGCGCCAACCGCGCCGAGGACGTCTACTACTCCAACACGGGCCCGCAGCCCGACGGCGCCTGCGGCATGCCCGACGAGCTCGAGGCGCAGGAGCGCACCCGCCGCGCGCGCCTCGACCGCCTCAACCTCGAGCAGGAGGACCACCTGCTCTCCATCGCGCGCAGCACCGAGCTCGCGTCCGTCCAGGCGCAGATCTGGTCCGCGCAGGCGGAGCTCGAGGACAGCCGGCGCAAGCGCATCCAGGCGGACGACCTGGTCGCGCTCAGCGAGCGGGCGCGCGCCGAGGAGGAGGTCTTCGCGGCGGCGATGCGGCGCAAGCGCAGCGAGCGCAGCGCGGACCTGGAGCACCAGGCGGCGCTGACGGAGGCGACGATCACGCGGGCGCGGGCGGTGGAGATGGCGGAGCAGGACCTGGTCATGACGCGGCAGAGCATGCTGCTGGAGTGGGAGAAGCAGATGGCGACGGAGCAGGTGGACCACGCCAAGGCCATGTCTGCGATCCGGGTCGCGGAGCGGGAGGACGTGGATCGGATGGACCGCGAGGCGGAGGAGCGGTTCAAGACGCGGCTGGCGGAGCAGCGGCGGCTCGTGGACGGGCAGACGAACCTGGCGAGCCAGCTGACGAGCGCGGGCGTCAACGGGCGGAGGCAGATTGGGTATATCACGGGGGAGATTAATTAAGGGCGGTTTGGCCCTTCTATTCCCTTTGTCGCTTTTTGTTATTGCAATGCGCGGCCTGGCAGGGCTGCCGCACGCTTGCTTGCCTCCTTGCTCCTTGTCGCACGGAGAGGCGAAAAGGAAGAGAGCGTACGGGGCCGTGTTTGTCGGTTCGCGATATGCTACGGATTTGGTAGAAAGGGGGGCGTTTTTCTCGTTATCTTGGTTACATTGCACGTGGGGGAGGGGGAGGTGGTACCCTCTCCCTCCTGTGTTCCTTTTTTTTTGTTTTTTTGTCTCTATTTCATTTTCTTCCCTTTGTATGGAGATATTCCTGGAGATTATAGGGGGGTTCAGTTCTTAGCATTTTCCTGCGTAGGTAGTAGTTCTGGTTTATTATGCATCCTCTCAATAGGGATGGAGTAAGTAGGTTTAGGCTGGCTGGCCGGGGGTGAGGTTGCTGAAAAGTAGCAAGTGTTGCCGCAGCGAGTAATGAAAAAAGATCATTTCACAGTCAGTCATTCGATGCGGCGCGGCGCGGCGTGTTCGTGGTCCTGTCGTCGTCAAGTTCATTCAGCTGGCCTCTGTATGAGTGTGTCTCGCAGCCATTTCACTCTCGGCCCCCCGTTTCCCTGATAAGAAGTGTCGTCCGGACGGGGGAAGTTGGCAAGCAGGGGGTCTTGAAGAGAGATCGGCGGTGTGGTGCACGGCAAATGTGGCATTGCGGGATCCATGACTCTCCACGAGGAATGCGATACTGGGTCGCAGAGCGCTGGGCCTCCGCGGTCTTGGCTTCAGTCGCTTCGCAAGGATGATTGGCTTGTGGACGTCATGGGCATCGCGTGGTTTTTTTGCGTTTTGGAGGTTTTGGTGAGTTGCATGTTTGTGGGTTCTGGAAGAGGGGGAGGAGGTTAGTGTTGTGACACTGGGCTGGCGATTGACGATCGTGAGAGAGGTGGATGGACGAGATGTGATGCAGAGAGTTTTGGGTGGTGCTCTGGACCCGGGAACAGGGCGGCGCGTGGCAGCGTGGCAGCGTGGCAATGCTGCCTTGCCTTGGTCTTCCTGCTTGCCGGACAGTTGCCGTGATTTGATCGAAGAGTGGCCGTTGAATGGGGAATGGTCGTGATTTTGCGTGATGGATCATGGAGAGTGGGCTGGTCTTCCCTTCGAAGGGGAACGTGCGCCGGAATGGCACTGCAAGGTACGACGCACGCTTTCAGAGGCCCTCGCCAATTGGAGAGGAGGGGCGGCTGCGAGGGGGGGGCCGCCTGGATTCGTGGTTTTTGTTGCTTGGACCGCCTCGTGAGACGGGGCTGCTAGGGTGGTTTGGCGAAGGGGGCCTGAAGATCGCATTACTCGTGGAGGTTGAAGGCGGCTAGAGGCTTGAGAAGAGGCCTGGGGTTCTTTGATTGAGGTTCGTGATGGATGGGATGGCAGCAGGATGGATTGCGGATGTCGGGATGGAAGTTGGCATATCTCGAGGTCCAAGCTCTGTGATGGTTTTTTGGTGAAGATGTGATGAGGAGGAGAGTTGTGCAACGTTGATGGGGCAGGCGATGTCGTGATGAGATGGGGCTTGAGGGGCATCGCGCGCGCGTGTGTGCTGGTGAATTGAGCAGGAGATTGACACCATGATCTGGGTTCCTATCGATGTTGCTCTGTACGTTTCCTCGTCCAAACTATCACCACGATGCATTGGAGGTTATCGTGTGGCGTTTGTGCAACATGATTGCAACCCGTTCAGCGAATGTTTCTGCGCGTAGGTTTCTTTCTCCTAAAATCGTTCATTCCATGTCTTGGCGGCCTAAGCTCTTCCCGATCACCATGACAGGAAAACAAATGTTCAGACGATTCGTGCAACATCAAAGAGGGGGGGCGCGGACAATGATTCAACCGCCCATCATGGATGAATGACACTTGCTTGACGTCTGTTTTGCCATACTCCAAAGTTTCGTCGTTGCAGAAAACCCACGTGTTGCATCGCTCGGGAGGTTTGAAAGGGAATGTGGAAACCTTGCTTCAGAACATGTTTCTTCCCCTAGTGCAGTCGCGTGGTTTTTGTGAGCAGATCGACAGTACGAATAGAGTCTCGAACGTTTGTTTGGCTAGACGAGACGAAAGGCTTCGAGGCCAAAGAAAGGAAAATAATGGGGATGGATAGCAGATTGGAGCGAATGTCTTGCAGCTGTCAAATAAGATTGGCCACTTTTTTGCTTGCTTTTTCCTGATGCTTGTTGCGCACAAGCACACACAACACACCACACTCAAATCTTTAGCGGAAGGCGGCACGGCAGTCGCGCCGGAGGTTCAGAGCAGAGGTCCAGTCAGGGCTCCGTTGTTTGAAAGGTTTCAATCTCGAATTCCTGCGCACGAGAATGGTCGGGTTCCAATTGCCCACTTTCCGAGATTTTCGTAAACCCACCCTCGGTGCGACAGGTCCTGACTTGGGTTGGGGGCGCGTTGGCTGGCCGGTCGGTCCTCCGGGAAGGGCAGCGTGACATTTTAGGAGAAATTCTGGCGATCTCGCTGAACTCTGTTGCGATGGGGGATCTTGTCTGGACGATGACGGTATGTATTTTGGGATCGATTTGATATGTGGCTTGGGCGAAGACATGGTCGCGTCTCTTGATCCTCGTGTGTTCTGGATGAGCCGGATCAAGGCTGTGGCTTGTCGCTCTCCGTCAATCTGAAGTTGAGCCCTATCCGCACTTTCATCGCGTCTGCCTGCCGACAAAGAGATAAGATGGAAAATTAGCGCCCGTTCCGCTGCACTTCATAGACATGAAATCAGCTAGCAAGTAAGCTTCAACCCAGCCAACAGGAGAAATCCCAGCATCGTCGACATCTTCTCTAAGAAACGCAATGGCTTCGTCACCGGTCTACCGGCAACATCCCTCGATCCCAACGGCCCGCGTGGCACTCAGCGCCACCGGGCACGCCAGAGCTTCCCTGGACCTCTGAATTTTGGAGCATTGAAGCATCGTTCGTTGCCCAGAGGTCGTCTTCGCCCTCTCCACTCTTGTTTCTTACTGTTCCTTCAGTGGCAACCCCGTGACCCCCAGCGCATGTCAGTCAGCACTTTATGTAAATTGGCCAGCGACACTGACAGGAGCAATCCGGATGGAGCCTCAACCCACCCGTAAAGTGACCGTCGACGACGCGGCACAGCCGTGAGAGCTGACTCAGGGAGAGACAGCAAGACCCGGCGCAGGATCGCCCGCGGAAGGCTGTCCCGTGCGAAACCTTCGACTTTTGACAGTTGACGTTTTTGTCCCCCATCTTACGGGCCAACAAGGGGTGCTTTTCGGTGAATGATTCAGTCTTACTCGGTCTTTCTGTGACTGACAGTTGCATTCGCTCTCGGTGAGAAGAGTGCGTACGTTATTTCGTTGGACCCTTTTTTGATAATATCAAATGCGTCCGAGCGTACAGGCCGTCGATAGATTGGCGAGATTTCATTTTTTGGTCGAGGACTGATAACGGCGCACTATTTGCTGATGTTTCGGGCCTTGCTGCCGTTGTTCGGTTTGCTGGATGGAGCACGGGTCGTACATCGTATCTCGTCAACGAAGCTCATTCGTCTGTTCCGGAATATCCAGGCCGGAAAACTCGCACAGTCGAGCATCACTCGGGATCATCTCGCCGTGGTGACCCCGGGCAGCTATTTGCGCGTTGACCTCTCCCAAGCTCCAACTGCTTTCTTTCCCTCGCTTCCCTGGGTTACTGTGGTGCAACTGGAGAGCACGTGGATATGAGCCATTGAGCCTGCGATTGCACCGCGAGGTAACCTCCTCCCCCCCTCCCCCCATCACAGCCGGACGTCACACCAATTCGATCTCGAGTCGCGAGAAGTTGCCTCCGAAATTTGATGTGGAGGGTGGTGCTCGTCTCCGGAGCTGTAAAACCGGAGGCGTATGAGCCACGAGGCCCACGGCGATAGACGAGACTTCAAGATCTTGAATTTTCTTCGAAGGGTGTTAAGATGGCACGCAGCTGTATTATTACCGTCTCCTCTTTTTATCAGTCGTGGATAAGCACATTGGTTGGCTCTCGTCGAGCCCTGATTCTTGGACGGTTAAGACGAGATATTATGAGCGTTTTGACTCGTCGTATTAAGATACCAGGCGGAACACACTCCGATGCATTACGTGGATTCCGGACTGAGCCGCTGCCGCGCCCCCCTATGCAGTTGAGACCTTCTTCATCGTGAAAGCACACACACAGCACATGCTCAAACAAGCTTCGTGCGACGTGGACTCCTCGACTTAACAGTTGCGTCGCGGATATCTCGGGCATCTTTAGCTCATATTTTTGAGGGTTTACTGCCTTATCTGTACTACGCACCGCAGTGAATTACAGCGATGGAAGCAGAAAAAGGACCTACATTCGCTGAAACACGCGGTCACTCTAGCGGGTGACGGTCACTGACTCGGGGCTCTCGTCACAGCGCAAGGGACCGGGGTCGTCCGCGTGCGCCTTCAATCTTGCTGCATCTATCTCTGCCGTCACTCGCCATGCAACAGTGAATATCATTCATTTCCACAAGTCGTGAAATATCACCGAAGGAGGGTGTTTCCTCGTAGGCCTTCACATGTCGGGCCAACAGTACAAAGTACATCCTATTCCCCTGCGGCGCCATGCTTCATGCACAATTGTGCTAATCTCCTCGAACCCCGGCTGGCTCTTCTGCCTCTTCCAGCCAGCAATTGGCGCCGCAGCCTCTTCCCAGCTTTGCCAGCCGCTGTTTGGACGACCAGACGACGATTCAATCCACAATGTCTTACTCTTCTTTCCCACGCCATGTCAGGGTTGGGGTTGCAGTCGCACGGACGCCATCCCATCGGGGGAAAGCAAGAAGTGAAAGAAGAGATCTGTCAAATTCGCAAAAGGGTAGCGGGCCCACTTAATTGTGTTCCCTCTGCGTATTGTGCGTATATGTACCCAATCTGACACACCCCCCCAGATTAAGCCGCTCTACCTAATAGGATTGATCTGTAATCACCTAAAAACGCAGGATACGTGCCTCGCGCGGGAGTCGAACTATAATCTGTTGGTTTTTCAAGGGTATGCCGGGTTATGCACGCTAACCCACTCGGCCACGAGCACGAATCAGACTGTTAATTGTCAAATTCGCAAAAGGGTAGCGGGCCCACTTAATTGTGTTCCCCCTGCGTATTATGCGTATATGTACCCAATCTGACAAGATCAGCACCACTAAGCCAGGCTCCCCCTTGGCCCCCTTTGACAGCAAAGAGCCTTGATGCTTGTCCTCTCATCCACCGAGATCCAGCTGCTTGCAGCGCGGAATTTTCCAGTGCAGCAGCAGCAGCATCCTCCCTCGAGGATGGCGCCCTCACCCTGGCACGCGTTAGGAGGAAAAGGGGTATGGTTTGAACTGTGGAGTAGGGTAGCCCCCCCGGGCCCCAGCAGGGCTTTACTGACGTTCGGCATATGGTTAGCAAGGGTGGCGAGCGGGTTCCTGGGCAGGCACTATGCTGCTCTTGTGTTCGTCTCGAGCCATCTGTGGACTCTTTTGCTGGAGGAGGAGAGCAGAATATAATACCACGGACCCGGAACGGGCAGATCGGTTGTTGGCTCGAACCGTTGTCGTCTTGCTGGTGTGTAACCTACCTCTCTTCGTTTCTTTTCTTTCGAGAAGGGATGGGGCTCGTCTCTATCTTGATATTCACATAACTTGCCTGCTTCCTCTGCTAGTCTTTTCCTGCACTGATCACCCCACGGCTTCTTGACTTGTTCCCAAGTTTTGCTGCTTGGGTTAGGTCAGACTCATCTCTCTTTTCTGTCTAATGTTTTGATCCCCCACCGTGGTTTGACAGCCATGGACGGAAGAACGATTTATACGCTGTTCGGCACCGGATACGACAACTCCCACGAGCCGAAGCCGCTAGTGAACGAGAAGGGCACGATCCTAGGTGTCGCCATCACCTTCGAGGTATGGTTTTCCGTCGGAAATGTGAAGCTATGCGTGGGTTCTGACATTGGCTTTCTAGGTCGTCGCATGGATATGTGTCGCCTTTCGTATGTACACGCGGGGGATGGTGGTTAAGGCTCTGGGATGGGACGATCTCTTCGTCGTATTATCGCTGTTGACAACGACAACTGGCACCATCGGTGCTTGTGTTTGTAAGTTGTCACATTTCCAAATGTGATCATCTCTATGGCGTCTTTCCTGACACATGACAAAGCGGTTTCGTTTGGCTTGGGCAAGCATCTCTTCGAGCTCACAGCTGAAGACGTGCAAAACTACCTCTGCGTACGATCCCTATGACGATTCTCCCCGCTTGCCGATCTATCGACAACTGTCAAACTAACATTGGCCATCAGACGTTTTACATTACGAGTGCCTCCTATCAGATGTCAACCGCCTTCATCAAACTATCCCTGCTCTTCCAGTACATCCGCATCTACGACCAGCCCGGCTTCCTCCGCAGCGCCTGTAAAGCCATGATCCTCTTCATCGGGCTCTGGGCCATCGCCTACAGCTTCCTCGGCTGGATCCCCTGCTACCCCATCCGCGCCTACTGGGACTGGGAAGTCCCCGCCGCCCGCTGGGGCTACGGCTCTCTCAACTCCGACGTCTTCTACGGCACCTACGCGAGCCACGCCGCCATGAACGTCGTCCTCGACCTCCTCGTCCTCGCGATCCCCGTCCCCCTCTACTTCAAGCGCGACGCCTCGCTCAAGTCCAAGCTCGGCCTGCTCGTCCTCCTCACCATCGGCCTCATCGTCAACGCCATCTCGATCGTCCGCCTCATCTCCGTGGTCCAGCACAAGGCCGCGACCCTGCCGACCCTCGACTACACGTGGTACGCCCCGATCAGCGTCGTCATCGCCTGCGTCGAGGTCGACCTGGCCATGGTGGCGTGCAGCGTGCCCATCTTCTGGCCCGTGCTGCGGAAGCATTTCGGCGATTTCGGAGACGGCATCTTTGTCACCAAGGAGATCGAGGTCACGCGCGAGGCGAGGAGGTTGGAGAGCGTCGAGCTGGATGACGACTTGGAGATGGAGCCGGACAGGAGGTCGAGGGTCGGGAGTGAGGCGAGCCTGCGACAGGAATCGCGGGCGCCGCCGAACGGGCGGTATCAGGATGAGTATGTGTTGCGGCAGGTTGATCCGTTGGCGAAGGATAAGGGTGTGGTAACAAAGATCAAGACGGGCGAGGTGGAAGACGCCAAATGGTGGCAGAAAGGGACGCTAGAATAAGACCCTGAAGGTCCGGGAAGTTTTCAGGAAGCGAGCAATTGCATTTCATTTTTCGATCACAGCCTCCGAGACCTCGTGCATTAGGACGTATGCATGTGGTTCTGACACAGTTGTTTCATCGTATCGAGAGGGTTCTACGATCTGGACTGGTGACAATCCGTTCTGTTAACCATATCGTGCGTGTCGTCTTGACTTTTCATTCCTAACGTCCTTGTCCCTCATTTGTTCCGTTCGTCTCGGTGTCCAACGTCGTCATATTGCATTGTATATGTATTTGCTATATCAATATTTCGCGATCTGAAGCACCCCTTTTTTTTGCTCGACCAATGTTAAAGGCCCGCTGTACATGTGTCTGCAAAGTTGTTTTGCTATGGTCGGTTCCAATTTCGGCATTCCATTCCCTTCCCCAGGTGCAAGCGATCTTCATGAAAGATGTTAGCAGCCTGCCTGCTATTTGATAACCACAGTCCGTCTGGGGACTTGACTTAGCCATGCTACCTCTGGCTGCCTAACACTCGACATTCCAACCAGGATCGCGCCAACTCGCGTGAACCTGCCCTCCTTTGGAACCAAGGCGGGTCCTGAGATGTACCCCTTTTCCCAAATCGTAGGCAGAAAACAAACCTCGGCGCAAATGTCGTCCAAAGTATCGAAGTAAATCAAGGCTTGGGAATTTGAATCGATGATAGATCCAGGTATACCTAGAAGCCTGGAATATTGAAATTCAAAGACCGTGACTTCACGGCACGTCTCTGCCTCCCTTTGTCCCAAGCATTCCGGATGATCTGGGTGAACATAAACACCGCCGACTGCGGCTAATAGCAATGCCCCTCGAAGTGTAAGGGCGCCATCCGTGACCTGGCCAGTCTCATCATCGGTCCACAGAGTGGTATATGCTGAAACGAGTTCGCATAATGTGTCGCTATAAAGCTGCCAGGGGCAAATGATTTCCCCATCTACTGCGGCCCAGGACCATGAGGGTGCCCGGTAATCGACCGGCCGTCTCCCGCATACACTATCTGGATGCACACGCCACGCCAAAGCCCCAGGTAATTGGGCTTCCCATATCCCAGCCAAATATCTGGTTGCTTCGCCAAGGGTTTGCAAGGAGCTTTTCGTTTCTTTTGCAATGGCTGATATTGCCACCAGCTTGTCGCGTGATTTAGTAAGTTGGCATTCTGTGTAAGAGCGAAGTAGGTCACGCCATTGAAAGTATTGAAGCGTGGAAGTCGGCCATGGGCCCACCGGATGTCGAGGCATAAGAGTTTTGGATGCGTTTCTCTGGGAAATACACCCTAGATCTTGAAACTCCTTGTTGCGAAGCAATTCGGCGCCAACCCAGTCAGCATCAGGTTGACTCTCGGAACAATGCGCTTCATGGCACTCCCAGAAGACTTGCTCTTTGCCCCAGTAAATTGTTCGTGGACTCAAGACTCTCTCCTGCAGAATCCAGGCTCGCTTGCAAAGAGTTGCTTGGTCGAGACTCCTACTGTGAAGCAAGTAGATTTCCCCCGCCTCGACCATCGAGTCTACGTCTGTATACGGAGAAAAGTCGACAACACCGGGTTTGATTTCTTTCGGATCTCGGTGAAAGTAAAGACCCCCTTCATCATTCTCTGCACCCAAAGCTGCAAAGCAAATAAACGCACTCTTGAACACATTATGCATCGATGATGACTCCCGACTCCAGTCGGCCTCGGAGTCTTGAAAAATGCACAAGCGATCTATCCATATGTACTGCAACCCAAGCCGTTCCACAGCCACGAAGGCATCTTTGAACGTCTTTGGTAGACAAGAAAGAGGCTTCCCTCTTGACAAGTCTGCCAGTGTGGAGGCCCCGAGCGTGAGATCCGGATCCCAACATTTGGTTCCCCAGCAATGGCTTAGGGCGACGTAGTCCGATCCAGGTTCAACTTCCTCGCGGACAATCAGGCGAAAATTTCTCTTTCCGCCGGTCGTGTCTAGTTTCAGGAGGCGTGTAGGGATAAATGTCGACTGGATTTTGCATAAAGTATGATTGTCGGCGCAACTTCTTATCCAGTGCTGAATGGTAGCCCAGGTACTCGGCGCATCAGTGGATCCTGATATTCTATCGTGGAATTGACATTGGATTGCTGTGGAGTTGAGTCAGCTTTGTCGGTTGTTTTCATAACATATATTCAGATCATGCTGACCTGAGTATGGCCAGAACTCGCCGTAGCTATCCGAAGATTGGTTCTCATGGATTATGTACATAGTGAGAGGTATGCTCTTTGGAAAGGTGCCGATGCGAATAGCGAACAAGGTGAAATATCCGAAAGTAGCCATATCCTCGGTGTATTCAGTGTTGACACTCAGAGTACTGCATACTGCACAACCTTCTCCTGCCGATTTCAAAAATGATTCGGGTGTTTTATGATGCCCGTACGCATATTTCTCACGTTTCAATCGATTGGTCGGAGCAGGCAAGTCTGGATCAATACATAAGCAAACTAATGAGACACAGCACCTGACAAAGAAACATCTTACTTGTCGCAAGCTTTTGCCTTTGGCTTTCAGTCAAGGGTATAACATCTTCGGGAGGCCAGAGCCTGCCGATCTTGCCTACAAAGTCGACCGACAATCCGGAGGGATCTTTGCAACTCCCGAGGCATTTGAGACACACGGCGCAAAACATGTCGCAGATGGGCGTTATTCAATCAGAAATATGGAAGATTCAGAGAGAATGAACGAGACTGTGAGAATTCTCGTTACGATGACGGATATTCACGAGTTTTGGGCCAATCAATCTAAGCCACATGGCGAGTGCGAACCAACACCCTCGACTTTGTCGTCGGCACCGGCACGTGACATAATCTTGCAGATATTCAACGTGACTTGTAGCTTGGTGATTCAAAAGATAATCCGCGACATCAGCTCTTTGCTTGAAATCGCCCTAGCGTTGTATCATAAGAAGCGTAAAAACCCTCTCATCGACATTCAGGAAGGTTGCCTTATAGTTGAGTGAAATTTAAAATACTCTTAGATTTAGTGTTATCGTGTAGACGTTCGACAGGCGAGGTTGTTGATTAAAGCGTTTTAGTACCTTAGCGGCTAAAATCAACCTTGAAGGGGCAGGCAGACTGGGGTCGCTCCTGCCTTCTTTCCACCTGTGCGAATCCGTCTGGACGCACTGGCTCGACGCTGACGCTGCTTTGAGGCAGTAGGGCGTATTGGCTTTTCTTCTTCTTTTCTCGTTTCCTCCTTTTGGCCTATCATGCTCAACTTCTTTCATTCTTTGACATCCTTTTTCTCTTCTGTTGTTATTACCTTCTTCCCTGTCAAGCTATTATTATAAATAATAGCAACACCACTAAGGACTTCTAGGATATCTATTCTCTACTTTGGATTAAATAAATTAACGCTCTCTGTTAGTGCAGGAGAGTAATGAATGCTGAATTTATTCTGGAGCCCGTGTACGAATGTGTAAGATTTTCTTTGAAGACGACAGTTATAACTTAGCATCTCACGATGTAATAAATCGTAGCTCTTTTGAACGCCCTGATTCTGAATAGATTTCTGCAGCTCGTCCTCGTTTACTTTCCTTATCACTCACTTTGACCTAGACATATTCTAACAGCATGATCTTAATTTATTGCATGCAAATCATTTTTGCCTTCAACTCCATAGCCTGTCTCAGCAGCCCAGCTTGCATATTAAATTGTGTCCCTTGCAACGCCTGAAATGAGAAACCCACCTGTGCACATTTTGAACTAAGGTAGTAAAAGTCGCCTCGGTTTCCCAACTAGGAGAACTTCACCGCTTAGGGAAACCTTTTGATATAAAGCGCTCCGATGGGACCTTAGACGATGCCGAAACCTATTACACGACAACAAGAATCAGCCCTCTTTTGGAACATAAATAGTCTCTGTGATACCTTAATTGACCTCTAAACTTCATCCGCCGTCGTTCGTTTTCAACCCAACCATCGAAGTCTTTCACTGTAGCTCTGTCAACATGCGTATAACCTCCCTACTCGTTGCTGCGGTTGCCTTCTTAGGCATCGCCAGTGCCAAACAGTGCTATTTTGTTGAACCTATCCACAATGCATGCGTTCGTGCGGAAGTCAAAGGCGATACTTGCGCCACGAGTGCTTGCAAAGCCTGCAATTGCGGTCTGTAAGCGAGTCTTGCTTCACCAACTTTACGGCGATTCAATGACAGCAATTGGTAGCGCTCCAATTCGAAAAGATGCTGGTGATGCTGTAAAAGCTCTTCTAGCTCCAGTCTGCTACAACCAAGCCTCCAGACTAGAAGAGCTTTTACAGCATCACCAGCATCTTTTCGAATTGAATCTTCAGAATAGCTTGAGCGGTTGGAAGTTCGCGTCAGATACATGTCTAGTTCAATAACCCTGAGATTTGAAGCGGCATGAAAACCTGCATGCATACACGATAGATTACGCATAGAATAGACACATGCCATCCGAAACACGAATTATCTCCATTGTTCGTGCAATCAGTTACTGGCTCTGAAAGAATTTACTTGGTCCACGCGACCTAGCTCCGTATTCAACACTGACCTCATCGCGAGTCATGGGTGAGGTGCTACATAGGTATGGAATGCCAAAGCTAGGGGTTTTCACCCAAGCGCGCACGGGTGACGTCAGTTCTCGTAGCTCCAATGCTTCACTTTTTCAAGCTCTGAGATGACCTATGTACACATAGAATGAACCAAAGATAATCTAACGTGGGTCTGCTATAGGCGAACTCTGACCCTAACATTTACAGAGAGACAAGAAGGAGACACAACGCTGACCACCGCAGCCCTAGCTGTCTCTATCCCCGAAACGCGACTACTCCGCCTTCACTCCCTTGGCAGATGTCCTCACACCAATTCCAAGCACAATCAAAATCCGGACCAAGACCATCGGCGCCGTCGACCAAAAGATGACCCAATCCTCGACGGTCCACTCCTGGTATTTCAACCAAACTTCCCAGCCCCCAATGGCCTGTGCCGATCCGTGCATGTAGGCCGCGTCGCTCAGGAGCATGCCCGCACAGACGACGCGCCAGAGATTCAGGTCATCGAAGAGCCGCAGCACCACGCCCTCCATGAAGGCGAAATAGAGCCAGCCTCCGCTCAGCTGCGTGAAGAGAAACTGCGTGTGAGGCGCGTAGGTGTGCGAGTTACGTGTCAACCCCGCCTGATACTGGTTCGGCGCGTGCAGCGTCATGACCGCGCCTAGGATCGCGAAGATGGGCTCGACGGTCATGATTGTGAGCTGGTAGATCCCCGGTACTGCGGATGATCCCTTGATGGTCGCTTTTTGTGGTTGTGTCGTCATCTTGCCCGTTCCCTTTTGGTAGCAGTTGTACGTGTGTCGTCGGGTTATCTGATCGTCCTTTTCGGCTGAGAAGAGTCTTATCGCGAACCACGGTCGCGCTCGATATCGCGATGATCAACGCTGGCCCTCGCTGCAGGTCGAAGGTGAGATTTGGCCGTCTTTGCGATGAAGGATGCAGCTAGAATGAGATGAGAACAGCTCTGGAAAATTCCTCCCTGCGCCGCTAGCTTTATCAATATTGGACTGTCGAAGCTTAAGTAGCTCGGTGAAACACGTAGCTCGGAACTGCCGGCTGCGGGGTCACTTGTGCGAATGACCCGAGACGAGTTACTTCAATCATCCTGGCAAGAAAGACGTGGTTTACCAGGAGTGCACGGTCTGTGAATTTCCCAGTGATGCCCAATGGAGCGCGCCGAAGCATAATAAGGCTGCGAGGGCATAAATGCATAGTTCTCCAGGATTGCCTGATTGGGTATCGCAGCTCTCTTGGGGCTTGTCCCGAGCTTCTGGTCTTTGGTTTCGCAATGATGAGCGAACTGCTGTCAACTGACTGGCGTTCGCCTCGCACGCACGGCTTGAGCGTAAGCTGACATGAGACGAGCTGCCGGACTGCATGAAGAACCTTGCTGAAGGATTTCCAAGTTGGTGAGGCAATGGCTCGACGGTGTCTCCGAAAGTGGACGTCTCGAGTCATTTTGGTATCAGTATAGGCGAGATGAATTGTTGGTGGTGAGTTCGTCGTGGGGGTGGGATATTCACCAGCAAATGAGATTGCGACTTTGCGAGACATACACGGCAGTTGGTTGAACAAGCTTATTCTGGGCGGTTACACAGCGTTTTCTGATCTTTGATTGATAGAATATGACGTGGGCAAGGCTCTTCTTTCCGATGTTCCAGAAAGACCAAGCCACAAATTCCACATTGGACGGTAATGCTTTGGTAAATTAGCGCTAACCTACCCATTCACGCCTACAAAAGGGAGCATTCACCCCCCATGATAATGGCATTGAGCCTGGAAGTTACTTCCTGCTGCGCCTCGAAATCCTCATATCACGGAAGCTCCATCCACCTACGTTACAGACCATCCCTCGACAGTATGCCATCGCTCCATGAGAGCGTGCAGAAACATCAGTCTCTAGTTCTTTTCCGTGGCTCTATCGGCTTCTCCCGCGCTATCTGCTGTTTTGTCGTGTTCAATAATAACACCAGCCTCTAAGGAAGTCTCTGAGGCTTCGGGGTTCTTCCTCTGTTCGCGCAACAAAAGAAGTCTGATACTGATGACCGCAATTATCGCGGCGATGATGAATCCAAAAGTGGCGGGGAAACCACGTCCTAAGTGATCAAGCTGTTAGCGGACTAAGAAATGCTTTTCGTCAATCTTTCGCGACTTACTGAAACTTGGTGCCATGGTTTGAGGGAAAATCACGATAGGCAGCCAGGCGTCAACTGCATATTGCATCCCATTCATGCTGCTAATCACCAGTGCTCGTTCTTCATTGTCGCCAGCGCAGACTTCGTTGGCCCACGTGTAGCTGAGGTTGGTTGGTCAGTACGAAGGATCGCGTTGCCCAACATATTTGATACGCTTACAACACGGCTGTCATTAAATGTATGCTGCTCGTGAGGAATGCGGCCTCCTTCAAGGGAACACTCGCAGGCCACACAGCCAAGATTCCGTTCGGTATGAGGCCCAGTATCTATTTTCATTAATCAGCATCATTCTAATATCTTCAATGACACGGCGGATGCGCGGCTTACTAAAGGGATTAAGATCAAAGCAAACCGGCTGCCGGTATAATCAGATAAAAAGCCCCAGAGAATGACGCAAAAGGCCATGATCAGCCTCGAGCCAGTAGGGATCACGTTTCTGTCAACGACCGAGTAGTTTTCCGATTTGAGCCAGATACCGAAGTAGCCGCTGGCTTGGCAGGATTCACCATACAGCTGCAACATCCTTATCAGCAACCTTGATATCGCATCTGCACGACGCCTGATATGCACTCACCACATAACCCAGCACGCACGCATACCACCTCCACTTTGATAAGACGCGCTTGAAGGTAGCAAAGGTCACTCCGGCAGGCGCCGCCTTGCCAGCCTTTTGCACTCTCTCGATGGCCAGCTCGCATTCCTTGGCGGCCAGGAACCTCGACTTCGTGGTGTATGGCGTATCGGGGAGGAAGAAGAAAGTCGCTAGACCGACGGGCACAGTCATACACTGGGTCAATCAGTATTGATGTGGGATTTCAGGGATCCTTCTCGACTTACTCCGCAAACGATGTATAGCCATCGCCAACCAGACAGACCATGGGCACCATCAAGACTCTTATACACGGCTGCTTGGAGATATCCTACAAAAGGTTGAGTCAATACTGTTGGAAGCTGGACACGTTTCATCAACACCTACCTCCAAAGGCAGAGCCAAGGGGCGCAGTCATGTGGAAAATGGCCACTCTTTTAGCGAGCTCCGTCTTCGTATACCAGCTCCCAAGCACGTAGAGCAGTACGGGAAAGAAACTGCTTTCAAAGAAGCCCACGAAAAACCGAAACGCATACAGCTGGCTGGAGCTGTGAATGCCAGCCTGAGCAAAGGTGAAGACGCCCCATGCAACCTCCATACAAGCCAGCCAGATGCTCGGTCGGATCTTCTGCACAATGAGGGTGCTCGGCACTTGCATGATGGCATACGCGCAAGTGTACGCTGTCTGAGCATAGGTGTACTCGTTTCCGAGCATCTTCAGGTCCTCCTGCATCCCCGATACGTAGGCGTTTGCTAGGTTGCCTTGGTCTAGGTACTTCATGAAGAACCCAAGGCATCCGATGGTAAGGATAGACCAGTCCAGTTTGCGGAGAAGGACTCGTTCTTCATGGCTCTTGAGATGGGTGTCGGTATCCCAGATGAAGGAGCGGAAGGACCGGGAGGGCGATTTCGTAGGTTGCGATTCCGCCATCTTGAAGGCTCAGTGAGATGCCGTGAGGGAAAAGTGTGATGTCCACGGTAGTCCGCTTCAAAGGCGGCACCATGGCAGCATATGTATGACTTCTTCCATCGACACTAGCTTAGGTTGCGCAATCGGAGAAGCGTATTTTAGACGGCCGAGGCATGGCTGTCATGCATTGATAGCACCAGACATGCCTGGATGCCAAAGGATGATCCGGACGATATCCCCGATGGAGGCAAAGCAGCTCTCGCTAGGCATGCCAGAACGTTGCGTTTTTGTCTCTTTGAGCATGGCGCTGCGGACTCTCGTTGGTGCTGGGAGGTGTCGGGGGTTGCCCGACGGTGTCGACCAATCGTGTGTGATGCATTATCGTGGAGTCGATCGGCGGTGGTAAGACGACAGAGTCGGGGGTGATTGCGAGCTTATCATCCATGGCCACTCGTCCACAGTGCCGGCTACTCCTCGGAGACATTCGCGGCAATAGCAATAAAAGTTCATCGAGACGTGTATCTGAAGAATTAAAGTCATATGAAGTCTTCTTACTCGGAAGGTTGTTTTATCGCATACTTGGTACCTTATTGTGCATACATCGCCTTACACTCAGCCCTTAGACGTCGACATCAGTGATAAGTTGCACAGTGCCCAACGTACTCAATATATTATCCATCTTGAGACGGACTTCATCAGGCACATTCCTTCGTAAAACCCCGCCGATTGTCACTTGAATAAGCTCTTCTCCTCGGTTCTATGTCAAGTCCGCGTGTGGGACTGCGGCTATTCCACAGGTGCACCAACAACAATCACACAGGTGTGATAAATGTACAGGTTTATAGCCTCTTGAGCCACGTTTTGCATCCTCTCATGTCACTTTCAACGGTTAAGTTAAGCTTACACACCAAGTCTGCGATGATTTAGCACTTCAAATGGATGGCATGAGCTTATGTTCAATTGTCAACGTTTCATAAGAATTAACCCTAGACCATTGAATTCACCCATCGTTTGTATACCGTAGCTGGTAGTTGAGTTTGAGCAGCAATATATTCTATGAACCTCTACAAACTTCTTATTACAGGTATCATCTTTACTCAACTAGAGTCAAATGGCTTCGCCGCTTCCGGAAATACTCTTGAAGGAAAGGACGCCTGCCAAAAAGCTGGAACGTGTTGTTAGGGCGTTGAAGCAAATTTCGGGCGAATATTCATAGTTTCCATATTCTCAATATCTTTTATCAGCATAGGTACTTGGTAGAATCTACATACGCCAGAGGACTACTTTCCTTTTATTGAAAGGGGTTCAACGTTCAATTCTACCAGCACTTTCCAGCTCTTTGCGGCTTCTTCAACAACGTCCACGGCTGCCGCCTAGTTCCCACTGCCTCTTGCTAAGCAGCAGAATTGGATCACGCTCTAAGGGCCCCAAGGTGGCACTTCCACTGCAAAACGGGGATGATTACTGCAAAATACACGTTAAACTACGCCAACATATTTAGAGGCTCTTAATAACTTACTCAGCATTATTGACCGCTTTTTTGGGATCCTCCAAAGCAAATTGTTTGCAATAGTCGACGCCATAACTGTAGTCAGTGGTGCCCAGAACGTCTCTGAAATGTGTCGCTTCATGGATAATGGTGCTAGTAGAACTGGCTTACCTGGGGGCGTTAGTCAGCCATGTTAAGCGCAAAACACCTCCTACTCACATAGGGGGCGAAAAAACAGGGTTTCCACGCAAAAAAGGGGGTTTCCACCTAGTTGCATAAAAGTTGCGTTTTTAACCTTTTGCTACCAAAATATAACTTTTTTGAAACTATACTATAACCTAAAACTACCTTTTTTTTAATTACTGCTTTTAAGTCTTATTGCTAAGATGCTTTGCTAGAGTGATGCTAACTTAACGCCTACTAAACAGGCTGTGCAAGCATTATATATTTTATATTAATAAGCCTTTTAGCTGAAGCGCTTAGAGAAGCCTCTAGCTGCTATACTGTTAATATAAGCTATTACTGCTAACTATAAAGTATTTTATATAGCAGTAAAAAAGCATTTAAAAGCTTTTAAGGCTAGCTATAACCTCTCTATACTGCTCTAAAAAGGTAGCTAGCTGAAGGTGTTAATAGAGGCTGAAGACTTAGCTTTAGCAGCATTTATAATATAGCTTAATGCTGCTAGCTTTTTAATAACTTCTCTTATTATTAAAGAGATAACTAATACTTTTCAAGCTAGCTGAAATATAAGCCTAGTCTTAAAGCACTTTATAAGGTCTTAGAAAGCTGATTATCTAAAGTTCTAAAAGGAATTAAAAATTAAATCTATTAAGATTTACTAGAAAAGTGCTAAGTTTAACTTAATACTAATTTAGCACTTCTTTAATTAGTATAAAGCTGTAGTTTAAAATTATAAACTTAAGCCTTTTAAGATATAGAATGCTAATAAGTCTAGCTGTTATATTAGCTGCTTTAGCAGTTATATATATATTATTTTATTTTAAGAATAATAGAAATAGAGCAAACTATAAGAAGTTATTAATCTAACTAATAAAAAGTTATATATTTTTATTAATATTAGCAATACTATTAGAAATATTATTCTAATATATCTTATCTTTAAGATATAACTAGTTACTATTTAAGCTAATTATAATATTAAAGAGAGTGTCTGCTTTATATAGTTTCTTACTACTTTTTCTAATTAAGAGATTATAATAGATTATATTAAGCATTTTAATATATATTTATTTAAACAGTTAGTAAAGTTCTAGCAACTTAAGCATATAATAAAGTTATAGTTTAGTATTAATATATATAAAAGCTGCTCTAATAAGCTTAAGATATATAGAATAATACTAAGTATTTAAGTTAAGTCATATTAAACTCTTTAAGCTAAATCTAATATAATGCTATATTATTTATTTCTTCTTAATAGCTTCTCTAGTTATATTAGTATAAACCTTATAAAATACTATATTAACTTTAATATTATTATTAGATTTTTCTCTTCTCAGATTATATATCTATTTTAACCTATAGATATAGAAGTCTTCTAGCTATTTAAAAAAGCCTATTAAATAGTGTTATAAAAGTCTATATAAAGTGGCAATCTCACTTTTACTTATAGAGACTTTATTAGCAAGCTTTAGCAGATAATAAATATTATATTTATCTGCTTAAATATTATAATAAGATTTAAAAAGTTAAATATCTAGCTAATTAGAAATAATATAATATTCTTTTAATTAGTTAAATATATATAGTTAGCTTAAGTTAATATATCTAGCTACTTCTTAAGTTACTTATTAGATAATAATAGATTTAAGAGGGCTATACTATAAGCAGATGCTATTAAGCAACAGCATACTGCTGAATAGAGTTCTCTTACTTAAAGAGGTTATAAAGTGATTAAAGCTGCAATTAGCAAAAGTAATTTATACTATAAGAGAAGCTAGAAATATATTATTAATTAGAATAAATATATAAAGATATAGCAGTATAAGAGATAGATCTAGCAAAGCATTAAATTAGCTTATTTATTTATAATAAGTATAACTTTTATAGAGATTAAAGAGTATTATAAGAGGCAAATAATAGAAGCTTTATAAAAAAAGCTTAAATAGCAATATATTGCTATAAAAAAAGAGGCTTAGCAGCAAGAGAAGCAAATATATATAGAGTATAATGCTATAAAATATTAACAGATTAATAAATATATAAAGAGACTAAATTTTAAGTAATAGCTTACTTATATTAATAAGATTTATAACTATATAGCATTTAATCTAAAAGATTTATAATAGTTTAAGCTATTTAAGCTGAAATAGCAAATTAATTTTAATTTTATATTACTATTAAAAGAAGCTTAAGATTATATTAAATATATAATAAAGCCTTTTAGTTACTTTAATATTAGAAAGTTATTTAGCAATATAAATAATAATAATAACTTCAACTTAAAGGTTAATAATAATATTAATAACTTTATTAATAAAAATAGTAATAATACTATAATAAGCATTAAATCAGTTAGCCAGTTTAAAGATATTAATAACAGTATTAATACTAATAAGCTTAAGTTGCTATTATTACTAGCGCTAGCTGCTATACTTAACACTATATTAATGCTAGCACTACAGCTAAAGCATTAAGCAATCTATTATATTATAAAAAAAAGTCTTAATAATTTCTATACTTAAAATACTATAGAGAGTAACCTTCTACTAATACTTCTATTAATATAAGTATTAAAAAAATATAAATATATTATTAATAATATAGAAAGTGATAATATAGTAATTTTCTGCAGTTTATTTATATTTATATAATATATATAGATATTATATATATAGCTAGATAGCTTTATTTAAAAGCAATATAATAATATAATTTTTATTATTATATAATATAGTTAAAGCTGAAAATTGCATTGCAAAAAGTTATTAATTTAGTAGGTTAATATAGAAAAATGCCACTTTTAGTGATATAGGTAGAAACCCCCTTTTTAGCATAAAAACCCTGTTTTTTCACCCCCTATATAAGTAGCAGAGTGCTGCTCATAGGGAGGTCTAAAATCCACCTATAGGTGTGTAGCAGTGCCAGAATAATAGATCCTCCAGGTTATACACATTTTATGCCTACCTATACAGTAATTCTTTTTAAATGCTTATACATACACTGAAGTAAGGCACCCACCTAGCTAAACAGTATTACCCTAAAAACCAAGTGCAGCCCTAATCCCTGCCCTGCCGACACACAGGCTATACACAGCATATACCTTACATCTTTTTGCTCCAGCTTAGTTGAAATTTTTTCTTCTTCTTTCCTCACCTACTATTTCATAATTGCATAATATATATATAGCTACTTATTTTAATATTAATTAAATAACACTTCAGTATATACTAACTATATATAGAAGATATCTTACTAAAAGTTTATAAATATAAATATTAATACTGCTATTAACTTCTACTTAGTTTAAAGCTACTTCTACAGTATATTTAGTATATATATAGTATATATTAAGACTATTATAAAACTAATGCATTCTAAGCCTTATTTCTAATTGCAACTCTAATTATAATCTTAGTAATAAGTTCTAATATACCTTAAGCATATATATAGATAGTTTCTAATATAATTTTAGTTAACCTTAAAGATATCTTGCTGCAGTATAATACTAATATATTTAAGTTATTTAATATAAGCTAAGTATATATTAAGTATAGTTAACAGATATTTCTAACTAAATTAAGATTATGTCTAAAGTGAACCTTTTTATATAAGTTCAGTCTGCTCTCTATTTAGTTTAAATATATACTAACTATATATTAGCTGTATAGTTAAGGTTAGCTTTAACATTATATATAGCACTATTTGTAAGTTGCAGCCTACTATATAAGTTATATATTTTCTATATATGCTTAAGTAATACTAATATAAATCTTATAGCTTTGCTGCTATAATCACTAGTAGCATTTTAGTACTAATACGTTTTATTTATTTATCCTTTATATCTGCTATATATATACTAACAATATGCAATCTATAATGCAGATAAGCATAACTTAAGTCTTACTAAAAACATCCTCAGCTATAAATATATAGTATATTTTCACTCAGCATATACTTAGTATATATATTAACTATATGCAATACCTTCTACACTTATATTAGAAGTAGTACCTAAAAGAATGCCTGCTTTACCTTTAAGCCTAGATATATAATTTGCATAACTTCAGTATATACTCTACTAATGCCTATTTCAGTGCTAGTCCCTATAACAGCCCTATTAGCAAAATTGCCTCTAAGATAGAAGCCTTAGCATAAGTTTATTCCTATATACCCTCTATATATATATAACTAATGTTAAACATAGCAAAATCAACCCTATCTTCTAACAGCAGTTCAGTTCAACTTTCTACTATATAAGTTATATATATATATAGCTAGAAGATGCTATATACTTGCTATTTATTTGCTATATATATCATATAAACTAACTGCTAACTTTCAGCCTGTAGCAACTAATCTATCTCATAAGTAGAAGGAGAAAACCTTCTAAGTCAGCATACTACTTTCTACCTTATTAAGGTTATCTTTAAACTTATATATAAACTTATATACTAACTTTATAAGTTTCAAAGTGATTTAGAGTATAAAGAAGGTATATGCTTAGCATAAATCGTTCTCACCTTTACCTAATATAATATATAACACAAACTGCAATTGCAATTATAATAAAACCTTAATTAGAATAAAACTAAAGCTAGTATATATAGAGGATATACTAACAATTTCATAAGTAGCTGCATATAAAAATACCTCTACTAGCACTTCCTCTAGTAGCAAGCGCAAGATATATGCTTAATTTAAATTAAGCTGTAACTCTATATATACTGATAATATGCATAGCATAATACCTCTTTCGCTTAGGCTGCTATACCTCTCTCTCTATCTAAAATCACTCCTTCCCCTATAAAAAGTATATTCAGCATATATCTAGCCTATATTTTATATATACTAACTTCACTTTAAAGTCTTACACTACTAAAAAGACTTTAACTAATATATTTCTTACAGTATTTATACTATATATATATTAACTATATTCTAGCTGTTCAAACAGCTGCTTCTTCTCATTCTCACTATAATATATATTTCACTAGTTTTATATCTATATTATATATATATTAATAATATGCAAAACGCCCCCCCTGCTTAGCAAAAGCAGCAGCAGCAAAAAGAGCAAAAAGAAAGTGAGAAGCAGAAATAAGAAGAAGTTAAACAAGAGGACTACTAAGCATATGCTCAGCATAAGTCTTTTGCAAATATAATCTAAAGGCAGAACTTAGAGAAAGACTTATACCTCAGCATATACTTAGTATATATAGCTATAAAGGCAGCATTAAATCAATATATTACTCCTAAATAGTACTAATAGTAAACCTTATATATATACAGTATATATTTAGCTATATTTAGCTTTAGTAATAAGAAGGCTTCTCTGCAGAAAAATACCTTATATATATAGCATATATGCAATCTAAAATATAAAAGTGCAAATATTAATTTAAGTCTATATATATAGCGTATATACTAGATATAAGTCTTATCTGTAGTTAGCTTATCCTCTTTATCACTTAGTTTCTATTTAAGTTAAATAATCTCTTCTTAAAGTTTATATTTCTACTTCTATATATAAAGTTTATAAGCTTTCTGCTCTAGCTGAAGAAGCTTTTAGTTTGCTTATTCTATAGTGAAATCCTATATATCTCTAACTTTATGCTGATATAAATAGAGAGCAAAAGATAATAATAAGAAGAGCATGCTATGCCTATATAAAGCATATACCAGCTATATGCTTTACTCAAAAGATTCTTAAACTAAAATTGCATTTTATATACTTAACTTAAATGCTAAACTTAGTATTAATAAGTCTAATAAGTTAAATAGATTATAAGGAATATATAGGTGCTTTTCGCAGTACTATATATATTGTTATTAATATTAACGCATTTACTAAAAGCTCTTTCTAATTTAAGCTAACCTTAAGTTATCTCTCTATATATATAAGCTTTAGCCTAAATATAGCTGCTGTTAAGAGATAGCCTAAAACACAGCACGCTTAGTCTTAATATAACTTTAGCATATGCAGTGTATAAGCCTAAGATATTCTTACCTTAACACAGCTTAAAGCAGAAGCTAACTTCAACTAATAGCAAAGTTATCTTAAGTATAGCTTAACTCTATAAAATTAATATGCTTATAAGCAAATATCTACTACTAAGCTAGTATTTTACTAAAAAATTAAATAAAAGCAGCTATAATTTATCCTTTCTTCTTCCCAGCAAACTAAAACCTAACATTCAGCTAAGTCTCATATATATTATATATATAACAAAGATATTCTTATTCATCTTTTGCTTCCTAAAGCTTAAAAAGCTCTAAAGTAGCAAGATAGTCTAAATACTTCTTCTGCTAGTTATAAAGAACATACACTTTACAGAATATAAATAGATGCTATAAATGCTCTTCAGCAGTCTATAATAAGTCTTACTTATATAAATAATTCCTAAAACTTAATACCAGCATAACGTTAGCATATGCTAAGTATATACTAAGCATAAACCTACTGCAAGCTTGCTTTATATCTATATCAGTTGTAACAGCATAAACTGCATAATATATTACAAGATATATATAAGCTTATTAAGCTAGAACGCTAGAAACTGCTTTAATCTGAGTAAATATACACTTAAAAAGAATTATATAGCCTTTCTATAAGTCTATATTCATCTAGATATAAGCATATAACTTAAAATCTACTAAATATTAAATTAGCATATACCTTATATATATAAAGCATAAAAAAAGCATATATTATAATCCTTCTTACTACCTATAAACCTTAAACAGATTTATATCTCCTCACACTATCTTAAATAACATATCAACCTCAAGATATTATGCCTTTTAAAATGCCTATATATATACTTATGCTATATAAATAATATAGAAATCTCCACTTAGAAGCTATTAAACTTCACAAATCTATTACTCTTATATAAGTTTTACTTTATTAAAAACAAACTTATATAAAACCCCTATATATTATTAATATATATTTAGCATATATAAAATATAAACAGACCTATATATAAGTTTCTAGCAAAAAACTGCAGAAGATAAGCCCTTCATAAGAGTACAGCTACCTTATCCTCATTATTAAACGCTACACTTATAGCCTATAGTAAATCAACTCTAAATCAGCTATAGATTTAGCATATCTCTAAATAAAAAAAAAGCCTGCCTTTATATAAAGTTAATATATACTGCATATATACTAGAGATATAAAAAGCATATATATAGTAACTATAGCAATATCAAGCTTATTTAAAAAGCTGAAGACTACTTTATTTATAAGATATAAAAACAGCTATAAAAAAGAGAATAAAATATATATATATAAGCTATATATAAAGAGAAAGATAAATAGAAACTTAGCAAAATTAAGAAGTATATAGAAGTTAAGCTTAACTCTACATAGTAATATATATATCCTACTATAACCTTAAAGATAAGAGAAGCCTAATATATAGTTAGCATATACCTAAAATACACTAAAGATCCTACTTACTACAGCTTTAACAGCTTACCTCTATATTTCCAATATATACACAATCTATCTTAACTTCACACTAGCTGCCTATATCAATCATACTACAAAAATACTCAATATCAACTCTACTTTACTTAATAAGTATACTATAAACAAAATGCCATAGCTCTAAAAAGCTTAGCTTCAAGCAGCTAATATAATAAACCTATATTTAGTATATAGTCAGCCTATACTAAAAAGATATAAAGAAAACATTTATGCTATATTAAATAAATATCTAAAATCTCTAGTTTTAATAGATCTTTTTAAGTTGCTGAAATAGAAACTGTAGCTTTTAAATATAAAGGCTATTAAGATGCCTCTGCTATTCACACTAAAAAGCTATATAGAAGCTATATATCTTATCAGTATATATAGAGTATATATAAGATATAAATACTAACTTTTATATATATTTAATCAACTTATCAGTAATTAATTTAGAAGCCTTATAAGCACCTTTCACTATATATAGTTCTTATAATACTTTAATAAAGTCTCTCTTATCCTATACTATATTTAGCATTATAACTAAAAGGTATATAAACTTATAATACTTAATACTACTATACTAATAAGACTGATGCTAAACCTAATTTATATCTTTCTTAGGTCTAAAATAGCATTAATATATACTTAGCATATATATAAGTTATACTTACCTTAAAACTAAGTATAAACTCTTTGCAATCTTAAAGTTTCTATAGTTTAAATACTAAATAGTTTAAATAATATCTAGAATAAGCTTCTGCATATAAGAATGTAAAAAGTTTTCCTTTTAGATATTATAAGAAATATAGTAAAAAACTCTATTAGAATAGATTTCAAAATATACTAAAGTAGTTAAGTAATTATACACAGTATATATAGTAACTTAGTAGCTTCTACTTTAAGCAATAAGAATACTTTATATACTAACTATATCTTAAGTATATATTTAGTATATATAAAGCATATATTAAGTATAAATTAAGAAAAAGCTTACCTCACTTAAGCCTATTTCATAAAATATATCTCCTTTATCCTAAATATAATCTTTAGATAAGTTATTATACTAATAAATTTAAATATTAAGCTAATAAGTAATATAATAAATTAAGCTTGCAATAAGATTATTATCCTTAAGTTATTTTTATTCTTCTTTATATTTCTCAATATTATCTAAAGTAGATAAAATATTAAAATTAAAAAATAAATTATTATCTATAAATACAGCTAAAAGGCTAATAAGGTTAATTAGAGTTAAAAAGAAGTCTATTATATATAGAATCTTTAAAAAAATTAAGCTAAAATATTATAGATATTCAAGTTGAAAATTAAATACTTAGAGAATAGGTTCTATATATGCATAGCATATCTCCCTCATAGAGAAGAGAAATAGAAATAAATATATTCTTATAAATTGCTATAGCATATGCTATATATATACAGAAAATAACTTAACTCTATTATTAACATCTATCATAACTATATTTTGTTATAATATAGTTTTTATTTTATTTAGATATAGGCAGAGCTTAGGGACAGTTAAGATACAGTAGAGTGGACTGTGAAGAGAAAATTATACTTGCATAACCCAGAAGATCTATTCTTCCAGCACTGCCACAGCCCCCTGCCTGCTTTTTAGACCCCCCTGCAAGGTGTACACCCCATGAGTAAGAGGTCTAGCGTTAGCCTGCCACACGCTTTAACCCCCAGGTAGAACTTCTCTTCTCCAGCTGCATGCTAGAAATTGCATGAATTTGGACTCACTCCCATTGGTTCCAATGACGCCCTGTAGGCGGGAGCAGCTCTTCATTGAAGTACACGCTGCAAATTTTCACGTCGCCATAAGTGCCACCGATCGTGGCAAACACAACCGAGCTGGTGCAGGAACAGTCATATCTGAATGTCGTGGCCAGGTCAGGCGCGAATTTCTATGAGATACGGTCAGCATGCCTGGGAAGGTTCCATATTTGATGCCAGATAAAAGGTTACCTTGAAAGCAGTCAAGACGCGGTTGTATCGATCAGTGCTAAACGTGCCGTACCACGTGGTCTGGATGTCGCTGCCGTTGGGGTTGGCTTCCAGATGCTCAATGGCTGCATACGACTTGTTCGTGGCTCGCTCGATCGCCGCTTCGAGGGTGGCTATCTGAGTGCTAGAGCAAGAGGTGAAGGTCGCGGCAAGGGCGCCGGATACGACAGACAGCAAGCTGCCCAATTGAAGCACACGCATATTGAGCACCTCGAAACAACTGTAGACAGATCAAGGAAGTGATCTTGAGATTCTGGAAGGCCGCAGGGTCGCGTGCTTTGTTTTTAAGGTTGCGGAGATCTTCTTGACCGTCAATTCTTGGCAAACATGCATTAGGAAGGTAGAAATTCGTCGGGTTGCATTTGCCATTTGGAGGCATCTTGCCGGGCGGCTGTACGTTTTCTCGTATCGCGGCATCATTCAACATCCATATAACATGCAGGTATCCTGTCTCGATCAATTCGGGAAGTTACTGTAGAAGTGATGCATCTCAGGCCTTGATCTCTCATATCACTAGCGCATCCGGAGCGCTAATGTAATACGCGGAGGCCTTGCTGTGGCTCCGGCCCATGGCGGACGCAATGCGCGTGCTGTCCCGGGAGGCGCCGGCAATAGGCATGGGAGCTAGCCAGAATCAGCGGGTTTGAAGGGCTTCCTTCAATGGCAGCATCGGGCTCACCTTGCTCGGATGGATTGCGCCAATAACGGAGACTCGATAGTCTATTGTAACAGCACTTGAAATGAGTGCAGCCAAGCAGTAATATTGGGTATGTGGGAAGAAACATAGCACACCGAACACCTAGCAATGATTCCTATCTCTGAGAACCCTTGACCAAAACGCCCGCTAATCAGAAAGTTCTCAGGATTCAAGTCTTCTTCGTCTTCTTCCACACGCTCAGAAACCATCCTCCGCCGCAAATCTCCCCATCACTGCTCCCTCTACAGGGTGCATTGCAGTTCCACGCCGGCGAAAGGGCGTCTTCGCTTGGCGCTGTGCTGGAGCAGTAGCACTCGCCCCCAGTCTCGGTACCAAAGTAGTCGTAATTCTTTTCGCAAAACGCCTTGCACTGTCGATTCGTCTGACTGGTGGTGTAATTTTGGTACGCGTCGTGCATAGTTCTTTGATCATTATCACGATAGCAGCCAATGTACTCCCAATCGGAGATCTCGACCCAAGTCGTGGCGGCGGCGGATGCTGAGGTGGTTCTAAAGGGAGCTTAGCTGAGTGTCACTGAACAAGTCGTGGTGCTGTCGTTAATAACTCACCTTGTACCCCCATTTGTTTGCTGAAGGTTCTGTATTTTTGCATCCTGGTTCGCTATCATAGCCCCAAACACGCCAGCAACCATAACCAGCATGGCCGCCATTAAGCCGATGATGCACCACAGAAAGAAGACTGGTTTCCGGGCTCCGCATATCCTCTTTTCTGCCTTGAGTGTCGTGGCCGCGCTGATTTGCGTGTATCCTCCATAATACTGGCCATCGTACTGGGGCTCTATTGGTCCGCCGACAATCTTGTCGGAGTGATGTACGGGATGAAGACCGTTTTCGATATAGGCGTTCTCAACGGAAGTAGGCTCTGCATTCGCTGTATGTTCGTAAGACGCCATGATGCTACAGCTGGGGAATCAAAAGACAAACTTCTGTCCGACGGCCCAGAACTGAGAGCCAGAGAAGGAGCTGTTTTTAAAAAGTCTAAATAATAGATCAATGATGGTAGGAAATGCAACAATCGGTAGGATACATGAAGGGAATCTGGTCTCTTGCGACACGGGATCGTGCATTGAAAAGGCGGCTTAGATCCATTCCAGGCTGCAGCAATAGGCCCTTGGCACAGGAAAAACGCCTGTACAGCTGCTGGGAATAGAAGCTTAACCCCTGTGCTTCTGCTCAGCCGGTCCCTACGCGAAACATCCGGTCAGCACTTGTCCAAAAAGGACGATTCCCCAGGGTCAACCGCATGGGGTTGGATCGTTCAATCGTTGCCTGGCTGCAAGATTTGATTACAGCGGTAATATCTTTAAATGTACGGGTTGGTTGTTTTTTGCCCGTCCTCTAAAACACGCCAATGCTCACGGCATGGCTCCCAGCGCTGGCACAGCCACGCGGGGCATTCTAATCGAATGCCCAGTGACTTTCGCATTTGGACTCAATTCTTCATGATTCTACTAATATAAGTCTTCCTCAGAGCGTGGAATAGATCCGGTGCCCTTCGAATTGCCAGTGCGACTCGGCCCCGTTGTGGCTAGATCTTGGCCGTCAGCATCGGTGTCACCAATTACCCGATGTAAACGTGCGTGACCACTGCCCGGGTTTCGCGCGGGAGCAACCGGAATCGGCGAACCTCGTGATAGCCTTTCATTTTAACGTGAACCCTTTTTGAATCAAACCAAACACCTCATATGTGGGTTAAAATTGGTATAAAAGTCGAATTCGTGGATTCTCCCTCGATTGCTCCGGCCCGAACACGCGGCCTGGTCCATCATTCCTTCCTTCTTACCTTTACCATGCCATTCTTCAAGCGTAACGACAACATTTCCATCTTCTATTTGGATGAGGGTCCTCAAGAGGCTCAAGCCGTTCTCCTCATCCCAGGGATTACATGCGACCTGCACGATTGGAATTGGCAAGTTCCATTTCTTCTCGAACATGGATTTCGTGTCATCACCCCAGATCCTCGAGGCCAGGGCCGCTCTGCCGCTCCGGCGCCGACTCCGGATATCAATTCCTACCCCGGGCCGGATGCGGACCCGTCAATCATCGACTACTACCCACAAACCGCTGCGCAAGACTTCATTGCACTTCTTCAGGACCTAAAAATCAAGTCCATCATCTTGATTGCCCATTCTCTTGGTACTGCCGTGGCTTACCATCTCGCGTCGGTGCGTCCCGATCTCACCCGGGCCATGGTCATCCTCGATCCGCTCCATTCCGTCCCCGCTGCCACTGCGGAGGAATACCTCACCGACCCTACGAAGGTACTTCAAAATTTGGCTATGCTCTTCGGTTCGGCTCTGCATCCTCCAACAGTGCCCGCTTGGCATAACACCTGGATTGGCAGGCGTGCCGCGCAGGGGGATATGGGAGTTATCCTCGCACAGTGTTCGGCCTGCTTAGGGGACCCCCAAGGAATCGGTCGACGAGAAGTGTCCGTCGCACAGCATGATGGGAAGATTCAATGCCCGCGCCTGACTCTGGGGAATAGCGAGTTCTGGGTTAGCACGGAACGTAGTCACCTGTCCCCGAGCACAGAACTCGACGAAGTTGGCCTCGTGGAGGATTCAGGACACTGGTTCTTCCAACTGAAAAGTGAAGAAGTAAATGAGCGACTCAACAAGTGGTTTGTCAAGATTGGCGTCTTGTCTAACTGTCGGAGTTGAGCTTTCACGTAGCTAAATGTCGTGTATGATAAATAGCTGAGGATGAACTCCACTTCAATGTTTTCTGCAGCTTGAACGAGGGTGTAGTCGAGCCTTAATTAGATCAATTGCGGCTTACGGGCTAAAGCCCATCTGCTGACACGAGCGAAGAAGCGTCAACAACAACAAGTACACTCTCTGCCAGCAAGTGTCGCCACACATGGAAGTATACTCTGAAAAATATGCCCAAAAATGCCGCCAAGTGACCAACATATTTCTCTTGTGTTGCGTTCAACAAAACTGTCGCGCTTTTTTCTTCGAGAAAGATGCCCATCTCGACTAGCAGAGGCTTACAGTTTGTCTCGATTGCGAAGTTCATGCTGTCCACGAAGACCATGTAGAGCCCGCAACATGCAACAACTAGTGGGTGAAGATGAAATAACTTCCTCCGATAAAGCATGTCATCCGATATGCTCAAGGCAGTTTGGATGTACAAGGGAAGCAATGCCAGGGTTTGCGGGAAGTCTCTGCGCGGGTTCAAGGGGGACCAGAAGATGAGCGGGCCCATGAAGAGGCCTATGAGAACGGCGAGCACGCTTCTGCCCTTCCTGATGAATCCGGACCATCTCGGTGCGAAACACGAGATGACAGGTAGCAAGTGGAAAGCGTAGACTACCATCAATGCGTCCCAGGCAAACAGATGCACCAAAAAGGCGGCCAGAAAGCGAAGGCTGTTCAAGAAACCTCTTAGTTGGCACCGGCTATTGCATATGCACTGCGACATGACAACCCCCAGCGTTCCTCCCAACGCCCCTACAAACCCTGCCAGGATTGTCATGTGGAGGGCGATTGGTAAAAGCGATAGATGCCAGGGAGCCAGATGTTTGCACCAAAGAACAGCATTTATGACCGAAACTGGGAAGACGAGGTTCACCAAGGTCATCGAAATCGCCAATACGTAATTTGTGGCGAGCTGAAGTAGCCACAGACATCTTCTCATGCAGTATTGTAGTTGCGATATGTACCCCTTTGGGGATTGCCTGATGTTGATTTCGAAGACAGGGATGTCAAGCAGTTTTCTCTTCGTGACCTCAAATTGAAGGCAGGAATCCTTCAATTCTAGAGACAACCTTGTAAACCTGAGTGAGCCCGTGCGTTTCCACGAAGATATCAGTTTGTCAGGCGAGACATGCTTGGCGATGCAGTACTCCAGATGATACAGGTCACTGTTCGACCTCCAGGGCCACCTTCGGGGCCAGATCCAGGAGCCGAAATCTGTATAGGCTGACGTCTTGGTAACTTTGATGACGAGGGAAAACCTCTCGTTCGAAGCTTTTGATTCGAGCTTCATTCCGGCAATTCCATACCGCGAGCTGGAGATGGTCTGTGTTTCGCGTTCGGAAAACACGGGTAACAGTGTGTCCGCTGCATAATGCTTCGAGTCTGAGTATCTTTCGAGGATTTCCATTTCTGAAGGCAAGCTGTTGACCCAGATGTACCACGACGGTACGGGTTCTGTGTCATAGTTGGGACGTATCCTCGTCTTCAGAAGAATTCTTCTCATGGGCCATTGATGCCAAGTTTGGTGGTTGACTCTCATGGCCGACAGCGGACTCCTGGAATATGCCCCGCCTTCGTGAACGTCGAGAGGAAGCGCAAGTACGCTCCAAGGGTCGCTACGTAGTCGACAGGGAATGATGGCGTACGGCCAGGTGTTGTCTGACACTGGCAGTTCAATCTCAAGGCCGCGACTGGTGGGTGTCCAGTTGAGCACGGTCTCGCATTCGACGACATCGTTGCAGAGAAGGAAACACCCCGGGCTCGGGGCCAAAAGACCCATGGGCAACGCATTGGAGTGGGGTTGCTCGCGAGCAGACCAAGGATGCCCCATCCCCATTACCATCTTCACTGCGGAGGCCCAAGAAGAGCTTGGTTCAACTTCATCAAAAGCAAGAGGCCGCCCGTGCTCATCAGTCGGGTTCCAAGCAAGAAGTGTCGAGTCGAAGCATGTCTGCAGGATTTGCTCTTGAAGTCTGAAGAAGGCCTTCTGACCCTCTCCGTACATGAGAGGCATATTTGCCCCGAAGATACCCAGCAGGCAATACGCAATATCTTCAACGCGGGTAGTTGTCCGCCGAGCTGCCCAGCTCATCCTCTCTGCAATGCTGGCCTCTGTCAACAACCTCAGGCGGGTGTTTTGCTCTGATATGGAGGATTCCAGGTACATTTGGTCGATGCCTGTAATATTGCTCACGGAGGCGGCCGTGTCCTCGCGGCTTGCGATCAGCGTCCAGTCTGACGCAAAAAAAAGCAACTCTCGAGGTGCGAGCAACTCCTGTAGAGTCCATCCTCTTGTGAACCAACGAGAGTTCACGAATGCCGGGTCCGTCGCGTCTTGGGTTGCCGGTACATCAGATAGGTATGCGAAGCAGATTTGTGCATTTTCATACCATCGGAACATGGAGTTGATTGACTCCGACAGTTCCGCACTACTTGTTTTGTCGATGCAGCAGGTGTCAACCCAAACGTACCGAAGACGGTATTCCAGAGCTTTCCCGCATGCCTTGATGATCTTTGGATAGCCAGCCCTGTCTTTGATTATAAGATCTGCCGGGTGTCCACTTGTGACATCAAGGCTCTTGAACTCTTGGAAGGAAACTTCGTCGCTTCCCCAAGTATGCGATAGGATAGCGTAGTCGGGAACAGCCGCGTCAAAGAACTCCTCGAGTTTGAGCGTACGTGTGTTGATGAGCCACATGCTCGATGATTGGCATTGGAGTGACTTGGTCTCGTTGAATAATGAGAATTGGCAGGCTGAAGTGTATTCGTTTGGGCATATTTTGAGAAAAGGGATGCCAAGAAAAAAAAGACAGCGAGCGTGGACGGATTGAAGCTGCGCGTTTTGACAGCCAGGCAGCAATCGGAGCTGAAAACTGAACCCCTGCTGCTGCATGAGCGAATCTCATAGGCTGTGCAACTGCTGCCCCCTGTCTAGTGGAACCAACCATGCCTTAGCATGGGAAAATGCTGTGGTGAATTTCATACACGATGACGATGCAGGCGCTGTGAGCGATTTCAATACGGGTTTATCAACTAGGCGATCAGTAAAGTGGACTAGTAGTAGTGTACTAATAACGAAAGATGTTTTTCGCTCAGAGTGATGAGGACGAAATCTGCGCCATAGAAAGTATTGGATGCTCAGAAAATGTATGGAACTTCTCCTTATTTTCATTATGAAAGCCTGAACATCAATAGAAATACCACAACTACTCCAACCTTTATAAAACAACATACCGTGCTGAATGGCAAAGTAACGCCACGTCAATACCAACTACACTATCGACAAACGGTACTCTACAAGCTTTCCGTCAAAGAGGATAATGTCTTTGATATATGACACATGCTCTTGCGTAGGTGCTCTCATGCTGAGCGGTCTTGAAGTTAAGGTTCTGCTTCCCAGGCCGAGTGCTTAGTACTTGCTGGCTAACTTAAGGTATTTACCCGAATCTCCTCAATCCATCCGTATTGTTTCTGTTTTCAAGATAGTCTTTATAATAATTATACTATTCACATCCTCTCAGACTTTCAGAAGTGTCCTCCCGGATGGCAAAACTCTCGAGTTACATCTATCTGTTTTGAGTCTATGCCTCTCAGTCGCGTGGATTCTTAAGCTGCTGGGAGGAATCTGATCGACGCCGTGCGTTAAAAGAAATCCTGGATGGCGTATTGCCTCCATGTGTTATAGCTGCAAGACGAAGTGTTACATCCCAGATAAACCTGCATACCCGCCAACGCACTGCACGTCAGCGCAGGAAGACCCAAGAAATGCTCATTACACGTGTCTCATCCGAGCCCGAGATCAGCAAAGACTCCACTACGGGCCGTGATAATCAGGGGTCGTCGGATGGGCCGTAGAGGTTGGTAGGACGGGATAGCTGACCATCAAGGTACCAGACCACCTCTGTAGATTGCGCTATGAGGCGTCCCAGCAATATGGGGGTCAGTTGACGCAAGTCATACACAATCTAGCCGGATACGCATATGGAAAAGCTTATTTGAACCTCTTTTGTTATCAAAATGAAGCATTTGCGGTCCGAGGTCATCGCCGGCCGCAGCCGTTGGAGGGGGTTCCAACCACGTCAAATTCTTCGGGGTTTGGCCCCGTGAGTCACACAGGTAGATGATTGACAAAACCGAATTTGTATCTTTACCCATGGGAATCTTTCGTCAAAATGTCAACGACCATCTCGCACAGCCCGGTATCATTCATACCTAGACTATGTCGGCACTTGAAGAGTACGACAGTTTTCACTGCCGCCTCCCGGGCTACCAAAATTGCCGGTCTGGTATCCCACTCACGCGGGGGTTTACCCCCGGCGCCGACGCCAAGACTAGGACCAGCAATTGAAGGCACGGCCGACACAAAAGAACAGGGGTTCACATCTATCAATCAGCAAGACCTCTCCGCTTTGCCCATAATTTTGATTGCGTCTTGTTTTTTGCCAAGTGTATGCCGCCTCCCCGATTGACTAGCACATTTCTTTCCCGTCGTCTTGGCCCAGCGCCTCAACCGCGGAGCCAATGCTGGCAACGATCTCACAAAACAAAGATACGAGGCATTGAGTGCCGGGGAGCCGATGAAGACGATCGGGTTTGCTGAATCGGCTCTAATCGGTTCATACAAACCGATCGCTTTCCTTTCGCGTGGCGGAACAAGATGAGGGTTCTTGGGGTAAAGCTGTCCGTGGTGGCGCGATCTCGCCTGTTGAGTCTTCTCTTGGCGGCACTGCGCTGCAACGTTCGACATGCAGTGCTCATGCAGGCACCTAAACGAGCAAGCAGGCCTGCAGTGCAAGACACTCTCACGAGGCGTTCGACGGGGCGTTTCTTCATCCATTCTGCCCAGACGAGTCAGTTCGAAAGCATGTCTACAAGATGAAGTTTCTGTCTGCCAGAGTAAACTTCCTGAAAGTTACTTTTCAGGCTGTGCTTTCACCCTATTGTGTCCATCGTCATGTAAAGCACCGACCTCATCACGGTGTGCCCCCCAAACGTTATTGCGAATAAACAACGACACCCTAGCACCGTTTGGCATGCTCGTCAGCCACCACTCGAAAATTCCCCTCTCTTAAGGCTTGGCACCTGCCTGATGAAGCAACGATGATCCACTGCTCCAGAGAGGAAGAAGCCGCCGTGGCCCAGAAGCTGCCCTTGTCCGGGAGCTTCTCCGCCCATCGTCATTTCTTGTGTTCGCCCCCCTGGCAGCCGACCTTCTCTCCGCGTCCTAGCAACAACGGCATTGCCAACCATATCCTTCACTCGTGGACCAACATTCGCAATTCTCCCTCGCAAAAGTCCTTGCCAAGACGACCCGACGTCGTTCACCTGCCCGAGGTAGCATCGCCCGGCCTGCATCGATGCCTCAGCGCCCGGGATAACGAGCAAGATTCTCAGGGACCAGCCTCTTGGAATGTTATTGTGGCGCTGTGATGTACGTTTCCTCGAATTGAATGTTGCGGTGCCACAGCTTCTCGGCGCATAACCTTGCTACCCAGAGCTCGCCCGGCCACGCGAGCCGGAGCTCTCCCCAGCTCTGACTGCATTGTCACTGGATGTCGTCTTATCGCGCAATTACGCCTGCGCGGCGAGCAACCTCTTGGCATGCCCAGACGGCATGGGCCTCTGAGAACATAAATGTCCTGGCATCGCCCGGGTCCATGTGCAGGTTCTTAGCTAGCTGATCAGTCCGCTCCTTGGGATCCATCCGAAGCTTGTCAAACATTCACCTTGTACCGTGAATTGGGACTTGGGAATAGCTTCCGTCATTCACGATGAAGACCACCTCTGCCCTCGCTGCGGCGCTGTTTGCGCTGCGCTCTTTCGCGACCGACCCCCTCACCGCCGACAAGGCCGAGGCTGACATTCTCACCACAGAGTGAGTGAAAATACTTTCAATTGGCGTGTCTGAACCTGCTCTGACGTGTTGTCTGCAGACTCGAGCGCAACCTCTGGAACCTGAACAAGATTGCCAAGGACAACGGCGGCAACCGTGCCTTCGGTCTTCCGGGTTACAAGGCGTCTTCTGACTACATCCTCGAGCGTGTCCAGGGCCGCTTCCACAAGCAGCTTGACACCAAGATCCAGTACTTCAACCACACCTTCGCTCAGACTCGTGAGATCAAGGTCACTGGTCCCGACGGCGAGGATGTCTACGTCGTGGCCCTTCAGTACAACCACCCGACCTCGCTCCCCGATGGCAATACTGCACCCCTCATCGATACCCCTGTAGATGATGAGCGAGGTAAGAGAAACAGCACAGCACAGCACAGCAACATGACCGCGAGCTAATTTGGGGTTTACAGGCTCTGGCTGCTTCGCTGACCAGTGGGAAGGCATCGATGCCACCGGCAAGCTCGCGCTCGTCAAGCGCGGTGTCTGCGCCATCTCGGACAAGCTCAAGCTCGCTAAGGCTGCGGGTGCTGTCGGTGTCATTCTCTACAACCAGACTCCTGGCACCAACATCGGCTCTGCCACCTTGAGCGCCGAGAACCTGGGCCTGCTGGTGCCCGTTGGTCTTATCCCTCTCGAGGTTGCCACCGCCTGGCAAGAGCGCCTCAAGGCCGGCGAGACCCTCGAGGTCACCCTCCTCGTCGATGCCGAGTGGGATGAGCGCGAGACCTGGAACATCATCTCCGAGACCAAGGAGGGTGACCCGAACAACGTCATTGTCCTCGGTGCTCACTTGGACTCCGTCCAGGCTGGACCCGGTGTCAACGACGACGGCTCTGGCACTAGCGCTCTCCTTGAGATCGCCGGCTCGTTCAAGAAGTACTCGGGCTTCAAGAACAAGGTTCGCTTCATCTGGTGGGGCGCCGAGGAGAGCGGTCTCGTCGGATCTCTCTACTACACTGCCCAGCTGTCTGAGGCGGAGGCCGACGCCATTCGCTTCTACTGGAACTACGACATGATCGGCTCCATCAACCCCGTCTACAACGTCTACCTCGGCGACAACGAGGGTGACAAGTTCGGCGCTCAGCCCATCCACGACTACATCGCCGCTCAGGGCAAGCCCGCCGCTTTCGGTGGTTTTGGCAGCAGCTCCGGTACGCGCCTTTTTCCAGGGTGAAAACATGTTAATTGTATAGTCAATATACTAACAAAAGGCAGACTACGTGGGCTTTCTCCAGCTGGGAATTCCGTCCAGTGGCATTTTCACGGGGGCTGGCGAACCCACCGATCCGTGCTACCACTTGGCATGCGACACCCTCGACAACATCAACTGGGACGCCATCACCATTAACACCAAGGCCGCCGCCCGTGTTGCCGCTGACTTTGCCAACGAGCTGCCGGCGGATCTCCCCCGTCGCAGCAAGACTACGCCTGCCCGCCGCAGCCGTGAGGCTATCCGTCGCGAGTTCCAGAAGTGGGCTCTCGCTGCTGAGCAGGCCGAGCACGCCAAGAGCTGCTCTCACGGCGATGACCATGTTGTTTAGATGATACTCATGAGACGGTTTAGAAGCACATAATCTGTAATGTCATGACGATACCTACATAGTCTTAGGAACTAAAAGAACATAAAATTCTTGCATGCCGTTCCCTCCAATTTGGAGCGTGGACCGCGAATCGTTGTCCGTATCGAATGAGGGTGTAACTTGAGCTGCGGAGCTGTGGGGAGTGGCGTCCCATTTTATAGACGTCTCAGATATCCTAGGCGATCAAGGTTGAAGGAGCTGCTGCTGGAGAATATGAAGACACGCCTATCTGCCTTGATAGGCGGACATAGCCTCACGGACTCCCAGAGATACCCGGAACCAGGCGGGATGCCGTACAAGCCAGATCGTTCGGACGAAAAGGCCGTCCGTGGTCCGTGGTCCGTGGTCAGCTATCCCATTAAGGGCGGAAAATGGCTCAAGCAGGGCTTCGAAGTAGCTGCAGGGGTAGTTGACCAATCGCATAATTCGACTTATGACTGACTCTAAACGAGGTATATTACTGACAGGGGTGGCTATACCCTTCTGCTGCACAAAAAATCTGGCAAGTAATGCTGACGTTTAGGCGTTCTTATTATATTATTTTGCTTAGCAGTTGCTTATATAGCAGAAGGGTAGGTTGCACTTAATGCAGCTTTAGTGTATATAATGCTATTTCTAGCTACTATTTTTATTAACTTACTTTAATATAATCTTTTTAAAATGCTTTATATATATCTAGCAGTATTATTTCTTTTTATATTATCTATAGTTATATAAGATTATTTTTATAACTTAAACACTTCTAAAGTATTACTTTTTAATAGCTATAAACTTAAATTTAGCTATAAGTTATTTATAGAGCTTTTATTAAAAAGCTATAAAAAGCTTTTTATATTTAAAGTTTAAGGTTTTATAGAGTAAGTAGATATTAATAAGTATAATCTCTATAAGTATAAAATAGTTAGTAGATATAATACTAGAAATGCTTTATAGATTTCTATTAACTTAGCAAGTAATTAAAAGCTATAGGCTGCTAGCTGCTATAATAGCAGTATTATTTAGTAATACTAATATAATTAGCTTTATATTAGTTGCTAATATTAATACTATTTATATTATAGTTATAGTTATTAATAATCTCTAGTATTAGCAGGTGTTAATAAGGTATTATAGCTAGCTTATAACTTTTTTTAAATAACTATAAACTTTAAGAGTTTTCTATATTAATAAATATAAAAAAGATCTTAAAAAGGATATATACTATTCTTACTGAAGTTAATATAATGCTAAGTTATTTATATATTTATAGAGTAGTGATTTCTCTGCTATTAAATATACTGCTAATTAGAAATATAACTATATTATCTTTAAATATAAATTAATAGGTAAAGCTATTTAGTATTAAGTAGGCAAAAAGCTAGCTTTATAGCATAAAGTTGCTCTTTTTATTGCTAGCTTATAGCTGCTTAAATAGTCTAATAATCTTAGAATTTAGCTAAATAGTGTTAATAGTAGCAATAAATAGCTGCAGTTAATATAAGTAGTATATAAAGTTAATAGTAGTAAATAAGTTATTAGTAAAAATATAATAATAAGTAGTAGTATTTTCTAGCTAGAGAAAGGTAAATATAAATAAGTACTATATAAAGGTGATAATAACAGCTTAAGTAGGTATTAACTGCTTAGGTATATAGAGCTTCTAAAGTATTAGCTTATTAGTAAGATGTGTTAACACAGGTATAAGCGTATTCAGGGGCGTAGTATATACGCCTATATAGTATAAGGTTATAGATGGAGTTAAGTTATAATAAAAGGTGATAATCTTAAGCATTTATAGGCATTTAATTGTATAGATAATAATAAGGGAAGTGATGTATTGTGATGATTCCTGTTTTTTGTTGTTGGCAGGTTATTCCCTAAGGTAGGGAAAAGTGAGGGGAAAGATAACCTGAAACATAACCTGCTAAACTGCTAATTACATAAAGTGCTTATATAACTATACGTATTACATAATCAATATTATAGTTATAGGTTATAATAAATAGAGTATTTTTATATAAGGTTTTATACCTTAAAGTCTATTAGTTTATTTTATATAGAATATTTAAGTAAGTAAGTATTATTATAAGTATTATTATTATTATATAAGATGTTATATGTTAACATCCTCCCTTAAGGTATATACAGCTGATTTATAGTATATAGCTTACTCACTTAATATATATATATGCTATAGGTATAAAAAACTTAAAAACCTTGTAGGAAAAATAAGAAAAATATTCCTATATTATATAATATGTTTTATAACTAGTTAAAAAACTCTTATTAAAGAACTTTATAGGTAAAAAGGTAAGAGAAAAACTAGTAAGTTATTTCTTTAATGCAGTTATTATTATTATTATTATTATTATTATTATTATTATTATTATTATTATTATTATTATTATTATTATTATTATTATTATTATTATTATTATTATTATTATTATTATTATTATTATTTATTATATTAAGTATATTATTAAATATAACTTTGCCTAAAGGCTTAGTTAATATATCTGCAATATTAGACTTAGTGTCTATATGAAATAACATTATATAGTTATTTAATAAAGATTCTCTAGCAAAGTGATATTTTATATCAATATGCTTAGATTTTTTATGAAATTCGGGATTTTCAGCTAGTTTTTTAGCTGCTAAATTATCTATAAAAATCTTAGGTTTATTTATAGCATTAAAACCCAGATTAGTCAAATTAAAATTATAACTATTATATAGATATAGGGCTTCTTTTACTGCTTCAGTTAAAGCTATATATTCGGCTTCACAGGTAGATAAAGCTACAGTTTTTTGTTTTATAGTACTATAAGATATTATATTATATAATCCCCAGCAAAATATATAAGCTGATGTGGATTTTCTATTATCTAGGTCTCTAGCCCAATTAGAGTCTGAATAACCTATTAAATCCTATATTATATTATTATTATAGTTATAATATATTCCTTTATTAGGATAATTATTTAAATAACCCTATAGATAATCTAAAGCTATAAAATGCTCTTTAGAAGGGTTTATAGTATATCTTGATAAAATTATAACTGCTAGAGCTATATCATATCTAGTTTTTAAAGCTAGATATAAAAGGGCTCCAATCTGCTGCTGAAATTGTAAAATTTCTTCTTTAGTAGCAGTATATTTATTTATATATAATTTTATATTATTTCTCATAGGAGTTATAGATAGATTTATATTAGTTTTATTATACTTATTTAATATCTTTTGTGTATATTTAGTTTGATGCATAAAGAAAGACTTATTAGGTCTATCTATATTAAACTCACAGCCTAAAAAGATACTAAGCTCCCCTAATAGTTGTATTTTTATAAATTGCTTTAGTTTATTATATATATAGTCACTAGTAGCAGTATTATTAGCTGCTAATAGCATATCGTCTATATAGCAATAAATTATAGCTTTATAGCTATTTTTATTTAATATAAATACTGCTTCATCATAAGGTGAAATAATAAATCCCAATTTTAATAATATAGCTTTTAAATGATTATACTATAGTCTAAGGCTTTGTTTTAACCTATATAAAGCTTTAAGAAGCTTATAGCAATATTTACTGTTATTAGACTTATAGTTATAATTAGAATTAAATTCCAACTTATTTATAGTTTTATTATATAAAAAACCAGTTAGTAATATTATATATATATCTATATCTATATTAGCGTGAATAAACGCTGTAGTAACGTCATATTATAGAAGAATCCAGTCTTCTTTTATAGTAAATATAACTATAAACCTATAGCTTTTAAGTCTATAGGTAGTAGAAAAGGTTTCTAAGTAATTAATACCTAAATATTAATTAAAACCTTAAGCAACCTATTTTGCTTTATACTTATAAACGTTATTTATTTTATCTTTTAATTTCATAGTATATACCTATCTACTGCCTAATAGATAAATATTATCTAGTTTTTATATAATTTCCTAAGTTTTTATATCTTCTATTTGAGTGACTTCTAATTGCATAGCCTGAATCCAATTATCTTTATATAGAGAATTTAAGGCTTATCTTATACTAGAAGGCTCTTCTAATATAATAACTGATAGTATATAAGAAGCTTTTTCTATAGAACTGGTTCTAGCAGTTCTATTATTATTAGTTATAATGTTATTATTTATTTTATATATATTAAGAGCAGGGCAGTCCTAAATAGTAAATAATAGTGCACTTTCAGTATTATTAACTGTATTATTAACCTATTAGTAGTCTTTTTTAGCTTCTTCTGATAGAGAGGGGATCTCTATTAATAACTTGGATTTTTCTTTATTTATTTCTCTATTATTAATACTAGTAGTTTTCTTACTATTATTATGTGAAATACTCATACTAGTATTAGTACTATAGCTATCATTATGTGAAATAGTACTATAATTTTTATAGCTATTATTAATAGTATTATTATTAGTATTATTATTATTATATATATTATTATTACTATTAATAATAGTCTTATCACTTGGATTCTTAAGAGCGTTATTAGTAATAGTAATATCTCTACTTATAATAGGATTATTACTATAAGAGATAGATTGACTAGAGATATCTCTTAGTAGACTATTTTAAGTAGTATTATATCTATTATTATTAGGTATAACACTACTATTAGTATCTTTAAAGCAGGTATTTATGCTTATAGGAAGCTCTTTATGATGAGAAATAAAGGTATTTTCTAAGACTTCAATATCTTAAGACTATAAAGCTCTCTTTAGTTGCATATCTTAGATTTTATACCTATTAGATCTATAATTAATTATATAACCTTGACATGCTCTAACGTCTAGTTTTTTAATTTTAGGATCTTTATTCTTATAGTAGCATATGCTACCCCACACCTTTATATTATTAATATTAGGTTTTATATTATTTTTTATTTCATAAGGCGTTTTATACTTAATAGAGCTATGAGGAGTCCTATTATGCATATAAAGAGTAGCATAAAAGGCTTCACCCTATAAGTAGTGTAGTAAACCTGAATTATATAGTATAGTTCTTATTTTATTAACTATAGTGCGTATAGTACGCTCTATAAGTCTGTTAGGCTTATATGTATAGGGAGGTCTTATATTGTGGATAATCCTACTACTTGCATATATAGGTTTAATGCGTTTATTATTAAATTCTCTACCTCTATCAGTAGATATTTCTTTTATTCTTTTATTATTATTATTATTATTGACTTCAGCTTGAAATTTAAGAAAAGCGTTAAGTATAGTTTCTTTAGCTTTATCTCTTAATAGTTTTCCCTATACAAAGCGGGAATATTTATCTATAAAGATAATAAAAAGATTATATTTATTATATATAGTAGGCGTTATAGGCTTATATAAATCTGAAGCTATATAATTTAGATAATCTAGATTTTTATTATGAACCTGTTTTTTACTAGCCTTAGTAACAAATTTGCCTTTATAATAGGCTTTATAAGGCAGTAATTTATAGTTATTACTATTATTATTTATATTTATATTCACAGTAGTATTATCTTTTATTTTTAAAAGAGTCTGTAAATATATATATCTAAGACGTTTATGCCATAATTGAAGGCTATTATTATTATTATTATTTATATTATTATTAGTTATAGTATTATATATATAATAATTGTTATTATTGATAGGAAATTAGAAGAAATATAAATTATTCTTCTTTGCCCCTATAGCAATAATACAATCTTTATTAATATCATATAAAATAGGTTGTTTCTATATAATAAAAGCAATACCTAATAAATCTAACTTAGATTGACTAAGTAGATTAATACCTAGTTCAGGTATATAATAAACATCTTTTAATATAATATTATTATTATTAGGGTATATTATCAAATCACCCTTTAAAGTAGAAGTAAGAGTCTTTGCTTCTCCCCATTTTATTGTTTTATTTATTTTTATAGGATTTTTTATAAAGTTATAATTATTAACTATATGAATAGTAGCTGCAGTATCAATATAAAAATCAACTGTTTTTTCATTCTTATTAGTATAACTCCTTGCTTTTCCTTTTTCCTTAATAACAGACTGGTTAATTAAATAACTTAAGGAAGGATTATTAGTATTTTTATTTATATTATTAGGAGTTGAATAACATACGTTTTCAAAAAGAATATCTCCTTCTTCTTTATCAGAAGATAAATCCATTAAATCTATAGGATTTTTAGGATTATTAAGAGATATATAGGGGGTAATATTATCTGCAGTAGTTATATTAACTACTTCTTTTTCCTTATCCTTAGCACTATTAGTACTAGTAGAGGGTTTTTTCTACCAGCTAGATGCTTTTTCAGGATGTAGAAAAGCGCAGTTTTCTTCAGTATGATTTGTTTTTTTTGCAATTTTTGCAGTATAAACCTTTCTGTTTTTTCTAGGGTTTTTTACTTATTTTATTTTTATTTTTATTTTTATTATTTTCCTAGTTTTTATTTTGTTTTTTACTCTTAGTAGTAGTATTATTAACTACTTCTTTGCCTCTTTTTCTCTTATACTTATCTATAAGACTAGCATATAAAGAGTCTAAGTTATAGGCAGTAGAGTTAGTCCTAAGAGACTGAGTTATAGAGGTTATAAAAGCCTTATAAGTCTCATTTAGGCTATTAAGTATATAAGCTATAACTACTTAATCTGGTAGTTTAAGCTGGTTATAAGATAAGTTATCTGTAAGTTCTTTTATTTTATTTATATAGTCTTCTATAGATTTAAAGTTATCTAAGGAAGTATTAAAGAACTCTTTACAGGTTAAAAACTCATTTATAAAACCTGTAGGCTTATATAGGGTTTTTAAGTGCTTCTAAGCTGTATAGGCGTTAGAATCATCTTTTATAACCTTAAGGGGCCTATTGTTATAAAATAACTGTATATAACTTAAAGCTTTATAGTTTTTATCTTTATTAGTAGAAGAAATAGGCTTAATAAGGTTTATAGTAATATCTTTACTATATAGTAAGACCTTAATATATATAGCTTATACTTTATAGTTCTCAAAGCCTATAAGCTTAGAGAACTAGACTTTAGGATCAGTCATTATTGCCTTAATAGGTTGCAGCGCGTAGTTGCAAGCCTTATATAGGATAAACAACAGTAAAGTTATATAACCTAAGAGCTATTATATATATAGTACAGTAGTTCTTAGAGTAACATTATAAGAGTTAAAAACCCAGAAGGTTAGGGTTTAACTCAGAAAAAAGAGTGGTTTTTTCCTTCTCTTTAATCAATATCTTCTTCAGCTAGACTTCTGTCTGACTGAGGAGATATATATCCTATATAGTAAATCAGTCGAGAGGAAGTCTATTATGCTGTAAGTATAAGTCTAAACCAGATTGAGAGTAGACTAGAGGATAGTTTAAAGAGATAATCTGAGGGATATAGATTGAATAAAGCAGTAGCAAGAGACTGTCTGCTTAAGGAAGGATTGATAGAGGTATAGTCGATTTATATAGAATTAGATATATAGATTTGTAAAAGGTGTATCTCGTGGAACCAAACTACTAGTCCAGCTAGTATATCGGCTTCTGCAAAGGTAGTATAGATAGAAAAGCGTTCGAAGGATCGATTTTCTCTCTGAGCTGGGCTCATAACCTGTTAACATAAGTATAAGCGTATTCAGGGGCGTAGTATATACGCCTATATAGTATAAGGTTATAGATGGAGTTAAGTTATAATAAAAGGTGATAATCTTAAGCATTTATAGGCATTTAATTGTATAGATAATAATAAGGGAAGTGATGTATTGTGATGATTCCTGTTTTTTGTTGTTGGCAGGTTATTCCCTAAGGTAGGGAAAAGTGAGGGGAAAGATAACCTGAAATATAACCTGCTAAACTGCTAATTACATAAAGTGCTTATGTAACTATACGTATTACATAATCAATATTATAGTTATAGGTTATAATAAATAGAGTATTTTTATATAAGGTTTTATACCTTAAAGTCTATTAGTTTATTTTATATAGAATATTTAAGTAAGTAAGTATTATTATAAGTATTATTATGATTATATAAGATGTTATATGTTAATAAGATGTATAAAGCTTTATACTGCCTCTATTGCAGCTTAAATTAGCAGGAGGTATAGAAGTAGAATATTGATATTAAGAGGTCTTTTTTTAGTAGTAACAATTTTAGAAGTTAATAAAGGATTAATATGCATATAAGGTATTTAAGCTAGAAAGTAGCTTTACTAAGTAGCTACCTACAGCTTAAACCTAACTTTAATAAGCTTTTTTAGCATTTTAATAATATTATAAAAGTATTTCTAAAAGCATATTATATATTTATTAATAGTAATAATAGAGCTAGGGTTTTAAAGTGAGAGAGATATTTATTAGATTCTATCTAATTATAGCTGAATTTTATTTTAGATGCTAATAGGAGGTGTAAGTATATTAAAGTTCTATAAGCGAAAGTTGCAATAGAAACTGATAAAATAGTTTTTTAAGATATAGTTAGTAAGATTATAGCATAGCATCTATAGCGTTATTGATTAGTAATAATTTTACTAAGCAGCAAGGTGTATTAATAAATAAATTAAATAGGTAAGAAAGATATAGATTTTAATAAGGCTAGTAATAAATAACTTATTAAAGCGTAACGCCTTCTTTTTAGGCTTTTAGCGAGGGCTGTTAGTGCTGACTTAATGCTAGAGGTATTACTGATTAGTCTATTTTGCTTAGTTAGTAATAAAGTTAGTAAGTATAAAGTATAGAAAAATATTAAAGGCTAACTTGCTGTTAAGGCGTATAGAGATTGCAGTATAGTTAGTAAGATATAACTTATAAAAAGAGAGGTAATAATATACCTCTAGTATGCTGTTATTAAGCTATACTTTTAGCTGCTACTATAGTATTAATTTGAGGCTAAAGTTGTTTTTATATAATAGTACTAACTTTAGAGAAGGCTGTGAGGCTAGCTGTAAAGCTAGCTATAATAGAGGCTGTAATGCTAATATTAACTGCAAAAAATCTTAATTTAAGCAAAAATTAGCTATAGAAATAATAGAAGTATTAAAAAAAAGCGCTTATTATTATTTTTATTATTAGAAACCTCTTCTATAAGGTTTAGTTTGTTATTAGAAGCCTTATTATTATTATTATAGCTAGGCAGAGGAGGTAGGTTGAGGAGGATGTTATTTAGAGTAAATAGAAGATAAAGGCTAAAGTGGCTAAAGTTAAGTTATAAAGAAGAACCTATTACAGTTAATTAATATGCTAGCTAAAATCTAATACGTTTAATTAGCTAAAAAGTTATTAAGTAGGGTAAAAAAGACTAGCATAGTTAATTAAAGAGATTATAGCTTAAGCTGTAAAATGCTTTCTTTTTATTTCTACAGTTAATTAAAAATTTAATTATAATTAGTAAATAAAAAAGAAGAGCAGAAAAATAATTGCTATATTAATCTATATATAAATATTGCTTTTTTTTTATTAGACGATTTATAGCTGATTATTATAAGAGTTTCAAAAAATTCTAAAATCACTCTAACCCCCTGTAAGTAGCTAAAAGTCACAAAAAAAGGTACGTTTGAGCCATTTTCCGCCCTTAATAGGATAAGTCAATGTGATAGTGGGCAAACGATGAGCCAATAAGGATGGAAAGGTAGGTCATCCCACGAAGCATTCCCCACGTCGTCAACGCTTGAGTTCAAGATATTCGCCGGGTTCGCATAACAAAATACGAGCATCCCTGCCATTCCCGCCAACATCAATGGCAGCGCGGGAACAGCATACAACAGGATGTCTTACATGAGGACCTCCGACTGTTATAAGATCACTGGTCTCAACGGCACCATATTCAGACTTCCATTCTCCTTCACTTGCAATATTCGACTACGCACTATCTATTTGTCCTGTACGGATCATGTCGTCAATTTTGGAATATGCATCTAGGCCCGAGTTCACGGTAACTGCCAGCATCGGCATCCTGTACCTCCTTCTGCAATTTATTTTCAGAGAAGACGGGCCTTATCCGGATTTTCCCTTGATAGGGAAAGCGTCGAAAGACTGGTTCTACACCAAAACTCGGAAAAGATGGGACAACGAGGCGCTCGATATCTTGAAGGAAGGCACGACAAAGGTGAGACCAGCAACCCATCAGATCTAGATTTTACACCAGCCAACCACTACATAGCTCAACGGACGCCCTTTTCAAGTTTTGAGCAACTTTGGCCCATCCATTGTGCTACCTAAGGAATTTGCCAATGAGATTCGGAGCGACCCCCGACTATCGTTCCGCGGGTTCATTGAGCGGGTAAGAACACCATGTCATTTGACACAGGCTCATCATACTTACTCGATTTGAAACTTTGAAGCAAGGCATGGTCCAATATCCTGGTCTCGACTTCCTCCACACAGGACTCGAAGGCGACATCATTCAAGACACTGTCAGAAAGAATCTCACTCAAGCATTGGGTGGAATGACCGAGTCGCTGTCCAATGAATGTGCTTCAGTTGTTGACGAAAGTCTTCCTGCCGCAAAAGGTTCGTCTAGGCGTCCCGGAAACACCTCAACATCCAAAAGGCTAACGCAAGGTAAAGACTGGAAGCATACCAAGTTCATCATGACAGCAACGAACATAGCCGCCCGACTGTCGGCACTCGTCTTCTTGGGTGAGAGGCTCTGCCACAGCCAGGAGTGGATCGAAGTCTCTATCCGCTTTACGATCGTCATGATGAGAGCTCAAGACCGCCTACGCACCTGGCCTGTGTTCACAAGACATGTCGTACATTGGTTCCTCCCCGAGATGATATATCTGCGCAAGCTTGTGCGCGACTCAAAGAAGATTATCGAGCCCGAGCTTGCTGCTCGCCGCGCTGCACGGGGTGATGTGAAGAAGCCACAGGATTCTCTGTCGTGGCTGGACGATGTGCGGGGAGACCGGTCTTTTGACGTGGTCTGCGGGCAGTTGTTCCTGACTGTGGCTGCGATCCACACTACTTCAAGCGTCATCACGGCAACTATGTACGACCTGATCTCTAACGCGGAGTATATTCCGCTGCTCCGTGAGGAAATCATCCGTGTTTATAACGAGGACGGCGGCTGGGAGAAAACGAGCCTCTACAAGTTGAAGCTCATGGACAGCTGCATGAAGGAGAGTCAGCGTCTGAATATTCTTGACCCTAGTACGTTACCTTCAACCGCGGCGGTCTCTTTCGCCTCAAATAGCGCTGTAAGTGAAGTGCATCGCATCTAACTATAGATAGACATGATGAATCGCTATGCGGAAGACGATGTCGCCCTCTCCGACGGCACCCTCATCCGCAAGGGCTGTCACATTACGATACCGACGCTGCACATGCGCGACAAGGAAATATTCGGCTCAAATGCCGATGAATTTGATGGGTACCGATTTCTGCGTATGCGAGAGCTGCCTGGGCAGGAGAACAAGTGGCAGTTTGTAAGCACAAGCCCGGAGTTTCTGAGCTTTGGACATGGGAAGCACGCGTGTCCCGGCCGCTTCTTCGCCAGCAACGAGATAAAGATTGCGCTCATCCACCTGTTGATGAAGTACGACTGGGACATTGTTGGGGAGAAGCCTAAGAGCGCAGCGAAAGCTCGGTTCGTACCGGACCCCGAGACACTTGTAGCATACCGGTCTAGGACACCGGAGATCGATGTCTAAAGTTGGAATGGATTGGAAAAGTCCGACGAGAGGGCATGATAGAGATTGATCTTTTTATCCAAGCTGCCCTGCACTCAAAAATTGCACTTGCCACCAAGCTACTGGTCCAGGTCATGAAATAGCTCGTCAACAGGGAAAGCTCGCTGACTCAGTCAGTCCCCAGGACACATCTTGCCTCCTATCACATTCTTCAAGGAAAGGATTCAGCCGGTCGAGAGCTTCTCCAGTCCAAACTAGAGTCAGCCTTCGATCTACTGTCAGATGATTATGACTACAACGACGAGATGGCCTACTATTACTTGGGCTGCACTTGAGCGCCACTTGGAGATGATGCCAATGCCCTAACCGCCTTTTCTCTCAATCGTCCCCCAGCCTCCAAGCCTGAGCCATTGGCTTACTTGCTCGACTTTGAGCAGGAATCCACAAAATCGGCTTGCGCCGAGGCCATGGCGAGACTCCGAGAGTCCCGTCCTAGATTTGGCGCCTCTGACTCGCAGATAGGGCAAGCACTCCAAATCCTGAATGATCTTCAAGGGGACTCCCAGGCAGACTCCAGCTATCGTGATGTGAACACTGACGATTAGAGACTGATACGGGAAAAACTACAGAAGTGGCAGGGGAAGACATCATTCGGCGGAGAAATTAGTTGTGACAACTGCGGAAGATCATCTGGCTTTGATGTGGATTTCTATCATTGCCGGTTCTGTCACTTCACGGATCTTTGCAACAACTCTTTTCAGTATTTACGAAAGGGCGGCATGTTGAGTGGCTCGCTGAAGCCTTACTTGCAAGAACTCCCGCGACTGGTTGCTCGTTCCCAAATGTGACAAAATGAATTTTCGCAAGTCGGTAGGGGGGAACATCATCAAAGGCAGTGCCATGGACGAAGGGGGCCGGCACGCTGATGGGGAAGAGGTATCCATAACAGAATGGCTTGACTATTTGAAGCTAGGATGGGGCTACCCAGTCCATCGGAAAGAAGAGGAGTCATCCCACATAGATGCTTCAGGAAATGAAAGATCATAGCGGATAGACAATCACGAAGACAAGTGTCGGGCGGGGGAGGGTAGCAAATCAGACACAAAGACGAGGTTGGAGGCCGGAGAAGAGCAAAGGTTAATCATCCAAGGTCCAGTCGGGCAACAGAAACAACGATGTAGGCACGGTCATACGGGACGGCAAGGCGATGTCCCTGATTCTTTGGGGAACGAGCTTGTTAGAATGACTGATTGAGCTTTCTGCTGCATACCAACCAAAACTCGCGTGTGATGCCGCGTTCGTCGGATGCCTACTGTCTCACCGACACGTCTGCCATTCTCGAAACGTTGCAACGACCCCAGAAGCAGCCGTCACCGACGCGCCATGCGAGATGATCTAGGATTAGCGACCGTGGCGTGAAAGGAAGTGTCTCTATTGCATTAGGGTCGGAGCAAACTCCGTTCTTGGCAAAACGCCGACCAGCGGCTGCTCCCTTCGCTTCCCCGCGTGGCTCTGGCACACGCGAGGGTGGATGAGATTGAGCTTTTGGAGGGGTCATTTGTAAGATGACAAGAATAGTGGACTGCCGTCTCAAATGTGATGTGGTACATGGCTGTTCAAGTGCTTTGCCGAATGCCACGGACCTTCTTTTCGCCCCTTCATTGCTTTTCCCTTCAAGATCTCGCCCCCCATCGCCAGTTCACAGATATCTGCAGGATGTTGACGTGGCACAGCAGGAAGGAAATCGATAAGTGAGACAAAATATCGAAAATCAATTCTGTGCGACCGCGGATCAAGCGCGGGAGAGCGGCCGCCTCGAGATGCTTGCTTTTTCTGCTCCGCCGCCACAACCAAACAGGGCGAGTTGCAGTGTGAGAAGGCCCCCCACGATAGGCTGATCAATTATCCGTATGGTGCAGATCCATCAACTCCGTGACGAAGGCGCCGGCTTGCATCTCAAGCGGAGGTCTGCCTGCGCCGCCTCGATATAGGACAAAGGATTTGTGCGATGAACCTGCTTCGCGATGCATTTGTGCAACGCAATCTGCTGCATCTTGTAGAATGACGTACAATTACCACACGTGGGAAACCGTCAAATACGGGGATGGATCGACAGGGACGGCCCGGAGCTTGATGTTCAAACTTGAGAGGGGTTGAGGGGCTTCTGTTGTTCTGAATGCGGGACAGTTAGTGCTAGACCGTGACCCCGAAGTGGACGTGATCGTGATTTTTCTCAGCTCGTCTTAAGCAAATTCAGCCAGCACATTCTACCATACCCGTCAGGTAGCCAATAGGTCAGAGACCGGGCAAGGGATGCATACGAAGGGACAGGGGTCCATCACCCGTTGCCCTACCTGATAACCGGGCACCTGGAATGGGCGGCAGCGGCTTCGACGGCCCAAAAGAGACCCAATGAGCGCCAATCAGCCCTCCAGTCTCCGTCGTGGAGCTGAGGCGACTGAGAAGGGCCCCACGCCAATGCATGCAAGATTCATGGTCAACGACGGTAAAAAGAACAGAAAATGGGGTTCCCATGGCGTGATTCCCCTCTTCGAAGCTTTCGCTAGGATAGAAGTGACAGAATCTGCCGGACATAGATGGAGTAGACGAGCACGAGGACGCAAGCGAGGGAGACGAATAACGCTCGATCACATATCCGAGTGCAACATGTCAAGTCGAATTGGGCTGTCGTATTATGCATGCGACGCAGTCAATCCAGACAGAAGAAGAAAAGAGACATGCCCGCGAAAACCTTGCCGGTCCTGGGCGCGCTATCCCAGACACTAGTTCATCTTGTGTGTATTGTCTTAGCTCGGCAATCGCTCTCAGGGCCTTCAGCGGGCGGTCGAGATGGTCATAGATTCTTCTGAAGGGCCCAGTTTCCCGGTTTTCTTGTCAAACTCCCTCCTCAGATGTCCGTCTTGTCTCTCTTTCTTCATCCCTACATCAAGATCGCGAACGCCTCATTGCCCGATTCTCCGGACTGTCACCTTCTGGCGAACAAGGATCATACTGGCAACATCTTGAACCATTTTCAGCCCTGCTCACGAGCTAGTCAAGCTTGCTGAAAAGCGCAACACGAGGCCTGGGCCCCTCAGCGCACCCGGCCACCGCCCAGCGAACCCCGCCTCCACTGACTTGACTCGAACGGACTTCCCGCGTTTGCACCAGACCGGCTTATGGTCCGACGAAAGTTTAATCTGGACTGGCCGGGATTGAGGTACTAAGAGCTGTCGAAGCGAGGAACAGTTGATTACGACGCTACGTCGCAGCCAAAATTGCTGTCATTTGCTCGTGTTCGTTCCGCCAGCTCAACTGTGAAGAACATCAGACAGCTCTCCCACGACCATATTCGACTTTCTGCGACGACGAAATCTTGACAATACGGTCGAAAATCCCATACGCCTCTGCAGAAGCTACGCTATAGGCGACGATGGGCACGGGAAGCAAGCCCGCCAGCCCTGGTGGCAGTCCTCATGGGAGCCCGCGTCGAGACCAGACTACAGGTATGTCGAAACTTTGTGCGCCCATTGCGCAGACAGATAGGTTGCATCTGACAACAACGGGAAGCTTCTGCTGAGGCTAAAGAGACGCTGACTTTTCCAAAGCTGCCACAGAACCGGCCGTCTTGAGCTCCAACGTTGACCAGACAGCTCTCGGATCTCTCGACGCCGAGGCAAACCCTTCCGCGACATCGACTGAGCCGGTGCCAGCTCCCGTCTCCGCCGAAATCCCAGTCCAACCAGACCCTTTGGAAGCTGGGGGCACAGACGATGAGAACGAGTTCGAACCCAGCGTATTCGACGAAGAGTCCGTAAGCGACCAGACGGATTCGACGTCGCTCAAGTCGAGCGTCTATGAGCACAGCTTCAAGAACGGCCGGCGCTATCACAAGTTCCGACATGGACGCTATCCGATTCCCAACGACGAAACAGAGCAGAACCGCGAGGATATGTTGCATGCCATGATGTTGGAGGTCACGGACGGGAGGCTGTTCTTCGCGCCCATCGTTGATAACCCTGCCAAGATTATTGATCTTGGTACCGGTACGGGCATCTGGGCTATCGAAAGTCAGTATCTCTTTCTACTTAAAGCCGGCTTCGGGGTTTATAGACTTCTAGAAAACGGGAAGAATAGCTAACAGCATCTTAGTGGGCGATACCTACCCGAGTGCCGAAGTCACTGGTCTCGACCTGAGCCCCATCCAACCTGTCTGGGTGCCGCCGAACGTGAGATTCTTAGTAGATGATGTGGAGGACAGTTGGTTGAATGGGAAGGACTTTGACTTTGTTCATCTGCGCAACATGGTCCCAGTCTTGAAGTCTCCGGTGGGCCTTTTGAAGAACGCATATGAGTAAGAACTGCCGCCAATGTGCATCCGTATCCAGGGACTAACATCATCACAGACACATGAAGCCAGGCGCCTGGGTAGAACTTCAAGATGTCGACGGTCAAGTTCACTGCGATGACGGCACAATGCCAGCAGACTGGCCTCTCGTCCGCTTCACAAACCACCTGGTAGAAGCGTTTGCCAAATTTGGGACGAACTCCCATGCCGCGGTGTTTGGACGGCAGTATCTCGAGCAGGCTGGTTTCGTCAACATTCAGCACCACACAGTGAAGTTGCCCTATGGCACCTGGCCAAGAGACAAGTAAGTGTGATACCCTCATTCTACAGACGGTCCGAATGCGTCTCTGACTAAGGTTCTCCGCTCAGGACGATGCGTTTAGTTGGCATGTACTACCGCACAGCCTGCGAAGAGTTCTTCCCAGTGGTTGGCGCGATTCACTTCGAGCTGCTTGGATGGAGCAAGGTGGAGATGGAGGTCCTTTTTGCCGAGTGTCGCAATGCTATGAGAGATCCTAACGTTCATGCATACGGCAAGATGCATTTTTGGAGCGGGCAGAAGCCGTTCTGACCCGATGGGGGTGGGTAAGGGGGCGAGTCGGGAAGCGAGAAGAGGAGGACGAGGGCTATACCCCTGCTTCGGAGCATCGGTGACTGGAGTTTATTGAGAGCGTCTTCTTGCATATATCATATTTCACACGAGATGGGCCGTCTGCAAATCTATTCTGCTTTTCCATTACTGCAGCGGTACGAGGCGGTTGAATTGGTGGTGGGCTCGACGGAACTTGTGCGCCCGACCATGAGACCACTCGTGAGCGCTCAGGCTTTCGCGCAGCTTTTGATGAGGGGAGGATGTATGCTTTCTTTTGAATGAGACATAACGTTGATACGTTTGCCGACTTGATTGGTCCTTTTCGCATACGAATCTTGGGGCTGGAAGAACTTTGGGGGAGGGTTGCGTTAGCTGCATGTGGGTGATCGGGGGCGTACTGCGTCCAATTACGATATCTGCCAGATCTAACGGTCGATTCCCATAGGGCTCTCAACGCCAACCTGCTTTCTCTGGCCCACCGTCGCTCGCGTTGACGCGTCCGATCATTCGAACCCTGACCTTCATCTCTGCTCCCCTGTAAATCGAGGGGTGCCTCACAAACATGCACACAGGTGACGGAACCGAAAACGGAGCGAAATGACCGGATCAGGCCCAGAATTTCGTTCCTTTTTTACTCCCTTCGATAGTGTGTCGGGCAGACTTTGCATGTCTCATGGGCAGAAATTCGCCGCGATGCCCCATCGTGGGCGGCCGCCTCCGACTTTGACCGGCGCGGACCCACCACACGGCGATGCGGCACGGTACCCTGTATTACCGAAAACGGTCGTGGGGGCCGAGCCGCTAGAATGTTGAGAGCCCGATCCTCCTGATAGCCCCCCAGTCCTCCGATGACATATCTTGCGCGCCGCTCGAGCTACTGTATCTTGGAGAACCTTTGAAGACCAAAGTTCCATCACACATTCTCACGTCCAGTGATCTTTAGCTTTTGTGGCCTTATCTGGTCAGGGGGCCGGCCATGTGAAGGCGCAGTATTTGTGGTGAAAGCCGCTTGAGAAGCAGCACTCGGGCTCAGTCCATGGTCGTGACTCGTATTCCAACGGGATAGAGTGCGCTGTCATCACTGAATTTCATCGACTACGGCCCGAAGCGGGAGCGTTGAGATTGGCCGTTTGACATGTACTCATGTGGCGCATGCCAATGTTTCTCTCAGGTATGCTGACGTGTACCCAGATCGTCACAAAAGCCTATCCAAGATAACATGATAGATGCCTCGAAAGCCACAGCTGACGTGGGATTCTTGGTCGTCTGCGAATTGGCGTATCGTATAGCCGAGAATATGCTGCATGATGCCCTGCGCCGCTCAATAGTTGATTCAGCTTTGCATGCACCGTGGCATCGGGCCTTGTGGAATCCAGAGTCGGCTTGGCATATCAACAATATCCGAGACAATATTTGTACTTAGTGCTGATACCGAGGAGCGTAGAGCCCTTGGATTGAATGCCCCTGACTCGCCAAGGCTAGTCATGCTGTATATAGCAAATAGAGGTTGCGGTGACCGATGGAGGCTGTATCTATGCGTTGTGAACAGATTACGTCTTATGAGCGGACTTCAAATAACATGACCTTTCTCCGCACGTGGTATATCCTTCATCTCTTCTAAACACCTTTCTTGAAACCCCATAACCGCATATCAAGAAACAGGAGAATTTGAACGTCAATATGGCCCCATTCATGGACGCCTCAACGGACACGTCCGAGGTGAGTCAGGAAATCTGTCAAACAGAAAGTCATCCTGAAACTAATTCTTCTAGGTCAATGGGCAGGCTTCCTGGGCAGATATCTCAACTAGTGCAGCGGAGCCTATCGCCATTTGCGGGATGGCCCTGAGACTGCCAGGAGGCATCGCGACGCCAGAACAGTTCTGGGACTTTCTCATCAACAAGCAGGATGCCCGTGGTCCAGTTCCAGAGTCACGGTTCAACGTTTCCAGCTACTACTCTGAGTCTGGAAAGCCGGGTCACATGAAGACACAGTATGGATACTTCCTAGACGAATCTGTCGATCTGGCGGCACTGGATACGACGTTCTTCCGGATGCCAAAGACGGAGGTCGAACGGGCCGACCCTCAGCAACGGCTTCTTCTTGAACTCACGCGAGAGTGCTTAGAGAGCGCTGGCGAGACAGAGTATCGAGGCAAGACGATCGGCACCTTCGTCGGCTGTTTCGGTGAGGACTGGCTCGAGACCCTCACCAAGGACACGGAGGTTGTCGGCCAGTACAAGATTACTGGCTATGGCGACTTCATGCTCTCGAACCGTCTTAGCTATGAGTACGATCTCAAGGGGCCCAGTATGACGATCAGGACTGGCTGTTCTTCAGCTCTCATTGGCCTACACGAAGCATGCATGTCTATCAGGAGTGGTCAGTGCAACGCTGCTATCGTTGCCGGATCGAACCTCATCATGGCCCCGGGTCTCTTCGTGAGCATGTCTGAGCAAGGAGTACTCTCCCCCAATGGATCTTGCCGGACCTTCGATGCTGGAGCTGACGGGTATGCCCGTGGCGAGGCCGTTAACGTCGTATATGTGAAGCGACTCAGCGATGCTATTCGTGACGGAAACCCGATCCGCGCTGTGATTCGAGGAACTTCAAGCAACGCCGATGGAAAGACGCCCAGTCTCACAATTCCAAGCTTCGAGAGCCATGAGGCTATGATCAGGCGGGCTTATGCCACGGCGGCTATTGACGATTCCGACATCCCTGACACTGGCTTCGTGGAATGCCACGGCACAGGCACAGCTGCAGGGGACCCAATTGAGACTACAGCTATATCCAAGGTTTTTGGTACTTCCGGGATCTATATCGGATCTTGCAAACCAAACATTGGCCACTCCGAGGGAGCTTCCGGGATTACCTCGTTGATCAAGTCCATCATGGCCCTCGAGAAGCGAACTATCCCGCCAAACATCAAGTTCGATACTCCAAACCCCAAGATTCCATTCGAGAGGAATGGCCTCAAAGTACCTGTTGTTCCTACTCCTTGGCCTGAGGACCGTACTGAGCGGGTCTCTGTTAACTCCTTCGGAATTGGTGGCGCAAATGCGCATGTCATTATCGAATCTGCCGCGAGCTTTCTCGGGCTGGCATCAGTGCCGCCCACGACGGAGACAACGACTATACCAAGAACACAGGCACACTTGATGGTGTATTCAGCCAATACCGCAGACTCTCTGAGACGACAAGTCGTCAACAACCAGAGGTACATCAGCCAACGCGGTGACTCCCTTGACGATATTGCGTACACCCTTTCGTCAAGACGTATTCATCTCCCTCATCGGGCGTTTTCGATATTGGAAAATGCGGCTGAGAAGTTCACATCGCCATTTTCCAAGACGTCCCCGTCCTCAACCGATCTCGTGCTTGTGTTTACCGGGCAAGGTGCACAATGGCCTCGTATGGGCGCGGAACTTTTGCAGAGCAACACAGCCTTCGCCCAGTCTATGCGACAGATGGACAAGGTCTTGAGTGCTCTGCCTGATGGGCCGTCATGGACCCTGGTCGACGAACTACTGAAGCCCGCAGAAACCAGCAATTTGCACAAGGCCTACCTCTCCCAGCCCGTCTGCACTGCCATTCAAGTCGCACTGGTAGACGCACTGCATGAAGCAGCTGGAATCCAACCGTTTGCGGTGGTTGGCCATTCCTCGGGAGAAATGACAGCAGCTTACGCCGCTGGAAAACTCACTGCTAACGAGGCGATCATTGGTGCATACTACCGGGGCGTTGCGTCTTCAGAAGTTACCAAAATCGGCGCGATGGCTGCCGTCGGGATGGGCCGAGCCAAGACGGCCCCTTTCCTGATCCCTGGTGTTGTCATCGCGTGCGAGAATTCCCCCTCAAGCATAACAATCTCTGGAGACGCAGAAAAAGTTGAAAACGTTCTTTCTGAGATTCGAACCGCCTACCCCGAGGTCCTGGCACGACTTCTGAAGGTCGAGAAGGCGTATCACTCTCATCACATGCAAGAGGTTGGCGAGAGATACCTGTCTTTGACCTCTCCCTACATGAACAGCCACATTAAGGCGGAAGACTCCGAGCCCCTTTTTTTCTCCTCGGTCACCGGCATGCGGTTGCCAGAAGACGACGCGACTGACGCCAGTTACTGGCGGTCTAACCTTGAGTCGCCTGTCTTGTTCGATGCAGCCGTGACGAGCTTAGTCTCGGAGCATCAGAGCCAAAGCAGCAACAAGCTCATGTTCCTTGAGATTGGTCCACATTCAGCCATGGCCGGCCCCTTGCGACAAATCTTGACCAAAGCATCTCTCGAGCTTTCGTACGCAACTTGTCTTGTTCGGTCAAGGGACTCGACAGAGAGCTTTCTGACAGCTCTGGGCCATCTGTGGCAACAAGGCGTGAGCGTTGACTTCAATCGTCTCACAAATCCGAACGGCGCTGCTCGTGTAGTCACTGACTTGCCGACATATCCTTGGCAACACGACCACTCTCTACTCTTCTCAACCCGCATCTCCGATGAATGGAGATTTCGGAAGTACCCCAAGCACGAATTACTTGGTGTCCGGGTCCCCGAAAGCAGCCACAGTGAGCCAGTCTTCCGCAATGTTCTCACTCTGGATTATGTTCCATGGGTGCGGGATCACAACATCAAGGGGGACGTCATCTTCCCATGTGCCGGGTACGTCGGCATGGCTGGAGAAGCGGCAAGACAGCTTCATCACGGCACTTTCGCTGGATTTGCGATGCGCAACGTTGTCATTGACATGGCAATGGTGCTGATGGACAATAAGTCCACGGAAATCATCACGAGCTTGAAGAAGGAGAGGCTGACGGATAGTCTGGACAGCTCATGGTGGGAGTTCTCAATCACTTCTCATAACGGCTCGAGCTGGTTGAAGCATTGCAGTGGCCAGGTCATGGCTCTGGAAGAGCCTGACGGACAGAAAGAAGAGCCCCTTTCAAAGCTTTCCAGGGTAATCGGACCGGGAAAGTGGTATCAAGCTCTTCGGAACGTCGGCGCCAACTATGGCCCATACTTTCAAGGACTTCACCATGTCACCTGCTCCCCGGCCGACCACAGGTCTAATGGCACGGCAACGCATACAGTCAAAGATGAGTCAGTTTATTCGGTTCATCCAACAAAGGTCGACTTCTTTCTACAGCTTTTCAGCGTTGCTGCGGTGAACGGAGTTGGCCATGGTCTCGACAAGATGAACGTGCCAACCTTCATCGAGTCCCTGGAGATCTTCAACTGCGAATCCGAGATTGAAATGGAAGTTCGTGCAAGTCAGACACCCCGGGGGTTAATCTGTGGAGAAGGCCACGGTGTAAGCTCCAACGGCGGGCTAGTCCTTTCACTCAAGGGGGTAAAGTTGAGCCCGTTGGAAAACGACGCTGGCGAAGAAGACCCTGATCTGCACGCAGGCGCACGAATCTTCTGGCAGCCTGATGTCGAGTTTTTGAGTCTATCAGATCTTATAGAGGCGTACTACAATCAGGAAAACCTGGCGAAAACTCAACAGCTCACCTTGAACTACATTGAGGGAGCGCTGAACCGGCTCCGGGAAGTTCAGACAACGATCCCGCATCTAGCAAGGTTTCACAATTGGATGAAGAAGCAGCCTCCACCTGAAAAGTCGATCTCTATGGAAGGCTTCCAGCCAAACATCTCTGAATTCGAGCCATTTGGCTCCTTCGTGGTGGCAATGCAGAAGGTTTTCGACCATATCGTCCCAATATTCCGAGGAGAGACCGAACCATTAGAGATTCTGATGCCTGACAACCTTCTCACGAATGTATACAACACCTTGAATGTCATAGACAGGGAGCCGCTTTTTGAAGCCCTTGGGCACTCGAAACCGAATCTTCGTATTCTTGAGATCGGTGCAGGCACCGGTGGCACAACGCAAAAAGTGGGCTGCGCGGCCCAACTGGGGCTTTGCTTTACTCGGAATACACCTACACGGACATCTCGGCGGGATTCTTCCCCCCGGCCCAGGAGCGCTTCAAGGAGTACCCCAACATAACTTTCAAATCCTTGGATGTCTCCAAAGACCCCGTCGATCAGGGTTTTGAATCAGCATCTTACGACCTGATCCTCGCTGCCAATGTTCTTCATGCAACCCCTAGCTTGAAAGAAACACTCATGAACGTTCGCAAGCTGCTAAAGCCCGAAGGAAGGCTATACATGGAAGAACTATCACATGACACACTTCCCTTGAATTTCGTAATGTCCGTTCTCCCGGGATGGTGGTTAGGGGCAGACGACGGACGACCTGATCAACCACATGTCTCATCCGATAGATGGGATCTGGAGCTACAAAATGCTGGATTCGATGGCTTGGAACATGTCGCCTTTGACTCTGAACGACCGAACAATTTGCTTGCTTTCATGACTGCAAGACCAACAATTGCTCTTACACCAGCGACTGCTGTCGGAATCCTTCACGACTCTCGTTCTGTTGGCATCGCGGCAGATCTGAAGTGTGAACTTGCTCAGCTGAACCTGGAGGGAATTCTTCACAACATTGCAGATGGCGTGCCTGCCGTTTCCGGCGAGATCATTGCCACTCTTGATATGGAGGCCCCCTTTTTCGAGAACATCAGCGCGTCGGCACTGAGCAGCTTCCAGGATCTCATTGCAGCCGCTTCAAAGTCCCACACTGAAATCTTCTGGCTGACTCGGTCTTCTCAATTGAGATGTTCAGACCCGAGGTGGGCTCAGACCATTGGAACTACTCGCTCTATCAGGAGTGAGCTCAGCCTGGACTTGGCAACTTGCGAGGTTGATGATTCCAGCTCTATGTCGACAATAGCAAAAGTCTTTGCGAAGTTCCAGCGACACCGATTTTACTCTCAATGCCGGCCCGAGTACGAATATAGCATCCACAACAATGTTGTGCAAATTCCGAGGGTCTATCCTATCAACGTCGGCGAAGAGCTACAACGGATGTCTCAGGAGAAGGACGGCAAAGACGACAAGGATGACAAGGGCCTCAATAAGGCCGATGTAAATGATCGCAGTGATTATGACCTGCTAATTGGAAAGTATGGTCGCCTGAGTACACTCTCCTGGGTTCCACGGTGCAAGAGGGAACTTGTCGATGACGACATCGTTGTGGACACAAAGGCTGCTGGGATGAACTTCAAGGTAGGTCAATCGTCATTGATATTGGATAAGCCATCATCGGTTCTGACAAAAGGCAGGATGTCCTTATTGCTATGGGTATCGTCGACTCAGCCAACAACCGTATGGGTCTCGAAGCAGCTGGCATCGTCCGTGAGATTGGGCCGAATGTCCGCGCCCTTGCGCCCGGCGACAGAGTCTTCGTCTTTGGCGGCGGTTGCTTCTCGACTGGTATCACGATCTCCGAGAGGTTGTGCGTCAAAATACCAGATTCCCTGAGTTTTGAGGACGCAGCGACCATGCCATGCGTTTTCTCGACCGTCATCCATGGTCTCCTTGAGGTTGGCCGCCTTGACACAGGTGATTCGGTTCTCATTCATTCAGCATGCGGCGGCGTTGGCCTAGCCGCTATTCAAATCTGTAAGATGGCTGGGGCAGAGATATTCTGCACCGTTGGTAGCGAAGAAAAGGTTGATTATCTGGTTTCTACGTTGGGGATATCTAGGGATCACATCTTTCAGTCACGCGACGCATCGTTCCTTCCGGCCATTCTCAATGCAACAAGAGGACGCGGTGTTGACATCGTTCTCAATTCGCTGAGCGGGGAACTCCTACACGCGTCTTGGAGCTGCGTTGCAGAGTTTGGCAGGATGATTGAAATCGGCAAACGTGACTTCATCGGCAACGGCAAGCTTGCTTTGAATCCATTCGAGCTGAATCGGAGTTATCATGGCGTGGATCTAGGACACTTGATCGAGGTGAAGCCCGAAAGGGGGAATAGGTAAGTCCCAGCAACAACGCTACACCCTGTGGAAGTACTTCTATTAACTGCCCGGTGATCAGGTTACTGAAGAAGATCGTCGAACTTTACGAAAAGGGCCAAGTTACTGCTCTGCGTCCTGTAAAGACGTTTGACGCTGACGCTGCTGAAGAATGCTTTCGTTATATGCAAAAGGGGCAGCATATCGGGAAAATTGTGTTGAAGATGGACGGACTGTCTACAACAAATACAACGAGCGGCAAACCTTCGTTCAGACCGAGCTACGATGGAAACTCAGCCTATCTCATCGTGGGAGGTCTCGGTGGCCTCGGTCGACTCGTATCGAATTGGATGGTCGAGCACGGTGCCAAGTACCTTGTCTTTCTTTCTCGGCAAGGTGGCGACACGGAGAACAATCAAAATTTCTTCAAAGAGCTGGAAGACCAAGGTTGCGTGGTATCAGCAGTGAAGGGCAGCGTCACAAGCCTTGCTGATGTCGAAAAAGCCGTAGCGGCCTCTCAGAAGACGATTCGGGGTGTCATCAATATGTCCATGGTCCTGCGAGACCAGGGCTTCACCAAGATGACCCATGAGGAGTGGACTACTGCAGTCGACCCCAAGGTTCTTGGAACATGGAATCTACACAAAGCCTTTGTCAGCTCTGGGATTGAACTAGACTTCTTCCTCCTCTTCAGCTCCATTTCTGGTATCGTTGGACAGAAGGGTCAAGCGAACTACGCAGGGGCTAACACCTTTCTCGATGCTTTTGTCCAGTATCGACACAGCCTTGGCATGGCAGCTGCTTCTATTGACGTCGGCGCAATGATGGATTACGGGTACCTCGCAGAGAACCCCCTAATGATGGAGAAGCTCACAGCCCAAGGGATGTGTGGGGTGAAGATTCCACAGCTACTTGATACAGTTTCAGTCCTGGTCAACCAGCCGATCCCTCAACTCAGAAGTGTCCCTGTAAGGACCTTCTTCAACCCCTCGCAGCTCATACTAGGCCATCGAAGCCTAACGTCTCTCTCGGATCCATCGAATAGAGTGATCTGGAAGGAGGATCGACGCATGGCTATCTATTACAACCCTGATGGCATGAGAAGAGTGAAAGAGGCCATCACAGTCAATTCCAGTGCCCTTCAGAAGTTTCTCACTTCCACGTTGACGGATCCCCAACTTCTTTCGGCCCCTGGAACCCCCGTCTTCTTGGCGAGACAAATAGGCAGTCAGCTCTTCCGACTTCTATTGAAGCCTACAGAGAACGACGATGAGATTGATGCAAAGATGTCTCTTCAAGATGCTGGATTAGATAGTCTTGTTGCCGTGGAAATGCGCAGCTGGTGGAAGGGGGTTTTCGGATTTGATATTAGTGTGCTTGAGATGCTTGGCATGGGAAGCTTGCTAGCCTTGGGTGAGAGGGCGGCCAAGGGTCTTCAGGAGAGCCAGATTGATTCAAATCAGGATACTGACGGCGGGGAAAAGCATAGCACTGAGGATTACTTGAGGCTTAAGATGCCTTGATAACTTGACTAGCTTCCGGTTGTCATAATTAGAGACCGCCCATTTTCCTTGTGCCAGAGCGACTTGGCGGCAGCAAGTACTTTTCCTGTGGTAGGTAGTCTACATTACCTTAATGTCCTTGCCTTTGTCTTCGTCGTCGTCGCCGTCCCTACTGTCGTTAGCGCTACTATTACAATTATTTCTCCTACTATCCTTAAATTTACCTCTTTATCCGCTTTATTAGGAGTAATTAAGTACATAGCAAATATAGCTGTGCAGACACGGGGAGAATTAGGCGATCTCATAGATTATCTCTCATTTGGTCAAGCTTCTAGCTGCGTGGCGGCAAACAGGGACAGCCACATGTCGTATTTAACCTACTACATAGCCAGCATATATACATGCGCTGGAACCATCTTTAATTAGATCAGTCCAACGCGACAGGCCTGTTCTCGTCGAACCAAAGTTTCTCTCCCTCGCTTTTCCATTGCGGCGGGTACATCCCATTGATCATCCAAAGTCTTCTTTCAGTTTCATTAATATGGAACTCCCAGTCGTATCCCTTGTCCTCGATGTGCGGCTTCAGAATCTGATGAAGGCCATCCGTGGTGCGTTTGTAACTTTCATCATTGTTTGGAAGCGTCACAGCAATGTGATCCACGGTGATTCGTATGAAGGTATCGCTGGTTCTGGGTTTTCCTCCTACCCAGATGTCGTTGGGTTGCAGCTTGATGAAGTTGACGACCACATAGAAAGCTGGGAGGCCAAACTTGGTGTAGAAACTGGTGATGTCCTTGGACAGAGCGCTTTTGGTTTCGTCGTCGGTGAAGACGTTAGGTGGGTGGTAGATGAGCCAAAGAGGCATATTGAGAAAATCAGTTTGGTCGGAGTTACAAATTCTTTCTTGGCGAAAACAATCTTTGCCAGGTTGGTTCGAAGATAACACTTAGACTAAGGATTTTATGGCCGATTGCTGGATTATATGTTGAATGATTCTGCTTTCACATAAGTTGCGGCTTCGCCATAGGACTAGGCGTACGCACGCCTTTTGGGTTACATCGTGATTACTGATCGTAGGTCAAGGCACCTATTTGAACCCCAGCCCTAAGCCATACAAGGTCTCGCGCATTACTCAAAGCTGCTGTACCCTGGCAGATCAATAATCAGTAATTGTTATTCCAGCTGAAACTTGACAGAAGACTTGAATTTACTTTGTTTCTCAGCGGATTTCGGCGGGCCTGAGTTCTACGAGTTCCGACGAAGATGTTCAGACGAGAACACGCCCAATCAGTGTCATGCACCCCCTCGGGAAGTATTATTGTGTTCCAGAGTGCAGTTGATAAGCGAATTCCGCCTTGTTTCCAGACAGTCACACAGTGATTACTCAACATGCTTAGCACCGCTTTTGTAAACGCCTCAATGCACCGAGACTTACATAAAACTTCGGATGGCTTATTAACGGAGTTTTACTTTCCGAGCGAGTAGTGGGAATAGACGACGTAGACGACGACGGGGGCGACGTGTGTGATAGGAAACGTAGGGATGGGAATAATGGGAAGGGGAATAGGGGGATAGGGACGGCAATAATAATAAGGATAATAACAACTAACGTAGAGATATCACAAAAAGAAATAATAGAACTATTAGAACAGAAAGCAACGTTTAGATCTAGTATAAATAGTTTTCAGCCCGGTTAGCCATAAGCATCCGATCAGAGAGGACGATTTTATTGATGACGTTGCAGTTACCCTGTTCAATGGAATTCACACGAGCAATAGTGATGAGTAATAGTAGCAACAAGGATAAGGGCAGCAAGAGGCTAATGATGACAAGATTGAACTCTAACCTGGCAATGCCGAGGAAAGCATCCCGAAGGAAATGACGATAACTGAGATAGCGACGTTAAAAATAAGCATAATGAAGGTGTCAGAAACAAAACGGATAGTCATGATGAAAACAGCATCGAGATCTCCTACGCATCCATCCAACAAGCCATTCAACAAAAGACCTTAATTACCCCCACCTCCAATGCATCGACATTCAACCGACTCTCTTGCATGCTCAATTGCAATGACGACAACGCTCGATGAACTTCCTAACCTAGGCTGAGCAGTACAGCAAGAGTCATCGCAACAGAAACGACCAAAATTGCACCAGGCATTAGTCCGCTGGCAGCCCCAGTTGCAACCGGAACAGGCTGGCTCGTCGTAGCGGTCGCATTAGCTGCAGGGGTGGCGACAGCAGCAATAGTCTGGAGCAAAACTGGAGTCGTTGTGTAAGCCATGAGGTCCGTCGCGAAAGAAACACTCGAGAAAGGCAGACTCGAGACTGCGGAGGCACTTAGAAACGCGACTCGCTCAGAAGCCGGCTTAGACGGCTGCAGAGATGCTCGGTCAAAGTTTCCTGGGCTCAATACACTAATGATTCGTTAGCACAAAGTGCAAAGAACTGCTGGTGACTGGAGTAAACTAACCTGTCAATCACGTGCGCTACGCCATTGTACAAAATGGTATTGGGAAAGGTGATTCTTGCGTTGTTCACCCAGGCAGACCCGTCCGGCAAGACAGTAAAACTGAGGTTTGCGCCTTGAAGAGACGGAACTGTCACGTTTCCAAGAGACGGCGAAAAGATGACGTTGTTGGGGATGATGTGGTATTGGAGCACCTGCTGAAGTGTCTCGAGATCCGCTGTTTCAAGCACAGAGCCGATTGACTTGAAAGCGTCGTCAGTTGGGACAAAGATTGTGTAGTCGGAAATGTTGAGGCCTTCAACATCGGCTCCGGTCTCGCCAAAAGCAAAGTTGAGGTGAGCCGCCTCCAGAGCGGCATTCATGGCGCGGTAGCCTGCTCGGAACGTGAAGAGCTGGAATGGGGCTCCAAATGAAAGCACGGTGTCAACCTTGTGAATCGTGATACCGTCACCCAGTGTGATGTCCTATGCGTTGGGTTAGTGCCTTTGAGAGCATGGGTGTAAATGAAGATGGTACACACAGCTTGAGTAACCGTGGAGATAGTTTGCTCCCCAGACAGGATGCAAACGTCCTTCCCGTTCTTCACGAGGCCGTTGTAGGCGCCTCCGGTGAAGTTAGAGAAAGGCTGGCGAGCGGTGATGTAGGAACCGTTGAGCAGGGTCTGGGCAAAGGTGGGGACTTCGGTGATGACGCTTGATGGGTAAACCCCTTTGAAAACATGGTTCGCAAGCAAGGCTGCAATGGCGATAGTGTCGTTGCGAAGCTCGATAGCCTCGCCCTCCGGAACGTCTCGTGGCACATTGGCAAATGCTGAATTGGTCGGCGCTATGATGGTTATGTTGGAAGCCGATGCGAGCGTCTCTGCAAGGCCATCAATAAGACCTACTAGCTCAAGCAACGTGCTGAGATCGTCTTGCGACGCGAGAAGCCCAGCGAGATCACCTTGCGCCACACAAGAGCCGGCGAGAATTGCAGCAGACCAGAGTGACAAGCGCATGTTGAAAGCTTCCGAAGTTGGCAGGCAGAGGTAGGCAGAGGTTTTAGGTTGTCGGTAGTGTTGTAGAATCAGAAGTTGAGTGTAGTTCAGATGTGATGTGATGGTGAAGAGGAATCTTCTCACAAGTTATTGACTTCAATGGATGGGTTTTATACAACCATGATTCGACCCAGATCTTGTAATGCGGAGGTTGGTTTGACTGAATCAACCATCGTCTCCGTTGGATACTCAATGTCATGACGATTATCCAAGAGTCGTAAATCGAGAGAAGCAGGACTAATCGTGAAATCCCAGATCACTGTTTTACTCATTTTGTTGGTTCTCACGAGCGATTCGGCGGCTCGCACTTGACGATGCACAGCCCTTTGCCCGAACACCCTGACAGTGAATGCATTCAAAAACCTGCGAAGACAAGCGAAAGTCTTGCGATTCCGTTCGTACGCTGAATCGTCTCCAAATCCAGTCCGCTACATGTTTGTGGGGTTACGAACGGTTCTTTTGAGCTTAGCTCGTCTCAAAGCGGACAGGGTGTAAGCACAGCGGCCACCGATTCGAGCTTGGCAAGCCATCGCTAGGCGGCACAGGCATATAATATGGAAATAATTAGTAATAGGAGATTTCATAACCAAACGAAACGCTCTCCTTGGAGCCCAAAGGCGGTGAGGTCTCAAACCGATGGCCCTACATAGATAGCAGCGAGGAACCGATCTCGAGGCCGCCAAGGTTCAAGAGAACCAAAGTTCAGGGTCATCACTCTATATGAAGCAGATGTTCAGTGCCTCGTGCCTGAATACTGTGGCTAGATAGCATGAATGGTATATGAAACTGTGTGCAATTCTCAACGCTGCGAGGGTTGTCAAAGGGGCGCATATTGACGATTCTCACAAGGCTGGGCGCCTCCATCGTCGTCTCACGGATCGTTGAATTTGGGCTGCCGGGCTATAACACAGTCACGATGAAGCATCGCCGTGATTTCGGGATTGAGTTTCTGCGTCCCAGAGTCGTGACCCTCACTGCCTTGTGAGCCGCATACGTCCGTAGAAGGTAGGCATAATGCCGAGGGAACTTTTCCTCTTTGTTCCCAACGATAGGTATAAACAGAATCTGGAGAAATCAATGTGCCGAAAGACCCAGGTTGATCGCAATATTGCGATCGCCAAATGCACCGCGCTCAGATACGCCCAGTCTCGCAGAACACTACATCTTGGTGATAGTATCGGCGTCGCGGAAATGACCTCGGTGTGTCACGCCATTGGTGCGTTACACGAGTGGCACAGCGTACGACATCCTGACCAATCCCCAAATTCTCCGTCCCACGACGAGAAAAGCGACCAGAGTCAATCACACCTCACAAACGGTAGCCTCAAAGACGGCCGGTGGGATATATCGTCGGCTGCCGTTTGAACGACAAACGCTTGCTGGTGATTGGCTCATGGCTTGCACCGCGATGGTTGTGATCCAAACGTATAAAACACTTATTGTATTCTCAAGATGTTTGTAGATTTCAATAGTCAATGAATTTCACCTTGATCGAGAACTCGTTTTCTGATTACTTGCCGGCATCATGGTTCTGTTCACATCTTCGAAAGCCTTTGCGGGGCTTTTGATGTCCTCACTCGCAGTCCATTGCGGTGCCATCAGCCTGACGGTATCACAGGATCGTGGCAATGAAACTTCTTCTACCATGTGGGGTATAATGTTCGAGGTATGTTCAAGGTTGGCTGATGCGACTTGAAAATCGCATCCCTAATAGACGTGCCCTGCAAGGACATCAACTACTCCGGCGATGGCGGTATTCACGGCCAGCTGATCCGCAACAACGGCTTCCAAGGCGACAACCCTGGATTGGCAGCTTATTCGGCAATCTCGGGAACTACACTGGAAGTTGATTCTTCGGTCCCCCTCTCTGACGCTCTCCCCAACACACTCAAGGTCAGTGTCGAAGCTGGCGCCACAGGCCAGGTTGGGTTCGCCAACGAGGGTTACTGGGGTATTCCTGTTGATGGCAGCCCTCACTCGCATAACATCTTCATTCGCGGCAACTATCAAGGTCAGATGAACTGGATCTTGCAGAGTGTTTCTACCAAGGAGGTTTTCGCGAATGTTACTTTTCATGTCGACTCCACCACCGACAAGTTCACGGAGTTTCACCAACGTGAGCCGACTATCTTCTCGTCGTTGTCGGATATAGAGTACAGGATGACCTTTGACGCGGGCCTTGTCGCCGGCTCTTCCCTCTGGTTTGCGCTTCCGCAGCTCTATCCTACCACCTTCCACAATCGGTATGTCTTGTTCGTACTCAAACAGAACTGCGGCTAATGTTAACGATCTAGCTACAACGGACTGAAACCATCACTGGCCGAAGCGGTGGACAACATTGGTGGCTCGTTTCTTAGATTTCCTGGCGGCAATAACCTGTAAGCTCTGCGCTCCGTATCCTTGTAGCAAAACAGCAATATCTAACTGCCTCTGATAAGGGAAGGGCCCAACGTCGAGAACCGCTGGAAGTGGAATGAAACGATTGGTGCCATAACTTCCCGTCCTGGTCACCAAGGTATGAGGAGGAACTATTCCAAACAAGATGACAGAGCTAACAAAGCATAGGTGCCTGGGGATACCCGAACACAGATGCCCTTGGTATAAATCGCCTTTCCCGCACAAAATTCAACTCATACAGAGCTAATGTACTACAGGTCTTCATGAATACTTTGAATGGTGCGATGACATGCGCCTTGAGCCATTCCTTGATGTCTACTCTGGATACTCCCTCGACGGGACCCACATCACTGGTGAGGCTCTGAAACCTTTCATTGATGAAGTTCTCCAAGAGCTTGAAGTACGTCCTGCAAAACATGAAGCACATTGTTCTACTCACTCTAACCATTTATGGTGAAAAGTACGTCCTTGGCGATTCCTCGACAGCTATGGGAGCCCTCCGGGCCAAGAACGGACGCGAACAGCCATGGCCCGTCAAGTGGGTCGAAATTGGCAACGAGGATGACTTTGGCTGCAGCAGCTATCCTGAAAGATTCGCCGCATTCTACAATACCATCCGCCCCAAGTATCCGGATCTCCAGCTCATTGCCTCCGCCACCGGCTTCAACTGCCTGCCTGATCCTTTCCCGGAAGACGCATGGATCGATTACCATGAGTACAACATCCCTGAGAACTACGTCGTCAACTTTGCCCAGTGGGACAATGTTTCTCGCAGGAACAAGTACATCATCGCAGAAATGGGTCGCTGGAGCGTACAGTATTCGGACATGAGGGGTTCAGTGTCCGAGGCCATCTTCATGCTTGGGCTGGAACGCAACAGCGACCTCATTCGGGGCGTAGCTTTTGCGCCTTTGCTCAGTCTTGTGGACCACCAACAATGGGCGGTAAGTTCTCGTCCTCCCTTGATTGAAGATAAAACAGCGAGCCGAAGCTGACATTTGGAAATATGTGCAGCCCAACCTAATCCCGTTCAAACAAGCGCCGGATGCCATCGTCTACACATCCAGCTACTGGGTCCAACAGCTCTTTGCGCACAACGCCGGCGATGTGACCCACGAGGTCACTTCTGACTCTGGCTTTGACCCGGTCTTCTGGAGCGCTGTTAGCGCCGGCGAGACGTACATTGTGAAGCTGGCCAACTACGCCGCCGAGCCGCAGCAAATGGACATCAAGATTGCAGGAAAGGGCATTGCGACGCTGTCGATTCTGGCCAATGACGACCCTGACAGTGCCAATACCCATGCCGGATCTCCCATCGCCCCTCCGGTCATTTCGCGCATCGAGTCTTCCGGCGACAACTTCAGCTTCGTCATGCCCGCTTGGTCCGTTGCGGTTCTTCGCGCAGACTAAACTTGTCCCTTGAGACGTTTGCGATTTCGTAAATGTTCCACCGCGTGGACATGGCCGTGGTTTGAGCATCAAAATTTCTTTCTGCCCGCTAATGGCGGTGATTCCCATTGCCGGAAACCTGTTCTGGTCAGAATCCGCGAAGGAACACATTCACGGAGTCAACTGTAAAAGTGGCCAATTTGTACATTCGTTTATAAAATCCCACCAAGCTTTTTGGAACATCGTGGTTCTCTACACAAATCATATCCTAAGTGTGATTGCATATAGACCAAGTTGCCGCCTCGGAGCTTTCTCCTATTCGTTGAGTTCGTGGAGCACCCTTTTTGGCGCTGTATTGTAATTAGACTGGTGTCATGTTTCATCTCAATCGTTCCCCCAGATCTTGAGTTGCAATAAACGTGGATCTCAGTTGTGACCAGACCCCATCACTGACCGAGCCTCGTCGCGACCTCCACTTGGGAAAGTTGTCGGAGCGCATTTAAGCTTACTTTGTGATAGCGGAGTTGTGAACAGTCATTGGTCCCATTTTGGCTCGGTCTCCGGCTTGATGACTCGCACGGTATCCAATCACGCCCGTCAAGAGCGATTTAGTATGATCACAAAAAGTCACGATTGTATCCTCTTTGGCACCGGTTCGAGACCATGAAGCGCCGATGCATCATGATGGATCATTAAGCTCGTGAATAGTGAGGAGAGTCAAGCCGTAATGGGTTTGGCCTGCTCCACGAAATTCGTCTTATTTCCAACAATCAAGCCGAATCTCGAACCAGTCGCCAACGGCATGGACGCAATCAAACCATCCCGCCAACCTCCCCAAAAGCTGCGGGCTGCCTCCCCCAAAGTGGCCGGGCTATGCCAAGCTCCGCCTAGTAGAAGCAGGGATACCCTTTGTTAGCCCTACGCGTGACCAGTGAGACCCCGGCTGGCTTATCGTCTCCCTCCAGGCATCGATCACGAACTGTCCGGGGTTGCGGTGCTTGATTGGACCTTTCGCATTGCGAAGCGCACGTGGGTGTGGGCTGAGCTATCAATCGGGCGCCATTCGCTGACCCTCATGGCGTTATTGGGGCATATCTTCTCATGTTGGACCCTGAAAGTTTGAGGCACGGCGCTGTCAAGATTGCTCAGCCACCCCCGGCTAGCTGATATCAGCTGTTCATGCTTCAGGCTGGCGGTTAGCACATATTAACCCAACAGCGCCAGTTCACTTTTGGATCGATTTCCTCCTTCTCTCACGAATCTTTGAAAAGGTGAAAGAAACTGCCATCATCACAGCGACTAGAAAACGTGCCGTCAGCACTCTGCGTAATCAATCTACAACAGTCTCTTTGCTGAAATCACAGCTGTACCGACAATCCGCTACATCCTACGATGCGAAACCCATTCAAACCCAAGAAGCAACGTCAGACCTGGGAAGGTCGATCGAGAGCGCTCACGCTGGACGACCCCGTCTTCAAGGACTGGGACAAGGAGGAGCTCAAGTTCGAGCCGAGGCATCAAAAATCGGACGAGGACCTCGCGAAGAAATCCGCAGCCAGCGATGGCGACGACCCGTCCCGTCTCTCTGGCGAGCATGCTGGGTCTTACTACAACTTCGACAGCACAACGGGCTACGCGACCGTCGCCGGCGCTTTCTCTGGTGGTGAGACCGGGGGGCCAAGCGACGCGGGCGCCAGCAGCAACGCGCCCGATAGTGGAGCCAGCGCTTCGGGAGGTGGGGATCCATCCGGCGGGTCTTCCGCATGACTTGAGGCTTTGAAGGTCGTTGGGATGACGCCGGTCTTGCAGCGGCATAGATGATGGATTCTCCAGGGATTTCGACTCTGAGATTCTGGAGGAGATTTCAAGATTTTGAAGGAGTCTATGTTGGGGAGTTTATTTTGAAATGACTTGTTTCCGCGGGCTGGCGCTTGGAGTTTGGATCCATGAATACTGCACGAGCTTGTACGATGTCGATACCACTTGGGAGGATATTCTCGAATCTTTCGGTCGCGGATGTATGGAGATAAGACCAAACCGCGCGTTAAAATGACATCAGTATCTGAAGGGAAGGAAGATGGACTTTTCGGATGAGGAACTGTCAATATTGCGGACGTGATGCGTGATGGACGGACTGGCCGAGAGGATGCAGGATCGTGGCACAACAACGCAAGCGAGACAACATGAAGCAAACATTCCTCGCTGGATCGGGGCGGTCAAGCGATGCACCGCGCAACTTTACCAAGAGAACATCTAGGTAAAGTTCAGGGCATCGTGTCAGTCAGTTCCTCCCTTGAAAAACTTTGGGCCAGTGACCACTAGCAAAGATAAGAACTCCCAGTTGAAATTGAACTTTCTTTCGCCTTTTCCGTCAAGTTACTGTCGTCATTCGCACCTAACCGAGCTGGCCAGTGATCACCGTTTGCGAGACAATGTCTGGCAAACGAACCCCTTGGCTCAGCCCTGTTAGGCGATGCTGACTGCAGGCTGCCCTGCAGGCGACAACGCCAGCCGCAATGCGACGCCTTGGCCATGATCGTTGAAGAGCCATAAGCCAGCCATTCTACCTTTGATGTCCTGGTAAAGCAAGTCCTCATCCTTCTCTCACCTTACAAGTCGTTCCCAACTCGGGCCGTTGTGTGTTACTTATCCTCCTTCCATTGTAAGCGTACCGCCGGCGGGCAATTTAGAATGCCAAGCGACCACCATGACTGACAACGGAGCCAATGACTTTTGTCCAGTCATCGATTGCTACAACCTTTCAGAGACGTCAATTCAACCATATCCTGACATATCGGGCAATGGTGTAGGTAGAATGCGCAACATCATATGGCCTCGTGGTCCTAATGTCTTCTAGGTTCTGATTGGCTTTATGGGAACAGCCTACCTTGTACTGCTATTGGTCATTGGAAACTATTTCCTCGCATTTGACCCCACGAATTGTCCCTTTCAAAGTGGCAACTCAAAGAATGAGAACATAAACAGAGAGCTATGGCGGCCAAATCCGATTGATGAGCGGTTCCTTAGATGGGTTCGGAGGGGACCGCTGGTATTTACAGATGGCACCTGTGCACGTCTTCGAATGGCATTTGATGAGGTAAACAGTTGGAATGGTTTCCTATAAAGAATTCAGCATACCGCCACAGACTACTGACAAGGACAGCAGTCAATCATCATGCTCTGTGATGTACAAGTCGTGACCGGTCTCGGCATTCTTATTAGCGGATTCGTGCTCTTGCGATGTGGTCTTGACGCTATTCACTGGCAAATAGCCGTCTTCCTAGCATGGTTTTCTACAGTCACTCATCTCTCTGGACTAACGGTCCTGCGGACTCATCTCAACACCTACGTCTGGTCCAAGCATCTTCGGTTCTCACTCATATCCCTTCTCCTGATTCTCCTGCTAGTGGGCATCGTACCCACCGGATTCTTCAGCCTGCGGAACAAGAACTTTTCCTCGCCGGCCATATGCTACTTTGACCTGAAGTATGGCTTCTGGAGATTCAACGAGACCTTGAGTCAAAGCGATTTCCCCGAGATGCAGCTGGAACGTACACCGGCATATCAGGCCATGGTGTACTCCATGGTCCTGCTTGTCCTTGGCTTCGGTACTCGCGCCATGACGCTGCTCCATCCGTTGGCTAGGATGTTCAAACTTAACGTCAGACAACCAACGAGTCGTCGCGTGAGAAGCATTTTGACCAACTTCGCAAATAGAGAGGCATCATCAGAGCGCAGGGGGCTCCTCAAGACTGAGCTCATCTTAAAGCCTGCTTTGGCAGGATTCTTCATGGTCAGGCTTACGTCTGACTTTTTCAGCTCGTCCCTGTTTGAGGTGCGCCAAATCAGAATATCCAAGAAGTTGAGGCGACTTGACTGACAGTTATCTCGATGGCTAGGTCTACTGGCTCTGTGTGATATTAGTCTGGGGCACTATCAAGGTTCTCGGTACGCGCAATGAGCTTCTTGGCCTGATAGTGACAGCCGTCGACGAAAACCAGCTCACTCTAGCCGAGGCGGAGAATCAGTGGACCTTTGGGCAAATACTGCCTGTAATCCTCCTGTTCGGCCCGGTCTTCACGATATTCGGCACCTTTGTCCATCACATCACCAAACCGGACAACTTCTCCTCCTAAATATTTTCCTTAGCACGCACTATTAGTGCAAGCCACCTTGTTACTGCTATTTTGTTAACAAAGCTAATTTCTAATAACGTAATAACTGCTGCAGCTGAGGCTGCAGCTCTAGCGCGCTATGCAATGCTACTGCTATTACTGCCCTCTTAAGCTATATTTAATGCTATCTATTTGATCTAAATAAACCTTAAATATATGCAAACCTCCCTATAATTGCTTGAGAAGTTGATTTCAAAATTACTATAAAAGAAATATATTTATAGTAATTGAGGATATATAGATTTATTGCTAGTTATATTAGATGTTAGAGATATACTGCAGATAGCTAATTAGCTGCTAAAACTATATAGACTAATAATAAATACTGTATTAAATATATATTATATTATAGACATCTAAAGACTAATTAAGGCTGCAAGCTTTATGCTTAATAACTTAAATAAGATTAAATAAATTAGCAAAAGCTGTAATATAGTTACTATTGCTTTAGTTAATACTATATAGACTACTTTATAACAGCTAGAGCTTAAATATACTGAAGCTATAAAATATTATGCTAGACTTCTATTATCTATAATTAGAGAGAAATACTGCTATAGAGCGAACTGCAAAGATCACTTCTATCTTACTACTAATAATGCTATTACTGCAAAAGATGCTAAGACCTAAGTTGATAGTAATAGAGGTTCTATCCTCAGTAAAAGCTCTAAATAACTTAGCTATACTAAAGCTATCTCTAAGACTATAGGCTGTTCAGCAGCTAATGCTATAGAAACAACTAGAAATAATATAGAAACTATAAGCAGTTAAAGCGAAATATAACTAGAAGCTAGAAATCTATAACTAGCTGACCTAAATAACCTTTACATTTTTATCTAGCTTTCTATAAGCTATAGTTATAAAAAGCCTCTAATTAAACCTATATTTATCTATATAAGACTTATATAAATTAGTGAGGTTTAAAATTTAGATGTTAAAGTAGCAGCTTAAATACCCTCTAGTATTGCAATTACTGTAATATCTTAGAAAGCATATGCAGTTATACTTACTTGCTATGCTGAGCTATTTAAACACTTTAATACAGCAGGTGTTAAGAGACCTAAGATTTAGGCTATATATGCTCTGCAAGGAGTTAAGGCTATAATTAGAAACTATAAAGGTATAATGCCTTTAGAGCCTTATATTTAAGTAGAGATTGAATATACTATAAAATATATATTTATTAAATTAAGAACTTTTATAGCGCTATTAACTAGAGATAAAGAGCAATATATATAGATAGTTACTTTTTGCTAAAAGGTTAATATTTTCTAAATCTTTAGCTCTTATTATGCTGAGCATCTTAACTGTAAGCCTTTACTTAAGCAGTGCTAAGTGTGCTATAAGTAGCATAAGTTTAAAGATTGCATTTATATGCTATACTGCTAATACTACAGCAGATAGAAATATAGAAACAACTATACTAATAAAATATACTATATAACTTATAATAATCTATATAAAGCTACTGATAAGAACTGCTTGCTATACTTTAGATAGAAGAATAGTGCTATAGTTTAGCTGTCTTAAAGCTAATGCTGATATATCTATAAAGCAGGCTGCCAGTTTAGCGCTATAGCATCTAAAAATATAATATAGAACTAAGCAAACCTAGACCTTTTGCAGGGTATATAAGATGAGGGCTAAGACCTATCCACTATAACTCTTAACTCTAGCAGAGAAGAGTTTATGCTCTAAGCGATTAATTCAGTAAAGGTTCTACTTAAGGATATTCTAAGGGATATCTCAAAAAGAGAAGATAGCAATAAAGAAATAATCTCAGAGAAGTTAGATAAAGAGTTAGACTCTTATTGAGAATAAACTATTAAAGTTGCTCTTCTAGTATAAACAACTAGATTTAAAATATGCTATTATAAATAGAATACATTTTATATTATAAGCAAATATAGCAAAAGCAAGGCTTATGCATAATATTATATTAATATTCACTAATTATCACAAATTTAATGTTATTTTTATATAAAAACCCTAATGCATAACAGAGCAGAAACTTAATTTCACTAAAACTAACTCTGCTTATACTTTATATTTACCTATTCAAACCTAAAACTTAATTGCTATATAGCCTAAAGTCTTAATATATATCTGCAAAGAGATTGCTATGCTAGCTTCTTTCTCAGTAAACTTAAATCCCTAAAAGCCTTACTGAGATATTTTTAGTATTAAGCTTCAAAAGGTTTACTACCTTAATATATACTAAGATATTAATAAGTTTCACATCTTTCAGATGTTATCAGAATAGCTGCTATTGCTACACCTTTTTATAAGAAAAGATTTTAATATAAAATACTATATATAGCAGCTAGAAGTAGAGATAAATAAGAGAGGTATAGCTTTTGCTAAACTTATTAAATGCTAGAATATAGCCTTCCTAAATATACTAGAAGTGCTAACCTACTGGCAAAGCAATATACTTAATCTCTATTTCTCTAATATATTATTAGCTAAAACTGAAGTTGCTAGCTATCTTTATACTAATTCTAACTATTTAACTTTTATATCTATAGTTCTAGTCGCCCAGAGCAACCTAAGTAAGGCCCCTCTAGCAGCAAAAAATAAGCTAAAGCTTAGCCTAAAAGATATACTAAAGTTTGCTACTAAGGTAGCAAATAACGCATAGATGCTACTAGAAGCTTTCAGCACCCTAGAAGACCTAAATAGAGCTGCAGAAGAACTTAATACCTTACTATAGTTAGCACTCTTTGCTACAGAGAAGAAATGCTGCTCTAATAGGAAAAGTGCAATATAGTAAAATGAAGACTATAATAAAACTAACTAGAAGTATAAAGCTGAATACTAGCAGAACCTTAATTTAGAGGCTACTAATAAAGCTAAGAAGCATTATAATTATGCTATTTAAAAAGTGAAGTCTGCTATATAAGCTAAGCTAATTAAAGGAATTAATAACAATATAGACCTCTATAAGATTATAAGCTAGCATAAGCTTAAATCTTAATTTTAGTTTTCTCCTCTGCATAATAGTGAAAACAATATTATTAAACCTACTGAGAAGACATAATTCCTATAAATAAAACTACTAGAGATATATATAGCAGAAGATAATATTAACTTTCACACCTCTATAGTGCTCTAGCAGAATATTTATATAGATCTAAAGATCTATATATAAGAAGTGCAAAATGCTATCTTAGAGGTAAGTAACACTACTTTAAGCGCTAATAGCATTACTATAGTTATACTATAAGCAGCCTAGCTTTATATATTAGATTATATTTTTATGTTGTATTAAGCTTATTACATTATAAGTTACTACTTAAAGGTGTAGCATACTGCAGAAGTCTTAATAATCTTAAAGGTTAACTGAAATGCCTCTATACTGAAAGGCTAGCAGCTAATTTTGCTGCTTTCAACTATAAGCAAGGGATTTAAGAGGCTTTATGCATAGCAAGTAGCATACTGTATTATAGAAGAATAGATATTGCATTCTGCAGTAGTAAAGGCATTACTATAATGCTTAGCTATAGATATTATTAAGGCATTAATATATAACATAATAGTAGGGTTTAACTGCAGCTAGATCTATACTTTTATTACTAATAATATTAAAAGGGCGTTTAATACAGTTCTATAAAATTATCTTTGCCAGAAGCTTAAGGAATAAGGCTGGCTATATAACTTTATTTAATAGATATATTACCTTATGCTGAATTGAATAGCAGCAGTATGCTATAAAAGCTATACTATGCTGATAGAGAGGCTGTTTTATAAGCTGCTATAAGGCTCACTAGCCTCTTTAGTTCTATATTTGCTCTATATTAAGCTAATATACTAGATTGAAGATAAGGAGATAAGATTTAGATATACTGACAACAATAAGATCCTTTGCTTTAAAGATAATCTTACTGAATTAGCAGCAAAAGCTTAGAAGATCCTTAATAACATTATTGCTTAGGGAAAAGAGAACTATATAGCGTTAAACTTAGAGAAAATAGAACTTATCTACTTTATAAACTAAATTAAGCTGAAACTTAAAAATAAGCTGCTACTTAGTATCTATTATAAAGATAGAGAAGTATAGCTGTCTAAAACTATAATATAACTTAAAATAACCTTCAACTTAAAGCTTACCTTCACTAAGCATATTCAGAGCAAAGTGGCAAAAGCGCAAAAGGTTGCTAAGCATATATAAAGCCTCAATAAAGTCTATTCTGAAATACTGCTAGCTGCTATAAGGAAAGCAGTGCATACTGTTATTTTGCTAAAAGCGCTATTTAGCTTAAAGATTTAATTTTTAAGCTATAAGAGGCTAAGCAAGAAGCAAAAAGGTATTAGCTATAATAGAAGCTTTAAGCTAATATCCTACAGACTATAAAGATATATTAAAGCTCTATAGATTGCAGTTAATATCACAATTTGCAGCTGTCTCTTAGTATAAAGGACTACACTAGTTAATATTATGCAGCAAGAAGCAAGCATACTACTAGTTAAGCATATCTTAATATCTATTAGAGATTGCTATGCTTTGCAGCTAGAACAGCTAGATGAAAAGCACCTTCTGATTATAAAGATTAAAAAGCATAAACTTCTGCAAAACTAAAGCAACACTATTCGCCTTATAAACCTTACTAGTATAGCTAAAGATATTTTAATATTCCTCTACCTGCAGCTATACTTAAGGGACTATAGGTTTAAAGACCTGCTTTAATAACTAGAGACTAAAGATGAGGCAGCTGAAGTATACCTGCTTTAAGTGGAATTGCTACTCTCTATATATCTTGCAGTCTATATAAATAGATTACAACTTCAGCTAAACTAAACTAGCTTTAGTTATGCAATTTACAGAGGCTTTAAGCTTATCTACACTAGCTGCTAAAGACTTCTGCAAGTAGAAGTCTTTAATGCTGAAATAGAAGAGGCTTAGGCCAGCCTTAAAGTTGCTATTAATTTACTTAATAAAGACACTATAGCTATTACAGTCTATTTAAATAACATTATAGTAGTATTCTACTTAAAAAGCGCCCTTTTAAAGTCTTTATAAAAAGCTGTATTAGATTTTTAATAGATAGTCTTAAAGAACTAGATAATAATATCTATCTTAGTGCGCTAGATATTTAGCTATAAAGATATTTCTAGCAATAAGATAGCAAACTAGCTTGCTAAATGAAGCTTAAAAATCAAATCCTCTAACCTAGCTATATACCCCTTAACTTATAGCTATATTAAAAGAAAGGTTTATTGCAAAGAAAGAATATAACTTAATCTCTAGTAGAGCTAAAAGAGCTTATATAAGTATTACGCCTTAAAACTTTCAGCTTCTAATAAGCCTACAGTAAAGCTTAAGATGCTCTTATAAGTTAATTTATACTGCCTAATAGCTGCATAAAGTTGCTATAGTAACTTTGCTAACTATTATAAAAAATACTTCTATAAAGATACTAATATCTTTTATTTCTATAGATACTAAAAGACACCTAAATACTCTTACTACTGCTATAAAGTAGATAAGCAAAGTATCTCTTAGTTTAACTAAGAAAAATATATATATAAGTAGTTAGAAATAAAGTAGCTAAAGTATATTAAGCATCTAACTAATTTATCCTTTTATACTAGTATCTGCTCTTAATAATATATTGCTAAATATATAAAGCATAATATACTTTAAACTTCAGACTTCTTTAAGATATAAGTAGCTGCTCTACTGCTTATATCTAACTGCAATTTAATAGATAAGCCTTTATAGCTAGAGTATTATTATATATTTAAATATATAGCAGTTTCCTATTAGTACTTTAACTATACTATTACTACTGCTAAGCAGCATTTCTTCTTATAAGCCCCCTGCTTATAAGTTTTCTTAAATAAGCATGCATTAGAACAGTTACTAAACAGACTAACTAGCACTACTACTTACTGAAACTTAAACTTTGCTCTTCTAGTATTAGGTCTATATAAATAGACCTACTATTAAGAGATTTAAATATTTATAACTATAAAGTGATAATTCTGCTTAGCAGTCTATATTTATATTTATAGTTATATTATATTAGAGGAATTAGAGAGAGGGGGTTTTTACTTTTGATAGGGTTTAAATTACTTTCTATCTACTTATTTACTATAGGACAAAAGCAGGATAGGGAATATATGTAGCTCGACGCAGACACCCTTTGCCCTATACAGGGACGTGCCGGCGATTAAACAATACCACCACCACCACATCACCAAACCGGACTCCGCAGACTCTAAGCCCCAAGAACACGACGTCTACTCAGACAGCGGGCTCAACGAGGCCGCCATGTCCGGCACGACGATGGCTCCCAGTCGAGCCACTTCATTCAGGCAAGAGATTACGAAAATACCACTGACGAATGCGGAACCCAAAGAGAAAGCCGCCGACTGTCAAGATGGATCTTATGATACGGACGAGGCGTTTCGTCAGGCTATCCCGCATCTTGAAGATTACAGGTGCGCTCCCTGGCTGCCCGTCTGCGCAGCCTTCCCGTTTGTTGGGTTGCTAGCAGCCGTGATGATGGCCTTTGCGGCGTCGTTCGTCTTCAACAACTACTTCCAGCCAGGCCTGACCCTGTACGATCTCTGGATAAGCGACCTCAACTTCGTCTGCAATCTGTTCATCAGCTACCCTTGCGCTTGTGCAACGACCCTTCGGTTGGGCCTGTGGATGGAAGGGGATCATCCAACAAAAAGTGCGCCCCGCGGATGGAGACAGTTTCTGTTCTTCTGCGCCTGTGCACTCATCTACTGTGCGGACTTTCTACTGACGATGAGAAGGCCGCATATTTTCGAGCTTTCCCGTCGGTGGCAGTCGATATCACCCATTGGAGGGTTGATAGTCACTCTGTGCTTGTACATATCCCACGCCTCCGTCTTGTTTCTGGGGACATTGAGAACTCGCGTGTCTACATCATGACTGGGGCAGGAGCCAGGTGTTCTTGCTGGTATCAAGAGGAGCAAAAAGCATTTAACATTCTATTCTTTTTCGTTGTATAGGGAGCTGGCTCGAGAGAATAACGTCGTACCTATAGATTAGCAGTAAATATTGAAGTCATAGTGTGAAGTACCCTGTGTTATATGTGGAGGTGTTGCGGAGGGTGGTGAGGTGTGCCCACCCTCTCTCGTTCTAGACAGCATGCCCGGAAGTCTCTTTGACTGCGCTAAAAGGGCTAGTGACAGAAAGGCCTGTGCAAATGCCATAGACGAGAACAGTACCTGCGATCAAGACAAGAGTCTTGTGGCGGGGACATTTGCTCGAGGTGGAGCTAGCCATAGAGCACTATAACCAAGATCTGGGAGAGGATGCATGTTGGGGCCATATTAGACAGTGAACTGCCCGTATACGTATACGTATCTTAGGATAGGTCAAAGCCACATGGAACCTATTGAAGGGCGACTAATCATTGCTTCAGCATGGCTCTAATCGTTGGTATCATTGGTAGTTTCCCTATATATAGTTTATCCGATGTCTAGTGCTCGGGCACGACGGCGGACGCAGCCTTGAACCATATTTGTACGTCTATCACGCCCGGGCGGCCAGTATAGGCTGTACGTCTGTTACTTTTTGCGGCCAACATAAGTGACGTGGTAAGCATGACTGGGGGACAGCCAATTGCGGGGAGGCTTCGCCAGGCCTGGCTGCAGGGGACATCAGCAGGAGGAGAACCCTCAGAGACACAAGCTCCCATACCTGAAATATAGGCGGGCGTGAATATTCGCGTCCCTCGGGCGTACATATGCCCTGGCCGTCTGAACTTTTGCAAAAGCAAGGCGCCGACTCTCTCGGACGAAGAGAGCATGCAACGCCGGGTATCATAGCATATCTTCGTCTTCGTCATAATCAACACCCTCCCCACGCTCTTCCTCCTCCTCGCGTCTGCTAGCCTCAGCGCTCGCGCCAATCTTCCGTACGCCCTCTATGACGCCCAGGAAGAAGCCACGGCTCTCGGCCAGCTCCATCGCCCCCACTCCACGCAGACTCATGACGCCCGCAACCTCGGAAAGCTCTTCCGTGCTCTTTCTCAGCTTCGCGGACCGCACTTCTTGGAGGTCTCGGAGGAGTGACCTGACTTCTGAAGGTGCAGGTATATCGTCGATGGCGTGGGCTAGCAGCATCTCTGCCAGCTCGAACCAGTGGTATGGCAGGGCGTTTGGCGGTGCATCGGCGGTACATGAAGGTAGGAACGGGGCGGAAAGCGTCTCTTCACCGTAGCGACTGGCGTTGCCTAGCGCGTCGCCTCTGGCGGGCGGTGGTGGAGGGGGAGAGAAGGCATCGGGCTCGACTTTGGTTTCGTGGTGGACGATCTTGGCAAGCGACTGGGGATGGAGCCACGGAGGAGGGACAATGTTCGCTCGACGTTGTTTCTTGAGGAGGAGGGCGAGCCACATGGGCAGATCGGCGCGTGCGGGAGGTCGTAGGGCTGGTGTTGCACCCTGCAAGACGGAGCGACACGTCAGTAAAGGGATCGATCGCGACGCGTCGCGGGGGGAACGATGGAGGGGCTCACGCTCAGCAGATCGATGCTCTCTAGACGCTGGCGGGGCACAATTGTGACCAGTTCCATTTCGCAAAGGAAAGCAACTTCGGCGGGTACGAGACCCGACGGCAGAGGTAGGGCCATGGTCTCTGGCGGAAGATCTGTCGCGGGGTGACGGACTCGATGATGTCGGGGACGGAGCTCAGGTTTGGCGGCGGTGCAAAGGCGCGTCAGGTCCGCGGCGGCGGGGAGCGCGGAATCTAGAATTAACCGGCCCGCTGTGCCTGAGTACCTTACTATGTACCTTATGTGGGGCAGGGTCTGGGCGCGGAATTGTGGAAGGTGCACTGAGTGTGGGGTGGACCTTCCCTCACACTCAAATTCACTTTCGCGCCTGGACATTTTGACATGTCCACAGTCCATCTGCAGGCTCGGGCTGAGGTACGTACCGGGGTTTCGGAGTCGGGCTGCAAGGCCGAGCCCCACTTGCGTCCCGAAGCCCCACTCGAGGCCCGGCCCCTCCGTGCCGTTTACCAGGCAAGCGGGCAGGGCAAGGAAGCCCGGGGCGTGGAGGGAAGATAAGGTAAGCTGCGGATAAGGTGGCCATGCGGAAAAAAATGCGATTCTCTCCCAACTGGGGTCGCGTACTGTAAGGCTCAGGGGTAACGTCCAGCTGAAATGTTGCCCTACTGGACGAGCTGATAGCCCTATTTGGACCTCGGCTTGGTGGGAAGAGCTGCGCGCCTGGACCACCACTCCAGCATGGTTGGCTGCGTTCCAGACCCTGGATCTAGACCCCCGGCGAATCGGCGCGACACGGCGAGATGCAGTATCGTGGCCATTGATGGCATGCACGTCGACAGCACTGGGTTTCCAGCCTCCTCCTCTCATCCCGTGCTTTCGTGCATACGCATGGTCAAACTCAATAATCGCGCCAAGGCACCGACACCGCGGATGAATACGGGCAACAACACCTACATTCCCTGGGACCAAGACTTTTCGTTTTTTTCTCGTCGGAGCTTGTCCGGTAGATTATCCGTACCTAGACTGCCTCACCTACCTACATGCAACGCAATGAATGCCGCTCCGCGCTAATCACCGTATGAGGCCACAATAACGTGCGTTGCTATCGAGCGTTCCTCGCCGAGAAACATTATGTAATCCTCCTTGTCGAGATCTCTGTGTCGCCTCATCTCCCAGGGAAAGGAAACCTGCTCTGGCTTAACGGTTGCGACTTGAGAATTGCCGATCTCACCCCCTTTGCGCACACAACACAACCTCACCGGTCGGGATTCTCCGACGTCTCGTCCCATTCAGAGTTCTCACGCGCGTTCCATCTCCACCGTTTAACCACGCCGTACCGTATTCCTCATACGGTGACCCTTCTTGCATAGTACACCGGACCTGGAGCCGAAGCCCGGCAACCGCGGATTTTGTTCTGTCTGTGATGAATTGATCTGTGCTGCCCGGAGCCTCGACTCGCCTCGCCTCGCCTCCTCGCCTGCGCCCTTGACGGTGACCTTCGCCAACAGCAGCAGTTCGTCACAAAAGAGTCGTATTCGAATCTCGATACAGACGAACGTCTTGGCTGTGTCCGAGTCATTGATGACGAATCACTCCGTTCTCCCCGACATCTCGTCCGAACGCTAGGTGCCTACCCCGGCTCGGAGCCTGGAATCAGGGAGGAAGAGAAAGAGAGAAGGGGAACTGCAAGGATCTCTAGGGCCCAGCCAGGCTACACCACACTGACGGTGTTTTCCAAGGCCACAAGTCCCAAACGGCCGTACCCCACCGTCATCCAACAAGCACGCATCCTGCTTCTCAAGCACACACTTGCTTGAGGGGGAGGGTCTGGTGGCGCATCCAGTATCCATCCGCCAGCTTGGCCGCGGCCGCCCTCATTGGGACTTGCACTTCTGCAGGAAAGGCGGTGGCCCAGACGTGGTGTCCTTTCCTTGGGCTGCTGCGAGACTCGGGTGGAGTGTTTTCAGCTGGCATTGCCCATCAACACCGCATTCTTCCTTCTTCAAACCACCAGTGACCACGCGTGGCGGCCCGATCCTGCCTCCAACTGACGGAGTCGGCAGTTCCTGACGGGCAGCCACGCACTGTCTTAGGGGCATAATTCCATTGTGGAGCTCTCCATCTTCACCTACAGTGGTGTTTCGGGCATGACACCGCAGACTCTGGCCGCTCATCGAGCCCTGCCGTTGTCCACGGCCTGCAACCTCTTTCCGCGGGGATCTTCTGCCCAGAAAGCCCTATTGATCAGAAGAGGAAGCCCGCCTACGGCGCCAAACAAGAGTCTTCTAGGGCTCTGGCGCCGCATTATCTCTTCCAAATCAGGGTTGCTTCTTCGTTGAATTTTCTCCACCGGCCGCGCCCCCCCCCCCTCTAACGGCCAGCCCTACCAACAACCTCTTGGAGGGTTTTGTCAGCCGCTCGTCGGAGCAGATTGTCTGCCTTTTTCTGCTTTAAGCTTGAGGCAAACTCTCGACCATGGCAACTCCCTCCACGAAGGACAACTTGGCTCCTCAACCGGAATTTGGTAAGATCCTGTTCAACAAGCCGTGCAGTACGTGCCGCCGCCGCAAAGTGAAATGCGACAGGCAACTGCCATGTGGAACTTGCGGTAAGAACGGCACAGCCGCAACCTGCACTTACGATGTTCCGCGAGAGGGCACCCCCGAGAGTCAACAACGGCTCCAGGAAAGGGTGGCCCGTCTCGAGAGAGAGATCGAGGAGCTGAAGGGGATGGCTGCACGCGGTGAACCGTTAAGGCCTCCGAAGATTCCGCTGCTATCGACAACTCCATCAAGCTTCAGCGAGTACAACAGCATCGAAGAGTCCATGGCCGGCGATCCCGGAATCCAAGTTGACGACGAGAACGTTTCTTTCTACCTCGGACCGAATTATTGGCTCAACATCCAAGAGTATAACTACGAACCTCGCCATCTGTACCGTATCGAATCCGACAAGACTGGCAAGAATCCGGATAGTCCTACTGCTTGGCCAATTGGTAGGAACCCAGCACTGCCGGATATGTCCCATTTCCACCTCGACCCGGAAAAAGAAGACATCTTGACCGACCTCTTTTTTGCACATGTCGAGCCGTTTATCCGGATGTCCCACAATGCTTACTGGAGGCAGCAAATCACGGATTTCCGAGTTGGTGTCAGCAAGATTCCGGTGGACGTAGAAGCAGCCATGTTTACTACTCAAGCGTTGACTGTAGCCGCGTTGCCCGCAGTCGTGATCCAAGAAAAGCTTGGAAAGGCAAAGGAAGACGTTCTGCGGCACCTGCAGGAGGCTTCGCAACTCGCATTAGAGCGGGCAGATATTCTGCGCAGCAGGAAACTCCTTGCATTCGTCGCCTTGCTATATCATATCGTAGGTCGACTGCTTTTAACTACTTCGGGGCTTGTTGCGGCAAGAGAAAGGATATACGCTGACATGTACAGCAAATGAAATTCATCACGGGTGATGGAGAAATTGCCGTCTCTCTCCTTGGCTTGGCTGGTCGTTTTGGGACTCGAATAGGGCTGCATCGCGACCCAGGTCATTATCCGACGTATACACCTTGGGTCACAAACATGCGACGACGGATATGGGGGCATTTTGAGCTCTTGGACAATCCAGTGTACAACCTCGAAGGAGCTGAGTCTGGTCTGCCGTTTATCTCCGATACCCAGCCTGCAACGAACGCAAACGACAGTCAGTGGGTTCCTACTAGGTTCGCCAAACCCAGTTCTGCCCCATCAGATCAAGAGGGGATTACAGATATGTCCTTTGTCCTGGTGCGTCAGTGCTTGTCGAAGACGATGCAGTCCATCGCGCGAAGGAGGAACGGTTCCAGTCCAGAAGAGCTCGGCCGGATTGTTGAGCAGACGGAGAATTTCTTGACGACCAAGTTCATGAGTCATGTCGTTGCCGCAAATCCGAGCCATGCCATCATGCTATCATACTACAAGGGCTCGATGAAGAGCATGAGACTTCTGATCCATCAGCTTCACGCACAGCGTACGTTTGGCCCGGAGCCCGATTATCGGGCGAAGTAAGATCGAAAGCCTTTCCTCGATGTTTTGTTCTAGGTAACTAACTTTTCACTGCCCGCCCAGGTTTTACCAGGAGTGTGTCGAAATTCTAGAAGAGATGGAGCGTGGCGAAAACATCGCACTGCAGAACCATTGGGGATGGCTTTACCGATGGCCAACAACGCCCTGTCTGATCTACAATGTACTCATTGGCCTGCGCGATCAATCAAATCACCCAATCACGGACCGAGCCTGGCGGCAAATCAACGTGGTGTTCCGGAGGCACAACAACGAAGACATTAGCATGCGCAAATTCGCTGCTTGGCGGGTTATCGAGGAGCTCTGTGAGGAGGCGATTCACTACCACAAGCAAAGATCTCATCAGGGCGCATGGTATACTCAGAGGCTTGACGCGTTAGGGCCAACAACTACAGCAAAAGGAAAGGAAACACTCTCACTCGAGAACGCGACGGTCGATGATATTCTAGGCGATGTGCGGATGTTTGGGCAGCCGAGTGCGTCCCATACAGCCGTCATGGGTGGCCCGGGCTACTTTGCGACCCCACCAGTCCTCCAACCTATGAGCTTTACTTCTTGGGGCCAACCCCCTCAAGCTACTGTTCCGTCGCAATATCCCACAAACGCGGATTCTGACGACGAGGAAGAAGACGACGAGGATGATGAAGAGATGTAACGACGGCAAGGCGTACCGAAAAGGGGATTAGGTGTTGAGGCTATTACTATCTGGGCTATCCTACGAGTTGCGACGGTGCTAGTTCACCTCGCACCACTCACAACTTGTCTATTACGACTAGAAAGCGAACGACCAATAGAAGCGGAGGAGGAGGGCAGCACAGCCAATGTTGACTCGAGTTTCAGCTCGTCAATGCTTACTGGGCCGGTGAGTCCTGGTGTTCCCAAAGGGCCAACCATCTGGAGAACTCAAAATTAGTGAAAATCAAAGCAACTCAAAGGCATGCTCAACTCACATTGACTGGCGACGTAGATGTCAATGTCCAGCTCATCGGCCCATGACCAGACCAAATTGGGGTTCTTTAGGAATTCTCTGCCAACAAGAACAGCATCCGCTTGCCCGTCAGCGAGAATCTCGCTGGCTTCCTTTCCGGTCGAGATGCCGCCGACGGATCCAACGACTGTCTCGGTTCCTTCGACAGCCTTCTTGACAGCCGCAGCCAAGTGAGCCTGATACTTTGGTCCGAACTCAACCTTCATCCTCGCGTCAAGCGCGCCGGCGGAGACGTCGAGGAAATCGACACCCTTGTCCGCGAGGATCTTGGCAAGCCTGGTGGCTTGGGTGATTTCCCACTGGGGGATCGACGGATCGTGTTCCAAGTAGTCGGTAGCCGCTAGCCGAACCAGGAGAGGGTAGTCCTCGGGGACGTTGGCGCGGGTCAGCTCGGTCAACTCGACCAAGAGACGAATGCGGTTCTCGAAGCTGCCGCCGTATCTGTCGGTTCTGTGGTTGGAGGCTGGGGAGAGAAACTGATTGATGAGGGGGAATCTTATTGCACACCCCTCCCCCACCATCCTGCACATCCCCTGTGTGGCTGAGACTGCTGCTTAGGGCTGTGACTGGAGGGCCACTAGACGAGTAATGAACCTTTTGCTGCTATGCCTACTAAAGTCATCATTCTGCTGTTAGAGATATTGCTATAGTCCTATTATATCAACTATAAGTGTGTTTAACTAATTAGAAGCTAAAGATCTAAAAGTTATATAACTTTTTAAGAGGAGATTTTTATTATAGCAATTAATATAACTTAATAAGATTTAGTTTTTTTATATTTTTTAATAAAAAGTTAATAAAAGAAGGAAAAACTAATAATTTAAGCTTTCTAATTAGCTTTAGCACTTCTAAAGCTATTAATCTAATAACTTAATAATATTAATATTACTGCTAGCCACTTTAGCTATTACTATAGCTTTTTGTTGCTATAGCATATAGAGTTAATATTTAATTCTAAATAGCAGAGCGATTTATAAGTCTTATAAGTTAAAGTTAGTATTAATAGCTTATATATTAATTTTAACTTTAATATGCAGTATATCAGCAAGCCTCTTAATAGCAGTACTAACGCTAGCTTTATAAATAGCATTAAAGTCTTTTTCTGCTAGTAGCACTAGCAATAAGTTGTGAAGTTGCTGCTAGAAGCAGCTAATAGCATTTAAAGCATTAGTGTTAAGCTTATAGAAGGTTTTAAAAGTAAGTTAGGCTAGCGCTATTAAAAGTAGTAAGTTAACAGCATTTTAAATAGCAATAAAAGTAGCAATTTTAAAGCTTATAGCATCTTTATAAATGCTGTTAGCCCTACAGTTCTTCTTATAGCTAGCTGTAAAAGCTTCTTCTAGCTAGCCTTTACTTTTAACAATAAGAGGGTTAAAGAGAGGTAGTTTTTTAGAATTAGGCGTTTTAGCACTGCAATCCTAGCGCTAATAAGGATAGATTAAATTGATAGTTAGAAGGTCAGCATTTCTTATACAGCTTTATATAATATGCTAGCAAGGCAGGCTGTAAGTAGTATAAACTGAGCAAGGTAAGTAAGATGCTGCATTATTAAGTAGAAGAGGTAAGCAGCTGTTAGCAGAAATCTTAAGGCTTTGCGAAAGCTTTAATTAAAGATATATTAAGTAGTAAAAGTAGAGTTACTTTTAAGCTAATAAATTTCAAGGTTTTCACTAATCAGTCTTCTGTTTTACTGAAAATCTATAAATATTAACTAGACTAAAAGCAGTTAAAGTTATTAAATATGCTGTTAAAAGCTTATATACTCTTAGTAAGATGTTTTTTAATAGTACTATGCTAACCCTCAGCAGCAGAGAAGTTAGTATAGCCTACTAATAATAATATTAGCAAGGGATATATAATAAGCAGAAGGAAGGTGTAGCATACTAAAGTAAGTGATCTAATTAGTCTAAAAAGCTATAAATTTCTTATAGTATAGCTTAATCTAAATGTTAGTGATATATGCAATAGCTTTATAAGGCTAGCATAGTGCTGAAATAGCTTTTAAATGCTTCTTAAAGTTATCTTATATAGCTAAACTAATAAGATCCTTCTACACCTCTATAAACATAAGATATTTACTATTCTTAATTACTGCGTTATTAGTATATTAAACTGGCAGAAGGAAGTAGCAATATGTTTTAGCTTTAATATTCTCAGTAATATGCTAGCAGCAGAGAAAGTAGAAGCTAGCCTTTAGCATACTGTTCTTTTTAAATATGTTGAGGAAAGTAAATTTGTAATTAATAGTAATATAGCTAGGCAGATTAATATTCTCTTTGAGGAGGTATATCTTAAGGTAGATAAATGTCTAGCAGTAGTCAGCAGAGGTTAGAAAAAATACAATATAGAAAATATATTATATTTTTGTATTTTTTATAAAAATATCTATTTTTAATTAAATTTAATAGTTTTTAATATTATTTTTAGATATATAGCTATAATAAAGCAAAAAATACAGGGTTTATATAGGTTATTACATAATATTATTAAATAAATTATTTTATATATATTTAAAAGTAGGTTTGTATTTTTAGTGTATTATATTTAACTTAAGAAAGAAAATATTAATGCTTTTATTATATAAGCAGTAATAACTATAGTAAACTAAGGGCTATAAAAGTGGGTCCTACTGCTAAAAATAGCGCTTTTTTTATAGATAATTATAGTATATTTACTTTTTATAATAGCTATACTAATTGCTTAAAAATACTTACTTTAGTAGATTTAACCTTATAAGGGGATGTATTTGTATTGTATTTTTTGGACAACCTTTAGTAGTCAGCCTCCTTCTTAGCACTTAAAAAGCAGACGCTAGCTGAAAAAGAGCTGCTGAAGCTTATAGCGCTATAAATATTAAATAGAGGTATATTAAAGCAGTTAGTCTTATATATATAGTTAAAAAGTAGTATATTAAAGTAGGCATAGAGGAGTTTAATATAAGAGCGCAGTATAATAAAAAGCTAAGTAATATAGCTAGATGCAGTTTGCTTATAGCAAAAGAAGTAGTTGCTATTACTAAAATGCTAAAATAACTACTTAATAGGTCTATTACCTTAAAGTAGCTAGTTTTACACCTATTAAGCTATATTATTAATATTATAATATAAAATAATTGCTACTTTAAGCCTTAAGTAGTTTTATATTTAAGCAATAATCTAATATAGCAATATATCAGTTGCTTTCATCTTAGCAATATTAATATCTATAGACGCTAATACAGCTTTATACTGCAATATATAGATATTAGCAGCAGCTTTAATATAGTTATAAAGAGCAATATTACTGCTAATATAGTAAGATATATAGAAGCTATCTAAAGCACACCTTATACCTACTTTAAATAAGTAGATACTGAAGATTAAGCTGGTATTATATTAATAAGATTAGTAAGCAGTATAGCAAGAGATATAGATATATAACTTAGCGCAGAGGAAGATGATATGCATATAGTCCTCCTTTATGCTTATGCTGCTACAGTAAGCATTAATCTTCAGCATATAGCTGTTCACTCTAGTGTAGTGGTTATATATATCAATCAGCACTTCCCTACTGGCATATATAATGCTAAGCAGCAGCAGAAAGCTGCAGGCTGTCGACCAGAGGTTGTCTAAAAAATACAATATAAATACATCTCTTTATAAGGTTAAATCTACTAAAGTAAGTATTTTTAAGCAATTAGTATAGCTATTATAAAAAGTAAATATACTATAATTATCTATGAAAAAAGCGCTATTTTTAGCAGTAGGACCTATTTTTATAGCTTTTAGTTTACTATAGTTATTACTGCTTATATAATAAAAGCACTAATATTTTCCTTCTTAAGTTAAATACAATACACTAAAAATATAAACCCACTTTTAAATATATATAAAATAATTTATTTAATAATATTACGTAATAACCTATATAAACTCTATATTTTTTGCTTTATTATAGCTATATATCTAAAAATAATATTAAAAACTATTAAATTTAATTAAAAATAGATATTTTTATAAAAAATACAAAAATATAATATATTTTCTATATTATATTTTTTCCAACCTCTGCTGTCAACTGCGCACATTATAGAGGGATAGCTATCGCAAGAGGCGTAGAAGCATAGCAATAACCTCAAAAAGCAACAAAAAAGTGAAATATAACAGAAGTAGGGGTAGTTTTGGCTGGCAGCAGGAAAAATGCTAGATTGGTAGTAAAAAGTGGGTTTTTTCACCGATCTCACTCGCAGCCAAAAAGGCGCCATAGTGCACGCCACAGAGGGTGGTCGAAGTGGGTGGGGCGGGGGTGTGCAATAAGATTCCCCTTGATGAGGTAACCGTGGGCGGCATGGATCTCGATGGTCTTTGTGGGGGAGCCGGGTCAGTTCTGAGACATGGTGTTGAATGCAATCATCATGGACTTGACTTACATCGTAGCCGACCCTCACGACGCGCTTAACAGCCTCAACCCACTTGGTCTTGAACGTCTCAATCTCCTCGAGGGTCATCTCCTTAGGCACGTATGTCGCATTGGAGTACGCTTCTGCAGACGGGGCGTAGACAGTCTCAGGCCATCCCCGTGCCTACAACAGCGTCAGTCTCATCACAACCCCCACTATCGCGTGACTTTGTCTCATACCTTTTCGCTTGCGACGGCCTTCCGGTCAACCCACGGCGCAACGGTGCTCGCCTTCCGTCCGGCATGTCCAATCTGCGCGCCGATGAATGCCCCCTGGCTGTGCACAAAGTCAATGACCTCCTTGGCGGCTTCGACATGCGAATCGCTCCACAACCCCAAATCCTCGGGAGAGATTCGGCCCTCGGGCACGACGCTCTGCACCTCTGTCAGGACGAGGCCCGCCCCGCGCACCGCATAGCCGCCCAGGTGCGTCTTGTGCCACGCCGTCATGTGCCCCTCGTCGGCGGAGTACTGGCACATGGGCGAGACGAAGATGCGGTTGTGCAGGGTGAGCCCGCGCAGCGTCAGCGGGGAGAAGAGCGTGCCGGAGGGCTGGGGATCCCTGGCGGTGCCGGCGGCCGGGTGCTGGATCGGGGTGAAGTACGGAACCTTTGGTCCGGGGAGTGTTAGCATTAAACGAGGCTAGTGGAGCAAAACGACCGTTTGGCAGAAGCGATTGTGCAGCAGCAGCAGCATCACATACGTTCGTGGCCCCCTCATTGATGAGATCGGGCTTGGAGATTTGCAGGGCGCCAGCAACCGGAGCTTGGTCCGCGGCCTGGGGAGCTTCGATTTTCGTCATTGCGTGATTGTGTGTGGGGGTGCAGGTGCTATTTCAGATGGAGACTTCGATTGGATGGTTTAAGCTTGAATTCTTTGCTGTTGGTCGTGATAATTCCCGAGATGATGCGAGCTGCTCGTATTTCTGGGAGACATGCAGCAAGAGAGATCGGCGAAAATGGCGAGGCATTTATATGAACTGTCTATCTAAACTTGTGTTACCATCACGACAGAGAGAGACACCACGCACGCGGCTTCGAGTTGAGCCGCACGGAGCTGAATAATCGCATCCAACGCCGACATCTTTGAAATGTCGGTGTTCTGTTTGGTCGTCGGGCGAATTCAATTGCAGGAAATGCCGATGACGCCACGAGCGCGCGGTGCCTAATGCATTCGGGTTGACATTCCTCTTCTTGCTACACTGCTTCTGGAATGGCTCCAAAAGAGTACATAGATTGATTACCTACAAGAGTGCAAGTGCTGACCGCACCGATACAACGCCCCAGGTATCTCTGATATGTCAAACGTAAGGCGCTGCTACAAACCCCGAGCGGTACATTCTTATGCAAGCAAACACCGTCGCGCTTGTCTGTCAGACCTGATTACTCACAGCGAGTGACGAGCAATAGCCGGGAAGGTGCACAAAGCCGCAATGGGTAATCCGAATGGCGAGATATGGAGCCGAGCAACGGACGCGAAAGCGAGTCTTGACAACGTCTTTGCGTAGGCCCGCGATGCGAGCCAACGCGAGTCGTCGTGCTGCAGACGACCTGTGGCCTGGGGACGTCGCACAAAGTTCGGAGTGGCATTTGACAGCACGCCATGCATCACTGCTAAGTATGTAACTTGCTCACGACTGACTTGTGTCGTGTTCTTTGCTGGGATGCGATTTTTCGTACAGAGCACACCGTAATGTATTGTGCATGCAGAGCCGGGACGATATCCGGTCCTCCTGCGGAAAGTGTCCGTTGAAACCCTGCAGGCGGGCGGGCTAATGTTTATGTTTCGCGCGGCTCGCTGGTTCGCCGTCTCGCCGACGTACTTCGTGCCACAGTGGGGGGAGCATGCGGGAAGATGGTCCGGTTGCCGACCCTGGCTGGAGGCGTTGGAGCGGGGCGTCCACAGTGTCTCAGACCCTCCCCGGGCGAGAGAAGCAAGGGGATGGGGCCATGATAAGGTTGTATCGGCACATTCTTGGCCATGGACATTTTGCAGCTCACCAGCTCGCATCAACATCGTCTGTATGAGCCGATTTCCAGGGCTTCTGCTGCCCGGGCAGCGTTGACGATGTCAGAACGTTGCAATCGTGAGGAAAACGGTCATCAATTGAGGAGATTATTGACGAGAAGGTAACGACAGATAGTAATTATGCCGACATGGTTGAGAGGACTGGAAAAACTGATGGATTTCAACAACTGCTAAAATTTATCAGTGCTTCGTGGCTATACAATCGCCGCGGAGTTGTGTTGACCATGAGCTTATGTAATTAAATCACTAGTTGGATAGTCTATTCAATTCATTATTAATGAAACGTTGACCTGGAAAGTATAAAGTAGCAAGGTTGCAACGAACCTGTGGTACGGCGCCTAAACAACCCCGATTGGGACTTCCCCAAGACAAGGAATAGCCAAAAAGAGGTGCGTCCTGTCTATTGCCGAACCAAGTCAGTGAATCAACGTACCCGGTACGACTGACCAGTAGTCATTATGCGAGATCGAAACCCTCTTCAACTTTTGAGAAGATTTACAAACAATGAATTCAGAGAAAAAAGACATTACATTGATGACCTATCGATATACTGGCGGAGATTCAGCGATGGGTAACATATCTGTTCTATACACTAGACCTAATTATAACCTCGATCTCCGCCAAGCTTCAAACAAGGGGAGTATTGACGGCCTAACAGGAGAACTACCCTACCGACATAAAATGAGTTAGCTTGAATACGGCCATATGAGCCTCCGGAATTTTAGCACTCGACAGTCCAGTGACCTAGAAACCTCAAAAACTGTCCCGAGAACAACTATCATGCTTGCTGTTCGTTTTCGGATAACGGCCTTGGTCCCAAGCTGCAATACAGGGATCGCTCCTATTAGTCTTTCAATTGCAATAAACCTGTCTGGATGATCAATGCTGGGGGTTTGGCACCGTAAGAAAACGAACAGCGTGAGCCCCCCAGCCTTAAACCGAGTTCAAACAAGTTCAATGATATGATGCTTCGGGCTGCCTCTGTTGACAGTATCATTTGGATCTGGAGAGTCCATTACGGTATCGAGGCTTTAGCTGCCTGTTCATAAGATATGATGCTGCGTCGTGATGGGTGTGACGTACACGACGTGTGCGTGAAGGCAGTATTGAGGAGAGCTTCCGGCAGACACTAACCGAATTACAGTGTTGCGCATTCAGAGTGAGCTATTCCTCTTCAAAGTCTTAAGCACTGGGAGGCCGCAATGCTTTGAAGCATAGTTTCAAACCTGTACGAAGGCAGGCTTCAAACGGCGTAAACGAGATAGGTGATAGGTGGAACGCGACACCGTGACAGCTGACACAGTGCAATCTACGTGATAACTTCAGCCTTCAGACTTCTTGAAGACGATGCGGACTAGAATTTGGGCCAGCAAACCCTTCTGAAGGCTTTCAATTTGTTCTGATCTGTTGCATGGTGGGCGTGCTCATGAAAATAACGTACTTGAAACAAAGTGATATCTCACAGCATCCTCTTTTCCAACATGAGCTCATGGGGAGACTTCCTGGATGCCCTTCGTGTGTCTTGTCGATCTGCATCAAACTCATGACCAACAATCAACTAGCCATGATGCATGATTCGGATTCGATTTCCTTGGAGATTGGATTCTCGTGTCACTCAATATAAGGGGCGTCTCTCATGTCAAGCTAGTGGTTTTGAGAACGCCAGTTCAGAGAGTGATCAGCCCCGTTGCCATTTGACGAGACCCTGCCTGGTCATAGAACCATGGAAACATTCCCGCTCGGAATGGGGACTCCTGACAGGACATCTCGTAGTGACTATGGACAATCTGCACCTGAAAAGCCTCACAACTGCGAGCTACTTGGCTTTCATCATACAGGCTATGGTTATCCGTGCGAGGCGAAGATGACAATAAATCTGGGCATACACGGTACGCGAGCAACAGCGTCTGAGCTGACGACGGATGTGTATATAACCCCGACAACAACGGAGACAGTGGGTGAGGATTGAAACATTAGAAGCGATGCAATGCATAGCCTAATGTTGAGGACCATCTAACTACATAATAGCAAAGCTTGAGGAGTAAACGACCCAAAGCGCAAGTTTCAGTCTGCCAAAACCCCGGCCAATGAGATCAGGACATGTCCAAGGTAGAGCGACGAGGCAATAATGAAACCTGAGTATGGCACAAAACCATAGGAAGTCGAAATGATGAATGGAAACGCCAACAAGAAATAAACCGTGTATATGATTCCACAGAGCCAAAAGAAACCAAATTTCTGCCATGCACCGTTCAGATTCATGCCAAGACCGAAGCGGATGGTGGTCGCGCAAGCGCAAGGGTAGCTAATCAATAGGACATAGATCATGTTGAACTCTGTGATCCATACCTCATATAGAGTATATTGAGGTTCAAAAGACAAGCCAAAGTTGAAGATTGTCCCAAAGAGCGCTATGGTAGCCACGAAAATGCTCAAGAACGGCACTGCCACACAAATTGGGAGCCATTGAGCGTCGCTGTAGTCCTTCAGATACACGAGATCCAATTCGCTGGGATTTGAAATGGGAATCGCTGCACCAGGAGCAGGAGGTGGCTCGAGTAGGTCTAAGGCTTCTTGTGTGGTTACTTCAAGTGAGTCAAATGACACACTCTCGGTCGCTTCGCTGAATAATTGAGTATGACGTCCAGCCAGATTCATACCGATGATATATGACTCTCTGCCTTGTTGTCTAGCAGGATTTGATGACATTTTCGTCATTTTAGAGGCAAAAATACCGGCCATGCCAAAGAGGGGTCCAAGCAAGAGAAACACAGGCAGAATCTGGCCGAATGTCCACTGCTTCTCTTCCAAAGCAACTTTCGGGCTCATCGTATTTCGAGCGGCCAAAACCTTTACGGTTCCCCAAAGCAAAATGACACATAACCAGTAAACCTTGCAAATAATTCATGTCAGTTACGACGTCTATCCCATTGTCGGGATATGCCGAGCCAGAAATCATACCTCGAAGATGGTCGAGCCAAATAGGTCGCAACTCAAGCGCACCATGAGGAACGTGGCTAAAGCAGGTCTCGTGATAACTCTTAGCTTCAATCTGTATCTCCAGTCGAGAGATACGCTGGAGCTTGGTTCTCCAAGTCGTTGTAAAGTCCTTTGCGCGAGGCGGCTTATGGGACTTCTCATCTGTATCCTGAATGCTGTAGATAGTGGCTGGAATAGTTTGAAAGATCGGGAAACAAATCCAAAGGCGAGAAGAATGACGGACATGGCCATGGCTTGCCATTCTGCAGTCGTTTCGACGGAATCACGAGATGCCGATGTCTTATTCGACACTTTATATCGCCAGTAGCCGTAACTTTGATTGAAGTAGCATATGGCCTGCGACGAAAAGTTGTGGCTGTTGACAAACCTGGTTGGTAGCAGTCCAACAATGACCAACACTAGAAGAGTCAACATGAGAAAGGCGCGGACGTATTTTGCCCATTGAGTGGTGTTAAGAAGCCCTCTTAAAATATTCAGTCCCGATAAATGCGTAACAGTCGAAAACCACGCGAGGTAAACAACGATCTGCCAGTGACAAGCATCGAGACCACACCTCAACAGTATATAATCGCTGACTAAGATTCCGATTCCGGTAACAATTTGAATATCACACAGGAGAATGATGGCCTATCACTCGGTGGGTAATATTAATATATAATCGTCTTTCCAAGGTGGCTGCCACCAATACCTCACCTCGTCGAACGCGGCTCGAAGTCGCTTACGTGTGCGGGGCATCAGTAGCGACGGCTTTCGTATCCAGGCAATTAATCTTTGGTCAATCGGGTTTGGCTTCCAACGTGGTGGTGTTTCAGCATCTTCAAGGGCGGTGATGCGACCTGTAAACAGGTTTTCGCTTGGGTCAAATGCCAGAAAGTAGCTGATAGCGACGAGGAGCAAAACAAGATACGCGGTTCCAACAAACCCTATGAGTACCTTAACAGCACATGTATGAGCATAAATGTAATAAGTCTTTCTCACAATACGGTATGGATTGCTTACACCATTGCCAGAGATATCTGCGTAGGATTCGAGGAAGTTCCCCGTCAAGTCGTAACAATCGATCGCATGACAAAAGCTTGTGCTTGACATCGTGCCGCGCAATGTGTTCGATGTGACCGCTGTTGATGGTATGTCAATTGATGTAAGTTGCTACGGCAGAGTCAAGCCGGGCGAATTTTCGACATTAGCAAATAAAGAGAGGTTGATGGCCGGATGCCTGACGAATCGCTTCGCTACAGACACATCGCTAGAATCGGATCTTTAGGCTGGAAGTGATGTGGAAGGAATAGTGAGTCGATGATGGAGTAAAACAAAAAAAGTAATAGCTGATTAAAAGCCAGAGTGTCCATGTCGGTTAATATAACCTGTTCGACTGCCAATCATAGCGCCGATCTAGGTAACACAGCATGTTGTGATGCCATCAAGGGGGCGCAAAATGTAGTCAACCCGAGTGCTTTCTAACAGAAGTATGCGCACTCTGTGTATTCTCGCGTAGGGAGAGTAGTGTGATTGGTGAAAACGCGACATTGCCTTCACCCGAGGCTCTTGCGATTTGAGTGTGATACGTTTTTGGGTCAGAGTCCAGTGAATTGGTGTTTTTTTACAGTTTCCCCTGTCCTCATCACTCCCAGCATCGAAAGTATGGCGAAGGGCACGTGGCACAAATGCGATAGACATCTGATCTATTCCCCAATTCATTATGCACCATGCCTTCCATCACCTTAAATATGAGTTCGCCCGAAGGAGAATCGCTGATCATCTCTTCAGTCAGGCTATCTCACATGTGTGACTGGAAACACTCTAATCTAAATGATCTGAACTACCTGGGAGATCCTAGAGGATGGTAGTTGGTTTAGATGACGTCCATGCGGGTTGAAGGGTTTATTCAACGTGTGATACATCGGAATGTCAGAAATCACCATTGGGTTTAGCTTTCATTTGCACGAGATCGATAGCAAAGTTTCATTTGCTGCCTAAAACTTTGACATCATGTGCTTTCAACTAAACGTCACAAAATTCCATCACTGTGTGAACGGGATGAGTGTACTTGATGAACGACGGAAGAAATGAAGCAGATTTATATTTAGCCGAAGTAGCTCCGCGACTAGGTATCCATGTTTTGCGAAATGGTTCTTTTTCGATGTTGTCCTTCCTCAGCACTTGTCGCCAACCACAGCCTTAGCCTCGAAGACGCCGTCGTTGTAGGTGAAGTCCTTGGTGTTTCCGTGGACGCAGTTGCAGCGGTAGTTGATCTGTGTAATGGTGGTTTCGAAGTTGATGTTACTCAAGGTACCGCCCAGGTTTTTGCACTGGGATCCGAGTGCCGCTTCAACGTACGCCGTCGTGCACTTGGATGACCATGTTCCGTCCTTGGCGATGATACAGCTTCCTGAGTAGCTCATTCTCCGGGGGTCGCCATGGGCTGCGGAGACGAGCGCGGGAAGAAGGACAAGGAGGTTGATGAGTTGCACTAAGTCATGTTAGGGTTGACTGTGGTTGCGCGAGGCAGAGGTTGGTTGGAGGCTTACTGGTTGCGGTCAGTGTTGGACGTCAATTGAGTTATTGCCTAGCCGAGAATTACGAAGGGTTCGGACGAGACTGCCAGGTTTAAATATGGGATGGGAGGAGCAGGTAGCAGCTCGGAACAATATGCCGATGATTAATTATTGCAATTGAGAACAGAGTTTAGCACCGACCTGGTCTGTGATTTCCGGCGGAGGGAGCTTTTGCGAAGGTCAGAAGCGCCCTATTTTTCGCAGTGTCAGAAAGTGGATGCTTCGCCCCAAACCTAAACATATTAATCAACAGAACTATCACTAGGGATTCTCGGGACTCTGTTGCGAGACAAGGCACAGACCACGATGCGAAGGATACCTGTGAACATAAGTACCTCCGTATAACCGCATGGGCCGGACTACTCCGCGAGGTGTTGATGTTTGGCTCGGTGAAGAGACAACTTTGGAGATTTCAAGACAAAATCTTCTAACGAACACCAGGAAGATGCAAACAGACCGGGTCACTTTTTAATTTGAAGAAAGCACGGGCTGGTTTGGTCTTACGAGGAGCCCGTCAAGCTATCCTCTTATCAACACTCGAGCCAGTAACACACAGCGTATGCGACCTCAGTCTTATTACCCGACGTGGCTCCCCGGTAACTTAAGAACGACGAATTTTCTTCAACATCCTCTTGGCCAAGGACGTCTTCACACCTGCCTCTTCTTGCTCGGCGGAGTAGAAGCGTCGGTCACAGTCCAGGTCAATCGATCGGCTATCAAGCCAACGACGACCGCCGTAGAAGAATTTGGCAGCGATATAGATGATGATGCCAACCGGTACCGAGACATAGGTCGAGAAAAAAGACTTCGCCGACGTCTCGCCGTTGAAGGGCCAGACGGCCAGATAGAACTGGACAACCGTCAATATGATGCACCATATCAATCCCCAGTAAGCTGCCCATGGCCAAGTCTTCGTTCTCCATGGCAGGTCGTTCACGCTTCGTCCCTGAACTTTCCAGGCATGTCTCATACGGATGTGGGAAAGGCAGATCATCGACCATCCGAAGAGTGTAAAGAGCGAGACGAGACTTGACAGCCAGCTGAAGACTTCCGCACCCGTGTGGCTGGCGTTGAGGTACGAGAGTCCACCACCGATTGACAATGTCGGTACCAAAGTATACCATGGCCTCCCCCGGCGGTCTGCCTTCTTCATCCACTGTGAAAGGACGCGATTAGTCACGAACTCGGAAGCATACAAACAAAACAGCAGGACTCACCGCTGGGGCCATGCCAATCTCGGACAACCCAACGAGTGTTCGGGATCCCGCATACGCGTTGATACTACCGGAAGAGAGAACCGACAGAAATATGACGGCATTCATCATATGGGCCAACGGCTCCAGACCGGCGTTCCTGAAGGCGATCACAAACGGCGATGCGTCCGTGGCATGCGCTCCACTACCGAAGAGGTTCGAGTCGGAAGGGGACACTGTGATAGTGATCATCAGGGAGCCCATCAGATAAAACATGGCAAGTCGGAGTGCAATGGACTTGACTGCCTTGGGAACTGCCTTCCTCGGGTTGCTGAGCTCGGCTGCAACTAGACCTGTCGTTTCCGAACCAGACAGAGCGAAGATGCACACCGGCATGACAGTCAAGAAACCCCTGAAGCCGTTCAAGAAAGGGGCTTCGTTCCAGTATCTGAAACCGATTGCCTCATTATTCGGTGCCCCGCCTGCTGAAATGACAATTGAGGCGATGATGACGACAAAGATCCAGCCGAATTTGATCGCCGCCATGACGACTTCAACCTCGGCGAAGACCGTGACGGCGCCAACATTGATCAGGGCGATGACGACCCAGAAGATTGAGATCCAGGCGGCCTTGGGCACTGACGTGTTCCAGAAGGACAAGACGGTAACGATGCCCTGTAGCTCGTTGGCGACGGCAATCCAGTAGTTGAACCAGTAGCACCATCCCAAAGCGAATCCAGCGGCTGGATCGACGAATTTGTTCGTCCATTGGACAAAGGCGGAAGGGAGTGGGTACATCACAGCCATTTCCCCGATGGATTGTGAGACTGCCCAGACCATGGAGCTGGCGATGATGACTGGAGTTTCGGTTGCCTTGGTCAGCGTCCAAGTTGCAAGCAAAGTTTACACACAAGGGATGGCTTGAGAGCGGATTCACGTTCAGAGGGTCATTGCAAAAGTACTCACATCCGATGAACAATGAAGCAGGGCCACCCGCAACCAACCCTTTGCCACTTCCGAGCCATAAGCCCATTCCAATTGACGAGCCTATCCCAATCATTGTGATATGCCGGTTTCCAAGTCTTCTTTGTAGTTGTGAGTCGGCGCCATGATCAATGTCGACCATGCTAGTCTTCCGGGTCGACTCATTGTCGTGACGCCCGATCTCAACATCCCCTTGAGCCTTCACCTCCATTGTTGACGTGCAGCTATCAAGCTTGGATGATATCACGAATCGTCAAATGGCGTATCCTGTAATTTGTCGATAACTGGGAGTTGGTCTGTCCAAGACTAGTCTCGGACCATCTGATATTTAGATGAATGAGTTTTGCACGACCTGTTGCCTGACGAGTGACGACACCCCGTGTGCGATAACCTCGCACTTCGTTGCGTATTACCCGAGAACCCGTCTAGATAAAGAAGGGAGGGGGCGAAAGATAAGAGATATTGTAGTCAAGCTTTTGGGGGTCAGATAAGGGTATATCGATCTGAATCTGTCCAAGCTGTGCGGGGTTATTACCGGCGGGTATGGAGTCTTTCTGGCCTACTCCTCCTTTGACCGGGCCACAGCCCGAAGTGAGGAACCTGCCTGTGGTGGTTTGCGAATGTTGATAAGGTGCACGCCAGTTTGTGGGGACCGGAAGTTTGATAAGAATATCGAACTGTGGGGAGTCTGTAGATAAAGGTCTGATCATCGTCGGGGGTCAGATACAACTTCAAACTTCCGTTAGGTAAAGTTTACGGGTTGGACCTGCTTCAATGTATTGGCCTGCATCAATCCCTCCAAGACAGTGAAAAAGAACACGCGGGGTAACTACCGTTTAGCCAAGAATGATCGGGATTTAGTTTCCTCATCTCCAATAACAGTCCACTGCCGATACCAAGAATCTGGGGTAAGTCGGCCGACCCCCCGCAATCAGCCGATTCCAAGACCAACTCGGCAGGCGTGAATTTCCTCTTGGGGTTTGTTCGGGCAATTTGACCCCCACGCAAACGAAAGCCGCAGGCTCTAGGTTCATTAAGGCTAACATTCAGATTCATCTGGACAAACGAGCAGGTGTGGTTTCAAACGGCGGCAGATTCAGTGACTTATCGCAACATCATTAACACGATGATCTGGGCTGAACCAGCGCGTTCGACATTTTTGGTCAGGGAACCATTGAATTGCAGCGATGAGGAGGCTGGGAGATGAGCTGAAAACCACGTCGAGCGGCGCAGATATCATTGCGCCTAGTGCTGCTGTAAGTGTAAGTCACTTGGCAAGTAATATAAGCTAATCGGCTAAGTTGATGCTATCGCTACCACCTAAGTAAGCAATTTATCACCCCTCAATTGAATTGTTAGACTTGATGTCTTATTTATAAATAGATCTAACTAATAGGAGGCTGTAGATTGGTTGGTATCTTATTTATTTTAGTATATGCAGTTACTGAAATATGATATTATTACTAATATTATGATGTCTCTATATCTAATTAATATTTTATAAACTGCTCTCAAAATACTAGACTTTAAGCAATCCTTTTGAAACTTTCTAAAGGGGTAGAAGTTATTATAGCAGTTTAAATAGTATAAAGAGTATTGCAATCAGCTGTCTTTTGCAAAAGATATTTATTATCTTATATCTTCTTTATTATTTGCACTTATATATTTATACTTCTCATAATATTAACTGCTACTACTGCCTCCTTATTTGCTGCTAATATATATACAGTTTTAAGTGCCTTTTGCATCTAAATCTCAACTTAAGTTGCAGCTGCCCTTACTGCTAGCATCCTTTTGAATCTTATAATTAATAACCTACCTTATATTGTTATAAGTAACTAAAGGTATATAGTTAAAGAGCAGTTATTATAGAGGTGAGGCAGAGGTTGATTAAGCTAGATTTAGCATTATAGCTACTTTCTTATTAAGGTTATATAAGGTTAAGCTAGCGCCTTCTTCTGAAGTTACTAGCAATATAATATAAAAGGAGCCTTATAGCTATTTAGCGCTTTTACTACTATTGCTAAGCAAGAGCACTTACTTCAGTATATTAGTTTAAGCTTTTAGACTATATAAATCACACTTTAATAATGCTGAAGCAGTTATAATATTTATAAGATCTCTCTTCTATCAGATAAAAACTTTAACAGCACTACTTTTGCTCTCTCACTTCTTATATTAATGCTATCTCTATATAAGAGACTTCGCTTTATTAATACTAACATCCTAAAAGCTAAGATTATAACCTTTAAAGACCTCTATATTGCTTCTGTTATCTCTATTAATCTGCTGTTTACTTACTTTAAGAATATCTTCCTCTAGTAGATCTTTTAGTACTATAGTATAGAGGTTGCTAGCAAGGTCTTATAGGGCTAAAGCTCTATTTAAGACTAGCTTTAAGACTTCTTCTAATGCAGTAAGGCTTTTATGACAGCTAAACTCTACTTAGTAATATTAAAGATATATCTGTTATTTAATCTATAGTTTTCACTTAATATTTATGCCTTTATAGCAGTTATTAGTCACTTTATTAATAATAAAAGTACTCTATAGTTATGTCTTTTAGCTTTCTCTCAGCATTATAGAAACTATAGCAGCTAAAGCCTTATAGAGACTTTTATTAGCGTTATTAACTAGTATTAGATTTAGGACTATATTAGAATAATAGTTGCTAATAATGCTATAAATAATAACACTTACCTCTAGGCTTTCTACTAGCAGATTAACCTAGAGATAATAGAGATAGATATCTAAGCCTAGCATATATAATGCTATAGCTATATCTTCAATCTTACAGCCTAAGCCTTCTTATTCAGCAAGGACTAGGGGACTCTTAAGGCTGAATCAGACTACTACTAGCTTATAGAGCAGCATAATAAAGATCTAAAGGCATGGCGGCGTTTTAGGCTTATTAGCTAGCTTTAGAACATTATTAAGTTTGTATAGGCTTCTCTGTAATAGATAGAATGGTATTAGAAGGTGGCAGCAGAAATTAACAACAGCTTTAACTTTTAGATCTTCTCTAAGTTGCACTAGGAAGCCTAGCTTATACTGAATAATAACATTTGCTAGAACAGCATATATCTAATAATTAAGAAGGCTATAAAGAAGAAAGCAGAGATTTAAGCCTTTTTATTAGTTAATAATAGCAATAATAATGTTAAGCAGTATATACTAAAGTTAGACTTACTTTCTACTGATAATTAGAAGGTTTTTGCTGAGATCTTAATAATCCTTAAGCCTTTCTATTGCTAGATGAAGTGGTGTGAGAGCTAAGGTATTAATAATAAGTATAGCTAACTCTAAGAGGTTATAATAAATATTAAATACCTTCTTTTACATCTTATTAACTGGAAGATATACTATAATGCTAGTATTAATCCTAAGGTTAATAATAATAATAAAGATGCTTTACAGCTATTACAGCTATTTTAAAAGTATGCTAGTTAGGCTTAATGCTATCAGCATAACATCTAAGCTTTACTTACCTATATACAGAAAAACTAAGTATTACTAGCCTTATAATCTACCTTACAATTTAAGACTTTTAATAAAGAGTAGCAAACCTTCTTCTATAGTAGTATTAAGCAGATATAGCAGAAGCTTTTTAACTACTATAAGCTTCTTAAAGAGTTGCTACTGTTTTTTAGTATAATTATTTTATACTTATTATATAATATCTTATACTTAAGAGATATATAAAGTGAAGATCACTAAAAGAAATAGATTAAAAAAGCTTTAAATATCTTTATAGAATACTTTAACTAGTAGTATTATCAGCTTAATAAGATCTTATTATTAAGCTAGCAGGCTAGCATGCTTCTTATTAATCTTAGTGCTAAAGATATAGAAGATGTTTATTACTAGCAATAAGTTAACAGTTAGTGCTATTAGATACTGCTTTAAATAGATAAGTTTAATTTCTATTTTTATTAGCTTCTAGAGACTACTTCTAACTTAGTGTAGTAGTAAACAAACTATATAGAGACCTTCTTAAAGCTCTCCTAGTTTGCTATTAACATTTTTGCTATATTAGCAATAGCAGCTAACTGCAAGAAGGCTTTTAGTACTACTAAGTTAAGCCTCTTATTACAGAGGCTTTTAATAATACTAGATATTATAGAGACCTTCTAACTGAGTAAGAACTAGCTGAAGAGGGGAGTAATAATACTTTATAATTACTTTAAGCTGCTGGAGGCATTATGACTTTATTTACTTATTACCCAATTAGGAAGTAGTGATAATGTTGTTTACTATAGTGTTTGACTTGCTATACTTGCGAGTTAGCTAATAATTAAAGCCTAGGAAAAAGATCACTAAGTTGACAAGTATGGGGGGCAAAATTGACTTGATTGCACTTGCGGCAGCGCTGATCGCGCCCAGAGATACAGGACCCAGGGCATCATGCCAAGACACACCCCGTGTTATCGGTATGAGTTGTGCTATCTGGTCAAATAGTAAAAGCACATGTACACAATAGTGGCGATGGCAGAGGCGATGACGTCAGTAGAGACGACGACGACAGCAGAAGCAAAGACGATAGCAGAAGCGAAGACAACAGCAGTAACAATAACAGGACATTAGTTTAGACTTTAGCCTACATTTCCCCCTAAAGGAATAAAGACAGTTGCTTGAACGTAGCAAGCATAGTTAAATTTCCGCTTGAAAAGCAAGGCCCATCGGTATAAGTGGTACGTGATTTGGTCTATAGTCTAAAATCTATGTGGTATCATCGAATGCGCGTGTTCTATCAAACTCTATGTACAATTGAAATGCAGTTTGTGACGCCATATTATGCTCTTCACTCTAGTAATCAGCGTCGATGTACTCGGCGCAGATGAGGTCGCCCTTGAGGTCCATCACATCGGCGATAGTCCTGTTGGGGATAATACCACCCATCCAGAGGACGTGGTTGAGGGTGGTCTCGTTGCCCGGGTCACCATCGTAGTCGGTGTAGGCCTTGGACGGATAGAGCCAGCGATTCTGTGTCATGATGAACTCAGGAGGGATGATCTGGCCGCTCATGTCCGTCAGACGAGCGGTGAGGTTGGCCTCCTGCCACTTCTGCCAGAGGCGATCCAAGTTGGCGTGGTGCAAGAAGAAGACAGGGTCGCCAGGGCTGGCGTTCTGGTTCTCCATCTGAAAGAGCCAATGTTAGTGACTTCGCTTTGGTGTAAACTGTTTTAAAAAAAAACACTTACGGTTCCGCCAGTGGCAAGATGTCCACAGGAGTGAGGCGAGTCAACGTAGCAGAAGTTGGCATCGTTGTAATTGTCCTTGGCGAAGCAGGTATCAACGTTGGTCTGGTTGGCGGATTCCCAGGCAGTCTGGTTCCATCTGCGAGAAAGGCAGTACTCGTCGTAGTAGTCAACACCCCAGATCTGGTCCATGCGGAGAGTTGTGTTCGCAAAAGCACCATCAATGACGCAATTGACACCGTCAGTGGTGTTGACTCCGTTAGTACCGAAGCTGAACTCGTCGGACCCCCAAACAGAGGCATTCTCAATGGATCCGAGGACCTCAAGATCACGTTGCTCGTCCCAATAGGGGAGAGCGCCCTTGTATCCACACTCGTTCTGGAGAAGCATCTCTTGGAGGCGAAGGAAAAGGCGGTGCCAGGGAAGGAAAGCACTGAGCATGTTAGTTACATAGGAATCCGACGTTGAACTCTGTGCCACATACCCGACTCCGTGGATGAAGTTCGATTGCTCGACATGGCAGGACTGCAGCTCGTCCCATCGAGAGATGGCACCAGTGATGCCGCTCTTGGCTGGAGATTCCATCAAGCACTTGACGGCTTGAAGGTAGTCGGACTTCTCATCATTGGTGAGAACATGCCTATTGGGTGTCATGGTCAGCCCTACCACCAATACAAGGCCCAAATCGATGTTATCGGTGGGTCTGGTGTCACTCACCATGCCTTTCTCTGGTTAAGCGAAGTGCAAGTAGAGTTAGAGTAGGTGCCATTGCGAACGAACGGTGATGCGCTAGCAAGCCCAAGGGCTGAAACGAAGCCGAAAAGAGTGGACGACCTCATGCTGATTAACAAAGGACGTGCAGATCTCAGACAGATCTGCAGAAGAGTTCGGACGACAAGTAAAGAGGGAACTACCCGATGGATTGGTTGACGTTCTAGCAATTACAACAGCGCGGCCCTACCAGGTTCACTTATACTACGACGTCAACTCCGCCAAGACTCCAGGATTTCTTTTTCTTCGTCTAGATTCGGAGATCAATACAAAAACTGCCATACCCCGATACCCACTGACTACGCAAAGAATTGCGATGGACCTACGATAGGGAGCCGCGCAGCCCGCACGTTGCGCGGGACCTGTGGGAATGCTCCATCGCGGAATATGGCGATGCTCGAGATAAAGATTGACCCATGCGCCGATTCGTCTCAAGTTGCCCATTTGATGCGCATTAGCCAGGGATCGGCAAGTTAAATTCCTGTCCGTGTTCGTCCCAAGAAATTCCCAGGGCTTGAATAAGCATGGAAGGTGACCGAAACCGAGTATTAGTGGAGATCAGATGGACCTCAGCCATCATTGACAAGGAAGAGACTTCTTGGCTCGACCTCCTGCCACATCTCCCACATACCGGTCTTCTGGGCCATGTCCGAGAGGGCCTACCTTGAACCTGCATTTGAGACGCGTTTGTTGGCTTTTACTGATCAAATGGAGAATAAAACCGGAAAAGCCGGTCGGACAAATTCTGACGGTTCCGGCTCCCACATCGCGTCTGCTTTATTACGGGGCCAACTTCTAGACCTGTGACATCTCAACCTGGGTGGCTCCGATGGGGACGACCGGTCTTCCTGGTTCCACATGTGGCGTCGGTGACGACGGCGGCGAGTTCACCTCGGTTTTGCAGCGATATGACTGGGAAACACTGCCTTCTTAGGCAGTCCATCGTGAAGCCCAATTTGAAGTGTTTTCTCATCTGTCCGACTTCCTCTGACAGAGATCTTGCGCCACAGCCTATGCATGTCACCCGTACCAGTGCGCACGAGTCAGAGTAATTTCCAGTCAACTGTAACACGCCTGATATTCGACGTTACCGGGTTTCAGCTAGACACTTCGCCAAGTTAACCTCCCCCGTATCATGTATTGTAAAGATAGCAACTAGATATGTAAAGATAACCCAAAAATGAAATGGGTGCGTTGTCGCGAGGCTATTTTCAAAAACTGTCACCCCTGCAGGTATGACAAGTCATCATTGCCCGCAAAAGAAACGACTGTGGGTATCTCAGGGGATCGCTCAACATTATGTAACAAGACAATGGGAAGTCACTAAGTAATGGGGAGTCATCTGCAACATTATTCCCATCTTGGCGGATTCGCCTACTTGACCTAGATGCCGACATCCAGGCACGTTTTCTCGGCGGAAACCCGGAATGGGGCTGCCGGCTCGGGGGTAAAACGCGATATCGGAGCCGATGGTTTACGAATTAGGGTACGCGTTGCTAAGAGGCAGTGTCAACCGAATTAAGCTGAACCGAAGCCCATCTTTCGCGTTGCCAGTGGTTCTAAAACAGGAGACATTACTGAAATCTACCAGCGATCTGCGCAAGCCCCCCGTAGTTGACAAGTTAATGAAAGTTTGCGCACATGTGTTTTCAAAGTTTCCAAATGATTTCCAAAGACAGAGCATCTCCAACGAGGCAAATGCACATGGGAAACACATTCCTGTAATCAGTTTTGCTAGCCGGGCAGTGTCAGTTGGCTATCCAGGCAGTGTCCGCCACACACGCGTGTAATCCGTATATCGCTTCTAATCGCATAGACTATTATCGTCGTCTATCGTCGTCGCCGTCGCCGTCGTCTATCGTTGTTATTATACTTGCCATCCCTATCGTTTTCTCTACTCCTATTGTCCTCATAGAGATATTAAAACTACTATTGAAGATAGGGGGCACTGCCCGGAAAGCCAACTGACACTGCCCGGCTAGCAAAGCTCCTTGTAACACCGAGTGCTGCCATCATTCCGAGGCTATCAGAGATAGAACTTGTGCTGCGTCGGGGAAGACCCGGAGGAGTGATTTCTGTAGTGGGCTGTTATCTTGGGCGTAAAGCCGGCGATACTCGGCGGTGCGGCCCATCGGTTGTCTGCTCAAAGATGGCAGGTGCGGATGCAGGGCGCGAAACCTGTTCGAGAGGCCAACACCGCTGGAAGTCAATCTGCGGACCTCGGCGACTGGAGGCGAGGGATGGGATAGCAGCAACTAGATGAAGGCGAGGTTGATTGTTTCTTCGGTAGACTCAAACCTTTGTAGGTTATGCGCATCTGGTATTTAAATATCTGTAACAAGCAGGTTCTATCTTTTAAGTTCACTGTTTACTCTTATGTGGAAACATACTGCTTTCCCAAAACATTGGCGAGTTCGCTGGCTTGATTGACCAAGACATTGCGAAATGCTTAAGGTCAGTATAAACCTCCTTTGAGTACTCTGACTTTGGAATCATCCAAGCGAGCGAGTTCATTGTCGACCTGAGTGCCCTAATTGTCCTATGATATGAGGAGATTTCCGGGTGGTCCAACAAGACTAGGTGAACTAATGCAGCAGTGAATGCTGCATGTATGACCACGAAATCAGCGATACTGTTCGAAAATCGTTCGCGGTATGCTTTGAGAAGTGTGGTTATCGTTGAGGCAGATTCCAAACAGCGGTTGTTGGCAAGCTCACTCTCAGCACTAGTCAGCTTCAAAGATGGACGATGTAGAAGTATCGTGCCAGAGTGGTAGCATAGGCTTTTTCAGACGTCAGTTGTGAACTGCATTGTTTTATTCTCAATCAGACTGACTGGAGTAAGATTAAACTCGGTGGGCACTCTGGCAGATTTGTGGCTCGAAGGGAGGCTGGTAAAGCTGCCAGCCATGAAACATATCGAAGATTGCCCACCGATATTGCTTCCTCCGTCGAAGCAGAGCACGTAAAAGAATATCTGATCGTGGATAAGAAACAAAGAACAATAACGCTGGGTCTCTCTTGCACTTACATATCCCCGAGACATACATCTTGCATATCAGCCAAGCTAAGATGATATGCATATATATCATGCGCAGTGACACCAACGTTATTTCTCTCTTTGAGGGTTCTCTCAACGTTATGAACGGGAGACTGGACAGAAACGTCGCAAGCAGCCATCAACACAGCACGTCCCTGAAGAATTGCCAGGCGTCTAACACACAGTAACCTTAGCCCATGAGCGATGCCGAATTCCGGTTTACACTCACCTGTCCAAGAAGAAACAAGCCCAAAACGTCATGTGTCTATCCATACTGTCGGAACTTTGTCGCATCGGAGGCTCATCGTGCAATGAAGCTGGGTCGACATGAAGACCCATAAGCTTTGCCGCATTGCAGGCAATCCCTAGGCCTTTTCATTAGACCTGGACACGAGGAAATACAGGCTTTCACACGACAACATACCTAGGAAAACAGTTGCTGACTCAAGCTTTCCTTGCAAAACAGCCAAATACGACCGTAGGAGAAGCGATTTGATGTTGGGTATGCAGACATGCTCGATCTCACCCCCACTCAGTTCGGTGAAACGATTCAAGAATTCCAGGCTGACTTGGTGCTGTCGCTCAGAAACGCTGTCTGAGAGATAGAAAAAGGCTCCAACACCGAGCACACTCGCTTTGAGTAGAAGATTAGTTGCTGCGGTCTGTTGCAGCTCGACGGCTGAAGAGAACAGCGGGAAATGGGAGTGAACGTGATCCCAATAACTCTCAAGATACTCAAGTTCTGTTGGTAGCCATTCGGACAAGTGGTAATGAGTGACCTTTCCGGCTGTCGAAGGCTGTCTCGTTCCGAATGTGGGCGATAAATGAAGATTGCTAGTTGGCCCAACGTAGGCGGTCTTTCCGGCGACTTTGTCGTAGATTAATGCACCATTCACAGAACGGATAGCCCCAAGGGCTGAAGCTGCCAGCCCGTCGTCTCCAAGCCTTAGATCTAAACCACTGAGTTCCAGAGACTCAAGACGGGGTTCAAATCTCATTTCTTGAAGCTCTCCAGAGTCAATGTGGACAGAGACTCCATTATTTGCATCCAAGGTTGAACCGCCCATCAGCTCAAATCCGAGTAACGAGCTAGTTTGCGCTTTGTTGAGCTGAGATTCCAAGAAGGCGATTCTGTTCTTCAAAGCACTAAACTCCGATTCCGTGTGTCGTGACTTGCGGCCATCAATTCGACTGTATTCGCAGTTTCGGTCAAGTTGAGCGCATGTGGCGCACTGCGGCTTGACGCCATCGCATTTGATCCTTCCTGTCCGGCACTGATGGCATGCCATCGATACCCGTGAGGTCTGGCGTCTGGTTCGCGGCAATGAATTGGAGGACATGATGAAGCGCGAACAATCCTTCAAGAAATTGGAGCTTTCTGTCTACATTATACTCTGGGTGAAGATGAGATTCGGACAAGTCATTGGATTTAATCCCTCTCGTACCTGGCCGGGATATGGGCTTGTACGTTACGCCTTGCCTGACCAGCGCCAGGCGGGGCCGATAAGACAGACGAGGTTCAACCAATGAAATGCAAGAACGGCACCAAAGGAAAATATATTCCGCTAAATCATCATGGGCGCCTTGGATGATAGATATAGGAATGGTAGCCGTCGAGTATCTCATTTGATATGATCACGCAAGCCTTTAGCCTATAAGAACGATAAGAATACGTAATAAAAACGACGATTACGATGGAGGCGAACGACGAGGACGACAAGGACGACGAGGGCGATCAGAACGATAAGGATGATGGAGGATGTGTGACACCAGAGACACAAGGAGCATTAACAAGTTTGAGGACTATTAGAGAATTGAGAGCAAAATCACAGCGGCAGCGGGATGTCTAAGACGAATAGCAAACGAAAGCCCGCTGAAACAATAAGCCATTTACTGTAAATGATAACATGTCTGTAAATATAACCTAGACAAAGTAAAAGAATAAGAAAGGTTATTAATTACGAACTACACCGCCCGCATCATGATAAGCCCTCGTGTGATTTAACCACCTAGGTTAGTCATAGAGCCCGTCGATTTCTTCCAAAGTCTTTCCTGCTGTTTCAGGCATCCAAAGGTAACAGATGAGAGCAACGAGAATTGCTCAAGCCACATATCATGAACAGGGATTGATAGCCAATGGCAGAAAAGAGGTAAGGACTGATCATGCTGGCAAAGAAGGAACCAATTCCAAGTCCAACTATTCCCACAGAACTGCCTTTAGCCCTAGATTGAGCAGGGAAGATTTCGGAAGGATATGCAAAAGGGCACCAAACTTTTCGTGAATCTCAACTGTCAGCTAAAGTTTCGCAAGAAGTGCCGGACAGGATCGAGGGAGGACATACGCCATGTTGCACCAAAAATGGCATCCCAGAGGAACACTAGAGCAACGGTTGCCGAGCCATACGACTTAGCCAGTGCCGGATTTGTATGTGTGAACTTGTTGACGAAGTAGCCACACATGCCAATTAGAGCCAAAACGACGGCCCCGATGGCCGAACCACCAATCATGGCTTTACGGCGACCTATGGTGTCGGACAGCAAGGCACCAGGAAGGCCAAACACTGCTTGAGTGATAATACCCATTCCCGCGAGAAGCGCTGCTAGCTCGGATGACCATCCTCCAGTCTCAAAGATTTGGATACCGTAACCAGAGACAAAGCCAGAACCGACCATTGCTTGTGTTGCAAACTGTATGAAAATTGCCGACCAAGTCCGTCGAGCCGTTTTCAAATCGTCCGCAGCCGTTAACATAGCCCAATAGCTTGCCGACGAAATGTGTATACGTTCCGTCTCTATCGCCTGTGCAATCGAAAGGAGTTCGGACTCCACAGTATCCTCAAGCTCAATGGGGTCTTTGATGGACTTCACACTCCGGAGACCATCGCGGGCTGCATTGATGAGGCCGACTTTGACGAGCCAGCGTGGCGATTCGGGGAGGAAACACACCATAGACAGGACAGTGACGACGTAAATCAGCTGAAACGCCATCGGTAGCCTCCAGACTATCTCACCTGTAGCTTGCTTGGCCAAACCATACGGGATGAAGTAAGCGATGGCCGCGCCCGTAGCAGCGCAGCACATCAAAATGCCCATTGTACGGCCTCGGTGGCGGTGATCAGCACTTTCAGCTGACCAGTTCAGCCCCACAGAATCGAAGGACCCCGTAGCGCACCCATTAAGAAACCGAAGTGCCAGAGCCCATGGGAAGCTTTTCAGAGATGCAAACGTTGGAATGATGGCAACGGCGAAGATACCAGTAAAGACAATGGCACGTCGACGGCCCACGCGGTCCGAGAACGAACCGACGAGAAGGGCGCCGAGGATGACACCAATCCAGTAGACACAGTTGATCAGGCCGATGAGGAGCTGAGTATGGCTGCTTCCGTCTGTGAGTTCGACGACTTGGAGGTACGAGTCTAGACTGGAAATGCTGCCCATGAGTGCGAGATCTATAATTGGTGTGAACGCTCTGTCAGCTGGATGTGATCTCTGCAGACGCTGGCTGTTCAATAGAACAAGGAGCGAATGAGACCAATACTCGGAAAGATGAGAGCAGTTGTAACGTACTGTATCCTGAAAGTGACATGATCCAATTCTCGAGACCTTAGGAGGCAGCCCAACGAAGCGGTACGTCGGGGATGGCCCTGGCATGTATCGAGCCCATGATGGAACGCCATTCGGTAATGCGTCTGTCTCTCCCTGACCAAAGTCGCCAGAGTCGCCAGGGAAGCCAGTCGAATTAACTTTGTTCTTCATTGAGGATGACAACTGGTACAAAGGCCTATGTGATTTTCGATTCGGACGGGACTGGCGGAATCGGAATCGCTGGGGTCAAATATCGCGGATGACCTTTGTCCTTTTTCATCATGCTGGATCGCTTGTTGCTTCCATACTAGAAGTAACATCATTTGTTGAAATTTACATGGACAGCAGTTTTGCAGGAGTGCTTGCACTCTCTTATCTATGTGATAGCAACCGGAATTCATTTCGCGTATCGGGCAAAGTTTCTATACTTGGAAACAACGCCAGGGTGATAACGCCATGAATTTGGTAAGACGAAAGGGCAAAATAGCTTATCGGACGCTCCTTTAGTGCATTTCACTTATCAGCATTCCAACTTCTCCTCCTTTTTATTTTTCTTAGCACACACTGTTAGTGCGGCACACCAACCCACACCTATTATACTAACACCACTTATTACACCCTCTCTTCAGCTATAGCTGAAGATGAGGAAATAACTGGCACTGCAGCCCCCACCACGCCAGCAGCGCAGTCCCAGTCTACCCTACTAACTATAGGGCTATAGCTGCTAAATGCTGCTGCTCTTGCAGACTTTAGCCCTTCTTAGTAACTTCTTAGAGAGGTTTTGCTATCTAAAACTAAGAAGAAATAGGCTATATAGAACCTATTGCTAGATATCTTTTGAAGTATGCTGCTGCTGCTAGACTACTAGAGGCTAATATATAATATATCTATATAAGGATTAATAACAAACTAAGGTTAAACTTCTGCTATATAGAGGTTAAGTGAAATTACTTACTTTTAGAATATATTTAACTATATTAGAACAGCTTTTATTAACAGCCTCTAAATATATTTTATAGTATTAAAAGCAAAAGAATAGTACTATAAAGCAGCTAAACACTTTAAGTTAATCTTTATAATAGCATTTTATTATAACTTTTATAGATAGCAATTAGAACTTATTAGCCTTACTAATAACCTTACTGATAGATATAGAGGATCTTTAAACTTCAGTCAGCTAAAAGCAGCTTAGCGCACTAACTATAGAAATAGTAGACAGGGCATTTGAAGCTTAGAGGCAGCTTATAATATACAGCCTAATTAAAGCTAGACTGCAGCTTAAAATAAAGTTCAGCAGCTAAATAATACTAAACCTATAAATAACTAAATCTTTATTAAAATCCTAAAGGATATAAAGTCTAGAGATATATATCTATTAATAGTTTATAAGGAAATTAAAATATACTGTTAACTATAAATTAGCAATATTATAAAGGCAACTTAGATATAAACTGGTTTCACGCTTACTTTGAAATCTAATAGAGCTTAACAGAAGATACTTAATAGCAGCCTTAAGCTACTTAAACTGCTTAGTATAAACGCTATTAAACAACTTAAGATATAAATTATATATATAATTTATAATATTCTTACTATAACACCTAACTTCAAAAGAGAACCTATTAATATAGAGCTAATTCTTACTGATAAGGTCTTCTAATAGTTAAAACTTAAGCCTATAAAATGCATAGTAGCTGCCTACATAAAAAGATAAGCCCTATAAACCTAAATTATTACTTTTGATAAGATACCTCTAGTTAAGCGTTTTGCTCTATAGAACAGCACTTATGCTATCAAACTTAAACTAAAGATAAATATCAACTAATATATTAAGTGCTTTAATTAGTATAAGCTTAGGCCCTACTAAAAGAACTAACACTGCTATAACTATAGTTCTAAAAAAGCTTATTAAGATTATCACCTCTCAACCTAATATGCTAACTGCAAAGAAAATCATTAGAGTACTAACAGCAAGTGCCTTCTGAAACCTAAAAGAGATTATAGTAAAATCATACATCCTATAAAAGCCTAAAGGAAAAACATTATTTAGAAGAATATAAAAGCTAAGAAAATCACAAAAGAAAATAACGCTATAAGACCTCCTGCACAGCAAACGCAGCTGCTATCACTAGTTAAGACATAAAGAACTAACTGCTTCTTACTATTAGTTAAAAAAGCAGAGTTTGATATCTTTAAAGCCTTAAAAGACAATTGCTCAGAAGGTAAAACCACTTCTACCTCTATTAAGCTTAGAATTTTAATTGCCTCTTCACTATATAAATAGAGGACTTATAGTATTTCAAGTTAATATTGCTAGATATTTAGAAGTATATAGCCTTATGCTATCTTATAGGCATAAAGCCTATATAGATATTATATTTATATAGAAGCTATAGGTCTCTCTATATATAGACCTTAATAAAGGTCTAAATAAAACTTACACTATCGCTAGATACTTGCTATACAGCTTAAAACTCAACTAAATAAGCTATAATAACTGTTTATAAGTTCTCACTTATATAAAAGACTCTTAATACTACTTTAGTATGACTTAAATTACATTTTAACTATATCAGAATATAATTAGACTTACTATTAACAATATATTATACCTAAACATTTATAGAGATAGCAATAAGCTATATATTATAACTGCGCTTAAGCAGTAAACCTTGCTAGCTAAGTTATTTATAGCTAGAGACTTTAATGCTATATATCTAGCATAGCAGCTAGGCGTCTAGCTGAATATAAAAGCATCACAATTCTAGCAATAAGTTGAACAACATAAACTTATAGTAATAAACAACCCTAAAGAGCTAATATATAATGCTAGTAACATCTTTAATCTTATTATTATAAACTTACTATTAGTTAAGATATAAGTATTAAAATACTAGCATATAAGCTTAAACTACTTTACTTTAATCTCTATAATATCTAATATGCTAAATCTTAGCGCTAAACTATAGACAGTTAATATATTAGAATACTACCTCCTTAGAGACTGCTTTATATATTTTGCAAAAAAGATTAAAAACCTTATTTAGATATTTAATATATCTCTAAATATTAAAGATAATCTTAATAAGCTTGCAAAAGATATCCTTATAATCTTTTATACTGCTATAATAATAGCTAAAAGGAAAAGAAACCTAAAGAATATCTCTATTTACTAGTAGAATAATAAGTGCTATAACCTCTATAAAAACTATTATATATCAAGGCGAAGAAATAGGCGCTTAGAGGAAACTAAAGAACTTCAAAGACTTTTTCATAAAGCTATCTATAAAGCTAAAACTGCAAGATAAGTAGAGGTTATAGAGAGTATTAAAAATAATAAAGACCTCTTTAAGATTATAAGTTAGGCTAAATATAAAACCTAATTTAAATCTCTTTTTCTGTAGAATAAGGAAAACTATATCTATATATCTGCTGAGAAAGCTTACTTCTTATAAAGTAAACTCTTAAAGCAAACTACTAAGCATACTGAAGTAGACCTTAGTATTCTAATAGTACTGCAATAAGTTATTCTTTAAGATAATTATATTTTATAAAAAGAGGTTTAATCTACTATCTTTAGAGCAGGTAATACTATATTAGAAGTTAATAAGATTATAATAGCAATACTTTAGGCAGTATAGCTGCACCTATAATATGCTATTACTACGCTATATTAGCACTATATAGAGATTAAGTACTACTTTAAGATCTTCTATAATACTAAAGCAGCAATAATACTAAAAGTTAATAGAGATGCTAGTACCTTAAAGAGATAGCATTTAATCTTACTGCTATTAATAATTAGCAAAGGTCTTAAGAGACTTTAAGCAAGAAGAATAGCTAATACTGCAGTTCAATATAGGGTGCTATATCTATAAGTTGCAAAAGTGTTACTAAAAAGGTTTAAAACTAATATAATTATCTTACTTACTTATAATATTAAAGCAGCAATAAATAGATAACTTATATACACCTTAATTACTATAAATATTTAGAGCGCCTTTAATTTAGTAATATATACCTACCTCTACTTATATATAAAGAAATAAAGCTAGCTATTAAATCTAATATAATAAGTTAAGTTGTTTATAATATAAAGATAAGCTAAAGTTTGCTTTAAAGGTTATACTATAGAAATAGAACTACTTAAGTGCAGGCTGCTATAAGGCTTACTTACTTCACTTATATTCTACCTTATCTATATATTTCTGATATATAAGATTAGACTGCAGAAGTGTAGATTTAGCTATATTGATAACTGTAGAATCCTCTATATAAGTAAAACTCTAGAGGAAAGCTGTAACATAGCATAAAAGCTACTTAACTAAACTGTAGCGTTTAGAGAGCAATATAGTATTTACTTTAACTTTGCTAAAACTGAGATATAGCACTTCACTTATTAGAAGGTTAACTGCAGCCTTATAATTAAATATAAAGAATATATAATTGCTCTAAAGTCTGCTATGAGATAGCTTAAGGTTTAGCTTAACAGCAAATTAAGATTTAAATACTATATTAAAGAGAAGGCGAACACAGCATAAGCTACTGCTAATTATATCAAAAGCCTTAATAAAATGTATACTGGTGTACTACTTTATGCTATAAAAAAGGCGATATATATAGTTGCTATCTCTAAAGCCTTTTTTAGCTTAAAAGTATAGTACTTTAGTCTAACTAAAGCTGTAGCGAAATAGAAGACTGGTTTTTAGCCTAAGGTGTAGCACAGCCTATAAGACTAAATATATAAACTATAAGTGGTGCTAAACACTACTATAAGGGGATATATATTAGCCTAAAAGATAATACTAATATCTATACTTATATAAGAATTTAGCACTCTGCTAATTAAGTTATTACTTAATATAGCTTAGTAGAAGTACTTTTTATAACTACAAACTTTAGATAAGAACTACCTACTGATAATATATATAGCTAGCTATAAGCTATAGAGGAATAGAGGTAACATAATACAGCTTATTATCCTTATAGACTTACTATTAGAAGTTATTAAGTTTCTTCAGCTAATTTTCTACTTATAAATATATAGCGATAAACTTCATCTGCTAAAGCTGAACAAAGAAGCTGCTGCTATAGAATATTAAAAATAATTAGATTTACTTAATAACAACTAGATAGTTATCTATATAAATAGTTTATAACTTGCCTCTATATAAATAAGATATAGCTATACTATATTTTGCAACAGTGAAGTGATCTATATAAGCTGTTGCTTACTACTAAACACAGAGGTGTATAATGCTGAGGCAGAGGCTGCTAAAGCTGAATTATAAGTTGCTATATAGCTAAACCTAATAGATAACATTACAGTATATTTAGATAATAAAGTAGTAATATACTGCCTCAAAAGAACACCTACTATCTCCTCTTAAGAAGCTATATTTAACTTTAGAAAGACAGCTGCAATAATATTAATATTAATTTAAGTTTGATAGGTCTTTAGGTATAAAGATATTAAAGGAAATAAACTGGCAGATAAATTTACTAAGAAAGAGGTAAAGTATAAATAAGTAGATCTGCTTATATATATAGCTACCTTTAGCTATATAAAGAGGCTTACTAAGAAGGCAAAAGCTTAATCTTTTAATATCTAATAGGCTATAAATAGCCTAACTAGTTATAACAGTTTAAAGTTATTTGCTAATTTAAAGCTAACTTTTAAAATAAAAATATTAAACTAATAAGACCTATATTGCCTCATAGCAGCAAGAAGTAGCTATAGTGACTTTACTGCATACTATAAGCAATTCTAGCATAAAGATGCAGAACTTAACTGCTCTTATAGCAAACATAAAACATTAGTTTATTTGCTCTTCTGTAAAAAGAATAAGCATAAAGCACTTTAGCTGAAATAATAATAATACACTTTAGAATAACTTAATAAAAACTGAGAGAAGTTTATTAGCAATATATAACTACTATAATAACAAAAATATATACTGCATAATATAGCTGCTCTATTTAAACTTACTTAATACCCTTTACCCTTATATAAAGCTTAAATAAGCTAGATATAGAAAAACTTATTAGTTATTATATATGCTTTTTCTCTTTACTTTAGAAGCATAATATATATAGAGGATTACTCTTTTCACTTTAAAAGCAAAACACTTAATATAAAAGGCTGATTATAATTTAAGCTTATGCTCTATATTGCATTATTAGCACTGCTTTATTCAGCTTGCTTAAAGCTGCTAGTATTAATTTAGTATTAGTTCTCTATACCTTAGTAGGCTGGAGTAGGTAGAGAATATATATATTAACACTAAAATATTTCTTCTTTATATATTATATATAGCATAGAAGAGCATCTCCTACCTACTTTACGCAATATATAAGGTATTAAGACTATTACCTCTAAAGTGTTTAATGCACTATAGCTTAAAAAGAAACTATATATTAATATCTTATAGATCTATTATCAGAATATGCTATATAGTATAGAGACAGAAGGATATAATAGGTTAGGACTTAATTGCTTGCTTGCTTAAATTTCATTTATATTGTTCTGCTTTATTTATATAGCCTGCTTGGAATAGTTAGACACTGGAGCGTCTTTTACTTGGTACTAAGGCACCCCAGACGTTAAATAAATACACACACACACACTTATCGGCATTCCCGCTTTCTAGATGGATGGAGGGATCCGTCAGGTTGGGTAAGACTGTGGGTCCCAGTTATGATACCAACCAGAAGTTGATATACGGATATCGTTAAGTCGGTAGTCTAACCATTGACACCAGAGACCAAGTAAATGGGTCAGTATTTTACAGGAAATAGGGACGTAATTTACGTGCGTCGTATCAACATCTCCGGTTGAAATCGTGGGTTTGGCTGCATTGACTAGTTTAATAGCTTCATTACTCCAGCCAGTGCTAGAAACTGAAGACTGGCTTAAAAGTTGATACCATCATCATAGATGCGCAATCAAGAACACCTCGTCGAATCCGATCCATTATAAGTGGAAAATATCAAATATTGTCTTCCTGTTCCATACTTGAATACTTGAAAGATGAAGAGCCACGTGTACGGAGACCCCCACGACCCTGTCCAAGTTGCAGTCGTGCAAGCCGAGCCTTGTTGGTAAGTGATGGGCCGACCAGATGTTCATCGCATCTTCGGCAATTCTGTATATATCGTAATGCTAACAGCCGTTTCTTGGCCAGGTTCGATGTCGAAGCTGCTACTGTCAAGACATGCGAACTCATAACTGAAGCGGGCGCAAACGGTGCGAAGCTTGTAGCGTTTCCAGAGCTCTGGATTCCCGGATACCCCAACTTCATCCATGCGAAGGCCGCCAAGGAGACCATGGATTACAACCTCAAGTACTATCGCAACTCCATCGATGTCCGGTCTGAGCACATGGAGCGCATCCGAATGACTGCCAGAAATGCCAGCATCATGGTTGTCGTGGGCATCTCGGAGCGCGACAAAGGCAGTCTGTACATGGCCCAGACTTTTATAGGGCCAGATGGAGACGTGCTTCTCCACAGGCGGAAGTTCAAGCCCACCGCCCAGGAGCGAATTCTGTTTGGTGACGCAGTAAGTGGCTACTACAGTCCCAGGAAGGACTTTTACTGACCTCGCCGCATCGAAAGTCCGGTGAGTGCACGACAAACGTAGTTCAGACGCCCATCGGCCGCATTGGTGGTCTTCAATGCTTCGAGCACCTGCAACCGCTTCTGAAGTACAATACCTATTTTCAAGGAGAACAGATTCACGTTGCATCGTGGCCGAATCTCTTCCCTCCAGTTGGCAAAATGCCCTTTTTCAATACCGTCGAATCATGCATGATGGCTACGCACACCCTCGCCGTAGAAGGCGCAACATTTGTTCTTCTCGCTTCGTCAACCCAGACAGAGAAAGGACTTGTAGCCAACGGGCTTGTGGATGAGAGTGAGCATGCTGGTGAAGTAGAAAAGCCCCACACGGCGGTCGTAGGTGGTGGATTTTCCGAGATCATCGCCCCGGATGGTCGCACGCTGGTGAAGGCGCCCAGCCCTACGTTCGAAGGTCTTCTCTATGGAGAGCTGGACTTTGACGAGATATACATCGCGAAGAGTATTGTTGATACGGTTGGGCAATACTCACGCCCTGACCTTTTCACTCAACAGGTCAGGGGCAAACTCAGGCGGCAATGTGAGTACGACGAAATAAGCAATGTTGATCATGTCTCAAGGTTTCCCGATCTTCCGATAGGATAAGAAGGGTGAGAGTTGTGGGAAAACATCAGTTTCAGTTTCGTATTTGGTATATGAAAATGAGGAACGTCCTCAGGACGAAATACTCACTTGCTTGTGACTGGCTTGGGGGCATCAAACACTTTACCAGGGTTCATAATCCATCTAGTTACCGACAAAGTCAGATTCAACGTACCGCCCCAGGCTTAGAGCCCAAACTAAAGATGAGGAGGCGATTGACTGTACTTACTTGGGATCCACAGAGCTCTTCAGAGCTTTCATCAATGTAATCGTGTCGACACCTAGCTCATTCAGGAGGCATTCCTTCGGGAGTATCAATACGCTGTTTATGTGCGGGAAGGATAAAATAACAAACCTTCTTTCCGATGCCAATACCATGCTCGCCCTACACCTGTGTTACTACTTGGTCTCTAATACGGGCTTGGTGAAGACGGCAAAATGCTTACCGAGACTGTACCTCCAAGCTCCACGGCCCGATCCATCATCTTGTGCACGCAGGCCTCCACAGCCTGAACGTGCTTCTCGTTCTTTGCATCGTACATAACGGCTTGGTGAAAGTTTCCGTCTCCGACGTGCCCGACGATGCTAGCAAAAACTCCAAGTTTGTCGGATTCTTGCTTGGAAATATCTGTGAGGTCATGCTCAGTATCGTGCAGCCCGTGCTCCCAGATCTTCAGACGTACCAATAAGTTCTGCAAGCTTGGATATGGGAACGGCAACATCAGTTGACCAAATGTTAAAACCCTGAGGCTTGATGGACGTCATTGTCCACAGCGCTTCCTTCCTTCCCGACCATAGATCGATTTCTTCTTGCTTGTTCGTGGCAAACAGCATCTTGCTTGGGCTGAAGGGTTCTATAACGGACTTGACGGAAGATATATCACCCTGAACCCCCTCTTTAGTGCCAGAGAATCTGTGTCGAAACTGCCATTAGTAGGATTCCAGATGGTTCGCACTAGAGACCTGCAACGTACTTGAGGAAAAGCGTAGGGTTTTCTGGAACTTGCCAACGCCGTACTGCCGCACTGCCATGTTTGTTCAACACTCCCATCTGTACATCGTCCATAAGCTCCAAGGCAGCTAGCTGTATTCCTGATCGTATCAGCTTTGAGGCCGCAGTAGCAGCATCACTGATTGATGGGAATGAGACGACGGCGACGCCTGTCTCCTGCGGCAATACAGCAAGTTTACATGTGATTTCGGTGATCATGCCGAGTGTGCCCTCTGCTCCAACAAACAAGGAAGTCAGATTGTAGCCGGCAGAAGACTTTCTGGGCCGCTGTCTGGTTTTAACTATACGGCAATTGGTCGAAACCATACCACCAATCGTCGCCGTTGGTGACGGATCCATTGGCAGAAAAAGGCTGGAGCTTTGAATGCGCTTATTGAGATCTACCCAGTTTACACCAGGTTGAACCACCACGTCCATGCTGCATTGTGTCAGTAAACTATTTGGTCAAGGCGTACAGGGATGGAATCCTCCCAGACTCTTCCGGGTGAAATGCGACGACTTCATCCATAAACGTGAAGTCTATGCAGATACCGCTGTAAGGCGATGAAAAGTTGCCTTCGACCGACGAACCAGCCCCGAATGGTACTAAATGGTTAGTAGGGCAAGGCAAACTGGGCAAATGGGGCTCTAACCCATAGGAACGCTGTGCTTGTAACAAACTTTGGCGATTTCGGATACATCTTTGGTGTTATTCGGGTACACGATAGCAACGGGCCGACCGGTTGAGTTGGAAGTGGACCAGTCTGAGTGACCATGCGCTTCAATAACATCCTCATCAAAGCTGACAGCGCCGGAGCCCAAGATGACTTCAATCTCTCTTGCTGCCTTTACAACGCTTAGCCAAATGAGGTAAATACTTTTGCCATCTGAGTGACAACCAGAACGTTGGCTACATACCTGGAGCATAGTTGCGCTGTTTGCATACTGAATCTCAAGTGGCGCAGCAGATGGACTCAAGATTTGATGAACCCCCCATCCAAATGCCGTGGCACCAATGGCTAGCCCATAGTAAAAGGATGGGTTAGAGTAAAACGCGTTCCTTGTGGCAGGGGAGGCGGCGATGGTCTGGACGTGACGCGGATAGAACAGCCGGCCCGCCGATTGAGCGGTAGACTTCGCCTTCAAGGCGGCGCCAGGCCGCGTTCCTATTCTAATTGGGTAGCGAAACATGTCCAAAGACGATTGGAAGAGAGTGAGGCGGAATTAGTGACAAGAATTATGGCAGAAGACGAGCAAAGAGGGGTATCTACGGTAGGTCAAGCACGCTTCCGATAGTTTTAACGGAACCCCGCAACGCTGCCTATCACCAGATAACCGGGGTACGTCGGGCCACACCATGAACGACGGAGAATACTAAGCGACGGGGAAAAGCATCGGCATTAACACAGTAGCAGTGATCACATAATAGGATCGGAATTCGGGATCATCGAATCGATCACATGCATGTATGGCATTCTAAACGACGGGTTTATCGACACGTAAGGAGGTTCTTTTTGGAACAGTCCTCAACAGCTTTCAAGTCCATCCCAAGCATCTAAGCCGACATTCCATGCGGCCAACTCTCCTGTGACATTCGATTGCAATTTCGCAAACAAATTTCTCGGCCTGAAAACCAGTTTACATTTCTTTACAACATATTGCTTCAGTATTCTTTCCACCAAGTTGAATTGGCCCAATCTTGAGATGGCACCAAGCGCAATCGATTCACCAGACCAGATCATCTTTCCTCCAATTCCTGTCCTCAAAAGGTGTGTGAGCTCTGGCCCCCTAAAGCTACCGAATCACTGGAACTACGGTGTACTGACTGCCCCTTGTAGCTCCCTAGAGCCGTCTGACTTTCGAGCCGAACTGAGAGACAAAGGGTTTTGCGTCATCAAGGGGGGCATCCCAAAGGATCGAGCCAACCACTATCAGCAGAAGGCTCACGACTGGCTTCTCTCATTTGGCAAAGGGCTCAAACTCGACGATCCCCAGACTTGGATAGAGAGCAACCTCCCATTGACAAACAAAATCCGCGTGTATCATGGCTACTGTGTTGCCCACGAGAAGTTCATGTGGGATGTCAGAATGGAACCTGGTGTTCTTGATGCCTTTGGCCGACTATGGGGCACAAACGAATTGCTTGTCAGTTTCGATTGCCTGAACATCACCCTCCCGAATCGACCTGATTTGCCGGCCAGAAAGGCATGGGAGCACATTGATCAGAGCCCGATGAAGCGCGGGGTTCATTGTGTTCAGGGAATTATCAACCTGTCGCCCAATGGCCCCGAGGATGGAGGCCTAGTAGTGTATCCAGGATCTCACAAACTTAACGACGAGTTCTTCGATACTCACCCCGACATTGCCCTCCTGCCAAACAACAAGGACGTTTACCTCTTTTCCAAGGAGGAGTTGACCTGGTTTGAGGATCGTGGGCTGCGCCCGCACAAGGTTTGCGCCGATGTTGGCGACCTGATCATGTGGGACTCTCGAGTCATTCACTACGGCTCAGATCCCACACCCTTGGGAAACACAGTCAGAACGGCTATCTATGCGACGTATCAGCCGGCGAGACTTGCGAGTCCGAAGCAGTTGGCGCTGAAGAAGAACAGATTTGAGCACTTTGGTAGCACGACGCACTGGCCTTATGAACACATCACAGCCGGCCCTACCTATGCTCTTTTACCGGACGGAACAAGGGACCCTCAGGATCGTGACGAGCCACTCGAGAAGCCCGAATTCACGGACAAGCTGCTGAAGCTCGCGGGTGCCAGACCGTATTAGTAGGCTCCGCCATGTTGAAGCCGACAACATCGATGATTATGGTATCACTGGAGGGATCATGAAAACCTAGCTTGAACCAAGGAGACTTTCGTTATGTTTGTTTGACTACAGCAGTCATGAAACATCTTTTCTTTCTACAATTGTTCAGTAAACAGCATGAGATCAAATTGAATAAGTCTACTACACGAACCAAAGCTTGCTTTGATTATAATTATTGTCATCATTGTTTTTGGTATTGTCGTCGTCTATTATCGTCGTCCTTCGTAGTTGTCCGTCGTTGTTATCTATTATCGTCGTCTTATTATTATCGCTATCCCTATCGTTGTATCTACTATTAGCACCCTTTTAGAAGTATTAAGTACGCTACCAAAAAGTTTGGGGCCTGCCCAGATAGCCAACTGATACTGCCCGGCTAGCGAAGCTCATAGCAAGACTCTTTTGATGTATCAAATTCGGGAGAACGAACAACTTCCGATAACATCGTGAATGCTAGTGGCTCAATGGGCTTCTTGGTTCCTATCTATCGCTGTCTCTGTTCGTTTTCGGTATGTAGCTCGATCGACGTAGACAACACCACCACCACACCCCTGGGCGCGATGTCCCCCGGAGACAGGCCTAGTTGTCTCGCCTGCTCATCAACGACTGATGCCTCTAACTTAGCTCAGACTAGACAGAGTATGGAAACTCATCGGCTACGTCTGAGTTTGGGCCTGACATTGAGAGCGATAGATCCGGTCTTCGCTTTCCGAAGCCAACACGGAGGCAAATGAGAACAACGATTAGAGAGGAAAATGCATGGACGAAGTACAGGTCATGCGCGACCTTGGCTTATCTGAGGAGACCCCAGGAAATGTTGCTGGGTGGGTCTTGCGGGGAAATGAGAGGTGTCAGAGATGCCAAGTGACTTTAGTGGATCATCAGTAATATCCCGTCGTTTAAATCGATAGACCGTCGGCTTATCACAAAGTCACAGGTGCATTATCCGTTGTCATTCTCGCCGACACATCGCGAGTACACGAAGCTCAACGATGCAAAAGTTTTGCCGTTAATTGCGACTTGGAATAAGTAAAAGCCATGACCTATGTTGTTTTCAAGCGCATGCACATTCACTCTCTCTGTCTGTCTCGGTTTGCCACAACAAACAATAACCGCAACAATGGGCTTACTTGGTTTTGACGGGCCTCTTGGTCCGCTCCAATTTTACAAGTCGAGTAAAGTCACGATCGCTCTGACTATTCTTGCATCGTGTGTGTTTGCAACGGTAAGTCTGACGTCAGCTGCGCGCATTCTCGGCGAATACCAGCCTTTTCTTGCTTGCAGTTGTTCGCATGGACTAACAGCACAAACAGACGACGGGATACGACACTGCGCTCAAGTGTGTCTCTACCTGCTCATCAGTTTTGTTTACCAACTGACAACATAGAAACGGCATAAACATCCTCCCTTCGTACAATGAGACTCTCAAACTGACCACTGCTACGAAATCTTTCAATGCCGCTGCCTCGTTCCTCGGCTGGGCAATTGTGGCGACCTTCATGGGACCAATTGTGGATCGAGTCGGTCGGCGAACTGGTGTTTTGATCTCAATTTTTCTGAAGATAATTGGCGTTGTCTTCATGACTTTTGCCCAAAATGTCGCCATGTTCGTTGTTGGGCGAATGATTCTTGGGGCAGGATCAGGCACTTCCTCCATCGCATCATCGTCGTAGGTTCCTGGACCCATTACTATTGAACTGAAACCGGGCATTGTTAGCTGACTATGGGTTGTTCAGGTGGCTTGCGGAGACACTTCCCACGAAAGACCGAGCCTCTGGACTGAGCTTTATCTTTACTATTTACTACGTTGGTCAGTTTTTCCCCATTTTCACTGATCATACATGACCGTCTGACCATTTTAGGCGCCCTGATAGCTGCTGGGGTGACCTACCGGACCTCCCAAATATCTGGCGAGTGGTCCTGGCGGCTACCATGCATGTTGCAGGCTGTTTTTAGTCTATTTTGCCTCGTCGTGCTTCTCTTCGTCCCGGAGTCTCCCCGCTGGCTAGCTCATAAGGGCAGGCTGCAAGACGCCTTGGCATCAATTGCGTCGACTCACAGCGATGGAGACCAAGATGTTCCAGCTACCTTGATACAACACCGAGAGATTGTCGACATGTTGGAATGGGAGCGCTCGTCCGGCCAAAAGACGACGTATGCAGAAGTGTTCCGCACTCCAAGCTCGAGGAGACGTTTGATGCTAGCAATTTCAATGGCAGTTCTTGCTATGTCAAGTGGTGAGAACGCCCAAGGACCCCGAAGTGGTCATTTGACTTCCATAACACAAAGCTAACGTCCACTCAAGGCAACAATATTGTTTCATATTACCTAGGAGACATGCTCACGAAGGCCGGGATCAGCAATTCACAGACACAACTACAGATTGTGAGTCTCCGTTACAAACCCCCATCACAGCTCATGATGTGCCTAACAGTCGAGGCAGAACATCGTCCTTAGCGCCTGGTGTCTGATTATTGCTTGCATCGGAACGTACCTCATGAATGTCGCTGGCAGGAAGACAATGTGCCTGATTTCGGTCGGCTTCATGACGGTATTTCTTTTTCTGGTTGGTGCTCTAACGAAAGGTTGGTTGTCCCTCAAATGGTCTCGGATTATCCGTGAAGCGCTAATCAGTTATCATGCAGTCTACGGAGGCGGTGAAAATACCTCAGGCGTTTATGGAACTGTGGCCTCTGTTTTCCTATTCCAAGGAAGCTATGCAATTGGCATTACCCCACTTACAGTGCTTTATCCACCCGAGGTACTCAACTATTCGATTCGAAGTAATGGGATGGCAGCTTGGACATTCGCAATCACATGCGGCGGGTAAGCTCTTCTCGGTACCTAGATATTCCTGTGCATGTTTGACTGACGGTATGGATAAACAGCCTCTTCAGTGTCTTCGTGTGGCCATTCGCTCTCGCTGCTATTGGTTGGAAGACCTACATGATCAACGCAGGATGGGACGCCATTCAATTCGCCTTTGTGGCATACTTCTGGATTGAGACAAAGGGACTGACCCTGGAGGAAATTAATGCCAAGTTCGATGCACTACATGAGACGGACAGGAATGGCACTGAAGGGTTAAACGCGAGCGGCATGATTCTCGAGGGAGTCGCCAAAACGACAAGCATAGACGCGGCTAGCTCTGTTAAGTTACTGAAGGATGGCATCAAAGCCGCAAGTCAGAGTCTTTAGGTATAGCATTGGAGGAAGGTGAATGAGGTCCACAGCATGGGGGCGCATCAGAGAGAATTGTGTCCAGGATTGGTTGCTAGAGGCCTGCGCACATCCATGGATGGATTAGGTCTGACGGATTGAATCGAATTTTGGATTTGCGAAACATCCTCACTTGTTCTATTTACTTGCCTGAGCCCATGTGAATATGATTTAAGCTGAATATATCAATCTCTGAGATGGAGACTTGTATGACATCTGCGTTTAAATACATACTACCCGAAGACACGCTACAATTCATCTCATCAAATTGCCTCCAGAATCAAAACGATTATTCAAGCTCCATGTGATCAACATATTTGATGATCAGGTAGAGCGGGAGCACTTATTCAGAAGCCATCCCAGACCAAGCGTTCTATCATTCCGAAACTTTTCACACATCGAATGACTTGGGTACAGATACCAGAATACATGGGGAAGACCCGGATACATGTCCAATCTGGTTTCAAGGCTATGTTCGTGCCTCAAAGCACGCTCATATACCAGCCCGTCATCTCTTTGGATGTCTGCTCCACAAACCTGGAAGTATGTCGGCGGTAGAGCCTCATGCCCGGTGCTCCAATTCAGCGGGTTCCATAGATCCGATGTAATGTCTGGAGCAACGGCTGCTCGGAACAAGGCCGTTGTTCTCTTTGACAAACCGGTTTTGCCGTCGTTCTGACCATTGCTCCGATACCAACCCTTGTACCTGGCCGGGATGGCATCTGGTTGCACGATGGATGTTGCATTCAGATATACCCCGGTCAGGGGAGGTGACAATGATTGATCTCGGGCCATGTGAGATAACGCGGCGGCCATTTGGCCACCAGAGGAGGTGCCGCCCAGGACAAATCCCTTGGTCAAGTCCGCCCCAAGAACTTCAGCGTTTTCGGTTACCTTCGTCATGGACCCTCTGGGTCAGCCAAAGGCCACATAGCCATGGGTGACGATAGCGAGATTGACATACCCAATGTAAAGCATCCCAACAATCTTCATACGCCACTGGAAACTTAACCTCGGGTGAGAGCCGGTAATCGAGGCTCAGTGATACACAGCCATGAGCCTTTGTCGCCTCAATGCAGGCCAGTGCCTCCATCTCGGCAGATCCAAATAGGAAACCCCCGCCATGGATCAGAACGACCGCGGGTGCCTCAAGCGCAGTGATCACCTTCGGTCTGAAGACTAGAGCACGTCCCGTTGTTCCGTCTCGACGCGGTATGAGAATCTCACTGAAAGACACCTCGTTCTTGGCGGCCTCCAGAAGGGTCAACATGTCCCGCGTCATTCCCTCGACCCATGCTTCTCGAACAGATGTGAGTTTGGAAACATCGACGGGAGGAAATCTTCTCGGGGCATTATCCTGAATCATCTGGCCCCTGGGTCAGTGAAATAGCAAAGACTACAAGCCACAGTTACCTACTTGATGAAGTTCTTCGTCAACTATGCCCCAGAATTGCCATGACTCAGGATCGTCGATGTCAGCGGACAAATGGGGTTGCTTTTCGTGATGCATTGTTGTCAGCTCGAATAATCAAGTGAGCCGGCAGCGGACTTGGCTTGATTCCGTTGTGTTTGCCGGCCAGAACACAATGGTCCATGCTGTTGCAGGCTTTAATGTTCACAAGCGCCTTCGGCTATCAGCCTCTGATTTGCCTTTACTCACATCAAGTATGCCTGCCTCCTGTGTACACGCTGGTCTCTAGACCTGCAAGTGGCTGGTCATCACAAAGCTTGCACACGACGGTGTCTAACATCAACTACTAGGATTAGTCGCCGTGTGAGCAACGATGTACATCCATGTAAACGACGGCGTATTCCAATGCTGAGTGGATGGCAGTGGGGGCTCTTCCCCGCCCGCATCCCGCGGGACGGTGCTCCGTTTCCGCGGGCGCATGGAGCAAAAAGGTTCCTATCGGTCGGACCAGTCCTGAACTTCGCATTCGTAAACGACGGAATATTCTGGGGCGCGGAAAACAAGGATGAGATCCGATCCTATCACCCCGGGTGACAGATACGAGATAGCCGACATCTATTTGCCTTGCGGAGGCTTGTCAACTCCATCAACCAGAGTGAGCCCCAGCTAGACGGAAGCATTCAGACAACTGGGTCGCAACGAGAAGTGCCTCAGCTGGAGTCTGGCACAAGAAGCCACAATTCCTGCTGCGTCTGCTGCAATGGGCCGCAGAACCACTGCATGCCAGAGGTGCAAGTCCATCAAGGCCCTTTGCACACGGGATCTTCCTTGCACTCGTTGCCGCCGGCTGTCGCTCGCATGCTCCTTTGACGCCAGCGTGGGGGACCAGCCCACGGCTTTGCCCCATGTCGACAAATCTAGCAAGAAGAAGGCAAAGCACCGCAAGTCCGCGACGGGATGTTTGAACTGCCGGAAAAGGCGCAAAAAATGCGACGAAAAGACACCTACTTGCACCGATTGCAAACGATTGGGTTTTGACTGCAACTGGCCGACATCCGAGGCTGGTGAAAGTCGCGACAGCCACTCTGACCAGAACCACAGCCCACCTCTGCTGTCGAGTAGTGATGTGCTTCCCAGCAGTCCAGACCTGTACCAAGAATGGGCCGACGTCGATGTTCCGGATGGCAGCCATCTGTCTACTCAGTTGACCTCGTTCTCCAATTGGCTTTCACTTATAGAATCGGATGATCGCCTCGAGACGAGAAAAGCTGCGGCTCTCGCAAATAGCACAGCCCTTGTGGGCTTAGGCATGCCATGCGCCAGCGATGATGAGCTGGGTCTGGCTACGTTCCTTCCATCCACAGCTCTCAATAACCTAACCGGAGTAACGCCAAAGGTGTTGAAGAGCTGGACGATCGTGGAGAGACACTTGCTGAACCATTTTCTTCAGACTGTGGCTCGCGTGCTGGCAGTCGTAGATGATCGCTTCAATCCATTTATACGTGTCATCGTGCCCATGGCACTCGAACAACCGGCGATGCGCCACGCGCTAGTAAGTTTATCTGCAAGTCACCTGTCGCAAGTTTACCCAGACTTTCAACACGACCTATTCGTTCACAGGAGTCAGACATTACAAGCACTGATGGCTGAGCTGGATGATCACCGAGAAGGCTCCGTATGGCCACTCGCGGCGACATTGCTGCTTTGTTTGGCGGAGGTGAGTGCTGTAAATCTGAAGCTATCCTACCAGGACTGACAATGTCTAGGTATGTCTTGGAGATTCAAGAAGATGGCTTTTTCATCTACATGGAGCTAGATCTCTTCTGCTCGAAGCAAATCTCCTATCAGGCCCAATGAATGCACTCATCGAGATATACAACTATCTGGCCTGTATGGCATCAATCACTTCCGACAAGGCTCCTGAGATATTTGGTCGTCGTCTCACGACATCTAGCACTAACCCAGAAGCAACGAATGAGCATATACTTCATCCCCTCTTTGGCATCTCGGTCGACTTATACGAAACACTTACACAAATCAACAAACTTGCTTCTCGTCAAGTTCATGAGAATACCGCCGATTTTCAATCAGAAGCCAGAGAAATTGAATTAAGACTTCAAAGCTGGCAGCCACCGCCTGTGGAGGATTCTCGACAATTGACCGAGGCTAGAGCCGTTGGCTTTGCACTGCAATGGGCTATCATCATGCGTCTTTTGCAGGTAACGAAGCGGATGAATAACGGAGATGCACAGATGAGAAAAGGGTCAGACAACATACTTTCAGCTCTTTCGCTCATACGTCCAGGTTCCGAAATGGAGGCCCGTATGCTTTTCCCGCTTTTCATGGCCGGAGTCTGCAGTATGACGAAAGCAAGCCGCTTGACAGTTGAGTACAGGCTCAATGCTATGGAAACCACAATTGGATTCGGGAACATCTTTGTAGCTCATCGTCTTTTGGATGAAGTTTGGAGACAGTCCAATCAACATGAATGCGTGAATTGGGAGGAGCTCAAGGAAAGGAAATATCCAGGTCTCGTTCTCTTTTAGCAGATCGCTCCTCAAGAGGACTGCAACAAGATGCTCTCTACGATTTTTGAAAAGCGCTAAGCTCATATACGAACAAGCCAAATTGTGCATTTAAATAGCGCTACGTGCGGTCGTGTTTGTACCATTTAGGTCGATTCAAGTCAATTTATTGGGGCCTTGCTATGCGGGCACGCAGGCCTAGTGCTATGGACGACAGAGACGATAGATACAATGCAATGGAATTATAGAGGATAAAGTACGAATTAATGATTATGTACTTCGCACGTTTGGCTTGGAATATTTGCCCTGATAGCAAAGCTTATCGGGCTTACTTCACCACGTTAGCATCCGACGGCGACGGGATGTAACCTACGATACGAACTTTTCGAAGGTCATTGGAAGATTTCCGTAGTGCTGCGGATACAGATAGGAACACGCATCCGGGCCGCAATTGCGGTCGAATCGGGTGTTCGTAAGCATCCCCCGGCTCTGGGGCACCACCCCCCCCCCCCCCCCCCCCCACTTATCCCGTCGTTTAAACAACAATCAACTTTCGCCGCGTAGATATATTTGTTCCCTTCGACTCTCAAGCCAATCTCTACGATTTTCACTGCAGCGTGAGATGTGACAAGCCAGAACCGACAATTACTTCAATATGAAAACTACAGAATCCTTCAAAGCAGAGGTCCCTAAGCCTGCGAGGCGAATTGCTGGACAACGGCAGGATGTCTGGTTAATTGGATCTCGCTTCTATTCGAACAACCACGAAACTGACTTCTGAAATAGGACCATCATCAATGATGCTGCTGCTAAGTCAATGGTTCGTAAACGTGATATTTTCCCTGGGTAACATCTCTGACAAGCACTGCAGGTCAAGCCGGTCGTCAATATGGGCCAGGGTTTCTTGTGCGCCGAGCCACTGGCTATGACACGTTGAGTATAATCTAATATGAGTATCAGCGGTTACAACCCTCCGGAGTTCATCATAAACGCGGCAAAAGAAGCAGTCACGAAAGTAGACTCGAATCAGTATTCGCCAACAACAGGAAGACCGTCGCTTAAGCGCGCTATAGCGGAGTCGTACTCTGAGGCTTTGGAGACAAGAATCGACCCAGACACCGAAGTGACCATCACGACTGGAGCCAATGAAGGTATTGATCGAGACCCTTTTGACAACAAGCTGGTGTCGGAAGTACTGAGACTGGCCGCTGATCTTTTCGCTAGGCATGTTATGTGCCTTCCTCGCCTTCGTGGATGAGGGCGACGAGGTCATCGTATTCGAGCCGTTCTTTGACCAGTACATCAGCAACATCGAAATGGCGGGTGGAAAGGTGCGATATGTCCCTCTCAACCCGCCCAAGAGTGGAAACCATGCCACGTCTTCGTCAGCCGACTGGGTTGTGGACATGGGGAAGCTGCGAGACACGATCAGTCCACGGACTCGGATGATCGTCATCAACACTCCCCACAATCCGGTGGGCAAAGTGTTTTCTCACAGCGAACTCGAGGAAATCAGTCAGCTTTGCGTCGAGAATAACATCATCATATTGTCCGACGAGGTGTACGACAGTCTTCACTACGTCCCTGTTACACGCGTCGCCACTTTTTCGCAGCAAGTTCGCAACTTGACACTCACTGTCGGCTCAGCCGGGAAAAGCTTCTACGCGACTGGCTGGAGGATCGGTTTCCTCATCGGGCCTCAACATCTCATCAAACACGTGAGCGCCGCACACATTAGAGTATGCTACTCAAGCCCAAGCCCGTTGCAGGAGGCTTGTGCTACCGGCTACACGCTGGCGGGAGTGAATGGATTTTGGCAGGAGTCGCGCAGCAGCATGCAAGGCAAGATCAAGCGGTTCGTCGAGGTTTGCCACGAGCTTGGATTGCCATATTCCGATCCGGAGGGCGGCTACTTTGTCTTGGTCAACTTTTCAAAAGTCAAGATCCCCGACTCATACGAATTTCCGGCACATGTCGCCTCCCGTCCTCGAGACTTCAAGTTGAGTTGGTTCCTTATTATGGAACTGGGAATAGCGGCTATACCCCCTACTGAGTTCTATCTTCCGGATAATTCGTCTCTGGCAGAGAACTACCTGAGATTTGCAATTTGTAAGGAGGACTCGGTGTTGGAAGATGCAAAAGAGCGTCTCCGTGGTTTGAAGAAGTATATCAATCCTTAGACGCATATGCATGAAGTAGGACCGACCCACTTTCACAGTACAACATTCTATTACGTTTGCTACAACAAAGTGCAGGGGAATTAAGATTTCGAAGAAGTCACAGTCGCTGTTGTAGACGCACCATCCCTGTTTTCAACTCGAGTCTCATACACCGTCAGATTCTTACGCCTCAAGTTACGTCTTTGTGGTTGGATCCAGTTCAAGTGTTCCCGCTGCATAGGCGGTTACTCTCGGCCATTTTCGAAGAGCACTAGGTGTATTTCTGTCAGTCGTCGATGGTTCTTAACAGCCTCTGTCTGAAACATTGTCCTTGACTTCGCCACCGTTGTCATAATTGTCGCTATTTCTATTGTCGTCTTCGTTGTCGTTATTGTTACTGCCGTCCTTGCTATCATCATCATCGCTGTAGTCGTATGGGTGAAGTATAAAGCTTCCGAAGTTCAGAGACCTTGCTTGGCAGGACATCAATCTTCACGTGTTTCCGCCCAAGTCTGTATTACACTCAGCTTCCAAGGTTCTCAGCATAACAAATTTTCCACAAAACTTGATTATGAGACGACTCAGTTTTCTTCTGCAATTTCAGTTCACTGTGTGACTTGAGCCCGTCGATCTTTCGACATTGGCAACGACGCTCTCGCAACGCCATGTTCTTCCGCACCTTAAGCCACTCGTCCCTAATTTTGTCGAGACGCCCATGCCTCCCCTCTTCGAGGTTCCGTCAACGCAGGACTGCGTCGAAGCGCGACACTACTCCGCTTCGCCTCTCATTTGAGGTTCCAAGTCGGAAACCATGCATCACCGTTGGATGGGCCAACAGCCGGCAATTTTCTACTTTCCCGCGACTTTTAACACCATCGAAAAGCCAAGATTATAAATTGTTGTTAGGACCTTCTACAAATCGCAGCTTCGAGCTGTTGTCGGAACCTCCGAAAAGCAACAAATTTAAATTGTTGAACCCTCCGAAAGCATGTATGGAAGACGTAGAGGTCTACCACAGCAAATCCATCCCAACCTACATCTCACCGGATCTACATCGTATGGTTCGAGGCATCAGGCATCACCAGTTATTTGCGTTTTCGGCAGAAGTTACAGAATTATGTTCACGCCCTGGAAACGAGCTATAAGCGAGGGCCCGCAATGCCCGCCTCAGCATGAGTAACATCATACCAGAGATGCCAACAGATACAGTGACACCTTACTGCATATGGTATCCCGATGTAGCCATAGAGGAGACTTATCGCGAACTATCTCGGCGGTATCCAAAGATGTGGTATCAGGTTGGAAGAGCTTGCGCAGTAGCAGGTTATAACAGGCTATACGATGAGCTCCAACTACTTCCGGACGTCTCCATCGCTGAAGAGGCTGAAGATAATAACAACGCCTACATCCGAGACGCTATCACAAGCAAGCAAGTGAGGTACGCCGTTATGAACGACTACACCAGGACTATCAATATCGATGCACCGAGAGCCGGCGTGAGCCTTAACGGGGACACGGTGGTCAGGTCATCTCTCGAAAAGAAGCGCCCTCTTCATCATAATACAGACGAGTTTGATTTCCTTGAAGATTCCAACCATTACTTCGATATACAAGAGGATTGCCGCGTACGCCCCTTGTATTGGCGTGGCCCTGAGCATACGATCCTCATTCTGATGGCTGCGTGGGATGGGAATATTGATCGCCATTCACGTCTGAGGCGTCCGACAACTATCAAAAACGAGATCTCAGCCGTCATTCGCGGAGCATATCATCATACCCCCTTTGCGAGATGGCTGGATGGCTGCCTGACCGACCTTTTCCTGGAAAGTTGGAAAGCAGGCTACTTCGACAAGCCATAAACGCCCGGTTCATAATGAATAATGATTTGTCCAGGGTAGATAGGTTTACGCACGGCGATGCCCTTCCGGAAGTTTTCTGGTGGCCCCACTGTCCCCATGAAGACACGCTACGGGAGTTTGCATGGCGACGGCCCGACATGAAACACCAAATAGCCCTGGCATGTATGTTGGCCAGTATCAACGTCTATTTGATGAGCTGATAGCCGACTTGGAATCCACTCAAGACTTATTGGACAGTGTCCAGATGAGCACTACCGAAAGCAAGTCAACCGGTGCGCCCAGGCGCGCGGGGTAGACTTTTACTCGATTAGAGGAGTTGACGGTTGGGACAATGATCATTGGGCAAGAAGCAGAAAACACCTTCGGCCCCGTAAAGAGATGGGGCAGTTCTGTGCACTTCCCCAAAGAACTAATCAATAGACCTGACCAACACAACGAGGACTGGGAGGAATGGGACCACCCAGTGGGTGAACTATTCAATTATCACATGCATCTTCAGTTCGCAGATTGGCAAATCTTCATAAAGGCGAAGGATGACGCTAGAGAATCGTTGGGAAACACATACGGATGTTTGTATTACTTATCTGGGGACGATTTGAGACGACGTTCAGAGCCGGGCCCTGTGCCACTTTTTCCGAAGAAGTTCGACACAGATGAGGATGACGCCGATGAGTAAGAGGATTGTAGCGCATTTCAGGAAAAGATTTTCGATATCTAGGTGGATGTAGGTCGCTTTCAGAAACAAGAAAGGTCAAATAAGAGCTGCATGTTGCACAAAGTCTCTGGCCATTCGCGGCATGACGAAGATAGAGGTGGGAGCTGCAACAGGTACGCCAAGAAGGATAAGGGGAATGACCGGAAGGATATCACAGTTGAGCAGAAACAGGCTGCGAGCGATGAGGACGATATGAAGAATAAGGACAGTAACAACACCCACATATTCTCCCAGATAGTGGACTCCCTGGAACCATCGTATACAATGAACATATCCACTCAACTCATTCCATCTCGGAGACCCAAAGACCGAACAGGTCGCATCACCACACCGCAAGCGTGAGCTAGCTAGATGATCGGGTTATGCTTTGCCGGTTGTCGGGTTCACAATCGAAGGAGATCGAGAAACATCCTCTCCTGGAAGTGTGTCATGTCATGAACAGCCGATAAGACAGTATTGCCGCAACTCGCAAAAGTTCAATGTTTCACCAGGGGAAGAAATTTCGCAAATTCTTCTGATACTTCTCTCCTCCAATTTTCCCAAAGACGTTTCTGGACCTCGTAAACATGGATATCTCGGGTTCTTACGGGCGCTGGGGGCCAAAAAATGTCGCGTGCCGTCAATCCCTCGGAAGCGATCGCCTCGGGCTCCGCGAAGTTTCTTCAAATTTTTCCGCGTCAATTCTTTTTTTGGAGCCCACCGCAAGGACCCCTTGGAGACTCTCCTGCCGATCAGTCGGGATGTTTGACGAGGAAGCGAGAGAAGACTGCAAATTAACAGCAATCTGGGATGGCCCTGCAGAGTCATTTAGACGGTTCCAGACCGTGGCTCGGGGTGAGCGCACGCCACATGTGGCGCGTGGGGGAGTTTGCGAGATAACGGTGAGAGTTGAGTCAGTGACGTTGTTGTGATCTCGGCGGTCCCGAAATAGCTCAGGTGGAATGTTGAGATATAAGACAACGACGATGGAAACAATTGAGGGTTCTGAGAAATCCAGAAACCTCAAGCTTCAGCACTGTATAATATCGAATCTATTAATTCAGACTTCGTCGTCACCTCAACTTCATCATGGTTTCCGCATCAGTCCTGCTCACCATTGCGTAAGTCGCGATCAAAACGCCTCGACGATGCCCGATCCCCAACTCACAAATCACAGCGCGTGCATCGCCGGCTCGGCAGCGTCCATCGCAGACTGCGCCGGAGAAAACTACGCCGGCGTCTGCATGGACGCCAGCGCTCCTGGCCTCGCCCATGACGGACTTACGCAGAGCTGCTGCCAGCCTCCCCACGGCACGACGTACAATGACGGTCCCGGAGTATTCGTAGGTTTCCCCTTTTCAACATTCCCCAGAACGCTGTGCGGAGCTAACACCTTTCTCTGCAGTGCTGCGTCCGAGGAACCGAAGAAAACATCAAATACCTGCAGGCATGCTGCTCAGGCAGCGGCCAGAGAGACGTCCTTTTCAACCACGCCGGAAACCTCTGAATCCGGAAGAGTACAACTTGAATGTAACAATACACAAGCGGGCCGGGCTGGGATAAACAAAAGTTTTCGATTTTCAGGGACATAGACAAAAATGGGGGGTTTCATGACATGGACAAAAGTTGTTTCATTTTAGAACATAGACAAGAGTACTCGTTTTTTTCCAAGATATACAAGACAATATATCCAAATTGAACCGCTTTTTCTGGAGATCTCACGTATTTCTCTCGTGTTTGGATCTCTCCCAGGCAACTTGTCATCACTCTGCATAGATATTGATGCAGTTGAAAGCTTTGTTTATTACGAGGAACAAAGGTAGGCAGACCGCTTTACAGTATTGAACTGTCCGTGCAGCGGAGGACTTGCTTACAATTTCCTTCACCACATTCCTGTACACGCACCCTCGCCAGTATCATCCTCGTCGGAGGACGGAATGTTGCCGCGCACCTCCACGCTGAAATTTGCCTGACACCCCCGTTCGAAGCATCGCGTGTGGCGGGGTCATCCACCCACAGCACGAACGTGCCGTCGGGGGTTATCTTCGGGGCCAGCTCATCGTGGCGCGCGAGCACCTTGTCCGACCTGGTTGATGGCAAAGTCCGTGTCAAGATGTGCGCCGAGGAGATTGTCCAGGCTCTCAATGACCACTTTAACTGTGTCTGTTCCGTCAGTGAAGTCCCCATCCTTTAGCTGCAGCCGGGCGAAGCAAGAGATGTAGAGGAGCGGTAGGCTCCGGGCCTTCAGCTGGTGGGGCTGGCTGGCATTGCTTCTTCTTCGTTGTGAAGAGTGATGTGCGAGTGGTGTTCTTGCGTTTCTCTTCCAACAGGCATCAACCCGATGGCGGGGCTGGCGATTGCGATTAATCTTGTTAGCAGCTTCTGGCTCCACTGACGGAGCTTCGGCAACGTCGTCCAGTTGATGCTTTGCGTGTAAGTGTGAGGGTGTTTGGAAATGTTGAATATTTAACCTCCACTCTCCGCATTTCGGTTGCCTGAGCATCACAGGTACCTTAAAGGTGCGCACGCCCGGAGGTTCATGTTGCAATTCCGATGACTTCAAGGTAGTCTGACAGGACAGAACTTCCTGGTAAGCTGATTTCGGTTGCCTGCTTGAATCAAGGTCAAAGTAGGCTGCCGGTTCACATGGATTCGTCTATTGCATATAAGTGGCATCAGCTGTTCTCGGTTCATTTTCAATCGTATCTGGTATCCAAAGACTGGCGATGGTATGTAGACGCTGGCAAATATAGAATGAAAACATCAAGTCTCGATTACCTACAGAGTATATCGACTCAAAAACACAGCAAAATAATGGAGACAAAATACCCAAACCCCGGGCGACACATATCCCACTTCCTCTTACATCCCCAACCCCAAGGAACCCGAGAGCTGTAGAAATTTGCACATGAAGCTTATCCACGTCCTGCATACTAAATGTAGCCTTTTTTTTTCATCTGACAAAAGGAACACGAAGAGAGAGAGAATCTTGTTTTTGTTGAGAAAGGGGGCCAGTGCATGCAGCAGCATTATTCCGACTCTCCCTCGGCCTGAAAAGCCGACATCACGGGAAAAAAAAAGCCGACGTTGCGAGAAAGCGCCCTCCAAAATCCGAACAATCGCAACTCCCAACTCCGAAAAGCCTCATCTTGTTTTTGTTCCATCCCATGAAAGGTGCATATCACGAGATGCCCGTTGTGCAGATGACAGGACGACGTCTCACCAATGTCGCATCTCCCGAAAGCTTTGGGCCCCCCCGACGGCGCTAGTGGGGCCGAGATTACCGCCGGCCACCCTACCTCGGCACCACTCTGGGGTGAGAAGCGAGCCCCCGGAAAGCGCGGGCCACCCTTGGACTTGGACCGACGGACGACAACAACAAGGGCGACGACGACGGCGACACAGCAGCGAGGAATCGTTAGTCAGCTGCCATTTGATCCTTCGGCGAGAAGCCAAGACTGTGGCGTCGGCCTTCACTTGCGTCACGGTTTTACATGTTTCAAAAGTGGCGTGATGTTCGATAGGTATGAAGTGAAATAATCAAAAAATGATAGATTCATTGAACTCATGTAGTATCAAAAAACGCCATGGAAAAATAAGCAACCAAATGACTATGCTAATGACGATGTCCGTCGTCCGACCCGTTGCCGGGCTTCGTCCTTGTCTCTCCTCAACTTGGACGGTGTTCTTCTGTATCTCGCCCTCCTGTCGATCCAGGGCTTCTCTACCGCGCAAAACAAACACGCATTGACTAGGCCCTGTATTGACAGGCTCACTAGTGACAAGAGCACGACCACAAACGGGCCGGCTTGTTCTGGGTTGTCCCAGCGCATGACGTGGGCCACGAAGGGGACGGCCCAGATAAGTATGTATACAAGGGGGTACACGAAAAGTAGGCGTAGTTGACGGCGGATCTTGTCGCGTGTCTTTGCCATGCCTGTGCCATCCATGGCCGGGTGGAAGAGGAAGGGCGTGGCGTTGTGGTCGGGATCCGAGTCGAGCGTTGTGCCGCGCCGGAGTATAGACCAGATGTTGGCCAGGGATTTGGCGCGGGCTGTCGTCGGGCTGTGTGGCGGGTGGCCGTAGGTGCTGAAGCTGTGACGGTGGGGATGGTGGTTGTAAGACGGGCTCAGGTCGATCGTGTCCCGTCGGATGTAACTTTGCGGAGGTGGAGATATTGGCTCGAATGTGGCAGATAGAGGACTGGTGCTGGGGTCAAAGCTGGCATGTTCCACACTCTCATCCTGCTCGGGAATGCGGCCGTCCTCGTTTCCGTATGTCGGCCAGTTCCACTGAATCTTCTGGCGGCTGTGGATGAGTTCAATGTCTGCCGTCATTGTGGTGGTCGTTGACGAAGTCCGTTGCCTTTCCGAGTCCTCCATCGACGTTTCCGAACCGCGGCGTGAGCTAGGAGTAGGAGGCACCGAGGGTATATGAGCCCAATCATCGTGCATGTGCGTCGCACTCGCTCTTCTCATGGCGCTAAGGCGACCGAATCGTCGAATGCGCAGGGTAACGTATGTGTAGATATAAGCATATAAGGCGACGATGGTGAGCAGAATCATATATCGAGGGACCCAACTGAGAGCAAGTCTGGTCCACTCTGGGCGAACGGGTAAGTAGCAGTATTCACCGTTGTTCGCATAACCGGGTGAGTTGATGAACGCTAGTGAGGCCATCAATAATGGCAGGAGGATGAACACGGCGAATGCAATCCGGCGGTGGGGGTAGAGGCCGCTTTGTCGACCGGAATATCTGGGGCGGAAAATGTAGATGGCCGTGTGTAAGGCGATGAGAACGACGGCAATATCAGATGCTTCGATGCCGACCGAAAGGAAGAAGCCGCTCGCTTGACAAAATGAAGAGTTGGAGGGGATCGGACCATTTCTGAAATCGGCGATGGGGAAAATGATGAACCATAGCGACTTGAGCATATCGCTCGACATGAGCAGCATTATGAGACTAACCATGGTTAGCGATGTTCCTGGTTGATGCTCATGACCCCTCCAGCGAGGCTGTCGGGGCAAAACATGACTTACTCATGTCTGAAGCTCCGTCTCATGCGGGAAAACCAGTAGAAAGCAAGGGTGACGGATGCGAAGCTCAGAGCGGCAACAGCTAGTGACGTTGATTGAATAATTGTCCATTGGTGGTCAGTCAGGCCGTCGGGAACGCGGTCCCAGGCAGGGCTCCGGCGAGCACTGATAATCTCGGATGCGGCCGCAGCTGGCGGTTGCGATGCATCAGGGACCTCCGGTGCGTAGGGCCAGGGTGCCATGGCGGCTGCGTTCTCCTGGACGCCTGAGCCTGGAATCGAGGAGAAAAATTGGTTCACGTGGGAGGCTTTGGATTCCTCATGTTGATGGGTGTGGCGAGAAGGTCGTACCAGTTGGTGATGCTTGTGTTCACAATCGAGTCGTCGGCGGGGTCGAGTCCGGGTCTCTCAGGGCTACCTCCAAGCTTTCCGTTGCCGATGCATCCGCCTCTTGGTTTGCGATGGGTGTTCCCAAACCCCTTGGAGAAATATCCAGTTCCCAGAAATCTGACCTTCCTCAAATCCGCAGTCGTGAAGTCGAGGGTCCTTTATGTCTGTCGCAGTGTGGGCGCAAAGGAGTGCTGAACAGGTATGATGTGTAGCTATGTCGCTCCGCCGAAAACAGACGTTACTTTGTTCGATGGTCGACCCTGGCGATGATCGCAAAGCGTAAAGCGAGCGTGTTCGCACCGAGCTTCTCCGCCGAATGATTATCAAATTCAGTCGATAGGTGTGGGAGTTTTCTCTTTGGGAACCGGAGGATGGGCGAAGTTGGGAGGGAAGGGATGATGGCGGATATAAGAAATGGCGGTGCATGGGAATACAAGCGCCTAGCCTCTGTCCGCGTCTTCAGCTCTGGCAGCAACGCAGGCGTGGAAATTGAAGTCCGTCCTCCAACAGGCATCGGATTACTGTTCAGAAAGGGCGACAGAAGCTTAAAAAGGGACGGACGCAGGCGAGACAATGCAGTACGAATAGGAGAGACGGGAAGCGGATAGACTCGAAAAAGCAAGACAGGCTGTTAGCGTCGTGGTTTGAGGCTTTTGGGCAGAAGACGGTTTGGCCAATGAATGAGCAGCCAGGGGCAATAGGCATCCGGTGCGGTGTGTGCGTCTGTGTGTTTGTGCGTCGATCGTGTGATGGGGGGCGTGGGATGCGGCGCGGGTGTTTGTCGAGCGAGGATGCGTTGAGTTTGGTCTGGGTTGGAGCCATTGAAAAGCGTCCAGTGTCAGTGTTTGGGAGAGTGTGGGTGGCTGGCGGTCAAGTCTGTGCCGGGGGGGGAGGGTGTATGAGAAGGGGTTGATCGCTTGTGTTGGTACGGAGCAGGTCCCGTCTCGTCCCTCGTTGCTTGAATGGAGCGAGCAATTCAGCCCAGTAACAGGCGAGAGACAAGAGAAAGACAGCCACCTGAGTGAGCGACCGCATCTCATTCTCCTTGTGGTGGTGGACGTGTAAAGGAGGCGGCACAGGGGACGGGCTAGGCGGGACTGGCCTCGGTTACTAGGCGCCAGGACAGGAACAAAAGCAATTATCTATTCATTGCTCTGCTATTGTTCTTGATATTGGGGGCTGATGGGATGGGGAGCTATGCTGAGCGCTGCGCTCGCGGCGGCCGAGCTCACGGGGGATCCCCCGTGGACTGACGATGACGATGGTGCAAGTCTTGTGCTTCATTCTCGAGCGGTCTTGTGGTGCAGTGCAAGTTGTGTGTATTGGGCGGAGAGGTGCCGACAGCAGGATTATGCTGGCGTTGCCTTTGCACGCGACTGAGGGCGCGAGGTGTGCAGGTGCAGTGCAGGTGCATGTAGGTGTGCAGTAGCAGCAGTTGGACAGACGGGTGCCGATTAGGTGCCGGGACATCAGCAAACCTCTAGGCGAGGCCATGTTTAGATTCGGCAAAGCGAGACAGGTGACGGATGGTGAGGAGGACCAGCGCCAACAAGAAAGGAACGTAGTGTAGGCAGGCGGGCAAGGTTTGTTTGTTGGTTGGAACTCGGTACGGTACTCAATCCGGTGAGGAGGGAGAAGGGAGAGCGGTGACATGCCTTGCGTCGACGGACCTGAAGAAGGGCTTGGAGGGCTTGGGTTGATACTCGACAGGGTATGATGTGTCAAACCCCAAGATCGCCGACGACGTCGGTGCAGGTGTTTTCCTTGTCTCTGATGGCTTTCGAGGGTCTCGCTGGAAACGGTGTCAAACAGGACTGTCACGGCCGTTGCCGCGATGGTGAAGATGGGGGTGCCAGGGGCCGCATCCGATCCATGCTTGCGGCGGCATGTTCGTCAGTGGGCTTTGAGGGATCTCTTTGTCCGGGAACAGCGCTGAAAGATAAAAAGACGATTAGAGCAGGGTAATACTAAAGGTGTGGTGTATTCGTTGGTTGTACATCGTGGGTGCGGATAGGTAAACGCACAGAGTGCCGGCATATGTGGTGGGGGAGGGGGGACGGCACGGGAATGGGGCCATGATGATGGGTGAGGTGAGATGGTGTCTTGGGGTGTGTTGGTGCGTTGGTGCGTGCCGGTGCTCCCTCTGAAATTCTGAATCGCAGGTTGGAGAGGAGGAGCACAAGACTTGTGCACCCTGGGCTGCTACCACCTGCTCGAGGTCATTTGGCCAGGTGAAGATCGCAGCACAAGCAAGGCCCGAGCGGGCCTTTATGGATATGCATAAAGTAGTTTGTGCGGGATAAGTCAATTAGATGGGCCAAACCAACGGCGGAACGCAGTGAGTTGGGCGAGCAACGCAACGAGAGTGGTGGTGGTGGCTTGGACGGGTGCGCAGGGACGGTCATCCAAGTGGAGGTGACGTGGACGTGGTCGACATTGAGTGGACGAAACCGGCAAGCAGATGCGCTTAAAGGGCCTGCCTTGGCCTGGCTGAATGAATATCCCATCCCCCACGAGTCTGCCCGGAGTCTGTTCGAGATGGCCGAGTTCGCGCTTGGGCTGGGGGGGAGTGTGAAGTCGAGCGTCTGTTTTTGGTGAGTTGACGGATGGAAAAGGAGCTTTGGGCGCCGCCGAGGGAGTGTAAGTGAGCTGACCAAGACTTTGGCAAAGGGCTGTGTGTTGGCTACCTTACCTGCCGTACCCAGAACGGCTGTTGTTGATGCGGATAATGATGGACCGTCAACGCCACCTCAAGACGGGAGAGTGAGGCCCAGTGTGTGTGTGTGTGTGTGTGTGTGTGTGTGTGTGTGTGTGTGAGATGGAATGAAGGAGCCGGATTCCGAATCATGGTCAGGGAGCACCTGGCGAAACTGTTCAGGACAACACGAGATCAGGAAGGTGAAAGAGAGGATCGACCTCGTCAGCACCATCGATTGGGTGAGGCAAGTGCCAAAGCTAGGACCACCCAGCGAGGTGAGGTTGTGGTAAGTCCGGGGAAGGCAGGGCAGGGCAGGGTACCTACCCAGGGGAAGGTACGGATAGGACAGCCTGCAGCACCTGTAGCAGGCAGTAAGTAGCAGTCGCGGCAGGAGATGCGCCTCACCCACCTCACCTTCCTTCCTGCCCGTCTGTTGGTTGGTTGGTTGGTTGGTACGGCACGGCGGTATCCCCCTCCTCCGTGTCCCAAGCAGGCTGCGGTTGCTTACTTTGCCCGTCAATGTCCGGCTTACACGGATTGATTACAGCACACGAAGGAGCAGTGAACCTTGACGCCTGAAAGAGGTGAAAGTTTGAATCTCCGTTTCTTTCCATCCTGGGATGCGCCTGCAACGGTTGCCGCACAGAGCAACCGCTTGCATGGGACGCACCTGCCTCCAGTTCTCTTCACCTTCCTGCAACTGCCATACGACTGCCACTGCCACTGCCACATCCTGCCCTGTGCTCGTGTGCGGTGCTGCTTACCTAGGTACCAGTGGTACCTTACCTACCGGGCAGGGCAGGCAGGCAGGTAAGGTGAGGTAAGTGCACCTCACCTCACCTGCCTTCTGACTCTTTTTGCCCAGTTTTCTGGTACCGCAGCTGGTCCAGGCGTTGCAGCCGCTGCAAGTGCGAGAGCACGAGCCAGGAAAGAGTCAATGGGCACATTGGACTGGATCGCATCACCCTTCTGTCATCCCTCTGCATGCGAAGGAGCGAATCATCTTGAACCAACCTCACTTTGGCAAAGACGTCGACCAACGCACTCACTACCTTACCTATTACCTGCCACCAGGAACGCAAAAAGGCCTGCGGATACCCGACCCAGAAACACCACGCCGGGTACGTACCCTCACCGTCCTTACGTCCGTTGGTGCGCCGCCCTTTGCGCATCTCACCGATCAGAGGGCTTCGTGCTAGCTGACTGACTGTGTTGATAGGGGCGCGCTCTCTACTCTGGGTACCTCCATACCTACCTTAAGGTACCTGAGGTAGAGCCTCCAGGCCTCCTCCCGCGATGAGAGACTGCGGAGGGCCTGCTTCCTCATGGCAACTGGGAGCGGTGAAACGCCGCCATTTTCCGCGTGGCCGTTGGCACCGGACCTCGTCCTCATCGTCCACCTACCTACCTAGGTACCTAACCAAATGCATCCATCCATTGGCACCGTCAATCAATTGCCTAGCGACTTGGCGGTCTGCCTTCAGCAGCTTCAATCAACCACAGCAGCCGCATTTCCTTGATGGATCGGCGGAATCACGAACCTCTCGTCAAGAAGACATCACGCGCTGTCTGATAGCGACCGCCGTTCCCTGCGTCTGGAAACAGGGCTACGTCCGTATTTCCTTTTTCTTGTCGCGGCACCTGGGACCGCATTCCCCTTTCCAGCCAGCAATCCCAGCAATCCCAGCAATCCCAGCAATCCCAGCAAAACACGACCCCTAATTTCATCTCTCGTTGGACTCGACCTGGATCTGGGTTGGATCGCCCGCTTCTGCAATCTCTGGCCACCGCAGGCGGTAGACCACTGCTGCCAAGCGTGAGACAGGTTTCGACGCCATTGAGAAACGAGAGACGGAAAATGCGGCTTTCTGCTCCTCCGCCGTACGGCCCTTCTACTCCTTGCACCACCACCCCCGGTGCCATGCCCGCCTTCCGTCTGGTGCCTCAAAGCACTCGATATTGAGCATTCGCAAGCACAGAGATGGCTTTCACGCTATCGAGCCTCGAGTCCCCCAACGTGGCCGCAGCCCTCGTCTGGATTCTCGGCACCGCCGGGATCGGTATGCGACGCTACCCAGACGCTGCTGATCTTTCGACCTTGCCTCTAGATGCCAACATGCGCATTGCATTCACAAAGACCGAGCCGAGTCGCCTCCATATTGTCGTGCCCTATTTCCATACGAACCTGAACACTACGCGTCGTCGGCAGTCGTTCACATATCGGGGCACTTTTAAGGTTTGCCCTTTTTGCCCGCGTCGCCTGCAGCCAGCGCGGCCTGCAGTCCGTATTCGGTCTGGGTCTCGTAAACTCTTACGTTCCAAAATTAACCCAAATGCCTGCTTCGGTCTGACTTGCTCTAATGACTGTCACCGCTGCTACTCTTGCCTTACTTTGCGCCTTTCAGACGGAGCAGGTCTGACCTCAGGTGCCATTTTCCACTTGAGGTAACACGCGTCATCAGCCACGGGAAGGAACAGACGGCCCTTAACGTATCTGGTCAATGTTGCCGCAACACCGAGCTCGCTCGTGGGCCGTGACCTGCGGGATGTGGGCTGTGTCAGCTTCCCACGGTCTACCTACCGTGCTACCGTCGCTGCCAGAGCAGTTCAACAGCCGCCCTGCCCTACGGACACAAGCTACAAACTACGTACATGCCTAGGTGCTGTTCAGTCCAGCGCAACCATGGGACACGGCAAGGACAAGGACCGGGAGGTGCGGGTGCAGGTGGTCGTGCAGACGCATGTGCAGCGCATACCTTATGCCCGGCCTCTCTTTACCTGTCCCTTGATGGGTTAATTTGGTCGTTACCTCCCGGTCTCCCGTCGTTGGTGTTCGAGCATCTCCTCCACAACCACAAAATATCCTCGCAACACCCCTCGGTGGTAAGGGGCCCCCTGCCGACGCGATTGACGACATCTGCCGAAGTTGCCCTCAATCTTGGTTGCGTACCATCACTGATTGGCTGATCGCACTTCGCGCCTCCCGCGAGCCGTGCCAACCCAGTCGCAGCTCCAAAGCTTAATCTTTAGATTGGGACGCAAGTATCATCGAGGATGGCAACCAGACAATTGGATGGATGGGATCCCCTTACCAGTCACTGGCCAGTCAGTCTCAATCTGTCCGTCCCACCCATCCGCCCGGTGAGCCCAGCCCTCGACTTGGCATGTTTGGGTCCCCTCAATTCCTATTTTCAATCTAGATCCAAGTAGCCTCTACGAACTTTATCTGCTTTCAGCTGCCACCAACACCTCCACAACTACCACCAACATTTTTCAACAGTTCACCCAGGTAATCGGGCTATTTGGAATGGAGGTTACCGGTATGAAGGTGAAGCCCGTCACGACACCGGCTCTAATCTTTGCATTGCTGACCCCTTTGCAGGCCATGTCGCTCGTGGCGCCACCTCAACGCACCAACTGCCGCTACCATCGGCTCCGCGAGCCACCTTTCATCCGAACCGATCGGCTGCCCTTCCTCCACGTTGCTTCGCACACAGATCGTCGTCGCTCTCCGATCCCCGTCTCCACTGACCGTGCCCTCCTCTGCCGACGCTCGAATTTGGCCACCGAAACCCGAGACCGAGATGCTCGTCGCACGGTCGTCAGACCCCATCAACTCTGCGAGCGGGCTATTTGCCCGTTAAAGCCGGTCCCTTGGCCTTTGCCAGCCCACTCGAGCAAAGGGCCCAAATACCTATTACCTCAGCCAGCAGATCACTTTCTTTGACGTCCAAGCTGTCCCTGCCTAAGTATGTTTTAGAAAACCGTTGCTCGGCTCCTCATCCCACCTTTCAGATGATGGATTCCTCCCACATCACGAGGTGGGTTTGCGAACCTGTCGCATACGTCCAGGGATGATCCAATTGCTATCCTTTCCTTCCGATACCAGACAACTTCGTGCCCCATTACTTGTTCTCGTGCGCGGACGGGCTTGTCGATCCCTGTGGACGTCTATAGCCCACGGTCTAGCCAAGCCTTCTGCTGACACATTCCTCTACATAGCAGAAACACCCATATTCCAGGCAAGAGCCATCGGTAATTGCCCTCTACTTGTAAGACATCCACAAAGCCCTATTGTCCTCCATGTAGGCCATTCTGGCACGAGACGAATCTTTATCAACATGGGCGCTGTGCGTTAGAGCCATCAAACTACAAGCCGACCTGCGCAAGCCATGTGTCTGGATGACTCCAGGTTCAAGGTCTCACGTACATGCCGGGAGCTATGGCAATTACCGGCAGTGCACCCCCAGATGCGGACTACTCGGGCCAGCCATGGCCATCGCCTGCGTCTGGTCCCCGTGGAGTCCGCGGCGGGTTGAAGAGTTCCAAGCCGCCCGCCGCAAGCGGAAATCAACCCCCGCATGTCCTTCTACAATAAGACTTTCCTTGACAAGCAAAATCAAAAGGCAAGCATGCTTGGACGGTTGCTTAACGTTGCGAGGGACAAAGCCGACTTTTTGGCGTCCACATGGTGTACGTCTAAGATGCCTTGACACCAAGAGAAAGGACGATGCTAGGTGATATGACGACCAGCCTGATTTAGGCATTTCTTTCGAACGCAATCCTCGGGTCGCTCGCATATCTCTTAATTCTCACTTTGCGCCCGGCGTTCACGGGTTGAGCTCCATGGGATGGAATGAAAACTCCGCGCTTCCTTTTGCGAAGCTGATGCGACGTTTGTACTTCTCATGGTACTTGATCTGGACCCTACGCACCTTGGGTGAACTCAGCCGAGGGTCTTATGACTCTGGAGCTATGACATTGATGGCACAAAGCGGAAACTCACCGTTGTCATCTGAGTATAGCATGTTGGGCGGTGTTACTCCAATCCAACGAGACAGACACCTCTCCGATACTCTGACTCAGAGGCGATACTCTTGGATGAGGTTGCCCATCTCGAAAGCGCGTTCGCCATATGCCATGAAAATGGTAAGTGACACTGCATGATGGTAGGTCTGCTCGGGCCGCTCGCCGAGCAGTCACGTCGCCCGGGATATTGAGATGAACAACTCCAAGGCGACCAATGAACACGGTGGGTGCTGACTCCGAGTCGAAAGTGAGTCTAGACTCCTACGTCAACCGTTTCATAATTAACCCAACAATCCACCTCTGAGGAGAGAGAGCCGCGGCAAACGCCTGGGGTCCCGCAAAGAACACACCAACATCAGATGATCTGTCACGGATCTTTTCGACACCTTTTTTCCCTTCTCATGCGCTACGTCTAGAAGCAAATCAAAGCTCCCCGGACTCGACTCCGGCAGAGATGGAACCCGCCACACGACCATCATCCTCGGCCTCTGCCTTCTGACCTTACCCAGAGAAAAAGGTAAAAACAAAATGACGATCTGCCGCCCCTCCCAGCGATCCATGTTCCAGCGGGACCATCAAACATGCCGAAATGTGCAGTATTTCTCCCCTTAATCGTCCAGGTGCTGCGATGTTCCACAGACCTGCTGTTCGTTGATGTCATTCCCGTCGCAGATATTGGCAACCTCGGAGATTGATGTAGATTTCATTCACCCTCTTGGCGGAAACGCGGCCCGAGAAAGGTGGTTGCGCCGATGCGTGGATCTTGATGCTGCATCGGGGACGCTTCCGCGACGGCGCTTTCGCTTGCCGCCATTTGCTTGTTGCCGCGGTTGATTGCTTTTGGAGATTCATGTGGTATGGGGACGGATGTCGGATAGGTAGTTAGTTACTCATGGAGCAAATTGAATTACACCCACTGTTGGCTTCTGCATCAGCGACGTTTGTCTCACACCTCCCGGGGAAGACTTTTGCTGCCCGAGCAGATGGTGGTGAAAGAGCGCCCTTAATTTTAATAAGAATGAAAAGAATATTTTTAACTAAGACGATGATATCTGTAAAGGAAACCATCGTAAAGGAAACAATGCTAATGACGTTGATGATAATGATGATGATAAGAAGGAGAAGAATAATAATGATGAAGACGATGATGAAGATGGGAGTAAAGACGAAGACGACGAGAAGGAGAGAACGAGGATGGCGGGGATGAGGAGATCGACGACGACAACGACAATAATAATTATAATAATGATAATGATGATGCCGATGAGAGGAACAGGAATAATGATAAAGGAAACCATTTCTACTATAACGTAGCTTACAGGTGGCTCGCAGTCCACTCTGTTAGCTGGAAGTATCGGCCCGGACATCAAACTTCTGTGAAAATGCATGTTTCGCTATGGCATTCTATAGGGGATGGATGCTATTGCGGACTAGGTCCGCGTAAAGATCTGGTGGAAATGTTCCGTGGAGCATTCTTGCTCCCCAAATGACCAGAATGCTTCCATATCCCGTGGAAGCCCGCGCTGAAAATCCCGAATCAAATTAAAGGACACCAAGATGCCGCGCGAAGATCAGATCCTTCCCTATAGTCTCGCCATCTCAAGCAGCCTCCGCGGCATCCTCTTCCTCGTTCTCATCCTCGCTAGCCTCTTCCTCGTCAATTTCCTTGATCAGCTGCGCGCACTTGGCCTTGTAAGCCTCAGGCGCCGTGTGCAGCATGATCTCCCACTCGCTCATGAGCTTCGTCTCGTGCTTGTCATCTTGGAGCCGGTGCGCGACCTTTTCCGCCTTGCTCTCCTGCAGATTCTCGATGTACTCATCGATGGTATCGGCCGCCTTAATCACAACGGCGTGAGTCCGCTTCTTCTGGCCGTTGCGGTCGATGCGGCCAAAGGCCTGCAGCTCCGCCGCGTTGTTCCACCAGTTGTCGATGATGATGAGGCGGTTGGCGCAGGTGAGGTTGAGGCCTTCTTTGCCCACGCGGGATGAGAGCTGGTGGTGGGAAATGGTCAGCGGTCTGTTTTGTTTGCGAAGCACGGATGGGTGGAAAGGGAGGCATACCAAGACCTTCACGGTGGGGTCGTTTTTGAATCTTTCGATGGACTTGGGTCGTGCACAGTCGGATAACTCGCCGTTGAGGTAAGTGAAGGGGATGTCGGCTTGGTTGAGCGCCATGCCGAGGATCTTGCCCGTCTTCGCAAACTCGTGGAAGACTATGACAAGGAAGCGTTAGGATAAAAATCACAAAACGGTTTCAGACGGAGGAGCAAAGAAGACTTACCGATAATCTTGTCGTCCGGCGCTTCGCTCTGCCACCGGGTGAGGATGTCCATGGCGCAGGCCGTCTTGGAGCTGTGCAGAACGACACCGTCGGCCTCATGGGTTCCGATGCGGATGAAGCTCGAGTGTTCCCCCTTCAGGTCCATAAAGACGCCGTTGGCATCCACTCCGTACTTCTTCTTGACGTAATCCTTCTCGATCTTCTTTTTCTGCTCCTCGGTGAGCTTCTTGTTCTTTTTCGGCTTCTTAGGGGCTCTCTTCCCCTTCTTCTTGGGAGCCACGGCGGGTGGAGCCGACTCTGCCTCCTGAATGGCAGTGAGCCTGTCGGCCTCAACGTACTCTGTCTCCTTAGTAGTGAGACAGTCCACTTCGTGGGTTCCCTTTTCCTTATCGTAAGCATTGCCACACATCGGACACTTTCCATCAAAAGCGCTTCTCCAAGTCTTGGAAAGGCACGTGTAGCAAAATAGATGGTTGCACTAGAATGGGAAGAGTCAAGTCTCAGATTTGAAATGTGTTGAAGAGGGGTTGATTCCATACTTACCTCAGTGATGACCCACGGGTTCTCATGAGCTTCTTTTCCGCACTTGCTGCACTTTTCGTGGTCCACGACGTACTCGTTTACTGCATATTTCAGGAGAGTCTCCATGCCAAGTTCCCTGCTTGTGGTCTTGGGGTGAAACGTCCTGGAAGAGCTTTTTCTGCTTGTCTTCCCTTTCGTTGTCTTCCTTTTCGCCTTTGTCTTTGACTTGGCCCCCTTCGGCTTGGTGAGCCCGTTCTTTGCTGACGACTTGTTCTTGCTAGAAGGGCTGGAGTCCTCTGTCTTCGGAATTGTGTCCGGAATGCGAGGAGATGTCTGTTCATCTGTGAGGAGATGGGCCTTTCCAGCGAGTTTGATCAAGTCAGCTTTTATTTCAGCGAGATAATGAGGGTTGAAGTCATTCCGCAAAGCTCGTTCCAAATTCCAGGCATGCGAAATGAGCATGCGTTGACAGTGCATGCCCCCCAGCTTGTTGGGTGGGACCGTGAGGGCGTAATGCTCCGTGATCGCGCTAATGATCAAGTCAGAAGAAGAACATGTTACAATATGACATGTGTTTGACTCACTCGTAGAGCAACCGCTCCTGCTGGCTTAGCTCCACCCATATTTCTTCGGCTTCAAAGTTCGGAAGACATTCCATCATTGGCCGGCCAAGGAACTCGTCTTTCTTGGTTCTGGAACAATGCTGTCAGCTCCCATTAGTGCAAATTTTGGAGCAAATTTTGTGTTCACCTTCGGTAAGTGATGAGATGAATCAAAGCATCTAACTTGGTCTGACTGTCATGCTAATTCATAGTTAGCGGCGCCTACAATAACCTCAGGATGACTTTGGAAGTGATTACCGGTTTGAAAAACCTGTTCTTAAAATCATTCAAAGTCTGAATGCCCTCTACTCCCAGGAGCTTGATGTAGGGGAACATTTCTGCGCGTGTGTCAGCACATACAGTCCAGAGAAAGAAGGCGTGGGAATACATGCCCCTCTCTTGATTGACCAATGGGGTCGCCGTGAGGCCAAAAAATGTCTTTTTCTCCAGACCATAGCATGACTTGAAGGCTAATGCACCGTTAGCCAGGGAAAAAGGTCAATTTGACATGCGCAACTCACACAGAGTGTTCTGGTTCTTGATGGCATGGCCTTCATCGAGAATGATCCTGTACCATTTGACGCCGAAAATCGCTCCAGCGATTTCCGCCAAGGCTTCACGGTACTCCTTGGTGCTCCTTCCATGCTCCTGGTCGAGCTTCTGGAGCTCGTCATCGTCAGGATATTGGCGAAGCTCAGCGATGGTAGTCAAGCTATCCAAATCGTTAGCGTGCCGCAGCAATTAGTATAGAAATCTCACCATCACTTACACCACCTTGTATCTGGTGAGGGTAGTGAGATCCCCGCCTTCTTTCTTGAATTGGGTCTTGTGCCAGGTGAGAATATGCTGGTCCTTGATGGCTTCGACGTGTGTTTTGAATTCCTTTCGCCATTGCGCAAGAATGTCCACGGAGGGCAAAATTATCAATGTGGTGCCCGAGAAGTTTTCGATGTCTTGTTGCGTAGGAGGGTTGCCGACAATGCAAGCCATGGCAATCATGGTCTTGCCGAGACCAGTGTCGTCGCAAAGAAGACCCCCGTAGGGAGGCGCCATGCCATGTTCTCTTTGCACCATCCATGATACAGCAGGAAGTTGCTCTTCCTTGAGTCTGTTGTCCGGCCGCATTCCTTTTAGGTGATATGTTCCGTTTGCGAAGCACTTCACCTTGTTGTTTCCGAAGATTCCCGTCGCTTCTTTCAAATCCCGCTTCTGGGTCCCTGATCGTCTGTTGTTTGTGCCATGACTGACGCGGCCTTTCAAATCTTCGTTGCGTTCTTTCTGAGTAATTTGGCGGTTGTCGAGTCTGAGGTCGCTCAGCTTGTCGCGCTCATCAATTTCCATATTGTCAGTGTCTGCCAACGTGTTCTTGCTTTTCTTGAACTGGATGCACGGTCTCTTTGCCCTTGGAGGCTCAATGTCCGAATCAGTCTCGCCGAATTCCCTCTTTCTTGCACGCTCATTTCTGATATGCTTCTTAAAAGCCTTCTCGAGACGATTCTGCTTCTTGAGGACCTTGTCATGGGCAGTCTTTGCGACTGGCCCGCCAGAGGTTGGTTTCGCTTTAGGCTTGGACTTGCGCTTCTCGTTCAGCGAGTCATTCTCCTGGTCTTCGCTGTCACTGTCTTCCCCAGGTTGAAAGGTGACGTCGGCTGCATCCGATTCTGGCTCAGTTTCCGAGTCAGATGAATCTTCATCTTTAGTGTCAGAGTCATCGTCATCGCCCTGTGCCTCACTTGGGCCATGCTGACCAATGTTGGGGACTGCAGAAGCTTGTCCCTCTGTTGGTTCAGTGACTTCAGTCTGTTCAGTCTGCTCACTCAAAAGCTGTTCCTGAATGTCTGGCATTTCATGCTGGAACGCATCTGACTTTGGACTTGTGCTTGAGATATCGTGATTGGATGAGCGTTTACTGATGGAAGCAGCAGCACCCGAATTAGAAAGATCCATCGTGACGCTGTGAGGCTGTACTAGTCGAATGTGAAGTGTGATGATAGCTAGGTGAACGTGGGGAGAGTTGTGCGGTACATGGGAGAAAGAAAAGAGTGCAAGATGGAGTTTGAAGATGATTGAATTTTAGGGAGACTGAAGACGATGTGCAGTGAAGTCGCGATTGCCGAGTGGATGTCGTGAAAGATTGGCTGTTGGTGAAAGTGGAGATGAAAAGTTGTTCTGATGGTGGAGCTCGTGGTTGGAATAGTCGTAGAAGGACCTCAGACCTGTAGCAAGAAGTTTGGAGAAGGTGCAAAGGGGAAAGACTTGGAGTCTCTCTGGGAAGTCGTGGGCTCACAGCGAGTCGAGGAAGGAGCGAATCTGATGTCGTGTCGCTGAGGAGGTTGCGTTTGGGTGAGCGATGTCGCAAGTCAAGTCATCCTCCTACTATGATAGTAGGTAGAAACAAGCTCTGAATACCTAAGAGGTGATTGTGAAGGGGATGGCTCAATAACCTCGCGACGTGTTGGTGTAAGTTTGTGGTGAGAGTGGACGATTGGTACCCCAGTTTAAATAGAGACCTGGCGGCCGCGGAAAGAAGCTAAGGTATTGCAGTCCGTGGATTGGAAAGAGCTAGACCACTGGAGGCTTCTCTTTCCTACTTTATCTTTAAGTTCTTCGGGAAGCGCAGTTGAAGACTTTGAGTAGGGAAGGCACAAGGGAAGCATAAAAGATACTACATAGGACGCACCTTCTTTACTTGCAGAGTCGAATGAGGTTCAAAAAAAAAAAAAGTGCAATGATTCTCTACGCTTTAGAGAACCCACTATCGAGGAAAGAGTTGTCGATCTCTCTTGCCTGCTATATCTATGAGTACGAGCGAGCATGGGGCTGGAAAAATGTTTATTCAGTAAAGATTGAGCATTTGACCAAACTTTGATGCAACACCTCTCGTATATGGGCCAGAGTACGAGTGGAACTCCTGCTACTTCCTTCGTTGACCCTCTCTCCACAGATGCCACTTGCCGCGAGAATTCAAAGCTGGTGATGTTTCGGTGTACGGCTCGGTGAGCTCGGTCAGACCACACCGCCTTCGGCAGAACGCAAAATCTCCACTAAAAAATTGACCGTCGCTCTAACCCCACATGGATTTTTCCCATGCGCCCGCGACCAAAAGACGATCCTCTTCTCCCAACACCACCGTCAATTGACGACCACACAACCAACCCCTAACACCGCCACCATGTCAAAATCAAGCAAGAATGGCAAGATCACCGACTCGCGGTTCTCCAGCTTCGAGACCGACCCGCGCTTCCGCCTGCCCTCGAAGAAGCAAACAAAAACCAAGATCGACAAGCGCTTCGCCGGCGTGCTGAAGGACGACGCCTTCACGGCAACCGCAAAGGTCGATCGCTACGGCCGCAAGATCAAGTCAGACTCGAAGAAGAAGGCGCTGCAACGGCTCTACGAGGCGGAAGATGACGACGAGGAGGATGAGGAAGAGGAGGAAGGCGGTGATATGGAGGTCGACGCCGACGACGTGGTGCAGCGCGAGCTGGCCAAGGCGGATGCCACATACGACCCCGCGCGCGGCGGCGGCTTCAGCGAGTCCGAGTCGGAATCTGAGTCGTCGGACGACGATGACGACGAGGAGGAGGCGGAGGTCGTTGCGGACCCGAAGGCGTCCATGTCACGGCTGCGCGACGAGCAGGCCGAGGTCGAGGATGGCGAGGTCACGACGCGGATAGCGATTGTCAACCTCGACTGGGACAACATCAAGTCCGCGGACCTGTTCGCGCTGTTTACGAGTTTCCTGCCCTCGACCGGCGGGCGGATTGAGAAGGTGGCCATCTACCCGAGCGAGTTCGGCAAGGAGCGCATGCAGAGGGAAGAGCTCGAGGGCCCTCCGAAAGAGATTTTCAAGAGCGGCGACAGCGACGACGAGAGCGAGGAGGAGGAGGAGGACGAGGCGATCAAGAAGGAGCTGCTGGAGGAGGGCGACGCCGATGACTTTGACAGCGACGCGCTGCGCAAGTACCAGCTCGACCGGCTGAGGTATTACTACGCCGTCATGACGTGCTCCGACAAGGCGACCGCGCAGAAGGTGTATGAGGCGACGGACGGCACGGAGTACCAGTCCTCGTCCAACTTTCTTGACCTGCGCTTCGTGCCCGACGACGTTACCTTCGACGACGAGCCGAGAGACGAGTGCGACAAGATACCGGAGGGATACAAGCCCGTCGAGTTCACCACCGACGCGCTGCAGCACTCCAAAGTCAAGCTTACCTGGGACGTCAACCCCGACGACGCGGCCCGCAAGGCGTCCATCAACCGTGCCTTCACCGGCAGTCGTTCCCAGCTCGAGGAGAACGATCTGAAGGCGTACCTCGCCAGCGACAGCGAAGACGATGAAGAGTCCCTTGCCGGTGTCGAGGAGGAGGATGAAGAGGAGGCCGAAGAGAAGGAGAAGGAGCCCAAGCTTACCAAGAAGGAGCTGCAGCGCCGCAAGATGAGAGAGATGCTCGGCCTCGGCGTGGAGGAGGAGAAGAAGTCCAAGAACGGCCCTGTGGGCGACATGGAGATTACCTTCACGCCCGCGCTCACAGAAACCAAGAAGGACAAGAAGGAAGGAGAGGAGGAGACCACAATCGAGAAGTACAAGCGCAAGGAGCGCGAACGCAAGGAAAAGAAGCGCGAGATCGCCAAGGCCAAGCGCGCGGGCGCCGACGCCGACGAGTCAGACGTCGAGGCCGCACCCGCTGCCGCAACGCAAGGCGAGGAGGACCTCGGCTTCGACGACCCCTTCTTCACGACCGAGGAGCCGCCCAAGAAGACCAAGACGTCAATCCGCAAGGAGGAGCGTCTCGCCAAGCGCGCGGCGCGCGAGGCTGAGGAGAAGGCGTCCGCCGAGCAGAAGGCGCAGCTCAAACTCCTCATGGCCGACGACGGCGACGCGGCGGGCGAGCACCTGGACCACTTCGACATGAACGAGATCCTCAAGGCGGAGAAGGCGAAGAAGAAGAAGGGCAAGGGCAAGAACAAGAAGGGCAAGAAGGCCGGCGGCGACGACGACGACGACAAGGTCGGCCTGCAGGAGGGCTTCAAGATCAACGTGGACGACGACCGTTTCAAGGCTGTGTTCGAGAGCCACGAGTACGCCATCGACCCGAGCAACCCCAAGTTCAAAAAGACCGAGGCGATGCAGACGCTGCTCGAGGAGGGCAGGAAGAAGAGGAAGGTCGGGGATGACGAGGTGCCTGCGGAGAGGAGCGGGAAGAAGGCGAAGAAGGAGAGCAAGAGCGGCGATGACGAGCTGAGTGGACTTGTGGCGAGCGTGAAGAGGAAGGCCAAGGCTGGTAAGAAGTAGAGGACGATATTGGAGGGCTCTTGTTTCGTGCTTATTTGAGGCGTGTGGTCATACCCTAGATGGATCCTAAAAGTTACTGGAATGTATAAAAGCACATGGTCATAATGCACAGCTGTCCGAGGTGACATTTCATTCTGATATGATTCCGACGCTAAGCTACCTATGGGTATCCTATACTAACAAACGCTTTTAGACAATAGCCTGACCGAAACTTGAACTTCCAACTATCAAAACATGTCGCTGAGCCGCCCGAAAGTTGACATGATTCTAATACCGACCGTCCGAGACTTGATATTTGCTTTTCCACACAGAACATCTGTCAGCCAATTGGGACCGTCAGTACCCAAAGAGAACTCATTCTGCGCTAGGTCATCCTTCCGCACACTTTATCAAGGACTCGAAACAACCCATTGTGATGTCCGAGGGATACATAATGCGGTCCCTAGGCAAGCCACGGTGTCTAGCCCTTTTGACCAACTCTCGAAGCTTCCTGGGAAAATCTTTAAACTTCACCTGAATCGAGTCCGATGCATCTCGGGTGGGTCGTTGCGGGTATCAGAGGGCCGGCGCTGGAATGCTTCGTCTTCTTCGGCCTGAGACTCCCTGAGCTCCTGTTCTAGGCTGCCCATTCTAGACTCATCTTCCGGGGCATCAGTCATGGTCTCATCTTCCGGAGCATCGGTCATGGTCTCATCTTCTGAATATTCTTCTTCACTCCAATATGCAGCATTCGTATCATTGGGATCGATTGAATTAATGCGATGGGGATAGGGCTAGAAGAGTTCATGCGGTCGTTAGTCTCGAAATATAGACGTGAAAACTACCACAAACTCACATTCCACCGCCGACTTTGCCCTCCAACCCGCCTGCGACGCCCTCGATCCCGTTGCTGATTTGCTCTTCTAGCACCGGGAGTAGGTGACCCTTCCGAGGTTGCTCTTGAAACTCTTGGACCGCGAGTGGGTGACCCCAGCGGTGATGAACTTTGCGTCCAGGATGCATGAGAGGGAGGCGGAGTCCCAGGACGGTCAGGCGAAGCAGAGTTTTCTCCAGCAACGTTCGGAGTCCGTGGAGGAATATGAGGCGGAGGAGTAGAAGTGGATGGGTGCTCCGGGATAATAGACAGACGCCGAGATGGAGGACGAGGTATACTTTGTCGATGATTCAGTGCGTCAAGAACCCAATCTCGAGGAATATGGGGTGGAAGGTCCGGAGAAGGAGACTTAGGAGCCTCCTGACGAGAACAAGTAAACGAGCCAAAGGCAAGACCAGACTGAAGCTGCTCGGGAGTTGGAATATCCGCGGGATCCGGGCGCGGAGGGCGTTCAGGAGGCGGTGGAGGTTGAGGACGGCGAGGTGGGAGAGGAGGGGGTTTCTCCTTGTCGCCAAGGAAGTATTTCATCCAAGTCTCGCGGCGTTGGGGCTGAGGATCCATGGGGGTTTCTCCTCTGCGTTCGCCGGTGTCTGGGTCCCAATCGTCGTTCTCCTCCTTTCTCCCGTCCTGGGCATTCATGTGCCACCAAAGAAGTGGGATTATGATAAGACAAGCTCCAGTGCAACCGCAAACGAATGCAGGGCGTATAAGTCTTTCTAGGGCTGACGAGGGAGCCATGGCGATGCTGAGAGATGTGCGTGTTATGGATATGTGTAGTATGGATAGATGTTGCTGCTGGGGTGATGATGTCGAGTTCAGCGAGGCGAAAGCTTAACGTTGTTGATCAAGGTGAAAGGTGGCATGGGAAAGAATGCAAAAGGTCAAAGGGAAAGGTGGTAGTATCGAGGGAAGAGCCTAGTTGGACTTTCTACATGGAATGTCATATGGTCTTGGGTAGTCACGATGGGGGATGTTAGGTGTTATTGGCATTCAGAGGCAACAACTGCCCATTCCCAGTTGCCAAGTCACTAAAGGAACACACAAGGAAGTAGACACATACTGCACAGGGGGACAGGAATCCTCTAATTCTTGGGGAGCAGACGCAGCTGCCATAACTTTTGTTTATCATGAATCTTCAAAGACATTAATAGTCTATCCTTTATCGGACAGTAGCACCCTTCAAGCTGGGAACAGTGCAGACACCACCAGACTCGGTGACCAGTCTGCCAACACCCTCCTTACCAAGCTCCTTGACAACAGCAGCGTCAAAGGCGACCTCGAGGTTGTCGGTGGTGGTGAATCCAGGCTGGAACATCTCCCAGATCTTCTTCTTGGGGTTCAGAACACCCTCAGGCTCGCCCTTCCAGCCCTCGAAGAAGACGCGCTCGCCAGCCTTGGCGTCAGCAGGGGGGGCAGCAAGCTCGACGGGGCCTTTGTGGTCGTCGGCCTCGCCCTCCTTGAGCTTGGGAGAGGCAGCGAGAACCATGGCGCAGGACTTGATACCACGCATCTTGACGGGCTTGAGGTTGGCAACGACGATAACCTTGCGACCCTGCATCTCCTCGAGGGGAACGAGACCGTTGAGACCAGAGCAGACAGTTCGGCAGACCTGGCCCTCGTACTCGGAGGTGTCGTCGTTGGGCTTGTCGCCCATGGCGATGGTGGAAACGTAGAGGGAGTCGGCCTCGGGGTGCTTGATAGCCTTGAGAATGTGACCGACACGGAGGTCGATGAGGGCGGGAGACAGAGGGGCAGCGGGGGCAGGGGCCTTCTGAGGCTTGGGCTCCTTGGCCTTCTTCTCCTTCTTAGGCTTGCCCTCGCCGGCGCCGACGGCAGCCTTGACCTTGTCCTTGGCCTCAGTGACGGCCTCCTTGACCTTCTCGCCCGCGCTCTTGTCCTTGGGCTCCTTGGTGCGGTCGGGGAGAGCAGTCTCCTTTCCACCAGCAGCAGCGGCCGCAGCAGCCTTCTCCTTCTTGAGGCGCTCCTTCTCGGCCTTGGCGTCGACAGGGGGTTTCACGTAGAGAACCTCATCGAGGTTGACGGAGACCTTCTCGTCGGACTTGACATCGGCGGCGAAGGCAGGGTAGTTCTGGACGAAGTCGAGGTGACGAACGATGTTGGGGTAGCCCTTCTCGCCGGTGCGCTGCTCGGGAGACCACTTGGCGACGAGGGGACGGACAGCGGAGTAGAGGGCGGTGTCAGCCTTGCTGGGCTTGGTGCCGAGGAGGGTGGTGCGGGTGCTCAGGTGGGAGTTGACGGTGTCGAGGATCGAGGACGCATCGTCGCCGGCGGCCTGCTGGAGGCGGGTAGCGGTGGTGAGCCACTGCTGGATCTCGGTCTCCTCATTGGGAGTGAAGGAGGTGTTGGAAGCCATTCTTGCGAAGCGGAAGGGGTATGCGCTGCGAGTGATGGGTCGTAGTACGCGGAGGGAGTTCATGAGTCGAAGGGGGAGGAGGGGTACAGTCAGGAATCACAGAATTTTAGTGTGGTTTTGGCGGGGTAGCACGGACAGACGCTGCGACTGCCCCTCCAAATTCATCTGAGTTGCCTGATTGGTTAGGCAGGGCTAACTCACCTCGCTCGTCCTCGGTGTGCCTCGGTGTAGATTTCCCAGCGTCGTTTCTTTTTCGGCAGAATTTTCTCTCTCAATGCCACCCTCCCCTGCTCATGGTTAAGTTCAGCTGGACAAGCATCATGGCGCTGAGCTTGACACTTTGTACTTTGCCCATTGAATTGAAGTATTGTTCAACGGAAGAGCCATTGCTTTCAAGCTTGTCGCCTTGTCTCAATGCTGAACATAAACAGCCAGTAGTTGGAAGGGCTTAATTGGCACCGGGATGCTTCGTGTTGAATCGATGCAGTAAACAAGACCCCGATCTCTGTCCCGATCTTCCCGGACACCGATGGCCCGATGAATGACGATGGTGCCTGGACAAAGCGACCGGGGTCTTAATTAGTTCAGTGACACGGAGTCACATGACTCCGCCTTTGTCTCGCGTCGGCGCGCGTCCTGATTTTTGCCCCCGGGATCGCGCCTTCCCATTGACAGACCAGGACCTTCCTGCCATTCATCTTTATTCCTCGCCCCCCTTCCTTTCCATTCGACGTCTCAGAACCTGAGATCTCTCTCCAGACTCTTATCCTTGCATCTCAACCCTCATTTACCTCACTCTTAGCTCAATCTATCCTCAATTGCCTCTTTTCTGAGCCAGAATCCGCTGCCGCTGCGGCGCACGAACCACCTCAATTTAGCGTCGCACCTGCAGCTTCGTCATCGATTTGATTGGCACCTCCTGCATTTTCCCTCTTTCCTGAGCAACAAACACCAGCAATTCAGCCGGTAGAGGCTATTGCAAGTTCGCAATCATGAGCTCTTCACCAGCTTCAGACGTCGAGTCTGTACTCTCGAAAACCTCGAGACCTTACACCAGCGCCCCTTCCTCACCCCCGAGAGAGGGCTCAGTGGAAGCCATTGACAGCGATTTTCAGCGCATGATCGACGAGGAAGAGAAAGTCAGAGCTACTAACGATGCCGCCGAGAAGAAACGGAAAGCAGCACTTCTTGCCAAGCGCCGCAAGAAGAAGAAGGTTGAATTCACCAAGGAGGAGAGAGAAAAGAAGGCCAAAGAGTTGGACGACCTCCTCGCTAAGTCTGCGGCCTTCTCGGACATCTTGACAAAGAAGACCGAGGTACTGGGACGAGTTGGTTCCAGCTTGGAGGGAGAGACTCTCGGAGCCCACGACTTAACCATGGCTGCGCAACCGAAGATCATGAAGGGCGGAACCATGAGGGACTACCAGCTCGAGGGCTTGACATGGATGTACGAGGTGTGCCTTCAAGGCATGTCCGGAATTTTGGCCGACGAAATGGGTCTTGGTAAGTGACAAACCCCAGCGTGCGCGAAGGTGACCGGACATTAACACTTGACAGGCAAAACTGTCCAGACCATCTCTCTGATCGCCAAGCTCCGAGAGGAAGATTACCTTGGCCCTCATCTCATTGTTGCCCCTTTGAGCACGCTTTCCAATTGGATGGACGAGTTTGAGAAATGGTGCCCTGAGATCCCTGTCGTTCTGTACCACGGCGACCCTAAGAATCGAGAACGTGTCATGAAGGACCAAATCGCCAAGCACTACGTTAAGAACCAGCCAACGAAGCGATTTCCCGTCGTCTGCACTTCTTACGAGATGGTACTGAGAGAAAAGGCTGCACTCTCCAAGTTCAACTGGGCGTTCATCATCATCGTATGTGTTGGCGTTCCCTAGGTCTGATAGTTGTGGATTGTTGACACTTGTCTAGGATGAAGGTCATCGCATGAAGAATTTTGAGTCGAAGCTCTTCCAGGAGCTTGAGAACTTTCGCTCGGCCACAAGATTGCTTATCACTGGAACACCTCTACAGAACAACCTCAAAGAGCTGTGGGCGCTGCTTCACTTCTTGCTCCCCGGCATCTTCAAGGAATGGGAAGTGTTCGAAAGTTGGTTTGACTTCGACGATCTGCAGGACGAAGAGGGAACGGAAGAATTCATCGCGGACCGCAAGAATCAGGAGATCATCAAGAAGATTCATGTTATCCTGCAACCACTTCTCCTTCGTCGAGTAAAGGCAGATGTCGCCGCCTACTTGCCCAAGAAGCGGGAGTACATCCTGTTTGCTCCTATGACGAAGGAGCAAACGGACATGTACAACGCGATTCAGGACAAGAAGGTCGACACCCGCACTTTCCTCGAGAACAAGGTCGTCAAGCGTCTCACCGCAGTGAACAAGTCTACACCAAGCTCTCGCGAAGGAAGCGTCCGTCCGAAAGTCAAGGCAGAGGAGGAAACGCCGGCAAAGAAGCTCGAGATCCCCATCCGCAACAGCCCTAGAAAGGCCAAGTCGGAGGCCGCTTCGGAGCCCAAGACGAACGCGTTTTCGGCGATGATGAACAGGGCTAGAAGCTCTTCATCCAAGCCCAAGGATGTCGCCAAGGAGACGCCCGTTAAGACCGCGTCTCGTTCAAGCTCTAAGCGCAAGAACCCGCCAACCGGCGAGACCCCAGAGCCAAAGAGCGCCAAGTCATCACGTCAATCAACCCCCTCCGTAACAAGTCGAGGCCGCGTCACCAGAGGTCGCCGCCGCTACGCCGAAACTGACGCCGACGATGAGGACAAGCTCTCCGACGACGAATTCGAGGCTCGATTGGTCAAAGAGGCCGAGGAGGATGAGAAGAACGACGATGATGTTGTCTTGTCTGCGGAAGACCAGTACAAGAAGAGTATCATGGAGCATGCAAAGAAGGAGCTGGCGACCAAGAAGTTGGGCAACCCAATCATGCAGCTGCGTCTGGTTTGCAACAGCCCGCATAACTTCTTCGACCCCTGGAGCTACGAAGGCGCGCCTCCTGTGGACGAGAGTATCGTCACGGCCTCTGGAAAGATGTTGCTTCTTGACAGACTTCTCCCCACATTGTTTGAGAAAGACCACAAGGTCTTGATTTTCTCCCAGTTCAAGACGCAGCTGGACATCCTCCAGGACTACTGCCAGTTGCGCGAATGGAATGTCTGCCGCCTGGATGGTTCAGTCAGCCAGGAAAGCCGTCGCGATCAGATCAAGGAATTCAACGAGAACCCCGAGTTCAGAATCTTCCTACTTTCAACCCGCGCAGGTGGCCAGGGCATCAACCTCGCCAGCGCCGACACTGTCATCCTCTTCGACTCCGACTGGAACCCCCAACAGGATCTTCAAGCTCAGGACCGATGCCATCGCATCGGCCAGACTCGCCCTGTCATTGTCTATCGCCTTGCGACCAAGGGAACCGTGGAGGAGGAGCTGCTGTTGAGCGCGGACGCCAAGCGTCGCCTTGAGAAGCTTGTCATCAAGAAAGGAAACTTCAAGTCCATGGGCCAAAAGATGGATCTGAAGGAAGATCTTGATGAGAAGACTCTCAAGACGTTGTTGCTGAAGGATGGCCAAGTCTTCGAGTACTCGGGCTCTCACGAGATTCTGAGCGACAGAGATCTTGATGTTCTTTGCGATAGGTAAGAAACCCCCTGACATTTGGTAAGGGATACAAGGCTAACCTCTTCACAGGAGTGATGCAGCATATGATAGGGCCGCCGAGGGCTCCGGCAACGCCGATGGCTACAAGGTCATCGAGACTGGTACCGATGGCATCACGATTGCCGGCCAGGCCAACGCATAACCTGTTTAAGAGAGAACATATGCTTGACCGATTTTCGGCAACTCGTCTCTCTCGACTTTCCGACATTGTTTTTACCATGGATTTGGAGTATGGCCAAGGATTTCGAACAGATGGCTCTAGATATGAAGAGTGTGTTTGTGGGTAGCGAGACTTGATATTTGCTTAGATGAGCCCGACCGTGGCATTGGTCGGTTTGAAAGATGGACAACCACAAGGATTGGATTGTGTGTCCTAGACACGGCATGCTTCCCTCGAGGAGCACTTACTACTCTTGTATTTTCCCCAATAGGGACTGGAGTTGTATACCCAGGAATGATAAAATAACTTACTTGCTCGATCTACGCATTTTCTACATCATGTTACAAGCCGTCCTTAGATGCGTCGCACAAAAAGTCTTGACTTACCTGAAAAATCAATGAGTTGAATTGCGGAACACTCACAATTGAATGAAACTTCATTCAATCCAGCTGACGGTCTGCCATCTCTTCGTTCCCCCGCAGAACCCCTTCTCGACCACCATCCGTTCCAACCAATAGCCGACGGCAAATATCTGGTCCCCGATGTCCATGAGAAGGCTCGAAAGCACGCGCGCCACGGCTCTCTGCAGATACGCCCGATACGTCTCGACGAAGATAGCGTAAAGGATCACGCAGTATCCAGCCATGGCCAACCACACCGCAAACACCAAATACTTACTCTCCGACCTTAGAACCCTGCGGTCGATCCCGTCGCATATCGCATGCGGCGCACCGAGTAGGAACTTCCTCAAGCGCCTCAAGAACCCTTGTATAAGCGCAGCCGGGCCTTCCTGCAGGATGTCAGCAGCCCACCACACGCCCTCTGAGACCTTCCCAACGGCCCAGACGAGCACGGCAAACACGCCGGGCAGAATCAGCTTGAGACTCAGACTGAGAAGCAAGGGGACATGCCACACACCGATCCAGAAGCCGTACAGGTGCGCGAGCTCGTCGAGCTGCTGGTCGTCGGGGTTCAGCCACCAACACACGTAGATCGGGCCGCAGATGTTGGGCAGCAGGAAGAACCCGCCGAGGTAGGCGTCGAGGAGGAGGCGGTTGATGCGACCGATGCGCTCGCAGCTCTCGTGCTGGCGGATCTTACGGAGGTGCGCGCGCAGGCCGGTGGCTCTGATGAGGACGTAGGCGTTGAGCCATAGGGTTATGTAGATCGAGGCGGTGGAGATGAGGTGGTATGCTGCGGAGAGGTCGGAGCGGTAGAACCAGCGCTCGAGGGGGCGGGAGGGGAGGGAGGTTAGGTAGGTTAGCGCGCGTATTCCATAGTGGAGGTGGGTGAGCATGGTGATCTTTGGGTGATTTGCAGCTTCGGAAGAGTCGTTGTTGGTTTTGCGAGCTGGGCCTTGGTGCAATAACCTGTGGTGTCAATGACTAAGATAGGGGCATATGGTTTGCTGCAAAAAGCCAAGATGGAGCCATGCTCTCTTAAGGCAAGCTCCCACAAAGTAGGCAACACTAGTTTGTGTTGATATCTATGCGTATGGGTGTTCTCTGTATGATCAAGACAAAGCATGACGAGTTGTGGGTCAGCACAACAACGGTGTTTCTTTTGTCGCTGAGAACCCCTTGTTCGGAGATCATCTACCTTGCAGACAAATCTGAGCGGGAATGAGAAGCGTCGTATTCTTTCATGCTACCGGGAATTACTCGGGTACCTTTTTCGTATGAGCAGACTAGACGGTCCTACGGAGTCCTTACGGAGTCCTTACCGGCCATGCGGGAGATGCGGCCGCAGCGGCCGCAAAGTCCGAGCCCCGGATTTAAACCCGCCTCCAGATGCAGCCTATCAGCCAACGTCCTGTCCGACATGTACACAACCCTTAAAGGCATAATTCCCTAATCCGGGCTTGAACTTTGTGTCAAACTTATCCAAGGCGTCGCTTAAGGCTCAACTTGACGGTGATGACTTTTGCCGCGGGGACGAAAGCCAATGCAGCACTCTGGTTACTGGACCACTGCCGGACTTTAGACATGGACATCTAAGGTCGTGCATGATATACTGTTGGGAGCAAGGGTCCCCAGTTGATCATTCATGAATTCAATTCAGCAACACTGCGGCGACACCAGATCCGAAAAGTGTATATATATTCCTCGCCATGACCGATCAAAGGCTCGAAAGCGTCTTGCTAATGCAGTACACACCTACACACCACTTCTCACAGACCCGAAGCTTTTCTACAAATTTAGAATTACCTGAGTAGTCCTTCCATTTTCCCTATACTTGCAGCAATGGCTCCTCCCGCAAGTCTCCCAACCCGCCAGCTTGGCCAGAACGGGCCCAAGATCACCGCTCTTGGGCTTGGGCTCATGGGCTTGAGCGTGGCCTACGGCACCCCTGGGTTAGTCCTACACCTATTTTGGGATGCTGTACATTATGGCTGACAGAGGAACCAGTTCTGATGACGAGCGTCTGAAATTTCTTGACCGCGCGTGGGAGATTGGCGCCACGAACTGGGATACCTCAGACATGTACGGCGACAATGAGGTATTGATCGGCAAGTGGTTCAAACTACACCCAGAGCGCCGCGCCGACATCTTCCTTGCCACCAAGTTCAGCCTGCGCGGCACGGTCCAAGCAGATGGCACGTACAGCATCAGTCCCGATAGCTCGCCCGAGTACTGCCGCGAGGCTTGCGAGAAGAGTCTGGAGAAGTTGGGCGTGAACATTGACCTGTACTACGTCCACCGTGTGGATGAAGTCACTCCGATTGAAAAGACTATGGAAGAGATGGTCAAGTTGAAGAAGTGAGATTAACACACATAGACACTTGTGGTTAGTTGATGCTGACGAGTGGTTCAAGTGAGGGCAAGATCAAATACTTTGGGATTTCGGAGTGCTCTTCCGCAACACTCCGCCGGGCGCACGCTATCCACCCAATTTCAGCTGTGCAAGTCGAGTATAACCCATGGTCCCTCGAGATCGAGGGTCCCGCCGGCACCCATCTTCTGAAGACTTGCCGCGAGCTCGGGGTCACGGTCTTCTGCTACTCGCCTCTGGGCCGGGGCATGATGACGGGCAAGTACAAATCTGCAGATGACTTCGAAGAGACAGACTTTCGGCGCCAGATCCCGCGATTCCAAGGCGAAAACTTCCGGAAGAACATCGAGCTCGTCGAGAAGTTCGGGGACATTGCGCAGAAGAGACACGGGTGCAGTGCCGGGCAGCTCACGCTTGCGTGGCTTCTTGCGCAGGGAGATGATGTGATTCCCCTCCCTGGTACCAAGAGGATTCCGTATCTCGAAGAGAACTTTGGCGCTTTGAAAATTCAGCTGAGCGCTGACGAAGAGAAGGAGATACGGGGGCTCGTTGACGAGGCGGATGTTCAGGGCGATCGGAGCGCCCTGTTCGGCGCCTACGTCACTTCAGTGCCGCTGTAGATTTGGATGACAACTGTGAGCCATCTCAGCACGTTTGCTTTTTCTGATTTAGTTTCAGCTCCTTTATTATAGTCATTCTTTCGAAATCCAGCAATATGAAACGTTCCTTTGATACAGGTGTTGTCGTCAATTTCAATTGGGTTTGCAAGTGAGATGCTCGGGATGGGTCCCCGGCCCCAGTTCCGAGGCCCGAAATCTGGGGTACGTACGGAGATAATGAAAGGGCATTATGAATATGTACCGACTTCCCCTTGTCCAATGCAGAGATACTTCTTAGTTCACCTCGCCTCGGGCAATGGGTCCGATCACCGGACTGGATTCGGAGATCGGAGTGGGTCTCCGCTGATAGCGCAGCCGGGTGAACCCCGCAAATCGGGAGTTGGCCGCATTCTTATCATCGCCAACGTTTACCCGATCTTGATAAGAGAATGAGTAGTCTCGGAGTTGATAAAGGAACTCATTCAATTCAAGTTGAATCAGCATTCAGAATTTCTGAAATTTCGCAATTTTGTGCAGGCTTGAGCCACTCAACTACGTGGCCGCCGTTAGTTCACTCGGCTAAAGATACTTTACTCCAAATCTTATCATCTTTCATCATGACTGCAGTCTACAAGACGGGAGAGGACCATCGTCTCGCATGTCGTTCGGGTGTCTTTGAGACTACTACGGCCGGCCAGGCCCCGACCCACTTGCAAGCAAACCTCATTGTTTTGCCCAAGCGCTATGCCGACGACTTCCGACTCCTCTGCCACCGGAACCCCGTTCCATGCCCGCTACTTGCCGAGTCAGAAAGCCCAGGTGACTTTAGCAAGCTCAAGTCATACGTCCAAAGCATCGATGGAAAGAGTCTTCTACCAGTAGCCAAGAACGTTGACCTGCGTCATGATGCACCCCGATACCGAGTCTACGAGAACAGCAAACACGTCTCCATCAACGGTGCCCTGGAACCTGTCAATGTAGCTGATCAATGGACTGACGGCGATCATGTCGGGTTCTTGATTGGATGTTCGTTCAGCTTCGAGAGGGCCCTTCACGAGGCTGGCCTCACGCCACAACACATGACGCACAACCGGAATGTGCCCATGTACCGCACCAACATCCCGCTCTGCGCGGCGGGTGTCTTTACGGGTGCAACTTATGTCGTGTCTATGAGGCCATACAAGGTCTCAGATATCGAGAAGGTTCGGGATATTACAAGGCCGTTCGTGGCGACACATGGCGAGCCAGTCGCCTGGGGATGGGACGGGGCTGCAAGGATTGGGGTCACAGATGTTACAAAGCCGCAGTGGGGAGATCCTGCCCTCAAGGATGATGGGAAGACGCTCTTTGGACATGATGATGAGGAGTATGTTCCGGTTTTCTGGGGATGTGGAGTTACGCCACAAGAAGCTGTCATGAAGGCGAATTTGAACGGCACCGTCATGGGACACGCACCTGGGCACATGATCTGCTTGGACATCCGGGAGGAAGAGATCTTCCCTGTTTAATTTCTTTCAGTTACAGCTTTTCCATTGCCGTTGCCACAAGTATGCCGTGACCAGACAGCAAAAATAACCTAGAGCGGAACAAAGGGGGGTGACTGAGACGGTAGAGAGGAACAAATTTCAGGGTAGTGAATATCATCTCAAATACTGAGAAAGTGTAGCATCTCAATTTCTTTTCAGTAGTGAGGCTTCCATGTTGATCTCAATGAGGATTCCTTTGGGTGGCCATTCACATGTCTTGGCGCCGCAGACTTGGCAGCAATGACTTACGGACCGTCTTGCGACTCATGGTTCATCACTACCCGGAGGCCAGAGCCAAGCCTAGACCTGCAAGGATGGCTTCATGTAAAACGGCGTAGTCCAATCAAGAGGTTACAAACCCGCATGAATTGAACCAACAATCACAAACAATCAAAACAGGTGGGGTGAGCCAACTTTCCCCTCACTTCTCCCATCAGTTGGAGTTTCCTGGACGAAAGAACGACATTAAAGTTGAGGAAAGGGACGCAAGATGATCGAGCCCACCGCTGACAACCCTCAAGCTGAGGTTTGTGCCCATTTGGTTACGCCGCTCAAGCAAGCCTGATTTGACACCCCGTAGGACACCCGTAACGATGACGACGCATCCTCTATCGGCGATACGGTAGGTTGCGCGATGAAAACTTCGATCATTCTGCCTCTTCTGACAGACCATAGTCCACGCAGGACTCATTGGCGTCTCTACGATCAAGCATCTTGGACTACCGGAGGGAGAATGGCCGCACGTATCACCGGCTCAGTGATGGCAGTAAGGTTTCTACGTCTCGTTACAGGTGGTTTGACTAAGCGCATCCGCTAGAATATGTTCTCCCAAATGATGAGGTAGGCATGGATATCGCATGTGACCTTGATTGAATAATCTAACAGATGCGCATGAAGCGAGAGCAAGACCGCTTGGGTAAGTAAGACTTGGCACTTATGCGTGCGGCACTGACGTGGGCTGACTACCGAAAGATATCACACACCACCTTTGGACCTTGACCTGGGATGGCGAGCTATGCAACTGCCCCAAGAAAGACGGCGCTAAAAGGGTCTTGGATGTTGGCACTGGAACGGGAATTTGGGCCCTTGACTTCGGTTAGCTGTTCTCGACCCATCGAGTGGCAACATGAAGGAGCTGACATTTGACAGCGGACGACCATCCAGAAGCAACGGTAGGATAGTTCACAAAGGGAATACGTCAACAAGTCCAAGCGCTCACTTCCTCTTAGGTCCTAGGTGTTGATCTCAGCCCAATTCAACCTGGATAGTACGTCAATTTGGGCGCCATCACGTTGCTGTACTAAGAATGTTTTCTTTCTAGTGTGCCGCCCAACTGTAGCTTCGAAGTCGACGACGTTGAGAAAGAATGGACTTGGACGAGGCCGTTTGACTTCATCTTTGTCGTAAACTAACTATAACGTACGTATGGCATCTGTGTGAATAAAACGGCTTGATTCTTTCTAAATCAGTATCTGACGCGAGGGGTCTTTTAAGGAACAGAGACCAACGCGCTGGAATATTGTCAGCTTAGATAAGTAGGTTAGAAGTAGGTTACCTTGCACCTTCCTCTAGGCGTGAGGCTGCCTTAAATACTTAAGGTTATTATAATACACCTCTTTAGGCTTAAAAGAGCTTATAAACCTTAATTTTATATAATTATTATTTTATATTTTTATATATATATTTTAGATTTATAAATAAATATAAAGAGAAATAATTAATAAAAGAAACTAATAAAAGAGATAATTTTATAGCTTTATTATTAAATTATATAAAAGAAGTAGGTTTTTCTTTTTATATACCTTCTATTATAGTTAATATTATAGATATTAAAGTAGTAACTAATATTATTTTTTTGCTTAATAGAAATAAAAGCTTTTTATTAGCTTAAAATAAATAGCTAAAGCAGCTATTAAAGCAGCAGTATAGCAGTAATAATAATATTTTATATATTATTTCTACTTTTTAATTTTCTTTTTCTATTATTATTACTATAACTATATATATTACTTACCTCACTTCTATATATATATATATACTTATACTGTAATTATAATGCTTTTTATTTATTTATAATCCTATTTTTAATATTAACTATATTATTTAGATACCTCCTAAGAAGACTAAAGCTAAGCATACAGCTGATATAGCTAAAGCAAAAGCTACTTTTATTAGTAAGAAGCATAAGAAAAGAGAGAGGCAGGAGGAAGAAAGTAGCAGCACTCTTCTAATGCCTGCTCTAAAGCTTAAAAGCCTTAAGCTTAAGAGTAAATTGCTTTATTATCTGTTTTTATTACTTCTAAGTCTTTTTCTTATTATAAAGTATTATAAAGTTTTTAGTTTATTTTATTATTTCTATAACTTAATTACTAACTTAAGTTATTTTATAAAGCTAAAGACTAATAAGCTTATTAAGAGCAACTAATCTACAGAGAGTAAAGAAGCTAAAGAAAGGTATAGTTTAAAGCCTGCTATTTCTATTCTTTTATCCTCTTATAAGCTGCAGTAAGACTATAAGCAATATATATTTAAGATCTTTATTTCTTATTAACCTATTATTTTATTTACTAACTTTAGAGTAGAAGCAGAAGCTTTAAAGGCTGAAGGTTAAAAAGAAAAGCAGCTACTACTATTAAGTGACACTATATGCCTGCTATGCTTATATAACACTATCTTAAGCATATCGCTTAGTATATATATATTTAGTTTAAAGTAGAAGGGTAAATATGCTTCTTATAAAGAGAAGAGAAAGGTATATATCTTCATATTAGCCTCTGTTTTTAAACTGAGGCTTTAATTCCTTAGCAGCATATAAGATAATCTTATAGATAATATATATTCTATTATATAACCTTTTGCTTTACTAACTGTTTACTAACTTATATATTATAGGTCTTTGCTTATTAGAAAACTATGCTTTATAAAGCTTTTAATACTTATAATAAGGCTTAAAAGAAAGCTAAAATTAAAAGTGAGAGTAGTAGCAAAGTAGCTGCTGATTTTATAGCTCTTCTTTTTATGCTAGCTATTACTCTAAAAGTTAAGGTTACTATAGAAGATATATTAGTCTCTAGTGATTTATATATTAGTCTGCTTTTTAAAGTAATTACTACTAGCCTTTAAGCAGCTAGTATTTACTATACTATTAACAGCTTTATTAGCAAGCATCTCTCTGAAGAATTACTGTTTATATATTAGATCTTAATAAATAAATATATAACTGCTCTCTTTAGATAGAAATAAAATATAGCATTGCTTTGCTATATACCTTATAAAGTGTAAATATTTCAAACTCTTAAGAGGGCTATATACTTTCTAGCTATTAAGCTATTTTCAATTAAAAATATCTAGCTTATAAGTCTTACTTACTGTTTAATTTTTTCTTTTTACTTTATGCTATTGCTTATAATATATCTTAAAGGTTTAAAAGTGCTTTAAACTGTTTAAACTTTATATAAAAAAAGGTTTTTATAAAACTGTCAGCTAGCATCTTATTAGTTAGAAGATATATAACTTAAAATAATTGCTTAGTATATTCTTAGTAAAGCTATATATTTTAGATATCTATATAGCAAAGGTAAGTTAAAATATACTCCTTTCTACTTATTATAAGTTATATTATTTACTAATTATTGTAATAAATCTTCTATATATCTCTTAAGCTGAGTTTAAGATCTCTAAAGAGCTGCTTAAAAGCTATAATCTTCTTTATAGTATGCTCTAAGCTTAAAAGCTCTACCTCTATTATTAATATAATTACTATACTTTAACACACAGTTTTCTATTAGATTAAGCCTCTAAAGAAAGATATTATAAAACTTTAAAACAACCTTTATATCTCTTTATCGTCAGCAAAAGATATATTACTTGCAATTAGTAATACTTAAGCTATATTACCTCTTAAGATGCTAAAGCAAATTGCAAAATATTAAGTATAATATAAATATTAGATTATTTAGTTTATAGCTTAATAGTGCTTTAGAAATAGATTTATTAGAAATTATAATAATAAGGCATAAGTAAATATAACATCTAGTTATATTATAATTACAGTATAAAAGATCAATCTAATCTTCTTTTAATATAAAAAGACTTATTATAAGTTTGCTTCTCTATTAAACTTCTTAAATAAAGTAAATAAGAGAAATATAGTTAATACTTTAAAGTTAATAAGATTAAACTTCTTTGCAATTTATTTAATATACTAATTATATAAAAAGTAGATACTTTATATTATTTAATTATAAGTGATTTTAATTTCTAAATACTATTTAGCTAATCTCTAATCTTTTAGCTTATATTTCTCTTTAATTCCTTTTATAACCTTTTTAGCTTCCTTTATATAGTCTTTATAATATAAAATAAAGATATTATTAATATAAAAGAATATAAAAACTTTCTTATTATAAGTCTAAAAGAGATATAAATCTTTATTTATTAGATATAATTTAAAATAAAAAAGGAAGCTTAAAAACTCTTTATACTAAAATAAAAGTGTATTATAAAGTCTATATAGAGCGCATTAAAGTTTAATAACCTTTCTATCTTCTTCAAAGCTGTCTAATAAGTAATAAGTGATAAGAAGGTTATTTAGCCTGCATATAGCATTTAAGAATATATTAATAATATTAAATTAGTGAATTTTAAGGTTAAATTATGCTATAAGAGCTATTATAACTTGAAAATTTTTTAAAGCAAAGGTTGCAATATATATCTATTTTAAGAAATGCTTTTTTTAGAAGTTGCTTTAAATATAGATTCTAGCCTTATAGCAGTTAAAATATTTATATTAATTCAATTTATATATAAACACTTACTTAAGAGGTATTAGCTTATTTTTAGCCTTTATGTTATTTATAACTTCTTAGACTTCTATTTCCTTAAGTTTATTAATTTTAATATTACACACTTCAATAAAGTGTAAATAAAGCAGTTCTAATATTTATTAAATATCTCTCTAAGTCTTAAGTAACTTAATAAGCTAGTTAATATAGATTTTTCTGCTTAGTACTATAGAAACACACTTAAGCTTCACCTAATGAACAGAAGTGAAAACAAAGCAATAGAGCAAATAGTAACCTTAATCTGCCTTTTTAATTGCTTTCTGCTATTCTAATATATATATTTTAAAAAAGGTATGCTAGTTTCATTCTATATATAGAAATATAAAGTGTATTCTAAAGCAAAATAATTACTTTAGCTTTATGATTTCAAATTAGCTTAAGTTAGTATAGTTATATATCTGCTCTAATTTCTCTTCTATAGCACTCTCTTCTTCAGTTTCTAAATATAGCTATATTAGCTGAATAAGAGAGTTGCTTTATAAAAGTAGTTATATATTATTATCCTCTATATTTAGATTGCATAAAAAAGAGATATCAGTTTAAATATAGATCTTATTTAAGATTATATCTTCAATAGAAGTTATATTTCTATTAGCATCTTAAGTCTCTTCTGTTACTTTATCTTTATAAATAAAGGTTAATAATAGCATAAAATTTATTATCTTATATATATCAGCAAGGTTTATATTTAACTTAAAGGTTAGCAGCTATCTCTTTTGCTTATTATTAATTAGTTAAGGTTCTTTTAATAAGGAAAGGTGTAGTAACAGCACTTTATTATCTATTATTAATATAATCTTAGCTTTATTTTATACTCTTAGAAGCTATAGCTTAAAAAGCACTAAAGATGCTAGTTTTTATATCTTATTAGCAATTATATAGGCTTTTTTGCTTTAAATTGCTAACTTTATATTATCTTTTAAGTAGAATATCTTCTTATTAAATATTATATTTTACATAATAATAACTTCTTAAAGCAAAGGTATTTAAACTTTATAGAGATTATATAAGTTTGCTATATACTTTACTAAATATCTAATATACCTTTATATTATAACTTTAAAGTTATATCTATTCTTATTTACTTTATATTCTTTCTTAAAGAGGTATACTCTGCAGCTATATATATAGACCTCTCTTTATTATAAGTAAAAATTAACTGAAAGGTTTGCTTTATAAGCAGGTTTATAATATTTAATATAGTCTTTTAACTAGTCTTCTTTAACTTAAATTAATAAGAGCTAGCTGCAGCATTAATAAAAGTTTATATTATAAAAGAATGCTGCAGCTTATACTGCTTTAACCTATAGTGTAAGTAGAAGACCTACTGCTTTAATTATTATAATAGCCTTTATAATTAGTTTCTAACTTACTTGCTCTATATCTCTATTTAGCTTTTTAGTATATAAAGGTGCTTATTTAATTTCAATCTCTATATCTAACACTTAAATCTAGAATTTTAATATCTTATTTATTGCAATTATAGTATGCTTACTGTTTTATTTAATCTTATATAATATAAGGCTATATTATCTCTATACTTAGCATTTAAATATTTAAATAATAATAAAGACTGACTGTTAGGTTTTATTTATATATAAAAATATAAAGAGTTAACTTATATATTTATTTTTAATAATAAGTAGCTATTTATTTATATTAAAACTTATTAAATAGTTAAATAGATCTTATAAGATTTTATAGAAAGGTTATATTGCTCTTCATTCTGAAGTATATTGCAATATTACTTGCTTTATATATATAGTTGCATAATATTAGCATTTAAGGTGTGATATTCTTTAGATCTTCACCTCTTAAGTATTAAAAACTAGTTTCTTAAGCGCTCTAAGTTTTAGATATTTAGAGCAAAAGTGTTATATTTCTGCAGTATTAATATAAGTTTATATAGGCTCTTAAGAGCATCACTTTGCATAAGTTATTATAAGAGTAAGTAGATTTATAATTAAAGTGTTATTAAAAAGAATATATTTAAGATATAGATACTGGGGAGCAGCGTTTTCTACCTGCTGCTACTACCTTTCGGAAGAAAGGCTGACGTGGGAGGTTTGCCTAGGTAAGGGCATTAAGACCCCCCTCATAAATCCAGTCCTAGATATACTATGCATAACCCTTACTCAGCATCTTTATATAAATATTACTCAGCATATAGTCTGGTTTTAAAAATAAGCGCAATATTATATAATTAGATAAAGCTACTAAAATACAGCACCTTAATTATATATAAAGCAGCAGGGTTTAAGTATTTTCTCACTAGGTTAATTATATATATAAATTATCAAACTATTTACTATTAATAATTTAAACTACTTAAAGTAATTCTCTTATTATAAGTATATATATAAGCAACTATTTAATCTATAGCTTTATTATCTTATATATAGTATTGCTGATTCTACTTTTTTATTTCTTTTATTTATAGTTTTTAAGGTGTATAGATAATAGAGGGATTAATGCAAAAGCTAATAGCTATTCAGCTGTTAGAGATAATATCTTAAAAATAAATGCCTCCTATATATAAAAGTAAGTTATAAAGTTAGGAACCTTTTCTCCTCAAACGTTATAAGCTAATAAAATGCTTATAGCTAGATATAACCTCCTTTACTACCTTAATATTAGATTACTATTGCAGGCTAATAGAAGAGTAATCACCTTATTATACTCTCCTTTAAAGCGAGAGCTATCTTAGAGAAAAAAAAGGAAACTATTAGATTTAAAGCGCTCTAGCTATATCTTATTTATACTTATTTAAGCAACTAATATTGAAGTTAGGCTGGGATATATAAAATGCTTATATGCAAACAGCTTATAGTTAGAATGCATTATCATTTAAACTAAAGAAGGCTAGTAAGCAACAAAAAGTGTATATATAAATTGCTTATAGAATAACTAAGGTTTAAAGTGTTCATTCTATATGTTATATAGCCTTTTGCTTATCTCTTTAATTAGTTGCTTCTTACTTCTATCTTATATTTTTCTAACTATATTTTATTTTTTATAGAAATATCAACTAAATATGCTTTTAAACAGCCTAAGAAATATCTAAATATACCTAATATATAAAGAGCAATAAGAAGCTGCTTCATCTAGCTTTAAAAACAACTTCTCTAGTTTTCACTGCTTTAAGTTATAGTTCCAGCTTATATCTAGAATTAGGATCAGCATCTATATTAGTTCCTTAGTAAGATCGCCTAACTTCACACTCTAAAAGAAATATAATAATATTTAATTTCAAATTATATTAATATAAAATGTTATTGCTAACCTTACCTAAGAGGTATACTAGCTATTATAAAAGCTATTTAAGATTATAGTGATTTCAGCATTAAATCAGATGTTTAATAGACAGTAAGTCCTAATTATTACTTTACTTATAGATATTGAGGATTTAAGCAACAGCTATAATAGCAGCAGTAACAGTATAGATATAAACATAGGTGAGGTATATACTGATGCTGATAATATATAAACCTTATAAAGTAATTCTATATAGTAAACTGCAAATAAACTAGAATAATAAATACCCTAATTATATTGTAATTTATATTGCCTTACTCTAGGTATAAATAAGAAGCTATACCTCCTTTATAATTAATCTTTATATATTTTTACTATTAACTCTACTAAATGCTATAGCTAACTGATACCTTTTTATAGCTCTAGAGGCATTTATAACGATAGGAAATATTTAATATCTAGTAGCTGCATCAGATGTATACCTATCTATATAGTTCTATGAGATATTTATATATATAAGCTAATCATTTTGCAGTTTTCTAGGCAGCTAGTTTTGCAGTTAACCTTTATACTATAGAAGCTAAGAAGTATCTTCTCTAGTATCCTCTCTTAAGCTTTATAGTTTGTTATAGCTAGCTTAAGTATACATAGTAGACCTACTTAAGTAAAGCTAAACTTATAACCCTTTAGTAAACCTAGGCATAAAACTGCAGTGCATTTCTCCTCTAAAGTAACTTAAGTTATAGATATTATAATTATATTTAGCAGCAATATAAGGAAGGAGAAGCTGTCTATATCTTTAGACTGGAGTAGAATACCTTTAGGTAGCTCTAAAAAGATAGATAACTTATTATTTATTACTACCTCTTTAAGTTCTAAGCTATACACTATACTAACTGCTGTGAACTCTACTTTATTAACCACTTTAAAGCTAATATATTTATTTCTATTTACTATCACAGGCATTTTATAGATAAATAGGAATATATTAGGGATAATTAGCTTACTGTTATTACTAAGTAGTATAGCTGCAGCTTGCTCTAAGCTACTTAGCATTTAGGTTTTCTAGATATATTGCAAGAAATAGACTGAAAGCTTCTCTCCTATTTCAGCACTATATGCTAAAGCTGTATAAAAAGTGATGTTCTATTTATATTAGTTTAGTAGGATAATAATATATATACTGCTAGAGAAATTAAGTTTAAGCTTCAGTTTATATTAGGATATAAGATTCTCAGCATTCTCCCTTATCTATATCCTATTATAAAAGCGCTCTAAAAACCTTATTAGGTAGTTATTTTTTTATGCCTGCTTCTGTTTATTTAAGATCATAATATGCTTAAATATGCTTTATAGCTTCTAGCTATTTTCTTCCTCTAATTAGTACTCTAGTGAACAACTTTTCTTTATAGTATCTAATATTCTTTTGTTGCTTATAAAACCTTTCTGCTAGACTAGAGGAAACTGTATGAAGTCCTCTAAGAATATAACTATAGGTATACCTCTAAATGCTGTTTTGATTTCCTTCAGTTTCTAAAATCTTTTATTAATCTTATTAAGTATATTAAAGCTAAATATATTAACCTTATTAATTATAAAGATATCTCTCTTTGCTTAACAGTTTATATCCTTCAGATTAATATTTATATTAGAGGGGTCTGATAACCTATCTTCACTAAACTGAAGGCTTACTGCTGAATAGATTATGTTGCTGCTAATCCTTACTACAGCTATGCCTGTTAATACTATAATAATAAGCTGACTCTACACCTCTTTTGCAATAAACACTTCTTTTAAGGTATTAATCAGCTATAACTTCTCTATATTTCTACTACTACTAATATACTGAAAATGCTATTCAGCTTTAGAACTCTCATACTAGTTAACTATTTTATAGATAAATTATAAGGTGAGATTTTATTTCTAGTTTAATATATAGGCCTATCTGATCACTTCTGCAGCAGCTGAAAAGGAAGTAGATAGCTCTATATTAAGCTAGGTTTATGCAGCACTTTATCTAACTGTTAGCATTAGGCTTAATGCCTTATTATTGCTTTTATAACTATTGCTAAAGCTAATATCTGCTGTTATTAGATAAAGGTTACTTATATCATTAGGTTTATCCCTTTCTATAATATTTATCCTCTGCTTCTAGAGCTGCTTAATTAATATTTTGACAGTATTAAACTGCACTTTTAAGAGCATAAGCCTATAATCCTCAGAATGATTAGTAACTAGAGCAGTAGTTATATCTTCTTCTTCAGAAGCTAAGAAGTCTCTTATAGTTAGAGAAGTAAGAAGGCTCTTAAGACCTAGAGACCTATATACTATATCTGCCTATAATTGCAGATTTTTAACTGCATTATAGAAAGCCTCTTATTAGTCTTTTAGTGCTAATATCTATTGCTAACCTACTGGGAGATAGTTCTTAAGCTTTTTAAACTTAATATTTTTATCACCTTTGCTTTAATTTACTTATAACTATATATCTTTCTTAGCATTTTTTATGTTCTTCTGAAGAAAGCAGATATTCTTAATTACTAATTTGATTTATGCTAGTAGATTAAAGTGTAACTCTGCTTATAGGGATGTTAGTTTCTAAGAGCTGTGAGTAAAAAGGTTCTAAAAAGCAAACAGAGCAAGAAGCAGTACTGCTGATCTAAAGAGATAACTCTATTAGTAAGACTAAACTATAGATTGATATATAACAGCAAGATATTTATTACTTCTAGTAATACCTCTTTTGCATACTATTAGCATTATAGTTTAAATAGCTAGTAATAACTAGTATATAATGCTTTTTCTCTAGTAATACCTCTTATATCTATTCTAAGCAGCTGTTATTAAGGGTTAAGTTGAAGTTAATAAATTAAGCTTTATTTAACTTTATATATCTCTTTAAGCAGTAGATCTTCACTATATAGAGGTATTTATAGAAGCATAAATCCTAGAAAAGCTAGCTGCAATATCTATAGCCTTATAAGGCTGTTAGAGTAAGCTTACTAGCTTATAGGCTTATTATCTCTGCTATTTGCTAATATTAAATGTCCAGCTTTACACTTTATATAAAGCCTAGCTAGATTCTAAATACTATCTAATATAATATATTTATAGTAATATAAAACTATAACTGCTTGCTGTAATAGCTAGACTTAAAGTTCAGAAGCTTACTATATACTTTAACTGCAGACAGCTTACAGCTTATAAAGATTTAGTTTACTGTTTTAGTAAGAAACTAATAAGCCTTATTATTTATATCTATCCTATTAAGCTGCAGCTAGTAGGCATCTTCATCTATACACTCTAATATCTCCTTAAGAACTATCTTTATTAGTGCTGTTCTCTTCTATAAAGGTAAGTCTAGCTTAATTAAATAGTTTATTATATAATAAACTATAGATAAGCTAGCTGAACTTATTAAGAGGAAGGCTATATCTATATTATAATGCATGCTTACAGCTAAAGCTAGGCAGTATTAGTTGATCTATATATAGTCTCTCTAAATATAAAGGATATTATTCTCTATAAACTTAGTTTGCTCTTAAAGTATCTATAGAGCATGAAAGCAGCAAGAGGGACACCTTTTTAACATCTAGCTTATATTAGTTTCTATACTACTGCTTTTATAACTATACTTTATATAAGTTACACTATAGCTATATATCTAATAATAATATACTATTTAGTTTACTTTATTATTAAACACTTTATCTTACTTATTTATATTACTAGTAAGATATAATATAAAAGAGAAGATGCTCTAATAAAAATGATACTGCTAAGCATACTTAGCATTATAGCACTAATAAATATCAGCATTAGTATATATTATTTATAACTTCCTAAAAGCAATATACTTACTTTACAAAAAACTGAATTAATATACTTATAAATCTCCTCAGCATATTATTCCCCTCTTAAGGCAGCAATTTCACTAAATAGGTTTAGCAGCTTAATATTAGTATCTAGTTATAAAAAACTATAAAAGTGAAAGATATTATAGTTATTTATTTTAATATACTTAAAGTAGCATAAGATATTACTAAAGATAAAGTTTACTTTTTAAGGTATATAGTATTTAAAGAAGAGCTTTATTTCATAATAAAAGAAGGTAGCTAAACTAATAAGATCTCTAACTATATATTATATCCTCTCTATTTAGTTTTAGAACTTCTATATCAGAAGGTTCAGGCTTAGCTTTTATGCTACTTAAGAAGTAGTAAGCTTTATATTAACTTTATTAATAAAGTTGTTTAGGTTGATAGTAAATTAGATATATAGCATCTTATGCTTAAGATCTAATAATTTAATCTTTTTTCTAAATAGCAGATATTCTTTATTTAATATATGCTTCTAATAGCTAAAGATATTTAACTTCTTTATAAAAAAAGAAATCTCACTATCTGTTATTCTTCTAGTTTCTTAGTATTCCTCTTCAGTATAAGCTACTTAGTTTAGCATGAGAGTTTATATAATCTCTTTAACCTTTCTAAATAATGCTTTCTCTATATAAAAGTAGCTTATTCTTTAGTTTTCAGAATAGATTAATATATTAAAGATTATAAAGAGGAAAGTGGGATATATAGCAAAGTTCACCTTTATTTTAGTATAAATTAGCTATTTTATTCTAAAAGCAATAATAGTAAGGTATAAAATGTTAGATATCTCTTATTATATTATCTTAAGAGATGTGAAGCTTAGGTTTAGAGATAGAAGCTAGGAAGCTGCTAAGTAGCGTTAGGCTTTAACCTATAAGATATCTTTAGAGGGTTTTAGTTATTTAATGCTAATATAAGAAGGTCTCTTCAGCTTTAGAGAAATAGGCATAAGAATATCTTAAGAAAGAAGTTTAGGTTGCTATAATTAGCAAAGTCTTCTCTTTAGCAGCTAATAATAAACAGCTGCTCATTTATCTTTAGAGATATGCTTATGCTGCTATTTTAAGGTTTCAGTTCTTACTAGCGCCTTTAGTTGAGGCCTAAAGTTGCATCCTAAAGTATTTAAACCTGCTTTTAAAGTGAGTAGTTATTGCTAAAGTTAATATTTAATAGGCTGGTTAACTTTAACTCTTTAAGTTTAATTTTAATTTTATACTCTTATATCTCCTCTAATTCTTAGTTTTATCTTTAGTTTACTTTAAGTCTTATATTATTTCCTTTAATTTTAAATACCTCTATATTAATATACCTCTATTTAAGCCTAATAAAGATGTTAGTTATATCTTATATAAGCTTATTTAGCCTACTTCTCTCTATTACAGCAATATAATAGCTTATATAGATCTTATTTTTAGCTAAAAGGTTATATCAAACTATTTAGGCAAAGAGAGCAGCTGGAACCTATATCTTAGCATAGGAATCACTCTAGCTAGCAAGGTTTTTCTTACTAATTATAATATTATAATATAAATAGTTATTGCTTTTAAGCTAGATAAATACAGTCTTTAGCTTCTTTAGATTAATAGAAAGCATAAATAATAAGTTAGAGGCTACTAGCTTCTAAGGACTAATAAAGTAGATATAGATCTAGTAGCATTCCTCAATAAGTAAGTGAAGCAATATATTTATAGCTAAGCTTTTAATATTATTTAGAAAGACTATAATATAGCTCTATTTATGCTTTTAATACTTTATGCTTATCTATTTCTCTATATTGATATTAAACTTAGTAATCTATCTGTAGGGAATATTCTAGCTTAAGAGCTGCTCTTTTAATAGAGATAGGTTCTTTAACTTAGCTAGATATTAATGTATATAGCTAAAGGTGAAGTTGTTCACTTTGTAAGTAGGGGGGATATTAGCTTTCTGGAGATAAGAAGCATATTCCTTATATACTGCAATAAGAGGAGCGCTTTTATATTTTAGGAAGCATTTTTTATAGGAGAAATAGCTTCTATCTAAAGGTGAGATCTAACCTTCTACTGCTTTATAAAGCAGCTTAATCTCTACTTAAGTTTAGTCTAATAGTTTAATAGAATACTATTGCTAGAAATAGATTTTGCAGTATCTAATATTTAGAGAGTTATTATTATTTATTTCTTTATAAAAAGCTTTTATTTTTATAATAATTATTTCTTATTTAACTAGCTTACACTATATATATTCTATAGAGTTGCAAACTTATTAAGTATAATAACAGTTAAAGCTATTAATTGTTTATTAAATATAATTTTATTTATTTTAAAGCTGGTCTATACTATCTAGCAGTAGTTAAAGTATTAATAGGGTGGTTTATAGTAGTAATTAAAGCTCTTTATCTAAGATGATTGTGAATTAAGAGTTTGTAGTCTATAAAGATATATAGAATGTTATTATTAGTGTTAGCAGTAGGCTAATATTAGCTATTAAGGTTAGACTTAGTAATTAGGATGATAGCTGTATAAGTAATTAGTAGGCTGTTATTATCTTCTCTAGCTGACTACTACTTCTGCTTAGGCTATACTGTTTCTTCTTAAGGCTTAAAAGCATTAAGTTTAAAGGAGGTGTTATTATTAGAAGTTATGTTAGTATATCTTAGGCTTGATCTAGCTATAGGATGTTATAACTGAGTGGTTATTAAGATGCTATTATTCTATCTAACTAAGTATTACTTTAGCTTAGCTTGCACTATCCTCTCTTAAGATTTAAGAGTATTAAGCTAGAAGAAGATATTATTATTTATAGTTATATTTATATATCTTAAGCTATAAATGCAATATCTAGCTGTAAGCTGCTATATTTTAGACTATAACAGCCTTTTCTTAGTGTGAAGACTGCTAACCTTAGAGGGCTGTTAGTATACTGTACTAGCGATTTTTTCAGCAATAGCGTCTAAGTATTTCTAATAGGAAGAATAATCTTAAAGGAGCTAGGAGATATATATAAAGAGGGCGCTATATTAAATTCTTATTTAAAGCTAGTGCTCTAGATATAGTATAATAGAAAGTTTAAATAATCAGGCAAACTAAAATAAAAGAAGAATATATAGCTTTATAATAAAGCAGTATATATTGCAGCTTTAAGGCTTAGCTTAGCAATATATTAGATCTAACTTACTCTTCTATAACTTAATAAACCTTATATATTATATATCAACTAAACCTTTAAGCTTTCCTTATATACTTCTACTCTTTGCTTTATAAAAACTATATATATTTATTGCACTTACTAAGTAATATAGCTGGTTTTAAAGGGATAGATAGAAAAAAGAGGATGTTATTATAAGCTATAGCTATTTCTGAAGAGCAATATATAGAATTTAATTAAATTGCAAGCTAATTATATTTTTTAATATCTATTTTTTGATTTATTTTGCAATTATATTTTACTTTTATCTAATTGCACTATAGTATTCTTATTAAGATATATCTCTTCTTAATATATAATTGCTTTTTTAGATCTAATATAACTGCAGTTAAATAGATAAATAGGAGAGCTTAATAACTAGCTCTATAGCTATTTTAGCTTTATACAGCTGTTAGAAACAGCTATTTTTATGCTTAATATGCTATTATTATAATATAACTAGCTAGAAGAAGATAAGCTAAAGAGCTTAAGACTATATATATATAATAATCTTTTGATTTTAATATTATATCTTCTTACTGCTGATAGAACTTTATATATATACAGCTTATATATCATTTTAGATCTAGCTGCTCTCCTTTCTATAGGGAAGCTTAAGGTTTAATAACCTAGCTAGCTAACTAGCTATCAGTCAGATATTTTACCTCTACACCTAAAATTAATAATATCTAGTTTTAAGATATCTTGCTAGTCCTCCTCTTAATTTACTACTAAGCTGTCTGTTCTCTTTTTATCTATTATATATATCTATCTAAAACACTATCTATATTAGCTAGAGTTATAAATACTTAGAGCATTTTAAGCTTACAGTTATATCTGATCTCTAGAAATATTATCTTTAAGTTTCCTATTAATATAGACTTTATTAATTAACACTTTAGAACCTTAACTATGCTTTTATTCTTTCTAATTAAGCTCTTTATCTAACTTTATATCTTAATTAATATATCTTAAAACTTATCTCTTGCTTCTACTAACTACTTAGAATTCTAGCCTTAGATCTAGCTAATAATACCTTTAGGATAGTGCCCTCTAGCTACCCTCTATGCAATTAGTTTAATGCTGAAGCAGGAATCTTTAGACTAGTCTAATAAGGTTTTTAAGTTTTAGAATTAGATAGGCTATATTAAGATTTCTATAAACCTTTCTAAATAGGTTAACTTAAACTATCTGAAGCTTCTCAACCCCCTTTATCATAATAAACTTACACTTAATCTCTTCTAATACTTTAGAGGCTATATACTGCTAGTTAAATATACTAATAATAAATAGGTTTTAATTATCTATAAGCCTCACTTTAGCTATATCCTTTATGCAGTTAACAATAGGTTAACAGTTATATATAAGCGTATAGCGTTTATCTCAAATAACAGCTTTATACTATAAGTGCTCTCTCTCTCTCTTTCTCTAGGTGTAACACCTATAAGTAAACTTTACTAATAAGCAATTAAATATAAGATCACTTTAAGATAGATACTAAATGCACCTTCTCTATTCCTAGATATACCACCTTTTATCTGCTTCTTTAGTTCTATTAATACTTTATAATTCCTTCTTGCTGATAATCTAAATGCTAGCTTAGATAATATAACATAGAACTTATCTGCTGTTTTCTAAGTATATATTAAGTTTAACAGCATAAAGGCTGCAGCAGCTCTAAACCTTAGCTAATATAATAACTATATATATTATTTCTATACTAAGCATAAGAAGTAATAGAAGGAGAAATGCTTATAATACTCTTTAGTATCTACTTTATTCTAGCAGTATAGATAGAAGGCTTATATCACTAGCAATCTCTATAGTTTCTACAATAAGAAAGTTGCTTTTTAATTTAATATATTATATAACTTCTTTAAATTTATTCCTCTTATTAAGATCACTAACTTAAGCTGAGCAGCAAGCAATATAAGGTAGGCAGCTTTTGCTAGCTAGGCCCTCTCTGCATCTCTAACTAAGGGAGTGACTATATTTAACTCTAAAGCTTAGATATCTGCTGATAGGTTTATTCTATTTATGCTAACTAAACTAAGTAAGCCTCTCTCTTTTATATCTACCTTTAATATATATTATTAAAACTGATGTTTATATATGCAAGCTCCTCCTAAAGCCCTCGCTTAACTGAACTAAATCTAGTTGCAAGCTCCTCTTAAAACCCCCCCCTTGCTGAAATAAATGCAGATAATTCTTTTATAATAGATAAGATATAGAATATTATGCTAATTAAGGCTATTAAAGTGGACAACTAGAATAAGCATAACAGAAGCAATAGGCTGAGCCCTCCTAAGAAGCTAAGATATAGCAGCTTGCATAGCTTAAAGAAGAGGAGGGCTTAAATCTATATGCAGATAGGTATATCTTTTATAAGACTGAGAGGGTTAGAAGTTATTATTCTATTTTAGATTTCAGGAATATTAATTAATTATTTATAGCTTAAAGTATTAGTTTACTATAATATCTACTTAAATCCTAAAGATCTAAATATGTCTCACCTATAAACACTTATTTTTCAGCAGTTAAAAGATGAATTTCTGAAACCTATCCTCTCTTTTACTATATATAATCTGCTGCTCTCTATATATCACCTAGCTAGCTTTTTATTGCTTTCCCCTTTTATAGCTAACTTATTTCAGAAGGTTCTAATATAAAAGCATAAACATACCTTATGCTGTTATAAATAAGATCTTATTATAAAACTAAATACCTCACTATAAAGCTTAGAAACTAAAATAAAAATATTAATAGCATTTAGAAACAGCTTTTTTATATTGGATATAAGAATAATCTATCTCAAACTAAGCTAGAGGCGCTAATATTCACTATATGCTATTTATCTACCTACTTACTAAGAAGACTAATATTTCTACTTCTATTCTATTTAAACTTAAGCTGTAAGATTTAATTCCTACTGCATCTCACTTGCCTATTTACTCAATATAGTATTATTCCTTCTAATATTTACTTATAAAGTGAATATTTATCTCACATCACTTTATAAACTTTACTAATATAATTAGCACTTAGCTAACTATTTAAACAGCTACTTATCTCTCTTAGATTACTTTCTATCTTTTTTATCTATATACTAGAGAGAATATATATAAAGCCCAATTTAGGGCATTATCACTTAAATTACTCTAAGCTCTTAGAAATTGAGAATATATAAAAACCCTCATAAGTATAGATATCTTCACCTCTTTTATATTTTAAATACTTACTAATAATATGTTTTATTAAAGCTTTTAGTTAATATATCTTCTTAAGATAGCAATAACAACCTAGAAACTGTAACTAATATACCTTAAAAAGAGTTAGATCTAAAGCTTCTTACTGAAGATAAATACTAGGATAGGCAGATAATTAAAAACTTCTCTGCATATAAGGAAACTTCTAGATCTAATATAGCTAAAACTATCTAAGGTTTTTATAACACTAACTTCAAAAGGCTAAATAAGTCTAATATTAAGCTTTATAATCTAAAGCTAATAATCTAAGTTATATTTAAATTAGTTTATAAATATATCTCTATAATTAAGGCTTGCAAAACTTACTGCAAAGCTAACCTTAAAGCTAACCTTAATATTGCTGATTTTAGGGATATATAGCATCTTACTATCTTCATAGTTAGCAGATAGGTAGCAATTAGCTTAAGAGTGCTTTTCTAATAGGGTAAAAAACCTATTTTAGCAGAGTAAGCTGAAGATATCTAATTCTCATTCTTTATTACTAATAAGTTTAAAACTATTTATTGCAAGCTTCTTAAGCCTGCTGATAGGCTAGATGCTCTAAAAGGAGGTAGTAGTAATCTATATATTATTCAGAAGTTTAAGTATAGTAAGATAGTTAATTATAAGAATATAAAGCATAAGGGATTAGACTGATAGATTTAGTTTATTAGCTATTATGATAAATAGGTAAATTTAAGAAACTAAAAACCTCTAGTTAAAAGATTTATCACACTAATATAGATTGCAGAAAGCAAAGCAGATCTTTATTATTACAACAGAAGATATAGACTGAGACAGCAAACCTAAAACTAAGCAAATGCTAAATAATTCTAACTTTACAGACTTCTATATTAAGCTTAATAATATCTTTTTTTGAGGCATAAGAATATATTAAAGTAGAGACTATATTCCTTATAGGTAAGGGCATTAGTTTAGCTAGCTATATCATATAGAATAGATTATCTTTCTTTATCACTAATTAAGTAGGCAGGTGTAAACATCTTAAGAGATATTTTTGCTAATACAGCCTAACTTTGCAGACTAGCATAGCAATATTTACTTACACTAGTAAAGCATTATAAGAATGATAGGAGAGGGATAGCATTAGTCCAGCTAGCTATATTATATAAAATAGATATTAGAAGATAATAATAAGCTGTATTGCTTTTCTTTTTATATAATTAGTTTCTTTAGTTCTTATGTTCTTCTGCTCTGTTATGCTAATAGTTAGTAAGCTTTAGCTCTAGCTAAGCTGCCTAAGCATAAAGATCTATTTCTAACTTTAGCAGCTTATATAAATAGAACACTATAGGTAATATAATATTCTTTACTATCTAAATTATATAGTAAAGCTTTTAATTTAAATAGTCTTATCTATCTCAGTCTAACTCTATTGGATTAAGTCTTATTCCCTGCTCTGCCTCAGTTCCCTGCTTCAGTTTAGATGCTGCTGGAATTGCTTTAGTTTGCTGCTCTGTCTCAGTTCCCTAGCCTGCATTAGATGCCTTTAGAATCACTTAGGTTTGCTATTTCACCCTTATTCTCTCTTTTACCTAGCATAAAAAAACAAAAATATAATTAGAACTTATATACAGCTTGCAACCTAGATAACATTAAGAAGGGTTCTATTATGCATTTTTAATAGTAGTGAAGATAACCTTTCTATATCTTTATGCCTCTTTTGTTAGTTATATCAAGCTAAAAGATAGATTATAAATAGCTAGAACTTACTTTACTTTTAAAGGCTTTTTCCTTAAGTAAACTGTTTTTTTATACCTACTTATAGATATCTTTATATAGAGAGACAAACTTAAGGTAATATATAAATATATATAAAAGCTCCTTATTAGATAATTGCATCTTAGGTCTTATATCTTTAATATTATAGATATAAAATTCAACCTTTTTGAACTTTAGTTTCCACTATTATAGTTTATTTATATCTAATATAAGGTTGAAGAACTGATTTCTAGGAACAGCTAGGACTAATAGCTAGAGGTGTAGTCTTCTAGTTGTAGGCTGTAAGATATCTTTAAAGCTGCCTAAGATTATAGATATCTCTCTAGTATCTATGTTAATTAATAGACTGAGTTTAGCAAGTGAGGTGTATACTATATGAATTGAGATAGAATACTCTCTGTTAAGGCCTCTTATAGCATACTGCTCTATAAATAGATCTATTAAGGTGATAGAGAGGGCTAGGTAATAGTTATCTATGATTTTGCAGATATTTCTAAGTGATATAAAAGATACTTTAGGAAGTTATAATATAAGTTGTTATTATAGTAAAAGAGCTTTAGATATAGTGTAGAGTAATAAAGTAAGAGGAAATAAATAGATATAAAATAGAGAAGTGGTTTTTATTTATAAATATAAAAGTTCTACTTAAAAACACTTCTATAGTAAATTAGTCCTAACTTTAAATAGTAGAAACAGTAGTTATTTCCCTAAACAGTAGTTATTTTCTTTAACAGTATTTATTTCTTTTTTTAGATATAGCTAGCCTTATAGCACTATATATCTCTATATAAAGAGGTAAGTATAGTGAATTATTAATAGTTATTACTAGCCACACTATATAATCATCTCTCTTATCGCAAGCTATTCACTGATAACGCTATATTTAGCCTAGCTTAATGCTTCTGTCTGCTAGTGTGTGACTGCCCTGCTAGCTTCTATTAGGATCTCTGCTATTAAAAGCCTCACTTACTATCTACACTTAAGCTAGAAACCTATCTTAAATACTACTACTACTACTACTATTACTGCTATCACTACTACTATAATAATAACTATATTTATATCTTTATTTGCAACTATAAGCTATTAAAGCCTTTATAGCAAGCTTAGCTAGTACTTTCCTTCTATTTGCTACTTTAGCTAATACTTTCTTTCTATTTGCTACTTTAGCTAGCATCTTCTTTCTATTTGCTATTAATTCTCTCTTATAAAGTTAAAACAGCATAATAAAGAAACTATCTTCACCTTCCAATCTAGCTAATAAACTTTCTTTTTTATATTACTACTATTAATAGCTTTACAGCTTAATACCTTTATATCCTCATATTTTTACTAATAAACCTTCTAAAACAGCATTAGCAACCTTTATCACTTTCTAATCTACCTCATTAAAGTTTCTTTTTATACTACTACTAATAATAATCTCTAATCTTTAAGCATTATTAACAGCTCCTATAAGCCAGCAGCAGCATCCCTTCTCTTAAATCTTCAATAATAAGTACAGCTCTCTATAGATCTCCAGCACTTCTTTCTATTCACATAATACTGATAGGTAGCTAAAGCCCCTTCAGAAAGCAACTATTATAATAGCTTCCTCTTAGCGCATAATTAATAATATCTTAGCGTTTATTCAGAAGAACCTTACTTCCTGCTATGCTATTAAGTTTATAGCTTAAAATATCTTTAAAAATAAACTAATAAATACTAAGATCTGCTGCTTTTATAAAGAAATTATCCTAAAGACTAAAGAGTTTATATTATACTACTATATTATCTTCTGCATTATTCCTAATGCTATTTAAGCTTTTATACTTACTTTTAAGAAACTTTATAGAAGTAATATTATAAAGCTATTAATTATTATAGATAGAGGGATTAAGTTTGGTTAGAACTGAGAAAAGAAGGCATTCTATAGCAATAGTTAGATATAGTTCTTTAAGAATAGATATAAAGAGGTCTTTAAAACTATTTTATAAGAAGTTGAGGTTATTACTATCTCTAATAGTTCTAGCAGCTGCTATAAGAAGCTGAAGTATAATTAGGTTAATATTTAGGTCTCTTTTAAGCTTAGTTATTATAAAGAGGGTGCTCACCTAAGCGACTTCTATGCTGCATTATTAGAAGACTGCTTAAACCTTATAAATAAAGTAGTTAGCAAGCCTTCAGCTAAATACTTTAAGCATATTAAATCTGCTAATAAGCTAATTATCTATAATACTACTAGCAGCTATATTAATAGTATTACTATAGCAATAATGCATCTTTTAGCTGTTTATATTGCTAAAGTTAACCACTTAGATAATAAGAAGATAAATATTCTGAAGATAGTGTAAGATGAGATTCTAATAAGCTATTAGATTGCAGAAGGTAAGGCTGAAGATAAGTGCACTTAAAGATCTATATTCTTCTCAATATAGCTGCTTATTTAGGCAATTAATAACCTTATAGAGCTAGAAAATAAGATTAAGGTATAAGTGAGATGCTAAGATATCTAGCTGTAAGAATAATAAGAGATAGGTGGTTTTATAAGATATAAGAATTAACTTTTAGGCTGTTATAAGAGGGAGGAGATAGTATTATATATGAAATATAATAGAGTTACAGCTAGGCTTATTAGTAATTAGACCTAGCAAATAGGTATTTCAGTTAATTACTTACTTTTCTACTGTTTATACTAAGTGATAATAATTTTAATTTAGAGTAAGCTTTAAACTTAATTATTCTTTATATCCCTTCTAATACTTCAATATAGATTATCTACTTAAGACAGTAAGTAAACCTTTATAAATAATACCTTTATAAACTAAACCTAAGGTAGTTTGTCACTCTAAAGTATAGAAGTAGCAGCTTATAAGCTGGGGTTAGCATCTACTTAGCTTAAGCTGGAAAAATATTATATGCAGGCTAGCAGAGAGGCTTAGCAGAAGTAGTAAGAGCATTATCTGCATCTCACTCTCAGCCTTAGCTCTTAATAGATATTATTATAAATTGTTTAGAAGCATTACTATATCAACTATATGCTGTTCATCTTAGCTGCTAGAGTATATCTTCCCTGCTAAGTTAGCTTTAGCACCTCTACTTCACTCAGCCTCACTTTAAACTTAAATTAAGCTAGAGATTTACTTTATATATTACTGCTGTAGCTGCTGCTAAAAACTGCTTATGTTATATATTATAATAAGCTGTTTGCTGGTATAGCAATATCTGCTGCATCTTATTGCTCCTACCTCTTAGTGTATATCTTCTCTTGCTGTATTAGTTTAAGACCTCTGCTATAAAAGAAGTCTACTTCTTTTTAAACCTATAGTTGAAATGCTGCTATAGATATTACTATCTCTCTTATAACAGCAATATCACAGTATTAAAAGTATTATAATATTTATTAATAGCATTTTCCACACTACAGCTTCTAAGATCTAAAGCATAAAAAGATACCTTCTTCACCTTTTAATCTAGCTTATAAAACTTCCTTCTTATATTACTATAATTAATAGCTTTATAGCTTTATATCTTTATATCTTAATATCTTTATTAATAAACCTTTTAAAGCAGTATTAGCAACCTTTATCACCTTCTAATCTAACTAATTAAAGTTCTTTTCTATATACTATTATTAGCAATAAGAATCTCTTATCTTTAGGTATTACTAACAGCCTTCTTAAGCTAGCATCAGCATCCCTCTAGCTAAATCCTTAATAGTAAGTATAGCCCTCTATAGATCCCTAGCACTCCTTCTTATTTATATAATACTGATAGGTACTTAGAAACCTTAGACTTACCTCTTAGAACTATAGCTTCTTACTTAATGCTTAATAATAATATCTAGCTTGCTATTATAGCTATTTAGCAGAAGCTTAATAATATAATTAAATTTATCTATATAAACCTTACCTCTTGCTATAATGCTAAGTTGATTAGCAAAGAAGCTTTTAAGAGTAAACTAAGTGATAATAATATCTGCTACCTTATTACTAATAAGATCTTCATAATAAAGCTATTCACTTTAAGCTATTAAGTAGTCTTCTATATTATTTTAGATGCTGTTTAAGCTATTATATTAGTATTTAATAAGATCTATGAGGGCGCCTATATTAAAAGGCTGTTTGTTATTATAACTGCGGGTATAGAGATTGCAAGGGAGTTTGAGAAGGATGTATTTGAGGATTATAGCTGCAAGAGGTTCTTTAAGAATGGCTATAAAGAGGTGCTAGGGGCCCTGCTTTAGGAGGCTATAGTTGTTATAGTTTTTAATAGCTTTAGCAGCTGCTATAAGGAGCTTAAGTATAGCATTACTAATGTCTAGGTCCTCTATAAGCTTTATGCTTATAGCTGTAGGTATGAGGCTTATTTAGTTTACTATTATGCTGACTAACTTAACTAAAGCTTTAAAGAAGGTAATAAGGTGTCTGGCCAGCCTTTTGCAAAGTACTTTAAGGATATCCTATTTATCACTAAGATCACTACTTAAGATATTAGTAGAAGCTATATTAATAGCATCAGTATAGCTATTATATATCTCTTAGCTCTCTATATTGCTTAAGTTGATATTTTTAATAATATAATAACTGCTGTTTTAAAGATTATATAAGATAATGTTATAGTAAGTAATTAAGTTGCAGAGTTAGCTGCTGTAAATATAGATATAAGTAAAGCTTTCTTCTTCTCTATAAAGCTACTGCTCTAGGCTATTAATAACCTTATGAAGCTAGAGGATAAGATTATAGCTTAAGCATAACACTAAAGCTATAAAGGCTAGATAGAAAAGGAAGTAGATATGGTTTTGCTAGATATAGGGATAGACTGCTCAGCTGCTTTCTTTTGGGGGGGGAGGGGAAGGCTATAATAGAATGAGGAAACTTAGGCTAGGCTGCTGGGTGGATTTTGCGATTTCTTATAGGTGGTTTTTATATATTTTCTTTTTATTTATTCCTTTCACTCTTATACTTTAGTTAGTAAGCAGTAGGTATTAGGCTACCTATTGCTATATTAAGCTAGTGAATTTAGATAGGGAGCTATAACCTTAAGATAAAGGTTAGAGATAGAGATATAATAATAACTTTTGCTAAGCTTTCTTCTCTTTATGATATTATATAATAACCTTTTAAGGTATAAAGGTTAGAATGAAAAAGGAAAGGAAGGTGTTTTTATTTAACTTAGATGCTAAGCCTTCTATCTTTCTATCTTATTAGTAGTTTTAAAGCTAGAGCCTTCTTAATATAGCAAAGAAAGCTAATCAGGCTGATAATGCTTATTAGCTACAGCATAAAGAATTATAAACCTAAATTATAATTTAAAAAACAAAATTAAATAGTTAGCTTTCTATATAGAGTAAGTTAATTAATCTACTTTAGGTATAAGTGCTAGGTATGCCTCTAGCTATAGGGTAGTATAGCTAACCTATTATATAAAGGCAACCTAAATTAAGCTAGGCCTTAAGCAGCCTCAGGCTTAAGCTTAGGCCTAGCCTAGCTGACTTCTGTCTTCTATCTCACACCTCTTTTTAGTAGTAGTAGTAGTAGTAGTAGTAGTAGTAGTATAATATGATTAGAAGGCTTTGCTGATAACTTACTGTATATATAGGTCTTTCAGGCTAGAGGGGATTAATAGATTTAAAGGTTTTTTCCCTTACTTTATAGGGGTTTAAGCTAATATATTTGAAGGTTTTTTCTCTTATTTTGCAGGGGTTATAGCTAATATATTTGGAGGTTCTTTTACAGCTAATTATTTTCACCTAATTGGGACGAGGTCTAAGGGTGGCAGATTGAGGGTTGTGCAGGTGGTTAAATATAACCTTTCTTCCGAAAGGCATAAGAGATAAGGTTAATATTTTATAAAGGTGATATTACTCTTTTTTAAAAGCTTTTTCACTTTTATGCTATTTTTATAATCTTTTATATAAAAGGTAGTATTATAACTTAAGTACTAAATGCTTATTTTTTACAGTAAGTATTTTAAAATAATATTAATATAGAAGTTATTTATAAGTATGATGTTATAAAGCATTAAGTCTTAAAGCTTATTTGCTTTATTTAGTATATTATAAAAGATTCTTATGCTTTTTGCTATAATAAGATATAAAATTGCACCTACTTTAACTTACTTCTTCACTTTATAAATAACTAAGCTTTTCTTAAGGAGAGAGATATTATTTACTAAATAGAAAATGCTATAATTATTTAATATTATACTGCTAGAAAGAACTTTTAAACTTTAAGTGTAAGTTATATAAACCTTATTAGGTTTAAATTCTAATATAAAGGCTTCTGCTTCTTCTATTGCAATTATAGTAATAATATCTTTAGTAATAATATAAACTATTATATTAGCTAAAAGGTTTATTTTAGAAATAGAAATGCTAAATAACCTTTTTATTCTGCTTAAGTTATTCTTAAGCAGTTCTTTTTTATTTTAATTCTTACTATTACTAAGCTTAAAGAAGCTAGAGTTCTTTGCAGTAAGCTATTTTTAGCAGGCTATTTTAATATAAAGCTTAAAATACTTTAGCCTATTAATTTTAATATAAACCTATATAGCTTCTTTAGAGCTTATATAAAACCTTTTATTTATAAGAGCAAACTTAAAGCAATTGCATATAGATAAAGTCTATTTATAGCTTTTTCTATATATATAATATGCTGCTAACTTGCTTTATAAGGGCGTTTCTGAAGCAAAGTTGCTAAAGATTGTATTATTAGAATATCCTACTAGCGTTATAAAGACTTTATTAGAGTAACCTCTTAATTAAGTTCTTATTATATCTTTATAAAAGAGGTTTTTAAATATATTAATATATTAATTTATACTTTAGATTTTAGTATTAAAGCGTTTTTACTTAATAATATTAATAAGCTTTAAATTAGCTTAAAATAAAGTGAAGTAGCATTAAATTGCTTAGAGAAAGGTTTTTAATATAAAGGTTCTTTATACTTCTAACAGCTTATACTAAAAAGCCTTAAGAAGTACATTTTAGAAGTTTTTAATCTAAGTGTTAGAATTAACAGCAAAAGCTGCTTAATTTAAAACTATAGTATATTTTTTGCAGATTATAATAAGATTACTTAAGTTGCTTAAAGTATAATATTACTTTAGAATACAAATTAAAGTGTGAAAAATATAGTCTTCTTTCTCTAAAAACTTTGCTTAAATAGAAGTAAAGATCTTTTCTAAAATAGTATTTTTAACTTACTTATCTAAAGCTTTATATGCTTATTCTTTATATATATATTTCGCTTTATAAGCAGTATGCATAGTGAAATATAAAGCATAAAACTTAAAGATATCTATAGATCTTTTAGTGAGAAAAGTAAGTATAACTAGCACTAGTAGTAGTAAGTTATTAATAGCTTCTTTAAATTCCTCCTCTTTAAGGTTTCTATCTTTAGTTATATCACCTTTAGTAGATACTTCCTATATATTTAAAATAATAGAAGTATATAAAGTAATAACCTTATTATAAGCTTCTTGCTCTACTTTATAGCATTTATATTGCTTCTCATTTTCCTTCTAAATCTAATTATTAAGCAAAAATATATCTTTAACTTTACTTAGATTAAATAAAACACTAAAAATATTATTTAAGTTAATATATTTCTAAACATTTTTAGCCTTCACTTCTACTTAAAAAGTAATATATTAAACTAAAAAGTTATAATAAGAAGTAAGCTTATAGAAAATGCTAAAATTAATAGTTATTATTATATTAAAAATATACTATAAGTTAAAAATAAATATAGAAATAAAGCTTAAGAGTTAAAATAAAACATAATAGATATAAAATAAATTAAATAAAGTTATAGTTTGCTTTATAAACAGTAGTTTAGAGGTATAATATAAACTAAACTTATAACTATTATAAACTAACTATAATATATATATAGCATCTATATAAATAAAACAGCTTAATTCTTTCTAAATCAGTATCTAACGCAAGAGGTCTTTTAAGGAACAGAGACTAACGCGCTGGAATATTGTCAGCCTGGATAAGTAGGTTAGAAGTAGGTCACCTCGCACCTTCCTCTGGGCGCGAGGCTGCCTCAGATACTTGAGGTTATCACGACAATCTTTATTAGGGCCATGATTGCTAGTTTCAAAAGCTGGCCAGACATGATTGCAAAGGCCTACGCGTAAGCAGATCATCTAAGCTAGAACCCGATGGGCCAATTTAATGTTAAGTTCATAGCAATCTCGAGCCGGGCGGCTATCTTGAGATCCATGACAACGACTTCCCTCTCAAATGCGATGATGGAACTATGACGGACGAATGCAAAACCCTCAAGTGGACGAAACTACTGATCGAGGGAACTGATCTGATGGGCCGACCAATTACCGTTGCTAGAGACTTCAAGAAGATGCTCGAGGACGCTGGCTTTGTCGATGTTGTCGAGAAGAAGGAGAAGTGGCCCTACACGCCCTGGCCAAAAGACCCGAAGTACAAAGAGCTGGGCGAATGGGATAAGGAGTCGGCGTTGCAGGGAATTGAGGCCATCACCATGGCTCTGTTCACCCGTGTGCTTGATTGGAGTGTCCCCGAAACGACAGTCTTCTGTGCTGAGGTTCGAAATGAGCTGAAGAGGGTGGACATTCACGCATATTACGACGTGTGAGTTTAATCTTATATCGGATTTCGATGTGCTGGAATATGTGGACTGATCATGCCAGTTACTCTGTTTATGGCCGGAAGCCGGAGAAGAAAGCCTCGCCAGCCCCCAAGAACAACACGAACACAGTTTCTACATAGCGGGAATGCAATTTCAGGTAGTCGGTCGTTGCCAATTGATGAGACAGGAATAAGGATGACCCTCCGAGAGCTATGGGCAGAGTCTACTCACTCTGTCAGTGAGTTTCCCTGACAGATATAACCCCGCCCTCATCGCTTAAGAATCCAACCGTGCTCTGCCAGCCCAAGGCGCCAACCCGCTCCAGACTTGTTTTGTATCATGCTTTCCATCTCTTTCTGTTGATTGCTTCTAGTCCCTCCTTGTTCTAGAGCGTGCTTATCCTGCGAGTTTATGGCAAAGAAGGCCGGAAGAATCGAGCTCTTCGCCACCCCGAGCCCCGCTTTCCTGGTATAGATCATGGCCACGCATACCAGCAAGACTGACAGCAGAACTTGAGCTGATATAAAGGCCAACCACCCCCATCTTACGAAGACGTATGTCTCCGTCACGTACGCCTCGCCGGTGACATTCGTTAAAGGGTCGAAAAAGCTAGGGAACAAGACACAAATTCATCAGTTTGATCTGGAATGGGAAAGAAGATGGCAAGAAGACTTACGTCGCAGTCACACCTCTAGCTACGTTGTTAGTAATGTTTCTGATTGCGTCCTCAAGCAAATCTTCGCCTAAAGCTGCGTCTTCGTTACGAACGAGGTTGAGAACGTTAAAGTACCTAGTCGATGCCAGACCACGAATATGACCATATTCTCTTTCCCATCTCTCGTAATATGTATTGTTGAACGATGCTGTTAAGCTTACATTCAAGACGACCGTCATAGCTGCACTTAACGGGAAAAATGTGCCGGGTTCTTCAGGCACTTTAAGCGCATTGGATTTAAGGCGCTTCCCGTCAAGATATTCATAGCCGTCATTTTCTCGATCTGCTGAGGTTGAAACAATTGTTCGAGATGCGATGTTCTTCTCGACAGATACCTTGAAACGCTGTACGCAGTAGTAGAATAAAATCTCCATGGCGCCAATTTTGCTGGCTGTCTGATTTCCGACAAAATAGATGAGATTGCTCTTATTCACCAAGTAATGACTTCCTTTGGCAAGGGGCATCTGGGTGATCCTCAGTTGCGCTTCAGTCAAACTTTTGAGCGGGCCCTGACCAAAAGCCCTTCCCGCTCGGTAGGTAACATTGAATGTGTCGGTGATGTTGGTAGTCTTGGCACAAAGTCCAAGCGAGCTGAAGTCATTCCACCTACACTCGGTTGTAGGACAACGTGGCTGCTCGAACGGAAATTCCTGCTGGTAACTATGATGAAGCCCAGAGTAGACCCCGTTATCAAACAAAGGGTTCATGTGAAGCCCTGCTTTGGAGTCAGCAGGCCTCGATCCGAGATGGAAATCATTGCCTTACACATATCGGCTGCGTGTGGGGTCTTATCTCGGACTCTGACTGCTCGTGATAGCGCAGGTTTTGCCGACAACAGAGTCAGACGTGTTGGGTACGTCACTGTAGACTGGGTCAGGGTTGATGTGAGTATAGATGTGACGAGAAGAACCATCGAGATAATTCCAGGTGACCTGGGAGCCAGGTATTCAGCAGAAATACTGTCCATAGGTTTACATTTACTCACCACCCCTTCGTAGTCTTCACAAGTTGGATTGCCCCCCACGCACCCCGGCTAGCCTTGTCGAAGTCTTGAAAATCATTCAAAGATCTTTCTTTGCGATACCAGAGCCATTTGAGCTGCGAAATGCTCTCGGCTACGGGTATCAAAAACGCAGCACGGGCGAGTGTCGATAACAGGGCAACGACGGTATTCAGGGTCAGCCCGAGCGGCCATTGTGGCAGTCCCTGATTGTCGAAATGAACAAGCACGCCAGCCAGGGTAGCCACAACCGCGATGCTGGCGAAGCACAAGAGAAGCTCCTGCCACCAAGCGAGAAGTGTCGTACCCCATGATGTCGGTTTATCATGCGTTCTCTCAGGCATCCTGTCATCATGTTCTTCGGCCGGCTCATTCTTTGAACGAGCATTGTACGTTGCTGTTGGTGTCTCTGTCGATTGATTGGAAAGGCCTGATGTCGCGCTGAAGGTCTCGGTGGCCGTTGATGGCGTCAACATAGGGGTTGGGCTGGGCTTTGCGACAACTCTGTCTTGTTCCAGCGAGTCTCTGTTATCGAGCAGAAATCTGAGATCATCTGCCGAAAGCGCTAGAGATGAATCTTGAGTAGAAGACTTCTGCTGATGCCGAACTGCAAATTCAGATTCTGTTGGATAATTGCTGGTGCTTGAGCCACTGTCGTGTGCCTCAGCATAATCAGGAAGTGGCTTCCTTCTGACGGCCGATGCCGATGCTTCTTGGGCTTCTTCCATTTTGAACAAAAGAAATACGTCAATAGAGCTGTACTCCTTTTCTTGATTCTCAGAGAAGCCCAGAACCGAAGCTTGAAGTGGACAGTATGGCTTTCATAAACTTGCCGGGAATCTAGGGGGAATGAGAGTTCATAAATTGGACGCAAGGCGGACTGAGTCGAATCTTTCGACTGCCGCCGGATTGGGTCTTAGCCAGAGCAATACTTCAACTTGCGCCATATTCAAGGCAACTAAAACACACTCCATTCAATGGAATGACGATGCTGCCGAAAAGTCCGCGAAAGGAGCTAATAGACTATAGATCTGCAAAAAGCCTTTTCGTGGCGAGCTGAGTCTAATAACCCTCGATGACCTACTCGGACCAATTGTAAGCCTTTGTAAGAAACTATGGTGCCGAATATGGCAGTAAGATGTACAAGTATGTGAGATATGTGGCTGGCATGTCTCATGCACAACACAAGCAGCAGCCTGCAGGCACCGCTGTAAGGCTGACATGCCTCCCTCCTAGCTGACAGCAACAAATAATGCCTCTTTCGGTTTGAGCAGACCATTCCGGGATTTTTGGGCGTACATCATACGGCATTCACCACTCGCGGAACCGCCAACCATGAAGCCATGAGTCGAAGCAGGCGACCAAATCCATCAGCAGCTAGTTACGCCTCCCTTCCTCCTCATCGTCGTCTCTACCGCCGTCTTCAATAATCCCGGCACCCATCGCATTTTAAGCTGTTTGATACGGCGCAGGCGGATGTCTTGCAAACGCCCCAGCCATTGCCCTCGCTCGCGCTCTGGCCTGGCGCCTTTGCTTGGCTCTGTTGAGTACTCAGCTCAAGCATGGGTTCTTTTCTGAGGGCGAAGAGAACACACGTCGTCGACCCTTCGATTTCAGATGGGTCTTTGGCCTGTTGATATTCATAATAGCACTATCCGCTTTCCGTTACTTTTGCTCTGTCTCTACTCTACTGCACTAAGATTCAGCGGTCAATACTGAAACCATCCGACTGGACAGCACGCGTGTCACACATACCTATGAAGTCAGCTTGAGCAATGCGCAATTTCTGAATGGGCGTCCGTGATCAACTTGTCTCTCGCCAGCGGCCTTCTCCTGGATGAGAGCAATTCTATTAAGCAGAAAGTTTTATACTTGCAGTAGCTCTTGGGAACGTCAGCCCTCCATCTATGAGAATGTATTTATGATAAGAAACCAGGAAGGGCGGCGGGAAGCCAAGACATGTTGTAAAATTAAGCTTCCCACTTCTCCAGCGTTCTAAAAATGCCGTGCAATCCGCTTCTTCCTTCCCGCAGCTTCCTCATGTCTCCTAATCACCGGCTCTGCGCGATTGGCAAATGATCCCCCTTCAGCTGCCTTAATGCCGCAATCAAATTTGCCGAATGCCAAGAAAGAAATCTCCGCGAAACGAAAAATGAAAATGAAAAGAGCGGCCGTGTGACGCAATGTCGCAAACAAAATACCGGTAAGTTTCGTTTCGGCCGTCGCGTGAATCTTGTCGTATGAGATGAAAGTGAAACGCGTGATAGGAAGCAGCGCAGCAGTTTGAATGTAAGATGGTGTGTCGGCCCGGCTTCTTCCAGCTCCAAACTAATACGTCGAGTCATCCGAATCATCTTCGATTAGAATCGCACCATCCTCCGCGTCCTCCTCATCTTCATACTCAACCTCGTCATCCGGAACGACAAGGTCGGGAAGATCTGGCTCTTCTCCAGCCGCAGCACCAGAGGTATCGTCATCGCCTTCAAGGTCGGAGTAGTCGGCAATAACTTTGTGGGCGCCGTCATCGTCAAAGATGACCTTTCCAAGAAGCCCAGCAATGTCGACGGCCTTGACCTTGGCCGAGTGCCGTCCATCATCCTGCAGAGCTTCATCGATCTCGAGGATCTTCTCAGCCTGCATTTGGAGCATGCGCTGCTCAATGGGAGTCTGCACAATGAAGCGCACAAAGTGTGTCTGCTTCTTCTGGCCGTAGCGGAAGACACGGGCGAAGGCCTGCTGTTCTGCAGCATGGTTCCACCACAGCTCCATGAGGACCACCCGGTTTCCTCTTGTGAGGTTGAGGCATTGGCCTCCAGCACGCATGGATGCCACCAAAACTTTGACGTCGTTGTTCTCTTTCTGGAACCCTTCGACTGCCTTGTTTCGCTGCTCGGTGGACTGCTTACCGCTCAGGTACACGAAAGAAATGCCCTCTCCTTCGAGCATGCGGCCAACAATCTTCATGACTGCGTTGAATTGACTGAAGACTATAGGAGAAGGAGTTATTAGCAAGAGGTCCATCAAAAAGTGTAAGGATACTCACTGATGACCTTGTCTTCGGGCGCCTCTTGCCGCCATCTCAGAATCGTTTCCTTGAGTGCTACCAGTTTGGCGCTGGGAGTGACAGGGATACTCTCCATACTATCGCTGATCTGAAGAAATCTTTGAGGCCGCTTTTCTTTCCTCTCATCTTGGAAGTGCTGATATCCGTAGAAGTCATTTCCCTTCGTGTAGGGGTTCTTGAAATTGCCCTTTCCTTTGTGGTCATTGGCGTTGGGTTTGCCATTCAAGTCTTCTTCATCATCTTCCAGAAGCTTAAACCGTTGCGGCTGGCCAATGAGTCTTTTACAGACAGGACACTTGATTTTCTGAAGTTTTGTCAGCGCTATGAATTTCGGAGAAAGAAAAGCATAATCACCCTGCTAGCCAAATAGTTGGTCAGACACCAGTGGCAGAAAAGATGTTCATACTGTTTCTGTCAGCTTCACGTCGTAACAAGATGTTGCGAATGACAAATATAACTCACGCTTCCTTTCATCGGATCCCTGGGAGCATGATCGCAAACCGAGCATTTGGCCATGTCCAAGATCCGGAGTCTCTCCATGTACTCCATCTGCTTGTCCATATCGAAGTTGAGACCAAAGGCACTCTGGCCAAATGGGGAGAGCGGATCGTCTTCGATCTCTACTTCCTGAGATCTTTGACGGCTCCTTGCACATATCTCCGTGTCTTGAGTCTTCGCCATGGAAGAAGATGCCACAGGTCCTGTCCCAGGAACCATCCCATCAATGTCCTCTTCCATGTCGTCGACGCTGTTGACCTCGTCCTTGTCATTGTCGTTGTCAGAAGTAGGTGCTTCGGTGCCGTGGGGTTGCTTGAGACCTCTTTCAGCCTGAGCAATGTCAGCGCTCTGCTGCCGGTCGGAAGCTTCGTCTTCATAGTCCTCTACTTCATCTCGATTGAAAGCTTCCGCGCTTTCCTGCTTCCGTCGGTCTGCTGCGTCCATGAGTTTCTGCAAACGCTCATCGGACATCTTGTGTCTCTCAGTCCACGAACCAATCTGCTCGTAGATGGTCTTCCCTCCTTTCAACTCTGCGAGCTGCTTACGAACGCTTTGTATGTCTTCGATGGAGAAATACTGGTCCATCATTCCCTCCAGGAGAAAAGGATGCGTAGCAGCTTGGCGCAGACGAAGTAACATGACCAGAAAAGCTCGCTTGTTTTTCTCGGCTGTGCCTTTCTCAAACTCGTCGTTGATGCGGCGTCTGAAACATTCTTCCATTTTTCTTCAAATCGTTAGCAGGTCCATAGCGTCTGCGAGTTTCAAAAACAATGAGCGAGGCACATACCGGAAAATGACCATCTCCTCTTTGGAGAGCTTGAGGTATTGATGAGACGGGTGAGTGCCAGGAAGATCCATTAAGGGCCGACCAAGAAACTGGTCGTTGGGAGTCCTGGCGACGATGTTAGTAGGGAGACCAAATTCGGGCGGCTGTGAATCTACCTTCGGTACATGATCTTGTGAATCAGCCTATGATGCTTTCGCTTGGATTCTTGCTATCAAGAATTAGGGAAAATGTCATCAATGATTATGTAAAGCAACATACAGTGCTTTGGCAATATTCCTGCAAGTATTCATTGAAGGTCTTCACGTCACACCGAAGGAACTTCAGATAGGAGTATAGCTCTAGTGAGAGTTAGTCTACTGCATCTTCCATAGCCAGTTGCGGTTGCTTACCATGCGCGCGGTTGGTCATTGGAGTTCCTGACACAGCCCAGCGATATTTCGCTTGGAGCTGGTAGCAGGAAAATGCAGCTAGAAATGCATGTTAACCCGGTTTCGAGAATGGCAGACTTAGGAGACTCACCGTGAGTATCATGATTCTTGATCGCGTGGGCTTCGTCAAGAACCACGCGGAACCATTTAACTCGGAAAAGGACTCCAGTCTCCTCCGCCAGCCATTCCTTGATGCCGTCATCATCATCACCGAGCTCCTTCATCTTTTCTTCTCTCTCCTTGATGGTTGGCGTTTCTCGTCTCAATTGATGGTATGTGGTGAAGCTGTTTATTGTCAGAAAGTTCTTGCGTCTCCGTCCATGTCACCTAGACCCAGAAGACTCACATAATGTCCTGTGAGGTCAGAAACTCAACGTCCATGTCACTCCCTGCTTTGTAGTGAACCAACCTCCGAAAAGATCCCTTTTCGCAGTGCTTCTTGACTTCAGACATCCACTGGGATATGAATTGTCCGGACTGACATACAATCAAAGTGGTGCCATTTCCCTTTCTCTTAATCACGGCGGTCGGAGGGTTGCCAACCATGCATGACAGAGTTTCAATCGTCTTCCCAAGTCCCATGGCGTCGGCCAAAATTCCACCTCTGGGAATGCTCTTCATCGGCTTCAGTTCTCGGCTAAGCATCCATGCGCCGACAGTCAGTTGAGGGCTTAGCATTCCGCTCTGCATCCCTTTCGGCCTCCATCGGCCATTTGCGACAGCTACCTTTCTGTCCCCCCATGTTCTTGTAGCTTTCTCAAGATCGATCTTTTGTCTTGAAGTCCGCCGAATGTCACAGCTGTTCTGGGCGGCTTCCTTGATCTGCCTCATCTGATCTTTCTTCGTTTTCGCAATGATGTTGGGCGCCGATGGCCGGTCACCCATTTCCGCTCGCTCTTGAATGGCGTCATTGATCCGGAGCATTTCTTCCACTTGACGATCATGCTCTTCCTCCTCGCGGTTTCTCGCGCTCAATCGGTATCTCTTCGGATTTCGCTCAGTCTCGCGATCTTCCTCGGCCTCTCGAGCGAAGAACTCGGCGGCATTTCTCACTGCTCTTCTTCTCTGCGTTGAAGGCTTATCCTTCGCCTTTTTCGTCGCAATTGCCTTGTTCCCTTTGGAATTCTCAATCTTCTGATTCTGAGCGGCATTCTGTGCTGGTTTGTCTGTTTCCTGCTTGCTTTCCTGTAAAGCAATCTCGGCACTGAACTTGAGCAGCTCGTCCAAATCACCTGGTCTGAGGTCTCCTGTCAAAACTTTAGCTTTCAGCTCGTCGCGCTTTCTGATAAGCTTGGCGATATCGGTAGAAGACGCGTTGGAGTCGCCTGCAGCCGGCATATGGTTTCCAGATGGATTCTCGGCCTTGACCTTGACATGTTCCAACCCTGACTCTTCTTTGACTTGGACGGGATTTTCATCCGTAAGATCAATTGCCCATGGCTGCCGTTTCTCTGCCCATCTCTGTCGAGCATCAACTGATGCTTCTGTCGGCTCAATAATCATGAAGCCATCATCCAGGTCGGGCTCGGGCTTGACCGTCGCATTCTCGAGTGCTGGTGACGGGCTTACATGTTGCTCTTCATCTTGCGGGACAAAAAGCTCGCTAGCCTCATCATGCTGTTGAGTCGTATGGCTTCTTGCATTGTCTTCTGCGAAGATTTGGTCGGTCTGATCCTCCATGGCAGTCTCGCGAAGGAAGCGGTCGATGATGTCGAGACCATGGCCGTCTTCGCTGGCGGCTCTCTGTGGGCATGGAGCACCTTGCATCTGTTCGTCATCGGAGTCGTCATTGCAAGCAAATTGGAACTTTCTCTTATTTGGCCTAGTGACTCTCTCAGGCTCATCTGCTCTGGCAGGGGATGCCATGATGACTTCCGGATATGTTGAAAGGTATTGAAGTTGGACGGCGGAATGACTGTGAGAATCAGAATGCAGCGGCGGTGAACCCTGATATTTAAATTACATGAGACGTCGGCTGCTGAGCATTGCTGGTCTTTGGTGCTTAGACGGAAAGTTTGCCGAAAGATGATGTGAGAGGTGAAATGAGAGAGTGATGAGAGAAAGTCAGGGAATAGACTTGTTGCCGCGGAGGAAAGACGACTCTGGCCGATGGAATTGTTATGAATGAGGAAAGAAACAAGTGTCTCGAAGCGAAGAAAGGCGTATCATCCGAGAGATAGCGACAAAATGTTTGCCTCGGTGCTGAGTAGATGGCCTTGAGAAGGAGCGACGAAGACAATCAAATGAGGCAATGTCTTGGTTTCGCCCTCGGAAATGATGAGGTATGATAAAGAATGAGACGCGAATAGCGAAGCGGATACGAGAAGCGAAGATTGTGTGGTAGTGGGTTGTGGAAGAGAAGTTGAGTTGTTTGTGAAAGGGAAAGAATTTGTTGGTGGTGAGTTGTGCAGGTGGAGAGGTTGAATCTAAATATTCAAGAGTTAACCCCACCTCTAAGTATTACAGGAAGGCAGGGACGAGATGGCGATATTTAGAGAAGGAAGTCAGTTTGATGACCGGGAAGGAAGGAGGCTAGAGAAAAAGGGCACTACGAGGAAGCTGCGCGGGAACAATTAAGCAAGAGGCGCTTGCCACAAGACCACATTTAATTGCCGATGAACGTGATTAGTTCGGAGAGGCGCCTTGAGTGAGAAAGGCAGGAGTGAAGGGGTGTCTCGGAAAGAATGAAAATGAAATCAATCGCTAGTCTATTGCTCTAAGCCAAGATCATCTACAACTTCATTCCCTCAAGAAACGCAAGAAGGCCCTCGCAATAGCAACACCGTCATGCTCAATATTCGCGCGGTTAATGGCATCGGTAAACATCTCATCGCTGAATATGCCCGCCTTGTGGCGGACGTTGAGAACCTCACTGACGATCGGGCCGGTGAACTCGGGGTGGCCCTGGACGGTGATGTACTTCTTTGGCGCGTAGAAGCCCTGGACAGGGCAGAGGTCGGTGTAGGCAAGAGACTCCGCCCCGGGAGGGTTGGCGGTAACGACGTCGCGGTGCATTTGGTGGATGCGCTGGTAACCCGGTCAGTCCTTCCATCCTAATCTTCAGGTCGAGCATATGGGGAAGGAATATACCATCTTGTCCAACTTGAACAGTTCCTTGCCCTTCTCCGTAAGATTTACATCGACAACAGCAACCTCCCAGCCCAGCTCACTCCTCTTGACCTCCACCCCGAGCGCGCGGCCGATGATCTGGTGGCCGAAGCAGACGCCTATGACTCTCACCCTATCGCTCTCGATGCACTTCTTCGTAAAGTCGACCAGCTTCAGGATCCACGGGTCGTTGTCGAAGGAGTTGTGCTTGCTGCCTGAGATGAGGATAGCGTCGATGGAGTCCAGCTCGGGATAGACCGCCTCGTCGCCGACGGCGTGGTACACCGAGATATCGAGGATCGAGTCCAGCGGCGCGGGCGGCTCAGAGGAGAGCGCGGCGAGGCGCAGGAGTGAGGTGAAGACACCGCCGTAGCCGCCGTACTGCGCATTCGTCTGCGGCTGCGGCGTGTCTGCCTCGATGATGGCGAGGCGGATGCGCGGTGCTTGGGAACCCATCTTGTGGATCGCTTCGCTGAAATATGTACTAGATAATCAAAAAAAGGGGCAAGAAATGAAGTAACTCGATATGAGATGAAGCGCGTATGTAAGATATGTAGAGATATGAGATGAAAAGTGACAAGAAGCACAAGGGGAACAAAGCGCCGATAAAAAGGAACAAGAAGAGAAGCCTCGCCCTTTAGAGTACAAAGAGGTCGTTGTCACCGCGGTCCCGGACGAGCCACGATTCAAGCGTCCAGTGACAAATTGCCCCGCGATGAGGGGCCCAGGTGGCGCCGATAGCGGGGAGGAAGGCGCGATAAGCGATAACGGACCGCGCTGCGCTGATAACGCGCTTACGCCTGGCTGGCGGGGGAGCTAGGAGCTTGGGGGTTCCTGCTGTGTCACCACCACAACCCACGACCCCTCCAAACATACCGACGTCATTCCCTACCTTTCACTACCCTGCAGTTCGTCAGCAATCGTGATCCCGGCTCGACCTTCGTCCCTCCAAAACACCACGCTCAAAGGGAGACAGACGGGAAATGTCTGCCAGGACATCTCTGCGCGCCTTCCTCGCCAGCGCGCGCTCTGCGCTGGTCGCGCCTGCTGCGCAGAGAAAGAGCCCTTTGACGTTGGTCGTTGGAAACGAGTCTGCTGGTATGTTTCTTTCCCAAGGCCTTTCCTCCTCTCAAAAAAAGCCGAAACTGACAACGCCTTCACCGAGCCAGACCTCGACTCTCTCTGCTCAGCCGTCATCTACGCCTACCTCCGCACCACGAACCCTCCGCACACCCTGCACATCCCCGTCTCCAACCTGCCCCGCGACGACCTGAAGCTACGCCCCGAACTGACAGCCGCTCTCACCCATGCCGACCTCAAGCCCGCCGACCTGCTCACCCTCGACGACATCCCGTCCTCCCTTCCCGCAGACGACACCCGCTGGGTCTTAGTCGATCACAACGTGCTTACGGGCGCCCTCTCAAAACGGTTCGGGAGTCGTGTCGTGGGCTGCGTCGACCACCACGACGACGAGGGCGTGATCCCGACGGAAACCGGGGAGGAGCCGCGCGTGGTGGAGAAGTGCGGCAGCTGCGCGAGTCTCGTGGTGGAGTACTGCCGTCAGGCGTGGAAAACCGCTACCGCTGAGGGTGGGGAGTGGAAGGAGGAGGATGCGCAGCTGGCGAGGCTGGCGTTGGCGCCCATCCTGATCGACACGACGAACCTGCAGTCCAAGGACAAGACGACCGCCAAAGACGTCTCGGCCGTAGAGTTCTTGGAAAAGGTGGCTGGTGCGGGATTTGACCGGGATGCCTTCTTTAACGAGATCTCTGCCGTGAAGGAGGACATCTCCTCGCTCGGCTTCCGCGACATCTTCCGCAAGGACTACAAGCAGTGGGACGACCAAGGGTCCGGTGCTAAGCCCGCCGTTATGGGCGTGTCAGCTGTGGTGCAAAATCTGGAGTACCTGCTCTCCAAGGCCGACGGGGACCACGGCGCGCTGCTCGAGGAGTTCCGGAAGTGGGCTGCGGAGAGGGAGTTGGATATCGGGGTCATCATGACGACGGCGCATCCCGATGGCAAGTTCCAGCGGCAGCTGTTCGTTTGGGCGTTTAACAAGAACGCTGTGGAGGTGTGCCAGAACTTTGTAGAGGGGTGGAAGGATGACCTGGGACTGGAGAGCTGGGGAGGGGGGAGGTTGGACAAGGTTGGGGAGAAGGAGTGGAGGATGGCGTGGAGTCAGAGCAACATCAGGCACTCCAGGAAACAGGTGGCGCCAATGTTGAGGGCGGCTATTAAAGGGGACGCCAGGCTGTGAGGTCACGGCTGGGCGTCCAGTAAAATAAACGAAAGCATTGCCTTCCAATTTGCCTCGTAGAGAAGCCAACCACTCAGAACCCGGACATGGGCTGGTACACTGTATCGACCACCGTTGTATGCATGTGTACAAGAGATCCTCTGATTTTCTTCATGTTGTTTGTCCTGTCGTCATCTACACTACTGTAATCGTTGTGCTCACTATCCTCGTCGTCGTCCCTTGTCGTCGTTCTTTCTCGTTGTCCCTCATTATCCTCGTTGTCGCCTCTGTTGTTAATAGTATTATCACTTCTACTGCCGTCGTTTCTACCACTCCAGTCCTTGCTAGAAGCATAATTCTACGTTTATCACATACGAAACGTAGCAGCGCAAACAGATGAAAATAAGGCGGTCCCATGTCTACTATCATCCAAGTTGATTGTGTGACAGCGTAGTTTTGATTCTTTAAAACTCATCGATTTTGGAACATACCAACTCGACGAAGCGAGATCTGTGGCGACTACATTACACCCCAGCCGGTCGGCTCATGACTGCCTCTGAAGCATGAAGCGCGACTTCATCAATACTTTTTGACATCGTTTCTCATCACTCATCAACCACCCTCGCATTGACTTAGGCAATCTCGGCGACAATGGCATCCAACCACTTGGCCAATCTACGAAAACAGTCAGCTTCGCCAAACCCTCAAGGAACACTGCAATCAAGAAAAAGCTCACCTGTACCCCTGCTTTGCAATCTGCATGCTCACAGTAGGCTGCGCGCTCGTCGTGTACGCACCACCAATATCCAGCCCCTCCACCGCGGCGCGGCCCTCGGGCAGCACCACAGTGCACACGAACGCGTTGCTCTCCGTCGCCCACTGCAGCGCCATGTCCTGCGGGTCCGCCAGGCTCAAGCCCTGCGTCCAGCAGGTGGCCGCGCTCTTGAAGTCGCCCGAGCTGATCTCCGTGCTCAGGTTGGCGGCCCACGTCTTGGCGACCGCGAGCCCGCTGCCGCCGGAGATGCTCTGCGGGATGTTGGTGTCCCACGCGGCGTGCAGGTTCGTGCTGGCACCATCAAACTCGACGGCGATGCCGTTGCCGCCGAGCTCGAGGTTCTCGCAGTGCAGCGGCTGGCCGATGTCGCCGGTGAAGTGGATGACCATCTTGGCGGCGATCTGGCGCTGCGCGAGCGACAACGAGGGGGTCAGCATGCGCGTGGTGTAGTTCGCGAGCGCGGAGACGATGCAGCCGGTGGGGCCGCAGTCGCGGTCGAAGTCGACGCCGCAGGAGGCCGGGGGGTCGTCGAGGGCGTCGATGTAGTGGAAGGTGGAGGTGAAGGCGCCCTCGGTGGTGTAGCGGTAGGAGTCGGCCCAGCTGGAGACGGAGGCGAGATAGTCGTCGGAGGTGTCGCCGAGGAGTTGCTGCATGTACGACTTTGTCTCCGGGGCGACGAAGTTGGTGGCGATGTAGGCGACGGCGGCGTGGCCCATGGAGCCCCAGGCCATGGCCCCGGGGAGAAGGGGGGACGCCAAGACGGCGAGCGGCAGGAGACGGGCCATTGCGGATGTTATGCTTAGGGAGGGAAGACAGGTCTTGGCGGATGACTAGAAGGGGGTGGTTGAGAGTGAGACCGTGGTTGAGAGTGTGAGACCGTGGTCTTGGGGAGATGGGAAGCGAAGCCTTATATGTTACATTTTGAGGAGTGTGCTACCGCTTCGTTTATCTCTTGTTGGTCGACGACGGCCCACGTGCGATGCGGACGAGAGACGTAAGGTCGAGTGAATCCATGCTGGCGGTAAGGGAGATGCCGCGTTGCCCGGGCGAGTGCATATCGAGAGGAGGAGACGACCATGGAGGTTGGCGATGCAGACCACGTTTTTTTGTGCTCCTGCTTCTTAAGGAATCGCGAGGTTCACATAAGTACGGGGCTAAGGTTGACTCTAATGCCGATCAAGCGTGCGGAGGAGTGCTTGTCGACTTGTCATTGGACGAACTCGGCCGGGTACAGGAATTAAACAACAATGCTGATGTCCGGGGGCCGGGGTTCTTGATAGCCAGGAACGGGCGCGATTTCGGCCGAGAAGCAATCCTTCAAGAGTGCAGACAGAGTTTTGGGAAAGCTATCAGACGACCAGTTCCCGAAAGCGATCGACTGGTCTTGGCGAATAAGTCAGACGCTTTCCCAAGAGTTGAGGCGGAAATCTTGGATGCACTGTTGTCGGATTACACCTGCATTAGTGCGAGAAAAAATTGGCGTCAAAAAATCAGCTCCGATGATCCCCCGCATGCTCTGCCGTGGCGGCGCCAACTTCTGAGAGATAAGACGGAGGACTGCCCGATTAGGAAGGTCTGAGATGTCGAGAAATCATTCTCTCTGCGTTGCACTGAGCACTGCTTCACTTGATTTACCGAAAGTTCGAAGGTACAGCGAGGCGAGAAATATGTATTTTGTCATCATATCTTGGTCATATGCGGAGTGTATGGTACAGTATCGTGACAGTGTTGTACAAATCTGACTGCTGTCGCAACGACATCATGCAGAAAGGGACGTCGGCATCGTTCCTTTATCGTGCCCTCGTGAGATGACCGCCGGTGACCGGTGGGCGCCGATGCCCGTCGTAGCGGACGAGTATCCTATCTTTATCGTGCCAAGAGGATTCTGCCGCAATCCGTCCAGCCACAGACAGGCTCGATTAGAGACTTTTTCGAATGCTGTCGAGTTGCTGCCAGATTTTGACAAACTCCAGACTGTTGACTTTGCTTGCACTCGCGGTGCCCATCGTCTCAATGTTCTTCGCAACGGCTTCGGCCGCAGGATCGGCGACTCTGATGCATTTTCTGACAGCCTGCCATACTGCTTCTGTCGGTAGGACTGGTGGCTCCTCCGTCAACATCTCCTCCACGCATTTCCTAAGCACTTCGATGCATCTGAGCTTGTCTCCGGTCTCGGCTGTCTGCTGGAAGAAGAACTCATACATCTCCGGCCCACGGCGTTGGCTGTATCTTGGCAGAGTATACCATGTGTCCCAGAGCTTGTCCCAGTTGCCTTGGATGAAGTAGGCTCTCATAAGTCGCATGGCGTCCGCTGGGGTTGGACAGGACGATGTGGCTTGTAGTAAGACCAATTCCAAGTTGGCTTGGATGGCTTCGATCTTTTCTCCGCGCGCACCAGAGACTGCGATCGATTCGATAATGACGCTGATGACGTCTGGCTCCATAATGGGGATGCCCCGCTCGCTCATCGTGGTGATCAGTTCTGTGGCGAGATCAGCCTGGATCTGAGAGTGATTATCCTCCGTAGAGGGCGCTCGAAAGATGAGCTCCAGAAGGTGCAGACATTTTGCTCTATCCACCCTTATGCCTTCCCAGCGAATCGAATCAAGGTACTGGTGAATCTCGGTAAGTGTCGCAGGAGGGGACTGTTCCTTAACCGTGGGCTTTGCACCGCGGGACCTACGAGTAGGTGGGCTCGCGGTGGGCTCAACTGCATACGGCATCGTCCTATTCAAGGACGTAGAGAATAGACGTTTTTGCTGGGGAATAGCGGGGCTGCCCTTGGATGAGCGATCAGTCGTAGGCGGAAGCTGGCCAAAGCGATGCTCGAACCTGGCACCTTCGGCCAGCTTTTGACTCTGGACCTCGCTGCGAGTGAGCTGCTGGCTCCATAGACGCTCAAGATCCAATTCCTTCCGCCGTGCGTCGGTCATGACCTGCACAACAATGGTGGTGCCACTGACAGGGGCGCCAAAACCTGACATGTTGCCCTCCGCATCAAAATGCGCATCCTCCCCGTATTTTGCACCAAGGGTTCCGAGATTGATACAAATCCATCCCGTGGTGATACCGTCGTCCCCGCCCGGGGTGATCGTAGCACTAGAGCCCAACAGCTTTGCTTTCCTCCTCATTCTGCGAAGCTTGGTCTTGAGCTCGCCAGGCCCAATTAGGCCGTCTGCATTTGACTCTATGCGGTGCGTGTGTCGTAGCCATTTGACCAAGCGAGAAGACGAGACGTGGAGGTGTCGCTCGCTTCGAGCCGTCGCGAAAAGCATCAACAGATTCGGGCCGAGTGCGGGAGGAGGGTCCATCGCGCGCAAGTCGAGTAGAGACAATTCGTCAAGACCCATCTCTTCGTACACGTACTTCATGAGCGGCTCGAGAATGGCGGGGGGCGATTCAGGTAGTTCGGGTAGGGGCGACACATGCTGGGTAGGGGCGTGCGTTGGAGGGTCGACTTGCAGGAACCATGGCGTATCTTCGCCGGCTTGGCTCTCTTCGATGCCTTCGTGAGTAGACGGAGTGGCTTCAGGAGTCGTCGACACCGCCTCCCCTGTGGCTGATTCGGTGGTGGACTTGGGTGCATCTGGCGGCAACGTCGAAAAAGCCCGGCGCAGATTGTGAGGCCGAAGGGGCACAGCTGTCGCAGGTGCTGGGGCTCGCAAAATCTGGTTGGAGTTTGCGGTGATGGCTCTCAAGACGCGGGCACGACACTGCAAGCAGCCAAGAGCTGCGAATGCTGGTCGCGAAGCCATGTTCGTTCCAAGCTTGCCGGGGATTGTCAGTCGGAGTTGTGGTTGGAAGATGTAGGACTTTTCGCATGAATTCCAGCTTGGGCGTCTCGAAAGGCGGGCGCTTCAAGCTAGAGCTTGGGAACTTTTTCCCGCCCTCTTAGGTAATCACATCCGGTGCAGCGATGGATCGGATTTTTGGTGGCGCGCCCCACGGCAAGAGCTTTTTTCGGCGGGGAAGAGCGCGTGGGCACGTCCGTGGTGCCTGCCAATGACATGGTACACTGCGTGGGCTCCCTGGTTTGCCTGTCACTTAGTTGCCAATCGTTTACTGTCCAACAGCGTGTCCACAGACCAGAGAGCAGAACCACTCAATTAGTTGAAAAGTTTGAAATATCGTGATCCCAAGTGAAAATCAACGCAGGATACACTCACTGCCTTCAGGGAAACCTCCTCACAGCGCAGCAAATCAGAAATGCGATGCCACGTGACGAATCATGACCAGATAGGCGCTAGTCTGCTTTAGGGGTAGATCCACTCATCGAACATTCTCAGCAACGCCGTTGGCCCATTCCTGCAAGTGGATCCGGTCTGCCACCCGGGCCAAACGATGGCAATTTTTTTTTTTTCATACCGATAGCTCTGAGGGACTCCTATCAGTAGCAGCACCACCACCCAGGGTCGTCGTCGAGTCGAGTGCATCCTCACCTCCACTCTCCCTACACCAAAACTTTTTTTTGCATGCGCTTTTGCACCACCATGCAATTAGGTGCACCTTCTCTGTACTTGTAATATACTCTGTCTCAGTTTTCGCATTCTCTATTTAATGTACCAGCGTCTCCATTGAACGCACAGCAGTCACGCCGGGCTGTTGTACCGCCGCTGCCGCCACCACCTTCCATCCCATCGACTGCGGTTGACGCCCAAGATGCTTCTGAGGCATGGCCGGAAGGCCCTTTCCCTCCATCAAGCAGTCGTTTTCAGACCACTCCGACCGACTTTGCGATCTTCCCTCACGAGCATTCCCGCGACCGAAACGAGCAGACGTCTATTGAGCACGCAACATGATGCTCGCCCAGTGACGAGAAGAAAGAGCTTCGATGGCACATCAACATTTAAACCAGGAAGGAACCTTGCCACCGCCGTCGACGACTACCAGCCGATTGAGTCATCAGGCTACTCCCATCTGCAAAACTCCATCTTGCCATCCTTTCAAGATGCCAACAACCGCCCGAGAAACTACGAGCTACGTGCATTCGACCCCTCTTCGCCCCTCGTTTTGCCAGACGACGACCCTACCCCCGAGAGACAGCGCATCAATGTATACGGCATTCCTGGAAGTGCAGAGGAAATGATTCCTCTCTTTGACGCCTGCATTCGTGTAGGCAAGATTGACCGCGCCGCCACCATCCTCAAGCGGCTGACCCTACCCGCGTTTGACCACTTTCCTAGAGAAGATCTCGCTGTGCTGCACACCCGCTATCTCCGCGCTTCTCTCGATCAACTGCGCCTACACCCAGATCGCGCACAGGCGGAGGCACTCCAAACATGGTATGAGTTGTACATCCGAAAGAAAGGCTTTCCGCAGACCGCCGAGACAATCGCGTGCATGCTCAAATCCTCTTTGCTCTCGGAGCGCGACCCCGAAAGGCTCAGCCGCCTGATTCATCGTTACATGGGAATGGTGCCCGGTGAAGCAGGCCTCGAGGTCTTGTCAATGGCTGAAATCCTGACCGATCAGGACCTCGCCGCAATCACTGCAATCTGCCCGACATACAATCTATCGCCAGACGACGCCACGATTCCAGAGCCCGATCAGCTTGTAGCTCCTCAGGAAGAGCATTTCGGGACTGTCTCTGACCAGGTGCCCGAGGTCTTATCCACGCCACAAAAGGGCTTTGGATTGAAGTCGCTGAAGCAAACCCTGAGCCTCTTCGACGAACTCCCTCAATCTTGCGATATTTCCACGTTGCCAATTCGAGAACGCAAAGAGATCCAAGCCCGACTTGAGCGAGATTGCGTTGAAGCTGCAATCGCGCGATGGCGAGAGGAGAACGAGTCGTTGAATAAGATGGGCCTGAACACTGCTATTTCCCACTCATCCTTGAACTCCCGACTCTATGACTGGCAGACTGCATTAGAGGCTCGCTTGAAGGACGAGATGGCCAAGATTGATGCCTCCGAAGCTGTTGCGAAGAAGACGCCTGAAGACTACGACCGGTGCTTGTATGGTCCCTTCATGCGACTGTCAACCCCCAGTCGCCTCTCTGCCTTGACGATCCTCAGTGCTTTGAGTACTGTGGCTCTTACGGGCATCGACAAGGGTATCCCGGTAGCTGGAGTAATTGCGAGTCTCAGCAAGTTCGTTGAGGAAGATATCCAAGTTCAACAAGCGAATGACAAGTCGAAGTCGAAGTCGAAATCGAAGCGGCGACGTGTCGTGCTTGCCGAGTCTGCCAAAAGCTCCAACACAACGCCAAAGCCTAAGAAAGCGCCCGAGCCTCTCCTGGGCGATGACTCGGCCAGAGACAAGAGATTGGTTGAGGCTCCGTGGCCGGTCGCAGTGAAGGTGAAGTTGGGTGCTATGCTCCTCACGGCGCTCCTGGAGACAGCCAAGATCAAGGTCGTTCAGGAGCAGCCCGTCACACAGACGTTGATTCATCAATACCAGCCTGCGTTTTCTCACGCTCTCCGGTTGAAGCGGGGCAAGAAGATCGGCATGATTCTACTGAACAAGACGTTGGTCACCATCATGAAGTCAGAGCCACGAGGAGATTACCTGGCTAAGCACCTCCCGATGGTGGTACCCCCCGAGCCTTGGACGGATTTCAACAAGGGGGGTTTCCTCGAAAGCTCCTCCGCTGTTGTTCGTGTCAAACAGGGCGACAAGGAGCAAAAGCTGTACGCCGAAGCCGCTATTTCGCGAGGCGACATGGATCAGGTGTTCAAGGGACTGGATATTCTGGGCAAGACCGCATGGAGAATCAACACCCCAGTCTTCAACGTGATGCTTGAGGCGTGGAACACTGGAAAAGCCTTTGCCAACTTCCCCGAACTATCTCCCAACATCCCATACCCGCCTGAACCAGAGCTCAGCGACGATCCTATGGCGCGCCGAACTTGGATTCGAAACGTCAAGGCAATCGAAAACAAGAAAGGCGCTCTCCACTCGCAGCGATGCTTCATGAACTTCCAGTTGGAAATCGCCCGGGCCTTCAGAAACCAGAGTTTCTACTTTCCGCACAACGTCGACTTCCGAGGTCGCGCCTACCCCCTGCCTACATATCTCAACCACATGGGTGCCGATCACGTTCGTGGCCTCCTGCGTTTCGCCAAGGGCAAGGAGCTTGGTGAACGGGGCCTTCAATGGCTCAAGGTTCACCTGGCCAACGTCTATGGATTCGACAAGGCAAGTCTCAAGGACAGAGCTTCTTTCGCGATGGAAAACTTGGTCAACATCTTCGACTCGGCAAACAACCCCTTGACCGGCAACATGTGGTGGCTGAAGGCGGAGGATCCCTGGCAATGTCTTGCAACGTGTTACGAGCTCAAAGCGGCTCTCGAGTCCCCGGAGCCAGCCAAGTACGTGTCTCACCTGCCTGTTCACCAGGACGGTACCTGCAACGGTCTCCAGCATTACGCTGCCCTTGGTGGTGATACGTGGGGTGCCGAGCAAGTGAACCTCGCGCCCAGCGACAAACCTGCTGATGTTTATTCCGCCGTCGCCAACATCGTCAAGGATCATATTGCAAAGGACGTCGAAGCCAACCACCCCATCGCCATGGGTCTCAACGGCAAGATTACGAGAAAGGTTGTCAAACAGACAGTCATGACAAATGTTTACGGTGTCACCTTCGCCGGAGCCAGGAAGCAAATCTGCAAGCAGCTCGATGCCCTGTACCCAGAACTCCGAGAAGAGACCGGCGTCAATAACCTCACGAGTGCTACTTATATCGCCGGTCTCGTTTTCAAGGCACTTTCAACCATGTTCAAGGGCGCACACGATATTCAGTACTGGCTCGGCGAAATCGGTGGCCGCGTCTGCAAGGCTGTGACCCCCGAACAGATAGAGCTCATCGCTCAGGATGGCCTACCTGAAGAATCCAAGGGTTCCAGGAGTGATATACTGTCACAATTCCGCGCGACTATCGTCTGGACAACCCCGCTACGAATGCCGGTTGCTCAGCCATACCGCAAGCACGGGACTCGTATCATTCACACTGCCCTTCAAGACATGTCTTTCACCGTCCCCGAAAGATCAGATCCTGTCCACGCCAAGAAGCAACTTCAGGCTTTCCCTCCGAACTTCATCCACTCTCTCGATGCTACACACATGCTTCTATCCGCTCTCGAATGCAATGAACTCGGTCTCGACTTTGCCGCCGTTCATGACTCTTTCTGGACACATGCTGCAGACGTCGACTCTATGAACCGTGTGCTCCGAGATGCCTTCATCAGAATTCACGAAGAGGACGTCGTTGGCCGTCTCGCTACCGAGTTCGAAGCCCGCTACGGAGGCTCTCTGTACATGGCACAAGTCAAGCCCGGCCCTGCTCACAAGAAGATTTCCGATTTACGAGTGACAAAGAGATGGGGCTTGAAGGAGGAGATGCTCCGAGAGCGTGAGAGGCAGATTCTTCTCAACTCTTCCGATCCCGATGAGGTGGCCAAGGGCAAGGCGATGGTGACTCCCGCCAGCATTTTTGAAGAGATGGCTGACGAAGAGGACGTTGTAACGGAGGCTCAAGAGCTGGTAGGATTCGGTCTTGGTGAGATCTCTGAAGTGAAGGCCGATGACTTGGAGGACGCTTCCGACGAAGGAGCCGTTGACAGCGAGGAGGCTGGTGCCGGCGATGTCGATGAGAGGAGCCCCTCAATGGGCGATCGTATCTTGGCGGCGATGCTGCAGAAGAAGGACGATAATGTGTCCCACTTCCAGGACGTGTTGAACAAAACGCAACCTAGGAAACGAGGGCAGCTCCCTACCCAGATCTGGATGCCTCTGAAGTTTCCCCCTGTCCCCGCGAAGGGCGACTTCGACGTCCAGTCGCTGAAGAAGAGCGAGTACTTCTTCTCATGAGCAGCCATGCGCTGGATGTTTGGTTCATGTTTGTCACGATTGCATATATGGTGCATGTAGGAAGGCGTTTGTTGTCCTTTTCATTTCAAGAGGGGGCGTTCGCTGGTTGGATCACCAAAAATAAAATAAGGCATGGGACGCTGGGGATGTGTAGGATGTTGAGGATGTACATCTGTATAAATATCTAGATGGGATGACGATGTCTCAGTCCTGGCGGTGTTCAGGGCTAGCTCCCACGATGAAGACAAAAACCCACTGTACAATAGAATTCATCTCTGGGTGGAAGACCCAAAAAAAAAAAAAAAAAAAGAGAGAAAAAAGAAAGAAACCAACGAGACAAAAGACAACTTTTCTTACTTTATCACGACTCGCTCTCTCGCATCAACAGGAGGTTTGAACTCCATGACAGCGCGGCACTTGCTGAACAGACCGGCTCATGCCGTCCAGAATTTCAGTCGACGCGTCCTCCCATCCCCAAAGACTTCTCAAACTCAACACATGAATGTAATTTGCCGGTAAAACTCTGGCGTTAAACCGTCAAATGCTTGTTATATTGCAGCTCCACCACGCCGGCCCGTGTCACGCACAGGTGACGGGCTTCGCGAGTAAGTCGACTGCTCCGATTACCCGAGTTGACTCGAACAGCCTCGCATACCCAAAGTGCGCGTAGGTTCTAGAACTTTTGCCGCTGCAACCGACCAGGCACTTCGCATGTTGTCATCACAAGTATCCGTACAGTTCTAGTCGGCCTTCCACATCCATTGGTAGAAGAAGTTATCGTTGCCTACCAGGCAGTCCGCCGACCAGAGCCGGCCGCCCGCTCCGGGATGGCTCCCCCACACGGGCACCCGAACCAACGAGTCAGCACCATGCAGCCCCGGAGGACGATCTTGCGCGCGTTTAGCGTGGCCCAGGAACCGCAGTCACCGACGTTCCGTCTCGAGATGTTCAAAGCGAAGAAATGAGACCTGTTGGCAAGCCCACCCACACCTGTGGTACGGTGAAACTGAGGCGGGAGATGAGCGGTAGGGCTGTCGTGAAGTCTAATAGAGTAGCATTCTGGAAGGCGGAGCAGTCCGTGCGACGGGTTCGTCGCAAGATGGGACGGTTTTTTGGGGGCGGGCGCATGTTGACATTCTTTCCAGACGGGAAGTTTTTTATCCTGGTGATTTAAGCTTTGATGAGAGGCCCTGTGGCTAAGCAATACGAAAGAGGGGAGTTGCTGGGTGAAGACTGTCCATGCTCAATAATCTCTTGATATATATATAAACATCGCGAGCATCCTCCTTGCCTCCAATCCCAGGACCCTTTCTCTCTCAACCCACCTCCACAAACCCCAACTACCAACACTCATTTCAAACCACACTCATTTACACACATCCAAAATGCGCTCCGACATCCTCCTCGTCCTCGCCGCCACCTTCGGCTCCACCCTCGGCCTGCGCCGCGCCTGCAAGCACACCGCCGCCTCCGAGGGCTGGTACTACACCACATCCTCCGACTCGCTCGACGCCATCGCCGCCGACTTCTGCACGTCCCCCGCGGTCATCAAGCAGTGGAACAACATCCAGAACATCAAGCCCGGCATGAACCTCAAGGTGCCGTGCCACTACAACGCGGGCCACCAGCGCGACTGCGGCAAGAACACGGCCACGGACGGCGCGTACGTGATCCAGTCGGGCGACACGCTGAACAGCATCGCGTACGACTTCTGCACGACCGCGGACACGCTGCAGCAGATGAACTCTCAGCGCATCACCAACAAGGATCTGATTTACCCGGATTGGGTTATCCAGGTCCCTTGCAGCTGGAACTAGATGTGGCAAGTTGGGAGGGTGTGAGAGGGGAGATAAAAGGGGGCTGGGGAAAAGTTTGGATAGATATTTAATTGATAATTCATCTTCTTTTCAAAGTGCTGTTTGTCTTGTCTAAATCGATTGAAATTCTTGAAGCTGGTCTGCAGCGCGGCATTCTTTGTTTGATGGCTTCATCACCGAGGGTTTTTGGTCAACCGGTGTATACTCTGTACTGTTCGTACAAACAGCGCAAAGCCTGTTGTTTCCTTGACCTAAAATGATGAGATCCAGATACATGAATGATGGGTGTTGCTGACATATCCTATGTTGCTTGTTCACCATCAAATGACTCAGGATGTTTTTGTTAGGACACTGTATTACCCTTCCATATTACGCTTTCTGTCATCCATCACCTTCATCTGCCTTCATCCTCAGCATTACCAGCTCTTTCGCGATCTCTTGCCCACTTTCCACCGCTGTGGTCCTGCATTCAATTGTCGAGTCTCTCAAACTCTTGTATTGTAATCCTTCTCCGCATAGTATCTCCTTCGTCCCCTGCGTGCCCATCCTCTTCGTCCTCTGCGCCTCCATCTGCACCAATCTTCCCATGGAAATCATTGTCTTCGTCTCCAATGTCGTCCAGAACCCCTGAGTAGTTACTTGACAGGAATTCAAAGTCATTCGTCGCGAAACAACTGGTGGGTATTTCGGTGCGATAATCAGCGGCCCTAATCCTTCGTGCAGCAGGTAACCTAAAGATTGATCAGAATGAGGGTTCATTGAATATTTTGGTTACTCACCGCAACTGCACAACCGTCGCCCGGATTATACGTGTCTCCAGCGTAGCTATATTGCAAGTTTGTCTGAGTCTGGCCGTCCTGGCAGACAGCGCTCGCCCTGCTAGTGCACTCGGCAGCCTGGCCGGCCTGGTACACTGTGCCTGGGTAGCTCTGAGTACGGCAATCCGCCGCCGCAACAGCGGCGTACGTAAGAAGAACAGCGAGGGCCTGTGAAAGCAACATACTTGAGGCGGAAAAGGTGCAGGAGGATGATGATAGCTAGAGAAAATGGGAGTGATTCTGTAGTATGAGACTTAGAATCTGCGATGCCCTGACGTTGAAAATAAGGGGTCCTCTTATACTTTTTAGGGTTCCCCTATGTTGCTACCTACTTTCCTTCTCCACCTCGAAATGTAAGGCTATCTATCTTACGAGTAAACAAAATCGCATCCTAATCATTTAGATTAGTGGACCAGACCCCTGACTTGGAACTGGCGGGTTGCTAGCTGGTTGGTTATCCCACCGGCACAATATAACATACTTCATATGTCTTTCCAGTTATGGGTATGATACGAAGGATTCCTGACCGATTGCTGAGGATCGGCAACTTGGTCGAAAGTATACCCAAACGTCAGACAACTAAACCCGGCTCTACGGATATGCTTATGCCGCTTTATCCAAATTGACGCTCCCGCAAATTTTTTTTTTTTTTTTTTTTTTTTATTGTTTAACGCCTGATACGTCCCTTATAGGGCACAAGGCGTCTACGCTAGCGATCTTGCTCGCTACTCATATATATATAAATCCCAGCTATGCTGGTTCAGATAGGTTCTATATAAAAGAAAGTAAGAAAGAAAAAAAGCAAAATAAAGCAAAATTAAGAAAAGAATATATTTAGAAACCTAGTAATCTAATACTATAAAGTATACTTTATAGTCTTATTAGTTTTATTTAAAGCTTTAGTTAATATGATTTGAAGAAGTGTAAATATATAAGTTATATAGAAGGAGGTAGAGAGTTTATATTATAGTAGTGTTATAGTAGGTTTAGTAAGGTAAAACTGCCTAAAGGACCTATTATAATGTTATTATGTATAAAGTAGTCTCTAGGTTGCTTAAGGCTGTATAGGATATTAGATTTCCTCTAAGAGTATATACTAAATAAACTTTAGAGCAGAATTCTATAATACTAGCATTCCTAAAATAATAATATCTACACTTAGTATTAACACCTCTTAAGGTTGAGATGCTAAAAGTAAGCATTATTCTATTAAGATAAAGGTGATAGCAAACTAATATTAACACCTTTTGAAGTTAAAATATTAACTGCTAGCATTTAAGTTTTAAGAAATTAAGCTGATATCAAACTAGCATTAACATTTTTTAAGGTTGAAATGCTAATAGCATAGCTAAGATTTCTTAAGTAGAAGGTAATAGCACTTAGTATTAACACCTTTAAGGTTGAGATATTTAAAGCTGCTGCTAGAAGCTTATAAGAAGCTTAAGGGCAGCAAATAAACACTAACACCCTTTAGAGTTAAAATATTAACTGCTAGCGCTAGCATCTTACTGAATAAGATTGCTAGCAAAACTAGCATTAACATCTTTTGAGGTTGAGATATTAACTGCTGTTACTAAAGTTTTATAAGTTAAAAGGTGATATAATAAGACTAAACTAATAAGGTTTTTAAGATATCTACTCTTAATAAGTACTTTATTAATAGAAATAATAAAGATCTAATAGATATTTATAAGGGAATTTAAGTTATTAAGTAGCTTGCTAAATATTATTTAAAGCTAGTTTATATTATAGATAGATATTAATAAAGAATTAAAAGTAGTGAAATAGTAATATAAAGTTAAGCTATTTTAGTTTTAGCTTTATAGCTATATATTCTGCTTTAGCTATTTAAGGCTTAAACTGGCATACTTTATAGCAGAAGAGAGGATATAAAGGTGTTTTCTCTTTATTATATAAGCAGTAGAGTTAAGCGTTTTAGTGATTAAAGCGCTTATAGTATGCTGCAAAGTCTTTATAGCTGCTTTATGCTGCTATAAGCTAGTGTAGTTCTCTTCTCATAAGAGTTTTAAGCTTTTAAATAGGTTTAAGAGAGATATTAAGTTTAAACTTAATATATTGTTTAAGTTAGTTTTAAGCTTATTATTCTCTGAAGGCCTTAAGCTGCTGTTTTTACAGTTTCTGCTTTATATAAGCTACTGTAAATAGCTTAGTATATAAGTCTAGAGAAAGCTAAATAGACCCTTTTTTTGCTAGAAAGTTAGCATACTTATTGCTTAGTATATCTTTATAACTAGAGGTCTATTAAACCTCTATAGGTATTAGAGCGTTTTATGCTAATTGCCTGAAGTTTAAAATAGCTTCTTGCAATAAGGTTAGTAGCGCCCTTTATAAGTAATAAATTGCAGCTTAGTTATCTAGGCATATTATAATAGTAGTAGTCTTATTATTTAGTAAGTAGAGTGTTGCAGTAAGGCTAGCCTTAGCTTTTTCTACCTCAGCATTAAAGACTTCTGTTTTAAAAAGTCTGCAGCTGCTGTTATAGATATTAAGATAATTATAAAAAACTGTAAAACTAAACCTTATTTTATTTAGGCTTAGTTGCAAACTGTTAGTATAAACTACTAATTAGCTTAATAGCAAGCTTTTAAGCTATTCTAAGTGCAGTTTTGCAGCTGTTTTCTTATTAACTATTTCTATTAGTAGCACTATAAAGCTAAAGTCTTTTAGAGATAATATTAGTCTTATGATTTATAGAACACTTAATGCTATCTCTATAAGTATTATTAGTCTAATAAGCCTCTTAGCCTAATATAAAAGGTTATAGTTCTGCATTTATATAATAAAGAGGTGATTTCTATTTAATATTCTTAAATAGAGCGTAAATCTTATTTTCACAGCATTAAGGAGGAGGTGTATTAGCAGGATGCTAGTCTCCTTAGTATAAGCCTTAATTAATATTATGCGCTATGCTAGTATAGCTCCTTTTAGCGCAGTGTTAATTGCAACTTAAAGTCCCTCTAGTAGCTCTTTCTGCTTAGTGTTAACCTTAGCATATATATCTCTTTGCAGCTTAGCGCCTAGCTGAGTGAGGCTAGAGTACTAAATCTTAAAGCTAAAGCATATTTTAGGAAGTACTATAATATAGACTGCTTTATGCATCTGTACTAGCAGAACGCCTTAATAGACCTTATTTAAGCTTTTTAAATATCTTGCTATTGCTTTAGCTATGCTTTTCTGCTTTTAAATATAGTGATAGAACTAGAGGTTTTTATTAAAGTAAATATTAAGCTATTTTATAACCTCTTTAAGCTAGACTGTTAGGTCTTTATGCTAAATAGTAGGAGAAAGTTAGTTGCGTTTCTAAGTGAAGTGTATCAGCTTTATCTTTAAAGGATTAAAGTTAGTAGCATTCTCTTTTCTCTAAGTAATTATATTATTTAGGATTTTCTATATAGCTTAAGTTGTTTCCTCTAGGTTGTTTTTAATATAGAAGATACTATAGTTATTTATATATTTAAATTAAGTTTTAGCAGGGCTTATGTAGTGCAGCCTATTAGTGTAGTTAAGATAAAGTATTAGTAAAGCTAGAAAGCTTTGCAGCAGCCTGTAGTTTAACAGCGCTATTAGAGTTTTATATCTCTTATAGCAGACGCTTATAAGGTATATATCATTAAGGTAGTAAACCTAAGAGATAAGGTTCTCTAGCCAGCTTAAGTAGCAAAGCTGCTAGTATAACTTATTTTTTAGAATAGTGTTAAAAGCGTTTTCTATATCTATAGTGATAAAAGTTGCTATTTATCTCTTATTAAGTGCAGCTTTAATATTATATGCTACTGCACTAGTAATATCTGTTAAAGAGCGTTTCAGCAAGGTGTTTGCAACTTATAAGTAGAGCACTTTATATTCCACACTTAGCTATACTATATATTTCATAATAAGTCTCTTTAGTTTCTTTTTAATAGTTAAAAGCAGCAAGATAGATTGCCAGCTTTTATAAGTGTTAGCATCTTTATTCAGCTTTAGAATTAATAATACCTCAGCTTTTTGCTATAAGTAGAAATAATATCTTATTGTTAAGTAGGCTTAAAAAAGTCTGTAGATATATATTTTAATATGCAGTTAGGCTGCAGAAAGCATTAAGACAGTAATGCTGTTAGCTCTTAAGGTAGTATTACTTACCTTTAGAACAGCACTTCACACTTCTTTTAAATAGACTTTTAGGTTGAAAGGAATTATTTAGCAAGATATAGCAGGGGCTTGCAGCTTAATGTTGTTATCTGCTATATATACTTCTAGCAGTTTCTACTTAAGATATAAGGTCTTCTTATTAGGGTTAGTAATAAAACTATTACTACTTTGAAAGAGAGGGGATTAGAACTAGCTTCTAGAGTTTAGCTAGCTTATAACACTATATAGTGCTTTTGCTAAGTTAATACCTTTAACTTAATTAAACTATATATTTATTTTAGTATTTATAACTATTTTATCTTAAATCTTCTTTGCTGCTTTTATCTCTAGGTCTTATAGGTCTTAAGAGATATTATATTAAGTTTTCTATTTCTTATAAGTATTATTACATTCTTTTATCTATTAAGTCTTACTTTTATTACTTTTTCTATAACACTTGCCTTTTGCTATAAGCGCAGTCTATAGAAGGATAATAAGGTTTTACACTATATTATTAAGCTTATTATATATAGCTATAGCATCTAAGAGAAGCTAAGTATACTCTGCTATATGCTCAGCATAAAAGAGAAGTTCTTTAAGTTTAAGTTAGTATTCAGCTTATTCTACTAGAAGAGGTCTACTAGAGTTAAAGTGAGGGAGAGTTGTAATAATAGTGAAGTAGTCTAAGCTTATAAAAAGGTGTTCTGCTACTTATAATCTTATGCAGAGGATATTTAAGAGCACTAAGTCTAAAGTATTACCTGCTTTATAAGTAGATATACCTAGCTTATTAAATAGAGTAAGTTAAGACTGGTTTAGCCAGTCTATAAAGGTAGTAGTATTAGCAATAGGCTTTACGCCTAGCTGCTAAGTTTTATAGAGATAGTTAAAATCACTTGCTACTAGTGTACTATAGAGTGGTTTCTATAATATTATAGCATTAGGTATTATATAGTTGCCCTTTTTGCAGTAAATATTAAGAATATATCTACTTTTAACCTTTACTTCTAGTAAGTCTCAGTGCAGCTTAAAGGTGATATTAAAAAAGCCTGAGGTTAATAGCGTTTTCTTAATATATATAATAACCTAAGGTTAAATTTACTTTAAGTTCTATTTGCAAATAGATATATATATATAATATTATAGATATATTTTAGTTTTATTATTCTTCTTCTTTTTTATAGAACATTATAGTTCTTATATCAGAATAATATTAGCGTCAGTTTAGCTGGCAAATCTAAAGGCAATATTATATATTGCTTTAGCTTTTTAAATATTAACTTAAAAAATATTTAGTGATTTATTTATTAATATTCTTTAGGCAGCTTTAACTGTAAAGCCTTTAGTATATATTAAGCTGTAGTGTAGTCTCTATATCTAAAGGCTGTTATAAAGAAGTAGCTATAAAGCTAATATCAGCTTAGTTTTTATTTGCAGAGTTATAATTAAATTTAAAAAGCTTTATTGCAGTTTTATAATATAGGCCTGCTGTATTTATATTCTAAAGCTGTTCTAAAGGGGAGGGAGTAAATATAGTAGAAGCTTTTTCTTTAGGCTTCTGCAACTTATTATATTGCAACATCTTAAAGAGTTTAACACCTTTATAGTAGTGTTTAAGCTTATTAGCTCTTATTATAACTTAAAGTTTACTACTGACCACTTTAGGTCTTAATAGGCACTTAGGGTTAGTGCTGCAGTAAGAGGCTTTGCAGTTAGCATATTGCTTTAAAGCAGTATATCTATTATTATTAGTATAGATAGGTTTCTTATAGCAGCTGTATAGCTGCATGCATTTATAATCTTTATAGCAGTGCTAGTTAAAATAAGTTATATATTGCTTTAGCATTAAGTATTATTTTATCTTTTTAATAAAAGTAGAGCTAAAAGCTCTAAAGGAGGTAACCTCTTTTTTAAATATAATAATTTAAGTCTGTTGTTCTAGTTATTCTATACCTTTTATAGAGAAGTATTAAACTAGTTTTTATTTTGCTATAGCATAAATCTTATTATATATTAAGTCTTTTACTAATTTATATTAGTTAGTATAGTAGTTATATATTATCTTTTTAACTCTATAGAGAGTATATATAGCTTAAATTATAGATTCCTTAATACTTATTATATTAAGTGATTTTAAAAGCTTATTATTATAAATAAGTATAGTTAATCTGATTTATTTATTTGCTAGTATAACTATAAAACTAAATAGAATCTAAGTAATCTTTTTAATATCTAAGATATTAATACTATAACCTTCTATAAGTTTTCTATAAAGTATTATAATATTAACCTTTTTAGACCTATTAGATTCTCTACAGCAGATAAAGATCTAGCAATCTCTATTAGGTTAGTATAGCCCTCTAGTTCTCTTTTAAGAGCTGCTTAAGCAATTTATAATTCCCTAATCTAACGCTTTTATATAGCTCTAGTCAAAATAGAAGCTATTGCTGACTGCTCTAATATAGCTGCTAAGAGAGATAGAGGTGTTATTAAAGCTGTTTTATATAACATCTTGAGAAAAGTTAGTATTTATATAAAAATAACTATTTTATTTTTTTAGAAGGCATATAAGTGTTATTTTAAAGAGCTATATAAAGTGTCTTATAGCTTTAGTATTATTTAACTTAAAGAGAAGTTATTTAATAATAGCTTTAAATGCTTTAAAAATCTTATTATTAACTTTATATTATTAATAATAAAGCTTTTTAATTTTAGTTATATTAAAAATCAAATTAGTTATATTATATTAAGTTTATTATTATTAGCTTATATTAAGCATATTAAAATTAAATTAGCTTACTCTTATAAGCTAACTTACTTTAAGTGAAACCTCTATATATTACTTCTTAGTTAGTAAATATTTTTTAGTAATTTTAGATCTTATAGCAAAAAGCATTACTTTTGCTAGCAATCAGAAGGAAGTTAACAGAAGGTCTGGAGGATTTAGCGCCAGCAGGGCGGTTGCGCTATAGGCAGCCGCTATGCTGATTGCATTAAAGTAACTAAAATGAGGCTGTTAGGGATTTTGGTGTATAGTGGTGGCATGCGCTAACAGCGCTTGCCAAGAAAAGTATGTAAGAAGGAGAGTTGGACGCTCCCGCAAAGCCCCATCACGGGACTTAAGTCCCCGAGCAAATGAACGGTTCACCCGATCCCTTGTTCTGGGATTAAAGTCTCTGAACTCAGTTCCCTTGCCGGGCCCAGGAACAAGGCGGATCGTTGGTGTCTGGGTTGGTGCCAGTTCCAGCAGCCGTCACGGCAAGCCTTTCCAGGCAGCATAGAGTGTAACATGTAATGATGGGCTTCTTGGCGTCCCTGTCTTAAAAGTTATCTAGTAGGGGTCGTATACGATACGAGTCTAAATTATGCAACAAGCTTTATGGGCTACACAGCTTTTAACGACTTGCTTAAACTCTACAGGAAAGGCAACTTCTAGATGTCTAGAGAAGAACAAGACTCCGAGACGAAAGTCCAACTGACTCAATCGCAACAACTGTAAAACCAGCAAGACAAGACCTATAAAATCCGGAACTCCGTCGACTCAACTCGATCGAAAGAATGCCATGACAATCATTTCTCTAACCTATCGCGACAAGTAGCTTTGATTGAACATTCTTAGAATCTTGTTGACTATCTGATCATCTTATCCCCAAATCTCAGCCTCGCAATGCGTCTGCAAGCTCTGTTCCTCGTCGCGGCACAAGTTGCCATCATCGTTGCTCAGGGCACGTGCTACTGTGAGTGCAGCCGAACTTCCGATGCCTCTGGGTGCGCCGCACTCCCACGGCCTGCCAGCGGAAACTGTGCCGAGGTGTGGAGCCCTGGAGGAAGGTGCCCGAACTGGGTTAAGTGTCGCTAAATCGTGAGCCGAGATAGTAAGCATGCTCTCCGTTCACGGTTTTCAAGTATGATATTCACCACTCCAAACATTAGAACAGACATAAACCTCCTTCGCAGATATACAACACTATATTGAACAGCAGTTTATGCACTTCTAGTCCCTCGCCATTTCTTTCATCTTTCGCTCTCTCAGGAGCTCCTTGTACAACTCCCGTGTCTCCGCTATACATCTGTCAATTTCTCTGGCTCTCTTCGCTTCCATCAGCTTTTCGATCTCCATTGCTCGCTCCCTCTTCTTTTGCATAGAATCTGTCCAATTTCGCATAGTGAAAGTCAATCCCATCGCTGCAGCTGTCCATCCATCGTTGTTCTGCAAGGAGAGGTCGGCTCCTTTACTGATCAGCATGCCGATGACCGCCTCCTCACTTCCGGGGGGAAAGTCGATGCGGACTTGCCCGGAGAGCTGTTTATGATGGAGGTTCATCGCCATGAAATGAAGGGGCATATTGCCGTTCTCGCATGTGACATTGGGGTCGACTCCCAGCTCGTTGAGAACATAGCTGACGACATCAGTATCTCGGGCGGCACAAGCTTGATGAATGGCATGAATTTTGCCACGCTCACGGGTTATCAGGCTCGCGCCGCCTTCGATCAAGACTCGCGCTACCGCAAGCCGTCTACCAGTCACGTCGCTTTCGACAACGGGGTGGTTGTTGCGCCATCTCGTTGACTGCCATTGCGATCGCAACTCGTCGGGACAGGATTTCAAGGCGAAGAAAAGCAGGGTTGCTCCCACGTTAGGGAGCCCTTGAGCGTCCCAGCGCTGGCCGTTGCGATCAGCGAATCTCATCTCTTCGTACTCCTTCTGAGTGTGACAAAGCATTGCCCGAGAGGGGTGAAGTTTCATGAGAAGCCCCGACTCAAAACGCTTGCCGCATGCCCCAACGTATTCCGTGTACCCAAAGCCACCCAACGCGGTCTGCGTGTGACCGCTATCGAGGAGGAACTTAGCGAGCTCTGCATTTCCGTGGAAGCACGCCCACGTTAAGGAGGTCATTAAAAGTACCGTGGGCTCTCTCACGACGCTGATTCTGCCACGCCTTGTGAAAGGGGCCTCGCGGCAGTGGTCGAAGTTGGTATGGTCGTAGGCCATGACATCTGCGCCGTGCGAAATGGCCTTCTTCACGCCGATGATGTTACCCTTCTTCGCGGATAATAGCAGAGAAGAGCTATAGTGATGCTTGATGTCGTGCTTGAAGATTGCCGGACTGATGGTCTCGTAGAGGTATGTGCAGGTTGACGCGAGGCGCAATACATCCGCGATACCTCGAAACGGCTTGTCGAATAAGTTGATCAATTTGTGTTCTTCCTTTTCGGGATGAAACCGAATTTCCTCGTAGCCAGTTTCGATGGTCTTCTTCTTGTCGTATGCGTTGCTGCTTTCGTACTCGCCACTGTGTCCTCCCAGGATATCGACAATGATGAGGATGATCTCGGGTGGGAGGCCCTCTATGCAAGGCTGAGGGTCTCCGGCTCGAATTGCGTGAAGCATGGTGCCTTTCCTCAGGAATGATATGTCTTGCGATATCTTCGGTCGGTGTTGTTCTGTGCTTCTTGCTTTCTTCGAGGAGGCTGAGGACGAGACATAAAACAAAAAAAAAAGTGTCCGGAAAAAGAAGAAGGATGGATGGCAAAGCAGGTTTGGGTGGCGGACAACGAAAGGAAGGAAGGAGGCAGGGAGAAAGAGTGACAGAGTTTTCTACCTAGGCAGGGGCGTTCCTTCCGTGAATTGGCTTTCTTGATGCCGTCCTTTTCTTGCAAAAATACCATCTGAACTACCACTCTTGAGCTACGCCTCCCGCAATTTCTCACGCTTAATTGATAATACCTAGTCAACGTTGGCTGAATGGAAGGGGCCATCCTTAGCCTTGCGGTTTGAAATTTCATCTGGCCCCCCTGTCAGTTAGTAACAATGAGCTGGCGTGGCTCAACGGAATCATTGTCAAAGCAAGTCTTGTTCCTAAAAGGAATTAAATCAGAACGCATACTGAGATTTTTGCAATTGATCACGCCATAGTTATTGCAAATAGCTGAGTATTTCCCCAAATTTGATTTTGAAATTGTCTCCAAGTCTTCTCTCGTTGACCAGTTCGGCAATCCTGAGATTACTGAAGCTACAAGCCAAATGCACACCCACCCGATCTTGTGGGTTCCCAAGTCCCAAAGTGAAGAGGCTCATCATCTGTCACCATGAACTCGGAATGCTTTACCCAGCAAGCTCCCTACCAGTCATTTCCGACGGTTTTGTGGTCCTCCGACCCCTCCCATATAGATAATGATAGTGAGGTACACGATCCCCTTCCGATTCATCGCCATCGTCATCAATATCCAGCCCCATATCTTTGACCGTAAATCCTTGATTACTTTTCAAATCAAAGTCCAGCCCGTTGTCGAGCAATAAACGAAATATGAGCTTCTGCCGTTCTATTGGATGCTGTATCATGTAGGATACACTGCCCGAAGATGGAGTCTAGATCGAATGCATCGCCATATAATGCAGTGCCGAGTTCCCATGTTCATCAGTTATTGAAACATCCACATTCAAGTCGCAAACAAGAAAGCGAACTACCTCGAAGTCTCGGCACGCGCAGGCTTGATGAATTGCGTGGATAGAGCTCCTCAGCCGGGTAATTAGTGATGCCCTGGCGTTAATGAGCATGCGGGCGATGCGCAACCGGCACCCACTGTTAGATGGTCGTGATTAAGAGGATCCGGGAACTCGTCTGGACCTGAAAAATATGTCGGTCACCATTGCATGCCCAAATTGGCTCTAACATTTACATCAGCGCCTTTGCCCAGAAGAAACGCCACCACATCTGCATGGCCAAAGAAGGCCGCTCAGTGAAGGGCAGTCAGGGTTGATTTCGTCGGTATTCGCTCGACTGTTGATGCTTCGTAGCCATTACACTCCGTGAAAGTGGAGTCAAAAATCGTAAGGTCGACGTTGTTTATGTCAGCGCCATAGGCCAGGGCCTTAGCCACACCTCTCACAGAACCGCGTTTTGCCGAAAGAAGAAGAGAAGATGAATAGCAGTGTTTGATGTCATAACCCATGATGACAGGGTCTGTAATGTAACGCGGACGCTTGCATGTCGAACCAAGTCGTGCGGCGGCCCTAACACAAGGGAAGGCTTTGGTAAGTCGTCGAGAGACTCGTAAAGAAAATGCGCTGCTGCTTCGTCGTAGTTCCCCCAGACTTGGTCATGAACGAGAGCTTCCGTAATCAAGATGATGAGCTCCGTTGGTAGGGTCGTTAAACAAGCTTTCGAGTGTTGGCGCTCGTCAAGCTGGAGGGTGGGACATTCATCAGGTGTCGTAGGACTTGATAAAGCACTCATTACGGTGAGATCTCGTGTAAATGGTGAGGATTCTGATGCTAGGAAATCTCCTTTCCAGGTCAGATTTCAGGATGAATGAACTGTCTGTAAGTCATGCTGTCATCTGGTGTTGTCTGCGTTAAATTTCAAGAAACGAAATGGACTCAACCTATTGAAATGTCTGTCCAACACCTTGATGGCGGACTAGTTTGCAATACTTCCATTGAAACTTGATATCGGGGTATCTCGTATGGTGGAAAAGTTCAAAGTTCAGATTTAGCTGGCCACCTTGATCGAGTTTGGTGCTTGTCCAATCAGCACCGTCACTCTCAGCATCTTGCGACCCGCGTGATGAGATTCCAAATCTCCTTCCTTCTTCCATTCTAGCTTTTGTTTTTTCACAGCCTGTGGGCGCACCTTTGTGACTGCCGTATCACTATGACGGGGAAATATGCGAGGGCCAGAATGGCTCCAATCCTCCTTATCTCATCTCCCTTCCATTTTCTCGATACTGCAACACAGCAAATGCTTTCCAAATCAAGCCTTCTTTACCTTCCAGTCCATAACTTTCGCAATGCAGCATCATTCAACGGTCCCCCGCCTGGCCACAGAAGATAACATGACTGCATCGGATGCCACCAAATCCCAGCCGGCTTGCGCAGCAGGCACCATGGAATCCACTAAAACAACCCACCAAAGAGAAAGGCCTCGACCGATCTTGCAAAACATGCCGCCGGAGATCCTGCTCCTCATCGTCGACGTGATGTTCGGAGACAGGGGCTCTAGTGGGTACAACACGACCGAGAAAAGCTACTGCAGATACGAAAACTGTCGGAAACAATCCGTTTGCTACTCCAGCTTCAGCCGCGAACGAGATGTTATTCGTCTTGCAGCGACTTGCAAGAAACTGCACAAAATCATTAGCCCTGCCATTTTCAAACACGACATCCGAGAGAATTACTCATCAGCATTAATCCTATCAGCTAAGAGAGGATTGTCTAATGTGGTACTGCAAGCTCTTGAAGCAGGCGCCGATGTCAACGCCCCTGATCGAACCGGCTTTGACTTCTACCAAGAAGAGTGTGATAGCCAAGTAGACGTGGACACAGAACGCTTTCCCGTGTCTTCTTCGCTGACTGCGCTGCATTGGGCCGCATTTTTCGGGAATGGAGATATGATGCGTTTGTTAATCGGAAAGGGTGCCAATACCAACGCTAGAGCCGACGTGGGAACCCGGTCATATCTCATCAAAGACGAAGTATATGGAACCGATGAAGATGAAGAAGACAGAACCGACGAATGGGAAGAAGACGAAATCGACGAATGGGAAGAAGACAGCCTGAGCTTGAGACACCCACAGAGGGCAATGTTCTGTCATACGAACAAAGAGTACTATCAAAGCCAGTGCCTTGGCAGGTTCTCCCAGTACTTCTCCTGCTTGGAAAAAGACGAATGCTTTGGAGGCGCCAATGCCCTATTCTTCGCCCTCAAGGCCCTTCATGACTGTTCCGAGCTACTGGGTTGGAGGATCAGATCAGTTTACCACGAGGAACAATTTGCGGGAAGGGCTCCAGACGGGTGGCGATTGTCCATGGCAAAACTTCTCATTGAGCATGGCTCCTCTCTGGTTACGCGGGAATATGGACAGATCCATGCCTTACATCAGGCAAGTGCGTACGGCCAGACCGATATCGTCAAGTTCCTCATTGACGAGCTGGGCACAGGCCCTAACATCAGAGACAAGGACAACAACACACCCCTGCATTATGTGGCGATTGACTCGATGAGGAGGCAGGGGGGCAAGGCAGGTGACATGCAGATTCAAGACCTGCGGAGGACAACTCAGCTACTTCTAGACAGAGGGGCTGATCCATGCCTTCAGAACTTCAAGGGCCTCGCAGCAGAAACTGGCTTGGCCCGCAAGTGGCTTGAAAGGGCATGAGCCGGTGGTAGCTTAGGTACCTGCGGGCCATGCTAGCCGGCTTAAGCATATTAATGAACATACTCGTTACAGATGAGAAGCTTGTTTGAAAGGATGAGAAAAGAGTTATCTTTTCCAAAAAAACAAAACAACAACAATAATTTCTAGGAACAATTCTGTCTTCAAAGGTGTAATACTTTGACTATCCAATAGAGAAGTGTGGGCGTACTGAAGCCACAAGAGCTTTGGCTCTCGGGTTTCTTTCCCGTAACTAATCTGGAGCTGCGTGACCAAATATTTATCAAAGCTGCCGGTCAATCAAAGTGGTTTCATCTGCAGCGAACGGCAGTTGAAGGACTGACTCAATTTGGCATGTCCTTGGTCATACATACTGACCACCAACGGAAGAGTCCAAGTCGCAGATGAAAGTTCATATTACTTAGATAGAAACGATCAAAGTGGAAAGGAACAGCCGGCCCATTATGTATAGACGGTTTGAAAACGGGCATAGCTTTGCGAATCTCCAGTCCAGTACTCTCTGCCCTGTTCCATGCCGTCTGCTCTACGAAAAACGCCGGGCTCTTAACTTGGACTTCCACTCTGCTAAAAGGCATTCTGGAACATTTTGATTTGACTCAATAGAAACACGTGTATGGATAACCTTGTGTGCTTCACCGATATGCTGCGTGACCTTGTGGACAAGGTCGAGTGGATTTAAGTTGGCGCGTCGTTTGGCCCCACCTTTATATTGGCCAATTCCCCTACACTAAAAGACTCATGAAAGTCACGACGACAACGCTCCATCCTCCGTCGACATCCCAAAGACAGCCCACGAAGCAGTCTAGATTGTAGGCTACCAACATCTGGTGTGAAACAGGAAAACTAAGAGCTTAGCTTCGATGACATGCACTACGGAAGAGACTGCCCCATCCTCTAAGAGCCATCGAGTCCGCCCCAGCCTGGAGACCATCCCTCCAGAGATTGTTCTTCTTATCGCTGACTTCTTGTTTGGAGACACATCGCGCAGTGCATACGACATGGAAGATATAGGCGATTCTGGCAACGCATGGCGGGTGCGTTGCCCCCAAAAGAGACCAAGAGATAGAATGACGTATACGAAAACAGAGGGGGCTTATTCAAGGTTTGGCCCGGAGAGGGATGTCATTCGTCTGGCAGCGACATGCAGGAAACTGCACACTGTTCTCACCCCTGCAATCTACAAACACGATGTTCGGCAGAACTACTCATCGGCTCTGTTCATCGCAGCTAAGAAAGGGATCACAAATGCGGTGCTGTTGTCGCTGCAAGCGGGCGCCGACATCAACGCGCAGGACAGAACCATGTTCGACTATTTCACATGGTCCGAAGAGAGCAACACGGAGCGCTACCCAGTGCAATCATCTTTCACAGCTCTGCACTGGGCTGCCTTTTTCGGCAACGAAGAATTGGCCAAACTGCTGATCTCGAGAGGTGCAAATGTCAGCGCTAGAGCCGACATGGGGTATCGTTACTACCTTTGGGACGACACTGAAGAATGGGCCGAAGAACCTCTGGATAGCAGCAACCCACAGATGATCATGTTCTGCCACTCCGAGAAGGAAAGCTATGATAACAGAAGGTCTGGGTACTACGGCAAACGAGACACTGTTCACATTAGGGCAAACCCCCTTTTCTTCGCTCTCAAGGCAGACACCACTTCTGCAAACTACCTCAGATGGCTGATAGAGGTTGATGACCCCTACGATGATCAGATAAGTGTTCTTAATGGATACGAGTCTGATAAACGGTCCTCAATGGCGAAATTGCTAATCAGGCATGGTTCATCTCTACTCACGCGAGAATACGGCGCAATCCATGCTTTACATCAGGCTACTGCGTACGGTAACGAAGACATGATTAAGTTCCTTATTGATGAGATGGGGGTCTGCCCGAATACCAGAGACGAGGATAGCAACACACCCCTCCACTATCTGGCAGGAGGAGATATTCCTCGTTCTATGGGCCAGAAGGCCCTGCAATTGCTATTGAACCGAGGAGCAGACCCAACGCTGCAGAATTCCGATGGCCTGAAACCTCAGTATCAGCATAAGTGGCGACTCAATGGATAGGACCAGTGTCATCCACATGGGTTTGATGCATCTCAATGGGCGGTATCACATGTGTTTTGGAAGGTAGACTACGTGCAAGATCAGGAATGACAACGATATTTCTCAGATAATTGTGCTGATTCTGTTACCACCCATGACAATCAGCACCACAAGGGCTTCTATTTCTTGATGAATAATTAGTCCGTCTTAGAATAGAAAAGAATTCTCATTGCATCTGTCTGCAATCAGTTCGACGACAGTGACATCACTGTCAACATTCGAACCTTTCAGGTTTGTGTCTGCTCCTCTCTCCACTAGAAGTTGTATCACCTCGTTTGTGCGGTCGTGTGGGCCGTATTTGCGGTTCCTGGCTAGAACGTGGAGCGGTGTTTCGTTGGTCATGTTTCGAATATTTGGGTCCACGCCAATTTCATCCGTCAAAAACCTCGCGATCTCAACCTCACGATAAGCTGCAGCTTAGTGTAGCGCTTGTAACCTAATCGCATTGCAGGTGATAAGAGATGAGCCTGCGCATATCAGACTTTTCGCGATGGCAAGACGACAACCACTTTCGTCTGCAGTCACTAGAGGGTCCCTGTCGTCGTAAACCGGCGCATCCCATCTCGTACGGTGATCGGAACTTGAGCTGCCCTTGAGAGCAAAGAAGAGCGCATTGGCCCCGATCGGGACTGGAAGGCCTCCGAGTTTGGTCTTTTTGCGAAAAGCGAGATAATCCTCCTCTGTAGCAGACATCATAGCTCGATGCTTATGGTTCCATTGAACATGATCAGACTCCCACCACCCATTGGACTCGTATGACACAAGGTTGTGCTGAAATCCAAGATCGGCCCGCCGGTGCATGTCCGCACCATTCTCAAGGAGGAAGAAGACAAGCTTCTCGTTTCCATAGAAGCATGCCCAATGCAAAGAATTGAGGGTAGAAGAAACTAGGGTTCTAGAATGCTCTTGACACATTTGGAACTCCTCTTCGAGCACTGCGTAATGCTGGAATAGTGTTCGATCGATAGCGTTGACGTCCTGTCCATATTGCAGCGCGTTGACAACTCCTTCCATTGAGCCTTTTTTAACAGACAGAAGTAACGCTGAAGAGTAGTTCACTTTCGTGTTGTGCTGTAGAATGAAGGGTCCAACGATCGTGTGGAGCTTCCTGCATGTGGCGGCAAGGTAGACTGCGCTCCTAACGCCGTTCAAGCTCAAAAAGTCGTTTGTTGGCCCGTCACACTCGGTTATGATCTCACACTCGGTATAGGCCCCCCGAGGATATTCTTCGAGCAATTTGTCGACGATTTCCAGAATCAAGTCGGGCACTAAGCCTTGAAGGCTTGCTTCGAGGTTTTTGGGGCTCCTTGGGGAGCCTTGGGATGCCTTGGAGGCAGCTTTCGAAGCTTCGGAGGCTTTTGTATCCCTTCTCGGCAGTCGGTTACAGCGAGCCATGTTTGTGTTGTGTCCGCGAAGGAAGGTTGATTGAAGCAAGTCAAGTGATGTTGCAGGGTTGCAGTGAAAAGGCTCGAGCCTAAAAAAGCCCCAGGATATCTAGGAAATTCTCATGATGTCAAGTTTCATAACATCTCAAGGGTTCTTTTGTGCTATATTTGCTTTTTCGGATGGCAGGAGAGGAAGAAATCTTTCTGGGTGAAATAATTGAATGCTCTGTCACATACCTTTCGGAGACACAAAGCCCCGCCAAAGTGGGTCTCTGTGCTAACCATGAGGTAGCCAAAGGGCACCTCGAATGTCAGCAAAATCCTCCTCTAGTGTTGTCTAGATTTTTCCTTGACAAGAGATAATGTTTGCCCCCAACGGATTGTGATTGAAAATTTTGAGATGTCAGCTGATAGGTCACATGTAGTGTGGTAGCACAAAACAAGTACCTATCTTGACTTAGGTGAGCAGAGTGAGCAAAGTAAGCAGGGTGAGCTGTCATTTTTATAAGAAGTTACTTATTTATTAACACCAGCAGGTGTCTATTACTAGACTTCAATAAAACTGCTGAAAGCTTCTTATGAGTATCAGTAGATCTAGAGACTCTAACTCTACTTGATTCAAAAGGAGTTTATCTACGTCACATTGGTTTATCTAGGTTATAGCCGTTTACCCAGGTTATATCCGTTTATCTAAGTCACATCACACCATTATCAAAAGGGGTGGCAGGCCAAGGGCGCTATGCGCGTTAAAGGCGCTGAACGCTATGAAGGCATTCGGAGGAATAATAAGGCCGAAGGCCGCGACGAGAGCGCTAAAAGCCTCAGAGATACGAATAGGCATAAGGTCTCATCAGCACAATACACATCACGAATTGACCCTCGATCATACGCCTACGAACATTCTGGCAACTATAAGCACACAAAGCGGCGTGCTGATATAACGTAATCTTACAATTGAAGCATCAACACAACCGGAATGGCAACGTCTTCCCAATCATCAGGCCCGTCGGATGAGGGCCCTCCATACCGCTCCTTCAAGGAGCTCCGCGGCGACCCAACTGTCGCCATCGTCTTCTCCGCCGCCGCGAAGCGTCTCTTTTGGCCCCTCGACGGCGTCTTCCCCACCGCCCTCTCCGTCATGAAGACGCCCCGCAGCGCAGACGATCTCGAGCCGTACTTCCAGCAGACCCCCGGCGGTGGCGTCTGGCACGAGATCGCGCAGCTGCCCCTGACCGAGCCCAAGGTCTCGTCGGTCGAGGCGTCCGTCTATGACCTGGAGCAGTGGGAGTCCAACTGGGTGGCGTGGCACGCGCACCACGAGGGGGAGCCGGCTAACCCGGAATATGTCACGTATGGCGATCTCAGCGATGAGGACAGGCCGTACGCGACGGAGCCCAAGGAGGACGGCAGCTGGGAGGAGGACTCGGACACGGAGTTCCTTGTCCGGTGTTGCGGGCAGGATCGGCCGCTCCGGAAGAGGGGGCAGAAGCTTGTGGTCACGCCGGCTGCGGGCGGTCACTTCGTCACGGTGCACGACTACGTCAGCGGTGAGTCGAGCATTGGCACGGGCTAGGTCGAAGAGCGCACTTTGGCTAACGATGAGAAATGACAGCTGTGCATCCCTGGCTCATGGGCTTGCGTCCTGAGATCTTGCTTGCCAAGACGGTTGCACAGCCTGAGCCGCATCCTGGGTCAGCGGGAATGGCGTGGATGGTGGACCAGGGGCCGGAGCACAAGGTGGAGGCGAAGCAGAGTTGGATTCAAGCACATGGTGGTGGCCCGCCGCGTCCTATCCCTGCCTCGACGGCCGCGATTCTCGCAAGGATACGTGCGAGTCGAAACAGATGAATTTCATTGCCATGTTGTTTATCATCTACTAGTAGTTTCATTCCATTACTGGGCCCGACGCAAAACACATATTCACTAACTAGCCCTATATAGATAAAGATGCAGTTGCGTAAGTACTGTACACGATGCCCCAACGATCTACCTAAGGAGCCGCCGTGGCAGACGCGCAGTACGAGCTCCCATACGCAACGACTGTCGATGCCACCACCGTGCCGCACGCCCCGTTGGCGCAGTCCCGCAGCCCGTACCCAAAGTTGACGTTTTCGCAGAGGCACGAGGGCACGGGGCTGGCGCAGCCCAGCGCCGAGTACTGCGCAACCATGTTGTTGAAGCACGTCTGCCCGCACGACGGCAGCGCGGCCAGCCCCGTGGTCGTAGCCGTGTGCGTGGCGAACGCGGTGGCGCAGTACGCGCTGCCGAAGGCGATGGCGCTGCTGGCTGCCGCGGCGTCGGTCCCGCAGGCGCCGTTGGAGCAGTCGCGCAGGCCGTTGCTGAAGTCGGCGTTGTTGCAGAGGCAGTACGAGTCCTGGGCGCTGGCGCAGCCGAGGGCGGAGTACTGCGCGAGCATGTTGTTGAAGCAGGTCTGGCCGCACGCGGGGAGGTTGGATTCGCCGGGGACTACAGTGTTTGGGGCAGTGGTGGTTGCGGGGGTGGTTGAGGACGGGGTCGTAGATGTGGAGGTTGTCTTGGGGGTGGAGGAGGATGAAGTCGTCGTCATAGCGGAGGTGGATGAGGTTGTTGAGGTGGAGGAAGAGCCCGTGGCCGAGGAACTACAGTTTCCATACTGAGGTTGGCTGTACGGCAAATCAGCTTTGCGCTCTGTGATGGCAGTGGAATACCTTGTTGGATGGATGTGTCCGTGGAGGAAGTACGGATAAGGGAAAGAAAGGGGAAAGGCTCCAGAACTCACCATCCTGCTCCGCAATCTGACGGCAGCGAGCCACACATGCCATCCTTGTTGCAGCAATTCCCATACACCACATTGCAAGTGTAGCTGTTGGCGCCACCACAGGTGCCATCTGTGGTGTTTCCATTTAGCCACGAGGGCGGGCCCGAGGGCGCCGACGGAATCGTGCAGTTTCCAAGTTGGCAGACACCGTAGGCGCAGTAGTCGGCGCCCGTACCGCACTCGCCGGCAGCGTTACAGCAGTCGCCCCAGACGCCGGCGCATTGCTTGTAGCCGTGCTGCGAGCCGCATTTGCCGTCGGTGGTGAAGACGGCGTCACCGGCGCATGCGCCTTCGTAGCAGGTTCCGTCTGCGCAGTCTTCTCTGGGATTTGGGCAAAAGTACGTGTTGGTATAAACGATGTCCGGATGAAATTTGCTTGGATGATCTTGGAGATGGACTTACGTTGAGTTGCCGCACGTGAAGGTGTTTGCGTTGCAACACTGATATGCTGTGCCTAGACAAGTGGCATTCCCGTTTGGAGGACCGCAAAGTCCGGCCGTGGCTCGTACAGGCTCAATGACTGTTTGTTTGGAGGTCAGAAGTCAGCTTTTCAACGCTTAGAGACAGACACCCCGTGTAGCAGCATCACTTGGTAAGTAGCTTACAGCCTTGCACGCAATAGTCTGTATCAGGTTGAATGTTGGAACAATCAGTCTTCAGGTCTGGATTCAACAAGAAGAACGTCTCGACACTGATTCCGTATTTGGTAGCTAACGCGGTACAGGTGTAGTAGTTGATGTCCATGTCTTCGGTAGAGTCCGTGTACCGACAGTTGACTTTGCCCGCAGTGATGTTTCCATCGGTGATGAGGGGGCTGATGGTGACCGGCACAGTGGCGTTGGCAGTAGACGTCGCGGCCGCGGAGCTGGTAACGGAGGAAACATAAGACGAAGGAGACGTGACAGAAGGGAGCGCCCGCTTCTCAAACTGCCCCGGTAGCCATGTCGAGGGCGCGCACTGGTCTGCTGCTTGGACTGGTATGGTCAGGCAGAGGGCAACGGCACAGAGGACAAGGCGTCGCGACCGAGACGTTCCTGGTGAGGACTTCATGGCTGCTGCTGAATGAATGATTGACGGTTCAGAACACAGAACTGAGTCCTGGGCAACTGAAGAGCCGAGTCCTGCGGATGGATGGCAGCAGTTATTGCTCCAACGACACTCGTGAACCTAGAGGCAAGTGTGAACAAGGAGAAAGCCCAAAGGGATCATGGTCATCCTCATCCTGATGAACTTGGGACAGTCCATGGTTCCAGTTTGGCTGGCGGACTCTTTTCACCACCACGGTGGAAGCCCCAGGTTCAGACACGGTTAAGGTAGTAGTGGCCGGGCAGCTGACATGACCACGCCCCTGTGCTGACTGCATGGTCGAGGCACGAAAGTGGAGGTGAGAGATGAGGTGTTGGTGGCCGCATTCTGTTGCCTTGGCGGCGTCCAAAAGAAGCCCGACGCTAACGCAACGGAGTGTAGAGGGATCGGGCCGAAAGCTTCGTTCGACAACAACCTTGCAAACAATATTGCAACCCGCAGCCACACGATCACGGATATCGCGTTAATAAAAGCTTACTTTCAACAGGCTGACCACCCTACGGGCAACTGCAGGTACCACCTACCCGACGCAGAAAATGGATCAGATGGCAGACGCCACCCCGCATGCACGTAAGATCGCGGCGTGCCGAACAGCCGGTCACGTCCCAGTTGGGCCAGGTTGGATCATATGAGTTGCACTCCATGTTGTTGAACCTCGTACTCGTGGCTCCTCTCCTCCAATCAAGCCCTCTAAAACAGCCAGGCAATGCTACAGCCTCTTCACTCGGACCTCCAGTAGTAGGCGGCACAGCGCCCCTATCCGTATAGCGTCCGAAATGAAATGGCACTGAAGCACCGTAGGATCAAGCAGACTGAGACTCTGACTGCATGAGAGGTAAATGAAATGTCTCTTTTTAATCTCATGTGACGGGGCGGCGAGGCTCTCGAGTTCCAGTTACCCGCGCTTTCCGAGTTGATGTTCCTTGCCAGGTTCGTTCCCGTCGGCTCTGAGGCCCATGGGTATGATCTGGGCTGCATAGGAGTAGAGCCCCCAAGGGATGATAGAACAGTAAGTAGGTAAATACCATGCATCACTTGAAGCGTTTCCCTCGAGCCGTCTTGAAAGCGCAACAGGCTCTCCGGCTCCTGACCTGCTCTATCTCGTTGTGGACTTTGTCAAATCGACAACATGACGGTCTTGCAACGGTTCGCGCTTCTGGCGCCGCTCTTCTGTCTCTCCATCCCTCGGCTCACAGAGGCTCAATTCTTGCAGGACTACTTGCCAGATACCATCAATCCCGGCCATTATCTATAGTAAGTCTTCCAGTTTCTACTTTCCGTTATCATCTTCTGTATCGCCAAGCTGTTGAGCGAGATATCAAATTCCACCATGAAGTTTCATGTATGTATACAAAGGCAGGGCGAGAAGGAAAAGGGGGTCTTGGGTTTACCAGAGTCAAATTGGAAGACCAGTGCTCACTCTGCAATTTAAGCCGGTCCATTCCAGGCATTACACCATGGGATGTGATCAACATAGAGCCTTTGACGGTCTACCTGGTCTACAACTGCTATTACATGAGAGAGATCTGCAAAAACGCACAAAACTTCGCCGCGACCACACGAGGGCAGAATCTCCACCCCCTCAGCGGTCTCGGAAACGATGTGTACGGCTATGATCTTGATACAGGCGACAGCGGCACCGGCAACCCCAACAGTCGCCAGGAAAGTCGACGCAGCGCCTCGTGTCCCGACAGCTGGATCACAACCCACACGTGCCCGGAGACAGACCAGAGAAAGCCCATGCGGCACGACGGGGAGTGGTTTACGAGCGCACTGGAGCCTGGGACGACGGTCAACAATCTGATGAACCTTCGAGATCCCATCACGAACAACGTGCTCGTGTACTCCAACATCCGGTACACGTGCGACGAGTTCCCACCGGCTACCTGGTACGTACTAATTCATGCTATTGCAATATTGCCAAGTCCATGCTGATGTATTCCTCAGGGTTGAGGGTGGAAACGGCTTTTTCCCCTCCAATTCCCCATCCAACACGCGATGTGCCGCACTCACCTGCTCGACCTTTCTTGCGCTGGGGCCAGTCAAGGCAGAGCAAAATTGTGGGTTACCTACCGGGCCATTTCAACCGACGGGATCTGAAGGAAAGGAAGAGCTCCCTGGCTGACTTCATGAACTCATAGGGCAAGGTCTTTCTCATGGGCTTTTGCGCCAAGAACTGGAGAGCGCGGCGCAGAGCCACCCCGCCTATGTCCCGTACAAGTCAGTTGTCCTCTTCAACTTCCGCGCGGACGACGATGGCGCAGATGGCGTCGCTGCACGCGTGCTTGTCATGCGTGACACGGGGACCACGGATGAGCTGGTGGCGGATCGTTACACGCTGCAGAACAGGGGCCTCAACGGCTCTGTGGTGGGAGAGAATGCGACTGCCGCTCGCAAGAACTATACAACCGCAGAGCTCAAGGCCCGCGTCAAGGCGGGCTTGGGGTATGAGCATCTAGTGCATGCAAACTTATCATATGTGAGCTCGGATACCTGGATGAAGCTTCTCCTTCCAGCAATGTCTTGGAATTCGTCTATCTGAACGTGATGAACTGACTCCGAATTCCCATGTCTAGGTTAGCCAGTCGGACTTGCTGGGCCAGACGATGGCAGGAATGCCTCGTTCGGAACGACCCTATCGCTGGGATATGGATGATGAGCTCGAGGCAGAGGAAGCACGGCGGAACCTTAACGCGACGCTTCCCAGGAGCCTACCGGAGGACATCAAGCCTGAGCTACGGACCATACCAGAGCACAAGACAGCACCGCTGCTCAAGCGATCGACGGCGCAAGACCTGCAAGCCGCACGCGCCATCGTGGAGAAGGCTCTCAACGAGTCGTCCCAGCTGAACAGGGCCCGCGTGGACAAGCCGCTCCGCAACAAGTACGGCTTGCGGCCCGGCACGGTCGTGGGCGGAGGCACCGCGCCGGGCAATAGCAGCCTTGCATCGATCAACAAGGATGTCCCGCCGCTTCTGGTCATCACCGACGAGATTGCGGCTGCGGCGGCGCTGGTGGCCGAAGCGGAGATGGGCGGGTCGTTGAATGGAAGTGGTCCGTCGAATGTAACGAGGCGTGCGACGGCGGCGAGCACGGGGACATACTGGATGGAAGAGTAAGTCTTATTCTGCAAAACTTCATCAGCGAAGACCTTGCTCACCACACGATACCGCAGTCTTGAGCGAAAAGGCTCTGTGCCTTGGGGGGACGATCCCAGCTATGTAAGTCGCTTTTCTCAGAGTTGTGTGATGGAGGTTCACAAGCTGATTGAAATACAGGTGATCTTCCGAAACGTCCTTGATTACGGCGCAGTTGGCGATGGTATCACCGTGAGTCGAGCTTGACGAGCCCGCTTAACCGTAGTGCGCTTACACTGAACGACGGGACACAGGACGATACAAAAGCCATCAACAAGGCCATGGGGACCAACACAACCCGCTGCGGCAAGGGATGCAACGGGTCCACGACCAAGAACGCCATCGTGTACTTCCCGCCGGGGACCTACCTGGTCTCCTCGACCATTCCCATGCCTTTCGGAACGCAGGTCATTGGTGACGCCAACAACCGGCCGACGCTTGTTGCGGCGCCCAGCTTTGTTGGTCTGGGTGTGTTGTCAACGGATGAGTACACTGGTGCAGGAGGCAAGGGCATTGATGGCGGAGACCCTGAGTACGTTTGTTCACTGCAATCCCACGATCTTTTCCCTTTTTGCACCCGCACATCTCCTGCGCGTGGCCCTCTCAATACCTACTCAAAACTACTGCCTGTCTGTTTCTCACAACAGCCAATGACACACGAAGCTAACTCTCCATTCTCTAGATACTACGTTAATACCGCCAACTTCTACCGACAAATCCGGAACATTGTCATCGACATCCGCCAGGTCACTTCCGGCTCCTTGGTGACTTGTCTGCATTACCAAGTCGCCCAGGCTACAAGCACGCAAAACGTCGAGTTAATTGCCGCAGCCGGCTCGTCGCAAATCGGCATGTACGCAGAGAACGGCAGCGGAGGGAGCATCTCCGACATCACGTTCACCGGCGGCGGTGTTGGGCTCAAGGGCGGCAGCCAGCAGTTTACGGCGCAGCGCCTCACATTCAACGGCTGCACGGTGGGCGTGCAGGTTATCTGGGACTGGGGGTGGGTGTGGAAGTCCATCACCATGAACAACGTGGGGACGGGATTCAAGCTTGTTGGAGATGGTGGCGTTGGCAATAGTGAGTGTTTTCCGTGTTCTTTCTCTCATTGAAGGTTGTTCCGGCAGGCTTGAGGTCTCGTCTACTCCAACGACAATGATTCCGAGGACCTCGCGATGGTCACTCGTCTTTCTTGATGCTACAGATCGAGAGCGCACTGCTGACTCTCACTCCGCTACAGTCGGCTCTGTCTCCATCTTGGACTCGACATTCACAGGCGTCACCACCGCCGTCCTTGTCAATCCCATCACGGCGACTCCCGGCAAGGGCAGCACAGGCATCAACCTCGAGAAGGTCACTCTGTCGAGCGTCTCCGTCGCCGTTGCCGACACGACCGGCGCCACGCTTCTCGCTTCTTCGTCCGTAATCGACCAGTGGGCGGTCGGCCCTGTTTACGAAGGGTCGTCGAGTGCGCGCTCCTTCTCACAGGGCGGCAAGATCGGTAACTACCGGAGACACTCGACCCTTCTAGATGCGCAGGGGAATTACTTCGAGCGCGCGCGCCCGCAGTATCAGGACCAGGACGTGTCGGCGTTCGTCCACACCAAGGACTTGGGGTGTGCGGGCGATGGCTCGACCGATGACACGGCGGCGTTCCAGACGGCGCTGTACGCAAGTCTGGGCAAGATCCTCTTTGTCGATGCCGGGACGTATATCCTGACCTCAACCATCACTATTCCTTCAGGTGCCAAAATTGTCGGGGAGACGTGGTCACAATTGGCTGCGTCGGGGTCATATTTCGAGGATGCTAGGTATGTGGCGTATTCATCCATGTTTACTTCACTGGCGGGGAATCTCGCCTCTTTGTTCCTTGACTCCATTGTCGCTGACTATCCTGCAGTAACCCTAAGGTTTTGATCAAGGTTGGAAACTCTGGTGACATTGGCAATGTAGAGATGCAGGACCTCCTTTTCACAACACGGGGTCCGACCGCCGGTGTGATTCTCGTCGAATGGAACATCCAAGCGGATTCACAGGGCTCTGCTGGGCTTTGGGACTGCCATGCACGAGTGGGAGGTGCAACCGGCACAGAACTGACACCTGCGGAGTGTCCCCCGGCCACCAGTGGTGTTGATGCAGGATGCTCTGCAGCCAGTCTGATGATGCATTTGACGACGGGGGGATCGGGGTACTTCGAAAACATGTGGCTCTGGGGAGCTGACCATATGATTGAGTAAGTTGTGTTCTAACTGTTGTTGACGTGAAGAATAAAGCGACTGACTGGACTGACAATTCTCACTCAGCGACCCTGACCTTGTTGATGCAAACAACAGCATGGTTCAAACCTCCATCTATATTGCTCGCGGTTTCTTGATCGAAAGCACAAAGCCCACCTGGTAAGTTGGTTTTCTTTTCCACCTACAAAGCTGCAACGAAAGACTTATCATGGTCGAAGGCTTTACGGCACGGCATCGGAGCACTCCGTCTTCTATCAGTACAACTTCCACTCTGCGGCCAACATCTACGCTGGCATGCTGCAGACGGAATCGCCGTACTACCAACCGACGCCACCCCCGCCAGCCCCCTTTGCCGCCGTTGTCGGCCTTTTCCCCGGTGATCCCGATTACACCTGTGCGGCCGGAGACGAGTTCAGCGGCTGTGATGAATCCTGGTCTGTGGTCATGACGGGTTCCGAGAACATATTTATCGCGAGCGCAGGCATTTATTCCGTAAGTGATGAGAGAGACGGTGTTAAACACCTTTCTGTCCGCATGATGCTGATCACCTAATCATCCAGTGGTTCTCGACCTATGCCCAAAGCTGCATCGACACGCAGGAGTGCCAAAAGGCGCTCATGCTGCTCAAAGGCAACTTTGCCAACATCCGCATACAGAACCTCGTCACGATCGGTGCAAAGTACATGGCCGTTATGGATGGTGAGGGTATCCCGGCCGTTGACAACCTCAACGTCGACGTGCACCCTGACTGGTCGCAAATCAGCGTTCTTGACGTTGGCAGCAATGGCACCACTCGGTTCGACGAAGTTATCTGGATTGACCCCGTCATCTGGGAGATGGACCAACCCCAGTTCACATGCTCTCCGCCCTGCAACGTTAAGATTCCACCGTGGACTGGTGCGACTAGCGTTGTTGATTACCCCCTTATTACTGTCAGCTCGGGTAGCTGGACCAGCACCATTACGCAACCCCCGCTGACTATCACGGAATGGATCTTCGAGGTGGTCACGCTCAGTCAGGGCGCCGCCGGCGCCAAGGAAAAACGCGCCGCCGACGCGTTCTGGCCCGTCCCGGCGACGACGCCCTTCTGGCCGGCCGTCGTGTATACCGGCACGGACGGGAGGGCGACAACGACGTCCGCTACCGTGCCGTTCCCCGCCCCTCCGGCATCCATCGGCCCCGACGCGCCGGCGCCGCCCTCGGGTAGCTGGCCTAAGCGTGCGGTCCAGCCGGTGTTTGGCTCGGGCACCGAGAGCCCACTGACGGACGAGTGCTCCTTCCTCAGCTTCAACGACCCGAACTGCGTCACGCAGCCGTGGTTCTGGGGCAACCTGACGGGAGCGCCCGACGGCGGCGACATCGAGAACCTGTGGGACCTGCGGACGAGATGTCCCCCCGTGACCAAGTCCTCCTCCTCCTCCTCTTCCTCTTCCTCCACGTCTACCAAAACATCTACCACCACCGCAAGCGCGTCCTCGCCTTCGCCCTACGAACAGGGCGACCCGCGGAACAACACGGTGAAGTGCTACAACAGCGGCGAAACGACCGAGGACGTGCGGATGCAGAACGCGGCGGCCAGCTTCTGCGGCGACATCGAGCACGACCGGCTGGTCCCCGGGTATTTCCGGTCCGTGGATTTCCCGTTCCCCTACAACGGTGGGCTCGGCACGGTGACCATCACCATCTCCATGCAGATCAAGAAAGGCTGCGGATTTAACTGGGACCGCACGCTGTGCGAGAAGTACCTGTCGGTGCCGGCGGACAGCTGCAACTGCGGGGGGGTGAATGGGAAGCAGGGGGGCATCGTGGAGAATACCTGCTACAAGATGCGGGTAGACCCGAATCTCAGTCTGTAGTGAGAGGACATATGGAATTAGCCGCGAGTAGTTCCTATATAATATCATATTAAATTGGTTTTGATCGACATTCCTCTCGTCTCTTGAGATCTGTAAACGGTTGTACTCTTGTGCTATTGGTGATCTGCTACGGCTGCTTTAGCTGCGACATACTTAGAACTCTAAGGTTCAGCAAATAGTTCCAGGTTAGCTGTTGGTGTTGTTGGCGCTCGTACTAACATGTTACTTGGCTAAGCTCACCTCAGGCATTGTTTTACCGATTAGAAGCAGCCACTTTAAGGTGAGCAACTGGGTGAGCCGATGGCACTTGAACAAAAGATTGTGTTGCCACTGTAGAGTATTTCCTATAAAGAGATTGACCTATGTGAATTTATTGAGAGACGGACTTGATCTCAGGATTTCTCGAAAGGATCCCCTCCAGCTTTCACACCTGAGCGGAGAAGTGATAGAAACATATGCATGCTGGAGTTTGCAGGCCACACTGAAACTTAAGTATGCTGGGAATGGCATATACACGCTTGTAGATACATGTGTTGAGGCCATCGATCTGGAGATGTCTAAGTGGATGAGCGGCATTCTGTCATCTGAAGTAAATCGAAATGCATATGTTTTTGACAAAGTTTCTCTCGTATATATAGAAACGGCAAGCAAAGGCCGTCTGAAATATAACAATTCGCCCATCATCAGCATCGATCTCAGGCGCGTCAGAAGCCCCTCTGTACAATCATTAGAATGCATCTACTAGCATCTCAAAATCAGCACATCTTATATAGTGTGGTTGATAGACTGCTTATTCTATATGAGAAAGGGACTTTGAAAAACTTTAAAAAGATTCTTACTATTGTCCCACAATTAATATGCACTAGGCTACACCACCGTGGCTCAAAAGATCCTCAAGTGCAGATAATCAGATGCAAAACTTGACCGGGGATCCTCACGAGTTTCCTCTTAGCGGCAGGAGGGATCTACTAGCGCTTTAATTGAAGATTGCTACAGAAGCTCTAAGAATATCCCTTCTTGTTGTTACCAGATTCTATCTTTGTTACTGTTGTGATAACCTTAAGTATCTGAGGCAGCCTTACGCCTAGAGGAAGGTGCGAAGTGACCTACTTCCAACCTACTTATCTAGGCTGATAATATTCCAGCGCATCAGTCTCTGTTCCTTAAAAAACCCCTCACATTAGATATTAATTTAGAAAGAATTAAGCTGTTTTATTTATATAGATGCTATATATATATTATAGTTAGTTTATAATAGTTATAAGCTTAGCTTATACTATACTTTTGAACTACTATCTATAAAGTAAACTATAACTTTATTTAATTTATTTTATATTTATTATATTTTATTTTAACTTCTAAGCTTTATTTTTATATTTATTTTTAATTTATAGTATACTTCTAATATAATAGCAACTATTAATCTCAGCATTTCTTATAAGCTTACTTTTTGCTATAACTTCTCAGTTTAATATATTACCTTTTAGGTAGAAATAAAGGCTAAAGATGTTTAGAAATATATTAACCTAAATAATATCTCTAGTGTTTTATTTAACTTAAGTGAAGTTAAAGGTATATCTTTACTTAATAACTAGATTTAAAAGGAAAATGAGAAGTAATATAAGCATTATAAAGTAAAATAAGAAGCTTATAATAAGGTTATTACTTTATATGCTCTTACTATTTTAAATATATAAGAAGTGTTTATTAAAAGTGATATAACTAAAAATAGAAACCTTAAAAAAGAGGAATTTAAGGAAGCTATTAATAACTTGCTACTATTAATGCTAATTATATTTATTTTTCTCACTAAAAGATCTATAGATGTTTTTAAGCTTTATGCTTTACACCTCACTATATATACTGCTTATAAAGCGAAATATATATATAAGGAATAAGCATATAAAGCTTTAGATAAGTAGGTTAAAAATACTGTTTTAGAAGAGATCTTTACTTCTGCTTAAGCAGAGCTTTTAGAGAAAGGAGATTATACTTTTTGCGCTTTAATCTATATTCTAAAGTAATGCTATACTTTAAATAACTTAAGCAATCTTACTATAATTTATAAAGAATATATTATAGTCTTAAATTAAGCAGCTTCTGCTGTTAATCTTAACACTTAAATTAAGAACTTCTGAAGTATACTTCTTAAAGCCTCTTAGTATAAGCTGCTAGAAGTATAGAAAACCTTTATATTAAAAACCTTTCTCTAAGTAATTTAATATTGCTTTGCTCTATTTTAAGCTAATTTAAAGCTTATTAATATTATTAAGTGAGAATGCTTTAGCATTAAGATCTAAAGTATAAGTTAATATATTAATATATTTAAAAACTTCTTCTATAAAGATATAATAGAAACCTAATTAAAAGGTTGCTCTAATAGAGTTTTTATAATACTAATAAGATATTCTAATAATATAATCTCTAGCAACTTTACTTTAGAAAAGCTTTTATAAAGTAAGTTAGTAGTATATTATATATATAAAAAGAGCTATAAATAGATTTTATTTATATATAATCACTTTAAGTTTGCTCTTATAAGTGAAAGGTTTTATATAAGCTTTAAAGAAGCTATATAAGTTTATATTAAAATTAATAAGCTAAAGTATTTTAAGCTTTATGCTGAAATAGCTTGCTAAAAATAGCTTACTATAAAGAACTCTAGCTTCTTTAAGCTTAGTAACAGTAAGAATTAGAATAAGAAGAGACTGCTTAAGAATAATTTAAGTAGAATAAAGAGGTTGCCTAGCATTTCTATTTCTAAGATAAACCTTTCAACTAATATAGTAGCTTATATTATTACTGAGGATATTATTGCTGCAATTATAATAGAAGAAGTAGAAGCTTTTATATTAGAACTTAAACCTAATAAGGTTTATATAATTTATATTTAAAGCTTAAGAGTTCTTTTTAGCAGTATAATATTAGATAACTATAGCATCTTCTATTTAGTAAATAATATCTCTCTTTTTAAAGAAGGCTTAGTTATTTATAAAGTAAAAAAGTAAGTTAAAGTAAGTGTAACTTTATATCTTATTATAGTAAGAGGCATAAGGATCCTTTATAATATACTAAATAGAGTAAATAGGCTTTAAGACTTAATATTTTATAATATTATACTTATAAATAACTTCTATATTAATATCATCTTAGAACACTTACTGCAAAAGATAGGTATTTAATATTTAAGTTATAATATTATTTTTTATATAAGAGATTATAAAGATAGTATAGAAGTAAAGAAGCTTTTAAAAAAAGGTAATATCACTTTTATAAAATACTAACTTTATCTTTTATATTTATATTTTAAATATATTCTTTTCAGTAATGCTTTAATTATAAATCTATTTGCTTTTATAATAATTTGCATAAAGTAATGCTTTTAAGAGCCTATATAAACTTATATTGATACTGCAGAAATATAGCATCTTCGCTTTAGATATCTAAAACCTAGAGCGCTTAAGAAACTGGTTCTTAATGCTTAGAAGGTAAAGATCTAAAGAATATCACACCTTAAATGCTAATATTATATAACTATATATATAAAGCAAGTAATATTGCAATATACTTTAGAATAAAAAGCAATGCAATCTTTTTATAGAATCTTATAAGATCTATTTAACTACTTAATAAGTTTTAATATAAATAAATAGCTATTTATTATTAAAGATAAATATATAGATTAACTTTTTATATTTCTATATATAAATAAAACCTAATAATTAGTCTTTATTGCTATTTAAATATTTAAATACTAAGTATAAAGATAATATAGCCTTATATTATATAAGATTAGATAAAACAGCAAGCATACTATAATTACAATAAATAGAATATTAGAATTTTAGATCTAAATGTTAGATATAGAGATTGAAATTAAATAAGTATCTTTATATACTAAAAAGCTAAATAGAGGTGTAGAGTAAGCAGGTTAAAAACTGATTATAAAGGCTATTGCGATAATTAAAGTAGTAGGTCTTCTACTTATACTATAGGTTAAAGCAGTATAAGCTATAGCATTCCTCTATAATATAAGCTTTTACTAATACTGCAGCTAGCTTTTGCTAATCTAAGTTGAAGAAGACTAGTTGAGAGACTATATTAAGTGCTGCAAACCTGCTTATAAAGCAAACCTCTTAGTTAATTCTTATCTATAATAGAGAGAGGTTTATATATATAGCTATAAAGTATATCTCTTTAAGAAAGAATATAAAGCAAATAAGAATAGATATAACTTTAAAGTTATAATATAAAGGTATATTAGATATTTAATAAGGTATATAGTAAACTTATATAACCTTTATAGAGTTTAAATACTTTTGCTTTAAGAAGTTATTATTATGCAAAATATAATATTTAATAAAAAGATATTCTATTTAAAAAATAATATAAAGTTAGTAATCTAAAGCGAAGAAGTCTGCATAATTGCTGATAAGATATAAGAACTAGCATCTCTAGCACCTCTTAAGCTATAGCTCTTAAGAGTATAAAATAAAGCTGAAATTATATTAATAATAGATAATAAAACATTATTACTATACTTTTTCTTATTAAGAGAACCTTAATTAGTTAATAATAAGTAAAAGAGATAGCTACTAACCTCTAAGTTAAATATAAATCTTATTAATATATATAAGATAATAAATTTTATGCTATTATTAACTTTTATCTATAAAGATAAAGCAATAGAAGAGACTTAAAATGCTAATAGAGATATAACTCCTATTAAAGATATAATTTTAAATAAAATCTATATTCAAACTGATACCTCTCTTCTATATAATCTAAATATAAAAGATAATAATATATAACTACTTTTATAAAGCAACTCTTCTATTCAGCTAGTATAGCTATACTTAAGAACTAAAAAAGAAAGCGCTGCAGAAGAAGAGTTAGAGTAAATATATAACTATGCTGACTTAAGCTAACTTAAAATTGCAAAGCTAAAGCAATTATTTTGCTTTAAAATATACTTTATATTTCTATATATAGAATAAAACTGGCATACTTTCTTTGAAATATATATGCTAGAATAGCAGAAAGCAATTAAAGAGGTAGACTAAAGTTACTATTTGCTTTATTGCTTTATCTTTACTTCTATTTATTAAGCAAAGCTTAAGTATATTTCTATAATATTAAGCAGAAAAATCTATATTAACCAGCTTATTAAGTTATTTAAAACCTAAAGAGATATTTAATAAATATTAGAACTGCTCTGCTTATACTTTATTAAAGTGTATAATATTAAAATTAATAAACTTAAAGAAATAGAAGTCTAAAAAGTTATAGATAATATAAAGACTAAAAATAAGCTGATACCTCTTAAGTAGGTGTTTATATATAAACTGAATTAATATAGATATTTTAACTGCTGTAAGACTAAAATCTATATCTAAGGCAACCTCTAAGAAAAGCATCTCTTAGAATAGATATATATTACAACCCTTGCTTTGAAAACTTTTAAAGTTATAATAGCTTTTATAGCATAATTCAACCTTAAATTCACTAATTTAATATTATTAATATATTCTTAAATGCTATATACAGGCTAAATAACCCTCCTATTACTTATTATTTGCTAAATAGCTTTAAAGAAGATAGAAAGGTTATTAAACTTTAATATGCTCTATATAGATTTTACAATATGCTTCTACTTTAATATAAAGAGTTTTTAAGCTCTCTTCTTTATCTTAAATTGCACCTAATAAGCAAAGATTTATATCTCTTTTAAACTTATAATAAGAGAGTTTTTATACTCTTTTATATTAATAATATCTTTATTTTATATTATAAAGATTATATAAAGAAAGCTGAAAAAGTTATAGAAAGGATTAAAGAGAAATATAAGCTGAAAGACTAAAGACTAGCTAAATAGTATTTAGGAATTAGAATTACTTATAATTAAATAATGCAAAGCATCTACTTTTTATATAATTAGTATATTAAATAAATTATAAAGAAGTTTAATCTTACTAACTTTAAAGTATTAACTATACCTCTCTTGCTTACTATACTTAAGAAGTTTAATAGAGAAGTAAACCTATAGTAAGTCCTCTTATATTAAGAGAAAATTAAATTAATTCTCTATACTGCAATTATAATATAACTAGATATTGTATTTACTTACGCCTTATTATTATAATTCTTAATAAATCTATCTCTAAAGCATTATTAAGCTGCAAATTAAGTAATCTGATACTTATATTATATTTAATACCTTATGATTTGCTTTAGCATTTTAAGAGGTGATATAGCCTAAGTATTACTAATTATAAGCAATACATCTTTTATTAATAACAAAGAGATATAAAGGTTATCTTAAGGTTTTATAATATCTCTCATTAGAAGCTTAATCTAATAGAAAGCTATATATTAAAGTATAGTAACTATATTAATAATAGAGGTAGAGCTTCTAAGTCTAAAGTATATTATAAAGGAGACTATAGCTTTTAAGCAGCTCTTTAGAGATTTTAAACTCAGCCTGAGAGATATATAGAAGATCTATTATAATAATTAGCAAATAATATAACTTATAATAAGTGAAAAGGAGTATATTTTAACTTGCTTTTACTATATAGATATTTAAAATATATAGCTTCACTAGGAATATACTAAGTAATTATTTTAAGTTATATATCTTCTAACTGATAAAATGCTAGCTGATAGTCTTATAAAAACCTTTTTTTATGCAAAATTTAAACAGTTTAAAGCACTTCTAAATCTCTAAGATATATTATAAGTAATAATATAAAGCAAAAAAGAAAAATTAAGCAGCAAGTAAAGCCTACAGGCTGGGTATTTTTAATTGAAAATAGCTTAATAGCTAGGAAGTATATAGCCCTCTTAAAAGCCTGAAACACCTATGCTCTGCAAAGTATATAATAAAGCGATGCTATACTTTATTTTCATTTAAAGAGAGCAGTTGCATACTTATCTATTAGGATTTAATATATAAGCAGCAATTCTTTAGAGAGGTGTTTGCTAATAAAGCTGTTAATAGTATAGCGAACGCTAGCTGCTTAAAGGCTAGTAGTGATTACTTTAGAAAGCAGACCAGTATATAAATCACTAGAGACTAGTGCATCTTCTGCAGCAACTTTAACCTCTAAGGTAATAGCTAGCATAAAAAGAGAAGCTATAGAATTAACAGCTACTTTACTACTACTCTTACCTTTAACTTTAGCCTTCTTTTAAGCCTTATTATAAGCATTAAAAGCTTTATAGAATATGGTTTTCTGATAAGCAAAGACTTATAATATATAAGTTAGTAAATAGTTAGCAAAGCAAAAGGTTATATAGTAGAATATATATTATCTATAAGATTATTTTATATATTACTAAAGAATTAAAGCTTCAGTTTGAAAACAGAAGCTAATATAAAGATATATATCTTTCTCTTCTCCTTATAAGAAGTATATTTACCCTTCTGCTTTAAACTAAATATATATATATTAAGTAATATGCTTAAAATAGCGCTATATAAGTATAATAAGCATATAATATTATTTAGCAGCAGCAGTTACTTTTTCTCTTAACTTTTAGCCTTTAAAGCTTCTACTTCTATTTTAAAGTTAATAAATAAAGCAATAAGTTAATAAGAAATAAAGATCTTAAATATATATTGCTTATAGTTTTACTGCAGCTTATAAGAGGATAAAGGAATAAAAGTGGCAAGCTTTAAACTATACCTCTCTTCAGCTTCTTTGCTTTCTGCAAGCTGATTGCTCTTAATAGGCTTATTAGTCTTCAGCTTTATAAAACAACCTAAGTTAGTAACTAAGTTATAGAAGTAATAAAGTAAAGTAAAGACTTTATAATACTTTATAATAAAAAGAAGACTTAGAAGTAATAAAAATAGATAATAAAATGACTTACTTTTAAGCTTAAAGCTTTTAAGCTTTAGAGCAGACGCTAGAGAAGTGCTACTGCTCTCTTCTTTTTATTCTTCTCTCTTCTTATACTTCTTACTAGTGAGAGCAGCTTTCGCTTTAGCTATACTAACTATATACTTAGCTTTAGTCTTCTTAAGAGGTATTTAAACAATATAATTAGTATTAAAAATAGAATTATAAGCAAATAAAAAATATTATAATTGCAGTATAAGTATATATATATATATAGAAGTGAGGTAAGCAATATATATAATTATAGTAATAGTAATAAGAAAAGAAAATTAAAAAATAGAGATAATATATAAGATATTATTATTACTGCTGTACTGCTGCTTTAACAGCTACTTCAGCTATTTATTTTAAGCTAATAAAAAGCCTCTATTTCTGCTAAGCAAAGAGGTAGTATTAGTTACTACTTTAGCACCTATAATATTAACTATAATAGAAAGTATATAAAAAAAAAGATCTACCTCTTTTATATAATTTAATAATAAAGCTATAAAGTTATTTCTTTTATTAGTTTTTTTTATTAATTACCTCTTTTTATATCTATTTATAGATCTAAAATATATATATAAAAATATAAAATAGTAGTTATATAGGATTAAGGTTTATAAGCTTTTTTAAGCTTAAGGAGGTATGTTATAATAACCTTAAATATCTGAGGCAGCTTTACGCTCAGAGGAAAGTGCGAGGTGACCTACTTCCAACCTATTTATCTAGGCTGATAATATTCTGGCGCGTCAGTCTCTGTTCCTTAAAAGACCCCTCGCGTCAGATACTAATTTAGAAAGAATTAAGCTGTTTTATTCACATAGATGCTATACGTACGTTATAGTTAGTTTACAACAGTTACTAAGCAGTCAGTGCCAAGTGTCTTGTGGGATGACACCAATTAACCCGGATCAACTGCGCTAACCATCACGACATATGAAAAAGAAATTTACGCTATAGTTTGGCCAAATTCAGGAAATTTCTAGATCTTACGACATACTGATCTAATTCACACTGCATCGAATGGACGACATCCTTCACAACTCGTACATCTACTCAAACCCAACTGATCTTCACTGCATGGGTGTGCCTCCCTCGCAGGAGGCCATAAGAAATGAATCCATGCAAAACAATTCACAGAGGGCAGTCGTTAGCGTGTAATCAGGCTGGTTATCAACGTTAAGACAGGCCTGGGGCAAGGTTGCACAAGAATGAAAACAGACGTACAAGGAAAAGAATGCCTAAGCCTCTAGGTCACGTGGCTGTGCGTCGTCAGCTGATATGCACGCCGACAAGCCAACAGCATATATATATGCCTTCCACATTTTGTTCATCGAGCGCCTGCCTATGTCCGCCGCCACGTCACTGACGAGACTCCCATCAACATGACGACTCTTATGTCCGCAAGACTTCAGCCATGCGACCTTCTCCAGGAAGCGGGCATATCCTTCATAATGTGGTTCGAAGATGCTTTGAGATTCCATGGAGTCCCCACCGAGCTTTTCGCCTTGTATTTACTCGTGGACGACATAGAACAGGCGAGGGAGGTCTTGGCTCGGAATGGCTGGACGGATGCACCCGAACCACCCGAGAGTTTGAGACACTTTCTCCTACGGCACCCCGAAATCCCACGCCGGCGCCTGAACCCACCGCCTCCCGACCCGACGGCACGATGGCAAGCGATGAGCACTGTCTTCCTGCCGAAAGCCGACTGGGTCTTCTGTGCCAAAGAACTTGACCCGTCGGATCAACGCTACCCCTCGCTGTCAATGTTACTCAACAACCTGATAACGAAACTCCTTGATGCGCCCCACAGCAGCATTCTGCAGGACTGGATGGCATTGTACGTTGCCTACCTCTACGGTTACGTCAAGTCGCTCAAGGAGCCGTCTTTTCTCAACAAAATCATTGAGGAGAATCGCCAATATCATATTAGCACCGTTTCTGGCATCGGGGCTCACACGTTGCCGATGATAAAGCGGGAGCGCGAGGCCCGGGATCAGCTTCGAATAGCTTTAGGTGCTGACGAGCCCTGCCACTCGGCTGCCACTTTGGAGGCCTGTCAGCGACTTACAGAGGCTTCCTCACAGCCCTCTCCAGCGCCTTAGCGCCAGTAGTTAGCTCTCCCAACAACACATCACTGTTTCCCACGTTCATCATAAGGAGACGTCAATACTACGGTGTGCAAGTTTTCACGTTCCGCCGCATAAGTAGTGATGAACAGGGCGCGAGCTGGCGCGCAGTGATGGCATATCGCTGTTAGCCACGCATCGTCAGCGTCATCAGTGCTGAATGGCATATCCTAGGCAGAACCTGCTGTCACATGAAGTAGGAATAGCTGCAACCAGCCTTGACAAATTAGAACCGGGGAGGCAGAAGTTACTCAACTGGCTGCTATTTAACTCTCACGCATGTTCAATAGCGGTGACTAAGACAATGCGTGAATAAGCTAATGCCTCTGCGTTCTATGGCCAGCAGCTCCGAGATGAAGAACGTCTCATTCCATCAGCTTCTTCTTCTGAAGGGGGCCCTCCATCGGCTTCATCCACTCGATCCTCCTCGACGTAAAAATTTCAGCCGAGGGCTTTCTCGTGTTCACAGCATCAGAATCATCCAAAATGCCGGCCTTGACGTAGCAAAGCCCCTGCGTCTTTGGGCCGTCTCGCCATAGCGTCGTGCCGCAAGAGCCACAGAAGTGGTTGGTGACCGGGTTGCCGCTGAGTGCGGAAGCGGTGAACTCCTTGAGACTTGCCCCATCGGTTACCGACAACTGACTGGCCGGAACTACCCAGTTGATGGCAAAGGCACTTCCAGAGGTCTTGCGACAGTCGAGACAGTGGCACATGGCCTATGTGATCTGCATTAGCTTCGCAAATTCTGTCATTTGGCTGAAAGCTGTTCGCTTACAGCGGCCAACGGATCGCCCTCGATGGTGACCTTGGCAGCCCCACAGAGACAACTTCCAGATGTCATGGTCGGCGCAGTTTTGATTCGAAAAAAAGAGGCGAGTAGAGAACACAGAAAGGTGATGTCGGTCAGATGACGAAAATGAAAGAAATGTGAATGGTCGATCTGATACCTTATCTCTGGTAAACTGGCTTGGTTTTATAATTCCTCCATGTCGCCCATGGTCTGAAAATGTTGCTACACAACAGCAACCGCAGGACCTCAAGACTAAACCATTTCGGGTGGTGTGAGCGATAGCGAACTATGATTGGTTGCAATCGAAACCTCCTCATCCCAGTGTCTCGACTCAAATGCTGGATCAGCTCGTGCACGCCGTCGTGCTGCTAACAGCCAAACTTTCACTCTGGTGCTCGTAATTTTCGCAACCCAACACCGACATATCCGGAGTTCAAGGAGCCCTTCATGTAACTGATTCGATTTGACCGCCAACTAGGACTTTTGAGACGATAGTTTCCGCGAGGCCAAAGCCGCAGGCGGCGCCGAGCTCCCGGAGCTTCCACACCATCCAGGTTTTGCTGTGCTCGTCAACCAGATTGGACTGAAGCATCGCTGTCATCGGCCAGAGAAGTGAAAAGGCTAGCATGCCCATACCTGGGCTGTTTTGGGCCGGTCCATTGTCCCCGCCAAGCGCTTCACTTAGTTCATCCATTAGACAGGGTGCAGCAGCGGGCATGCTTAGCAGCTGCTGGTCGAGACATGGATATACGCTCATGCGGTCAAATGAGTCATTGTTCGCTTTTGTGATCATCTCAATAACGTGTAGTCGGACTGTCAAGTAGAGGCATCTTGCGACAGCGGCGTGGGTGGCGCTCGAGATGCTAATGAGTGCGTTGAACACAGTGGGCGGCGGACCGTCGGATTTGGGGTTGAATGTTACGCTGTTGGCGGCATTCTGGAGGTCTTGAGCCACCATAGTGCCTGATTTGACGATGTCTCCCAGGGAACTAGAGTCCTGACCGAATGCTGCGGACATGAAACGGATCTTGATGTCCACGGCTCGTCGAACCAAGGGATCCAGTAAAGACCCCTGGCCAAGACAATCGTTGAACGCTTCGAGTTCGAACCAGAGGGGAGGGATCATATCAGATGTCGTGAAGAGGTCCGCCAGCTAATACTATAGTCAGCGAAGTGATCGTTCGTTTGATTGGCACGGGACAGTACCCTGAGATGCTGGAATATCACCAGTAAAGTACGATCCAGCGCGTTGCTCTGCCGGTGCTGCGCTCGATAGCGAAATAACGCCAGCGCCCCACGAGCGTGGGGATGGCACCCTGGCTCAGAAGTTGTGTTGAGGTCCGGAGCAAACTCTGCCGCGATGACCTGCAGAGTCTTGTTAACAATGTGAGCAAAGGACAGTCTGCAGCCGTATACCTGGAAGAAACCCATGACAAACAGCGCGACGAGAACCGCGTCATCTCTCACCAAGACCTCATCCTGGATCGCCCTGTTCACTTCGCGGATCGCCTTTCCATACGTCGACCGTGCGCGGTCCATCAGCCCGGCTTGGGAGTGCTGGCGGGCCACGCTGGCCAGCGCTGCGGCGTGGATGGCGTTGGCAAGACACGAAGCAGGCTGCAAGGAATAGCGGTCCTCCAAAGATGTGAGGTACGCGATGCCAGACCTCGAGGTGTAGTCTTTAAAGAATTTGAAAACACTCGGCGTCTCGGGGCCGACGAATGGCGTCCGTGCCGGCGGCGGTGAACTGATGCTTCTCTCTTCGAGCTGACCTCCACCAGCCTCAGCTCGACGCCTATGAGCCCTCTCGACTCTCTTTCGAACATGTTCCTTGGCGCGCGTGTCCTGCTGGCGGAGGAAGAGGGTCCACTGGTCTGGGTAGCCGGGGCAGACGTACTTGAGGCGGCGGCACCGTGAGCATGACGGTTTCTCCTCGTCGCACTGGTGGGTGGAGTGTGAGCAGGGAGCGACAAGAGAAAAAGCAAGTCAACTATTCTTACCTTGACTCTGCTCTCCTTGCAAATGAGGCATCCCCTGGATACTCGTCCTCTATATGCCATGTTCGTAGTGGGTATGAATTGAACAAGCATTTGAAGCTACCATTGTCCTGATGTCCATCGGAAGGAATGCTAGGACAGGATTACTAATCTTCTATAAACTATGAGCGGCGACCTGACACAGACACTTGGGCACGCACTTACGGAGTACAGAACAAAAATAAAGAATTTCATCGTGCTTTCACTCTGCCAGGGACCATGACGGAGCAACATGACAATCCTGTACCCCGGTTTATTCCAGTCCCAATACGTTTGTCTTCTTCCACAATCCCTTTTCCTCACCGAGTTTACATAAATTCAACGAGGAGCGCCTACTTCCCTCAGACGTCTTGTCCCTCATCTGCCAAGAACCTATACCCTTTGACTGGACCGTTGATCCGGATATATCTCAGCACCCTTCTAACCTTTCTTTTCTCTCCTTCAGATGCGTCATGATTCCTATTCAAGATAGTCTCGTACTCGCGGTCCCATTTGCATCCGTTCCACAGCAGCAAACGCGCTAAATGTAGGCTGTAAGGTGATTTCAACGCGTCTTGGATGGCTGTGACACCCGAGTTTGTTTTGGCGTTGACGTCTGCGCCGGAAGCGAGGAGGAGATAAAATGTTCTCTCCAGTTGATCGACATCAAAGTCATGGAACTTAATTTTATACCCCAAACCTTCTTGACTTATCGCCATATAGTGCAACGGAGTGAGTCCCATGCTATCCCTGACATTTGCGTCAACGTGCAAACCCCGGATCAGGTATTCTGCTATCTCGATGAGACCGTAAGCGCATGCTTGATGTAAAGCATGTAAATTTCCGTACTGTCTTGTGATGAGGTCGCATCCAGCTTCGCAAAGGCGTATTACCGTGCCGGTATCCCATGTATGGAAACTTTTCATGACAGCCTTAGCATCATCCGTGATAGTATCTTCCGTGATGCGTTTACGACCTTCCATGAAGGCGGATCCCGGGCATTCTTCATAGCCGTTAGCATAGGCTAAACACTACGGTTTGTGTTCAGATGTCTCCTTACCGGAACAGTCACAGTTGTACTGAGTTGCCTTGAGCGCGAAGAAGAGCGCATTCGCTCCAAACAGCGGTATTGGACTATCCATCTGGTTGGCGGAAGCTTCCCACACTGTGACTGCAAACGCATCATATTGATCAGACGGATAGTGAGGTCTATCAGACGCTATCGTACACCATGCGTGGGCCATTTTGTTGACATCGGCCTGGTGATTCAAAAGTGCGTCGACAATTTCGGGATGATCATAGAGACATGCAAGATGCAAGGCAGTGGGAGAGGGTAAGAGGTATCTCCTGAAAACGGCGGGTGGCGGGAGTTTCGGATATACTCCGCGTATCTGAGCCCAGTGGAAGAACTGGGTGTAATCCTCCATGTTCGGGTCGGCCTTTCCGTACTCCAGAGACCTAAGAGCCCCACCAAGTATGCCCCTCCTTGCAGATGTTATCAACGCAGAGGAGTAGCCGGACTTTGTGTTAGATCGATACAATATCGGGGTCACCATTGAATAGAGCGTCTTGCAAGTCGCTGCGAAGCCTGCTAGATCTCTCCATCCGTTGAACGTGCCCCAATTCAACGGTACCTGATCCGACAAGTGCCACCAGATGTCCCTTCCATCGGCGACTTCGATGAGGTCATATATAGTGAGGCCTTTTCCGACGCTCTTGTTCGTATCAAGGGTCTCAGCTCCAAGAACAGCGTCGGTGATTAGGAGAAAGACGTCTGCCGGAAGGGCAATGATGGAAGGAGTTGTTTCCTCGACGCCGTCATCTTCATTTGACAGTCGTGGCATAATGGAATCGCGATCTCTCCTTGCGGGGTGATAAAATATGAAGAGCTTTGCTAGCCCGGGGGCGTCGGTTGACTACCCGGCGCTATCTTGACGGCAGTAGTAGAGAAAACAGTAACGATGTTGAACGACGATGACGATAGACAACGATAATATAGGCGATACGAGGTCACGACGATGTTGACGATGGTGATGGTGATGGCGATGGTGACGATGGTGACGACAAAAGCAAGTATAGAGGTTAGGAAACGTAGTCGCACAGAAAGAATAGGAGGTCTCAGCAGGATATACGGATTATGTGGAGCTTGAAAAAGAACCTTCCATAAGAAAATAACGACCCTTCTGATGTGCCCAATTATACTTTTGTTTGGTCACAGTTTGCCAAGTGCACACGTACTGCAGGCTACCTCTAAGTTTTCGAAGCAACCCAATTACCCAAGCCATTTCATCCGTGGCTCTGGGCCGACAGGGTGGAATCAAGCCGCCTACATTAATTTACGCCATGGCGCAGGCGATCCAAGTTGCCTCTACCACCCTTAGCTATCATGCTCCTCTGTTTCTCAGGGTATGCTGCTGATCCCCATCACGCTGCCGACCTGATATCTCCAGGGGTATGTCGACCTCTCGACCTGACTGATTTGATGGGCCAGGATTTCCCCTATCGACACCGAGAACGACCGCATTTCTTTCATCACTCAGATGGTATTCCGACACGAACAGGTTAAGCACCGTTGCCAACCCCGCAAAGGCGACATACTGTTTGACCATTTTAGCAACAAAGGACTCGTCAGGGTTCTCGAAGCACTCCATGCCCAGGCGGCCAATCACTTACCATGATCCATACAGTCCTCAGTGCTCCGAAATAGGCCTGTCTCACAGGCACTTGCTGGTCTGTCGAAAGTAGCCCGATTTCTTCAACATGAGCCGAGGCATTATCCCCGTCGAATCGACTTGCTAAGTCGTGGCCAATCTGTTCAGCCAAGGCTGAATTTCCTGCCTTCATCTGATTCTGGAAGATGACTCCACCAACAACAACAGAGATGGCTGTCGCGATGGAGCGCAGGAAGCTCATTGTTGCCAGCACGGCAGCTGTGTCGCGTACCGTGGTTGCAGCCTGCGCCGCCAGAACGGGAGCTTCAATGTTGAGCCCGACGCCGATGCCGGTGAGGATCTGGAATACAAAGAGCTTTGCTAGGTTGCGTTCGAACTCGAGGTTGATCAAGAGCCCGGTGCCTAGTGTTAGGAGAACCTGCGCTGCGTACATCAGCACTCGGTAGCGACCAGTCTTCTGGATAAATACGCCTGCGCAAGCTGCAGACAAGGAACAAGATACAATCAGAGGTAGCAGGTACAGCCCGGACGTCAACGCGTCGACGCCCAATACCGCTTGTGAATACAAGGGCAGATAGTACGTGATGCCGATGAAGACGAAAGCGTTGAAAGCAAAGACGAAGTATGCCGCCGCTTTCGACCAGCTTGAGAGCAGCCGTAAGGGAAGCACAGGGTTCGCGGCGAGTTTCCATTCATTCATGAGAAAGATGCCAATGGCGACGAGGCCGAAGACGATGAGACAGATGACCGTGGCGGAAGACCAGGGGTGCGTGACGTCGCCAAAGTCCAGAGCGAGAAGGACCATCAGTGACCCGCCCATGCAAAACAAACTCCCTGTCCAATCGATTGCCTTAAGTCCGGCCGCGACGGAAGTGTTGGGGGATGGGAGGTCGAGGAAGAAAAACAGCACAATAAAGACCAAACCGCCGATCGGTACTTGATTGTTAATCAGTCTTCATACCCCAACTGACACATGCAGATTCACTCACGATTAATCCAGAAACACCATCGCCAACTAGTGAAAGGACAGTCAGCGATCGGGGACTTGATTCACAGCGCCTTCTCAGGTGGCATGGGCGAGACCTACTCGAGTCTTGTAGCGAAGACACCGCCCAGCACGGGACCTACCGCACTACCAATAGCCCAAATGATGGAGGTGATGGCAAGATACAAGCCGCGGTCGCGAAGCGAAAACATGTCGCAGATAATGGTGTTGACCATAACGCCCATACCGGAGGCACCCACTCCTTGAACGGCGCGGCCGGCAATGAGGGCGTCCATGTGTGGCGCGAGCGCGCACAGCAGACTTCCGACCAGGAAAATCGTCAGAGCCAAGAGGATGATTGGCTTCCGCCCCCAGAGGTCTGCGACGGAACCCCAGATGGGCGTCACGGCGGTGAAGCCGAGGATGAAGGCCGAGCCTACCCAGATGTACCCAGCGACTGAATCGAGAGATGCCACGATGTTTGGAATAGCCGTGGTAACGATGGTCATATCCAGGGCTGAGAGGGCGACGGATAGGCAGAGCGACCCCATAGTCAGAGCAATTGTCGTTCCCGAGAGGTTTGGAATGTCGGTATCAGGGTCGTCGTCCGGTGGTAGATCGGGATGCGCATCATTGGAGTTATTGAAGGCCTCGGCCATCGTGGCTTCATGAGGAGAAGCTTTTGGCGGTGATTTTGGCGCGGTTGAAGGTGCAGAATGTTGTATCTCGTCTCCATCTTCTTGTTGCAAACGCGAAGAAGTCGCGATTCTGTCACCGATGCCATCCGCAGGATAGATTGCAGCGAGTCCTAACGACATGATGATCTCAATTGTTATGTGAAGTGAGTAATTTCAAGGGGACGGAGCGAAGACTTCGATGGTTTATCAGCAAAAACCGGATCAAACGGGGATGTAAAGGGACCTTCGTCAAATAGTGGTGTGACGCTGTCAGACGAAGTCGGTCTCGGAAGATTGGCTTGGCCGACGACTATTCGAAGGCAGCAAGAGAACACGCGATCATGATTGGCGCTTGGGGCTGTCCAAGGCTCTGAAGGATGCTTGGCAGCATTGTGCTTACGCACACAATCACCTGGAACGTCCAGGTGCACAATTTTGAAAGCCCATTGCTGGAGGAAGTCAAGGCGGAGTTAAAGAATGAGAATTAGCTTGTAACTGCATTACAAGTACGTATGTTTTTGACTCATGAAGAAACGGTATGTGGCCAGCAGCTAAGTCGACTAGAACTCCCGCCACTGCGAACTTTGTGTATTAATGCAGTGTTGCAAAACATACGGGGGGTGTCAAAGTTGTCCATTGCAAGAACTGACTTGGCAAGAGACAGGTAGCAAACAGAATGAGATGCAATTAAAATGCAGTGGGTATTGATGAGCAAACCGCGCGCGCTGCAGATACGACGTGACAAAGATGGCGAGAAACGAATATTTCTCTGTTCCCGGACCGGCTGTCCACGTTACTAGCCATGCTGCATTTTGTTCTGAATGGCCCTTGTGAGCGATAAATTTACATGCGCAAAGTCTAGCTGAGCCGTTTGGATTTGAACTCTGCTTCGGTATTGTCATGTGGACAACAAAAACATTTTTAGTCCACGCGATGTAACACTGGAACAGACTTCTTGTTGTATTTGAAATGAGAACGCCTATTTTTCCTGTAATAGAGCGACTACTTTTCCTGTGGTTATACTCTATGTTACCGTCGTTATCGTCGTTTTTATTGCTTTTATCATCGTCACTTCTATCACTGTCGCTATCGTTATTATGATTATCGTCGTCGTCATCGTCCTTCTTCCCTTTTTACTTTTTCTTTTTTTCATACTTTCCCGCCTGTGGGTACACCTTTTTGACTACCATGTGAGCCTGACGGAGAAGTTATGAGTGCTAGGATAGCCTGGGATTCATAGAGAGACCTCTATGGCCACGTATGGGGCATATGAAGAGAGCGCGAGCCGCTAGGGGAGCAGCTCACTCTTCATACCAACACACTCAATCGCTCCCCTCAACGTCAAGATGGCGAATCTTCAGCATCTGCCTGGCAAGATTATCTGTTTGATAGCAGAGTTTGCTTTCTTCCCTCGCCTTGAAACGATCAGTCCGTACGACGATGGGATTACTGTGAGAAGCAAGTACCGCGTTGATGGTTCGTTTGACCACTGGCAAGATGTTGTCAACATGTCACAGACTTGCAGAGACCTCTACAAGCATGTTCACCCTCTGCTTTACAAGTGGGACAATCGTTACAATCACTCTTCAGCCTTACTGCTATCGACCAAGAACGGCAACGAGGACGGCGTTCTGAGATCGCTGCAGTATGGCGCCAACACCGAGACTCCAGACTATACCCAACGCCAGAACACCGAACCGTTTCAAAAGAGTCCGTACAAATATGGTGTTTCATCCTCGTCTGTCGCTTTGCATTGGGCCGCGATTGGTGGTAACGTTGAGATTGTGGACGCTCTGCTCAGTCACGGCGCCAATGTCGACTACCGCTGCACGCTGAGCACCAGAAGAACTGACGGAGATACGGTTGCGTTGGTGCACGACCAGTTCACTCTCTTTTCATACTGTACACCGGACATGAATTGGCTGCTTCAAACATACACACGTCGACGCCTTGCGAGATCACTTGGCGTGAACGCTCTCTTCTTCGCCTTGAAGTCTTCTCTGCCTGGCAAGGACGCTGCGGCCTCTTCAGCCAATAGGCTTGTTCTCTGCAGAAAATTGATAGAATCTGGATCATCTCCGGTAGTCCGCACCTATGACGGGCTCCACGCCCTCCACGTAGCAGCTGTCTATGGATTGGAAAACATCACGGACTACCTGCTTGCAGAGGGGCATTGCGATGCCAACGTAACGGACAACAAAGGGGACACCGCATTGCATTATATAGGCCAAAATTGGTCGACCTCACGGACTGAGGCTGTTATCCAACGACTGCAAGAAGCTGGGGCAGACATCAACGCGCCAAATAGGGAAGACATGGCTCCCTTGGACCTGGCTGTTCGCCAAGATCTGTCTGACATTTCTGTGTGTCTCCTCAGGCACGGGGCACAATGGCGTCAAAAGACGATCGACTACTACTACAGTTACCGCTCCGCAAGTTATCTTCGGCAGGACGTCGGAGCCAGTGGACTGGCGCCGCCCAATGTGGAAGCCTACGAATCTAACGTGCCCGAACCATGGTAGGTAGCATGCTGTTTAGACAACAACGACGACAACGAAACCAACAACGATAGGGCCAGAGAGGGACAGAAACAGGGACGATAGGGGCGACAAGGACGACAGGGACCAGGGACAACGGGGACGACAGGGATAAGAAAGTTATCAAGATAAAATAAACTATTAGACCTAGTATACGTACTTGTCCGCCTAGTTAGCTAGAAGTATCAGCCCGGATAGTAATCATTAAGTGTAAGACTCTGGTATCCTGTATTGCTATGTGCGCATAATGATAACATTAACAATGATAAGAACATGATAATATTATTGTTTAAGTTGATGAAGCAGGCGATGCAGAGAATCCTTCTGGTTGATTTAGACTAGTCTCTCAGATGGGGCGGGGCGAAAAGATTTTATTTAACCAGGCTTCTGACCATACACAACATATCTAAGAACCATTAGGCACATGGTACACTTCAACTCGAATTGCAAAACTCACATTGGCCACCATCCATGTATCGACTTGTCCCTCATATCCTTCCTCGCCTCCGCCAGGAACACTTCGAGCTGTGCTGGCGACCAGCCAAGTGCTCTCGTAAACAATGCTAGACTCAATCCCGACAGGCCGTTTCCAAGGTTCTCATACGTCCACATACCTGACTCAATATTAGTTCGAACCAGGTCTTCTTGTCTTTTCAGAACCCTCATACCTAGCTCTTTGTACTTTGGGTCTTTCGGCCACGGGTTCGACGGCCATTTGTAAATCTGTTGCGTAATGTTTTTAAATCCAGCCGCGGCGAGCTGCTCTCTATAGAACTTGCAACTATCAAGCGGCCTTTTCCAAACCGCCGCTGCCTCGAGCATGTGTGTCGCCCACCTCTGAGCGGCGCATGTGGGGGTTACGGTGCCGTCATCACTTTTCAGATCGAGTAGGATATCTGATAGCTCCAACCAACCACCCGGCTCAAGAAATCTGGGGCGCGTCAGCCACATGGGAAACTCGCCATTTCCTGGAAGACGCACTCGAAGCTTTGTCGTATAAACCTCGGCCAGTCGGCGATTGAGCCTGTTAGCATTCTGCCGTATATGAAGTCGAACTTGTATGAGTACGTCCATTCATCTTCCAGGTCATCGACATAGAATGTGACATTCGGTGGAACACTGTTTTTTTGGCGTCATGCATGCATTAGCTCCTGCGACGCTAGCAGATTGGCTATGCAGTCATCAATACTGACAATACTGGCTGGATCGGACTCAAGTCCACGCCGGTAATCTATCTCCCGTAAGCCACATGAAAATCACCCAACCCCCTTACCTGGGAAGCTGAACACAACATGAACTTACAAGAGTCTCTGGATGGTCATCGGCTGCAGTCAAACCCAACGCAAGCCACAAAGAGTCAGCTCTCAACATCCGGGAAATAAATAAAAGCCAAGGCCGCCGGAACGAAGGAAGTTGGAAGCGAATCACGGAAGCGAAGTGAAGTGGGCCCAGAGCGAAAGACAGGATGGTGGCTGAGTGCCCATTTTTCGTACCAAAGTCCATGGCCCATATCCCCGTCCCCGTTCCTGCATCTAGTACCCGGCGGAGCGGCTTGTCCCGGCCGGCCGGACACGTAAACAACTGGTTATCAAACGTGAGGGTGTACAGGTGATGTTGGAGGTCTGTTTTTCCCTCACACACGTATGAAAGCGTCAGCGCTAATCTCAAGATGTCTTACAGTCTCGCGATCGGGTTTTTGCCTTGGGGTCCAGCTGACCTAGTCTGTCGTTTTCAACCTGACTCGAGCGTCAACGGGCAATTATTTTTCTCTCGGGTTCCGTGGCCTCGGCTCCCTTCGCTTGGAACAGAATTGTGGCACTTACCGCGTCGTTGGGTAAGACATATCCTGGAAATTGGGAAGGGGGGCCCCGTCAGTTTTGGCACAATTTTCGGCAGATGGGCTATGAAGGGTTATGACAGGTGTATACGAATAACTCACTGCCTTCTCGGAAAGAGTGATAGGTCCGCCCGTTCTCTTCGCGATACCGCATGATGCTGCTGGTCATTGACGTTGAAGACCCAAGCACAGACTCCAAAACAAGGAAACCGAAAGTCAGTATCCGAATTCCCGAATAGACACGTAATGCAACTGAGAGAGAGAGGGGTCGGGCGGCGGCAAAGTGCTCACCTCCCCCATGGCGGAATCTGCATCGCCGCCGTCATTTTCATCATCACCAACCTGCCCCCCAAAAAGTGATCAGCCCAGGAAGTTGACCAAAAAAAGCCACGCATAGGGTGGTGGGGAAGCCCAACAGCGACATCTTCCATACTCACATCCGCCTCCAAAGGCGCCGTGGCGGCCGCCGCTGGTGCTGCCGGATGCACACCCGCACCCGCGCCCGCATCCGACCCCGCCGCCCCCGAACTCGCCATCAATCACTCTCGGCAGAAGAAAACAGGAAAACGACAGAAATCAGGAAGTGCGGAATGATTGCCCGATGACCTGATGATCCAACGGCGAGTTGATTAGTCGTACGTGGTATGCGAAGAGCGAAACAAAAAGAGGTGCATGCGCGGGAATAAGAAAACGGTGGGCGATGACAAGAAACGATCGCAGAGACACTATCGCCTAATCGTCGTTGCTTTTTGGGACTTTGTTGGAACTTTTTGGAGGGCGGGTTCGTTCTTGGACCTCGGCGATGGGGTGGTGCCCACGCGGATGCTCAGGCATGGCCAAGACACACACACGCCTTCAGCCCAATGAAGCGCCCGGGCATTCGGGCAACTGCTGCAGTGTGTGAGTGTGGGAATGTGTCTCCGCGGGGCCAACGGACCCCAATGACTGAACGGGGTAGAAGAAGAAGCAAGAATCAAGAAAAGTGTGTCTGCTCTCAAACGTCCTGTCGCCCGTCGATCAGAGTTCAAACCGCCCCTGGGGGCCGTTGGTGGCCGCAGCGCCCTCCATCACGGTTCATCATACATCACCAATTGTGCATCCAACACAAGAGAGGGAGAGATGGGTCAAGTTCTTCCCTCCGTCGGGTCCTCCCCGAACACCCAGAAAACAGGCCGTGTCCTTTCTTCCATGGCCGCCCCCCTCCCCGCTCCGCCGCGCCGCGGTCCGGCAGGTGTCAACTTGCATCATCACACACTAAGCCAGGGAGCTACAAGGCAAGCAGCCGTCAAAAAGCCAAAGACCCCCCACAAAGCGGTTGTGTGAGTGGCGTAATTGAACATCCATGGGGCCGTGACAGGAGTCAACCGGTGTGCTGGCGCTCTCCGCCCGCCCCCGACGACCGAGGGAACCCCCAAGGAACATGGCTTCGTAAGGTTTGTAGAGTGCGGTAATCTGCAGAGACCCGTCGAGTAAGAGGACTTTGGTTTGCTGTTTATGGACCTTTGGACGTTTTGCGAACCGGGCGTCCATATGCGAAATAAGCAAGGCGGCAGTGGGAACCATTGGCCCATATCCACCTCGCCGATGTGCCGTTGCGGGTAGCCGCATGGACCCAGGATGGCCCCCCTTTTGCGATCCAGTCGTCGCCCCCTACCTGATCTTCCTCCTGTCTAAGGTCTTGTGCGCCTGTCTCTGTGTGGGCAGTGTGGTTGTGCGAGTGTCCACGACGACGATATGAGGCCCATCACAGACATTGCACACAGATGAACGCATGTCACTGGAAGGGGCGAGAGAGGGTCTGGACTCCAACGTATCAGGTTGGCTGCAGCTGGCTGGCTGTGAAGAAAAAACAAACAACCACACACCACCATGATCCATACACCACCACAGACACACACATACACCACGCCTCCACTCTATTCACGCACGCGGCAGCACATCACCGCCGCCAAAAGGCTGGGCACGCAAAGCAAGCTTACCTGCATCCATCGTGGCGGCCAGATAGCGCGGAAGATGAAGTGACATTGTGCTCTGACGTTGAGGTGTGATGGCGGCAGCGCAGCAGCGGCTGGCCACAGTCCATGTCTAGTCCAGGGAAAAAAATTCACGATGGCAACCCGGAATCTTTCACCAAGTCACCCGCCGTGAAGCACGGACAGCTCAACCCCTATCAATCCCTCCCTTCCCCCCCGTCCTCATGGATCTTTTAAAATGATCTGCCCGTATTGCTGGTCTCGACGAACTGGAGCCCTGATGTTTTGGTGTCTCATATGCCGAATTTAACCTTCTTATCCTTTCCAAGGTTTCTTCATATACCGACCGTCTCGTCCCAGACTATTGTTTCCTCCCTCGTCGATTTAGCTGTCCACCACCCCCCCTTCCCTTCCCAGGTCTTCCCAGTAGCGCGGGAACACGGACGCGACCATCCAAACGAAACGCTCAGTCTTTTTTCTTATCTTATTTTTTCCTGTGTTGATCATTCCCTCCTTTCCTCTCTTTTGTCCCTCTTTTTTCCTCTTTCCCTTCTTTTACACAATGCACAACATGAATCAAACCGTCGAGTTCGTGCACGCTGCCATGAGTAGCGTCGATGCTAGTCGTCCGAACGAACAGGAGCCGCTGCTGCGCCACAGCCTGGCCAGCTATGCGACCGTCGCATTCTCGATCTTGGTATTGTACGCCGTGACATCTGTTGTCCGTCAGTATGCGCGTCTGCGGCACGTACAGGGCCCGGCCGGCGCGGGGTTCTCAAAGTGGTGGCTTGTCCGGACCGTGTACGGCGGCCGCCAGCATCTCGACTTCTACGATGCGTTCCTCAAGTACGGTACGTGTAACGTTGCTCAAAGATCCAGCAGACGTCCGTCGTTGTTGTGTGTAACAGAAATAAAGAGAGAGATTTGCTGACTTGCGTGTCTTTTGATAGGATCGCTTGTGCGGGTTGGGCCGAATGATCTCATGACCAGCGACCCGGAGCTGTGGAAGCGCATGTTGGGCGTGCGCACGACTTACAAGCGCTCGAGATGGTACGACGCCATGAGGCTTGACCCTGGCAAGGACAACGTCTTGTCTGTGAGGGACAATGAGTTGCACGCCAAGCTGAGGGCGCAGATGGCTGCCGGTGTAAGTGATGTCGCATCCCCGGAATATGGTTGGAGAGACCTGTTGGGCTAATTCCCGGTCCAGTACTCCGGCAAGGAAGTCGACAACTTCGAGTCCAAGATCAACGAGAACATCCTGCGCTTCATGGACCTCATCGACAAGTACGTGTCGGAGAACACGCCATTCGACTTTGGCCTCAAGGCCCAGTACTTCACCCTCGACGTCATCTCCGACCTGGCTTTTGGCGAACCTTTTGGTGACTTGGCGAGCGACTCGGATGTGCACGAGTACATCCACACTATGGAGCATAACATGCCCAACGTGGTGTTGACAGCCGTCCTGCCTTGGTTGTTGTCGCTTATGTCGTCACCGCTCTTCAGGAGCATGCTGCCCTCTGAGAAGGACGCAATTGGTGTTGGCAAGACTATTGGGTGAGTTCCCAAGAAGCTGTCCCATGTGCATCAGCACATAACCATAATGTGGTTACGATGAAATGACAGCGGCTAACCATCGACAGAATTGCCAAGAAGGTTGTCGCCGAGCGATTTGGACCCGAAAAGAAGACGCAGAGAGACATGCTCGGCTCCTTCATCGCCCACGGTCTCAGCCAGGAAGAGGCCTCGTCAGAGATCCTCATGCAGATGTAAGCCACGTCCGCCTCCCAACACCGGATTGCTTGAAATACTCACATCGCCTCAATCAGTCTCGCCGGCTCCGACACAACAGCGACCGCCATCCGCGGCACCTTCCTGCACCTCATCACCAGCCCCAGCGTCGTCGCCACCCTCCGCGCCGAGATCGAAGCCACCAAGCCCTCGCTGCCCATCATCACCGAGGCCGAGGCCCGCGAGATGCCCTACCTCGCCGCCGTCATCAAGGAGGGCCTGCGCATCTTCCCCCCCGTCGTCGGCCAGATGTCCAAGGAGGTGCCCAAGGGCGGCGACACGTGGAAGGGCGTGTACCTGCCGGAGGGCACGCGGATCGGGTACGGCGCGTGGGGCATGTTTCACCGGACCGATGTGTGGGGCCCCGATGCCCTCGAGTTCCGGCCCGAGCGCTGGCTGGAGGCGGACCCGGACCGGTTGAAGCAGATGGAGGGTACCCTGGAGCTGGTGTTTGGGTACGGCAAGTGGAAGTGTTTGGGCCGCGACGTGGCTTTGATGGAGTTGAGAAAGATCTTTGTTGAGGTAAGCTCCACTGCTGTGCTAAAAGAAGACCAGGTTGACTAACTTTTGGATTTGCAGCTTCTGAGGAGATACGACTGGAAGCTGGTCGACCCGACGAACCCGTGGAACTCCCGCAACTACGGCATCTTCGTCCAGAACGAGTTCTGGCTTAGAGGATACAAGCGCGAATTTCAGACGGAAGAGCAGTAGCGCTGGCCAGCCAGCCAGCTTGAGAACGGACGGGAGGCTTCGTGTGTAAATTGTATCCGGTTTTAGGGAAGCAGGTGTTTGGTAGACGGGCTGGGCAGGTACCGCGGTACGGGGACTTACGATGATTATGACTGTAGCTATCAGCGGTTAATTTGTTAATGAGCAAGCGTAGAATCTTTGATTGAAAAGCCGCGCGCGGGCGTCACGAGTCACGATTGTGGGTTGTTCGTGAGATCATCATGCATGTCGTGCGTTTCGTCAACAACGGCCCCCAATTCCAGCTTCGTCGGCAAGGGAGTGGTTTTGAGTGTAGAGAGAGGCAGAGAGGCATCTCTGTTTGGCAGATTCATGGATGCAAATGGTCACCTGGCTGTTGGACTGTTAAGAATGTTAAACATTAGAAGCTCGGGAAGTGGGCTTGGCTTCGGTAAGTATGGGGCATCTCAGGAAGCCGTCATCGGCTCGCTCCCTTGACGACAAAGTCGTGATTCAAGTGATGCGAGTCCCGTCGTTATCGCTAATGTTTTGCAGTCAGGCTGAACCCGCGGATCCGGAAGCGAGCGGCGTCTTGCAGAATCAAGAAACACACACGTGCCTTAATCTCCTCCATCGCATCGCCTAGATGTCTAAACCCTCGCACATTAGAGGGGCCCGAATGTCCGCCCGCATCGTACCTTTCGCGTGCCAGAATCTGACGAGGCTGCCTTGGCAACAGCCACCGAGTTGCATCTCCCCCACACCCACCGTTCTGGCAACACCACCCCGACATGTCTCGGGATTCCCAGAGACCAGGAAAACTTGACGCAAGCGAGAGAGACAGAGCGAGGAAAGGCGACCAAGCTCTTGCTTGCATTGCGGCGTGGAATTGGCGACCCAAGATTTGCAAGGATGACTGGTCCGGGGAAAAGCTGACGAGTGACGGAGGATGGAGGGATCCCAGGGGGTAAGCAAACCTCGTCCACGTTGCGAGTGGGTTTCTTTTCTGGCTCACGATGGAGTCCAGTTCTTTTTCCGCGTGCTCGCGCGCTCAGACATGATCGTTTCGCGCATTGACCGCAGCTTCAACATCTCAATCGACCGACATCGGCTGTCTCGGCTCCCCTTGACGATGTCTTGGTCTGGTTCTAGTTCGGGTAGGAGAAAGCGCCCATCATCTAGAGCCTTGATCGCGAATCTGGTGGGATGACTGATCTTGCCGGCGATAGCACGCACATCATGTTTGGAGTCGCCTCCCCCAGCCGCGCTAGACGACTCAGGTCCTGGGCTTTTCGCGCCTACCGGCTGCAAATAGGTGCCGGCTGATTTGTGCTTACACGCAGGCTGCAGGAACATCGCCCAACAACGGACAAGATCCGCGGGCGCACGACAGAAATGCGATACAGCAAGGCGTTGCCAAGTTTTCCAGCCGGTGGGCAGTTCCCAGGCAGGCCGAGGTGACAGCGGCAGGCACTTCAGACGAACTTAACCCCATCAAAAACGCCACGTGTGTGGGGAAAAGAGAGACCTGATAATCAAGTATCATGCATTCCGCAGCGGAAAGCGAAGACGAAGGCGAGGGGGTCAGATGAAGAATTGGTCTGGATCTGGACTAAAACGCCCCATTGTCTGGCGAATCGGGTGAGGCATTGGTAATCCCAAACACCGGTTCGTCGCCCTATTCGTAGATGCTAGAGGGGAAGAAGATAGAGCCAGGCGGGCGGCGCGGACAAAGCGCAGCGCGGTGCGTGGCTTGCGATGCTTGAATCATAAACGTGGTTGCCGCGCCCCTGCAACAACGCCAATTCAGGGCAACGCAGGCGGGTTATCGTGAGATTCCCAGGCTCTCGCTGGAGGCTGGTGCTACCCTAAAGGCCCTTTGGAGACAAGCGGAGAGGGGTGTAGCGCAAGTGACCCCTGCCGGCGATGCGACTCTAAACCACGAAATCATCATGGATCAATCTATTTGACTTTGGTCAAATTCCCTATTCGGGGCATGGTCTGACTAGCTGATGGATAGACAAGTGGGTTTCCCGCGATGCACGGTTCGCAACTGACACATGTCGGACAGCGGACCGTCCCTGAAGTATGTTCACTCCTTGTTTGCGTGTGCGTGTGTGTGTATTGTGTGTACGAGTATTGCGAGGAACCCAATACCGTGCTTCAAACCCAGTGTGTATTTTGTCTGGGCAACTCCTCCTTTTCCTTTTCCCGTTGGGATTCCCCTTTTTCTTCAATTTATCTTTTCTTACTGTGTGTTTGCGGCACGGTCAACTCAGCTCCAAATGTCGACCAACGTCTCGTTGGCTCGGGACGCCGAGAACAGAGGGCCCGCGGCCCTCGTGGTCGTCATATGCGTCTCGGTCGTCAGCACGTTGTTCGCGGCCGCGAGGATATTCACGAGGGGGAGGATCATGGGGAAAGTCCGCTTGGATGACTACCTGATTCTTGCGTCGGTGGTAAGTTCATGTGTCCCAGGATGATGTCGTCAGCTCGATGGCTTTGATTGTACGCCAAGGTTTAGATTGCACTTGGAAAACTTAATGTTGCTTGTCACAGTTGGTCCTCGCTCAAGGATCGTCGGTCGACTGCGTGTAATGGTTGTCGTGGCTGACAAACGATAATTGCAGGTCTGCGGTTGGATGAACGTCGCAACCCTCGCCGCCGCGGTATCGTACGGCTACGGACACCACGTCGACACCCTCACGCCGGAACAAAAGTCGGGCGCCATTCTGTGGAGCGTCGCCGGCTACCCACCCGGCCTTCTCTCATTCGGCCTGCCGAAGCCCGCCGTCGTCGTCTTGCTCACTCGCATCCTCAACCCCAGCAAATGGCACAAGAGGTTCCTCTGGTTCTTGGGCATCTTCTGCGTGACCAACCTGGTTGGATTCATCACCATCATCTTTGCGCAGTGTCAGCCGGCACGCTTCCAGTGGGACTCATCGGTGGGCGGAACATGCTGGGATAAGTCGGTCTTGGTGGCCTTTGCTACTTACTCTGGAGGTGGGTTGCGGTCATCGTCGGTCGGAACAATAGGTGTACTAACTTGAGTAGCCTTCTGCGCTTTCGCGGATATTTACCTCTCCATCTATCCGGCGGTCGTTCTATCCAAGCTCCAGATGGATGTTAGGAAGAAGGTGGCGCTTAGCATTGCCCTTGGCTTTGGATCACTGTAAGTCGTTTTGACCCATAGCACCTCCTGATCCCGAAGGTGTCGGTACTAACACTCACACAGCTCATCGATTGTTGTCATCTACAAATGCACAAGACTACCGCTGCTCGCCAGCTCAGACCCCACTTGTACGTTTTTCCCTGTCTTTCAATTATGTGATATAGCTGACAATTCCTTCAGACGATACCGTTGAACTCGTAATTTGGACAATGTAAGATCAAGATCCCTGTCCCCACTCAACCCATCACTGACAACCTCTTCACAGCCTCGAAGGAAGCGTCATCATCATTGCGGCCTGCGTCCCCGTCCTCCAGCCCCTCGCCGAACTCGCCTTTGGCAAGCGCATCTTCTCCTCCGGCAGCCGCCGCTACACGCACCAAAACTCGGGACCCGGAACCGTCGGCAGACTGAGATCGAGCATGAGGGTCTTCAGCCGCCAGACAAACGACAAGGCGCAGGGCGAGAGCGGATCGAAGAGCTTCAAGAGCGTGGTGCAGACGACGATCGTCACCAAGGGGAGCCAGGAGAGCATATTGGAGAAGTACGACTCGGACGGAAAGATTGTGAGGACTGATGCCTTCACTGTCACTGTGGAGTCAAATAAGGAATAGCGCCAGGGTGGTAGATCTAGCTCAGACGGTATGGATGTCTGCGCGTCTGGGTGCGCATCTTTAGCAACAGAATTATCTTATCATCGTATTATTTTTTATTTGAATAGTTTACAAGCGCAATAACTTCTCACTTCGAGGTGAGTGGCGGGTTTGTGTTCAAAAAGAAAAAGGCTGCTACGGCCTTTTGGAAATAACAAGAATATTTCTACTTGGGTTCAGATGCTGCCGAAATTCTTAATTCTTGCCGCAAATGAGCTGCAGACTGAGAATTGGAGCACAAAAAGAATACTTCGACTTTCCACTTTCAATCAAGTCATTTGATGCCGGCATGCGTTGTCGCTTAGTGACACAGCATTGCCTGACGTTGGCGGTGGATGGGTGGCCACAGTATCTTGCAGCACTGGTCCAGGCTCGAAGTATGCAGGTTTACGTCGTTATAGTACACATATCCTCTTCAAATACCAAGCACCCGCGTTCCAAGCCAGTCAATTTTGGTCTAACGCAGGGCGTACCGCGTACGCGTCAAGCTAGACGAACGAGGACTTCCATATTACGTGTTTCCCATATCATTATCGAACAATAGGTCGCATGCCTCTGTTAATCTCGCATACGCTAAGGCAAGTCCAAGCCAGATTCAGGATCGAGCCCATGCAAACTTTCTGACCACCAATTCACCTACTCGTCCACCAATTAAAAGCAAAAAGTATCATAACGTAGCATTGATGTTTCAATTGCGCCGACAGCCTTCAAATACCTCCTCCATTTGAGACTGCAGATGTCTCTAGCTCAGCGTCCGCACCAAGGAGGGTCGTGTAGAATTCAAGCATAAATACCTAGGCCAAGCCCCTTTTCTTCCCCGTTGTATACGACTAAAGCACGCTTGCATTGTCAACTCTTGTGCTGCAAACTTGCCCGCTAAAGTTGATTTATCTTAAACCTCAATCTGGATTAGGTACCGATCTATCGCACTCACGATGAAGCCCACCGCCATCCTCTAACTCATTGCCATTAGCACATCAGTGGCGGTCGTCAGCTGTGCCCCATTGGGAAATGAGGTAGCCAGGTGCTCAGAGTGTTATTGGAAGGGTGTACCGGAAACAGGCGACACAACTCCTGTGACGGTATAAACAATGCGTAAGATTCCACTTCACAACCAGCTTCTGCAACGAGTTGACTTATCATGCTAACGGCTGACATGTGTATAGTTGTTCAAGCTGGCGAAAGCGACGCTGCTTCAGCCAGCTCGGGGGAGTCATAGCCCTCTAGAGTTGCCTCTGGGGCATGTAATCTCTGTGAAAGAGGCCTGGTATATCGCCCGAAATGTTGTTCTAGTGCTTTAAGGAATGCCATAAATCTTGAGCCATAGATATACGATGACATACATGGCTTTTCACTAGAACTTGGAACCACTCACACACTACCCCAAATAATGCGCAAAGCTATTCCAAGTCACAATGATGCATGTCGTAGAGGGTCCAGCCGTATTACCACACCGCTACACGACATGGACCGATGTTAGCGATGGATGGGAGCTAGAGAATTGTCTTGCACTTGTTCCAACCCACAGCATTGTAGTTCTCGTGCTTGGTCTGTACAAATGCTCCTTCGCAAAGCTGAACAGATCTGGATGCCTCGTCCAGCCAGCTTTGGGGTTGAACAAGGCTGCGCGTGCCTCTCTGACCACCAACTTCCTAATGCGTCAACCAATCATGAACCACAGCCGGGAAAACATAGCCTTCATGTCTCAATTGTTCATAGCCCCGGAGATTTCAAGACTAATTCTGACCATGCATCAGAGAGACTATTTTGTCTCCTTGACCCGTAGTATTCGTGCAATAATTTGCTGGAACATCGTAGTAGATTCGAGTATAAAAGCCTCCACAAGGCCCTTGATTTTTGTTAACTATTTCTATCCATCACAACCTTCCTGGTAAACTTACATTCATTTGAACCTCATTCTTATTCAGCCCTGGCTCTATCAACTTCATGATGAAGCCAACCGCCATCATCCAACTTATCATTGCTGCTTCCGCAGTTACCTACGTCAGCTGTGTCCCTTTAAGCGAGGCGGTGGCTGATGATGGAGTGTCTGCATTTGCCGGGACTGATGGGGGCGAAGCAAATCTAGCCCCTCGCTGGAAATGGCGCAGAGATTTTGATCAGTTATGGGGACGATGGTTTAACCGGACAATGACGGTCTGACTCCTGTCACCGAGGAAACTCAATGTGAGTGAGACAGCGTTCGGCGTGCAAATCCCAGAATCAAACCGACTATGCTAACGGGCTAGCCTACAGCTGCACCACACGACGAAAGCGAGGCGACTTTGAACAGCTCGGGAGAGTCTCAGCACCGCGTAGGCTCTGAACAAACGCAAACTTCCGCAATACAGCGTCGGAGTTATGCACGATGCGGCGGCCAGGGACGCGGTGGGGGATCGGGATTCTACGGGCGGTGCGATATTTAGGGGAATTGAGTCATTAGGGAGCTGCAAAAGGTTCAGCAACAAGATTGTTTGCTTCACTCATTACTGATTTCACCGATTGATTTTGGTCTGGTGTAGGGTATTCATGAATTCTCAGTATCCATGAATTATAAGTTGAAACTACATAGCACACACACAATCATTCAATTCACAGCCATTAGCTTCAAAGTAGAAGCAGTTTCACGTGCTGTGGACTCCGAGCAAAGCAGTTTCATTGTGACCATGTTGAAATGTCCTTCCCAACGTGTGCAAGCTGAGCACCACCGAAGTCTGCTTTGATGGGCACCAGAGTCCGATCGAGGAGGCCAAGAGTGGGCTCACAGCTATTTTCGAGATGGAAAAGGTTTCTTGAATTTGCTACTGAATTTCTAGACTAAGGCTTGCAATTTTCTACTTCCGAGTCTCGACTTTTGTCCCCCCAACTTCGAACCTGACAGGTGATTTCAGGCCAACAACTTCGCAATATTCTTGGCCAAAAGAGAATGTACGGGTGAAGTGGGATGGAGATTGTTGATCCACATGTATTCATTCGCGGCGAAAGTGCAATTGTCCCATTCAGCGCCCACCCCAAGGCAATCAATCAAGTTTGAGGCTCAAACTTGACTTGATTGCCACATCGCGATGCCATACTTAATTGATTGCCAATTAATTGCAAGTAATTGCTAAGTGAAGCTATTCAGACCTACCTAGCAGTGAAATTGCACCCCTCTTATGCTATTACCTCATACATTACAGCATTTCTAGCCTTTCTACCTTTATCGCCAGCCTCTATAAAGTTTAAGCAAGAGATATAGCACTAAATACCCTCTTACAGTTAGATAACTATAAAGGTATTGCTAGTATGCTTAATACCAGCTTACTCAAGCGAGGATATTCTTCTTTATAGGCAAACCACTAATCAATAGGATTGCAGTTAGCCTGCCTCTATAGGCCTAAATACTTCTCTAATTTATCTAGCTCCTCATCATCCTCTTCTTCCTCAAGTATAGTAGCTTCTGCTTAAACCTACTGCTTAAAGTTATTTAGATTATAAAGTTCTAAGTGTTAGCTTATATTTCTTATACCTTCCCCTTCTTCAGAAGGATACTATCAGTTAAAATATCTCTTTAGAGCTAACTTAGCATTAGATACTTATTCCTGCTAGCAAGGAGATCATTAGTTCTTTTCTATATATTTCATATTAAAACCAAAATAGAGAAGTAATATAGCAGCATATAGAGGTAACTCTTCTATTAGGGCATAATATTTATCTAGCTTCTTCTATCTATTATTAATAGAAGTCTTTAAATACTGCTAACTACTGCTGCTTATCTCTTCTAAGTTAGAAATACTATTAATATACTTTTAGCAAATATAAGTAAATAAAAAGCTTTTATTAAGCTGTCTCTAAAATACTTATAATACTTAAGTATATAATAAGACTTATTGATATGCTGATTAAGTAAATCTTTAAGATATTTCCTATAAGAAGGCTTATAACTCTTCTGATTTAAAATCTTAAGAATTCCTACTGTTAGTATTATTATAAAAGGTCTTCTAACTCTTAAAGTGACTTAGAAGATGCTCTATAACAGTAATTACCTCTTAAAATCTACTATATAAGCTATTTTATCTAAAACCCTGCATTTAAAGTATAATCTTTTAGATAAGCTTTAAGATTGTTATAATCTCTATTAACTGCAGCTAATTATTAGAAGTTAAAATATCTTAAGCTAATATAAGATCTTTAACACTTTAAGAAGAATAGAAGCTATCTACTTCATCCTTAAGGTAAATTACACACTTAATTATAAGGTATATAAAGTTCTATCTTATAGCATTATCTTAAATTAGTTTAACTTCTCTAAATATCTGCTGAGAGAGAAGAATATCACCAGATTGCCTAGATCCTTCTAATATCTCATAGAATAAATTCTTAAACCTCTATATATATTACAGTAAAGCTTTTACAAACTTCATAATATTATAAAGCTTGCTAATAAGACTAGTCTTTTGCTAATACTTAAGGTTAGCTTCATCTTACTGTAGAAGAATATATATATCTAACTATCTCTTAAAGCTTTTAAAGTCTTTGCTAAATAAAAAGGCCTTCAATATAAGGTTAAAGATATGCTTAAAACAATAAATCCTTTTAGCTTAAGCATCTTATTTCTTTTTTATAGAGGGGTTAAATTGAAGGATTAAACTTGCTATATAAGTGTCATTTAAGCTTATATTATCAGAAATCAAAGTTCTCACTTAGTTTATAATACCTTAGTCTCAAATAACCTCCTCAAAAGTATTTATAAAGTTAATACTATTATAAGCCTTAAGTTGCTTCTTTATAGCAATCAAACATATTTAGAAACCCTTCTCTCTAGTAATAAAGTGTGCAATAACACCTATAATAGCTTACTAGCCTAAAGAAGTTTATAAATTAAAGGCTAAATAGATTTTAAAGTTAGTATGCAGAAGTTCTTACTATATAACCTCTTTCTAATACTTCTAAATACTATTAAGTTTAAAAACTATTAATATAGCAGACCATAATAATATTTCCAGCTTTATATTAATACTAGAGATTATACTCTGAAAAGCAAGGTTCTCATAAATAGTAAAGAGAAAGTTAGCATCTATAATAAAGTAAATAGCAGCTTTCTAAACACTCTTTATATAATCTTTTATTAAACTAATAAAATGTAAATGCTATCTTTTATATAGAATATTATTAGGTCTTTTAAAGCTTTTTAAGCTAACAGGTGATGCTTTAATCTTTCTAGTATAGTTCTTTTTGAGGTGCTTTAAAGCAGATAAAGTTGCTTTAATATTAAAAATAATCTACTTACCTTTAAGATTATAGTAACAGCAGGCTTAGCAACTAGCCTTTAGTTAACTATCTAGCTTATAGAGAACAAAATACTAGCTATAGCTTTCTATTTAGCTTATCCTCTCCCTTATACCTTTTCTCTAAAGTTCTAACTCTTATATATATGCCTTATTATTTATTATAACCCTAAAGAGGTTTTTAAATAAAGAACAGTTAGATAAAGAGTAATTTTTGCTTTACTTAAGCTATAATATAATAGATTTAAGCCTTAAGAGTTAGTTAAAGGCATTTAGAAGAGAGATAGAGGTTAAATAGAGGACTGCTAATATAATAGATATCTAGCATAGAATAAGCAAAGCAGAAGAGAAAGTAGCATTAGTAATACCTTTACTTTTATAATATATTTAAAGAATACTAATAAATAACAGAGATAGAAGATAACAGCAGTAAAATAATAAATTTAATATAGATCTCTAGAAGATCTTAAAAGGCAGATTTCAAGCTCTCTAAGAGGATTACCTAATACCTAAGCTAAAGCAAGAGGTTAGAGAATATCACACTAAGTTCATCACAATAATATTAGCTTAAGAGAAAAAAAGAAGAAGCTAGATAGACAAAAGGAGGCAATTTATACCCTGCTAGGGGGGGTTTTATCAGAAGTGAAAGGCAGATGAAGAAGGGCAGAGAAGAGCAGAGATATTCAGCAGTAGAATATTTATTTAATCTATATTATGATCCCTATCAAAAAAGTCAAAGCAATCAATCAAGTTTGAGGCTCAAACTTAACTTAATTGACTGGCGATAGCTTCATACTTGATTGATTGATTGATTGAACTTGACAAGTTTACTTGCCTTGCGGGGAGCGCTGGTCCCATTTGGTGTCCGGCTCCGGGGTGCCACTGATGATTTGGAATAAGTATGAGTGAGACTTTTTATAATGTGTTCGTAAGATTGACTCACTTCTGATAGGCAGAGCAGTACGTAGTAGTGTTCTTGTACACGGCTGTCTCTTTGTAGCGATCCGGGGTATCAATGACCCTGTCAAAGAGGCCGTAGGTATCGTACTGGAAAACAGTCACGTCGTCGTGGGCTTGTCTCCAGTCTCGCGCAAGAACACGAAGGCGTCCGTTCCAATCCTGAACAGCTGCTTTCTCGAGTGGGATACGCGTGGCAGCAGCGCTTGACTGCGTGGTTCTCGGCATCCGTTCCAAAGGTGGCACGTTAAGAAATAGGTAGTTCCTAGCTCCCGCGTCGTACATCTTTTCCAGCAGCGCCTCATACCGTTCGAAAATTACAGGATGTCGCACAGTAGCATTCTCGTCCGTGTAAGACTTGCCAATATCGTTGATTCCAATCCAGAATCCGAAGAGCGTGGTCGCAGGGTCCCAGGTCTGGTTGCTACCGCTGTAGTAGGGAAGAAACTGATCGTCGATCTGGTTGACAACGTCTACGCCAGAGTCAACAATATCAGCATCAAGGGTTGCTCCGCTGTATGCGAAGTTGTAGGTCAAGAGAAGGGATTCGTTGTACTTGGTTGTCAGGCACTGAATCCAGTTCTCGCCGTTGGCGCTAGTCGGGCCAGGATAGCTCGGGTTGCCGAAAGGGTTCGCCGAGGACGGCTGAGCGTTGGTCAGAATAAATCGAGTCCTAGTGTAGGAGTCACCGCTGAGGATACATTGTCAGCGGTTGTGTTCGTCCGCCTGGTTTGTGTGAGTTCTTACAAAGTGAACAAGGTCTTCAGCGATGAGAAGCCGCCATAGGCCGCAGAGACACCGTGAGCAGCCACACAGAGGAGCAAGAGGTTGCCCTTGATCGATTGAGAGATTGAAACCATGATGAATACAGAAGGATGTCCAGAAAGATGAGAAAGACTCCTCGAGATGATTCTCTGGCTACTGCGTGACCAAGACTGCAGGCCTCTTGGTGCCTCTGAATGCAGCTGTCATTACGTACTTATAGAGACCCCTCAACAGTTGCGAGTGACACAGCCGTCAAATGACGATTCTCTTCGTGCCCTTGCTTTCTCGGAGAAACGGATGTGAACGTGCAAAGCCTCAGTGATTAACGGAATGATACTTACCCCGGCGACGAGCTAAGCTAATTCGTGATATCGCTTGGTGCATCGTCTTCATGATCTCCAACGGACCCCGCCCTGCGGCAAAAGCCTTGACGGCCAAGATACCCGCCGCCGACGAATTCAAGCAAGACATCTCAAAGTAGTAATGCGTGCTATTTACGCGAGTCTGGTTGCACCAATGGCTCTGAGCTATGAGATTGAAGATCCACATCGGCTCCGGCAATCGGTCCATCTCGGCCGGGTTTGCCAAAATGTACCCCGAAGCCTTCTCGATGGAACACTGTTTTATGAGGACATCATTCCTGCTATCTTCACCGGCAGGCATGGTATCGCCCCAGCGCAACACAGACCTCTCTGCGCACTTTCATCGTACCCCCCCGGATGCACTGAGGCAGTTTTGTACTGCGCAGTCGACTGTATGTCAGCTCTTCTGTGGGTACGAGTCACGACCACTGTCCCTGGACAGTTTATCGCCATTTGGATTCGTGCCACTTTCCAAGGAAGTTTACCCACCATTGACGTGTTGATACCACTTGGCAGCTCACAAGGTTGCAGCTCTGAATCCTGTTTAATGCGTCTCCCGAACATTCTGATATCAAATTGACTATAGCTCACTCATGAATACGGTATAACTTGCTCGCGGGCTGTTTTGGGTTGTCAGCCGACATGAGGATGTTCACAATCTCAGTCTGTTGAAGATTCATTGGCAACGTCACCCTGGCTTATTGAGATACCGATGTACTTCTTTCTAGCTGTGGAGCTTTACGTGTCACTTTTTAATCTGATGTTGCTGTGAGATTGTTGTCTCTCACAGCTAAACAACATGGACTAAGGTTGGATCATGGATGGAGTGCTGAAAGACAGTTTTGCACCTGTTAGCAACCCACATCACTCAACCTTTCGTCGTTTTAACTTGTAGAACCTGCCCGTGAATGGCGTCAAACGTCAAACTCCTTGGCCGTGGTGTAGGAACAGGGTCATCCTCGTGACGCCGAACGAGCCCAGACATTTCACTCGGTGCAGGCAGATTCTATACTTGCCTCTCAATCATCCGCACACCTGTTCTTATCTAGCGTCGCATGCCTACGTTTGGAGTTGAGCAAGGCTGCGCGAGACTTGATGACAACCACTTCAGCGAATCGTCGAACACTCATCAACGAAAACGGTTGAGACAGAAATTCGGTGGCTTCATCATCTGCTAGCAACCATGGAAGAGGTCTAGGCGCCACTGATGCAGATGTACGAAAATGTGTTCAGGTTGCTTGGCCTCAAGATCTGGTGCTGATGTGGCGTATGGAAGACGTATTGGATTGACCATAAATATCTCTCCAAGGACCCCATTCTGTCTCGCTGTGTTCTACTGCTTGCACCTCGTAACCATGCACATCTGTGTTCTCGCGTCGGAAACCTCCCAGCAAAGCTCACTTTGAACAATCTCTCGTCTGGCTATTTGCATCTCAATTAACATCTACCATGAGGCTCGTCGCTGTTTTCCAGCTGATTGCCGTTGCTGCATCAGTCACTCAAGTCAGCTGCATGCCATGGGAAAGGTTGAGCGATCCAAACCTACCTGCTGCCTCCGAGGAAAACCAATGTAAGAGAGACAGTACTCGGCGGTCAAATCTTGTCGACCCAATCATATACACATTAAACTGACGGGTGATCTTACTCCAGTTTCTCCACGTTACTTGAGTCTTAGGACGGTGCCGGGGCCGAAGCCAAAAGCTCAAGACATGATGAAGAACGAAAACGAGGCACAAAGTCGTTGACCACCGTGTCGTGGGTCAGGGATTTTCTTTCGTCCTCGTAAGGACTTTGAACGAAGGAGAGAGTAACGTGATTTAAGCATGAGAGAATGTATCTACGCAGAATCTCCCATCTTGATCTGGCACTGGGGAAGAGTGGTCAGGTTTAGGATACACATGTAGGTTGGTATACGTGTCTACATGTAGCAATTCGAAATTGGATATCGCACACTCATTTTATTCCCCGAATTTATCATATTTTGTGACATAAGACGTGCGAACTTCCTACGAGCTATCCGAGTTGTTCAGCAGCGATGAAGTTCTGCAAGCTGCGCCGCATAAGTCTAAATTTCGATTACGACTAGGTGCATAGCGCATATGTTGCATACTGTGTGCTGGAATCGAGACATCTGTATCCGCAGCTTTATTAGACCTTGGGAACATCTTGCAAATGCAATCGCACGGTTCGGTCTGTTTGTGCAATTGTAATCAACGAGACCGTTATCTCGGTGCTGACAGAAATTCGATAGGTCGGAAGTCTTTTTCTCTTTTGGGCTATACTTGCAGACAAGCTGCAGCCACACATGCATGCCATGCAACCTGAGCAAGAGTTGAATCTCACGGTAGCCAGAAGTAGGCACTGTGCGTGCAGCGCAGCCCTCTTCTGCAGATTCCGAAGCCATACAAAGCTCTCGCATCACTGAAGGCTGAGCTTTGTGCTACCGGTCTCTCCGAATGCTCAGTAATCTAGACGAACGTGTCGATAGTGTATTGGCTGAATTGACTACAGATGCCGAACTATCCTCTACCTTGCATTTTAGCACTTGCAGGATAAGAGAGCCTGCTTGGAAACAGTCACATCGATATCGAAAAGAAGACTTTATAGCTGAAATGTGGTACATTATGCCATGCATGCCAGACTGGACTAGTGCTACTCAACTAAGCGTCCCCGAACGTATCCATTTATGTTAAACCCGCTGTGCTGCGATCCTTTGTGAATTTAATGTCTTCCTGGTACTGCACTTACTACCTTGTTTTCCACCAGCGTTTCCCACGAAACATAACAACACACCCAAACGTCTAGTCTGATCAACTCAGAAACTCTATTTTCCATTGTTTCCTTGCCTTCCAGGTCTTCCAGGGCCAATTCAAGCTCGGAAACTCCATTTAAACCTCTCACTTCGAGGTCCAGCTCAGCATGGCCAAAAACAAAGCAAGGCACATCAGCAGAAGGGGTGCCGCCACCAAAACCGCTAGTCAGGCAGAGGCTCCTCTTCTGGCCAAGTCTAGCAGCAGAAATACTGTGAATGAAACCCCAAGTGATATCGAAGCCGAGGGGAGCGAAGACGGCGCCTCCAGCAACGCTCCAAGTATCAGAATGGAAGGGGGCTCGGAGGAGAAGAACGAGAAGGAACTAGTGGATAAGGAAGTGCGATGGTGGGCGGCAACTGGTGAGAAGAAGCGCATGTTCATCTGCTGTGATGGCACGTGGCAGAATGCTTCTGGCACAACCTCGCCATTGACAAACGTTGCCAAACTTGCGCGGGCCGTGGATCGATTGGGTTTGGAGGATTACGAGGCGGCCGACCCAGAGTATACTGAAGCCGTACGGAAGGCTGCCGAAGACAACGAACTCGACGAAATGAATCCCGAAAATGGCGTAAAACGGTTCGGCCTGGTTCGCCAACTTGTGTACTATTCCAGTGGTATAGGCGGTCAAACTGCGCTCCCGGTTGAACGTAGATACACGGGGCTCACAGGTAAAGGTGCGTGGTTGTCAAGCTTCATTTTCTTTCAGAATAAGTTCAATAGCTGCAGGTCCTGTGTCGATACTAAGATCCTATAGGACTCGAAGCGAATATTTTGAATGCTTACTGCTTCATTTGCAACAACTACAACTTCAGATCTGACAAAGATGAGATAATTCTTGTTGGGTTCTCTCGGGGTGCTTTCACTGTCCGGTGCTTGGCCAACCTCATCGACAAGGTCGGCCTGCTCCGACGCAAAGGCCTCCCCTTCCTTCGACCTCTTTTTGACTCTTGGAAGATGTGTGGCAGAGCCGATGGAGAACGGCAAAAGGTTTTAGAAACGGAATTGAAGAAGAAGGTAACATTACTTGGTGATCTCTGCAGAACTGGCGTCAAGATTCGTATCCTTGCCGAATGGGACTCGGTCAGCGCCATTGGGCTCCCTCTTGGGTTATGGAAGGAGAAGTTTTCATTTGTCAACGATGCAGTGCCAGAGTGCGTTGAGCATGCATTATTTGCACTGGCAATAGACGAAAAAAGAAGAAGCTTCAAGCCACGACAATGGACAGCAAGAGTTAGCTCTGACACGAAGGTCGAGCAGTGTGCATTTGTTGGATGCCACTCAGACATCGGAGGTGGGAACCCCGACGTTGGCCTGTCCACGCTGTCTCTCATCTGGATGATTTCCAAGATCAGGGCACACAGCAAAGCGGAGTTTGACGAGGGAACTCTGCTTCAATTCATGTTTCCGGTCCAGCCCGAGCGACTTTGGCTGAGTCTCAAGGGATTGGGTTGGGCGGCCCCAAAAATGGAACTTAAGAACTTCGCTGGGACTGAAGGTAAGCCGGTGGACCTGATTGGGGAATTATGTCTCATTCTGACTTGGCTCTAAGGGTTGATTCACGAGTCGTTCAGTGGATGGTGGCGCGTACCGTGGCTCCTGTCCTTAGGGTTCTGGCACGGAAAGCGTGACAACATGTTCCACGTGGGGGGGAAAGGTGACTTCAGGTTGAAAATCCACTTCACCGTGGACCTTCTCGACAAAGGCTCATCGAAATGCCGACTAAGCAAGGGTTATAAATATGAAAAGAGTAAAGCACATTGGGCGAAGAATACCGACAGCCAGATTCAACTTGAAGAGGATGTCATCTCGGAGTCGGAGTCTGCGCTCCTGTTGAACTGGATCCAACTCGCGGAGCGTTTTCGAGATCAGGAAGCGGATGGACTGTCTTTAAAAGACGAAGATGACGTGAACTGGACAAAAATAGCCAGAATACTGGGCTTGAAGGCACCTGTTGGAAGCATAGAGGGGAAAGCCCTCGTCAACACTATCAGGAGTCGGATTAAGGGCAACATCGAGAGATTGGAGACAGTTGGTAACAACGTTGATGACGGGCAATCAACACTATGAGCAAAAGATTAAATGCTTGATTATTTTATAATCTCTTACTCCGGCTCAGCCTTGCTTTTGCATTGGATCTTCCAGCTACGCTCGAATCTGCAATGTCAATTCCGGCATGAATGGTGATGATCGAGTTTCTCGAATTTCTAACAACGACGCTGCTCTAGATCTTACTGTACACATGGCCTGGCATCGACCCCGCACATTGCGTCGCCCATGTGCCGTGGGTGTAGGATCAGGATGCAGAGATCGACACCCAAAACCTCCATTGGGAAGGCAATTGGAACCCCAAAACTCTTGGGAGCGCAACCACGACACCGACAGCTACTGACCATGGGATGCAGTGTAACGTCTCCTCAGCTTCCTAAAATCCGACGTCATCCTCAATGCTGTGTCGCTTTTCTGTCGCCGCAATTCAACATCATTGTCTTTGCGTTGTGGACTATCATCTTAAGAATAGGGAGACCAGCTGCTCACATAGTCCCCGAATCAAACGGCATACGCTGGAGGAGATCAGCCACGATGGAGAACAAGGAGAGAATAGCAGAACATCCGGAGGCATCAGCAAGAACGCCGGGGGATGACGACATTGAGCCAGCGAGAACCACGATCGGCGGCGGGGACACGGCCGAGGTGAAGCATCAACAGGAAACGCAACATCTGGGAACCCTCGATAGAAAGCTCAAAGCTCGCCATGTACAGTTCCTGGCCTTATCAGGCGCCATCGGTACTGGGTTGTTCGTCGGCAGCGGACAGGTGTTGTCACTGGCGGGCCCGTTGTCGGCGTTCATCTCGTACGCAGTCACGGGCTTCAACCTCTACTGCGTCATCAACAGCCTTGGAGAGATGGCTGCATGGCTCCCGATTCCGGGCGCGGTGCCTATCTTTGCGGCGCGATATGTTGACCCGGCACTCGGGTTTACCTTGGGATGGAATTATTGGTGAGAGCCCCAATTCCCACAAGCACATCCGTCAATGATGGCTTGGCAGCCTGCCCGAGAGATGTCTTTCGATGCTGTCTAGATACTTACCTGATGGTCGCTGAAGACCCAAGCTGAGACGTCTCCAGGTACCAATTCGCAATCGGAGTGCCAATCGAAGTCACCGTATCCGTCGTGATCCTCGACTACTGGGACCATTCCGTCCCCCAAGCCGCGCTCATCACAATCTTCCTATTGGCCATGGTCCTCATCAACTGCTTCCCGGTGCGCATCTACGGCGAAGCCGAATTCTTCTTCGGGGCCATCAAACTCATCACAATCGTCGGCCTTATCCTCCTCATGTTCATCATCACCCTCGGCGGCTCTCCCTCCGGCGACCGCATCGGCTTCCGCTACTGGGCCGATCCGGGGCCCATGAACGCCTACCTCCGCCCCGGCACCCTCGGCCGCTTCCTCGCCTTCTGGAAGGTCTTCATCCAGGCCACCTTCTCCTACGGCGGCAGCGAGATGGTCGTCGTCGCGTCAGGCGAGACCGAGAACCCGCGTCGCAACATCCCGAAAGCCATCCGCCGCGTCTTCTGGCGCATCGCAATCTTCTACGTCCTCGCCATCTTCCTCGTCGGCCTCTGCGTCTCCTCCGAGGACCCCAACCTCCTCGACGCAATCGGCTCCAGCGCCCCCGGCGCCGCGCAGTCCCCCTTCGTCATCGCCATCCGCAACGCCGGCATCCGCACGCTGCCCTCGATCATCAACGCCGTCGTGCTCACCTCCGCGTGGTCGGCCGGCAACTCCTTCTTCTACGCCTCGACGCGCGTGCTCTACGCCGCCGCGCTCGACGGCACGGCGCCCGCCATCCTGAAGTTCGAGCGCTTCGGCGTGCCGTACGCGTGCGTGGCCGCCACGACGGCGCTGAGCTGCCTCGTCTACCTCAACGTGAGCAACCGCGCCGCGGAGGTGTTCTTCTGGATCAGCAACCTCAGCGCCGTGAGCACGCTCATCGTGTGGGCGAGCGTGTGCGTGACGTACCTGCGCTTCTACCACGGGCTGCGGCACCACGGCGTCGACCGCGACACGCTGCCGTACAAGGCGCCGCTGCAGCCGTTCCTGGCGTACTTTGCGGTGTGCTTCTGTCTCGTGGTCGCGCTGTTCAACGGCTTCGACGCGTTCTTCCCGGGGCGGTTTAGCGCCAAGACGTTTGTGCCGCCGTACATTGACATCCCCATCTTTCTGAGCCTGTTCCTCGGGTACAAGTTTGTCAAGGGGACCAGGTTTGTCAAGGTGGCCGATATGGATATTTGGTCTGGCAAGGCGGAGATTGATAGGTTGGAGCCGACGTGGCCGGTGATCACGCCGAGGAACTGGGTGGAGAGGATCTGGTTCTGGATTGCTTGACGGGGCACTGGGCTTGGCGGGTTCCCGAGGGGATGGGTTGGCGTGCGGGCTAGAGATCCGAAGGGTTGGATCTCGAGAACGCGAACTTTTGTCTGTGGAATTAGGGGCTTGAAGGTCTGCCTGAGTGAATGGCTGATGAGGTTGGCTGGCGGGAGAGGGGCTGGTTCGGCATGAACTAGGCCGTCGCCAAAACGGATGAAAGAGGGGTTCTCAAAAGGTCTGTCAGAACTAAGAATCACTCTCGTGACGAGATGTTGAGAGGCTACTCAGATGATTCGGTCCGCCCTTTCACATGAAGGGACTTGATAAGATGTAGCTTTCCCCGAGTCTTTGATCATTGGGCAGGATCCGCGCCGGCGGCCGGGTAGCTCGGACGCCGCGTGGGTCCCCCTCTCATTGCCATTCCAAGATGCAGGATTTTCCCCCGTGGCGAAAAGTCTAGCAACTGCTTGTCTAGAGCGCTAGAGTCTCTTGTATTTTTCGCGGCAAGGTGTAGGACCCTTATCCTCGGATCTAGTGCAGAATTGTCGCCGGCATTTTGCTCCGAAATGGCGGGAGTTGTTGCAGACTAGTTGATGACTGAAGACAGATGGTAATCAGGCGGGCAGCTAGCTCGGTCGCGGTGCGATCTGTGGCGTCTTTTTGGTGTCTGACTGCCGGTGGGATATGGGAGGATGTCTTTGATTTCGGCTTTGTCTGCTCGATACGTAATTATGTACCTACGATTGTAGATGATCTTGGGGCCGAGACATTGTGCAGGGAGCGATGCGTGATGATGTGCAGTGATCTCAACTGTCAAGGCCTCGGTAATGTCGATGACAGTGCTTCTAGAATCGTCACCCCAAGAGCCTAAAACTTTCTTCAATCAATAGATTGATCAACATGGGGAGTTCGAGAGTCTAGACACGGAGGTGAGCCCATTTTTCCAGCGGAGAAGTTCACTCTGCCCGCGTGGTCCTCGTGCTGTAGCCCGTCGCCGGCGCTGACAAGCTATCGGGTTCGCAAAGGATTTGTCAAAAGCAGGCCAAAAAGGCGACCGGGTTGACCGATGTTGGAGCAGGCTCAGGTCATTCGGCGCCCCGACTGGGTTGGTCGTTCCTGGGCCAGTCGGGAGCATGCGGAGATTGGGCCTGTCACCCATGTGGTAGCATGGAGGTGGGCCCTGAGTGTTTTTTTTTTTTGTCTTGCACTGGCATTGGGGGCGAGAATCAGTGGTTCTTTACGAGATTCGCTGCCTGGAGATGGGCTCGTCCAGGGGTATGCTGGATGTTTGTTTGTCGCCTGTCTTGCTGAAGAAGAGACACATGAAAAGAGGGCACCGAGTCGCGAAGCTGATCGAGTCAAGCAGAGAGCCCTGCTGACGTGTTTGTTGCGTCGTTGGCAATTGGTACTCGGTAGCGGCATCTTTCCATCGCCTGTAAGCAGCCGGACAGCCATCTCCTGACGGCCACGGCCTAGTCGCCCAATGATATCCATCAGGAGGATGAAGGTGGTGGGTGGTTGGATGCGCCACGATGAGTTTAGGGGGCGGTAACCGTTTGCGGTATCGGTCGCAGCGGTTCGAGGAATGAAGGGCGTGCGCTAAATCATATCAGATGGATCTGATAAAAAAATTTGATGGCTCTCTTTTTCGTTTTACGTTTAGCAGTGGTTGGTGTTCCCATCTTGATCCCGACGGACGGTTCATCCATGTATCTCTTCTCCCACTAGTTCCTTGTCCATCATGTCTAGTAACCAACCAGACACGATGACTCTCAGATGCCAACCAAAAGGACCTAGCAATCCGCTAGCCACTGCTGGTTTTTCCTCCTAGCGCATCACCGAATGTACGTATGTACGAAGAAAGTGTGGGCAAGGCAAGAAAAAAAAAAGTGTACCTCCCGAGGCTAGGCAGCATAGCGCGGCGAGGGATCGACCCAGCTCCCCGGCCACTCATGTTTCTCTCCCGTGTCTCCCTCTCGACACCCCCGAGATGGCCCCGATTTCTTTCTGCAGGGTGGTGCGGCGGCGGCGAAAGAAGACCCTGGACAGCGTGGTGCGCGCAGCAGATCCTCCCAGAGTCTGCACTCACTGGCTGCAGAGAGAGAGATAAAAGTTAAAAGGCGGCGGATGTAACCTCACCTGCGCTGCGCTCTTCTCCCTGTCTTCAGGCGGATCCCTCTCCATCTGGGCTTTTCTACGGCAGCCTGCAGGACGCACTGGGTCAAAATTCAAGACTTACCGCTTACAGCCAAATTTCTAATTTAGGTATACACTATCTATAAAACCAGTAATACCCCTTTAATAATTAACACACATTTATATTTATTATGCACCTTAAGCAAGCTACACACTTCATTATATAAATCTATAAAACTATATACTTCTATATAGAACCCTATCTAAATTGTCTTTTTATTATTTATTATATCTAATAGCTGCAGTTAAAATATTATTAATTTGTTTAAAACAGGTAATAATTAACTACTTTATAGTAAAACTAATTAGAAAATAGCAGTTCTATATATACTGCTAATTAGATTTATCTTTTATTATAAAGCTAACTGTAATTAACCTTATTAATTCTAATAATTTTAAAACCTTATTAACTCTTAAGATCTTTTAAGCTAAGTTATATAAAAGTATAGCTAATTCTATAGAATAAAGTTTTTTTATACTTAATATTAAGCTTCAGCTAAGCCTTCTAACTGCTATTTAATATAATATAGAGGAATAATAAGCTAGTATTAAATATACTAAAAATAAGCTGATTATAAACTTAACAGCTAATATTATAATTAACCTATAAATTGCATCTTTCTATAAGATAAACCTCAATAGAATCTTAATTTAAATATATACTTATATAGAAGTTATTAAGAAGTTTATAAGAAAGTTATAATTCTTAATAATAACTACTTATACTTCTTATATAGATATAATAAGTTATATTCTTATAAAGTTTACTGCAGAAAAGCATTTCTTAAACTGAGACTGATAAGCAATACTAGTAAACCTAAAGAACCTTATAGATATATATAAGTTTTGCAGCATTATATATAATGCTGTAAATCTTTATATATTTCTTAAGAAGTTATTAATTATTCCTAAGAAGGAGATTTATACCTTCTAACTAGTCTCTTAAAGCCAAACTAAGCTAGTTATTTCTAACTTAAACGTTTTAAAAAAGATCTAATTCAAGCAACATCCTATACTAAAAGCTTTAATAACTACCTTTAAGAATAATATAGCTAAATCTATATATATTTAGACTTAAACTGAACAAAAGCTTATAGTAAAGGCTGTTAAGGCTAAAAAGCAAATTTAAAAGCAACCTAGGTTTCAGAAATATATAATCTTAAAAGTAGATATATAAGATATTAAGCTTGTTATCTAAGAGAAGTTTAAAGAAGTAGGCTAAAAAGAGATTATAGCAAAAGTAGTTAAAAAGAGTGAAATTAATCTACTTAATATTAATAATATTTAAACTATTCTTAAGTTATAGCTATAAATATAAGTCTAATTTAATCTATATCTATCTCTCTATCCTTATTAGATACTATTAGGATTTAATTAATATTAATACTAAACTGCTAAAGCTATACTTTTACCTACTCTACTCTACTATTCTACTTTTTAAATAGAGCAACCTCTAAGCTATACTTTAAAATTATATACAGCTTAAGATATTGCTATAAGAAATTATATACCTCAATCTATAGATATTTTAACTTATAGAATTCTAATATAAAATAGAGATTCTATATAGAAGCTATAATATCTCTATAGAGATTTAATATTTACTCTAGTAGATATTAATCTAAATTAAGCTCTTCTTATAATAACATAGCTAGCATCTCTTAAACCTTTTCAAAATTAATTAACTGAGCAAAGTCCTTTGCAGTTATTAGATCACAGTAGTGATATAACTTCTAAGGTTGCCTAGATACTATATATAGTCAGCTCTTTTATGCCTATATAGTATAGTTATTCTAGAGCTGAACGAAATTCCTAAAGTTTTTACAGATTAAAAGCAGAAAAATAAATAATAAAGCAACTTAGTCTGCAAGTGATATAGAGTAGAAGAAATTAAATATTTAGAGTTAGTAGAAATATTCCTATTAAAATTAATTATAATATTAATATATAGAGAAAAATAGAAAATATACACATTATACTGCAGACTATACTTAGTAGAGCTGATTCTACTAGCTCTCAATCTTAATATTATAAATACTCTTACTAAATATCTAATAGTTATAGAATTCAACTAGTATATCCTCTCTTAATTAACTTAGAAGTCTCTTTATATAATCTTATAATAAATACTACTAAGCTCTAGCAATAAAAGCAATCTTAATACTACAGTTAGATTATATAATCTAAGGCATAACTTTCTAATATTAAAGTATAGAAAGGTACTAAATAAGAATAGATTATGCTATATATATAGAAAACCTAACATAAAACTATATAATATATTATAAGTAAGTATTAATTACAGTATATATTTTAATTCTAAACAGAAGTAGTTTATTATATATATTAAATAACTAAATGAAATTTAGCCTAAATGTAGTCTAGCCTCTTTATTAATATTATATCTCTTTAAGTTAAGCAGCAACTTATTTAGAAAAAACTGTACAGTATACCTTATATAAAGCATTATAACTAATAATATAGCTGCACTAATGCATAAATATATAAAAAAACTGCCAGCTAAAGTTCCTTATAAGTTATATAATCTTATCAGTTAACTAAAGATATATTATAGCATTACTTAAAGCTGCTTAGATCTGCTTAGAAGATTGTTAACGCTATAACTAATAGCATTTTTAGATATTAATTAGACTACATTATAAGATTATAAACCTTTCTGCTTATAAGCAAGCAAATAGGTCTAATTTTAAGAAGCAATAAGTAAAAAAAAGCTTAAAGATATATTAGAGTAATCTAGCTGAGAAAACTATATAGACTTTATACTGAAGTTCCTATTTCTAGAGATACTTTTTTAAAGTTAACAGAGATGTTTTAAATTAGAAAAACTCTTAAAGAAGTGTTATAATTATATTATTCTTCTAGCTGTTATAGAATTTATCAGTAATAATTAAGCAGAAAAGCTTTAAATTAGTATATAGGCAACTAGCTATTTAATATTAAGTATTAAGTAATATAATATTCAGCAAAATATTATAAAGTTAATTAAAAAAGTATAAAAGTGAATAATAGGGATATCTTATTTAAAAACCTAAGAACGCAAAGATAAGAGCTGTCTAATACCTTTATATAAGGCTATAAAGCTCTATATAGAGGTGCTCTGTCTGCTAAACTAAAATACTAACTATACTAAACTCTAAAACTATACTTAATACTTATAAACCTATATATATATTAGTAATATATATACTTATATTGCCTAACTTTAAATTAGAAATATTAAAGTTATAAAGCTATATATGCTCTAAAGCAAAGTTATATAAGACTATTTATTTAAGTTTAATCTTAATATTTTTGCTAGCATCTATATAATAAGTTAGTAAGTCTTTAAAGTATTATAAATAAGTATATAAATATATATTAAGTCTAGCAGTCTTAATACAGTCAGCTATAGCATTCAGAGTGAGTTTAACGCCCTGCAAGGCTTCAGGCAACATATTATGCAAATGCTTAAGAAAGCATAACTTAATGCAGAACACCTTCAGCTTATATATGCTTATAAGCTTAGTGCTAGCCTGTTTATAAAAGGTAGCAGTCTTTTTTATAACTATATATATATATTAGCAAATATATAAGGATAAAACAGTATTATATAAGACTTACTAAAAGAGCAATTGCTAGCGCTAGAGTTATAAGTGCAGTTAGTATATAACTTATAGCTATTAAAAATAACATAATCTTAGTAAGAGCTATTACTATTCTTATAGATAGTGTACTAGTTTGCATTAGTTTAGGCAGTACTATATATTTATATTAGATAGGCGTTAGCATTCTATAGGCGCTTATAATTAAATAGCTTAAAGCTATACTAACTATTTATAGTTATAATATAAGCAGCAATTATATTCTAAAGCTATATATTTATATTAGTATTATAAAAGATTATAAGAAATTATATAATAAACTTACCTCTAAATCTTTTTTATTAAAAAGGTTATTAATAAGAATATTAAAAGCAAACTTTATAGCATTTTATATAAGTTAGATTAAGAATAGTATAAAAGGAGATAGAAGTATATATATATGCTAAGTAGAAAGTAGTAGCTTCTGAAAGCATAGCATTAGAGAATAGATTCTTAGAGATATGCTTAGTTAGAATTATAACCTTACTAACCTGCTTAAAGATAAGCTTAACAACCTAGCTGTTAATAGAATTATTAACTTCTATAACTTTCTAAGAAGACTTAACAGTCTTATAAGCAGACTTAATTAAAGCTGTTTTCTCTAAGGTCTCTAGCTCAGCTTTATAATCAGAAGATATTATATAAATTATATTAGAAGTGTAAAGAAGTAGAAAAGTATAAAGATGCTAATAGAACTATATATATTGCAACAGGGCAAGGGAGAAAACTTATCAGATATACTAGACACTCCACTTCAGGCAAAAATCCCCTGAAAAATTCCTAAGCACTTATTCATTAATTCCTTCATAACCAAAAGAGATATATAGATGAATATATAAATATAAGCCTAACTAAGTTATGCTTTATTTATAACTTCTATCCTTTTTATCCCTCTAGTTATGCAATCCTTTAAGAGAAAATAGGCTGCTGAGAAGAAGTTTAATAGCATTATCCCTATAATATTCTACCCTATCTTAGTTTCAAATAATCTAAGAGGTATAGCAGAGATCAATAAGAATAATAAAGAAGATAAAAAGTAGGCCTGACTAGAGCTAGAAAAGCTTAAAAACACCTATTTTTATTTAATTGCTAAAAAGTAGGATTTAGTAGACTTTTGCTATAAATTAAGTTAAAAAATCTTATAAGCTGTCTTAAAGAATTAATTACTAAAGTTATTAAGAGGAACAAAAAAAGTATAAAAATAAGTATATTTCTTGCTTATCTGTTTAGTCTTTTTTATTATAAGCTGACTAAGCTTCTATCTACTTATATAAGCTATTTCCTTCTGTAATAACACCTAATGCTTATGAAAACACCTATCTGATTCCTTGCTTTTAAGTTAAAAGTGTTAAAAATTCTAAAATTTCTAAAAACTTTACTCCTTTCTATATATCTCTTAAGTCTTTTGCACACTAAAGAGAGAAAGACTTAATTAGCTTTACTTTATATATTTAATATTATATTTAGCCTTTAAAGCTTTTAAGCTAATATCTTCACTTTGCTTTAAGTTTGCAGCTATCTCTCGCTCTATATAGGCAGCATTATTATCTTCTTCTTATAGCTCTTTAGCATATTATATACTAAGCGCTATCTATCCTTTTAGTATAGTTAGAACTAAGAAAGTATCTTAAAGTTATATAGCTTAAGCTATATCTTTAATTAGGTTGTCTTAAGCAATAAGGAATTGCTTTAAAGTTAAGTTGCTAGGTCTATTTGCTTTAAGCAACTTAAGTCTTCTAACTTTTCTCTTAATTTTATTACAGCAGAGTTCCCTTTACTCATTCTCTATTTTAACTTATATATTTTTAACCTTATTTAATACTTCCCTAAGGCAGTCTTTTCTTTTTATATTAATAATAAAGGTTATAGGATTAGGGTTATTATTATAGATTATATCTTCTGTTCTATTAGTTTCTTTCAAAAGAGCTAGATCTTTAGCCTCAACTCTAATTAATTCCTAAGCAACTAATATCTAGTTAGGTATAGCCTCTCTAAAGCTAGCATTTCCTCTATCTTCTTATTATTCTTTTTACTTCTTTCCCTTTAAAGCCTTCAGCCAGTTTCTAAATCTAGTTTTAAGCTTTAGCCTTAAGCTTTTAAGCAAAATGTAGGGGCTAAATTCTTCAGTAATAAGCTTAACTTAATAGTTAAAAAGGTTCTTATAAAGATTTAAGTTAGCTTCTTAAGCTTTAGCAGCAGCTTCTAAATATAAAGCTTTAATGCTGAAGATGCCTTATTAAATAATATATCTAATAAAATCTATAGTATAAAAACCACACTTCTATAAGTTTTTTTTTAATTTAATTTAAAGCTATAGAATAATAAAAGAAGTGTGATTAATAAGCTTTTAAATCTCTACTAATACCTTATAAATTCTATACTAGTTGCAAACCAGCTTAACTATAGTCTTAAAAGAGGTCTCTAACTTATTTAAGTTGCTATTATTAGTAATATTCTATATGCTATCTGAATAGAGGCATAGGCTGTTTCTTTAATTAATAATTAGGTTTATATATTTTCCTCTACTATTATATTGTAAGAAGATAATAAAATTGCATAAAGCAAGCTTATTAACTAAAACTCTATAATACTTCACTTTAAGGTTTTTATAAAAAGAAACCTAAATAATAAAAACCTTTATATATTGCTCTTTAATAATATCTCTAACAGTTAGATTATAAGCTGCCTTAATATAGCCTTCTAAGAGGGGATCGCTTTAATATAGAAACCTAAATATATTATAGAGGTTAGGAAAGACTTTTGCCTATATACCCTGCTCTTAAATTCCTTAAGTTAAGTTTTTGCTGTTATTATAAGAGAATTCACCTTACTAGCATCTAGTTAAAGTTATATTAGTAAGATTATTATTAATTTATATTTATTTAAGCGCTAAAAAGGATCTATTTTAACTAAGCTTTAGCGCTCTATAAGGCTTATAAAGTGTGATAGAGGACTTAATAGGCTCCACTATTTTAAAAACAATTCTAAGGAGTTTTTTATTAGTTTATATAAACTAAATATATTTAGTCTTATTTAGCTTAGTATTTACTGCACTAAAGCAGTTAAAATAGAAATTAAGAAGCTAAAGAAGCTGTTCTCTTTATAAGGTTAGAGCAGCTATATCTACTGCCTATAAAGTCTCACCTCAAGAAACCAATCAGTTTTTATAAAAGTATAGAATATAAATCATAAGCTTCTGCTTAATGCTATCAATCTGATTAACATCCTATATAGTTTTATAGGCCTTCTAAAACTTAAGATTATAGTCTCTAGAAGAGAGAGACTAAAGGATAATAAGAGTAGTTTAGCAAGATATTATATAAAGTTCTATAATAGTCTAAAAAAAGAGTTATTAAGTTTTAGATATATAGAATTAGCTGAATAAACTTATATTGCTGTTTATTTAGATTATAGTGATCAGATATCTTAGAAAGAAGAAAAAAGTTAAAAAAGTAGATTTACAGCAGGTAAAAAGGTGTTAATTGCAATACTAATAATTTTTATTAAAAGTTAGTAAAAATAAGTAAGAGGGAAAAAGATATGATTTTTAGGATATATAAGTGATAGTTAAACTTAGTTGAAGTAGTAGTTAAATATAAAAGTGTCTATTAAAGAAGAGTAGTTATTATATATATAAATATATAAAGATATTTAGTAGAAAGTTAGCAAGTTAAAATACCCCCTTTTATAGATATTATCAAAGTGAATTTAGCGCTAGCAGTTAATATTCCTTCTAAAAATATAACTTTTTGAATAAAGAAGAAACTAATTAGTTATGCAAAGTGGTTTTTCAAAAGTAAAATTAATACAGTTATTAGAAGCATTTAATGATTTTTTAAAGGTGAAATCAGATGCTAAAAGTTATAAAATAGAAGAAGGAAAAGTAATTAGCAAAATTCAGTAGTATAAAAGTAACTGAAGTTAAATATAGTTACTAAATGCTTAGTCAGACTTACAGTAATATGTTTTCAGAAGAAAAGTTAATATAGTAGTTATAGAAGAGTTGAAGGTTTCTTATAATCTATTTATAAGTTGCTTTAAAATTAAATACCCTCTTTTATAGACAGCAGCATTTAAATCAATATATCTACTTTGCTTTTGCTATTAAAACTTAAATAAATATGTTCTTTTTAGTTTAATTAACTTTAGATTTAAAGTGAAAGGCTTTTTGAATTGTTTTTTATCTTATTAATAGATTGCTGCAGTAAATAAGCCTTTAGGTTGTTGCAGCTGCTGTTTTTAGTATTAACCACTCTTCTAGTTAGATATAAAAAGGCATATCTCTTCTGCTTAGCTATATCTCTTTTTTCTTCCTCTCAACATATTATCTTTTATAATCTCTAGCTTAACTAATGCTTTATAATAACAACTAGACTACTTTTAAGCAGTATAATTATAGATATTAAAATCAGTATAGGTTACTTTTATATTACTACTTTAAACTAAGCATATAAGCCTTTCCCCTTCTCTCTTATACTAGCTTCTGCAAATCATAAGGATGAAGAAGAAACTATTTATCTATTTAGACTTATTATACTGCTATTAGTTATAATAAGTTGTCTTTCTAAAGCTATTCAAACTACTGCTAACCTGCATATAAACTTCTCTTTCTCTTTCTTAAACTCTTATTAAAAGTTTTATCAGCTAGGTTTAATATAAGATAAGCTTTATTTATAAGATTGCTGTTAATAAAAGAGCTAAAGAAGTTGCTCTAAGGTTTTAGCATTTGCTTATTAAGTTCTCAACAATATATATAAAGCTGATCAATAAGAGAGAAGTATTAAATAGATTTTTATTTTTTATAAGAGAGGTCTATATTGCAGAAGGTTATATTAGCTTTTAGGGATAGCTATGCTAGAAGATAGATAGATTAGAGGTAGTTAAAGTCTTATTGATTTATATATATAGTATCTAAAATCTCTTTTTATATAACAGATGTTTTAAATGCTAAGCAAAGATATCTTTTGAGGCTGAGCAGAGTGGCTGCTAAGTTGCTATATTTATTTCCTTTTAAGAGTGCATTTTCTATTAAACTAAATAGAAAAAGGCTTATTCTAACTATATTTACTATAAGAAAGGCTTTTTATGCTTATATAGGTTTAATTATAACTAAAAAACTACTAGTTAGATTAGGTTTATTAAGAAGAGCAATAGAAAAAAAGGTATTCTTAACAGCACCTCTTATAAAGAGAGTAAAGGTGTTAACATAATGCTTTATTTTAAGTATAAATATCCTAAAAGTGAGATAATTATACTAATATATAAACTATTAATTAACTAATTTGCTAAGTTAGCTCTAAAGCATAAATTTAAATTATAGCAGCATTCTTAAGCAGTTTTTTATAAGATCTTCAGTAAGAACTCTTATAAGTAAGTTAGCTTTTTAACAGCAGAAATAAGGTTGAAGAGCAAAAATAAGAAGAAAAAGAAAGAGGCTGCTGTTTGTTATGCTTAGAGAAGTAATTAGTCTAGCCTAGGTTTGAATTTTTAGAGGGTAGCATTAGTTTCTTTAGAGTTTTTTAGTAGTTTTCAGTCTTTACAGTTTCAGTTAGTTTTTTTTTATTATTATTATATATTCCTCCTTCTTTTGTAACAACATATATTAAGAGCAAAAGAAGCAATATAAACATATAGTTAATATAAATTATAATATAAAGGTGACTAAATGCAAATAAGTGAAATGCCAGTTTGCTTGCTAAAAATAGATAGAAATTAATAAATTTTATAACTTAGCTGTCTCTTAGCTCCTCTATATCTTTATACTAGCTGTTAAACTTTTTGTTTTTAGTAGAAATACTTACCACTATTTTATTCTTTTTCTGCTAAATATTAATTTCAGTTTGTAGAGTTTTATTTTATTCTTATAATTGCTTAATTTGCATTTTTATAGCATTAATATTATTAATTTCTGCTTTTTTTAGTGCAAACATCTTATTAAGGTTTAAAATCTCTGTTAGGCTGGGCGCATTAAGATCTAGTTGATTTGCTATAGAGAAGACTTTGCTGAAGGCTTTCTTAAGGTCTAATTAGACTTCTATTTTAGAGATATTATCTAAATAGCTATCCTTATTTACTATAAATTTCTTTAAGCAGTTACTAGCTATTATTTGCTTAATTAGAAGTCTAATAAGTGTTTTAAATAAATAAGATAAAGTTTAAAGAGATATTTACTAAATTTAAAAAAAACCTAGCTATTATATGCTAAGCTTACTAGAAGAACTTTTGTTAATAAACAGCCTTATATTATATATAAAAACAATATTATTAACTTATAGTTACTTATATTGCATTTTATATTTATTTCTCTAATTATAGTCTTTAGTAACTTAGCAATATTATTTTGCTATATATTTAAAGGTAATATGCTAATCTGAATTAAGTTATTTAAATGTCTATATATAGAAGAGAAGCTTAATTTCAGTATTAATAACCTTTAACTAGTCTAAAACTCACTAAATAATGCTTTTTATCTTAATTAAAGTAATAAGGTTATATCTATAGATGAAGTAAAAAGGAGAGTATCTTATAGAAGATCTAATAGATATTTAATCAGCAAATAAAGCTGTATAAAGAACTGAAGTTTAGTTCTTTTTGCTAAAGTCTAACTAGATCATAAAGGCATAAATAAGAGGTTAGTAGCCCTTTTCTATAAGTCTATTAGCCTTCAAATTATATGCTGAAATAATAAAGCATTATTCTCTATAGATTTAATTAAGTTTCTTAATAAATCTCTTATTTTCTAAGCCTCTATTAATAATAAGAAGTCTATAAATCTTATAACAGCAAATAACATCTTCTTAAATAAACTTAGCTATCATCCTTAAGTTAACATTTTTAGAAAGCTAACAGGCTTCTATATATCTAATAAGTGCATTATAAGCTTCAGCTAAAGAGTAATTGCTAATCTTTTAGACGTTAATATAGATATACTGAAATAGAATTCCTAAAGGTGTAGAAAAGGTGTAAAGGTCTTTAAATCGCTTTAGTTAGGCTTAAGCATAAGGTAAGCAGCCTTTAATCTTATTGCTTATTATTTAATATATATTCTCCTAGATATATTGTTCTTAAAGTCTAGTATATATTATATTTATAAGGGACTGGGCACATAGAGCGGCAATGCTAGGAACGACCTAGCTAATAAAGGCTGAAGGTATAGAGACGCCTGTAGGCCCAGGGTATAGAACCCTCCACAGCGAGAACTTAGCGAGGACTTACTGAAGGTTGGGAAAAAGGGATCTTAGAAGAAGTAAGCAAAAGTAGCGCAGCAATACTATATCTATCTTTTAGGTGCTTCTTCTATCAGTTTGACTTAACTATAGCCTATAGCCTCTAAATACCTTTATAATTCTTTTGCTTCTATTTTGATTTAAGAAGATTAGTAATAATAATAGCATTATATACTTAAGTAATACTTATTAATTAGGCTGAAGAACTTATGCTTAGTGTTTGCTGAGTGTAGAGCGAAACAGCCTATATAAACCTATATAGAGAAGACAACCTTAGCAAACAATTAGAGGATGATATAAATCAATAAGGAGAAGTAAGAAGTTATGCTTTAAGTGAGGCTGGGGGCCTTAAAGAGGATAGGCTATTTATGCTGAATGCTTACTATTTAGGTGATAAGTATATATAGGAAGATAGAGACTATAAGACCCCTTTTTATAGACTGGACAGGCTATAAGGCTAGATATCTACAGCTGCAGCTAACAGGCTAGCTTAAGCTAGAAGGCTAGAAAAAGCAACTAGCTAAATGCTAATACAGCAGATAATTACTATAATAGCTAGCTAGTAAGAGCTAATTGCTATTATGCTAAGTAACTAAGCGCCTGCTAAATAATTGCTTAAAGTTTTTAAGAAACCTCTAAACTATAATATAGCTTACCTTACTAGTAAGTCTATAAATATAATAAAGAAAGATTAGCTTATTATAATAGAAGAAGCCTATAAATATTATTCTAGCTGCTCTAATAGCTAGTATATCTAATAAGCTGTAAATGTAATAAAGCATACTTTGCAAATAGAATAGCAAATGCATCAGCAAATGCTTATAAATATCTCAGAGAGAGAGGTTAACCTAAAATAAGAAAACTTTAGAATCTTTATAAGAAGGCAGCATATTATATTTAAACTCTAAGAATAGAACTATTATAATGCTTTAAGGTAGTATTATTAGAAAGATAATAAGAAGCTAATTATATATTAAGCTTAATAAGAGTCTATTAACTAAGCTTTCAGCAAGCTGAACATAGGTAATATAAAGGTGTATACCTTCTTTTAGGGTTTTATAAAGACCTTAAAAGATGAACTGTTTAAGCAAAACGTTAACTATACTGATGCACACACTATTGCCCTGCACACCTAAAGGTTATAGAAAATTATAGAAGGGAGGTGTGTAGGAAAAACTGCTAGACATTTTAAGTTATATAAGCAACTATACTTAAGCTCTTTAGACCACCCTCATAAGAGTGGTTTGCAGCCTTTTAGGTTGTCAGACTAAAGAGATTGCTATTTAAAGACTCTATCTTAGAATAACTGCTTAATAAACATCTATATAACACCTAGCTCTAGTAATAAACCTCTTAATTCTTAGAAACCTTAATATTATAACTATAAGAAGTATAGGTATATTTCCTCTAACTATACTGAGAACTAAGTGCAGCTAGCAGGCAGCAATTAGAACCTCAACCTGAGATAGGGTAAGATTAATGCGATTTTAGTATTTTGTATAACTAATACTAAAGATTTAGGAAATAAATAGGCGTAGAAGCAACTTTAAGGGGTATTATGCTAGAAATCATTTTAGTTCTAATAGGATAAACTGTTAAAAGATAGGTATTAGCATTTTGAGCAGCTGGTGAAGTTAAATTAGAAGTTGATATAGATATTTATGCAGCAGTAGATATTATATGAGAAGACCTTATTGAGAAACTTTAATTGAAGGAGGCTATAAGCGTTGCAGCTCTTAAACTAGTGGACTTCTAAAGAAGGCTTATATCTGCTGGAAAGGTTTATTAGCTTATATTCTTTTTTATAAATAGTTGAGGATATCTGCAGAAGATTTGCTGAGCTTTTATTATAAGCCTCTACTTTAAAGGAGCAGGAGATATTCTTTTATTTAATGATTTAATAAGGTAGGAAGATATTTATATTAATATTTGTATATATATTTAGTTATATAAATGCTTTTTGTTTGTTAAACTAGAGGTAATTATCTAGGAAATTATAGAGAATGGCTAATAGGCTTATGTTATATATTTGATAGGTGCTTTAGCCTCTAATAAGAAGGATATTAAGACTTTAGTTAAATGCTTACTAAGTGAAAGCTGGGAAAAAGAAGTTTTTAAGGAACTTTAAGATTTTGCTGATATTTTTAATAAGGAAAATGCAAAGAAAGTTCTTAAGCTGAAGAGAGTAGTATATTATATTAAACTGAAACCTAGCAAGGAACTTTTATATAGGCTTATATATTTTATATTAGTAGAATAATTTTAAATGCTTGCTGAATATATTTGAGAAATAGAAGCAGTAAGCTGTATATGCTGTTTAACTAGCTCTATAGGAGTATTTATGCTATTTATACCTAAGAAGGATGGAAGTTTATAATTATATATAGACTATAGAGGACTAAATGAAATTATAGTGAAAAACTGTTATCTTCTGTTATTGATTAGTAAGCTTCTGGATAGGCTTACTAGCGTAAAGTTTATTTTAAAGATTGATTTAAGCGAAGTGTATTATTATATTGCAATTAATAAGGCAGATAGGTAGAAAACTGCGTTTAGAATAAGATATAGGCATTTTGAATATATAGTGATGCTATTTAGGCTTACTAACACCTTTGCAACTTTTTAGATATATATCTACTGAGTGCTTGCTAACCTCTTAGATATCTGCTGTGTTATATATCTAGATAATATTTTTATCTATTTAGATATAAGAAAGCAGCATATTAAAGACCTCTATACTGTTTTATGCTGCTTAAGGGCTGCTAAGCTGTTTATAAAACTAAAGAAGTGTGATTTTTATTAAATAGAAGTAGACTTCTTAAGGTTTTATATTACTTAAGATAGCATAGAGATAGACCTAAAGTAAGTCTAAGCAGTTGCTAAATAGCTAGTACTAAAGTTTTTTAGAGGTATATAAGTATTCTTAAGATTCTATAACTTCTATTATAAGTTTATTATAAGATATTTCTATATTGCTGCCCTTATAAATAGCATGCTTAAAGGAAGCTAAAACGGCATGAAGTTGGGAGCTTTCGTCTGGATAGAGGAGATATAAACTATATTTAAGATGCTTTAGAGAGTATTTGCTGAAGCCTTAATGCTGAGATATTATAACTTAATACTAGAAATAAGAGTTAAGACTGATATATCTACTTAGGTAGTGTTTAGTGTGTTTTTATAGAAGTATAGTATAGTTTGGCATTTAGTAGTTTTCTGGTTAAGGAAGCTTTTAGATATAAAGAGATATTAGGCTATAGGGCAGTAAGAGCTTTTGGCAATTGTGGAAAGTTTGAATTATTAGGCTTAGTACTTATAAGGACTTTCTGAGAAGTTCTTAGTCCTTACAGATTATATAGTGCTGAAAGGAGTGCTTGCTGCATTTGCATAGGATATTTGCAGAAGGCTTACTTAATAGGTTTATTGCCTGTTTATATTTAATTTTGAAATTTAATATAGGTTAGGGGTTATAAATCTAACAAATAGACTGTTGCAACACCTTAATTATATAGTAGAAGATATAAAAGTGGATGATATGCTTTTTATTCTTAGAAAAAAGCTTAGGCTTATTAGCTAGCTTTTAGTGATAAATTGCTAATATATTGCTAAGCTTAAAGGGATTATAGCTACTGTGAAAACTTATATCTAGGCTGTCTAGTGAAGTATATAAGAACCTTACTAGAGGGTTAGCTTTAAGGTTGAAGGATCTTCACTTTTAGGTTAGCACTACCTTATAGAGAGAACTGACGATTTATTACATTAAAGTATGCATATTAATGCTATTACCTGCTTAAAATTATATATAGATGCTATACTAACTGCTCTATAAGAGATTAGCAATATGCTAAAAGACTTAGAGAGAGCTGAGGTTATTATGCTAGAATAGTATATCTTATATGCTGTAATAAGAGAGCTTATTTAGAATAAAACAGCTTATATATTGCAACTAGGTGTAGATCTTAAACAGATAGTTAGAGGACTGCAGGCTAAAAACTACTTCTGCAGAGATTTTGCAGCTAAGGTTTGCTGAAATGCTAGAGAATACTAAAGATATTAACTTAATAAGAATAATATCTTTTAGTTCAGAAGAAAACTTATTATTTTAGAAGAAAGATCTTTTTGCTATAAAATCCTAAGAAACTACTATAATATATTTAGATTAGGGCATATAAAGGTGAATAAGACAGCTGAACTGATCTTATGAAAGTTTTATTAGCTATATCTGATAAAAGATGTATAGCAATATGTTGCTAAGTGCTTATATTGCTAGGGGGTGTATATACTACAGCATAAACTATATAGACTGCTGTAAATATTAGAACTACTAATATATCTATTCTAACAGATTTCTTTAGACTTTTTAATTAGCTTATTAGAAAGTTGCTAGGATAATAGGATTGTTTATGATGCAATTTTGGTGGTTATATACAGAATGACTAAAGTAGTCTGATTTTTAGTGATAACTAAGCAACTGGATGCTGCAGGCTTAGCGAGGATCTTATACTAAGAGATTAAGTGTTAGTATGGTATGCCTGAAGCTATTATCAGTAATAGAGATAAACTGATTACTAGTTAGTTCTAGTAAGACTAGATTAAAGCTTAAGATATAGAAAGGTGTATCTCTACAGTATAGCACCTATAAATAGATAGTTAGACAGAAAGGATGCATCAGACTTTAACTATATATCTCTTAAAGTTTAGCAAAGGTCTATGCAACTAATAAGTAATGCAGCTAGTTAAAGCTGAGTTTTTATATAATAATAGCAAATATGTTATTATTAGCGTATTACTATTTGAGGCTTTTATAGGATACTACTTGAGAATAATTAACTATTGCTTGCTATATATTAACCTTAAGATCTAAGGGGTTGAAGAAAGATTTAAAAAGCTGACAGAGGTTTGCTGAAGGATAGCTGAAAATTAGCAGCATGCAACTAAAGTATAAGCTAAAAATGTAAATACTAGAAGAAAGATATAATTATATAATATTAGAGATGTTATAAAACTTTTAACTAAAAACTTTTATTTTGCAAAAAGTTAGCAAAAGTTTGCTTTATGATTTATTCTTATGCTAGTTATAGAAGTTATAAGCTTTAACACTTATAGAGTATAGCTTCTAGAGAAGTATAATTAGATATATAATGTTTTCTCTGTTATACTACTAGAGTTATAGTATAGCTGAAAGTTTGCTAAAAGACTGCTTCTAGACTTAGAAGAGAACTTTAAAGAATAGGAGGTTAAAGATATTATATTGCAAAAGGAAGCGCTAGAGGGCTCTTTATATCTAGTTAAGTAGAAGGACTAGCTAGTAGAATATAATATTTAAAAGCCTAAAGAATATTTAGCAAATGCTCTATAAATTCTTGCAGAATTTAAAAAGCAGCAGTATAAGTTATATTGCAAATAGGATAATAAATAATATAGAGAAAATAAGAAAAGTTAATTAACTGTAAGACAGCTAAAATGCTAGTAAAGACTTCTTAAACCTCTTGCAAAAGCAATATGAAACTATAGGTATCTAACTAAAAATGTCTTATAGAAATCTATTATGCTTTTGCTAAAGTTTTGCTAATAATACTACTTCTTATTTTCCTCACTATCTTTATTATTATTATCTTTATCTTTATCTTTTTCTTCTTCTTCTTCTTTATTTTTAGCCTCATTTTTATTATCTTTATCCTTATTATTATTGCTATTGCTAGTTATATTGCTATTCCTATTCTGCAAATTGTTGCTAAGCTTATTAAAGTTGCTGTTATTGCTATCCCCCCTATTAGAAGAATTATTCTTATTATTAATATTAACTAAGTTCTAGCGAACTGCTGCTAAATGCTTATTAATATCTTTATGAGAATTAAGGTAGGATGTAGGACTACTACTGATAGTTTTAAAGATTGCAATTAAGGTATAGCAATAGGTGTTATAAAGTATATAGGTATTTTGAATCTTTGAAAGATCTTATAAAGGAAGTGCAGTTATATAAAGATTGCTCTTTGAAAGATATGTTGTTAGGATATTAGTGAGCTTATTAAGGAAGTTAGCCTATTTGAAGATATAGGTTTTATTGCGCAGGTAGGAAGGAAGAGTATCTTTAATCTGCTTTATAATTTTGTCTATTTTGTCTTAGTTTTTGGCTTAGCGAGCTAGCTGTGAATATCTGTTAGTATGAAGGTGAAGATAAAGCAGATTATAGGATAAAACTTATATTTAAAGATATTTAGAGTTATATCTATATATAGGCAGTAATGCTCTCTTTAATATCTATAGCTACTAATTAGTTATTATAATTCTTAGTGTCCTACTGAAGGCTAGTAGGGTTTACTGACTATTTATAGAGACTCTAGAGAAGCATCTAACTTTTTTTAATTGCAGTGAAAATATAGTAAATCTTATGCTAGTAGTAATAACTAGCCTTAATCTAATGGATGTAATATTTGACTTAGTTCTAATAGTAGTGAATAGTTAGGATAAGGCAGAAAGGAATCTGGAAGTGAAATAGTTAGCTTATGCTTTTTTTAAATAATTGCTGAACTTACTCTGCAGCATTTAATATTATATAACTGGTATAACTTATATATATAATCTCTATTATAGGCGTAAGTGTAAATAACTTTGCTGCTTTTGTGAAGCTATAATATATAGCTAATGTAAGGCTTGCTGCTATTAGATTGGTTGCACTAATATATGCTATTACTAAGCTTAGAATTGTTAAGACTGTATTTAGTGAGGATTTAGGTAATAAGGCTTTCTGCACTTATAATATTAGTTATAGAAGTATTGTAAAGTAGTGAAATATCTGTGAAGGGTCTGTAGAGGCTTAGCAAAGCTTGCATAATATAAAGATATAGAAGGATGTATTGTTATGAAGAAAAGAAGAACTAGACTAGGGTGGAGAAAAGCTGTTACTTTATAGATAATTATGAGGCTTTGTTGAATAGTTGTAGAGGTAGGTGTAATATCAGATAAAGTGAATAATAGTTATTTACTGTAGTAGGTGCTACTAAAGGTGAGAAGGTAGATATAGTGAATTAATAACAGCAGTTGCTATCTGATTTGATTAACAGCTTTGTGATGTGCTTGTTTAGAAGGGAGATAATAGGATAAAAAATGAAGCTATTATAAAGAATACTATAAGGATATTATGTTAAGAAATCTTGCTAAATAAAGGGTGAGTTTGCAGGGAATAAGAGCAATAAAACACTTAGATAACTATATTTGCTAAAGGGAAGAATAAATATCACTTTCTTTAAAGATAACTAATAAAAGGGTTTGAAATAAAAAGACCTATATATAATTTAAAGGACTCTAATTAATAATAACTATAATAATAACAGCCTAAATAGATAATAGAGCTTTTGCTGAATATATAATAGCTACCTGCTGTGCTAGACGACAGAGAAAGATAATAAGGGCTGCTTTAGACAACAGAAGAGAACTGCTGCAGCTACCTTAAACTGAAGGCTGACTATATAGTAGAGACTATTATAACTAAAAGGAGGATAATTATAAGGGATTAAGCATATAGAGCAGCAATACTGAAGATAACCTAGCTAATAAAGGCTGAAGGTATAGAGACATCTGTAGGCCTAGGGCATAAAACTCTCTACAGCGAGAACTTGGCGAGGACTTGCTGAAGGTTGGGAAAAGGGGATCTTAGAAGAAGCAAGCAAAAGTAGCGCAGCAATACTATACCTACCTTTTGGGTGCTTCTTCTATCAGTTTGACCTAACTGTGGCCTGTAGCCCCTAAATACCTTTACAGTATTGCAGCCTCAATAGCCTCCTTTAGTATATATATACTAGATTAACTTCTTCTGCTCTTTCTCATTATTAACTACTTACCTTAGCATAAGGTTTAACTTTATTTCTTTTTAAAAGAAAAAACTATCTCAAAGTATATACCTTATAGTATGCAATTTGAATTTCTTAAAGTTAATCTAAGAAACAGTCTTAAGGCATAATAATAAAGCTAAATACTCAGCAATTTACTTTAAGTATTAAGATTAAGCCTGTTTAAAGCTTAATAAGTCTTCTGCTTTTAGTTAGAAGTCTTCTTCAGCTTTAAATATATAAATAGAATTATTAATTATCTCATCTAAATCTTCCTCTTATTCAGCTTTATAAATATCAGATTTCTCTACTAGTTTTCACAAAAGACTATCTACAGCTTTATTCTTTATGCCTAATATATAGCAAATATTAAAGTTAAATATTTTAATCTATATAATCTACTAAGTTAGAACTGCTTTAAACAAATTAAAAGCAGCACTATTGATCTAGTCTATAAAAACTTTTGCATCAGTTTTAAAAGTGAATTATATACTATAGAGGTAGTTTTAAAGCCTTTTAAGAGCAAATAAAACTAACTAAAGCTTAAGCTTTTCTATATTATAGTTAAAAGCTATACCTATTTAGATCTTACTCTTATACCTAGCAATATATCTTTTGCCTTAATAGTATTATCTAAATATAGCTTCCTACCTCTTAATACTTATATTAGTTAATAAATAGATTTCACTAGCTTCTTCTTTATAATTAATTAGGTAAAGCAGTAGAAGGCTAACTAGGCAGAGCTTAAAAGATTCTATAGCTACTTATTATTCCAGCTTTTACTTAAAGGGCACCTCTTTTCAAAAGAGCTTCACTAGTAGAGCAGAGATAGTATTATAATCTTTAATCTATACTTAATAGAACCTAATAATACTAAAAAGGCTTTTAACAGCAGTAATATTATTATATTTCTCTTATTTAAAAATCTTAATTACTTTATTTTAGTTAAGCTTATATCTCCTACTGCCTACTATATAACTAAAGAGGTTAACAGCAAGCTAGCAAATCTGAGATTTCTTAAAGGAAATTATAGTACCAGCAAGCTTAAGATTCTAAAAAACTATATCTAGATTTATAAAATGCTTAAAAACATATAGATATACTTCTAAAAGCTTAATTATTTAGTTATCATTATATATTATTCTAAGCCTTTTAATAGAGATATTATTAAGAAAAAGTTAATAAATGCTTAGAATAAAGTTATAAAGAATTCTTATTACAACTCTTATAAACTAAGCAACTAAATTTATTACCTTTTAAAGCAGAGTGTATATTCTAAATAGCTTCAGAAGTATAGTAAATATAATTAGATCTCAGCTTAACTTATTAAGCAAAACTTAGTTATATTTAAAAAATAGGTCTAAAAAGCTTATAATCTTACAGTCAGCAAAGTCTTCTGAGAATTTATCAACTTTTAGAGAAATAAAGGCATCCTTAATACTAATCTTATTAAGCTTTATATATAAGTTAATCAGCCTTATATTGCTATTTTTCTTAGCAATAAAGAACTAAAAGTTTCTATATAACCTATAGGATTCTTTAAGAACTCTATATATAACTTATAATCTAAGCATATTAATAATTTTACCTTATAAAGCCTTAAGGATGAAAATTCCCTTCTCTTGCTAGGCAATATATAGAATAGTTCTAATCTTCTGTAGTAAGGCTATATAAGGATTAATGCAGCTATATTCTGTGAAATCCTATGTAAGTGCTCTTTTTCAGTTTGTGAGGATGTATTTAAGCATCTTAATCTCTTTTAGCAAAAGATGCAGCTAAACAACTTTAAGCTTCAGAAACCTTTTAAGAGTAAGGTAAATGCTTTAGTTAAACTGCATAAATCGTAAGTATATATAGCTTACAAAAAGAAAGTTAGAAAGTTAATAATAGCTTTCTACTTCTTAAGTTAAAATCCTTTTCTAGTCTTTCTGCTTATTAGAAATAGATCTATCTGAAGGTAAATTATCAACTGAGTGGATTTTCTTATCTTTACATTTATATATTATATAGATACTAATAAAGCTTTAATTAGACTTAGAATCTCTTTTTGCTAACTTATAGAGCGCCTAATCCTTTAAAACGTTAAGAAGCTAGCATTAACTTTTAATACTCCCCAGAAAGCAGACTTAAATAGTTTCTATAATTAAAGTAACTGCTGCTTTAGCAATAGTCTCTAAAATGTTAAATGCTGCTAAAGGTGAGATTAAAATAGAGTATTAGTTAGTCTTAAGAGTAGCTTCTTCTTAATTAAAAAGGTTAAATTCCTTCTCTTCTTAAGCAAAAAGGCGTTCTCTTTTATAGTTTATAGTAGTATTAATATAGCAAGCTTAGACCTTATTATATATATTGCTAAGGTTTTAATCAATCTTAAGCTGCCTTTTAGTAGCTTTAGAGGTATTATAAATATTCTTTATATAGTTTTTCTACTCAGAAAAATATTGCTAAATTTAGCGCAAAGAATCTAATTGCATAAAGCTAACTAAGATATTAATCTTTCTAACTTTATTATTTCTACAGTCTTTTGCCTTTATTACAGCTGTAATAAAGCGTTTTAAGTACTTAAAAGTAAGCTTAATAGAAACAGCAAATAGAAGACTAAAGAGCAAGTTATAATTAACAATCTCAAAATTAACAACTATTATAGTTGTTATAATCTTATAGTTATTAACCTAAACAGGCATATAACATGCCTTAATAAAGCGCAGCTTTAAGTCACCCTTAGCTATCATTTTTATTATCAAAATGGTTATAGAAATCAGAATATTATAGTTTAAGATATATTAATAGCTTATAAGACTGAACTCTATGCTAGTGTTAATAACACCCTATATAAGTAAGTAGTTATCAGAGCGTTTGCTTCTAACTGCGATTTTTAGAATTAACTATAGTGTAATAATTATTAAAGCTATCTAATTAACAGCTATAAAAACAACAGCTTCAACTAAAAAGACTTTTAGACAGTCTTAAGTTTAAACAACTTTATTATATTTAAAAACCTAGTCAGTTTGTTAGGCTTTTTCTTTTAAGGTTTTAGCAAAATCTGTGAAGTTAATAGGAACAGGCATATAAATAACTCCTTTCAGATTATCTGCAAATATATATATCCTTTTGATAAACTCCTCTCTATACTTAAGTTAGATTTTATAAACCTTTTCAACTAATAGACTGACTAAGCTATATAGTTTATATAAAATAAGTTTATTAATTAATTCTTTATCTTTAACAGACTTTTAGTTCTTATTATTAAGAAATATAGCTAGCTAGAAGTTGCCTTTCAGAAGAAATAGCTTCAGAATAGGTTTTAAAAGAGGAATCTTAATAACTTCACTAGATATCACTTCTCTTTCTGTTTCACCTGCTCCTTCTAGTTCTAAGGTATTAATAAGAGCAGAGACCTATTTAGAAAAGATTTCCTCTCCTATTTCAATATCTAAGTTTTCTTTTTATTTATTTTAGTTATAAGAGATATCTTCTTCTGTAACCTCTTTTTCTAGTAAGTTTAATTAACTTTTAAAGCAAATTTAAAAAGAAGAGGGTCTCTTTAAGATAGTTAGAGTATTTTTAATATCTTATATAGTGAAGTAGACTTTCTTAAAAAGAGACTTTAGAAACTTCTTTTTAACTTTTCTAGAATCTAATAGCTTTATCTTTTTCTATAGAAACAGGTTAGTTCTATATATTTTCAACTAAGTTATTATAAGCCTAGATGCTGTGAAATCAAATAAATCTTTTTTAGTTATATTATCTAATTAAGCTAAGTTATATAGTTAAGATATATAAATATAATCCTCATATTCCAGCTTGCTAACAGCTAAAACTTAGAAAGCAGAAGTCTAACTAAACATCTTATTATCTAATATAACACTCTCTTCTTTTATAAATCTATAGAAAACTTTAATTAAGTTATAGTTATCTCAGTCTTATAAGACTCTAATAAGCATAAACTAAGAGCAGCTAATACTCTACTTAAGGATTTCAGTAGCTTAAGCCTTTATAGCCTTATAACTATCTTAATTTTTGAGGTAAGTGATAATAACTTCTCAGTTAAGCTTGCTTTTTTATCTTAATAAGGCAATAATTATCTAAAAGATAAAAAACTTATTATTTTAAGGTTTATAAGAATAGCACCTTTAAAAGTATTAAATCAGGCTACTTCTCTTATTAGCTATCTTTTGAAAATAATAGCCTTCTTTAAAGTTATAGTCTATACAGCCTATATATTAGCACTAACTATATAGTTTATAAGGGAAAAGCTTAGGGTTTTCCTTATCAACTTTAATTAAATAGACTGAAGTTAAATAGTGATCTTCTGCAGCTAAAGAGAAATATATAATCCTTTTAGTAGAGATTTTCTAGTTATCTATTATCTTTACTAAGTTAGAAAGCTATTAGTTTAAAAGTTAGTTCTAAAAACTTTTAACACTTTAATCAGACTTAGCTTTGCTTCTCTTAGCTTATAGAAAGAGGGAAGCCTCCCCTCTTAGAGCTTTTAGAAGTGCAGCAAATAGAGTATAAATAGAGGCAGTAATCTAAAAGGTTTATTTCTAAATAGCCTTAGAGCTAAGCTAATTTATTAAGTTAACTTTAAACTTATTAAAGTCCCCTTTCTTAAATAGCTTATAGATACTAGTTCCTATAAGTAGGGCTGTTCTATCTAAAGCTGACTAATTAAATCTTAACACAGTCATCTAGATAATTTAAGGATTAGTTATAATATTAAAGTTACATCTTACAGCTTTAGTTCAAATATTATTAATCTTTTATAAAAACTATATTACTATTTTATAGTCTAAATTGTTAATTATTAGTATTAAAGAAACAATCTAGCTAATCTAATTATCTAGAAGATCTTAGCAATCTTTATTTATAGCCTTATATCGCTAAATTAAGTACTCTTTTGCCTATAGCTAAGTTTTGCTAGTAAGTTAAGCTTAGTTATTAGCCTAAAAAGATATATCTATATAAAAAAAGTTGCTTAATACTTTAAAAGCATTAGTAATACTTACTGCTTCTGCTGCAGCTTTATAGCTTTTAATAAAGTCTAAAATGTTATTTCTTATAAAGAAAAATGCTTTAGCTATATCTAGCTATAGCATTTTAAATCTTTAGAGTCTTAAGCTGTATAATCTAAAGACTTTTTATTAAGATTTAGTAAAGTCTGAACAGCTTTATATTGCCTTTTCTTTTAAAGAATCCTCTCTAGGCATCTTATTTGCACTAGAAGTACTGCCCTCAGAAGCTATTACTTTAAAGACTTTAGCTTCTGCAATTGCTTTAGAACTTTAGTTTAAGTTAGAGATTAAAGAGGGTCTCTCTTACTGAGGTTAGTAAAAGGAAAAACCTATAAAAAAACTTACTAAAGTATTGCTAGTAACTAAGTTAGCTTTATTATCTATTATTTCTAGTTTAAGTTGTTTATCTCAAGCTGAAGTTGAAGTCTTTAGAGCTCTAAAGTTTAGTAACACTATTTTAAAAGGGTAATAAGTGAATTAACAGAAGAAGAAGTAGGAGAAGGACCTTCTGAAGAAGGCTAAAGTGAAAAGATTATATAAAACTTAAGAAAAGCTAATAATTTATTAACAAAAGGAGTAATAGAAGAATTCTCATAATATAGGTCTAAAAGAATAATAGAAAGTGAGAAAAGAGATAAAGAAGGAAAGAGAGGCTCTAGCTATTATTTCTGCTTTTATCTATCTCTCTCATCTAGAAGGCATATCTATATTTATTATCCTTCTTCCTTTCTATTATTCTAACAGTAAGATCATTTTATACCTTAAGCTTATTTCTCCTCTCCTTATAGAGAGAGACCAGCTATTATTAGTAATATCCTCTATAACTTCACCCTATAATACTCTTCTTTTATAGATTAAGCTTGAGATTTAATTAAATCTACAGTTAAACTATACTATTAACTATAGATCTTAAGAAATATACTTTAAGCTAGCTGTTTATTTGCTACCTAAGAGAATATAAAGAGAGAGTAATAAAAGAGATATATATATCTTCTTTTCTTTAAAGTTAGTATGGAATTATTCTTAAAAGGGAGAAACACCTTCAGTCAGACTTAGAAAATATTTCTCTCTTTTTTTTTCAAAAAGTTAGTATAATTATAATATTTTTCTTCTTTAGCTTTTTATGCTTTTATGCTTATAATAACTTCTGATTTAAGAAAACTAACACTTAATGTTTTTATATATAAGTGCAATTTAGATTTTAAGTTTTTAAGCTTTTTTAGTGTTTCCTCTCACTAGTTAATATATTATTAGAAACCTTCTAATAAGTTTAATTAAAAAGAAGTTTCTTAAAATAGATTAATTAGTTTTATCTTTTTTAAGGTTTGTAAGAAGAGCAAAATAAATTTAGTCACCTTTATAACTTTAGCTTTCAGAAGTAAAAAGGAATAAGTTTAACTTATTTCAGTTATCTTTAGATTATTATTATAGCAGCTAATTAGTAATATAGTATATAATAATTTTAAATAGGCAGATAGTAGGCTAATAAAGGGAATTAATTAAACTTTTATAAAACTCTATTTACTCTTTTCTGCTTTACTAAACACTCTTTTTCTTAAGGTTTTTTAAACTTCTATAAATTTAGTTAATCTTTAATTTTAAGTATTTAAGCTGCTACTCTTCACTTTGAAAAAACAGAAGTCAAAAAAGGTATTAGCTAAATTTCTTCTAATATGATGTTATTTAAATTACCTCTTCTTTTAAGCTTTTTCCTGCTTTAATTAAATAAGGCAGTATAGAACAACTATAAAAGAGATCTTCTATAGCAGTCTAGCTTGCTCTCTTATGCTAGTTACTAATTTTGTAATAGAGCAAAGGAGAAAACTTATTAGATATATTAAACACTCTACTTTAGGTGAAAATCTTCTGAAAAATTCCTAAGCACTTATTTATTAATTCCTTTATAACTAAAAGAGATATATAAATAAATATATAAATATAAGCTTAACTAAGTTATGCTTTATCTATAACTTCTATTCTTTTTATTCCTCTAGTTATGCAATCTTTTAAGAGAAAATAAGCTGCTGAAAAGAAGTTTAGTAGTATTATCTTTATAATATTCTGCTCTATTTTAGTTTTAAATAATCTAAGAGGTATAGCAGAAATTAATAAAAATAATAAAAAAAACAAAAAGCAGGCTTAACTAAAGCTAGAAAAGCCTAAAAACACCTATTTTTATTTAATTACTGAAAAGTAAGATTTAGTAGACTTTTGCTATAAATTAAGTTAAAAAATCCTATAAGCTGTCTTAAAGAATTAATTACTGAAGTTATCAAGAGGAATAAAAAAAGTATAAAAACAAGTATGTTTCTTATTTATCTGCTTAGTCTTTTTCGTCATAAGCTGACCAAGCTTCTATCTACTTATATAAGCTATTTCCTCCTGTGATAACGCCTAATGCCTATAAAAACGCCTATCTAATTCCTTGCCTCTAAGTCAAAAGTGTTAAAAATTCTAAAATTTCTAAAAACTCTACCCTCTTCTAATATATATAGAAAGATTATAATATATAATATATACTATAAAACTTTATATAAAAAATTATTAAATATTAAAAAAAAAAAAAATTAATATAAATAAAATATTAATTATAAAACTAATCTATATAAAAGCAAATAACTTTAAAGTTATAAATATATATAAAAATAAGTATAACTTATTATTATAATAATAAGTATAAAAAAAAAAGAGAGAGTTCTAACACCCTACTAAAAAGATATTTATTTTAAAATAGGTAGCCTATGCGCTACGCACAGCCCTATATGCACCAATCAGATCTCAGATTTACTTATTCCAGTCAGACCTATTGCATATAAGCGTTATTTCATATAAAACGTATTACCCCCCATATCAGTGGTGGCGTGGCCCTAATACTACTGGGAATTTTGACCCAGTGCGTCCTGCAGGCTGCCGTACTTTTCTTTATTTTCGTTCCTCCCTCCAACAACATCTCTGCCGCTGTCGTACTGGCTGGTGCATCATCAATCTCCTCTGTTGAGTCGAGTGTCATCACCGTGCATCATTGAAACGTCTCACCGACCTCACCTCGCGCTCACCTCGGTCGGCGGCAGATTCTCACCGGCTCACCGACGCAAGGTTACGGCTGGCGCACTGGCCTGCAGCAAGTCACTGCGCCGCAACTGATAAAACACATTTGGCTGACATCACCTGAAGCTACCTTGCATTCGGTAAGGCTTTTTGCTATAGACTTCCTTTCCTTCAAGGTTGCCCCAGACAAACCAGCGCATTCTCTCGTGGTTCTCACTTCGTCTCATCCTTCGGTCAAATCACTCACTCACCCATGACACGGTGCTAACCCCCGCCCAGACCCCTCACGTCCGCCATCATGGCCAGTCCCGCACTCCAGAAGGAGACCGAGTCTCCCGCTCCGGAGATCGCTCCGGAGAAGAGCCACCCCGGCCATGGCGCCGCTCCGGCCTACGACCATGAGACACCCCACCACATCATGGGCGAGAAGTCTCCCGGTGTCGTGAGAATCGAGGCCCTCTCCCAGGCCATGACCCGCGTCGACCGTCTCTTCATCTTCTTCGGCGTCTTCCTCGTCGCCTACGCCTACGGCCTCGACGGCACCCTGCGCTACGCCTACCAGCCCACCGCCACCTCTTCCTACTCGACTCACTCTCTGCTGGCCAGCATCAACGTCCTCCGCTCCGTCATCGCCGCCGCCGCCCAGCCCACTTCCGCCAAGATTGCCGACGTCTTCGGCCGTGTCGAGCTCATCTGCGTCTCCGTCCTCTTCTACGTCGTCGGCACCATCGTCGAGGCCTGCGCCACCAACGTCTCCGCCTTCTCGGGCGGTGCCGTGCTATACCAGATCGGCTACACCATGATCATGCTGCTCGTCGAGGTCATCATCGCCGATATCACCTCTACCCGCGCCCGTCTGCTCTTCAGCTACATCCCCGCCCTGCCCTTCATCATCAACACCTGGGTCAGCGGCAACATCTCCCAGCTCGTCCTCCTCCAGAGCACCTGGCAGTGGGGCATCGGCATGTGGTGCATCATCTACCCCGTGCTCTCTCTGCCCCTCATCATCAGCCTGAGCATCGTCGGCCGCCGCGCCAAGAAGATGGGCCTCATGGACTCCTACCAGTCCTCCTTCCAGGCCCTCGGCTTCAAGGACTTCATGGTCCAGCTCTTCTGGCAGCTCGACGTCATCGGCATCATCCTCGTCATCGCCGTCTTCGCCCTCGCCCTGGTGCCCTTCACCATCGCCGGCGGCTTCCAGGCCCAGTGGAGATCGGCCCACGTCATTGCCCCTCTCGTCGTCGGCGTCTGCTGTATTCCCTTCTTCGTCTGGTGGGAGCGCAAGGCCAAGCACCCCTTGGTCCCCTTCTACCTGATGAAGGACCGCGGCATCCTCGCCCCGCTTGGTATCGCCCTCTTCCTCAACTGGTGTTGGTACATGCAGGGCGACTACCTCTACACCGTCTGCATCGTCGCCTTCGACTTCAGCATCGCCTCGGCCACCCGCATCACCTCCCTCTACTCCTTCTGCAGTGTCATCACCGGCTTCATCCTCGGCTTCATCGTCTTCAAGGTCCGTCGCCTCAAGTACTTCATCATCGCCGGCACCATGCTCTTCATGGTTGCCTTCGGTCTCTTGATCCACTACCGTGGCTCTCCCTCCGGCCAGAGCGGTGTCATCGGCGCCCAGGTCCTCCTCGGTATCGCCGGTGGCATGTTCCCTTACCCGGCTCAGGCCTCCCTCCAAGCCAGCCTGAAGCACGAGCACCTCGCCATCATGACCGGTCTGTACCTCGCGACCTACAACATCGGCTCCGCCTTTGGCAACACCATCTCCGGCGCCATCTGGACCCAGGTCCTCCCCGGTGTCCTCGAAGACAAGCTCGCACCCCTCGGTAACACCACCCTTGCAGAGCTGACCTACGGCTCGCCGTTTTCCGTCATCGTCGAGTACCCCGTCGGAACCCCCGAGCGCACTGCCATCATCGACGCCTACCAGTCCGTCCAGCGCCTGTTGACCATCACCGGTATCTGCCTGACGGTGCCGTTGATCTGCTTCGCCTTCCTGCTCAGGAACCCCAAGCTCAACGACGAGCAGACCTTGGCCAATGAGACTGGTGCCGATACCGGCCACGTCCAAGGTCGGGACAACAACAACGACCTGGTCACCAAGATTTAGAAATTTTTATATAAAGAGGGGAATTAAATCATGAGTTACGCATGTAATGGAAGTGGGGGAAATGAATAAAGACTCAGGATCAGTCTTTACCTTGGGCGCTGGAGAAAGCTCACCGGCAATCGATCTTATTAGTAATCTAATATACCATTCACGTTCAGCGTGAGCATCGAAGAAAGCTACACGACTTTATCAAATATGTGAACAAATATGCTCATCGCTCTGAGCAAGGATTGAGAGTTATTCCTGCATATTCATTTGCCGTTGGTAGCCAAGCCTCGGACTCAAGCAAGTGCCCCATCAACCTGTCGCTGACACGCATCCACTTGCTCCCGACTGGCATCAACCTCCCCGCACCGAGCCAGTTGAGCCCCGTTTTCGAGGATGGCGAGCTCTAAGCACTGAAATAAACGCGCGATCACCCAGATTGAGCTCTTTTGTTTTTCAATTCCGATTGGTGCCCCTGCAGCTCATGCCGTGCTCAGTTGCGTCGGTGCTACGTCGCCTATGTGCCTATGCTGACTGGCATATGCACGGCTAGAGGTATGGCTTCTTCGATGCTGGTCTTGGACAGGAATCTGAAATGTTTGTGGCTGACTTTTGCTCAGAGATCTGGGTATAAAATCAACGAAAATGGCCGTTGAGTCTCCGGGACTCAGGCTTGGACAGAAACTCACACTCTAGTCACAAGAACATTAGCGATCACGATGACGAGCTCCCGACACCCAATCATCGGCGCCCTCGCGATCGTCTTGGTATCTCTATCACCTGTATCCGGCCTACGCGTCCCCAACCACGCAACGGTCGCCTCCAGAGAAGTCGCTGCCAACACAGAATACGACTTTCTCATCGCAGGCGGCGGCATCTCCGGCCTCACCGTCGCAGACCGCTTGACTGAGGACCCTAATGGTGCGCCATTCCCTCACACCATATTGACGCATTAGCTGTAACTGACATTGTGACAGTCAACGTCCTCGTCATCGAGGCAGGCCCCTTTGACAAGGATGAAGACAGCGTCCTCATCCCCGGCGCCTTCAACCCCGTGCCGTACCTGTGGCCAGACCTGATCAGCGCACCGCAGACGGAGCTGAACAACCGCTCGTTCCTCGTTCCTGCCGGGAGAGTCGTCGGCGACGGGTCGGTCGTCAATGGTATGGTGTTCGTCCGCGCCGGCAAGGCTGAGTACGCGGACTGGGAGAAATTGGGCGCTGAAGGGTGGGGATGGGATGGCATTTTTCCGTACTTCAAGAAGGTCAATCTTCGAACTTTCATTTCTGGCTCGTTGAGGGATCTGAGCTGACCTCATCACAGAGTGAAAACTTCACGGCACCCCCGCAAGACTTCGCCGACGCCGCGAACATCTCGTGGATCGACGCAGCCCACGGGCGCGGCGGTCCGGTTCAAGCTTCGTATCCGAATTACTTCTTCCCCGGCGCCGGTAACTTCATCGCCACCTCTTGCTACGTTATGGAAACAGACGCTAATGCAGATTAGCGAATTTCTGGCAAGCCGCTCTGGAAAGCGGCTTCACGCCGTCTCCGGACCCCCTCGCTGGCGACCACGCCGTGGGCCTATTCAACTTTCCTACCCTCGCTGACGCAACGACTCGCATGCGTAGCCACGCCCGGCGCAACCATTAAACCCGCGTCAAGGACGCTCGTCCGAACTATCATATCCTCGCGGAGCACACTGTGTCCCGCGTCTTGTTCGAGGGGAAGAGCGCCGTCGGGATCGAGTATCTGCCCACAGCTGGCGGAGAGAAGGTCAGCGTGTATGCGACGAAGGAAGTGCTGCTTGCTGCTGGAGGTGTTCACACGCCGCAGCTTCTTCAGCTTTCTGGCATCGGGAATAGGGATTCCCTGGAGGGATTGGGGATTGAGGTCTTGGAGGACTTACCCAGCGTCGGTGAGAACTTCCAAGATCAAGCAGACCTGAAGGTTCCTTACAACTGTAAGTGATGAATCTCCCACAATGCTGACAGGCAGCTTAACTAACAGCCTCCCAGTCACGAACCAAATCTTCCCAAACTCAGGATCCCTCGACACAAACGCAACCTACGACGCAGAACAGCGCGCCCTCTACGACACAACCAAACAAGGCGCCTACACCATCATCCGCACCCTCGGCACAAACCTCGTCCTCCCGCCCCTCTCCAACACGACCTCCAACTATCTTTCCATCCTCGCCACCGCCGCGGCCGCCGATCCCCTCGCCCACCTCGCCCCGGACACGCCCCCCTCCGTGCAGGAAGGCTACAAGCTCCAGCGCGAGCTCATCCTCGCCCAGCTCGCAGGCCAGGAAGTCCCCATCGGCATGATCCACTGGGGCACCGGCCCCAGCGTGACGCTCTACTTCCTCAAGCCCCTCAGCCGCGGCTCCGTGCGGATCCGCACCGCGGACCCGCTTGCGCAGCCGGCGATTGACTTCCGCACCGGCGCGGACCCGGTCGACTTCGACGTTGCGATTGCGCTCTTCGAGAAGGCGAGGGAGGTTATGGGCGCGCCGGCGATGCAGGTGCTCGGCCCGGCGGTGGCCGCGCCGTTTGGGGGCGTCACGGAGCGGGAGGGGCTTAGGGCCTTGTTGAGGGCGAACATGAGCCCTTCGAACGCGCATGAGTGTTGTACGGCGGCGATGATGCCGAGGGAACGTGGGGGCGTTGTGGATTCGAAGATGAGGGTGTATGAGGTGGAAGGATTGAGGGTGGTGGATATTAGTTACTGGCCGATGTTGTTGACGGCGGGGCCTACGGCGACGACGTATGCGAGCGCGGAGAAGGTTGCGGATGTGATTAAGGAGGAGTATGGTTTGGGGTCTTTGTGAAGAGACTACAGGAAACAAACATAGGTCTCAATGCGTATCTGGTATCTAACGTCGGTGTGTACAGCTAAAGTGATATACACGAACTGTCTTTATGCCTGCTAAGTTGGACCCCGTACTCCTTCGCCGTGCCTCCATTCAAAAACGCATCCTGGAAGAACAGAAACTCAGGATTGGTCTCGATCCCAAGATCACCCATAAACATCTCCCCCTCATCCTCGTCACCCCTTGCCCCTCCACCCTTCCCACCCTCTTCCTCCTCCTCCTTCTCTTCCCCAGCCGTCACACCATTCTGCAGCAACGCCCCAACCCCGCCATGCGTCACACACAGCGGCACCGGCGACGGCTGCCCGGGGTACTGCGGAACGTCCTGCCTGAGCTCGGGATACTGGGCAAAGAAATCCGGCTCCATTGTCCACGCGCGCAGGTCGCGCAGGCGGTCCTTGAACAGCGGCGAGAGGGCGTACGTGCCGCGTTGCACGTTGCGCACGTAGCAGTCGCGGAAGTCGAACGGCCACGCGATGCGCAGGTGCTCGCGGAACATGTGCCAGAAGGTGTTGTTGTGGCAGTACGGGTGCGGCGTCGTCGCGAAGCGGTAGCGCAGCGCCGGCCAGGTGAAGTAGTCCGCCGAGGGGTCGTGTTCGGGGGATAGTTGTTGGAGTTGTCTTGCTTGTGGTCAGTGAGAGTAGAGGAAAAAACTCGGGACATACTTACGACTTAAGATACCACCGTGGCACGACCTCGCTTTTCGCCGGCGTCGGATCCGTGTACGCTCTCATCAAGAGGTGGATCATGAACAGCACGGCCAGCCGCTCGGGCGGCCCGCACCCCGCGAAGCACAGCTCGTCGAGCTGCCGCACCTTCTTCCACAGCGGCGTCATCCGCCCCGTCTGGGACAAGCTGTCCCAGCCGTGGAGCACCGCGTGGACGGGGATGTCCTCGCTGACTTGGTACTCCAGCTCGAGCATCGCCTTGGTCAGCGGGAAGGGCTCCTTGAGGATCTCGTTGCCGGCTTTCCAGCAGTTGTGGGAGACGAGGGAGCCGTCGGAGAGACGGCGCGTGCGGGAGGGAGCGGTGCAGCTGCATTCTGACTTGACCGGGACTTTGATCGTTGAGGGGGCGACGGGTGGAGGTGCTGGTGATGGGAGTTTGTGTAATGAGGGTGCTGTAGGCAGCTCCACGGGAAAGGATTCGTCGATCCAGAAGTTGCTGACGTCGAGAGCGGAGGCGTCCACGAGACTGTTCACATCTTTCTCGAGATGATGAGTTTGCCTTTCGTCGATATGATCCTGTGGCGTCGTCGGGACAGGAACCGCAGCAGGCGTGTTCAGATACTCCATGCTTGACGGCTCCAAGATGCTCACACCATCACCAGCACCCCCAGCCCCCTTCACGTCTTCACTCTCCTTCACCTCCGCCAGGTGCCTCACAAAAGAAGCCGACGCTCCCTCCATACAGCTCATCAGCCTGTTCCTCTGCTCCGTGACCCTCGCCAGCTGCGTCATCAGCGCCACCGTCGTTGCGTTGTCCTCTTTGCGACTCAGCTCCGCGACCAAGCCCTCGAGGTGCGCGATGCGGTTCTTCGTCTTTTCGCGCGCGATCCGCTGTGCCTTACGGTCAGCCTCCCTCTTCTTGAGCCGCGAGGAGGAGACCGTGGCGGACGAGCCGGGGCCGTGGTGGCGGACGTCGGGGGTCGGGGCGGTTCCCGGGGTGCTGGCCATGGTTCTCGGAGATTTTGGTGTCGGGCTTTGCTAGGAGTTGGACAATGGGGAGGAATCGGGGTGGAGAGGACATAGGTTAGGTTGTTATGCAAAAGAGTTTCCGGGTAGATGGATCGAACGTCATATGTGGTTGGGAGGGTGGGTTCGCGCCGAAATGCGGGGAAAATGCTGGCGGACGCGGGGGCGGGCAGAGCCGTCTGTGCATGTATGTGCATTGAAGCGGGGACACGGAGGGATATGAGGTCCGGGGGACCTCGGCAGGTCGGGCCTATTTATGGCTTGTTTAAATGTGCGAAAGTGTGGCAATGTTCAACATAGGGATCATCTCACTCCATTCTGGACAGCATGAAGGCGGATCGTTAAGAAGAGTGAAGTAGATATATAGCAATATGTACAACGACCACTAGTTTGAATCTCAGAGATGCTAGGCCTTGCTATCCGGTCTCCTCTTCAGATAGAAGTAGTACGTCCCGGCATCCTTCAGATCTTTGGTATCCATCGCTCCGACAACCGTGTTCTCATCCACGTAGCGGAAAGCGTCGATAATGGGAAACTTGTCATACACCATGGCAGCCGTGACGACTCCGCGATACTTCACTTCTCGGATCTAGTTTTACAACGTCAACAATTGAACACATCAGCACACGGTCGTTTGCTACGACTTACACGAGCATGTCCATAGTCCGATAACCAAGTACGCTTGCCTTCATCACCATAGACCATGATGGGGTCAACATCGTCCACAGAGCGAAAGTCCTTTCCCGCCCACTTGAACGTGCGAAGCTGTTGGTGCGTTGGGTGGCCGGTGTCGAAGCTTCCTCCTTCCCACTGGCCGATTAGCTGGTCTGGGGAGACAGGCTTGAGTTGGTCGAAGACGGCGGCGACGTCGGCTTCTTTGACGGGACCTTCGGTTTTGGAGAGTTCCAAGAACTGGGATTCGGGACTACATCAATGATTAGATTTGTACTCTTGAAGCATGAGCGAAGATTGAGCCGTCTCATACGTCGTAGACATTATTGCGTCCAGGTTATGCCTAGGTGAGTGATGCAAAGTGGTTGTAATGAATTTCAATGGTTTTGATGGCTGCAGAGTTCGTAATGAGTTGTTCGAACCATGGTATCTTCAGACTCCATAGCATCGGGTTATATACACACAGAAACACACACAAATTCATCTATTTCACGATGAAAAAACATTGAAGTGATGCCCAGCGCATCCGCAGTCTGGACTGCGAGTCAACAGCCGGACCCCACATTGACTCAGCATGTACCCCGCCAAGCGTCATCCCATACGACCGGTTTACTGCGACAGGAAGCGTAGTGCATCTGACTTAGCCTGACTTGACAATGGCTTAACAATAGAAGACCCAACGGGTGGCGAAATGGTGGCGGACTCGGGAATAACCCACCCGGCACCTCAACCGGACAACGGTTCCCCACCTCGGCGTGTCAGGCCGGTGCCGGTGTGTGGGGCTGTCCTCGGTGAAACCATCCACAATGGCGCCGTGTATATGATTGACTTCGTCCTATCGTTGCAACGAATAAGACCAGGATATATATGGGGAAAAATGTGAAAAGAGGGACGGGGCGTAGATTCCGATGGTCAGGAGGACGGGCGGGTTCTATGGAACACCGTTGCCTTCTCCGGATTCGCTATCCAGATCCTCACCGGAGGTTTGAGTGTCCCAGAAATAATGCGTGAAAAATGTGTATACGGAGTGCCATGTAACAACCTGAGGAAACTTATTAAATTAAAGATGTTTCTGCTTCGATCGCTTACATGCTTTGGTGGTGAGCTGGTTGAAAGTGCCGACGAAAGTTATTCGAAGGCAATGGAAGAAAGGACTTGCTGGAGACAAATCCGGTGCTATAGGACTGAATTTGAGAGTAGAGTTGCCCCCGTAATTCAAAGGTTTCAACTTTAAGAGACCAATAATACACAATTCTCTACAAACCTCAGAAGATCAACTCTGAGATGATCACGTCATCTACGGAGTCAATTTGCTGGAGGAGTCAAGGGGTTCAACCTCGTCCTACATAAGCCATACCACAACTGTTATCTTGAAACACTAGCTGTCGTGACCGAGAACGCCAAAGTGGGAGCGCCGAAATCCAGCCCACGCTGTAGTCGCCATGTGAGAGAGGAGGTTGTGCGGCTGAGGCGCTTTGCGCAGATGGCAAGATCGTATCCAGTTCCATAACGCTCACATTGAGGTATCAAATGACGCACCATTAGGGGATTGAGGCAGCGTTGTTCTCACAGCGTTGTTCTCACAGCCTTGTTCTCACAGCCTTGTGATAAGACCGAGTGGAATCAAGCCAATATAGTCGGTCAGGATTGAGCTGCCAGGATGCCTGAGGACTGTACTGAGCTCATGTGCGCTCCAGTATTGTTATCATATCTGACACTTGGGGTTTAACTCCGCGTCATCTGGCTGCAGGTCCGCACGAAGCGTACAGCAACAGTCGTGTTGCTGATGGACTACTCTACTCAGATGTATAGCGACATCCAATTTTGTCATTTCTTTTTCGTTGGCGTTACCAAGAGAACTTAAAAACTCCCTGGACCACGGTGCCAATATTTCTCAAATCCTTTTTTGGTGGGGGGGTTCACGTTTAACTCAGCAGGTCCTATCCATAGATACCCCATTATCCGACCCCGTACGTATTGCAGGCACAAGGTGTGCTAGGTTATCCAACTAAACGACTGATAAGCTGAGCTATCATCGTAGAATTTGAAAACAAACTTCATTCTCTAGCCTTCTCTTAATAGGCTTTTTTATGTTTCCTCAGGCCCTGTCACTCGATGATGCGCGTCAAGCCGAACTGCCGTGATACGTTTCTCAGCTATCACCAGCAGCTTTCTCAACCAAAAACGGCCCAACCCCCGGCATCAAAAAATCCCTAAACCCCAACTCCACCCCCTTCATCCGCAGTATCGCATACACCAGCCCCAAATGGAACCCAAAAAACGGCACCGCATACTTCGTCAAATACTCCTCCGCCGTCATCTTCAAGTCATACCCCCCGAGCCGGAACTCCACCGTATCCCCCTCATGCCCGTCGACATCCCGCGGCGCCACCGAGTCCAGCAGCGCAATCGTGCGCTCGCACCGCGCAATCAGCTTCTCCACCGTGTCCTCGTCGTCGGGCCAGACGTCCACCTGGATCCCGGCCATGCGCGTGAGCGACTTCTTGGCAATGTTGGAGACGAGCAGGACGTGCCCCGGGAGGGGGAGCATGCCCTCGATGAGCGTGGCCTTGAGGATCTCGTCGGGGGAGTCGGGGAAGTGGGAGGCTGCTTTGGTGAGGATTTGGGAGAGGACGGTGAGGCCGGTTTTGAATTGGGGGATGGAGGCGTTGTAGAGGGTGATGTTGGCCATTGTGATGGGCGTGCTGATGAGCAAGGGATTCAGGGAGGAATTGGGGTGGTATTGGTGAGAAGGATTAACTCCTTGAAGTGGGAATAATTGCAATCTATTTTATATAGGATATCCAACAAAGTGATTGATAATGAAGGCCATATCGGAGAGTTACACCGAGGGAGATTGTCGCTCTGTATTACCAATCAGATTCACGGGATCTTTCACCGCTAAATATTCCGAGAATGAAACACTGCTCATCAGGAGGTAACTCTGAGGGATATTCATGATCACATTACCAATCCTTATCTTTTCTAATTTCATACCGCGTCTTTCTCGTAAGTCACCCCTGAACACAGACTCTCATAAAAAGCGTTAATGGATGCGGCAACTTTCCAAGAAACAAATCGGGCTCTCTCATTCTATTTCCCCAGCTCGACAGCCCTCAAGACCGTACCTCTTAGTCCTCTTCGTATCCCGTCAAGCCTTTTCATATAGTCCAAGCTCGACTCCCTCGCCGTACGAGCAACAAGTATCCCGCTCCCCGAAACATCGTATCCCGCAACGCAAACGCCAGCCCATGGCTTCACGTCTCCATCAACATCCATCGCCTCTGGGTCAACACCCCCGACTCTGCGCTGCGATGTATGCCTCTTCATAAGAAGCCATCTAACAATCTCGGGGAATGACTCTGCAGACGCCAAGGCGTTTCTGAATGCAAATTGCCCGTCCGCAAGGTGAGCCGTGTACGAAATGCTGGCGCCGAGATGGACGAGCAATTTTACAAAGTCCATCCGTCCAAATGCGCACGCCAACATCAACGCAGATCCCTCAGACACTCCTTCTTCGTCAAGATTTGCGCCGTATTCCAGTAGCACCCTGGCACAAGACAAGTTGTTTTCCACAACCGCGCGGCAGAGAGGTGTGAAGGGGTCTTCCGGAGAAAGGTTGACCAAAGACAACCTCTCCTCTGGTGGAAGCCGTTTCAGTAGCTTGACGAGGCTCTCTGACGCCCTTGCCTGGTTGAAGAACTCAGTCAGGAAGTCCTTGCCGCCACCCCGCGAGATATTTGAAAGGTCAAAGCCGTAGTTCAGAACGAGACCGGAAAGATGAACATTGCAGAGTGCGCGGTGGACCGGCGTGAGATTCTGCTGATCCGGTTCATACGGATCTAGCCCAAGACCGAGCAGCCATTGCAAGGCGGCCGGATTCTTGGACTTTGCACAGATACCGAGCAACCCCGTTCCATCCCAGCTCCGAACGTGTATGCTGGCATGGTGACTCACGAGCACCTGCGCGGCGGCAAGATTTCCTTCGGCAACGGCGACCATCAATGGAGTAAAGCCATCTGCGTCGCGAAGGCTGCAGTTGGCCCCGACCTGCAAAAGATATTCGACAGCCTCGACAAAGTTACTCCTGGCCGCCTCGTGTAGTGGGGTTGTGGCATTGCCATCAGACAGATCGGCGCCGTATGTCACCAGTATCTTGATCGTTTGCATGGATGTCGATGATCTTGCTTTAGTTGCCAGGAGAAGCGGGGTATCGCCCTTTCGGAATTCCGGCGAAAACGCATCGGAGGGAATGCGTTGGTTGACGAAATGGGAGAGGACCTTACTCGTATTGTGCGCCCAGGCGTGGTCTGGGTTCGTTCGGTCAATGATCCTTGCCACCATGTCTTGGTACTTGGAGAAATACACCTTCAGATGCGCCAGAATAACCAGCAATGCCTCATTTCCAGCCTCACTCTTAGGAGTGACAGCACAATATATCGGACTTATCGGGTGTTGATACCAGTCCGTGTGAAGAAGGAGATATTGGACAAGTTCGTGTATGTGCCGCGACACAGGTCTCTTCTCACCCAGGCGACGTACAGCAAGATGTAAGAGGGTGCATGGGTGAAAGCTCTCGTGCGCAGAGGAGGGTGGTGTGTGGAAGTGACGCGTACATTGCTTGGTGATCACTTCTGGTCTCATGCCAAGTTGCAGAAGGCGAAGACAGGTCCTGTAGCGGCCCGACCTGAGTGCGAACACGACAGGGGAGCATTCTCCGCAGGACAACCTGATATCGTTCAAGGCTGCAGGATCCAGATACTCCAAGACTCTTTCGCAGGTCTTCAATGCTGTATTGTCTCCCTCTGTGATCAGTGCTTCGAGAATGGCCCCAGCTAGGTGGCCCCGGGGCGCCTGATCTTCGTCTGGTGTTGGTGGGAGACGAGGAAGAAGCGATGTCAAGAACGGGGCGAATAGCACGATCAAAACCCCGTAACCGATCTCAAGGGCACGCAAGAAAGGTTTCTCGATCGCCATCTTCGCTGAGCAAAGCTTCAGCAACAAGCGCACGGCCTCGGCATCGCCGGCCTCAACGGAGATCATGAGCGGTGTTCGGCCTTGGTAATCTTCTCTCGTAGGGTCCGCACCGTGTTCGATAAGTACTCGCATGCAAGATGTCGAGCCGCCGAGGGCGGCACAGTGAAGAGGTGTCCATCGCTCATGCAGTGTGGCTACATTTGGTGAGAGTCTGAGTTCCTTGATATAAAACTCCACAATAGCTTCCTGGCCGCCGATCGAGGCAAGGTGCAGGGCGTTGAAACTGTTCGAGATAATAGTGCGCCTAGACCCAGCAACAGAGTTTACCTCGAATTGGGAAGTACACGTTCTAGCCCAATAGATATCCGGGTAATGAAGATTCTTTAAGCATACGAGAAGACGGAGAGACCCAACTGATACGGCTGTAAGGGCCGAGTCCCTGCCTTTTTTATCCGTAGCTGAAGGATCTGCGCCGTGACTGAGAAGCGTCATAGCGCCGTCGATCTGGTTACGCAAGATGTAGTTCAGAACGATAGGGGTGCCCTGGACTCCAACGCCGGCATTTGGGTCGCATCCATTATCCAATAGGCAGGAGAGCTTCTTAGCTCGCGATGATACCAAGTCTTCCAACAGCCATTCTAACAGGCTGGTCTTTCCTTCTTCGAGCTCATTGAGTCTTTCTACATCCGCGTGCGATAATACATTCTCGAACATCTCAAGATTGCAGAACGACTTTTCTTGACCTTGACACGCCACATCGAGCGCTGAAGTACCGTCTACCCTTTCATGGACAGAGATACCCGCCCTTAGAAGCTTAGGCACAAGGTCGCCTCTGCCTTGCTGTATGCAAGCCTTGAGCAATGTGACGGCTTCGGGGGACGTTTTCAGAGAATCTTTGAAACCTGACGCCTTCAAGATGCAGCCAAAGACATCCCCCAGCCATGACGGAACCTCGGAATGACTTGGTAGGCCTTCTGTCCAAGCCGCAAGAATGGGGAACAGGGCCGAAGTTTGCCTGGACGTTTCATAGTCGGCTAGTGCCCACAACTTGACTAGAGCATTGAGTGCCGTTAGGATAGATGGTCCAGCATTCAAACTCTCTGGCCAACGAGGGCTCCACTCCGCGATCACCGTTGTCGCAAAACGTTCCCAGAGACCAGCCCCATATACATTACGTGAAGCGAGAACATCTCGCGTGAGAAGACATTCGTATGTTGAAGCTTTGAGCGGCTCAGAGTACGCTGGGTGGTTCCGGGCTGTTTTCGAGGGACGCCCACCCCTTTCCAGGTTGAAGGCGGCAAATATCGTTTCCGCTGGTGACATTCCATGACTGTCTAGAATCGGCGCTTTACAACTCTTCTTGAGCGTCCGTACAAGCTCTGGCGTTGCAGATGCGTTCAAATGATGTAGCACAGACCGCCCTTGGTCATCAACAGCATTGGGGTCCGCACCAAACTCGAGCAGACTAGACGCCAAAGGTTCAGAGCCCCACTCGGCTGCTAGAAATAGCAGAGGCTTCGGGCTGCGAAGATAAGCTGGGTCTTTCTTGCACCACTTGAGGAGATGCAAAGCCCCAAATGGTGGTTTTGGTGACGACTTGGGACCTTTTATCATCTGCTTGAATGGGTAGATGATGCCTTGAGCAATCGGAGTCTGTCCTCCACGCATCTTTGCCCTCAGATTCTGGTCCTGGTCGTCGTCGTTCTCGAGAAGGCAATTGATCAGATCAATGTCGGAGTTCGCCGCCGCAACATGCCAGATGTTTCTCCCGTCCTCATCAGTATCAGTCGTTTGTGCTCCATGACTTAGAAGAAGCTTGAAGATATCGGGAGATTCAGACAGTAACAATGGTGTTTGATTCCTTGGGTTCCGGACGTGGACATCCGATCCAGAAATCAATATGAGACGCGTCAAAGCCAAGTCATCAGATTCCACGGCCCAATGCAAAATGGACGTTCCTTTATCCGCAACGTCAGAGGCATCGCCGGTCGATTGCACTGACGGTATTTCCTTGTGTAGGAAAGCATTCGGCTCCCAGCGCGGATCTTCGGCGAGTCTTCGAACAACGTCCACCTCACGATCCTGGACTGCCTCCCGAACAAGCGCAGTGTAAGCCTTGGGGGTGATGTCTAGAAGTGGGGGGACTCGCTGGACATATTCCCGTTCAAGATCGAAAAGCCCAATCATTTCGTACACACCCGTGGCTAACATTGACATATCGTTATAGCTGTCATAATTGATGACGGCTCTGTCCAAAATTACCGGTAGAACACGACCGAGGAAATCATGATAGATCGGGGGAAATGGGATAGGCCAGTTTCTCAATGTGGATCTCTCCGAGCGATTTGAGCGAAACAATGTGAGGAAACGATTGTCGAAAAAAGAGATGTCGGGATTTTGATCCATAATGTTGAGAAATTCCTCTGGTGACTGAAGAAAGTTGCACACAAGAAATGCTAAGGTAGCTAGAGACACAGGCTCGTCTTGACTCGGCCCAATGATTGAAGAATCAGCCTCTTTCAACGCGCCACCGGCGTTCTGGAGAAAGACGAGGGTCCCTTTCTGATTGACTGGAGCGCGCATGTCTGCTAAGAGCTCCACTGGATCTGCCACGCGTCCAAGAAAGGCATTGGGACCAAGTAAGGCGCAGTAGTACGGCGTTCCCCAGGGGCTCCTCATACTGACAGACTCCGGGTCGGCAGATATCAGCCAACGGCAAACTTCGGCCATGCCCAGCGCAGCTGCGACGTGAATAGGACGGAGCGAAGGGTCGGAAACATGCGACATCAAACGCACAAGAGGTTTCGTCGAAAAGTTCGGGGATGTAGGGTCAAATCGTTCTGGCCACTGTTGGCGCGCGTATTCGAGAACCCAATTCTCGAAGTTCCCCGACTTTAATTTTGGAGAGAAAAGGTGCTTGAAATCGGCTTGAAAGGCAAACTGTGCCGTTTCGGGAGTTATGATCTCGTCTCGACGAATGCTTCCCCAGTGCTTCTCGACAATCTCTGGTAGTCTGAGCGCGTACTTGCCATAGGATGGCCGTTCCACATCTCTCTCGGCCAGCTTCGCCTTGTAAACGTAGTAGTCACCGGGTTTGGCCAGCTGGACATCGGGGCCGCAAATCTGCTCGACGCATGCCAGAGCATCATCGTAGAAGTCCTCATATTGAAGGGCATCATTCGATGTAGACAGCGTAGGCTGAGGCTGTTGTTCTGCGACAGATGAAGAGCCAATGGTGGATAAGCAGAGCTCAAAATCCAGGTGGTGGTCGGTAGCTGCAGCTGTTCTGAGGCCGCTTAAAATGGCGCGAAGCTTGACGAGGATTTTTTCGTCAATATTTCCCCCTTGAGTCGCCTGAGATAAGTCGTTCAAAATGCCATTCAACGTGTCGAGCAGGTTGCGACCAGGTTTGGGTCCGTCGACTAGAAAGTCCAGCTCTCGCATGCGGAGCTCCTCAATGAGCAATGCTAGGCTCTGCGTGGCACCGACAAGTAGCCTGAGAGTAGTGACGACATCTCGAAGCGGCTGCGAGTCGTCGTTCACGGCATTTCGGCGAAGCGAGACGTACACCGACATGGTCTTCGCGTGGACCTCCTCCAGAGCCTTGGCCCAATCTCTCTCGGGGCTAGCGTCCATGCTGGCGGCGGCGACGGACACCCGTCGGCGAGCCTAGATGGGTACTCTGGCTCGGACTCTGTGATTGCGAAGGGCATTCGATACCATTCGGAGGCCTGGGTGGTGGGGGATTGAGGCCAGTTGAGATGGCGATGAAGGGTATGGCGAGGGTGGGTGAGTACGTGGAAGGAAGGAGGACGTCGGGTCTCGTCGTCGGTGGACGGGTCGGAAAGTTCAGGTTCCGCCCCCGGAGGGCAATCGCGCGCTTCCATTTCCAGGCGGCGACTGGCAACGATAGGGACCACTTTCAGGGGCATGATACAGCGAGACTTCGCCTGACTTCAGTGGTTGGTTACACAGCTTATAGGTTACGTAAGGCGGCATCGCTGGAGCTTGGGCCTCCTGACATTACCTACATTTTTGTGGTCTGGAAGGACGGAGGTCAAGGTTTTGCAGTTGTCTTGAGTATTTGAAGATACTCTCAAAATAGAACAGAATATTGTCAATTTGCATTAAATTTTGCATTGAGTCTGCTGTGAAATAGGCTCTCAAGACTCAAAATATAGCCAGTTAATTGTGAGTTTATTCTACTGGAAGACTTGCAGACAAGGGCCTCACATTTTATGTACTTTCCCATCGATGGTGTGTAGGGAAAACATTGGCTTACTCTAGGAATGGAATGTATTTTACACGGCATGCCCAAGCAAGCTGCAACCACTTCTTCAAGTGTTCAGACCCAATCGACCCTGTTATGCCGAATCTTTCAAGATGCAGAAGGCACGAGCGTTTCCGCACTACGACATCATCTTCATCACTTTACAGATAGCACGGGTCGCCGATAGAAGGATGTCCGGATCGCCAAGGTAGCCATCGGCGCTATGGGGAGGATTTCCCAGAGGCTTGTTCTTAAGACTACCTAATGAAAGATGCTGTCGAGACTGAAGTCCTTTGTCTTGCAAAGGGAAAATTTTTACATGCATACGGGGTTAACATTAATTCAGCTAGCATCTTTCACCCACCGTATGTTTATTTAATTTCGTAATATAAAATATAGATCTTCAGACCGGAGCAAGCTTGGGCTTAGCGGCGGCGGATACACTTGAAGCTGTCAACTCCGGCAGATGTGAATGAAGGTCAATGACATTGTTGTGAATGGTCTCGTGAGGTGTATTGAGGGAGAACGTGCTTCGTTAAGGCCCGGGCTGGTGGCATGGCGGCACAGCGATGGTCAGTTCCCGGTCCTCAGTGATGGGGAGCTTTTGTTAGGTTCCGGGGCTGAATGAGCACTCTGTGATCTGAGCTCATGTCCGGGAGCAGAAACGAGTGTAAACTGGTGGTTCGTGGCCTACAGGTTTGAATGAGATGTGGTTGCCATGTTTTGGTTCCACGGAGTATCCTCCGCGGAACTATGTTACTAATGAGTGGCTCTTGAATGACGAGCCAATGTATATCTAGTGACCACTGCGAGTCCACGGTAACGAAAAGGGCATGATTCCACGATCAATGATCGAATACATCCGCCTCCGGTCCCCGTTCTCCATCTCAAGCGTGGCGGATGCAGCATCCAGCCATGCCTTGCATACAAGATGCCCAGCCCTGGATCTTTCCCCCAAGGATGGGACTACTAGTCAGGACTCAGGAGCACGCAGTCTCGCACAATATCCACTGATTGACGCAGGGGTTCCCCACAATCTCACCGGTGCCAGGCGGTGGATGATGGGCGCATTCAAGCCCTGTCTGTAGTGACTGATGCTCAGCCAGTACCTACCTAAAGGATTAAACTTTGTGACAGAAGTGCTTTTTTTGCATTTCTGAAATGTGTCATTTCGTGTCTCGACGCAAACAGACAAGACATCAACGGCTCAACGGCGGGCGTTGCACAGAGATGGGCGTGGTGTCTACCGGTGAGGCTTGACGGATGAGAAAGAAAGAATGTTTGAGGCGTTGGCAGGAAGGTCCAGCCCTGCGCCTGCGCCCTACGAGGACAGTGTGGCTTGCCATGTGTGGCGGGGATTCTGGACTGTGCCTCGCCTCCCCCAATTTTCTCCCCTCGTCACCACCAGTTGTCCAACACCACCAACACCACCACACCAACAATCACCCCGATAGCCATTTGACTGCACAGTGGAAAAAGGCACCGAAAAAAAGACGTCTAGTGCGGTTACACAGACCGCCGCCTCTTTCGTCCGAACCTGGCTTCCCGTCTTCCTGCAGCTACGATCCCTGCAAGCATCGTCTGATCGTATCTCCCGCCCGGACCAGACGAATGATCCTCATCTTCCATTCTTTCCCAAAATCGCCGTCTTCGTCGATATCGCCAGCATGGACCTCTCGCCAGACTTCCATCAGAGAAGGCCGGACTGTTCGTCGATCGCCTTACACCTGAAGACGGCCCAAAAATCAGCGAGGCAGTCAGCCGGGAGGACCAAGACCTGATACACCCCGGGCCCAAAAGCCAAACGCACAGCCGTCCCTAGCTCTTGTATTCTTTTTGGCGCGTCGTCTACGTCTTCGTCTTCGTCTCCCGTCCCCCCATCCTGGAGCTCCTCGTTCGAAGCGACCACCGTTCTGTTCTAGTCGCGACGGTCACCGGGCCACACCACCACCAATTACCCGCACCACCACGAACTATGAAGGCCATCTCGGAGTCACCTCGCAACCAAATGGAGCCGTCTCGCGGGTACCGTTGTCTCCCGGCCGAGAGTGACGCCGCCCCCAACAACCAGGCTATTCCGTGATGGGTTCCAGCCGTTCGTCTCCAAGAAGCGAAATGTCCCATTGCATCTGCGACATGTCGATGGCAGCCGAAACATTCATTATGCTGAAACGCCGGCACGGGATCCCGCCCTATTCCCATCCGCCTGGCCAAATCAATCCCCCCGTCCGCGTGTCCGTACGGTCCTCGGAACGGATGCTGTCAGGGAAAATCCCAATACCGCCTGCATGACCTGCCCTGTTTTCACCATGCCCGCCTCGTCGCCTGTTGACCGCCGCTTTCTGCGCGTCGCCATAGTCGCACCCACACAGGCTCTTGTACCATTGTGCCTACCGGCTGCAGCATGCGACATTCCACCGCCGCCATCGCCGCCACCGGCCAAAGCGTCGCAACGGCGTCAAACCCCTTCATATCAAGCCCACGACAGGGACAGGCGTCCCAACCAGGCGGTCTGGGTGTGTCGACCACGCTCGAAATAGGGCCCCGTGCTACTCCATCGTCACGCAATGGCGGGAGATCGCCTACCATGTGGCCCAAAATTCCCTGGTCAACCCTGCTCGTCTCGGTCGTCCTCGCTGCTCTCCGTCATCCCCGCCAGACTTCAGATGGCATGGTTGCCAATCCCTCTGTTTATCTTAGCGCCAACACAAAGCACTCGTCCCAAAAAGAGGCCCGGGATACCGACTTCTCGACGCCGCCACCATCAGCTCGACGAACCAACCATGCCGCACGGCCTATTGCTTTTTTTACCACACGCAGCTGGCAATAGCAACACCCCTGGTGCCGAAGCCTGGAACGACAGACCGATGCTTAGCCTGGCCCTTGAATCGACGAGGCAGGCAATGCGTCCCCGTTCCTACCTGCACCTGGCCTGCCGACATGCCATTGATCGACGCTTCTCGCGCCTCATACCGGCATACTGCGAGCGTTCATGCATCTCCCGAGATCAACGTTCACTGTGGGAAATGCCCAGGGCCGCTGAGCGGACGCCGTCTGTCGTGTCCGTTTGTTCCTGGGCAAGCTACGGGGCACAGCGTGCCCGACTTTCCCCCGCAAGTTCGTGGCGTCGGCCTAAGACATCCTACTTGCCATGGCGTTTGACAAGCCTGCCACAACACCAAAGAGAAGTCTACCTGTGCGAGTCAGGATCTGCCCACTGCTGCCTCTTCTATAAGCATCTGGGACCGCCGTCTTTTCCATCTCCAGAGGAACAACCCCTCTTGCTCCGTGGTGGCATGTGGTATCGGCGTCCGTCACTCTGTTTCTTTACTCAAGGTATGATGCAACGGTAGCCTTTGTCCAACGTCTGATTTTGATCTACTTGGAAACCAATCTTCTTTAATCCCTTCTTCTTTTCTTCTTTTCTTTTCCTTCTTTCGGCCCAGCCTGCCAGACGGCTATTCCAATCACTACACACTCATTTACAGACGCTCATTACTATCAAATCACAGCAACAACATGTCTTCTATGTCGAGGAGATCACCGGTGACGCCACCGTACGACAATGATTACAACCACAGCCCGAAGGGCCTGATGGACCCGAACATGAAGATTACCCCGCCGCCCTCTTCGTGTTTACCAGTCCCTACCATGACTTTCTCACCGCCGGCGACCCCCCGTAGTGTCCGACCGAGCAAGATGTCCCTCCGTTTGAGAAGCAACTCCGGCTTGACATTACATACAAACGAGGACGCTTTCCGCCGCTACACCGACTACAACCCCGATGGCTCCCCGAGATCACCGACGTTCGGCCCGGGCACGTGGACAAGCCTCGACAGTGTCTCCACGAGTTTGCGCCGGAGCTTTGGACCACCCGTCATGGAAGCGGAGCCGACCGAGACACTGCCCATCCCTGACTTCTTGGGCCGTGAAGTTTTCCAGATGATTCTCGGCAATGTGCAGACGTCACAACGATTTTTTCACTTCGCCTCAAGCCGCGGATCCGGTGCCGATATCGAGTTCCTTCTCCGAGTACAGGAGTATTCCCGTTGCTTGGCGCAGTTTGGGAAGCAAGCTTCATCAATGCCGACGCCTGCCAACCTGCCATCCACCGTCAGCAAATCACTAAATGCAGACATGAAGCAACTTACTGGATGCGTGTTGCCCGGCCTCGACTCGCTCTTTGGAGAATCCAAGCGCTGTGTGGAACAGAGGGTTGCGCGCTCCATTTTCCCTGCTTATGTCAAGCACCAGTTGGCTCTCTGCACCTCAGCTTCGTTGTCGGGCACCCGTGGCCCCAAGTATCCCGGCCTTGGCGAGTCTTTCTGTCTCACCGATGCGTTGAATCCCGAGAATCCTATCGTCGCCGCATCGAACGCCTTTGTTTCGCTCACCGGCTTTTCCAAGATTGAGGCTCTGCCACGAAACTGCAGGTTCCTTCAAGGTGGCCTTACCGACCAGGACACCATCAAAAGAATTCGCGAGGCTGTGGTGCAAGAGGAGGAATCACTAGAACTAATCCTCAACTATCGCCGCGACGGAACCCCTTTCTGGAACTTGCTCTTCACCTGCCCACTCACAGATTCCTCTGGAAAGGTCCGCTACTACCTCGGAGGACAGGTTGACGTTTCAGACCATGTCACCGGCTACAAGGACCTCGCTCGGGTCCTCAACTTTGGTCCGGCGCTGGACGAAACCCCGAAAGACGACAACTCGGGTCGGGAATCTCGAAGCAGCCGGAGGATGAGCCGAACGAGCAGCCGTGACCGCAAGACGGAACGTCGGACAAGCCTCCGCAATAGGGATAGTCTCCACAACAAAGGACCCAAGAAAAGCCTCTTTCAACCATTCCGCAAGCATGCCACGCACAACAACGGCGGCAACAACAACCAGGAAAACGCGTCACCGTCGCAGGGAGTGGGGCTCGGACTCGAGCAACTCCTTACCGTTGGCTCAGAAGAACGCCTCTCTCTTGGCTCTCAAGTCGAAACCGTTTACGAGGCGTACAGCCGCTTTATTGTTCTTCAAAACACGGAGGGTCCGTCTGGATTCCCGCCACGCTCGTCGTCATTGCCAGCCGATCCGAGCAAGCGCAAAGCGCCTCAATTGAGCGTCGCTTACTGCTCTGCCGCGGCACTCGATGTCCTCGGTCTGGGGCTTGTTGCTGACAGCATCACGCACCGGGACATTTTCACAGTGCTGTCCGAGCTGGCTGACTCACCGTCCGTCACGAAGAGTTTCAAGAACACGGTGCGAGAGCGCGTGATCCGGGACGGCAAGGCCGCCACGTTGGACGTTATGCTGGGAGGCGGGTACCTCGCCCGCAAGGGCAGTCTCATTGGTCTTGGCGGTGGGAGGTCCTCGAAGGACGACTCCGACGGAAGCTCGAAGAAGCCCGGGCGGCCCGTCAGCAGGTCTGGGTTCGCAAGTCTCGTCGGCGAGGCCGGAAAGATGGAGAAGCTCACTACATATTGGACCCCATTGAAAAACGTCGAGGAGAAGGTTGAATGGATTGTACTCATCATCACGCCCATGAAATGAGGCATGCACACCCTATTTTATATGTAATAATAATGTATATAACGCAACGGAAAGATGGAGGGATCAAGTAGGAAGCGGGACGAAGGTTTAGATAGATACCACCGAAACACCTCGGCCCCGGCGACGGTCAAATATATCAAACATGACAATCGCACCCGGTCTCTACTGATCGTCTCTGAAATGATGATAGTCTCGGCTCCTTCTTGTCTCATGGCAGTTCTTCACGCATGACGCAACGAAACATTAGAAGGCATCGAGTCTTGGGCTATGTATGGCTCGAGGCTTACCTCCTGAAGCTCAGCGTTTGTTGTGTTTCCTATTTGACCTCGAGATTAGCTGTCTGAAAGCAAAGGCTAATCACACAGCGCATTTACACCCTCTTTGTCGCCGTCCAGAATTGCGTTACTACCTACCCATCCCATCAGCAAAGATCCCTATTCCTCGTAGGGAAACAGCAAGTGCTCACCATACGTGAACTTGAGCATCGTGTCCGGCTGATCAGCCTACAGGCTGTCGACGCCCCTCCTCGATGCGTGGTCTACGTTGGATCCGAGTAGATCTGCCAGCTGGAGGACTTCATCGGCGGAGAGCTGGAGAGCGGTGTGGGTGCCTCATTTCAGCGCTGTGTGCGCAACGTCAGCTGGAGCTTCGGCTGTGACGCCGATGACAAGAGAAGTATCAGATCCCGGCGATCCGAGGAAGATAGAGGGATAGTTAACATACATCCAAGGTTAACCCAGGCCCCACTGGGCTTCGGCAGCCGATGTATGTTACTCCGAAAGCCAATCACGTTGTCGGATATATCGATGATGAAGAAGAGTGTGGCGACGGTGTCGAACTGGGTGTCCGCCGGGAACATTTCGAAGAAGTCGCCCTCGGTGAGCTTGACGGCCTTGTTCGGCCAGTGATCCGGCACCATCACGGCGGAGTAGCGCGAGGAGGGGTTGGCTTGGTGAGTCCATTTGGTCACGAAGGGGTGCAGAGTGTGCTGGTGGAGGGAGCCCGTGTGGTTTGGGAGGTGGTAGGCGAGGATGGGGCAGCAGTCTAGCTCGTTGGCTGTGATGTCGTATCATGCGCCGGATGTGAGGAATTTGTGAGCAATTAGAGACTGACGCAGCCATTGATAGAAGATTGGGCGTACCTAGATCAGACATGTCGCTTGCAAGCCTGCCCATACCGCCTGGTGAAGGCTAGTTTGATCACGAGGTAAGATGTCGCGAGTGTTAGCTTTCCAGCTTGAAGATGCTGCTATGTATCACCCCTTTGGGGCTGAGATGTCGGGATGTTTTGTCAACTTTCTTGGGGCGCCCCTCGACGTATCTGTGGATATCTTGGGGATTGATAAGAACTGTTAGCATAACATTATTAAGATTCGTTCTATCAGCACGCCAAATACCATTACAGTTCCTTTTGATGCATGAGAGGTGTACATGTAATGAAAAGGCTGCATGTTCAGGTTGAGGACTCAGGCCGTGAGACTTAAATTTGGCTCCGAGATGATTCCAGGACGCCGGACGTCAGAGTCTCACTCATACTAAGGTGAACGGAATACTTGTGTTATTCCATTGAAGGGTTTCACGGGCTGTCTGAGGACCCATTATATTGATAATATTGGACTGGTCCAGCGTCCTGTATTAAACTATTAGTTACTACTAGGTTCGAGTTCCGTATTACATCAATGATGTTCTGGCTGTCATTCTGGGACCATTATACGCAGAATTCCGTTCTTTCTTGTCCAACTTCCGTAGCAGAGTTCTAAGACAGCTTCGGAGAACCGGGGCTTGGGACAACCTGTTGGTGACAAATTCATCCCCCATGACTAAGTTCGGAGGAGCGACACGATCCCGCACAGAGCATCCTCGCCACGAGGGCAGACGACTTTTCAAAGCCTTCGCGTACCAATTAAACAGACCTTAGTGATCGCAGACTAATTCTGCTACTTTAGCACCAAAGAAAGAAATCGACAGCTTGCCTAGACGGTAGGTCTGGTTGAAAGGACTGTTCTTGCTGGACAAGATAGCAGCTGGCGATTTATGTGGACACATATTGCTCGTTGTCATAGCTTACAACCGAATCTCAAAGGATCGATGCGTTGCCCGCAGCTACAGACGGGCCTCGGTCCAAAAAAGTCGTGGCATCGAAGTTTCGGATGTCTAATTTTCAAGTGTATGGTCGACATTAACTAATAACTCCTTCGCTTTGCATGTAACCTTCCTAATCGACTTCCCTCGCTCGGTTCACAAGAAACACAAGAGAGTCCTTACGCAAAAGGTGGTTTGCCTCGGGAGGAGGCTAATGACATAAGAATAACATCACTTTTAGCACGCGCAGCTGCAACGGATCAACGTCTCACAGACAGACGTAATCTGGAGAAAAGGAGGGTGTTATGGCGTCTCAACATTGTCGTTGAGATCTTGAAACGTAGCAACATGATCGAAAAGGACAAGACCAAGAGTTGCACCGCAGCTCGACACAGGCATACACAGCAAATTTACATAAGATGAGAGCAATTACGAGCTTATCACAGCTGACCCTCCCCGGGGTGCCAAAGTTTTCTCGTAATAGCGAGGAATTTCCCCGTCTATCGAGTGCAGGGAAAGTAGAGGGAGGGGACAGAGCGCGACCCAAGTGTCAACGATCACGGGGAAATACCCTCCCAGCCACGCATCTTACAGCTAGATTGCGGGGATCGTGTGAGATCCGGGGCAAGTAGGATAGGGGTTTACAAAGCAGCAACACTTTTACGAGAAACCATGCGACTTTCTGCAGACACGTGTATCTACATTGCAACGCTGAACATGGAACGTTGCGTCGGCCGATCAGCGTTCCCCGCCGGACTTCTGCACCCCAAGCGTTCGCTCGAAAGTCTATCTGCAAAAGAAAGGCTGTGAGGTTCTAGAAGACGGCCGGCGCAGGACGGGCAGAATGTGATGGGAAACCAGAAAACCACCCGCACCACCGGCAGTGCGCAAGTTTGGCCCAACCCAAGACCGGCGGTCGGGACCGCAACGCGCATGACGGTGGGACGGGAACCACGCGGGGAAAAAGGGCCGAAAATTTTGAAAGGGGAAATTGGGGCACAAAAACCAACTGGGACGTCAACATTAGTAAAAGTAGTGCCGAGTGGATATTATAGCGTAAACATTAGCCAACTGGTGGACCTGCAACCGCAATGCGCACCTGAAAAGTTTTATGAGGCGTATTTGACAGTTTTTTTTCTCATGGTCAATGCTGTGGTCAATGCTGCATTGGCATTTTTTGGGGGACTTTTGGATCAGGCGATTGACTTTTTGGAAAAGTTGGGGTAGCTCATGGTAGCTTTGAGTCAACAGGGACTCAACAAGAAATCATCAACTGGTGACGAAGCCATGTACAGCAGCCAAGTCCGAGACCGCAGATGCAGCAACTCACGAATAACCTGATGATGGCCTCACTTTATGAAGCTGACCAAGCTTTCAGTTTCCACGAGAGAAGTTGCGGAAGGCTTCCGTTGGAACATGAGGCTCCAGTTCCTGGCAGACAGAGGGTCCAGGTCGTCAAATCGCCACGCCGAGTGGGCCGGACTGGAGTTGCGGGACCGAGTCAGTGCAGGCGCAAAGGGCCGTTTGCAGCGCTCATCCCGCCCGCGCGCCCACCCCCCGTCCGTGAAGGTCCTCAGTCTCTGTCTCTGGCGCGTGTGAGGAGCAGAAAACGTGGACCGGACGCGCCGAGATCGCCTCGGCAGATGCCTCGTATGACATGTTGCCTCGTTGCTTTTTCAGCGAGAGAGGCCGATCGCGGCGCGCGTGGTGGATTATATCAAGAATCTGCAGTCCTGGATTCGGGGTGGGAGTCATAGGAAAGGGTTTCCGGTGGAATTGGTTCTTCTTGGCTTAATAGCGGTTTCCCCAGACGTCCGTGGTTTCTTTTTCCCTTTCCTCTGACCACACCTCGTGAATCTCTTCCCTCTTGCCAAGACAGAGTCAACGGATCACTCGACTTTTGTGACGTGGGAACAGGTGTCAGTCAACAGCAACCCGGACGGCCGACAAGACTCTTCGAAACCTTAATATCAACCAGCGAGCTATCCAGGCTCTCGCAACCTAGAAGGCGCAATCATGGGCAACGCGACGGAAGTCAGCAGCAACCCTGAGATGGAACAGACGACGAAGAAGGATGTGGGAAACAACGACGCCGCGCCGGCCTACGCGCCCCCGGCGGAGGACAACAGTGTGCTCGCCGGCGAGGATGGTGAGCTTATCGACTACAAGACCCTCACCTGGTGGTATGTTGAGACCGAAAAATGGACCAAGTCGCAGCAGTTCTGAGCATCATGGCTGACTTTTGATCACAGGCAAGGTGGCATCGTCCTGATTGCCGAAACCGTCTCGCTCGGCATTCTGTCTCTGCCCTCCGTTCTGGCGACCGTCGGTCTCGTGCCGGGCATCATCCTCATCCTCGTCATGAGCTTCCTCTCAACGTATTCCGGTCTGGTCTTGGCCGAGTTCCGCAAGGAATATCCCTTCGTGCAGAACTTTGGCGACGCCGTCGAGGTTATCGGCAAGTCTATCGGTATGGGCCGCGTGTTCCAGGAGGTCTTTGGCTGGGCGCAGGTCATCTTCCAGGTTTTCGTTATGGGCAGCCATCTGTTGACCTGGACCATCTGCCTCAACACCCTGACCAACTCGTCCACTTGCACCATCGTATGGGCCGTCGTCGGTCTGGCCGTCTTTGCCGTCCTCAACTTCCCGAGAACGCTCAAGTACACCAGCTGGATGTCCATGGCTTGTGAGTCTATTCCCCGTCGCATTCTGTGTCGCGCAAGAACAGTTCTTGCTAACAGGAATTAGCCTGCGTTTCCATCACTCTGGCCATGTTGATTACTCTTGGAGACGTCGCCGCCGAGCGCCCCATCGGAACAGGAAGCATCGAAGTCACCCGCCAGCTCGGCTTCACCGGTGCTTTCCTCGCCGTGACCAACATCGCCATCGCTTTCTGTAAGTCACCAACCCAAGCTTCGTCGCAACGCGCCAGACAGCATGCTAACAGCCATCTCACAGCCTCCCACTCCTGCTTCTTCTCCGTTATTGGCGAGTTCAAGAAGCCCGAGGACTGGCCCAAGGCCCTCGCCCTCCTCCAGATCGCCGACACGACCCTGTACCTCCTCGCCGCCATCGTCATCTACGTCTTCGTCGGCCCGGACGTGCCCTCGCCCGCCCTCTCAGCCGCCGGCTCCAAGACCATGCGCAAGGCCATCTGGGGCATCGCCATCCCGACCATCGTCATCGCCGGCGTCATCTACGGCCACGTCGCCGCCAAGTACATCTTCTCGCGCATGTTCCGCAACACCAAGCACATGATCCGCCGCACCAAGATCTCCACCATCGCCTGGATCGGCATCGTCGTGTGCATCTGGGCCCTCTCCATGGTCATCGCCGAGTCCATCCCCGTCTTCAACTCGCTGCTGGGCCTCATCTGCGCGCTCTTCGCCTCGTGGTTCTCGTACGGCCTGCCCGGCATCTTCTGGCTGTGGATGCACTACGGCAACTGGTTCAAGGACGGCAAGCAGACGTGCAAGTTCGCTGCCAACGTGCTGCTCTTCCTCACGGGCTTCCTCATCTGCGTGCTTGGCCTGTGGGCGTCCATTGAGGCTATCGCGACCGAGTCGCTGACGAAGCCGTGGACGTGCGCATCTAATGCTGCGGCGTAACGGGTGCGCGCTGTGTCAGTAATGTCATTAGAAACTACTTAAATGTTAATATTGGGTTTATGTCCAAAGACGCTGTCTTTTTGTGATGATTGCTTGTTTGAATGTGATGCTCAATGCCTTCTTGGAGATCATCTTATTCTGCTGGACGTATGACTCGCGACCATTTGGTTGGAGAACAACTCCAATTCAATCACGTGACCAAGCAATCCCATGGTCGGTATCTCATCATGCCGAGCGCCGATAGCGATGTGTACATATCTTATCTGGTAATCTTGGTGAGATTGTTCTGGAACATTTCGACTTTTCTTCGTCACGAAACATCGCAAGACTCTCCCAAATGGCGGTCACTGAATCAACCAAGAGGCCACAGGTGGTCGGAGCCCTGGCCTGTCAACGGAACTCATATCTGAAGACGTTAGAGGCAGAGATCATCTCGTGCGAGAAGCGCCCCCCGCCTGTTGCCAAGAAGAATGGAGGCAAAGACAAGTCGAAGGAATCCAATGGCGTTGACAAGTCTGATATGTGGCTGATCGAGTTTGAAGATTCGGTGCTCTTCCCAGAAGGTTGAGGTCCTTCGTTGTGTTATTGTGTCTTGAGGCTAATGAAATGACGAACGCAGGTGGAGGTCAACCCTCAGATCACGGCACCATCACTCTGCTCTCGGGTGACTCAGAGACTCCTATCCCGATAGAATTCGTAGAAAGAGTCGGCTTGCGCTGTGTATATCATTCTCCGCAGCCCTTGTCCCCAGGCGACCTCGTTCGTCAAGAGGTCGACTTCCAGCGCCGATGGGACCACATGCAACAGCACACCGGACAGCATCTCCTTTCAGCCGTCATGGACACCCACGAGAATCTCAACACGCTCGGCTGGGGAATGGGCAAGAGCGGCGCGATGAACTACGTCGACCTGCCGCGCAAACCCACAGACGCCGAGCTGCAAGCCATCCAGGCTCGATGCACCGAGATCATCCGGTCCAGCCTGCCCATCGCGGTTGAAACCCCTGACGACGCGAAAGTGCACAAGATGCCCGAGGACTACGATCAGAGTAAAGGCGTTGTTCGCGTGATTCGTATCGGAGACATCGACCGTAACACGTGCGTCTTCCATTTGACTCATCACTTAACGTTCGCTAACTGTGCTGCGCAGATGCTGCGGTACTCACTTGTCATCCACCTCACACATCTCACTCATCCTCGTCCATCATGGCGAATCAGTCCACGGAAAGAACTACCGCCTGTACTTCTCGGTTGGCGACCGAGCCATCAGTCTGGCCACGGCCGCCATTGGCGCGATGAGCTCTATGTCAAAACTGCTATCCTGCCCCAGCGCACCGCAGGAAGTTATCCAAACCGTGAAAAAGACGCAGGAAACCGCGTCCGAGCTGAAGAAGAGAGAGAAGAAGCTCCTGGCCGATATCGCGCAGTTCGAAGCCGAGGCGGCGAAGACGAGGATGCAGGCAAGCAAGGCCGTTTGGGTGCATCGCGGCGATGGAAACGCCGACTTTGTCAAGGGGGTCACGGTCAACGTCAAGGATGCATTGGCGGCGTCTGGCGGCTTGGTGGTTGTGGCTACTGGCGAGGACAAACAGGGCGGGCAGCTTGTCGTCTTGGGCCAGAAGACCGGCGTTGAGGCCTTGGTGCCGAAGATCAAGGAACTTGTGAAGGATGTCAAGGGAGGAGGTGCTGGGGACAAGTGGCAAGGTAAGGTCGCCGCTTGGGACAAGGGGGTGTTAGTAGCATTGAAGGAGCTGGTAGAAGGATTCTCATTCTAGAAGATGCTGTAGAAATAGACACAGCTGTTAAGTTGGCTCTCTCCATGCTGAAGTCTGACCTCATTCATCTTGATGCGTCAGGAGGAAGGTCATACAAGCTTAGCGATGTCCGGATAAAGGTCCCATCTCCGCTGGAACCCAATCGGGACCTGCCTTCTCGCCTGGCCGATAGATGCGTCATCGAGATGCGCATATACAATCGCCGGCCCCCTCTCTGTCGTCGCCATGATCTGCCCATTCGGATCGACCACCATGCTATGGCCCCAAGCCGGATACCCAGACCCGGGCTCGTACGACTGCGAACACATGGCCACATACAGCTGGTTATCAAGGGCTCTAGCGCGGGCCAGAAGTTCCCAGTGCAGAGGCCCCGTGGTGCTGTTGAACGCCGAGGGGAAAATCAACGCAAACGCCCCTTTGCGGGATGCAACTGTCGCAAACTCCGCAAACCGGATATCGTAACAGATCCCGAGTCCGATTGTGCCGTATTCCGGAAGGTCTACTGTGGTTATGGCGTTTCCCGGAGACAGTGTGTCTGACTCGCGAAAGGTCATCTTGCCCGGAAAGTCAACGTCAAAGAGATGAGCCTTGCGGTGTTTTCCGAGGAGCTCCCCACGAGGTGAGAACACGAGCGTGGTGTTGAAGATCTTTCTTGTGTCGGGCTCAAGCTCTGGTATGCTGCCACCTACGAGGTACACACCGGCGTCTTTGGCCATACCGCTTAGGGCGTGGAAGCTTGGGGATGAAGATTCCAGAGGCGGGACTGGCTGAAGGACCTCGGCATATTCTGGGAAGGATGTTGTAGAGTAGGGCGAGTTGAAGCATTCTGGGAGTACTACGATTTTGGCTCCATGGGTTGACGCCTCCAGCACGAATCGGCGGGCCTCTTGGAGGTTGAGGGCTTTATCCGAACCTGTTCGAGTCAGCTCTCCGCTTCTTGGTTCTGGGGGGAAGATTGAGATATACCACTTGCAAACTGGATACAGGCGATTTTCACTGCCTGACGCAACAGTCCTGGGCCTTCTGAGGTAGTCATTTTGAAGTCGTGTCGATCTGCGGCGACTGTATTTGAAGCTGAAGCACAAGGCAGGCCATTCAAAGACGATGCCACCTGCAGCGTACTTATATTCTTCATATACCCCAACTTTAAAATAATGGTTTGTCATGATCTCCAACATCTTGGGGTAGAATAACCCCCTCGAGATCCACAGTCCGGAACAGACAATTCGTTCTTGTTCGCGCCTTTTCTCCCGACACGGTAAAACATGTTGTTGCTTCTCGAGTTAATGTCAGGTTCACTGAAATCACCTTCAAAGATCAGGGCTTTCAACACAAGTTCTTTTTTTTATTTCTACTTGCCGTCAATTCTAGGATGAAGGTAACATCAACGGAGGTCTAGCGCTCAGCCCTAACAAACGACCGGGGTCTCCGCCAATTGATTGAGGACGATGCGATGCATGCAGGGGTTTTGCTCCACGCTGCTGCCTGGCACAGCCAGCAGTCCTACGAGAAACCATGGTCATAGAGGCAGCCCAGAGTTTGAGCTGCTTCTGTTTGAATGCGAGATGATGCATATATGACTGGAACTTTGGCTGTTTCTCAAGAAGCGCTATCATTCTTCTTCCATTCAAACCGTCTAGTTCAATCACGAGAACCTCAAGCTGACTGCGCGGCACCATGGCGACCTATCCTTATCGCCAGCTCAATTTACCTTACGAGACCCGTGTTCTTACCGTTCAGCCCGGAAAATTCGCCGACGATATAATATGCAGTCTCTCTCACGTCAACATCACATCCCCCGATGAACCATACGAGGCGCTGAGCTACTGCTGGAGTAAAGGCATAGATCGGGACCCCGGCATCGACCCTGATGACGAACTCCCGTGGGCGGTCTACGGCAAAGACGAAGACGAGAAGGTCGTCGAGGAAGGAGGACGCCTGAAATTTAAGGACCTGGTAGACCACCCGTACATGGGCGAGACCTATATTCGCATGGGCGGCAAAATGCCGGACGCACCCATCATTTGCGACGACGTGATCGTTGTTGTTGGTGGCGAGCTGTTTCGCGCTTTACGGAGACTGAGAAAGGAGGACGGGCCCCCGTTGCGGATATGGGTTGATGCTCTCTGTATCAACCAACAGGACATTTCCGAGCGCAACGAGCACGTTAAAATCATGGGCCAGGTGTACGCGGGTGCGTCGCGGACAAGAGTATGGCTCGGCGAATCGACAGAAATGGACTTCCAGGCCTTCAGGACCTTAGTGGCAATTTCGGATGTGTTTACCGATTTGTACAAAAAGGGCCTGTTTGAGAACAACTTGACTGTTGCACAGTTCCAGGGCCATTTTGAGAGCACCGCAAACTTCGAGCGGCTAGACTGGGGATTGCTGTCTGAGATGCTGAACAGGGCATGGGTACGTGTATCTTCACCGAATGGGTGGAGCTTGACAGGCAAACTGACAGCTATGCACAGTTTAAACGTACATGGATCATTCAAGAGGTAGCCAACTCCAAGAACATCAGCGTGCACCTCGGTAATCTCAGGTTTGGATGGACATTCCTATCGAGCGTAATCCGTGCGATCCAGCAGTACAAACTTCAGACCACCATTCTCGAGTGTAAGGCGCTCAAAACCATTGCCATCATGGAGGAGTTGAGAAAAGAGCGCGTCGACGAATCCGTGCCATTCTCGACCATGCCCTTGCTGGAGTTGCTGGAGGAGCTGAGGGACTTCAACGCGACCATACCGAGCGATAAGATTTACGGCGTCCTGGGTATAACGGAGCGGAAAGACGAATTTGTGGTCGACTACGCCCAATCAGCGGAGAAGCTCTTCACAGACTTTGCTGTGAGGGAGTTGCGGGCCGGACATATGGATGTTCTAACGCACTGCGTCGACTCAACCAAGCCGACCACGTTGAGACTGCCTTCATGGGTTCCGGACTGGACGTGCCCTGGGTGGACCGAGCCCCTCAGAATAAGAGGCTTGCAAATGAAAGCTTCTGGAAACACCAAGCCCGAGCTTTTCATCGAGGAAGATGGCACGATTCTCTGCATCAGAGGGAGAATTCTTGACAAGGTAGCTGCTATTGAGATGAAGCGTCGTATCCTGCCCCCAAAGCAGGCAGGGCCAATGGACCCTGCCGACGATGAGGACGGTGATTGGGGCGAATTCGAAATGTCACAATACGGCGGGCCAATTCTCGATGCTGAGCCTGCACCGAGCTTCTCCGCTCGGCTCCCAGCGGACAAGGTCTTAAAATCCATTTCCAGACGTTCAAGAAATGACGGGGAAACGGATCTTTCCCAGGGCCAGGAAGACACGTCTGAAGTAATCACCAAACAGAATGAAAAAAGAACTCCCAAGGATGCTCGATACCGGTACATGAAGATCATTGAGAAAACGAAGGAAGATGCGAAAACTTGGCATCTAGGTGTTGTCGACGTTGCATTTCCGGACAAGAAAGTCACGCCAAAAACGTGGGAGAATCTCTGGAGAACATTCATGTACAACCGCACTCGAGAGAATGAACGCCCGGGCGCTGAATGCGCCACCGGCTTTGATGTCTACTTGAAGACAATGACTCACCTGGGGAGACCAGAGGCGATACTTCAAGGGCTCGTGGCAGATCAGGTCGACAACCACGGGTTATCTTTACGCGACGCCGACTCGTACTACTTGCAGCAGAAGGAAAACCTTGAGCGGGTCGCCGGGGCGAATGCCAAGTGGAACTTGAACAGACGCTTCTTCCGTTCCGATGCAGGAAGGTTTGGATGGTGCGTCGATGGAACGCAACCTGGAGATATCGTTGCCCTATTTCATGGATGCGACTCCGTCTTTACACTTCGAGAAGCTGCGAACGGAAGGTGGCGCATCATAGGTGACTGCTACATTCATGATCTTATGGATGGCGAAGGCGTGGGGTCAGACTTTGAAGAGACAGAATTGCAAATTGTTTGATTGTGGAAAATATAAAACACATATTAACTCCTGTACGCCTGCTTCGCCCGTTGCCATCAAATCAACTTTCCATGACTCGAACGATTATTAACGAATAACATATTTCGCTGTAGCCTTTATAGCGCGAGAACTGAACCCAACTCTAAATGCAATTGCGCCTTCAGGAACAACCCAGTTCTGAGACCCAACGTCCCAGTAACTAAGATCTCTGCGCAGAAGTTCAAATTCAACAGTTGCTGACTCCTTCGGTTCCAAGAAAACCTTTTCAAAACCTCGAAGAACTTGTACGGGGGTGCCTTCTGGGACCGTATCTTGAGGCAAGGACACATAAAGCTGGGGTACGGTCGAGCCAGCAACGTGCCCCGTATTCGTGACACGGGCGCTAAGGCGTATTATAGGTTCCCAGAGGTCCGGGTTCCCGCCTGGGGTATTAGGTGTAGATGGGTCTGGTGTAGCAGAAACGCTCTGAACAAGTTGCTTGATCTTCAAAGACGATTGTAATTCGAATGTGGTGTAACTCAACCCGAAGCCGAACTCGTAAAGTGGATCGATGCTTTTGGAGTCTAGATGCCGATAATCTATGAACAGTCCTTCCGTAAAGTCGGCTTGCCACACAGTGGGCGAAGATATCTCGGCCTCAGTAAGGTTGACGACCGGGATGTTTGTGTCATTCGGGTTGGCGGCGATTGAATACGGCAGCTTGCCAGAAGGATTAACCTTCCCCCAGAGAACGTCGACGATGGAGTTGCCGGATTCCTGTCCTGGAAGATGGGCTGCAAGGATGGCCGTGACGTTGGGGTTATTGGCCCATGGAAAGCTGTTGATGCCAGCTGAGTGTGTCACGACAACTGTGTTTGGGCATCGCCGAGCAACATTCTCAACTACCAGTGTGGAGTTCCAATCGGCCTCCATGTTTGTCCTGTCGTAACCCTCAGAAGCAAACGTGTTGAGGAACACGAGACAGATATCTGGGATAGGGTACAAGCTGCTGAAGTCGCCTGCCCCTAGAATCTTGTTGTTCAGGATGTACTGCACCCGCGCGCCGCTCCCACGAGCATGGGCCTTAATCGCTTCGAGAGGCGAGACCAGATATGTGTGCCGACCAGTCCCAGAACCGCCGCCGATTGTGAGTGTGCCTATCTCAAACCCGGCGCCAAAGACAAGCCCGTCGGCAGGGTCTGCCGCATCGTTGCCGAAGACGCCAATGTTGGAGGGTTGCTTCAATGGAAGGGTGCCGTTGACGTTCTTGAGCAAGACAGTGGCTTCGGCACCGAGTTTGCGAATAATCTTGGAGTGATCGCGTCTGACATCGCGGCTCGGTGGCGGTCCAAATGGGATCAAGTGAAGAAGATTCGATTGCGCTGCGATGGTGAAGATGATGGATGGATCGACCGTCGGGTAGTCTGCGCTGTCCTGACCAAACAGATAGTACTGTGTCATGATGCGTTGAATCATCTCATCGAGACGGTCCTCAGTGACAGAACCGTCGTTGATCATCTTCGTGATGTTGGGTCCCCAGTAGGTCTCGCCCGTAAAAGTCTCGGCTTGGCCGATCGGTCCTGGCATGTTCATATCCAAGCCACCATTAATCGATTCTGGCCCCGAGTGAGTCGCGTACCAATCGCTCTGCACATATCCTTTGAAGGCGAGTTCATCCTTGAGAATTCCGTTGAGAAGGTCAGAGTTCTCACAGGCGTAGGTCTGGTTGAGCCTGTTATAACTGCACATAACTGTAGCAACGCCCGCGCGGATAGAGTCGGCAAATGGCCACAGATACAGCTCATGCAAGGTGCGGTCGTCGATGTTGGAAGAGATCGCTGCGATTTCGGTGCCGTTGTCCAACCAGGAATTAGTCCGTTGAGTTTCTTGTTCGTTACCGATGAAATGTTTTGCGCACGCCTGCACGCCAGCATCTTGCATGCCTTTGATGGTGAGACTCATAGCAACTCCGGTGAGGTACGGATCGACAGAAAAGCCCTCCCAATTGCGTCCACCGAGTTGGTTCCGGCCCAGCGGTCCAGCCACTGGTCTAAGTCAAATGTTAGCGCCCTGGTATTCGCCATGGAAAGGCTGCAAAACTCACCCAAGTCCAACGTGGACGCCCTTGTCCCGAAACTCCTCACCCAACGCCTTTCCACGTTTGTAAATTAGATCCTTGTCCCAGCTAGCGGCCGTTGTCAGGCCGGCCGGGAACACGCTAACGAGATCGGCGCGGTCCAGCGCCGTGGGGCCATCGAGCAGGCAGAGGCCGCGAAAGCCGACGCGCTCGATCGGCGGGATGTTACCGATGCAGCCGCCGACCTCAAGACCGATACGACCAGTAACCATTCGAGTCTTTTCGGTAAGGTTGAGACGCGCCGTAAAAGCTGCGGCCTTGGAGGCCGCCGAATCCCAGTTCCGGACGGGTGAAGGTGAAGCAGGGGATTGCGGTGGTTGGGGGGCTGGCCAGCGCCCGCTGCCGGCGCCGTATTGCCTGCTGGCATACCAACCCGAGATTAGGATGAGGCCCGTGAGGTACAACACGGCTCTGATCCATGATTGGCGACAGCGGCTCGTACATTGTGGCGGAGGGGAGTTGACAAATCGCTGTTTCGCGGGATGGTAATGGTGCGGCTGCTGCTGCTGCAGGATGTGCTCTTGGCTGCTGTGGCTGGCTTCCTTGGTGCTGCTGGCGAGGTCGCTAGTGGTGATTTGGCTCTCATCGGGCATCATGTCGGTCGAGAAGCTGCAGGAATGGCCATTCAAAAGGAAAGAGATCTTCTCGTCTTCGGCAGCTCGGGGACGCAGCGCATTGATGTGCGTTGGCTCTCGGACGTTCGAGTCCATGGCGGCGGGTTCGCTTCTTGTCATGTCGTTCGTCACTGTCAACGTGGGTGCACAGTCTGGCGATGCTTTAACTCGTGGATTGGACAGAGCGGCACACCCGGGCGAAAGAGAGATCAAGTTTCAAGAATCTGGGGTAGAAGGCCAGTTGACGTGGGCGCTTTCTTTGGGGCACTGAGAGCCCGTGAGCTCGTCTCCGCCTGGTCCAGATAGGTGACCGTGTTCTTCGGCAGTGGAGGTGTTCAAGCGATGGAAAGTGAAGGTTTGCGGAAGGAAAAGAAGTTTGAGAAAAATGGGAGAAAAGCAATGGCTTGAAGGACCGAACTCGGGGGGAACGCCGTAGGGCGGACAGTCATTGCGTGACACTCGACTTACCTGACTTGCCTGTTTGGGGAATATGTTGGAGAAGCTCCCCTCAATGTGCCTGGTTCCTGAAGCGTTTTCGCTCTGAATGCCGGCGAATAGACCAATAGCGCCGTTGCGGAGTTTCGGGTTCGGATCCGACTGTTATTCAAGCACGTCATTGCTGATACACTGATCTACCCCCATGCACGTATTGATGTCTTTCAAGTGATGCGCTGAACTACCTCGCGATCTTGCCAGCTTGTGAGATCGTGCTAAATGACACGAGGAAAAGAAAGTTGTACGCGCTCAGTCTCACACCGGTCCAATTACTATGCGTCTTTCTAGTCATATGATATATGTTGTACACCGGTGGCTTGTGATGCTTTTCAGTTCTGTCTCGGGTAATACTCGGAAATCAGGTTACTTGCATATGCGAAGACCCCAGAATATCCAGTAATTCTTATTGCGCAGAAAGTTCCCGATCAGGCGGTAAGATGATCACTTGATTGAAATTATCTTGTTAGCTGGGCTAGGAATGATGAGCTTTTACGTTCTGGAAGGCGTACCAAATGCAATAATATGTTAATCAGAAACAGACGTAATACTGCCTGACTGTTCGAAATTGAAGTTTTAAAGAGCAGCATTAACAACAGAACAAACAAAAAGCACAACCGCCAGTCTGAAGCTCTTTGAGGTCTGGAGGTTCCCTCAATCTCAATGTGGGGCCGGAGCAAGCTGCCGCGCAAGGGTCCGTTGAGCCACTCTTTCTCCGTGACTCATTTCCATCTCCACTGCCAAACATCTACAGGGTTAGGGCGGCAATCGTCAACATCCACAACTGGTCGGTTAGCTCAGTTGGTTAGAGCGTGGTACTAATACATCATCAGATGTGTTGAGTAATGCCAAGGCCGGGAGTTCAAGCCTCCCACTGATCATACTCTTTTGCTGTTTGGTGTTTTGATTTTTGTAAGTGTACGCCGTGCCCAAACCTGCTGTTTGCTATCTTTAGATTCACTTTGCGACCGAATCCTCTTAGTGCGGCGGACGTCATCTAATTTCTTATCGCCGTGGAACATGAAATCATCTATATCTTCGCTGGTGAGTCAAGGTGCCTTCGCTGCTATCTGGATGGGAACAATGCACCCACCGGACACTATGGCAGCACGTGCCGAGCCGTCGATAATAACGAAGGTTAGATGATTGTGCGGAAAGCAGGTATTTCACTCCTCTCGGCCGAGTTGTCTAGATCTAGATATTCTATGCGGAACTCAACGGTGATCATCTGAATTAGAAACACATGGCGAGTAAGGGACAAGGTTTCCATCGCACACGTTGTATCGCTCAAAGCCCCATAGAATGCATCTCTGGCAACCGTTACGGCGTTCTAGACGTTCTAGAGAAGAGGCTTTAGACGATGAGAAATCCGCAAAAGGATCATTTCGGGTTTTGCGATTTGCATTGATACTCTCATGACCGAAGGTGTGCAGAGGATCCCTGTTTTCGTCTATCCGCTTCGGCCTGTGCACATATATCCAAATGTTTTCGTCGCTTAGGTTTCCTAAAGATTTCTTGTTTGGGTAATTACCGAACGAGGTCAATGTGAAGCAGCTCAGTTCATAATTGAGATGAACTGACTTGGGCAATCGTCCCTATGCTAATAGCCCCAGGCAGGAAAATGCTTGAACACTTGTGTCCCCGAAAGCCTAAATTTGATTGGACCCATGATTCAACTTCGCGATCAAATCTCAACGGTCGTGCAGGTCGGGAAAATTCCCTGCCGTGAGCGCACTAGCAGAGAGACATCGGGCAGAGCCGAGCACCTCCCAATCACATGGTCGATGCATCTCTGTCGTGCGTCGCTCGCTCGGCCATTGCCAAGAGACGAACGTGTTTCTTGAAAATACGCCGTGGGAACCCATCGGCAGGACGCCGGGTGCTTGCGGCTCGGGGACGCAGGGTGGTTTCGCTTTTGAAGACGACTGTCAACAGCCACTTGACAGGAAGCCGTTGTCGCCGGCTGGTTTGAGCCCAAACACTGTCCAAGCGTTCGCCGCCATCAATAACACCCTTCAAATCATGGAAGTGCGTCAGAGATATTCTCGGAAGGTCGTGGGGAAATCCAGGCAAACATGACAGGCTCGTCCCATGATGCGCAACCAGGAAGCCTCGTACGTCGCGTCACAAAAGCGGCCAGGGGCAGCGTTCATGTGATTAATCGCGGTCGTCGAATACCGCCATGGAGCTACAAAGACCACCTCTTGTCCTGTTCGTCATCATTCTGAATCGCTTTTAACAAGATGAATGGGCAATTTGGGGAAGCCAATAGGTATTTGGGTCACTAAAACTTCATTGCTTAACTTCTTCGGTCACCGATCAAGTTTCTTAACACAAAGGATGTCAATGTGTCACTTTTGAGGGTTGTTACCAACTTTGCTTCCTTTCGTGTACAGAAACGCAAGATAGTTTGACACGCTATGGGCAGAAACAAACAATCATCGCTTGCTTGTAGTTTACAATCTCTTGCTCTCGCCATTGTCGTCAATGCCAATCTGTCTATCCCTGCTGCCAGAGTGACGTGGTCTGGCCTTCGACGCTGACCTTATCAATGGCGATTACCTCCTCCTCGCTCAATCTCCAGCCAAGCGCTTCGATTGCCTCTCTTGCCTGCTCAGCCCTGCGGATGCCGACGACCGGAACAGCCCCTTTACCAATGTTGTAGTTGAGAGCAACAGAAGCTGGGCTCTTTTTTCGCTTCTCTGCGATTTCCCGCAAGGTGGCTATCGTTGGCTCGATATCCTTCATGTCATAACTGCTGAAGCGGTACTCCTTAGGTGGTGGGTTCTCAGGTGTGTACTTTCCGGACAAGCGCCCTTGCCCGAGGGAAGAGTAAGACTGGAAGATGATGTCGCTCGCTTGACACTTTCTAATGCTGCCAGTGATTTCGGGGTAACGACGAAGCACGCTGAACTCGCACTGGTTTGTAGCCAAAGGCACGTTGTGCTTCTTCAGCTCATCGCGGATCTTGAAGACGTCCTCACTGTCGTAGTTGGCAACGCCCACAGCTCGGGTAAGACCTTCCTTCACGCACTTGGCCATGCCTTCGGCAATGTTCGAGAAGCTCTGAGGATGGATCGGTCCATGAACGAGGTAAATGTCGACAAAGTCGAGACGCAGGCGCTCCAAGCTGGCCTTCAAGCTCGTCACAGGTGCGTCGGCAGGGTGGATAAAGTTCTCAGCCTTCATGGGCGTACTGAAGAACTTTGTCTGCACCACGAAGTTATCGCGAGGAAGACCTTGCACGAGGTCTCCCACGATCTTCTCGCTTTCGCCGTTGCCGTACGCTTCCGCGGTGTCGATGAAGTTGATACCCGCATCGTAGAGAATCTGCCATGCCTCCTGGATTTTGATCCACTCGCTCTCGTCATAGTGCCATGTTGCCTTGTCTCCCCACGGCCAGCCGCCAATGGAAAGATAAGAGGCCTTGACAGGGCCATTTACTGCGGGAAATGACAGACGGTCTTGGGCAGTTGGACAGAAGCTTTGAGGCAGAACATTTTTGCCGGCCAACTCTGGGTCAACGCCCTTTGGCTTGTTGGAATGGAATCCAGAGACCGATGATAGGCCAGTGCCGAGTGCCGTTTGCAGTGCCTGATCCATGGCTATTGATGTAGATAGGTCTTGTGAAAGAAAAACAAATCTTTGTTTATGATTCGTGATGGAGCGAAAACCGGGTTTTAGTCGATGGGTATTGCAAACTTCTTCGTTGTTTCACTGCTTCGCCCAACTTGTGTAGCCTTTTATAGCAATCATTCGATACAATATTTGTATGTTCTGTTCATCGTGGAACGACACAATGACTTCATCGTCGCGACAGAACTTGTTGAGGTCAATTCAGCGTCATGCCATAATGTCCCCCAGGTTCACGAGCCCAGAGTTCCACCTTTACCCAGATATTTCGTTCAGGCCCCAAAAGATTGGCGAATTGACGCTTTTCAACGAATGGGTCAACACATGTCACTATTACTGTATTTTTACTACCCCATGCTCGCGTAAATCCACCCTGACGATGCTGACAGCAGGATGTTCTGCCCTTCGATTGAAAGACGCCAAGTTGAATTCCTGTTCAGCCACAGCACGATGCACAAAGCGCAGTTTGTGGCTTAATCTATCACATGCAAAATAGATACCCGCAGACCGTGTACCATTATGGCCCGATCGCCCAGTCTCAACAATTCGTGAAGAGACACTGACGTCACCATGAAGGGGTCATTGACTGTGAGACAGACATCATGCAGTCGCATAGCTCCATAAAACCCGGCGTCGATCGCTTTTCTAATACCTCGATTCTGAATGGCTCTTGCTCCTTGCACGCATCTTTGACACCCATCACCATCATGGCTACAGAAGGGCAGACGTACAACAATTTGAAGAAGGCCTCCAACATGCTTGGGGAGCCGGTGATCTCGTCCATCTCGGAGGTCCCAATTACCACGCAGCGGAAGCCGTTCCTGCAGCCCGAGGATGACCAGAGACTGTCCCACACTGGTAGATCTTTCTCCCTTGCGTCACTCTGAAAGTGCAGTTAACCATCGCCAAAGGCACTGCTCGGGCCAACATCGCCGCGACGCACGATCGTCCGAACGGCACCACGGAATATGATTGGAACAAAATTCATCGGCATCAAACCGTGAGTGCTCTTTCCACGATCAGTCTCACCAATCGACTACCACGAAACTGACGAGCATTCACACAGGTCTTGCAACAACATTGCGAGTTCTTCGATCGCGTAAGTGTCATTCCATTATATTTCATACAACGAGGACCATCTAACGCCTCATCAGGATCAAGATGGTGTCATCTGGCCATTGGATACCTTTGTTGGGTTTTACAGGCTCGGCTTTGGACTCATTTTGTCAACCATTTCGGTTTTCATTATTCATGGCAACTTCTCCTACCCCACTGTGCGTGGGTACCTACCCGATCCCTTCTTCCGCATCTTCATCGACAACATCCACCGGGATAAGCACGGAAGTGACAGCGGCGCGTACGACACTGAGGGCCGGTTCAGCTCTCAAAAGTTCGAGGACATCTTTGCCAAGTATGCCGAGGGCAGGGACTACATGACGATTGGCGATATCTTTGCCATGCTCAAGGGCAACCGGGTGATTCTCGACCCTGTTGGCTGGGGAGGGGCATTCTTCGAATGTTAGTATTCATTCTCATTTACTATTTATGAGTGTCACTAATCCTAGGACAGGGATGGCTACTTATATAATGCTCTGGCCTGCCGATGGCCGAATCTGGAAAGAAGACGTCCGTGGGATTTATGACGGCAGCCTCTTCTACACTATTGCTGCCCGAAGATCCACAAAGAAGGACGTCAACTCTAAACACAATTAGTAAATGGGTCAGTCTGATCGGTTTCCCAGGGGTTATCGCCCAGTGGACTATGTGATTATCCGCTTGGCATACTCAATATATACGCAGGCTTCGTATCAAGAGTTGGCTTGTACTGGCATTTCACTGGATGAGAATACAGGTTTTCTAATACAACCTACAAAGGTCTTTCCCCGCTATTATTAGAGGAAATTTAGATGGTTTGATAATTTGACATTGAATGCATCAAGAGAAGGCCGTATGATCGCAACTTACATGTGCTCTAAGAGTTTTCACTGCATCCCAATATAGCCATACTTTATCTCCATGTAATGGTTTTTGACTTTCCACATGAGAGCAGGTCAAAATAATCGCGTGTCTACGTACAGCGAATACGTTAAAAAGCGCTGGGTAGGAGCACACTTTAGATCTGTATAACACAAGGAATAATGTTCGGGAAAGAATAACAAGCAGTGAAGTTGTTTCCAAATCAAAATTTAGTAATCATCCCATGATTCTGGCGAGAAATTCGTTCATGGTATGCTTACCCCGCGTCACATCAATGCACCCAACCCCCCTCTCGGTCGCCGAAGGTTACTCGGCCGTGCGGAGTTCGTTGATAGTTATCGGCAGCGACTGCCAAATAACATCTCGCGATATCAATAGCAGCATGGTTTGAACGCGCCCGTCTCGGTTTCTAGTAACAGTTGAATTTGAGGATATCAATGAAAACGTTCTAGTGCATTATGCGTCCATCGTGAAAAGTGAGGCTGCAGTGAAGCTAAGGACGATGGTTTGAGATTGTTGCAGGTTGCAGGCTGCTGGCGCCTTCGCAGTTATCAGGCACTGATGAGATCACAATGAGCCGTTCACAGTCTACGGCTCTCGCCATCGTGGACAGTGCAAGATAGTTGAAGGTCATGACATCGTAAATTAAATAATCTGAGTCGGTATCTAAAATCTGTTTCTTTCTGATATAATCCCATAGCCCAAAGCCCCAGTCGTAAGATCGTCAGTAAATCGACTGTGAAGGAATCTCTGCCGCAGTTGCGGGGTCCTCCATGTAAGGATCAGTCGGATAGAACTCCATAATGATGTACCACTGAATCAAGGCAGCCATCAGAAAACCCAGTCCACCGGTCAGAAATAACGCCGCAATAGCCACATCTGCAGTCTTTGCGAGAAGGGTAACAACGCCAACAGCCAGGAAAGCACCAGCGCCAACCAAGTTCCAGAGTCCATTTTGCCAACTAGCGTCAAGAACCTTGGGGACGTACCACTTGTCCTGAGACAAGTAGATCATCAGGAGGCCGGCGATGACAAAGAGACCGCCGCCGATGAGAAGAGGGGATGTTACGAAAATAATACCGGCGCTCGGGTGGGAGAGGTCGAGAACGCCTGGAATTCCAGAGACGGCAGAGATGGTGAACGATGAACCAGCGAGGAACTGAAGAATACCAGCTCGGAAGGCCAAGCTGGGCAGGAAGACAGTTCGAAGCTCATACCAGTTGGCCCACCAGACCCATTCATCGCTGCCGAGTAAAGCTGGCTTGTATGCGTCAGGCGCATCTTTCTTCGGGTCCAGCACGCCACGGTCGACGTTGAAGGCGGCCAACAGTCCCATAAGACCGCTCAGAGCGAATAGTGCGCCTCCTAGAGTCTTTGTAGTTTGAATACCAGCATCTTGTCCCGGGAAGTCTAGAGCAGGGCTCAATAGAGGGATGAGAGTAAAGATGCCGTTGAGGCAGAAGCAGATACTGCCGGCGATAAACACCATAGTTACGAGCCATCCCATGTCGCGGTAAGGGTAAATAGTGAGCATGGCTCCGAGTCTCGAGAATCCGCTGCGGTACGGTGATGCCGTTACTGAAAAGACGTCCGCATCTCGCTCCGGCTTTGCTGCTCTTTCCGCGTCACAGGCTGCTTTGTAGGCAGCGTAGTCGATATGGTTGAATGTGCGATGCCAGACGGCGGACGCGAACCGCTCGTCAGCTGATCTTGTTGAGGGCGGATATCCGATGGAGCTGAGCGAAGGGTAAGGCGATACCCAGGGTCGTGGCATGCCACCCGCCCCCGGAGCCCTCAGGTAGGACACCCGACGAGGGTTGTAAGCGTTCATGATGACTGAAGTTGATCGTCTTGTAATGGGGTGCCCCTTATTCCATTTTCTTTTCCTTGGCACGCCCTTGATGAGAAGTGCTGGTCGATCGGCTGTGTCAACCGAACATCACGCAGACGAAGAGATGCGGGAACAGGTCCCTTATTTACGCCTCACGCATCCTTCGCCGGAACGTCATGATCCCTCATCGGGCTTCTAGCTTCGCACCATTTCCTGCAAGCCCAACCCCTCCGGTGGCCTGAGCATGAATGTTAGCCCACATCGTTTCAGTGCGTGCGTATTGGAGGGAACAGACGACATACGGGGGACGCGCCGGAGGAGGACCCAAAGGTTCACGCCGTAGAGTGTGTTGGTTCTAGGCGATGGGACACCTGAACACTTGATCTCCATGTCGCTCTCGGCATGGCACGGGCGGAAATTTCAGACGACGTGCGTCCCCGCGTCCCCTCTCTGCTTCCTGGCTGCCTGTCTGCCCAAGGGACGCCCGACTTCTCCACGACTGACCCTTCTCTGAGACACGCATTGCCTTGAGTCCGGTTGATAAGCTGTCGTCCAGAAGTTTAGGACAGAGGCTGGAGGAGGAGGGCCGACGGCAGGGATTGGCCGCGAGCGGCGAACTCTGTCCGGGTTTGAAACAAACCTTGGACCCCCCCTCTTGACGAACCTGCTCTCTCTCACCAGCAGCACATAGTAAATTGCATTGCTACTCCTGCGTCTGTATGCGCAGTTGGTCCGTGATATCACGCCGAGTTGGTCGCACCAAGGCCGAAGAAACTTCCCAGGCGAAGGTCCCCGACTAAGGCGGCGCATAGCATGCGACACAGCAACTAACACGCTGCGCCTTCTCCTCGAACGGCCTAGCGGCAAGGCGGAATAATTTTCACTAGCTCATATTTGGGCCAGCTAAGAGGCCGCGCATGTTTTGGTGTCGGCAGTACGCCGTTTAGTCTTTCGGCCGCCGCCTAGTGTCCGCAGCCCCTTGCAGGAAAAGGGGAGAATACAGGGGAAAATCCCACGTTCTTCTCCAGATCGCCAGATCGCCCTGGATCCAGTATTACCAGTCGCATTTCGATAAGTGATTGATCTTCGTCGAAGAAATCACGAACTGGCGCGATTTTGACTCTTGGAGTTGAGGCGGCGGGTGATTGAGGCCCAAATGTTAGTTAGCCCTGAGGCTTCGCGTCATCCAAACAACCTGCCCTCCTTATCCGAAGTGTCTCCAACTCTGGCTTTGGCCCTCTAATGTTTTCTTCACTTCCTTCTCGCTCTCGTGAATGAGGCTGCCTCCTACTAGCTACTCCCACCTGAGAAAATCCGAAGCCACCACAGTCCAGGAACGCCTAGCTTGTTTCCAACCCACATGTCGCCTCACGCTAGAACAAGCCGTGAGGGTACATTTTCCGCCAAAAATGATTTGTTTTGAGTTCGGACTTCTTAGCCACCTTGCACACGGATCCCTGTCTAGAATATCGGCCACCACAGCCGGCGCGCACACACGCACGGTAGGATCACAGGTTGGTGCCTGTGGCTCTCTTCCTCCTTCCCATGGCGACCAACCTTCCCCCGACTCATGCAAGACGGGCGCTGGCCAGAGTCTACTGCTGCCGAGCTTCTCGGTCTGATGTTTTTGTCGAATGCCCCCCGTCTTGCGCCCTCGGCCGCTTCCGCGACAGAGTGGAACGCTGGCTAACCGGCGCCGACGGGTAGCAGCTTAAACGCTCAGGGGCAACTCTCTCATCTCGGCTCCGGTCGATCAAGAAAACGCAAAAAGATAGCGAGAACGAGAAAAATGCATCGCGGGTATTATTGTGCCGTTCTGTTTGGCATAGGTGTCGTTAGCGATTTCACGTTCGCAGGCAGAGAAGCGGAATGCCTTGTGCAGCGCCAAGTTGTTTTGCCTCTCCGTTACGAAGATCTGCGCTCGGAGGATTATTTATGGAAACTCCCAAGCCTCAAGCGCCAAGCGCCGCCAAGCACAGACTGAGCGCTGTTCGCATTGCTTGATCTGAGGCTCTCGAGGGAGTGTTCGTGAGAATCTGCTGCCCGTATCACGCCGCCAAGAGCACAGCCAAGGCGGGTAGACAGCCTTGGCGACCACGAAGAGGAAGAGAGCGCCGCCTCAACGCTGGGTTGACAAGGTTGGGCGGCCATTTGATGAGACCAAAGGCACTTCAAGACAGGTCGGAAATCCAGCTTCTTGGTAGGGTGTCACTCGCTTTCCCAGGATCACTCAGGGACTACCACGCTGCGACAAGGGTGACCGCTGTCCCGGCCCCCAAACTCTATGAGATCGCGATTGTACAACGGCCTCGTTGATCTGTGCCGGCGGAAGCAGTCCAGGGGGGGACCAACCAGATGGCATTGGTTCCTAGAGTCTAGATGAATTCAGGCACTTAACGGTCGCAGGCTGTAATTCTTTGACGCGCTAAGGATTTAAGAATGAAGCTTGGTTGTTAAGATTATTGGGTAAGATTACATGTTTATATCGATTTGGATTTTCGGTGCCTTGTTCCCGAAGGACTAGTCTGCAGGGAGGGCTGCTGAGTTCCCCCAATCATCTGGATAGACGACCCTGTCTAGACGTCAAGCTTTCGTGAGGGCGGGAAGTGGAGAGGTTGCCAGCTGCATTGAGCGTTGAGCAATTAACCTTTGCCTTGAAAGTCAAGCAGGTATGTGCGCATGAGCAAACAAACCTGATTTCAGACGGTTACCTGACAAGTGTCTGTCAATTCCAGAGTCTTGGGCTTGACTCGGAATCCCCTCCTCGCTTACGCTTAACGCCAAAAGTCGCAAAAACAAGGCGAAATCAGGGCGGACGGCAGCATTTTGTGAGGCCCAGACACGTCAGCTGCATTCAACGAAAGACCTTTCTTCATGTTGATGGGAAATAGCCTAGTCGCTCTTCAAGATGATGGGAAACGATGTTAGAACCAGCCTGTCATTCGAATGGCTTCATGGACCCTCAGACAGTCGCAAACATTGTCCCAAACCAGGTGTCCACATGGGCTGACCCGACATTCGACGGCAGAAGCGGCACTGCAGAACTTTGGAGGGTAAACGGCTGAAGGGTGAAAAAAGCTTGCGGTCCGCTGTCTACCCGTTTGAAGAAGGAACTTGCCGCTTGTCATCCGAAGTTGACTGTTCATCCTGGGGCAGAGGAAAAGTGGGACACCTTGAATTGACCATTTCCTCGGGCTCACCACCAGCTCCTAAATCTCGTGATATTGGCTGTGGGTGGTTGGCTATAGTAAGAAATATGTTCTAGGAAGGCGCGATAGGGGTTAGTCAGCAGTCGGAATAGTTTCAATCAAAGATTCACCGTCAGCTTTGCTGTGAGGCCTGATAAAGGAGGTCACCAGGCGTGAAAAAGATTGAGATAAGGCATCAACGATCACCAACGGCCGCGCCTTTCCTCTTGTCTGCTGTTCCTCTACGCGTCGACGTTTACTTTCCTTCACAACTCCCCTGACCGAGTGTCTTCTCCTAAAACAACGCCGCCAGCCTCACAAAACACAATCTCAACGCTTTGCTTCCACCACTGTACCGCCACTGCTGGTCAAAGTTGTCGCACGAAGGACGGGATACCAAGACAAGTCTCACAGATCTCCCCACTGGAGATTTAGACCTCTCCCCAGGAATGGATCGCAAAATCGCAAACGAGAAGAAGACCCGAGAGGTTGCGACGATGGATTGGCCCAAGATGCCCGGCCAGTTCCCAAAGGTCAGCTCCCGTCCTGAGGAGATGAGACAAGCTTCTTCCCTTACTCGCGACCCCTGAGCTGACTGAAGGTTTTCCTCCAGGGGAAGGCGATCAGCTTCAATCTGCCAGAGATGCCGAGGACTGCGAACTCAACCGCCAAGGCACAGGCGCCGCCGGCGTCCCCCTCGCCTACGGTCACCATCGGTGACAAGGTTAACGAGCTCCTGCAATGGCGCGAGGGCGTTGACCAGAAGCTTGACGAAATCAACTTCAAGCTCGATCATCTGCTCAACGAGACGCTAAAGTCTCGCGAACTCGAGAGTCAGGAGACGGCGATGGGCACCAAGCTCGGAAACGCTTGTTTCCGCCTCGACAGTCACCATGAGACCATCCAGGGCATCAGCCAAAGCCTCGCGGCGGCGAACAGCCAGGTCCATCGCCTGACGAACGAGCTTCGAAGTATCAAGGAAGCCAATGAAGTGACGGTGACTTTCAAGTCTACCCGACCGTGAGTTGCAGCCCAACAGTTGATCGAGGCATCCAGATTAATGCCCTTATCAGACAGTAGAATCGAGATGGATTAATGTTTGGAGTTTGGCACATAAAGGAGCACAGCACGGGAGTTGTAAGGGAGAAGTCTGTTTTTTTGACTTGCAAGCGCTTTGGTATTCTGTTCTGTCAGGTTGCACGGATGGTTCGCCCCAGCGTCGGGTCCTGTCACGAAGTTTGCCATTGGGTGTTTTCTACGACGGTTTTCGCATAGAGAATGGTGGAGATCACTGTTGGTTGGGTCTGACTAGGTTTGGGAGCATCATCTTCAGACTTCAGGGCACTTACTTCGGCTTGCTCAACAGTGGGTCGCAGCGAAGAGAGTGCCGCTCGCGTCAAGAAGGATAGACATTTTGTTAAAACATGGAGTCTGTACCAGAACTATCGCTGCCTTGCGAACCAGATCGACGCTCCAATGAGGGGGACGATCAGGCTTGCCATTTTGAGCCCAGTCTTCTTCCACGACGCGAACAGGTCCATTGTCGCCAATCTTTGGAACTCTGCAGTGTCATTAACTCTGGGGTAGGGGACGTCCGGAATGTCTTTGCCAATGAAGGGGCAAAGCTTGTCCCAGCCCAGGCCATCCTCCAATCTGACCACAAGAAGCTTCTCGGGAGGAACCAACGCCTTGACAGCTTTGTTACTATGTGGCCGGTTAGCCTTCCGACACCTGACAGCCGAATCCCGAATAACTTGACGGCGATCACGTCCGCGCGCGCGAACGATGGGCGGGAACAAACTTACTGGGCTTTGTACAGCTCGACACACTCATCCAGCTCCCTCTCTTTGTCTCCGCCCAGATAGCCTCGGTATAGGGCCCGTCGGAAGCTGTGGCCGAGCTGGCTCAGGTAGTAGGTGTAGGCGTCGAACATGCCAATCAGACGCACGGAGGGCGTCGTGAAGAAGGTCCCCATTGGCTGGAAGGTCTTGGCCACGGATCGCCGCCATGCCTGGGGGTCCCGCTCGGTCAGGACGAACTTGGCGTCCGGGTATGCCGCCACGAGCTCGGGGAGGAACCACGCGGGCACGTCGGTGACGCTGTCGTAGTCCCCGAACCACTTGTCAAAGTCCTCTCGGGTGAACTTCTTGCCCTCGCCCAGGGACCCGGCACGGACCGCGTCGTCCATCATGCGGATGTGCGACACGCCATTCTTGAAGACTTCGACTTGGTGGTACGGTTTGTAACCGAGGATCTTCAGGGCGTGGTAGAATCCGTTAGTTGCGTTTCTAGAAACAGCATTGTCAGATCGTTAGGATACCTGGGGGCGTTAGTCAGCCACGTCAAGCGCAAAACACCCCCTACTCATATAGGGGGCGAAAAAACAGGGTTTCCACGCAAAAAAGGGGGTTTCCACCCAGTTGCATAAAAGTTGCATTTTTAATCTTTTGCTATTAAAATATAACTTTTTTGAAATTATACTATAACTTAAAACTACCTTTTTTTTAATTACTACTTTTAAGCTTTACTGCTAAAATACCTTATTAGAGTAATACTAACTTAATATCTGCTAAACAGGCTGTATAAATATTATATGCTTTATATTAATAGGCTTTTTAGCTAGAGTGTCTAAAGAAGCTTCTAGTTGCTATGCTGTTAATATAAGCTATTGCTGCTAACTATAAAGTATTTTATATAGCAGTAGGAAAGCATCTAAAAGCTTTTAAGGCTAGCTATAACCTCTTTATATTATTCTAAGAAAGTAGCTAACTAAAGGTATTAACAGAAGCTGAAGACTTAGCTTTAGCAGCATTTATAATATAGCTTAATACTGCTAACTTTTTAGTAACTTCTTTTATTATTAAAGAAATAGCTAATACCTTTTAAGCTAGCTGAAATATAAGCTTAATCTTAAAGCATTTTATAAGGTTTTAAAAAGCTGATTACTTAAAGTTTTAAAAAGAATTAAAGATTAAACTTATTAAGATTTATTAAAAAGATATTAAGTTTAACTTAATATTAATCTAGCACTTTTTTAATTAGTATAAAGCTATAGTTTAAAACTATAAACTTAAGCTTTTTAAGATATAGAATGCTAATAAATCTAGCTGCTATATTAGCTGCTTTAGCAGCTATATATATATTATTTTACTCTAAAGATAATAGAAGTAAAGCAAACTATAAAAAGTTATTAATCTAGCTAATAGAGAGTTATATACTCTTATTAATACTAGCAATACTATTAGAAATATTATTTTAATATATTTTATTTTTAAGATATAACTAGTTACTGCTTAAGCTAATTATAATATTTGTAAAGGTATTTAGGGGCTACAGGCTACAGTTAGGTCAAACTGATAGGAGAAGCACCTAAAAGGTAGGTATAGTATTGCTGCACTACTTTTGCTTACTTCTTCTAAGATCCCCTTTTCCCAACCTTCAGCAAGTCCTTGCTAAGTTCTCGCTGTAGAGGGTTCTATGCCCTAAGCCTATAAATATCTCTATACCTTCAGCCTTTATTAGCTAGGTTGTCCTTAGCATTACCACTCTATATGCTTAGTCTCTTATAATTATCCTCTTTCTAGTTATAGTAGTTTCTATTGTATAGTTAGCCTCTAGTTTAAAGTAGCTATAGCAGTCTTCTTCTGTCGTTTAGAGCAACCTCTATTATCCTTCTCTGTTATTTAGTATAGCAGGTAGCTGTTATATATTTAGCAAAAGCTCTATTATTTATCTAAGCTGTTATTATTATAGTTGTTATTAATTAGGGTCCTTTAAGCTATATATAGGTCTTTTTGTTTTAAACCTTTTTATTAGTTATTTTTAAAGAAAGTGATATTTATTCTTTCTTTTAGTAAATATAGTTATCTAGGTGTTTTATTGCTTTTGTTTTCTGCAAACTCACCTTTTATTTAGCAAGGTTTCTTAATATAATATTCTTATAATATTCTTTATAATAGCTTTATTTTTCATTCTATTATCTTCTTTTTAAATAGATATATTATAAAGCTGTTAATTAAATTAGATAGCAACTGCTGTTATTAATTTATTATATCTATCTTCTCACTTTTAGTAGCACTTACTATAGTAAATAACTGTTATTCACTTTATCTGATGTCATGCCTGCCTTTATAACTATTTAATGAAGCCTTATAATTATCTATAAAGTGACAGCTTTTCTCTACCTCAGTCTAATTCTTCTTTTCTTTATAATAATATATCCTTCTGCATCTTTATATTATATAAGCTTCACTAAGCCTCTATAAACCCTTTATAAACACTTTACTACTTTATAATACTTTTATAACTAACATCATAAATATAGAGAGCTTTATTACTTAAATCCTCACTAAGTATAGTCTTAATAATTTTAAGCTTAGTGATAGTATATGCTGGTGTAACTAATCTAATAGCAGCAAGCTTTATATTAGCTATATATTATAGCTTCACAAAAGCAGCAAAGTTATTTGCACTTATATTTATAATAGAGATTATATATATAAGTTATACTAGTTACATAACATTAAGTACTGCAAAATAAGTTTAGCAATTGTTTAGGGAAGATATAAGCTAACTGTTTCACTTCTAGATTCCTTCCTGCTTTATTTTAACTGTTTGCTATTATTAGAATTAGGTTAAATATTATATTTATTAGGTTGAAGCTAGTTATTACTACTAATATAAGATTTACTATATTTTTACTGCAATTAAAAAAAGTTAAATGCTTTTCTAAAGTTTCTATAAATAGTTAGTAAACCTTACCAGCCTTTAATAGAGCACTAAAAATTATAATAACTAATTAGTAGCTATAAATGTTAAGGAGAGTGCTACTGCCTATATATAAGTGCAACTCTAAATATCCTTAGATATAAGTTTTATTTTATAGTCTACTTTATCTTCACTTTTATATTAATAGATATTTACAGCTAGCTTATTAAGCTAAAGACTAAAATAAAATAGATAAAATTATAAAGCAAATTGAAGGTATTCTTTCTTTCTATCTGCATAATAAGATCTATATCTTTAAATAAGCTGACTTCCTTAATAAGCTTGCTGATATCTTAGTGATATATCTCTTAAAGAGCAATCCTTATATAGCTGCACTTCCTTTATAAGATCCTTTAAAGATTCAAAATGCCTATATATTTTATAACACCTATTGCTATACTCTAATTGCAATTTTTAAAACTGTTAGTAGTAGTCTTATGCCTTACTTTAATTCTTATAAAGATATTAGTAAGCATTTAGCAGCAGTTTGCTAGAACTTAGTTAATATTAATAATAAGGATGATTTTTTTAGTAGGGGGGATAGTAATAATAGCAACTTTAATAGGCTTAGTAATAATCTGCAGAATGGAAATAGCAGTATAACTAGCAACAGTAATAATAATAAAAATGAAGATAATAAAAATAAGGCTGAAGATAAGAAAGAAGAAGAAGAGGAAGATAAAGATAAAGATAATAATAATAAAGATAGTAAAGAAGATAAGAAGTAGTGTTATTAGTAAAACTTCAATAGAAGCATAGTGGATTTCTATAAGACGTTTTTAGTTAGATATTTATAGTTTTATATTGCTTTTGCAAAAGGTTTAAGAAGTCTTTACTAGCGTTTTAGCTATCTTATAGTTAATTAACTTTTCTTATTTTCTCTATACTATTTATTATTTTATTTATAATATAACTTATACTGCTACTTCTTAAATTCTATAAGAATTTATAAAGTATTTACTAAGTGTTTTTTAAGCTTTTAGATATTATATTCTACTAACTAGCCCTTCTATTTAACTAGATATAAAGGGCCTTCTAGCGCTTCTCTTTGCAACATAATATCTTCAACCTCCTATTCTTTAAGGTCCTCTTCTAAGTCTAAAAGCAGTCCTTCAGCAAACTTTCAGTTATGCTACAGCTTTAGTAGTGCAATAGAAAAGATATTATATACCTAATTATACTTCTCTAGAAGCTATATTTTATAGGTATTAAAGCTTATAACTTTTATAACTAGTATAGGAATAAATTATAGAGCAAGCTTTTGCTAACTTTTTATAAAATAAAAGTTTTTAGTTAAAAGTTTTATAACATCTCTAATATTATATAATTACACTTTTCTTTTAGTATTTACATTTTTAGCTTATACTTCAGTTGCATACTGCTAATTTTTAGCTATTTTTCAGCAAACCTCTATTAGCTTCTTAAGTCTTTCTTTAACCCTTTAAGTCTTAAGGTTGATATATAGCAAGCAGTAGTTAATTATTCTTAAGTAGTATTTTATAAAGACCTTAAATAGCAATATGCTAATAATAGTATATTTACTATTATTATATAAAAACTTAACTTTAACTAGCTATATTACTTATTAGTTGCACAAACTTTTGCTAAACTTTAAGAGATATATAGTTAAAGTCTAATACATCCTTTCTATCTAACTATCTATTTATAGATGCTATACTGTAGAGATATATCTTTCTATATCTTAAGCCTTAGTTCAGTCTTATTAGAACTAATTAGTGATCAGTTTGTCTCTATTGCTAATAATAGCTTTAAGCATGCTATACCAGCACTTAATCTCTTAGTATAAGATCCTTGCTAAGCCTACAGCATCTAATTGCTTAGTTATCACTAAGAATTAAGCTACCTTAGTCATTCTGCATATAACTACTAGGATTGCATTATAAATAATCCTATCATCTTAGTAACTTTCTAATAAGCTAGTTAAAAAGTCTAGAGAAATCTATTAAAATAAGTATACTAGCAGTTCTAATATTTACAGCAGTCTATATAGTTTATACTATAGTATGCATACCTTCTAGCAGTATAGACATTTAGCAACATATTGCTATATATTTTCTATTAGATATAGCTAATAAAACTTTCATAAGATTAATTCAGCTGTCTTATTCACCCCTATATACCTTAATCTAAGTGCATTATAGTAGTTTCTTAAGATTTCATAATAAAAAGATTCTTTTTCTAGGATAATAAGTCTTCTTTTGAACTAAAGGATATTATTCTTATTAAGTTAATACCTTTAGTGTTCTCTAGCATTTCAGCAAACCTTAGCTGTAAGATCTCTGCAGAAGTGGTCTTTAGTCTGTAGTCCTCTAACTGTCTATTTAAGATCTATACTTAGTTGCAATATATAAGCTGTTTTATTCTAAATAAGCTTCTTTATTACAGCATATAGGATATACTGTTCCAGTATAGTAACTTTAGCTCCCCTTAAGTCTTCTAGCATATTGTTAATCTCTTATAAAGCAGTTAGCATAACACTTATATATAATTTTAAGTAGGTAATAATACTGATATATATACTTTAATGCAGTAGATTGTCAGTTCTCTCTATAAAGTAATGCTGACCTAAGGGTGAAGATCTCTCAACTTTAGAGCTAGCCTTCTAGTAAAGTTCTTATATGCTTTACTAGACAGCTTAGATATAAGTTTTTGCAGTAGCTATAATCCTTTTAAACTTAGCAATATATTAGCAATTTATTGCTAAAAGCTAGCTAATAAGCCTAAGCTTTTTTCTAAAAATAGAAAGCATATTATCTACTTTTACATCTTCTACTATATAATTAAAGCATTATAACAGTCTATCTGCTAGATTTATAACCCCTAACCTATATTAAATTTTAAAATTAAATATAGATAGGCAATAAACCTATTAGGCAAGCCTTCTGCAAATATCCTATATAGATGCAATAAGCACTCCTTTCAGCACTGCATAGTCTATAAAGACTAAAAACTTCTCAAGGAGTCCTTATAGATATTAGGCCTAATAATTTAAACTTTCTATAATTGCCAGAAGCTCTTGCTGCCCTATAGCCTAACATCTCTCTATATCTAAAAGCTTCTTTAACCAAAAGGCTACTAAGTGCTAAACTATACTATACTTCTGCAAAAGCATATTAAATGCTGCCTAAGTAAATATATCAGTTTTAACTTTTATTTCTAGCATTAAGTTATAATATCTTAGCATTAAGGCTTTAGTAAATGCTCTCTAAAGCATCTCAAATGCAGTTTGCATCTCCCCTATTTAAATAAAAGCTTCTAACTTTATGCTGTTTTAGTTTCTTTTAAATATACTATTTATAGAGATAGTAATATAAAAATATCTTATAATAAACTTATAATAGAAGTTATAAAATCTTAAGAATATTTATATATCTCTAAAAGACTTTAGCATTAGCTATTTAGTAACTGCTTAAACTTACTTTAAGTCTATCTTTATACTATCTTAAGTAATATAAAACCTTAGAAAATCTACTTCTATCTAATAAAAGTCATACTTCTTTAGTTTTATAAACAGCTTAGCAGCCCTTAAGCAGTATAAAATAATATAAAAGTCTTTAGTATGCTGCTCTCTTATATCTAAGTAGATAAAAATATCATTTAGGTATATAATACAGCAGATATCTAAGAGGTTAGCAAATACTTAATAGATATATACCTAAAAAGTTATAAAAGCATTAATAAGCCTAAATAGCATCACTATATATTTAAAATGCCTATATCTTATTCTGAATGCAGTTTTCTACCTATCTACCTTATTAATTGCAATACAGTAGTATGCTTTGCTTAAATCAATCTTTAAAATAAACTTTATACTAGCAAGCCTATCTAAAAGCTTACTAATTAATAGCAAAAAATAACAGTTTTTCACTATGATTTTATTTAGTCCTCTATAGTCTATATATAATTATAAACTTCTATCCTTCTTAGGTATAAATAGCATAAATGCTTCTATAGAGCTAGTTAAATAATATATATAGCTTACTGCCTCTATTTCTCAAATATATTTAATAAGCATTTAAAGTTATTCTGCTGATATAAAGTATATAAGCTTATATAGAGGTTTCTTGCTAAGTTTCAGTTCAATATAATACACTACTCTCTTCAACTTGAGAACTTTCTTTGCGTTTTCTTTATTAAAAATATCAGCAAAATCTCAAAGTTCCTTAGAGACTTCTTTTTCCTAGCTTTCGCCTAGTAAGCATTTGCTTAAGATCTTAATATCCTTCTTATTAGAAGCTAAAACGCTTATTAAATATATAATATAAACCTATTAGCTATTCTCTATAATTTCTTAGATAATTATCTCTAGTTTAATAAGTAAGAAGCATTTATATAACTAAATATATATATAAATATTAATATAAATACCTTTCTGCCCTATTAAATCATTAGATAAGAGAATATCTCCTGCTTCTTTAGGGTAGAGGCTTATAATAAAAGCTTAGCAAATCTTCTGCAGATATCTTTAACTATCTATAAAGAAGAATATAAGCTAATAAACCTTTCTAGTAGGTGTAAGCTTTCCTTAGAAGTCCACCAGTTTAAAAGCTGCAACACTTATAGCCTCTTTTAATTAAAGTTTCTCAATAAAGTCTTCTCATATAATATCTACTGCTGTATAAATATCTATATTAACTTCTAGTTTAACTTCGCTAGCTGCTTAAAGTGCTAACACCTATCTTTTAACAGTTTATCCTACTAGAACTAAAGTGATTTCTAGTGTGATGCCCCTTAAGGTTGCTTCTATGCTTACTTATTTCCTAAGTCTTTAATATTAGTTATATAAAGTATTAAAATCGCATTAATCTTACTCTATCTCAAGTTAAAGTTCTAATTGCTGTCTGCTAGCTGCATTTAGTTTTTAGTGCAGTTAGAGGAAATATGCCTATACTTCTTATAGTTATAATATTAAGGTTTCTGAGAATTAAGAGGTTTACTATTAGAGCTAAGTGTTATATAGGTATTTATTAAGCAGTTATTTTAAGATAGAGTCTCTAGACAGCAATCCTTTTAGTCTGACAACCTAGAGGGCTGCAAACTGCTCTTATAAAGGTGGTTTAAAAAGCTTAAGTATAATTACTTATATAACTTAGAACGTCTAGCAGTTCTTCCTATATACCTCCCTTCTATAATCTCTTATAACCTCTAAGTATGCAGGGCAATAGTATATATATTAGTATAATTAATATCTTATTTAAACAGTTTATCTTTTAAAGTCCTTATAAAGCCTTAAAAGAAGGTATATGCTTTTATATTGCCTGTGTTCAGCTTATTAAGAGCTTAGTTAATAGACTCCTATTAAGCCTAATATGCAATTAGCTTCTTATTATCTTTCTGATAGCACTACTTTAAAGCATTATAGTAGTTCTATTTTTAGAGTTTAGATGCAATATGCTGCCTTCTTATAAAAATTCTAAAGTCTTTCTATTTTAAGTTAACCTCTCTCTCTGAAGTATCTATAAATATTTACTGATATATTTGCTATTTTATTTGCAGGATATGCTTTATTATACTTACAGCTTACTAAATATACTAGCTATTAAAGCAGCTAGAATGATATTTATAGGCTTCTTCTACTATAACAAGCTAATCTTCTTTTATTACACTTATAGACTTATTAGTGAGGCAAGCTATATTATAGTTTAAAGGTTTCTTAAAAACCTTAAGCGATCATTTAGCAGGCGCTTAATTACTCAGCATAGCAGTAATTAGCTCTTATTAGCTAGCTATTATAGCAATTATCTACTATATTAGTATTTAGCTAGTTGCTTTTTCTAGCCTTTTAGCTTAAGCTGGCCTGTTAGCTATAACTATAGATATCTAGCCCTATAGCCTGTCCAGTCTATAGAGGGGGGTCTTATAGTCCCTATCTTCCTACATATACTTATCGCCTAAGTAGTAAGCATTCAGCATAGGTAGCTTATCCTCTTTAAGGCTTTCAGCCTCACTTGAAGCATAGCTTTTTGCTTCTCTTTGTTAATTTGCATTATCCTCTAATCGTTTGCTAAGGTTATCTTCCCTATATAAGTTTATATAAGCTGTTTCGCTCTACGCTTAGCAAACACTAAGCATAAGTTCTTCAGCTTAATTAGTAGATATTACTTAAATATATAATGCTATTATTGTTAGCATAGGTATAAGAGTATTCAGGGGCGTAGTATATGCGCCTATATAGTATAGGGTTATAGATGGAGATATGTTATAATAAAATGTGATAATCCTCAGCATTTATGGGCATTTATTTGTATAGATAATTGATAGAGAAGGAATGTATTGATATGATTCTGGTTGATGTTGTTTGTAAGTTATTCCCTAAGGTAGGGAAAAGTGAGGGGAAAGATAACCTGAAACGTAGCCTGCTAAACTGCTAATTACATAAGGTGCTTATGTAACTATACGTATTACATAATCAATATTATAGTTATAGGTTATAATAAATAGAGTATTTTTATATAAGGTTTTATACCTTAAAGTCTATTAGTTTATTTTATATAGAATATTTAAGTAAGTAAATATTATTATAAGTATTATTATTATTATATAAGATGTTATATGTTAACATCCCCCCTTAAGGTATATACAGTTGATTTAAGGGTATATAGCTTACTCACTTAACATATATATACGTTATAGGTATAAAAACTTAAAAACCCAGTGGGAAAAATAAGAAAAATATTCCTATATTGTATAATATGTTTATAACTAGTTAAAAAACTCTTATAAAATAACCTTATAGGTAAAAGTTTTAAGAGAAAAACTAGTATGTTATTTCAGTAATAATATTATTATTATTATTATTATTATTATTATTGTTATTATTGTTATTATTATTATATTTATTATTATTACTATAAATAATACTTAATAATGTGAAAAATATAACTTTGCCCAAAGGCTTAGTTAAAATATCAGCAATATTAGATTTAGTATTAATATGAAATAACATTATATCTTTATTTAATAAAGAGTCTCTAGCAAAGTGATATCTTATATCAATATGCTTAGATTTCTTATGAAATTCAGGATTTTCAGCTAACTTTTTAGCTGCTATATTATCTATAAATATCTTAGGTTTATTTATCATATTAAATCCTAAGTTTTTTAGATTAAAATTATAACTATTATATAGATATAGAGCTTCTTTAACTGATTCAGTTAAAGCCATATATTCAGCTTCACAAGTAGATAAAGCTACTGTTTTTTGCTTTATAGAGCTATAAGATATAATATTATATAAGCCCCAGCAAAATATATAAGCTGATGTAGATTTTCTATCATCTAGGTCTCCAGCCCAATTAAAGTCTGAATAACCTATTAAATCCCAAATTATATTATTATTGCAGTTATAATAAATTCCCTTATTAGGATATTTATTTAAATAACCCTATAGATAATCTAAAGCAGAGAAATGCTCTTTAGAAGGGTTTGTAGTATATCTTGATAAGATATTAACTGCAAGAGCTATATCAAATCTAGTTTTTAAAGCTAGATATAGCAAAGCTCCTATTTGCTGTTGAAATTGTAATATTTCTTCCTTAGTTGCATAATATTTATTTATATGCAATTTTATATTATCTTTTATAGGTGTTATTAATAGGTTTATATTAGTTTTATTATATTTATTCAATATCTTTTATGTATATTTCGTTTGATGCATAAAAATAGACTTATTTTGCCTATTTATATCAAACTCACAACCTAAAAATATATTAGGCTCCCCTAATAGTTGAATTTTTATATATTGCCTTAAATTATTATATATATAATCACTAGTAGCAATATCATTAGCTGCTAGTAATATATCATCCACATGGCAACATATTATAGCTTTATATTTATTTTTATTTAATATATATACTGCTTCATCATAAGGTGAAACAATAAATCCTAATTTCAATAATATTCCTTTTAAATGGTTATACCATAGTCTAGGACTTTGTTTTAAACCATATAAAGCTTTAATAAGCTTACAGCAATATTTATTATTTTTTGATTTATAATTATAATTAGGATTAAATTCTAATTTATTTGTAGTTTTATTATAAATAAAACCAGCAGGTATAGCAGTATAAATATCCATATCTATATCTGCGTGAATAAAAGCAGTTGTTACATCATATTATAACAAAATCCAGCTTTCTTTTATAGCAAAAATTACTATAAATCTATAGCTCTCAGGTCTACAAGTAGTAGAAAAAGTTTCTAAATAATCAATACCAATATATTGATTAAAACCTTGAGCAACCCATCTTGCTTTATATTTATAGGTATTATTTATTTTATCTTTTAATTTCATAGTATATACCCATCTACCGCCTAATAGATGAATATTATCTGGTATTTATATGATTTTCCAAGTATTTATATCTTCTATTTGACTTATCTCTAATTGCATAGCCTGAATCCAATTATCTTTATAAGGAGAATTTAAGGCTTGCTTAATATTAGAGGGCTCGTCTAATGTAATAACTGATAGTATATAAGAAGCTTTTTTATAGATAGTACTGGTTCCAGCAGGACTATTATTATCAGTTAAAACGTTATTATTATTTATTTTATAATTACTTAATACAGGGCAGTCCTGTATAGTAAATAATAGTGCACTTTCGTTAATAATATTATTATTAACTGTATTATTTACCCATTGGTAGTCTTTTTTAGCTTCTTCTGATAGAGAGGGGATCTCTATTAAAAACTTGGATTTTTCTTTATTTATTTCTCCATTATTAATACTAATAGTTTTCTTACTATCATTATTCATCTTACTCATATTAGTATTGGTACTATAACTATCATTGTGGGATATAGTACTATAGTTATAGCTATTATTAATAGTATTATTATTTATATTATTATTATTATTTTTATTACTATTAATAATAGTCTCATCACTTGGATTCTTAAGAGCAGTGTTTTTAGTAATATTATTGCTTTCTATAGCAATATTATTATTACTATAAGAGATAGATTGACTAGATATATCTCTTTGTAGATTATATTAGGCAGTACTCTGTCTATCGTTGTTAGGCATAGTACTACTATTAGTATCCTTAAAGCGGGTATTTATGCTTATAGGAAGCTCTTTATGATGAGAAATAAAGGTATTCTCTAGGACTTCAACGTCACGAGACCATAAAGCTCTCTTTAGTTGCATATCCCAGACTTTATACCTATTAGATCCATAATTAATTATAAAACCTTAACATGCTCTTACATTTAGTTTCTTAATTTTAGGATCTTTATTCTTATAGTAGCATATGCTACCCCACACCTTTATATTATTAATATTAGGTTTTATATTATTCTTTATTTCATAAGGCGTTTTATACTTAATAGAGCTATAAGGAGTCCTATTATGCATATAAAGAGTAGCATAAAAGGCTTTACTTTATAAGTAGTGTGGTAAACCTAAGTTATATAGTATAGTTCTTATTTTATTAACTATAGTGCGTATAGTACGCTCTATAAGTCCGTTAGGCTCATGTGTATAAGGAGGTCTTATATTGTGGATAATCCCACTATTAAGATATATAGTCTTAATACGTTTATTAGAAGATTCTTTACCCCTATCAGTAGAGATTTTTTTTATTCTTTTATTATTATTATTATTATTTACTTCTGCTTGAAATTCAAGAAAAGTATTACTTATAGTTTCTTCAGTTTTATCTTTAAGTAATTTTCCCCAGATGAATTAGGTATATTTATCTATAAAGATAATAAATAAATTATATTTATCATAAGTAGTAGGCGTTATAGGCCTACATAAATCTGAAGCTATATAATCTAGATAATCTAGATTTTTATTATGAACCTGTGATTTACTAACCTTAGTTATAAATTTGCCTTCAAAACAGGCTTTGCAAGGTAGTAATTTATTATTATTATTTATATTTATATTATTTATATTTATATCTGAAATTGTATTATCTTTTATTTTTAAAAGACTTTGTATATGAATATGACCAAGACGTTGGTGCCATAGTTGGAGGCTATTATTATTATTATTATTATTATTTATATTTTTATTAGTTATAGTATTATATATATAGTTATTGTTATTATTGGTAGGAAATTGGAAGAAATATAAATTATTTCGTTTTGCCCCCATAGCAATAATACAATCTTTCTTTATATTATATAAAATAGGTTGTTTCCATATAATAGAAGCAATACCTAAAGAATCTAGCTTAGATTGACTAAGTAGATTAATACCTAGTTCAGGTTTATAATAAACATCTTTTAATATTATTTTATTATTATTAGGATATATAATTAATTCACCCTTTATTAAAGAAGTAATTTCTTTTGCTTCTCCCCATTTAATAGGTTTATTTATTTTTATTTTATTTATTAAAAGAGTGTGGTTTTTAACTACATGTATAGTAGCTGCAGTATCAATATAAAAATCAACCGTTTTTTCAATTTGGTTATAACTCCTTGCTTTTCCTTTTTCCTTAATAATAGACTGGTTAATTAAATAACCTAAGGAAGGATTATTAGTATATTTATTTATATTATAGGGAGGAGTAGTAGTATAACCTATATTTTCAAAAATAATATCTTCTTCTTCTTTTTCAGAAGATAAATCTATTAATTCCATAGAATCAGGATTATTTAAAGATATATAAGGGGTAATATTGCTAGCAGTAGTTATATTAACTACTTCTTTCTCTTTTTCCTTTATTGCACTATTAGTGGGTTTTTTCCACCAACTAGGTGCTTTTTCAGGATGTAAGAAAGCGCAATTTTCTTCAGAATGGTTAGTTTTCTTGCAATTTTTGCAGTATAAACCTTTCTGTTTTTTCCAGGGTTTTTTGGATATTTTATTATTATCCTTCTTTTTATTATTTTTATTATTTTTATTATTTTCCTAGTTTTTATTTTGATTTTTATTATACTTATTACCCTTAGTAGTAGTATTATTAACTACTTCTTTGCCTCCTTTTCTTTTATACTCATCTAAAAGACTAGCATATAAAGAGTCAAGGGTATAGGCAGAAGAGTTAGTCCTAAGAGACTGAGTTATAGAGGTTATAAAAGCCTCAAAAGTCTCATTTAGACTATTAAGTATATAAGCTATAACTACTTGATCAGGTAGTCTTAGCTGGTTATAGGATAAATTATCTGTAAGTTCTTTTATTTTATTAATATAATCTTCTATAGAATCAAAGTCATCTAAAGAAGTATTAAAGAACTCTTTATAGGTTAAAAACTCGTTTGTAAAACCTATAGGCTTATATAGCTTTTTAAGGTGATCCCAGGCTTTAAAAGCACTATTATCATCCTTAATTACTCTTAAAGGGCCATCTTTACAGAGTAATTATATATAGCTTAAAGCCTTATTACCTTTATCTGCATTAATATCAGATTCAGGTTTAGTTAAATCTATAGTTATATCTTTACTTATAAGGAAGGCTTTAATATATATAGCCCATACCTTATAATTCTTAGAGCCTATAAGCTTAGGCATATCAACCTTTAAGTTAGCCATTATTGCCTTATAGGATGCAGTGCGTAGTTGCAAGCCTTATGAGGGTTAAACAATAGTGAGGTTGTATAACTACAGAAGCTATTAGACGTATAGTATAGTGGTTTGTACAGTTACGTTATAATACAGCTATAAACCCAGAGGTCTAAGGTTCAACTGTGAAAAAAGAAGAGTTTTTCCTTATAACCTTCTCTTTAATTAAGATCTTCTTCAGTTAGACTATAGTCTGACTGAGGAGATAAGTATCCTATATAGTAAATCGGTCGAGAAGAAGTCTGTTGGGCTGTAAGTATAGGTTTAAACCAGATTGGTAGTAGACTAGAGGATAGTTTAAATAGATAATCTGAAGGATATAGATTGAATAAAGCAGTAGTAAGAGACTGTCTGCTTAGAGAAAGATTAATAGAGGTATAATTGATTTGTATAGGATTAGATATATAGATTTATAAAAGGTGTATCTCGTAGAACCAAACTACTAGTCCAGCTAGTATATCAGCTTCTGTAAAGGTAGTATAGATAGAAAAGCGTTTAAAAGATTGATTTTCTGTATATATAACCCTTAAGTAGAGGTAGAGCTTTATAGGAGAGTAAGGGATAGGTAAAGAAGTAGAAGGAACTGAAGTTATCTCTGAGCTAGGCTTATAACCTGTTAGCACAGATATAAGAGTATTCAGGGGCGTAGTATATGCGCCTATATAGTATAGGGTTATAGATAGAGATATATTATAATAAAATATAATAATCCTCAGCATTTATAGGCATTTATTTGTATAGATAATTGATAGAGAAGGAATGTATTGATATGATTCTGGTTGATGTTGTTTGCAAGTTATTCCCTAAGGTAGGGAAAAGTGAGGGGAAAGATAACCTGAAACGTAGCCTGCTAAACTGCTAATTACATAAGGTGCTTACATAACTATACATATTACATAATCAATATTATAGTTATAGGTTATAATAAATAGAGTATTTTTATATAAGGTTTTATACCTTAAAGTCTATTAGTTTATTTTATATAGAATATTTAAGTAAGTAAGTATTATTATAAGTATTATTATTATTATATAAGATGTTATATATTAACAATTATTATTACTAACCTTCTTAAATTAAGATAGAAGCAAAAGAATTATAAAGGTATTTAGAGGTTATAAGCTACAGTTAGGTCAAACTGATAGGAGAAACACCTAAAAGGTAGGTATAATATTGCTGCACTATTTTTGCTTGCTTCTTCTAAGATCCCCTTTTCCTAACCTTCAGCAAGTCCTCGCTGAATTCTCACTGTAGAGGGTTCTATGCCCTGGGCCTACAGGCGTCTCTATACCTTCAGCCTTTATTAGCTAGGTTGTCCTCAGCATTGCCGCTCTATATGCCTAGTCTCTTACAATATTAAAGAAAATATCTACTTTATATAATCTCTTACTGCTTTCTCTAACTAAGAGATTATAATAAATTATATTAAACACTTTAATATATATTTATTTAAATAGTTAGCAAAATTCTAGCAACTTAAATATATAATAGAGTTATAATTTAATATTAATATATATAGAAGCTGCTCTAATAAGTTTAAACTGCATAAAATAATACTAAGTATTTAAGCTAAGTTATATTAAACTCTCTAAGCTAAATCTAGCGTAACACTATATTATTTATTTCTTCTTAATAGCTTCTCTAGTTATATTAGTATAAACCTTATAAAATACTATATTAACTTTAATATTATTATTAGATTTTTCTCTTCTCACACTATATATCTACTTTAACCTATAGATATAGAAGTCTTTTAGCTATTTAAAAAAGCCTATTAGATAGTGCTATAAAAGTTTATATAAAGTAGTAATCTTACTTTTACTTATAGAAACTTTATTAGCAGACTTCAGCAGATAATAGATACTATATTTACCTGCCTAAATATTATAATAAGGTTTGAAAAGTTAGATATCTAGCTAATTAGAAATAATATAATACTCTTTTAATTAGTTAAATATATATAGTCAGCCTAAGTTGATATATCTAGCTACCTCTTAAGTTACTTGCTAAATAACAATAAGTTTAAAAAAGCTATACTATAAATAAACGCTATTAAGTAATAATATACTACTAAATAAAGTTCTCCTACTTAGAAAGGTTATAAAGTAATTAAAGCTGCAATTAGCAAAAGTAATTTATATTATAAGAGAAGCTAAAAGCATATTATTAACTGAAATAAATATATAGAGATATAGCAGCATAACAAACAGACTTAGTAAGATGTCAAACCAGCTTATTTATTTATAATAAATATAACTTTTATAAAGATTAAAAAGCATTATAAGAAGTAAGTAATAGAAGCTTTATAAAAAAAGCTTAAGCAGCAATATATTACTATAAAAAAAAAAGCTTAGCAGCAAGAGAAATAAGTATATATAAAATATAATGCTATAAAGTATTAATAGATTAATAAGCATATAAAAAGACTGAATTTTAAGTAATAGCTTACTTATATTAGCAAAACTCATAACTATATAGCATTTAACCTAAAAGACTTATAATAATTTAAGCTATTTAAACTAAAGTAATAGATTAATTTTAACTTTATACTACTATTAAAAGAAGCTTAAGATTATATTAAATATATAATAAAGCTTTTTAGTTACTTTAATATTAGAGAATTATTTAGTAATATAAATAATAATAATAACTTTAACCTAAAAGTTAATAATAATATTAATAACCTTATTAATAAAAATAATAGTAATACTATAATAAGTGTTAAATTAATCAGCCAGTTTAGAGATATTAATAACAGCATTAATATTAATAAGCTTAAGTTGCTGCTATTACTAATACTAACTGCTATACTTAATACTATATTAATACTAATATTATAGCTAAAGTATTAAGCAATCTATTATACTATAAAAGAAGGTTTTAATAACTTTTATACTTAAGATACTATAGAGAATAACTTTCTACTAACACCTTTATTAATATAAATATTAAAAAAGCATAAATATATTATTAATAATATAAAAAGTAATAATATAGTAATCTTCTATAGCTTATTTATATTTATATAATATATATAAATATTATATATATAGCTAAATAGCCCTACTTAAGAGCAATATAACAATATAATTTTTATTATTATATAATATAGTTAAAGCTAAAAATTATATTGCAAAAAGTTATTAATTTGGTGGGTTAATATAGAAAAATGCCACTTTTGGTGATATAGGTAGAAACCCCCTTTTTAGCGTGGAAACCCTGTTTTTTCGCCCCCTACGTGAGTAGGGGGTCTAGCGTTAGCCTGCCACACGCTTTGACCCCCAGGTACATTAGGGGCCGTCCCACTTGTTGGGTAACATGGCATAGGGTTGCGTACCGTCCAAAGCTGAGTAGGATGACCTCCTTCTCCCGAGGGTTTGGGTGAGCTGGTTGGCGATCGATGAATCTAGACATCTTTTTCCCATGCTAGTCTTCAATTGCGTGATTGTAGGCAACGATGTCGTGATCGAGGAAGCGCGATGGTAGATATTATCAACGGGTGCAGCTCCCGGAGGCGACAGGGGCATCTCGGAAACCGCCTCGTTGCTGCTTACCTCCGGCCATTCTGGATGCACGACGTGGTCGACATATCACATACCCCGCGGCTGATCCTCCGCGCTTATGCGGTGAACAACGCACATCGCCGGTCGGGAATATCGTTCCCGTTAGTTTGTCGAACCACTTATGCAGTCTTCGTGGGTCGCGATGTGGTGTTGGATATGTCATGTTGCATTATCTACGAGGGTTGCTGCAACCAACGTGTCGCGAGTTGTGGGGCGCGGAATAGTTTTGGGTCAACAGAAGCGACTATTCGCAGACGTTATACGAACTTCACACGAGGGCGAAGGGTACTTGCATTCGAAATGCTACACTTATCCACAATTAGATGCAACGAATTCTTGAGATTACAAAGACCTGCAGGCACGGAAATCAAGAAATATCCGAAGGCCGAGACATTTATGAAGAAAAGAGTCCGCCTCGCGTCGCGAATTCAAGAGACTATCAAGAGACTATGCGGGTTGGTAGACAAGATTCGTTTTCAGTTGCCTAACCCCTTGTAACTAGATTACCAGTTCCTTTGTAGCGAGACTATCTGGGCGATTTTTTAGGTTCCCTTGAAATGACGAGGAGTAAGAATATTGCGTCCGGAATGACCATGGTGACAAAGACCAAGGCCATTTATTCGGAATTCTTGGGGCTTCGCTTTGTCTTACGAACAACGAAAAGGCTACATCGGCAGTATTGATAGGTCAACCGATCATAAAAGCTGACACTCACACGTGGCATTTGTTGTCCTGCAACAAATGAATGGATTCAATTGACCAAATTACATAGGTGACCAATGTCAATCGTTCTTATTCTCTTCAAATGAGTGTCCCAATCTTGCGTTATTGATGCCTGAATTGTCCTATGTTAGGGCCGGCACCGTCCAAGGAGACCAGCTGTCAACGTTGAAGTTATTGTATGTTTGATCGGTCCGGTAGACACTTGTCGAGCCGCCAGATTGCTTCAAGAAGAACTTGTTGATGAACGCAGTCAACTCGCTCTGCTGGGAGCTTGGGAAGCTGCAGTGCGCGTGATTCCCAACCTGACTGTATCCGAAGGTGTCAAGAGACCCCAGCGCCTGCCACTGCTTCCTAGCCCCTCCCATGCAGCCGTATGTGCTCATCGTTCCCAACCACTCGTAGTCGGGGTTCTCCATGATGTAAACTGGCCTAGGCGCAATGAGACCAGCCAGCATGTGGTGATCAAACGGCAACTGGTTGACGTTGCTCGTGTACTGGTTGAAGTTGGGGCTGAACCACGGGTTCTCGGTTACAATCTGTTTGGCGTCTTGAACCGTGAACCCGTTGCAGTTCTGCCAGTCGGCGATCCGCCAACATCCCGCACCGCCGGCACCGGATTCCTGGGGCAAGGTTAGCGCGATGCGAGAGTCGAAGGCGCCGGCGACGAAGGCTCCTTTGCCGTTGCGAGAGCAGCCGGTCACTCCCACACGCATGGGGTCGATTCCGACGGATGGAGTCAGCTCAAGCGCGTCGATGATTCGGGAGACGGCCCAGGCCCATGCCATCAAGGCGCCCGCACTATGCCCGCTGCCGTAGAGATCGTAGAACTTTCCCTGGCCTCGAGAGCCGCCGCCTTGCTGCTGTGCTATCTCGTCATTGTTGAAGGTAATTGTGCCGACGGTGGAGGGTACGGGGATGCTTGCGGCGCCGTAGGCGATGATGGCCGGAACGATATTTCCACTCGGCTTGGAGATGGTTACGGCGAAAGAGATGGACTTTCCACCGTCCGAGACGTTGATGGTGAGCTTGTTGCCAGAGTAGGAGGCGGTCACGGACTGCGGTTTAGGGGGCAACGTTCCAAGCTCCAAGCGCTGGAGCTGGTAACTTATCTCGGCCTGACGGCAGGTCCAATCGGCTTTGGTTGTGACCTTACCGCCGTCCTGGAAAGTGAAGGGGTCCGGTAAGACCGAGGTGGATACGCCGAGCTCGTTGGGCAGAGCGGGGCAGGCTGTTCCACCGCCCCCCGGTGCAGTGGAGGTACTGGTGACAGGGTTACCAGCGGAAGTAGTCGAGGTTTGGAGGGTCGTTGAGGGGGCCTGCGGTGCCGGGGAGGTCGTCAGAGGAGGACTTCCGGGAACACATTGCGAGTACCAGTCGTTTGTATAGCGGCAGTAGTAGCCGGCGATGCATGTTAACCCGCCGGTATGCCTGATTCCACCGCATTGAGCCCATGCTCCCTGTTGCGCGGTTGCATGTGCGCTTAGAACAACGGCTGCCGCTGCAAGATGAAGAGTTTTCATGTCTCCCGTTTTCAAGATTGGACATACAATAGTCGATTAGTTAGTTATGGACAATCTCCCGATATTGTGATTTATCTACTTTATTTTGGAGGCTTTTATACACAAGTCTAGTTGTCGCCGAGGCGAGCTTTTCACGATAATGATCAGAAGGAGAACGGAGTGTGAACTTTAGCGTACCAAACTTTTATCTACCCCAAAGAGGATTTGGGCTGCAAAGCGATGCGGAAGATATTCAACTATTAGGGCATCCCGCTTGTCGCGTTGCATTGAACCGATCGCGTGGTCTTCCGGGAAAACAGCGATTCAGGCTGAATGGAACAGTCCGTCTTGATAGTGCCCCAATACTCCAAATGCGGATGTGTCCATAGTAGAGGTGTCAGCTTGCCGAATTCAGCTCTCAATTCTACCTCCTTTGACGACTTGACCTCTATGTTGAGACGTGTACGTGGTTAGCAACGGTTGAGTTTGTGGGTGGCATGATCAATTATATGCGCCAAGTCGACCTCAGGCAAAATTTGGGGCCAAACTCATTCTCGCGAAACTTGATTTGATGAAGGCTTCTGGGAGGCGCGCCCTGGCAATATGTAGGACTTTGACATTGGACGCCAGCCAAGCTAGCAAGCCGTAAGTTCCCGACCAAGGGCCTCGTTGTTTATGATGTACGCAGGACTTGGTTATGTCCCACAAGTTGGGACCCGCCGACCTCATAACATCTGATCGCTCGGACGAGCGGCTGTGCATTTGACGCGCAACTACCAGCTTACGTTCGAAGACAAGGTTTCAAGGCCACCGGTATGTCAAGAACTTGCTCGTGGGCTCCCCACATATTCCCAAGAAACGTCCGGCAATTTGATGCCGAGTGTATTTTGCCAACACGGCAGTGAAGGAAGTGTGAGTTTGGCAATCCAGCCCAAAGCCAACGAACCCTGAATAAGTGATACTGGGTAGAGTATTGCCTTTGGACATGGCCCACGGAAGTGACCAGTTGCTTCTCACCCGGAACATACCGTTGAGCCATCATACGATGTCATTCTAGTCGAGCTCCAGTCAGAACAAACCATAAAGCAGAATGCGGATACGTATCGTGACAAGACTATAGCATAGACAGGTGTAGAGGAACCTCGTTTCGAGTTGACTTTCACCTGGAGTCATCATCTGAGCAACCACAAGTCCATAGTAGGCAGGTGGTAGCTCTATGAGTAGAGTTTACGGATTAGTCCACTAGGTAGCATAGAGTTAACGCAGCTATTCGGGTAAGTTGCCTTGTGTTTATCCCGTAATGTGGCGGTTAGGGAATAGGAGTTCCGGCAAACAGCTCCTAAAGCCCTAAGTCAGCCTGACAATGTTTCAGGGGGTGGCTGTTTAATCGGGAACAGGAGGTGATGGAGCTCGGGCACGGCACCTCCGGAAAGGGGAAGTTAAGCATGTTCATCCGACGTTAACGTCGCCCCGTCAGGATTATGCCGAATTCGGTTGCGGCTCTGTCGCCAGTGACATCCCATCTCAACTAAACCTCCCTACGAACCGATGATGACATGAATCGCAACTCGAAGCGGTGGTGGGCCTCGCCCGAAATTTGGATCTGCGCCTATGGAAGGAAGATGCCGATGGCTGGAGTGGGGCCATTCCGAGTCCCGAACCAACATGGCGCGGTCTTCCTTGCCGCCTTTCGATCACCTGGTTGAGCTATCACCTCTTTGAGTTGTTTTGGAAACTTTGACCTCAGTCTGGTGCTAACCAGCCCATTCAGCATTTAGAAGATCAATTAAAAGGACATGTTGTCTTCACTGAATATTTTCCCATGGAGAAGCATATGAAACTGGCAACCCCTATGTTCCGCCTATGCGCTCCCCGCATACCGGCAAACAGGGTCGGGCGATTCATGCGCTATCCCACAACTCCACAACTGCTGTTATTTTAGGCTTCCCGATAGACGTCAACTTAGTCTCGGCACGGGAATGTGGGAGAGTTCACCCGAAGGGCCGAAGGGGATAAGCATTTTTACACATCACTCAACAATCACCTGAGTTGTCATACTAGCACCATATGCAACCTCGATCGGGCCTCAATGACGAATCAGACGTTGTCGGTTCCTGAAAAGTAATCTATTTAGCGTCCTTTACAACAAGGTTTGGCACTATGTCGATATGCATATTGTTCCGTAGTTGCTGGTGAGCCCACCTCCTCGGCTGGGAAACTGCGGGGATCGCGCTCTAGCACAGCCCTGCCGGGCTCCTCGCGGGCTGTGTTCCGGGTCTGTGTGTCCGTGTTCCATCCGGAGATGACTTCCCAAAAGTCGTCACTCCCGTAGATGCGCAGGTTTACACGGGTGAGGTTGGCGATGGGGGGCAACGGCATGAGGTGGGAGGAGAGAACAACTCCCAAAGAAGAGAGAACATATGACTTTGAAGTTTCTATAAAGCAGGCGATGATTCTCCCCTTCCAGCCAATCTTTTCCTCATCAACTCAAACAACTCAGTCAACAGTCACTCACTCGCTACCAACTCACAACCACACTCTTTAATAACCAACAACCACTCTTTTACCACATTCAAAATGAAGTCCGCCGTCATCTTCTCCGCCGTCGCCCTCTTCGGAGCCGTCTTCGCTGCTCCCCTCGAGACCTCTTCCAACGAGGCTTCCCAGCTCTTCGCCCGCGTAAGTTGCACACGGTCTCAACTCCAGATCCGTCCAGATTTGCTGACAAGTTCTGCTACAACAGAAGCTCTGCCTCTCTGAGGACGGCATTGCCTGCTACTACGACAACAACCAGTGCTACTGGCACGACTGCTCCGACTGCAGCTGCGAGGACGTCTACAACGGCGCGAAGCTGATCCGCCGCGACTGCACCGACGCCAAGGACGCCGCCACCTGCCCCAACGTCCCCGACCCCAAGGCTGCTCAGACTCCCAACCCCAACCCCAAGGCTTAAGACAATGGCTCTGTTGTGGTGGACCTTGTTTTGGGGACTTTCGACTGGTGGGAAACGGGGCCTTTCTTTTTCTCTTGATAATCAATAATACCTGAATTGAAAGATTCTCGCAAATCCTCGTGGAAACTCTTATCCCTGCCTTTGGTGCTAATGGTCTGAGATCCGCTCGCGCTGACCCAACGTGAAGTCTTGTACTCCAATGAATTACAAAGGAGACCGCCTAATTTTTCTGCGTCTACGAAGCTATGTTTTCTATGTGGTTAGTTATTTCTTTTAAAAGACTTCAAAGACGGAAGTAGAAGGTATAACAATAATGATAGTAGTAGCAGCGATGACGATAGTAGCGATAACGATAGTAGGGTGTTACCACAGGAAAAGTAGTCGCTTTAGCACAGGGAAAATATGCGATCTCTTACAAAGGTACTAAGGGTACGGAAGGAGCTGTCGGGGCACCTGACTGACCTCTAAGACTCTCTCAAGAAATGACAGATGCGATTGATACGATTATGTTACTTGTCTTTCGAGTTCCGCCGGCCTTGTTAGTACACAGACCCTAGCAGAGAGTTGTTGTGATGATGTCCGTATTTCAACGCATGGTGAGCAGTCAGTTAGGCACGGCAGGCGTTCTGATTAAACAATCACAGTCGGAGTCAAAAGTGCCGAACAGATTAGGTTGAGAGGACCTGCTGCCTAGCTGTGCCGCTCGCAACTGGGACTAGCGTCGTCGACAAAACATCGCAATCTAAAAATCACAAATCGGATTAGGCAGGCAGTCCTAATCGAGTCCGAGCTCCGCAATTTGAACTGTCTACTTAAGCTTCGTTGTTCCTACGCCTTTATTTCAACCACGGATGCTTCACAAACCAGATCCCAGCATTCCAACCAGCCATGGCAAAATTGACCCAGCTCCCCGCAGAGCTGCTGCAAAAGATTCTCTCAAATTTCTTAAACATCAACAGCCATGTCGCTTACCTGGTCCTTCCCCTATTCGAGCTGAACGCCGCCGACTTGGCCACTCTAAAGGCGGCTTCGCGAACGTGTCGGGTCCTTCGCGATGTCGCTGAGCCGCTCATCTGGAGACACCTCTGCCTGACGCAGCACCGGCGCCAAGGCCACCCGACGACGCGGCAGCTGATCGGCCTCATCCGGCTCTGGCACGAGAGACCCGAGCTCGCGGGCCACGTCCAGACGCTCTACTTCTCCGGTGAAGAGCTGCCCTTCGGCCCCCAAGTCGTCAGCGAGGAGGACATCGCGTTTGTGTCGCGTGTTTTGCAGGAATCCGGCTTTCAACTGTCGCAGCCGTGGGTTCAGGTTCCGGGACAGGTCCCCGACGCCCAGCCGTGGCATACGGCGTTCAACAACCTCAGCTTCATCACGGCGCTAATAGTTCTCATGGCTCGGAATGTCAGAACGCTCGACCTCTTCGTCGGCGGCGACTTCTTCAAATGCATGCCCAGCCCAGCAGAGACGTCCGCCCGCCTGGAGCTCTTGAACCGTTTCCGGTGCCACTCGACCACCGGCGAGTCCATGGCCAGCATGAACCCTCTCCTGCGGCTTGCTCCTAACCTGAAGGAGCTCCAGGTCTGGCGGGCTCGCCTTGGCCACGGCGAAGACCTAGACTGGAGCCGGTTCACGTCGCTGGAGCTCACGGACGCCGACGCGAGTGAAGCGGCGATCGCCAACGTCATCAGGTCCTGCCGCGGGCTGCGGGAGTTCACCTTCTCGCCGGACAAAGGCCACGCCCCGAACGAGACCATGGCGGCCCTGTTGATGCACGCTAGCACCCTTCGCAAGCTCGACATAAATTTCGGGGCGGATGGAGAAGAAGACGGTCTTTGCGTTGGCTCGGTTGCGGCCCTCACCAACCTCGAGGAAGTCGGGCTCTCAGTACGCGAGATGGGAAGAGGGGAAGAATGCACCCTCCGCACGTTACCAAGCCGTCTAAAGTCCCTCGAGATTTACGGATATCCCTACGAATGCCGGGACGAGATTGAATGGCTGGCTGGCGCAATCCAGGCAGGGGACTATCCCAGCCTCAAAGAGGTCTGGTTAGCGGGCTGGGAGTGCGACACCGACCACCCGGGGCCGTGCCGGGGTACCTATTGCGACGAGAACATTGCGTATGAAGAGGGCGTCGACGAGCACGGCTCCGACTGGGGGTACGATAGTGGGGACGAGGAGGAGGGATGCGATGGCGGGAGGACGGTCACTGAGCTTCGAGCGGTTCTCCTGGAGGCGGGCGTTTCTTGTAAAATCAGGTCGGCGTGAGATGTTACGGGCTCGAAGTCTCGATTTGCAGTTTCAAGCTCGGCATGTTCCGCAGCTGTTTTCATGGCGCTTGTCATGGGATGCGAGGAAAATGGTGTGCAGTTTGATTTGACTACGTGGTTTGATCAAGACTTTTGGGAACGCGGCAAGGTGGAAGCTCTTTGAAATTATCACCCGGTACTTGGGCTTGCATTCATTGACGTGTTGAACATAGCTATGTTCACAGTCAAAGCTTGACGTTTCCACCCCAACAACTCAAGGACCCTCGCAACTGGTGGTGAGAACAACGAAGAGGACAAAGAAACTGGTTCGAGAATTCGAGTGTTGGCGGTCTCTATTTTCGCCGAGCGTATTGGATTTAACTGCGATTTATTCCAACGAAGATAAGTGATTTGGGACAGTTCCCCAAGATCCCCCCCCCCCCCCCCCCCCCCCCCCCCCAAAAAAAAAAAAGCGCCTCATATATCAGATACAGACAATGGCGATTCTCAACCCCAGCGTTGGGGGACAAGTTAATGATATGCTCCGGCCAAACGACGAAGATGATGGAGATGCCAACACAGGAGCAGCAAAATCGACAGGCTCTTTGGGAGACCTGCCGCACGAACTGATCACGGGAGTTTTGAGCGCAGCAGATGACCCTGCCACCATCAGCCGCTTGGCTCGCACATGCCGCAGCCTCGCACGCATCGCCAACTGCGCCCTCTACCGGACTTCTTTCCGAGGCAGAGATCCAATGACGTGGGCTGTGGAGCACGACCGTCTGGATATTCTCGCGCAGATATTGACGCATCGGTCAACGCCGGAATGGGCCATCCCTACTCAGGACCTGAGCGCGCATTTCGTAGAAGCGCTCAGGGCTGGCAGCTTCAGAATCGCCGACGCCCTGCTTGACGCGGGGGCGGAAATAGTGTACAGCGCCGGCTCAAGACCAAAGCTGCACATTGAAGAACTCGGGATGGAAACCAGCGAATCCCACCAGCACCTCGGATCCCTCGCCCTCGCTGCTCGCAGTCGCTATCACCTCACCTTTTGGTACAAACAGACCAAGCCGTATGATTCCGAAGCTGAGTATTGGAGATGGAAGAAACAGGTGATGATGAAGATTCTGGCGCGGATGAGGAGTGACCTTTCGCGGAGCCATCTGGAAGATACTGTACTCTCTTTCGACGGGTACTGCAGAGAGCTCGGCATTGCGCTCATCGAAGCCGCGAATGCAGACGCCCACTCGATCGAGATGATGGACTTCCTCCTCGTCGCAGGCACCGACGTCAATGCCGAGATGAATGACCAATACGTCGGCCAGGTCTGGCGGAACGCTCTGGACGAGGAGGTTCCCAGCCTGTTCAGCGCCAAGGTCGACTTCCTCCTTGAGCGCGGTGTCAATACGAGCAGAGTGTGGTCTTGGCAGGGGCCTCTGACGCCGGCAGAGTTCTTCCTGAAAAAGCTGCACTGGAGCTGTCTCTTTTGGATGGACACGTCTTTCATCGGCCGGGCCCTCTGGATGATGGACTTTTTGGAGGCTCGTGGTTGCTTGGAGTGGCCGCTTGCTGCTTTTGGAGATTACGACACATGCAAGGTGTCTACGCAAGCGAGCGAGCTGGCCGGCCCGGATGGTGGCGCAGGACGTGAGCTGAAGTTGATACTGAATGACACGGAGGAATCTTTGAAACCGCGACAGACGGCATTGACGCAGCATCTCCATCAAAAGTTGCTCGAGAAGTCCGGGGCGACTTTGAGGATGAAAGATTTCCCGGGTCCCGAAAGGAAGCTGGATTATGTTGACAAGCAGAGCCTTCCGGAGGCGATATTGAAACTGGAAAAACTGCGTGAGGATTGGTTAGCTGAACGCTGCTCGAAGCTGTGATAAGTAAGCATATGTCCAAGCCGTTGTGAAGCCTGACTTTGTCAACCCAGACTTCACTCCAGCAGGCGTCCAGGTTCAAAGTCGCTGGGCCACGCCAAAGTTGCGTAAATACTAGCTAAAATTAAATCGAGAGAAATCACATTTCAAATGATGGCTCACGACTCGAGAAGCTCGCGCTAGCCTGCCCGAATGAGCCATGTGGATTCCCATTCGCGACACGTCATTGGCGAGAAGGCCATGTGGAAGCAGCTGCAGAGTCGGGATAAAGCCTCCAGACGCATGAAATACCTCCACACTGCACGCGTGGGATTCATTGCCTTTTGAGGGGGACGGCTGGGCGGTGTGTTTGGCTCGACGTGAATCACCACAGGGAAACCCTGAGGCATTTTGCACACGCGACTTCAGACTCGCCTGCAGAGTGGTCAACCGGATGTTTGGTTTCTCATAAGCCGTGTGTGCTGTCTATTGCGGGTGGTTGTGTGTTTGAACATTGAGGCTCCACAATGACTCGCACGCGATGTTTCCACTGTGCCTTGTCCCATTGGCTGGACGATACGCGGAAGGATGCAGTGCCGTGGCGCCGGGCGGGCATTCGCGCTTCGCTGCTGCAGGTGAGATTGATGGTTGAGACGAGATGCATGTGGAGGCGTTGTGGTGCAGGACGGCGTGGTATCGTGTGCATCATGGATCCTGATGGAAGCCAAGGTTGAAGCTATTCCCAAGGTTCAGTTCAGGATCGCGGGAAAACAGAACAGAAAGTTCGAGGTGGATGATTCTCGGCCGAGCTGTATGACGTAAGGATCCTTTCTCGCCGTCATTGATTGGGCGGCTGGCTCGGGCTGTTCGGGCGAATGACCCCGGGCGGCGCGGGTGGTGATAAAGGCTGACTGACAGGCGACAGGGGGGCGGTCACAAGGAACCCGGTCATCCAGCATGTTCCCCTAAGCACTTCATCGGGAACGGCATAGCGGGATCCATGGATCTCTCTCCCACGCCGATTACACATCAAATTTCCACACACCTGCACCTGCACCTGCACCCAACAAGATCCCGTCCGTCCCGCCAACGCCCGCCTGCCCGCCCACCATGCCAAAGTCCGCAGTCCGCTTCGAGGCCGCCGCCCCCGATCTTTTCCAGAGCGACCTCGCACACCTTGCGCTGCTTGCTGACGCCGGCTGACGGAGGAAATACGACCTTTTGTTTCCCCAAAGAGAACCTGCCTGTCGCACACCGCCGACACAGATCCGACATCACATCTCGATAAAGGACCAGAAAAAAGAGCACGATAAAACCACACACACAAAAAAAAATATGGCCGATACCGCGACTTCCGACCCCGCCTCCAAGGTGAAATCCCACGCCTCGACTGTCGCCGCCGAACACGGCTACCCGCGCGGCCATCTGGGGCACCTCAACGAGCACGAAGAGGCGCAGCTCGTCGCCTTCAAGAAGCTGGTCGAGGAGAAGGGGCTGTACAAGCCAGGCCCGCCCGCGTCCCACGACGACCAAACACTTCTGTGAGCCGCTTCACACGTTTTTTTCCTCCCTGGAATTTTCCCTTTCTGCGCCGGATGTACCGGGACATACGAAAAGCTGACTGTTCCCCCTCCAATAGGCGATACCTTAGAGCCCGCAGCTGGGTCCCCGCAGACGCCCTCACGCAGTTCAAGGACACGGAGGAGTGGCGCGCCGGCAGCGACATCGACACCCTCTACCACACCATCGAGCTCGACGCCTACGAGCAGAGCCGCCGCCTGTACCCGCAATGGACCGGCCGCCGCGACCGCCGCGGCATCCCCCTGTACCTCTTTGAGATCAAGCACCTCGACACCAAGGCCATCGCCGCCTACGAGAAGTCCGGCAAGGAGACCTTCAGCAAGGCCAAGTGGGACGGCAAGACCCCGCAGGGCCTGCTGCGCCTGTTCGCGCTCTACGAGAACCTCACCCGCTTCAACCAGCCCTTCTCGACGCAGCTGCAGGACCGCGACTTCAACGACACCCCCATCACCCTGAGCACGAACATTGTCGACATCTCGGGCGTCAGCCTGAAGCAGTTCTGGAACCTCAAGAGCCACATGCAGGCCGCCAGCCAGATCGCGACGGCCCACTACCCCGAGACTCTTGACCGTAAGTCTTTTTACACTCTTTACTCCTATGCGCGCAGTCATTGACGTCACCCAGGCATCTTCATCATCGGCGCGCCCGTCTTCTTCTCCACCGTCTGGGGCTGGGTCAAGCGCTGGTTCGACCCCATCACCGTCTCCAAGATCTTCATCCTCAGCCCGCACGAGGTCCTCCCGACGCTCGAGCAGTTCGTCGAGCCGCGCAACATCCCCAAGAAGTACGGCGGCCAGCTCGAGTTCTCCTGGGGCGACCAGCCCACCGTCGACCCCGCGTGGGAGGGCGTCGTGCGCTGGGAGAACGGCCACACGGCCTTCACCGGCCGCCCCGCCGTCTGGCGCGCCACCGAGGACGGCGCCCGCGTCGAGTGCTTCGGCATCGGCTGCGTCAACGGCAAGCAGCAGGAGGAGCTCATCGCCTCGGTGCCCCGCACGTGGCCGCCCGCCAAGGCTAATGGTGTTGCGGCCGAGACGACCACTGCCGTCGCGGTTGACGAGAAGGACGGCGCCGTGACGGAGGGCACTCAGACCGAGCCCGTCAAGATTACCGAGCCCGAGGCCGCGACGACGAATGGCGAGGACGAGCTGTCGAAGCTGTCCATCTCCGAGACCAAGGAGATCACGGAGAAGCACACCAACGGCAGCACGACGGCGCCCGTGGGGCTGGCATAGAGGGTTTGCGAGTTAGAGTATAGAAAAGAGGGGGATGCATATGCGGCAGGAGGCGATTGATTTTGGGTGTGGTTTGGGAAACGGCTTTTATCACATATATACCCCCGAGGGTTCGATGGTCCTATAATAATTTACATCTGGCTTTGGTCAGTCGTCGGACGACGGAGCAACAACATGGGCTGGAGTTTTTAGTTCTGAAATACCAAAAAATATTGTCTTGTTTCATCTCTAGAAGTGCATGGTATCAAGAAAGACGTCGCATCATCTCATCTAAAGCCGGAGGACCCTGAGATCAGATCTCGGTGTGGTCGTCCCGTCCCGTCATGACTTCCCCGCGTCCGTGGAACTGGGATGCCGCAAAACCTTACCGCCCCCAACGCCTCTATCTATGTACTGTGTATCCTCGCCCGTTTGGTTTCTATCATTCTCGCTGCCCTTCGGTGTACCAGCCACGTCTCGTGCAGCCACAGCTCACCCCGTGTACCCCCTCCTCTTCCTCCACTCCGCCACGCCCTTCTCAATCTCCGCCCAGCTCGTCCCGTCCCTGACCAGATGCATCGTCACCCCCAAGCTCTCCGTGTCCCGATTCCTGCTCTCGTCGTCGAAGAACAGCATCTCCGTAAACGGGATTCCCGTCTTGCGGAATATCGCCTCAAAGTGCCTGATCTTGCTGCTCGGATAGATCTCCAGCCCGCCGTCGAAAAACTCCAGCGCCTTCCGCGCCTTCTCCTTCTTCCCGCTCCCGCCCTCGTCGACGCTGGGCGGCGGCACGTGTAGTAGTTTCAGCATATCCCTTGCCAGCTCCGGCGCGCTCGTTCTCGAGGCTACCGCGAGCTTCACGCCCGCTAGCGGGAGGGTGTACAGGATGCGCGGGACGTCTTGGTAGAAGGCGAAGGACTCGCCGTGGCGGTCTGTCGCGGCGGAGTGCGCGGCGTTCGCCTTGAGCGGGCCCGAGACGTGGGTGTCGACCCAGAAGGGCCAGAGGGTGTAGTCGAGGTCGAAGACGATGAGCTTGGGCAGCGGCAGGTCGTCGGTGAGGATGCGCGGGAGGGAGAGCGAGGCGGTGGTCGAGGTGGAGGGCGTGCCGTTGCCGAGGGTGGATGTGCTGCCTCCTTGCGGGGTTTTGGAGAGTTTTTTGGGCATCGTTTGGGAGGGTGCGCCCTCGATGGGACGTCTTGTATATCGGGAGATGTGAGGTGTGTGAGATTGGCGTGGGTGGTGTTGTGGAAGCAGGATGGAAGTCGGGGATGGCGGTGTTGTCGAGCGTGTGTGTGGGTGTGAAGGATACGGGAATTATTGTTTGGAGGGGCAGATAGATAGCGTTCGGCGATAAATTGCGCGGCGGGCTTTTTCGTCACTGGGCGCCTGCCGGGGGTGAGCTTCACTACCTTAGTGCATTGGCCCCAACGGCGGGGTCCTGCGGGATTACAGCGGTGATTTGACCCCCGGGCCGCGCAGCGAAAACTCTCGGCGGGCATGCCGCACGGGAAGCAAACGAAGCAAACGAAACAGCTAGATCAGACGAAGAACTTGAGCGGAATGAAATCCGGGATAAAAAGTCAATTCGGCACCAGCGTTGCAAACAGCAAGGCAATGAAAGATGAAAATCAAATGCCAAAAAGCAAAAGATACCGACGTTGGCCTGATTCGAACAGACGCTCCCGAAGGAACAAGATTTCTAGTCTTGCGCATTAGACCACTCTGCCACAACGCCAGATGGGTATCCGCTGAGATGCGGACTTGCTAAGAGAGTCCAATTCGCGGACTATGAAGCGTACCGCCCACACTCAATCATCATCAGAGATGAGTCTGACATCTTGACCCTGCTCGATACCCAATCTACGACAACATCACGCCCATACGCCCATTTTTGGCACTCTAGCCCGTGGCATTCATGCCCACTGCTCTCCTAAAGAGCGCCGATAGTTTCATAGAGGTCGCCAAATGGATCGTAGTCCTCCTCCAGCATCGCCTTCTGCACAACCCGCCTCCTGACGCCCTGGTTGCCGCCGTCGAAGATGGGCAACACGGCCGCCTCCTGCACAAGTCTGGCGAACGGGTACTCGTTTGACCAAGACGCTCTGCATCCCCGTTAGCCCTTCCATCAAAAGAGACAGTCGCAGGAGACACTTACATCCCAATAACCCTCATCGCCTCCGCAACCCCCTCAACCGCCACCTCGGACCCATAGATCTTGGCCTGCGAGCACAACTCCACGGCGTCCTTTTCGCCGTTGTCCACCGCGTGCGCCGCCTTCCAGCTGATCAGCCTCGCCGTGTCAATCTTCGTCTTGAGCGATACCAGCAAGTCCGCCGCAGACTGCCTCTCGAGGACCTTGACGCTGCCGCCCTGGTCCTTGTCCTTGGCAAAGCGCAGCGCGGAGCGGAACGCCGTGCGCATGATGCCGGCGCCCATGGCCCCGACCATGGCCCCCGTCGCGGCGAAAGCCATCTGAACAATCCGCACCGCCTCCGCGCCCCTCGCGACCACGTACTTCTCCGGCACGCGCAGGTCGGTGAAGGCGACGTGCGGGCCGCAGTGCGCCGTGAAGCCGGGCGTCTCGATGTACTTCACCACACGAAACGCAACCTCATCGTTCGCATCTAAAACAGCGCGGGGGATAGCAAGCAGCATCGCTGAGTCCGCCGGGTCGCTGCTATCATCATCGCCGTCCCGGCAAAACACAGTCTGCAAATCCGCCCCGCGCCCATCCCACCCCGTGCAATTCCCCGCCCAGATCTTCTCGCCGTTGACAACCCACTCGTCCCCCCGGCGCCTTGCCACAGTCTGCGCGCCCCTCCCGCCCTTCTCGAAGAAATTCGCTGTGCCGCCGGGCTCAGACCACTGAAACGCAGCCAGCGGGGCCCCCTCCGCCGCCAGAAACGGCGCCACGAGCTCCTTTTTGAGGGACTCGTCCGCGGACGAGAAGATGAGCGGCATGAGCCCCAGGCTGTCCGTTAGCAGGTTCAGCGCGACGCCGGGCTCGACGGCGAAGAGCTCCTCCGTGACGAGCGCCGACTCGAGGAGCGTCCCGCCCGTGCCGCCGAGGTGCGGGGGCACGAGGGACTTGACGACGCCGGCGCGGACGGCGGTCTCGAAGAGGGGCTTGGTGGAGAGGAAGCGGGTGACGCCGTCGTTGGGGAGCTGGGTGTAGGAGGCGTAGGCGCCGTTGAGAAGCTGGGAGGCGAAGGCTGCCGCGTTGGCGCGGGCTGCGCGCTGTGAGTCGGAGAGCGTGAAGTCGATCATTGTGTGTTGGGTTGGTGATGGTTGTTGCGTTTACGATTGATGTCGCTGGTTGAGGTGAGCTGTCCTAGGTTATGTAGGTGACTGACATCTTGGGCTGACCACCATTGCTAACCTCCTCGTCGATCGCAATGCGAGAGGGCCGTGAGGATGGACTTTGACTGCATGGGATTGATGATGCATGGCTCGTTGGAGCCGAGATGCACCAATCTCTGCCCTGAATATTCCATTTATATGGCCATTTGGTATGCATCTTTGGTTCGACCATAACATCGCTCGCCAATCGGCGTTAATTTCTCACTGTCGTGGATCTTGCGTTGGTGGGTGTTTCCCCAAAGGGGGCATTCGTACCGTTGAACTGACATAACAAAAGCCATTCCTCGAACTTGGCAATATGCTGTCTATCGATGATCTAGGTGTTCTGCATGAAGGTGGTCAGCAAACCGGAGCTGCGACCCAATCGGAGGAGCAAAGATTCTGCCTGTCAACTAAAGACCCTTAATGGAACATGCAAAGGCCCCATAATAGAGCTGACGGCATAGCCTGAGTATTGTTGACTTGCAGAAAAGGACAATGTCTGACTTGAATCGGTGGAAACCAGCACCAGTTCCCCGCGCTGAAAAGAGCTCATTCCAAGACTTCCTGCATGCGTTGTGAGCATACATAGTCATGTGTGCTGGGCGTCTTGGGCAAGATTCGGGTAGATGAGAAACGCGGGGTTGGCTATGTCTTCCGTGTGTCCCGGACCCAGACACACGACCGGCACTGTGCCGAAACGGGCAAGTGGAGATGATATTGCGTGAGTATGATGATCATGTTGGAGATATTGACATAGGCTGTGGGGTAGGGTACACCAAAACACGACGCGACATCGATAGGTTTCTCTGCAGACCATCTCGGGGCGAACTTGCATGTTCGGCGGTGTTCTCGTGCCGCGGCCCGGGACCGGCCCCACCTTTTCCCCGTTAATCCGGCGGTCGAGGCCGGTATTGTAAGAACGCCGGGGACCATCTTTCCCACTCCAAAAACGGCATTTCCATTGTGCACCGCGCCAGAGATTGATTCTCGGGAGTCTTTCACAATATTGAAGACGCAGACGGCTTGTGTCACGTCTTTTTAGCTACGTCCCCAACTGCCTCGGCAGAAGCTCACCCCGTCTCCAACCACGCACTGCCTGTAAACCCGTAAATCCGTAAAACCACCATCACATCGAAATGTTTAAGAAGCCGATCCCAAGCAACCACAGGCCAAACCTTGTGTGTCGCATCTCACATCGGAGGCTACTTTTTGATCCCGAAGCTATGGCCACACACATAACAGCTCCCAAGCTGTAAAGCAGACGAGCTCTGATACACACAGTGTGCTTGCCCCGGGAACAATGGCCGGCAATTCCACTCGCGCAAACTGCAAACATCTCCTGACGCTGTTTGTCACAACCGACGGGAGAGCTTGCAGCAGCCGCAAATTCAAACAATCAATCTTTTCCTCGGCGTGCTCGGGAACCCGGGCAACGACGATAGGAAACGCCCTTCGTCGACCAAATGTCCGTCCCCGACGCCACGCTCCCTTCAGCCCCCAGCGGTCTGACTTTCTCGGCACGGCGCCATCTGAAGTTATCCTGCCACAACCACCACCACAAACGCCACTTAATCCAAACACCCACCTCGAAAAGAAAAACAAGGGGTCTTGGGTGGTTCCCGCGGCGCCGGACTGTTCTAGTGCCACTGCGCAAGTACCGAGCGCTGCGTGACGTCCGATGGACTGTGGTGGGGTAGTGCGGGGGAATAGGTAAACTGGCTGATGTCCTCCCACCCCTTTCCCTCCACCCTCCACCCGCTTCTCCAACGGCATTTGCGACGTAGTGTGAAGGGACGGATGATATAAAAAGACCCCGAAGCTTCAATCTGCTTTGGTAGCTTGCCGATCCCGTCGCACTCTAGCCTCCAAGTGTGATTGACCTGAACCGCTCATCGCCTTACACGAACGATACCCCTCGTCGAAGACGAAGAAACAACCGCCCACCATGTCCCGCAAGATCCAACTCGTGCGCATCGCCCACGTATACTACAAGCACAAAAACATCGACGCCGCGCGCGCCTTCTACGACGACTTCGGCTTCTACGAGACGGCGCGCGTCGGCAAGCGGACGTACTACCGCGGCTACGGCAGCGAGCCGCTGGTGCTGTGCGCGGAGGAGGCGGATGAAGATGAGTTTGGCGGCCCGGCGTTCGTTGTCGAGTCGCTCGACGACCTCGAGCATGCGGCCAAGACGCTGCCGGGCGCGAGCGAGATCTACGAGCTGGGGGAGGTGCAGGGCGGCGGCAAGTGCGTGACGTTCAAGGACCCCGTGGACGGGTGGCCGTTCCATTTGGTGTACGGACAGACGGCGGTGGAGAGGAGGGATCCTGGGTTTCCGAATTTGAAGTTCAACTTTGTGAGTTCCTTGAGTGAAGCCTTAGGTGTGGGAGGGAACGGGGAATGAAAGGGGAAAAGTGTTTGCTGACGCGGTTGGGGTTGGGTAGCCGACGGAGAAGCATCGCGAGGTCAACCACAAGCAGCGCTTCACGAAACGGCCCGCGCCGGTGCACAAGCTGGGCCACTTTGGCGTGTGCCTGACCAACTTTGACAAGGCGTACGAGTTCTACACGAGCAACTTCAACTTCTACCCCAGCGAGGTGAGAAAACATTCCGTCTTCACTTCAGACTTCTGAAGGCAGGGAGGGGGCTGGTGAACACACCCAGACTGACTGGACTGTACTCTGCGCAGCTCGTACACGCGCCGGACAACAAGGACAAGAACGTCACCGTCTTCTTCCGCCTCGGCCGCGGCAAGGAGTACGTCGACCACCACTGCTTCTTCTTCTTCGAGGGCCCCAAGTTCCACGTGCACCACTCGTCGTTCGAGACGCACGACTTTGACGCGCAGGTGCTGGGCCACGACTGGCTGCGGCACCAGGGGTACAAGAACTGCTGGGGCGTGGGGAGGCACATCATGGGCAGCCAGATCTTTGACTACTGGTGAGTTTCTGTTGGACGCAGTGGAGGGGTGGATGGCGGCAGTTTGAGAATGTCGGAACTGATGAGAGAGACAGGTTCGACCCGTCCGGCTTCATCATGGAGCACTACGTCGACGGCGACTTGCTCGACGACACGGAGGAGACGCATCACAACCCGGCGTCGCCGGACAACCTGCACGTCTGGGGTAAGTGCATGTCGTCGAATGCGCGGGAGATGTTACTGACTTCTTGCTAGGACCGGAAGTGCCGTCCGACTTCTTGCAATGAGACACTTGCACGTGTTAGCTTCTGGGTTTGGTGTTGGCAAGTTTGTGGGATGGGCAATCTGCTGAGAAGATGAAAGTAAATGCGTAGCCGACAGGAAAGATGAATAGCCATAGTTAATAATTGCCACACGTGCGCATGGCCAACCCGATGTTGCAACCCGAATTAGTTCACATGTTGAAGATGGCCCGGTCCTTGCTTGCCCTTGTCTGCCCTTCCAGATTCGTGCAGTGACATCGCTCAACTCGGAGCAAGGCGCAAGTTCCCTTACCTCCGAGCCGAGGACGCAAGACAGACGACATTTCATCGGTTTTCCCGAAAAAGAAGGCGCTGGACGATGTGCCGCAGACTGCAGCTTCGTATTAACGATTATTTTGGCTCTGTGTTATCCCCGGCACCCTGTGATGTTGGCGTCCTCCTCGACATATCCCGTGCAATACTACGCGGTGACTATCACAGCTGGACGAATCAGCTCTTCAATTGACGTCACTGAAAGTGGCACATGAGACGAGCCTCAGCATGGCTGGTGTGGCTTTGCCTTTTTGCCATCTGCCGTTGAAGAGGAAGCAAAGGCCAGGAGCCGGGCTGGGAGGCCTTCAATTCGGGGATGCCGCGGTTTCAACGGTTGATGACTGCTGGTCGCGAGCTGTGCAGAGCGGAGACTCGGGCTCAGCTGCTGTCAAAGTCGGATCACGGCAGCGGTTGAATCATGTGCGTGGTCGAGAAAAGAATAATCAATGATTCTATCTGTAATCAATGTTAAGATAGAGTGCGCGACTTAATGAACGGCAAAGATACCCGAACAGAAGAAGAGCTGGCTTGCCTGTCTAGCTGTCAGCTCATCAATCGCAATTAATATCCAAGATCGAGAAACCTTGTTTCTTGCTGACCACGCAGCACGCTAGACTTTGCCATGTCTTCCCCATATCTCTCACGAGTCAATCACGATGCAGAATACAACCGCATGTTCAGAAACGGCCAACCCCCAAGAAACTATTAAACCCGCTGGTTAACGTTGGCATGAAGAGTCCCGCCATGATCCCTGCGCGCAGCGAACGGGAAGCGGCCCTGACCCCGGTCCCTCCCGTCCACCGTCGCATCCTCCATCGGCACTGCCTCCCCCTTGCGGCATCGGTGGCCGTTGAATTAATATCGACATGTTGAAATATCGAGAAGGTCATCTCCAACGTCTCCAACAGGCCAAGACCCACGTGAGCACAGCTCCGGCGAATGGCGTGCTCCCCCCGGGGTGTCAAACAGGAAGCTCGTAGTAGCTCTCAGCTGTAGCCGGTTATTAGTTCGGTTCGTTCGGTCGCGCTTTTGGGTTGGGCTTTTTGAGGGGGCGGACAAGGTTTCGTGGATTCAGGGGCGCCGCCGCGAACGCATCCTTCATTGGATGCCGCTCTTGCGTCCTGCATATTGCCCCAAGCTAATACAGAATACGCTAATCTTTCTTTTGCGTATTCAGCGTACGGGGCCAAGCTCAATGATCGCCTTATCCCCTTCTACCGCTTGCAGATGCGTCATGCACCTGGGGCATTAGCACTTGACAGATGAGTGACAAGGGCGGATGAGGAGGGATCACCGGTGGGCGTAGCTGTGGGCGAATGGCACGTGTCAGGCGTGGTTCGTGGAGAAGCTTCTTCGACCAAGGATCTAGTTCAACCGGGGTGCCGGCTTTCATGGCCGTTCCAACTTGCCGTAGTCCGTTTACTTAAACTCGGCCGATCGCCGGCGACGTTTTGTCTCTTGTTTCTATTCACGCCTCAAGCCATACGCCCTCGGCCTCTCACACACTCTCTCAAACCCCTCCCTCTCCCCCGAGCCGCCACTCTGCCCGCCTCATCATCCCCGCCGTCACAATGCGCGCCGCCACCACCTTCGCGCTGCTTGCGCAGGCCCTCGCTGTCCAGAGCATCCGCATCGTCCAGTCCAACGATGACGGCTGGGCTGAGCTGTACGCTCGCTCCTTCAACCAGGCCCTGAAGTCCTCCGGCCACAACGTCCTCCTCTCCGCCCCGGCCGAGAACAAGTCCGGCTCCGGTTCGTTCCCCCTTCCGTGCTCCTCCTCACATGAACCTCCCGACTAACCCCAACCCCAGGCTCAAGCGACGCCGAACCCGACCCGCGCACCGCCGCCTGCCAGTACGACAGCTGCCCCGCCAACAGCGGCCCCGTCGGCGTCAACGAGACGCAGACCGACCTGCGCTGGGTCAACTCCTTCCCCGTGACCTCGATGCGCTACGGCATCGACCAGTTCGCCGGCGAGGTCTTCAACGGCGCGGCCCCCGAGCTCGCCGTCTCGGGCCCCAACGTCGGCTCCAACCTGTGGCTGTCCGTGCTCGTCTCCGGCACCGTCGGCACCGCCGTCTTCGCCTCCAACGAGCGCAACATCCCCGCCATCGCCTTCTCCGGCGCCTCCACCGGCACCCTCGCCTGGAACACCTCCCCCGTGCCCGCCCGCAGCAGCGTCTACGGCGAGCTCGCCAAGCGCCTCGTCGACAAGATCGTCAGCGGCGGCGCGCCGTACCTCCCCGAGAAGGTCTGGCTCAACGTCAACTTCCCCGCCGTCACCGACACCGCGTGCAACAACCCGGACGACTTCAAGTGGGTGCTCAGCCGCATCAACCCCATCACCCTGAACCCGGATGTTGGTACTTGCGGCAGCAGCGATAGGTTGCCGTGGGAGAACACGGTGGTCGGCACTGCGGGATGCTACATCTCTATTAGTGTTGGTGACTCGGACAAGTCTACTGCGCCTAAGGAGAAGCAGCAGCCTGTTCTGGACAGGCTTGGCAGCTTCCTGTCGTGCTTGCCGTAGGGTGTGGATGAGATGGATGAGGGCGGGTATGAGATGTAATGTGAGAGTAATTAATGAGATATGAAATCAAGTACATGAAGGCGCCTTTACATGGCAAGAAAATGATTCCTATTTGCAATGTTCGTTTGGTGGTCTCGCAACACTTTTCCTGAAACCAATATCCCGAAATCTCTCATTCTTCCTTGCATGGCATCTTCTCATCGACGGTGGGAGCTTTATCCGACTCAGCCTCAACTGCTTGAATCGTTCGGAGCTGTCTCTGCCACTCCCTAGAGCGCCACGCCGGGACTCTCTCCTCAAACAGCTTATCAACCTGTCAAAGTCAGCAACGAGTCGTGAGCCGCGCCTGGATCGACTAGTCTTACCTACCTCCAATCTTGAAAGCCCCGCAAGCTCCGGAACGCAGGTGTAGGCCCACACAAGGGACACCACGGTCATACCGAACCAGATATAAGACACCTTGACCCCCAGGTTTCCCGCAGTCTCGTCTACCATGTACGGCGTGACGAACCCGACGAGCCATGTGATGATCCAGTATGCTGTCAGAACAATAGAAGATTGGTAGTTTCTCGCGCGGTCCGAAAATGGCTCTGCCATTAGTAGCCAACCTGCACACACTGTCAGCCGCTTGGATTATAGTAGTCAGCGATGCGGATCTACTAACCTCCAATCCCCCAAGTCGGCGCATACGAAGCGATGAAGAACACCGCGCCAACAACCAGCATCGTTTTGTCTGCCTTGCTATCCGGGGCAGCGCTGTGAATGGATGCGGTCAGCAGTTGGGCGAGACCCATGAGAACACCGCCCCCAATCAGAGACTTTCGTCTTCCCAGACGCTCGATGAGATACATGGACGGCGCCGTGAAAACGCAATTGGTAATGGCGAGGATGAGAGATATCAAGTATGAGTTGTCGACACCTGCTGCCGCGAAGAAGGTCGTCCCGTAGCCGAACCAGAAGGTGATGCCGGTCGATATCGTGAAGAAAGACATGGCCACGCCGATGAGGGTGCGTCTCAGGTCCGTTCCTTGGAAACACTCAACAAACCGCGCGCTTCCGTTGACCTGCTGATCTGCGATGTGGGTTTCAATCTCAAGCATAGCCTCGTCGACTTCCGGCGAGTTCGCGTCTGCATTGCGAAGGATGGCGAGGGCGCGCCGCGCTTCGGTGGTCTTGTCTTGTCTGGCTAGCAGTAATGGCGACTCGGGGCAAAACATGACACCGATGAACACGGTCAGTGCTAAGACCAGCTGGAACGCGATCGTGATGCCTGTTTTCGTGTTAGAGGCTGTGTATTGTTTCGGGTTCGGGATGACTCACGCCAGCTTCGAGAGTCGGCGTACTTTGAGCTACCAAGGCTGATCGCGCACGCCAGAACGTTGCCTGTGGTGAGGAACTGCGAGTAGCGTGCCATCAGCTGGCCTCTATTTGTCGGGGTAGAGCATTCCATGAGGTATGCCGGTACCTGATGCGCATGGTTCAGTGGTCAAGTCTACACATGGGGATCGTGAAGAGGCCAGCCATACCGTAACGGAGATGAGACCGAGGGCGATGCCGAGCAATACGCGGCCCACGATGAACACAGCTGGAGCAAGCCCTGCGGTCTGTAGAGCCACGCCAACGGCGTAAGTGCAAGACGCCGCGTATGTTCTTGAGCCATCATCTCCCCAAAGACGCACACTGACCACGTCTGCGTCGCCCAGCTGGACTACCCTCCACCAAGGCGATACGGACTGGGATCTCAGAACGCCCGCCCAACCAGGCCTGAAAGGCAGAGAGATCCATCTGCCACGCGGGAAGTTCTTGGGTGGCAGTAGCGGCTGCAATGGGACAATTTGCGTGAGGGGTGTCGAGCAAGACTACGATGACTGGAACTTTCCGCAATGGAGCGGCAAGGAGATGTTCAGAGCGATGAGAAAGGTATCATTCTTAAAATCCCCGCCTATCACTTTCTTCTCACTCCATTATCAATAAACAAGGACCTAAGGCTAAAGATCATCTCAAAACAGGCAGAAACATTCCATCCCAAGGATTGGTTTCCTCACGACGAAAAGGCACATGGATGGGAGGGCCCCCTACACATTGAGCCTGGAAAGACGATTCCGTTCACTGACAAAGTCATTGAATCCTTCAAGTCCTTTGGACTGCCGTACATCCCCGACATGTTCAGTTCGGGTGTGGCGGCTAATGGTTGTGGCCATGCCGTGAGGACCCAATACAAGGGAACCCGATCGACTGCGGCAGATTTCATCACCAAGGACCAAGAGAAGCAAAACATCACCATCAGGCTTCATGCAATTGTCGACAAGGTTTTAGTCGAAGATGGCGAGGCACAGTACGTCGAGTACGTCGGAGACGACGGCCAAAGACACAGCGCCAAAGCAAAGAAGGAAATCATTCTGTCTGCCGGCACCTACGGAACTCCAGCCATCCTCTTGCGCTCTGGCATCGGACCCAAATCGCATCTTGACGAGATGGGAATTCCCGTCGTCAAGGACCTGCCGGGCGTTGGTGAGAATCTGCAGGACCATCAGCTCATCTTTGTCTACTACGAACTGAACGAGCCCGACCTCACTGACGACGCAAGGGTCAGCCACGATCTAAATGCCTTCGAGAATGGGTACAAGGAGTGGACCGATACGAGGGATGGCTGGCTGGCCAGCTTTCCCTTCGGCGGGTTCGCCTTCGCCCGCCTCAATGACCGTCTTGAGGCGGAGAGCGAGGAGTGGCGCAACTTTCCGCGGCAACCGGGTCGTGACCCTATGGACCTGACCGAGACCCAACCGAACCTCGAGTTCTTCCACACCATCTGCTATGGTGGCCCTCCCGAGTACACTGACTTCCCCAAGGCTGGCGAGTGGGCTTTCGCCATGTGCTGCTTTCTATGCGGCCTCAAAGGCCGCGGCGAAGTTCGGCTGCGGAGCAGGGACCCCCGCGACAACCCCCACGTGAACCCGAGATATCTAGAGGACAGGCGGGACCTGCTGATGATGTCCGAGGGCGTCAAATTCATGAACGAGATAATCATGAACGGGGCCGGCACCAGGGACGTCGTCAAGGGCGGCTGGCCGGCGGGCACCGAGCACCATCTCAACAAGACCAACGAGGACTGGCAATCGCATGTGCAGAAGTATGCCTCGACATCGTATCACCCGGGCGGTACCTGCAAGCTGGGTCAGGAGGACGATCCAATGGCGGTATTGGACGGAGACGCGCAAGTCTACGGCGTCAAGAACCTGCGTGTTGCCGATTGCAGCCTCATGCCGACGCTGAACAGCGGCCACACGCAGATGCCGGCGTACGGGATCGGGGAGCTCGTTGCTGAGTTCATTCAGAAGAAACATGGACTGAAAAGCAGACCGAAGCAAGATGCTTGATTGATCCTGTAGTTCAGAGGGGGCGAGGTTTTGTTTTAATTAACAGCACTGGGCTTCGTGGATGGTCTCGTATCTCATGCAAGCAACCACGCGGATAAGGGTTTAGCCGTGTCTTACTAGCTTAGAAGGATCGAAAGTGGTGGGGATAAGATGATGACAAGTAGCTCCCGCACATGTGAAAGGCTGGTCGATATATCAGAAGTGATTCTCAAAGCTATGTTATATTTTTGAGACTATGAACAGTGAAGAAGACAAGCAATCGTATTGTATCACATTCCACAACAAGATATCCATTGTACAGCCACTGCTCATATAAAATACTCCAGTGCCATTGCTGTAGCCCAATATTTACTCTATTCTTTCCGAAGCATACATTCGTGCATTGTATTCTACTGACAGGCTTGACTGCAATAATCTCGGAGTACAATCTACATCGGATGTTCCGTAGATACTAGGGGGTTGTCCTAGGGAGGCTTACAGTAGTCTGTGACTCGTTCTGCTTAGCAGCATCCGTTGCGGGAGCAGCGGTCGATGATTTCGCAACGATATTCGGGGCTGTTGTGGCAATTGTCACAGCCAGTAAATTGGCGATTGCCGAGTATGTTGTCATTGTTTCCAACTGCGGCTGCCATTGCGCCAGCTGTGGCAACGTAAAGCATGAAAATTCTCATACTTTTGAACTGTAAATGATTTCCAAGTAGTGCAATGATCTTGTAGCAACTGGTGTGATGAAAATTGACGAGACTCATCTTAAATCTCGTGAATAAAGCCGCCTATTTATACTTGAACTCATAATCGATAGCGCGGACGTTCGGCCATTTCAACGAGGAACACTACCTTCACAGTACCATGAGCCAAGACCTTAGTCGATACTCCCAAGGTCTGTGTTATGAATCGGAGAGAGCAATGATTTTAAACTTGCCTATTCTATGCTTAACAGGAAATTTTGTAACTTACGTAGTGGAGCACGTGGAGAACACGATGGTCAGCCTCATCTTATCAGATCATCTTTCTCTTGGCATGGCTTGTCTAGGTTTGCGCACGAAAGCTTTATCCTGATTCATTCTCTAGCCAGGGCACTTTGATCTCACAGGACGCATATATTTGATGGAAATTTCACGAAGGAGCCACCTGCAGATCCCATTACATTTGCCGTATGTCCTGTCCACGGTGTAACAGAAGTCGAGCTGTATAGGGAGAGAAACTCAGTAAGCAATTCAATTTCATGTCAGTCTCCCGACTACTTTTCTCCTTTCGTCCATACGTACCTCTCAATTCAGAGTGAAACCCTCATGCAAATTTCCAAAAGTAGCCATCCTGAACCCCTTCACTCATATTTGTCAGAATATCCTGCAACGTACTTGGCTCACAAGATCTTATCTACGTCGGCAAATGTTTCTGGCCAAGCAGGCATCTTAGTTGATTGACCCAGGTACCCTTATTCTCCCCACTGTCTCTGTAACCCTTGATGATGTCGCATATTCACCATCCTTGCGTCTCTGTAGTCCCTATCCGCCCTGACAGAAGAACGCAGTAGCGTACGCAAAGTCTTCACAACTCTGACTTGAGAAAATCAAGTTGGCAGACTTCGGTGTACCATCTGATTGCCAACATCTCGTCATCACTTTCGTTGGCGCACTTCACCCTCCCGCATGCCCATACATCGTTTAGAGAAAATGCTGAAATCCATTTTCTCTGTTCATCGCAGAAGTCGTTAATGCTGACTGTGTCGATGTCGAAAGGTTTCTTTGACTCGTTGAGTTCGTGAGCGCAGTCCTGCCAGCACTGCGGCAGCGTCTCGAGGGGGAGACGTTTGCCTTCAAGAGGCTTCGGTCTTGCCAAGGCGCCGGCGGCGAGGAGAACAACGGTGATGCTTTGCATACCAAAGATCATGTTGAATGTAGTTTGATCTGGCCGGCTTTTCTCGTTGAGTGTCACTCCAGTGTTTGCAGGTGAGTATTGGTATGTTGTGAATGTGATATTTGGATGGGAGTGTTGCTGTAGTAAAATGGAGCGTGGAGTTTCACGCTGAGGTTGACGTTTTCTCTTGGATTTGCACATAATGACCTTTTGCCTTTTCTCCGCATTCTCTCATCAAGGTAGGTGGTTCAGACAACAATGTGAGTCGAGTCTGGCTTGCGGTTGAACTTCAGACTTTCAGGCCCAGCTCTGAGCTGACTTCGAACCTTGTTACATAACAGCGAAAAGAAACGTGGCTTGGGTTGGCACTCGAACCTCATCGCCAGGCCTTGACACCGGATAAAATCCAAATTTGATGAAGTCAGCACACCTATCTTCAACCTCGCTATGTATGCCCTCGAAATCTTGTTGGTCTTTCGATAACTTCCCCTAAAGAACGTTTCAATGTAAGCTTTCAATGCTAAACTGATGAAAACGCGCGCATCTTGTTATCGCACTTTGCAAGTCGCATTGCACCGGGAGACCTCACGGAAAGTAACCTTGATTTCGTCCGATAAGAGACTGCAATCGCCAGTCAAGCTTACGTAGCAGATTGACTCAGAAGTTGATGCTCGCCACCATGTTGGCTAGCTGGAATATGTATTCCGCCTCGGATTCGCTTTAAATCCGCAGATACTAGCTGATATCGCGAGACCCACTAGCAGCCATGTCATCGATAGTGGCCGGTATCTACAGCGTCTGGCAGGACGACAAGTGACGGCTTATTCTCTTTTCATGATCGAATGGAAGTTGAATTCCGTAGATAAGAATAGAGCGACAATGACATTGCTTAGGTCATGAAATTGAGTGACCTAAGCCGATCGTAGTAGGCGCGACGAGTGGATGATGGCAATCGACTCCATAGAAACCTCCAGTGGAAAATATATTCCGTCTGAAGTCCTTAGCGTGGGCTCAGATTTGTATACTTTTCTATTCAGCCCACCTCGAATAAATCTCTATTCCAAGTCATCTTAAAAATCCCAATTGACGCTATCACCAAAGTACAACCCTCCGATTTCTCCAGATTAATTCTGCAACAATGTCGCACTTGAAGTTCTTCGCCTATGAGGGTCAGGGCGTCGAGAAGCAGCAAAAGTTCTCGTATAGCCAAGCAGTGCGAGTTGGTGACCGCATCGAATGCGCAGGACAAGGTCAGTCGTCCGTGAAAACCTTACACTTTGTCGACTTCTCTAACTGGATATTTGATTGAAGGTGGCTGGGATCCAATCACCGGAGAGTTCGAAAAGGAGATCAACGCGCAGATCGACCTTGCTTTCGAAAACGTGGAACGGTGCCTCGAGGATGCTGGCGGGAAAGGGTGGTCGCAGGTCTACCGAGTCAATTCGTACCATGTACCCATCAATAACGAGGCACTGGCTGCCATGGTACGAAACTTCCGGAAATGGATGCCAGACCACCAACCCCTTTGGACTTGCGTTGGTGTGACAAGGTTGGGAGAAGACGATATGCGGGTGGAGATAGAAGTCGTTGCGCACACTGGATAAGCTCGATGGCGTAAAGGAATTCAGAGGCCCCTGCATCCGCGGTACTTTTCCATGTCAATCGGAGTATATTGGCATCACTGCGTACTGCGAGAAGGAATTCAGGTTATATCAATGCTTTCGGCAGTGCGTGGACATTTGGGTTACCACCCTTCTGTCCAGAAGGGGCTAACCAAAACCGTGACCTGATCTGTCGATATCGCACTGCTGCGTGCATACCAGGTATAGCAGGACTTCTGGTAATCTACTGAATTCCAAACCATAGTCGTTTAAGTGTCGCGTAACATAGTTTTTGTTGATAATCCATTGCTCACAATACATGGATGTTATAATTAATCCAAATGTCAAGTTGCCGCTACGTTTTGCAGAATTCCGGGCCCGCGCGATGGAGCTGTTGCATGGATAGATCGTAGAGTGGAGTGATCAGGAGAACCGTTGGAGCTGGAAGACATGCCAGCTTGACATCGATATGGCGTTAAGAGAGAGCCTCCGGCTGCATGATATCCAGGTAGGCGCATTGTTGACCACGGAAATAATGCCATGTCGTCAGATGACAATCTCGAGAGATTGATGAAGTTACTTTCGAAGGGTTATATTGTCCACTGGTGTTGCTGTTTTGCTAGTTGCAGAATCCTTTGGCCTTTGGAAAGAAAAATCACGTCAGAAGTTCATTATAGACGGCGTGAACTGTTTGACCCATTTGGCTACGTTCTTGCAGGTTTGTCATCACTTTACACTGCTTGCCCCGCATTTGGGCTTGTGGCGTCGTCTCTCGTGTCTTTGAGGCAGCCCCCATGGGAACAAAATTCCACAAAACACTCTCTAGTAGTAGGATAGCGTGATAGAAAGCCGTCATTATTATGTTCAAGAGACATAATGATGATGATGATAGTTGTCAGTCAGGAAACAAGTCAATCAATTTCGCCCATGTCTCTGCAAAGGACTGTCATTAGCTCTAGTGTATTTCATGCTTTACCAATCGCCACCGGTACCTGCAGAGCTGTTATATCAGAACACAAAAAAAGGGTCACCAGACGTTGCCAATTCAGTGTCTGGATATTGGTTGAAAGTTCAATCCGTAGCCTTTCGTGACGGCACTCGTGTGCATGGCTATCGGATGCTTGAGTGCAAACGAGCTCCCATGGGCACCGACCGGGTAGGATGGTAACTTTCGAGCCGCATGTGGGGGCTGTTTCATGGTGAAAGCTGCTCGAGAGGTCAATTCGTAGGTATTTTGTGATTTGTGCGTCTCCATGATGTGCCACAGTTGTTTGTTGAGCTGAAGTTAATGTAAGGCGCAGTGTTGTTGGTATGGAGTTCAATGTTGGAGTAAGGGGGTCGTTTCATGTACCCCTAGTCATACTTGAATCCACACAGGAATTCTTCACACAAGACGATGTAGGAGACAGTAAATGTATTGAAAAAGAAACATAGAGTATATTCTCAAGACTTCAGGCATGTAACTTTGATGGGATCAGGCCCAGTGTGGTACAGGACATCGTATACGTTGAAATTGAATATCTTCAAATCGCTCTATGTCGCTGCATAACTCCATGTTCTCAAGAACCGACGAACCAACTGCCAATCTGTCAGTTACCTTGCACCACATGTAAGATGGGAGAAAGGATACGTACGGATACTCTTTATTTGCAAATGCCGTTGGTTCTGCAGAAGCCGCAGCAACGCTGGCCGTCGATCTTGCTAATGCAGCATTGGCGGGCAGTGAGCTCGCCGCTCTCAGAGGTCGGGTCAGTGCCAAGGGGACCGGCGGCCGCAACAGCGGCAAAGGCAGCAACGATGAGGACCTTGAAGTTCATGGTGATGGTGTTTTGGTGGTATTGGGCTTAAGGTGATGTAGTTGGTTGTGATACAGTGAATGGTCGAGATGGATGAGTTGCGCAGAAGACGTGTTGAGGCAAGCAACGTACACTCCTTTATATACATCAAAGGTGACTGATTCGGTCTCGTAGATTTGCGGCTGCAAGTTCAAAACTGGGGTAAAGTGTCTGCGCAATTGACATCGCTATCGCTAAAAGTCTCAACGTATCCTTGGTCTGTGTTTGAGTTAATTAAGGGGTTATCTCGTCTCGGCGGGGCCGTACGATGCCGTCGGATTCTAGTCATTCACCCGACGGGATGTACGGGGTGGCCGACTTCGTCGTTCCCTAGAGCTTGGAGTCTGAGGTGTAACAGTCGAAAAATCGCCGTGCATGTCTCTGGGGCCCCGCAGGCGTCTCAGACCCCAGGCCGCCTCTAAAGGCAGCGGTTTTATAGATAGAACAACCTGCGCCACCTAAGCCGTGTCTATGTCCTTGCTTTTGAATATTGACGCGGTGGTGCCGTCTGCTCTTTGGGGAGAGCTTTAAGGCTTCTCTGTTGCAACTTGGCTGAGTGCAAAATGATGAATTTCATACTGCATCGGGTTGTGTGAACGTGCTACGGTTGGGACATGAACTATGCTGCCAACCTCATTTAGGATGGTTCATCTGACTTTCCGGTTACCGCCCACTCGGAAAGACGGCACTCGCAATATGATGGTTGCGAGTCAAGAGATTGAAAGCGGGCTGATTCTGAGGCGGTTGTTGTCGATCAGTCAGTGCCATGCTGGAGCCTCCCTGCAAACCTAAAAAAATGTCAGCGGACATAATCGGGATGCGCGGCATCCAGATGAACGCCCTTTACTCGCCGATTATTGACCATTCGGAGCCGCTGTTGAGGCCTGATCCATAAAAGTATGATTCTCGCTATTGAGAAACCATTGCCCGGGCTGCCATCACACAGTGCTGGTGAGAAGAAGCAGCGGCAATGGACTCCGAGACATGCCGTGAGAAGGGCAGGTTGCTCACGTGGTCCGACGATGACTCCAATAGCGGCGAACAGACGCGCAGGATAAGCCGGCGGTCTTGGGCGCCGGTTACGATCATTGCACTTTCATGTTCAAACCTTTTCCTCGTCGCTTTATGCGCGTGCCTCGCACTGCGACAACCAACAACAGGGCATGCACCACACACCGTTCCGGACTCGGGGCCCTCGTGGCTTCCACCACAAAGTAAAGAAACTTCTTCTTACCTCTTTTGATGTTTCCCTAATACCAGAAGGGGGCTAAGTCATGGACGTTTTCTAATATTGGCTGTGCTGCAGTACCGATGAAAAAGACGCTCATATCCGAACCTCTATACGGAGGCCCGGTTACGAATGAGAGCGAGAAAGCTTGGGATGATTTGATGCCGCGTATGTTCCCCCAGCAATAGGAAATTTCCAACCGATGAGTTGACGTGTTATGCCAGTCGGCCGTGGGTTTGTCGTCATCAAAAATGAGACCGCACTTCCGCAGGTGCCCAAGTTCAACGCGACCATGGGCGAGTACAAGGGAGTAATATCGGTCTTCCACCAGCTGCATTGCGTGGTAAGTAATCAGCATCCCCTACACCCTCAAGAGCTGCTTGGACAGACCCGCGTTTCTTCAGAGATTCTGAGAGATTGACAACTTCAACAGTGGGCAACTCGGGAGGCCTTCTTTCGGTTGCTGAGGGAGGGCAATTCGACCGAGATCGACCTCGGACACCTAAGTCACTGCTGGGACTTCGTCAGGCAAGCCATCCAGTGTCGCGCTGACACCACCATAGAGTGGCAGGTGTCGGAGGAGCTCGGGGGAAGTCTGGGATGGGGCTATCAGCATCAGTGCTATGATTATAACGCCCTGAAGGCCTGGGCTGAAGACCACAGCTGGGGTGATGATAACGAGAAAAATATTCAGTAGATAAATCTCAATACCTGGACCACATTTTGATTTCTCTAATTGGACAAACGTGATAGGCTTTCTAATGTGGCTTTTCCACCTTTTGAACATGACCTAGTGTCCTGTCTTTCCCAACTCGAAAGATTCATTCTCAAGGTGGTGTCGTTCAGGTGCAGCCAAAGCACCTGCAGCCCTAATGTCTTGCAAGCGCGGTGAGTAGCATGAGCCAAGCAAGCATATTAATAGCGTTTTGATTTACAAAGCGTGTTCCGATTTCTGGGTTGCAGCTTACTGTTTCTCTTGTTTCTTATTACCTGTTCATCCATCCACCCATCTGTTCAGCTATCTATCCAAGTATTTATCTATGCATAGCCTTTGAGTCGCAAATTTAAGTGCATTAACCAATGGGTTTTAAAGCTTTAATTTCTTGAGTGATAGTTAATCATTTCGTTAGGTGTTCAGAGTATTCTAAGCAGTAGTTTCTCTCGCGGATGGTGGTAAGCCTTTTCTAACGAAAAATACAGCATTAAGGCCGCCTCAAGAGAGAGGGCTCAAGAGAGGGCTCGAGAGACTGCGAGAGGTCTATGGTCTACGGAAGCCGTGAGAGGGACAATCTCGCTGAGGCAGTCTATCGAAACGGCTATAGGGGAAGTATCACGGCTGCACTCGCCCTCGCCGCCGCTACGGAGCCTCGAGTCTCGCGAAGAGGCTTCAGAGCAGGAGGCCTGGAGAGAGACTGTCAGAGGGATCGAGAGGTCTATGGCCCCGATATACGGCGCATCTTCGAGATTAAAGACAGCGGTGTCGATCCACAGCCTTAATTCACGGCTCTGAGGCAATCAGAGAAGGCCCTAAGGGCTTATGTCTTCGTACGGATAGAAGGAGGGATTTCGCGCCCCTAAGCATCGCATGAGGATTGGGCTGGATTTCGCGATTCTTACCGCTTTTCCGGCCACACATGCACGTAAGCCCATTCGAACTGAGCTATGGTGGCCAATAAAAGTCGATGTCAGACATAATACACGTGCCCTGGGAAATAAATGTCAGAGTGGACGGAGACCCGCTGCTCACGCGGGGTTTCGCTCACGGCTGCCTGGGCCAAACCATCATGGTCCGATACATCCCGCGCCATGTCCGACATAGCAGTAGACCGACAGGCCCCAGATTCCCTCCGCAACCTCTGTCAGCAGTTCGCGAGAGATCTCATAAGCTCTGATTTCTTTCACGTCGAGGATTATCCCTTCGACAAGCGCTGGGAGGTTGGAAGCGATAGCCTCTGGGTGCAGAATAATCCCGCGTCCATGGGCACAAATTGTTTTGGCACATTCTGCCATTACGGGACTGCTGGAGAGCTCTCAGCGAGTGCGCAGTCGTGTTTCTTGTGTCGCGCAATCCTGGAGGAGTATGCTCCGGAGGAACGCATCCGCATTTCAAATCTCGTACTTTTTCTGCACAAAGCCCGGACGGAGAAATACGTCATACAACCAGCGACTCTTGACAAACCTCCAACGTATAGTTGGAGTCAACCACGTTTAGATATCAGCACAATCTACCCGTATGAACCGCGCGACAATGCCCTTGTGCGACTTGGTTCTTCCCACGGCCCCCTACGAGCCGTCGCCGAAAGCCCCGCATCGCAGTACGCCCTCGACGTGGCACGCATGTGGATGAAGGACTGCGCCGAGAACCATTCCAAATGCTCCGCCCACGCGGGGACTCTACCAACAAGAATCATCGACGTCGGCGCCGGTCTCGGAAGCTCGGCTGCGCTATATGTCACGAACGGGGAAACGGCGCCCTACGCCGCCCTGACCCACTGCTGGGGCGGTGATATCCCTTGTAAGACGACGACGAAGACACTCCAGGAGTACCAGAAGACGCTACCAATGAAAAGGCTGCCAAGAAACTTCCGCGATGCTATTCTTGTAACGAAGGAACTAGGCTTGCGTTATCTATGGATCGACGCAGTATGTATTCTGCAGGACTCGGAAGAGGACTGGAGAGCAGAGGCGGCAAGGATGGCGGCCGTCTACAGCAACGCCGCCGTCACTATCTCTGCGCTGGACTCCCCGGCCAGCACGGCCGGCTTCCTCCACCCCAGACCCCAAGGACAAGTTCGCATCGGCCGTGATGTTGTAGTCCAAGCAACCAGGTCGACATGCAGTGAGGCGTTCGCAAACAGCGTACTACATACTCGCGGATGGTGCCTGCAGGAGTATGTTTTACCGCTATCGCTGTTACACTTCGGTCGCGAACAGATGTACTGACAATGCCGTACAGACATGGCCCAAGAAGACAATGACCAGATGATTCGTGGCGGCCTCACATGGGCCCGCGAAGACTTGGGCACGGCCCTTGGTGACTGGTATGTGATCGTCAGAGAATTCAGCCAACGCCGCCTCACCCACGGCAGCGATAAACTACCGGCGCTGGCCGGGGTCGTCGAGCGCTTTCGTTCAGCCGGGGTGGGGGGCAAGTACGTCGCCGGGCTGTGGACGCAGGACCTCGAGCACGGCATCTTCTGGGTCGGGAGCGCAAAAGGCGGCGGTCTAGCGCGGCCGGCTGAGGCGCGGGCGCCCAGCTGGAGTTGGGTCAGCGTTGATGGTGAGGTCGAATACCAAGAACGAATGAACCCGGGCCGACACCAATGCTTGATCAGTGTTCTCCAGGTCAATATAAGCCTCGGCTTGGACGATCCAGCAGCATCGAAGGCGGAGGGATACTTGAAGATCCGCGGACCCGTGGCCCAGATGCGCTATACTCCCCTACCTGATGGGAGCGGCATTGGCAGTCTGTCTTTTGAGAACGAGGAGCCCCTGACGAGCAGGGTGGTCATGGACTTTGATCGCGATGTTTCGCGAGATTGCTGGGTATTGGCTACTAGTCCTATCAATCCCAAGGTGCTGCTTCTTGAAGAAATAGGTGTAGGTACCTTTCGTCGCCTAGGGTCTGCCCACCAACTTCCTTCTAGCATGGTAGCGGGGTGTTGGGGAGGAACTCCTCCTGAAACGTTCAATCGTTTTGTGACGATGGAGATAGTTCTGGTATAATATAGTATATATTGCAGATTTCCAACTATGGCCCCAAGACATCAAACAAGGAGGCCCAACAGATCAACGGTTGTAAATACCATGTCAAACACCTAGGAAGTGAGCAAGAAACCAAATGAACTCATGGATAAGACAGCCGAGCAATAGATGCAGCCCATTCCGAGCCGGCGGTTGTCGTCAAGTTTGTTCATCTCGGCGACTTCAGTACGCGACACCGGCACGACGCGGTCAAAACCCTCAGAGTACAAGGGAACAATGGCGTTGAGAGAGCCAGTTACCAAGTCGTCCAGACCAGAGACAATCTTGGGGAAAGTGTGGGCGGGAGGCTCGTCTCAGATGGCGCCTGGGAGATATTCCGGCGAAGAAGTGACAGAGCAGATCTTACATTCTATGATAGAGCGTGTGGTTGTATCTGTGACCGTTAAGCCTCCGTAAGGTGCTTAGTGAAGTGCGACAAACCTATCGGCCCCAACAATTTTTCAGGCAATCGCGAATAGGGGTTAGGAAAGGGGTAAATGGGCCCCCGCGAGATGCACTGAAAAGCCTTGCCTAGGTAGAAAGCCTCGAAGGAGGTTAGATGAACAGGAAAACGCACTTGCAGACCTACCTGACCAATGGAAGACTCCGCGGGGCAAGATTCGTATGAAAGCTCTTGATCCCTAGACGCGGCCACAAAGTTCTGGCGCGTCTCGGCTGAGATATTTTTATCATGCTCTGCCAGTGCCGGAGCCATCACTGATGATACTAAATATCAGATATTTCGCTGCGGAGATCAACACGTTGGTACGCGTTCATCAAATGTGTGCACATCCTGTTGAGAGACAGCCACTGAGAACCGTAAGATGGAATTCAGGCTGTAGGTGGTAAGTCACAGCACTTTAGTGGTCATCGCGAGATGCGCGAAAGCCAGCTGTCATCAATGCCCGTCGCTTGCCGGCTGTCATCGTCCGCTGTACGAAAGTAGAGAAGACACTGAGTACTCTATTCGTCATCCAAGGCAGCGTGCCTCGACTTCTAGTACGACATAGATGAGAGGTCTAGTATGCAATTCATATGATGCAACCTCGAAACCAAACTGAAAAGCCCGAACGGAACTGCGAAAAGTTGATCAAGCGAAGGGACACATATCAAACACACGAGATGAAATCAGCAGTCAACATGCGGCTCAGCACATCTCCCACAACGGGCGTGGTAGGACGGTGTGCTTGCGTGGGCCGGAGCGCTTGCTCGTCTCCTTCACTGTGACATAGACTACGCGGCGCTCAGGGTTGCCGGTTGTGACGGACCGGGACTCGAGGCCGTAGTAATCGGAGATGGAGTGCGTCAGCCATCGCCTGGAACACGTTAGCAACTGGCCTTCCAGTGAAGAGTTCCCATGGACGTACTTGAAGGAGGCACCCTCATCGTCGCCTAGTGAATCAAAAACCATGCCTGTGTCAACCTCCTCGCTGCCAACCTCACGTCTCGCCTTCTTCCACCCCTTGCCAGCAGCACTCATCCCCTTGCGCCCGACAAAGACAATCTCCTCGTCGGAGGAGTCACTCTCAGCGTCGCTCTCCTCGTTGCGCTCCTTGAGGAAGTTCCTCACGGGCTCCTCGAGAACGCGGACCCAGCCCTTAACCGCGGGTGTGCGCTTGGCCGTCTCACGCAGGTCACGAGGGACTTCGCCAATAGCCAGGCCGGTGGCCGAACCGTTCTTGCGCTGCTGCTTCTTGCGCTGAGCCTGCAGCTTAGCCGTCTTGTCCTCGATGCGCTGGCGTAGGCCGGTGTCCCAGAACTTCGCAATGTCGTAGGGGACGACCTGGACGGGGTATGTGGGGTGGACTTCCCAGTCGCTCGGGAGGGGAGGCTGGGCGTTGGGGACGCCGATGAGACGGTCTGCAAAGACGGACAGGGCGGTTAGTAGAGGAAGGAGACGCTAGGGCGGAGAATGTGGTGATGTCATCTGGAGCGCGTAAGCAAGAAAAGGGGTCTACCGACCATTCTCCCATCTCCGACGCTGCCGGCTGCCCTCGTTGCCCTTCAGCAGCTGTTCTCGCTTCTTCTGGCTGTCCCTTCGACTCAGAGGCCTGCGGATGGGCGGCTGCTGGACGGCGGCCGCGTCGGTGGCGATAGTCACCGACGTGGTCTTCTTGACCTGCTCGTCGATGTTGATGGCGAGCGGTGTCCCCGTGCCGCGGGCGATCGGGCTGACGCTGAGTGATTCCAGCGCCGAGATGGTCCACGCCTCGATATCGATTGCGGTCGTTGATGTCTGCGAGGGATCGAGAGGGGCGGGAGGGGTCTGGGTCGGTGGCGGGGGAATCGGCTCGATCACGGGGCCGGCGGCGACGGCGGCCGAAGCGTTGAAGTCCTCCGAGGGAGGGACAGCACCGTAGATAGCCATGCTGGGCGAGGCTTGTATTGGAGCGGGGTCGCGTGCGCGTTGGAGGTGCGGTCGAACCTCGATGGACGGTCGTCGTTGAGGTAAGGTAGGGTTCAGGGCTGCCGATAAGGGGCGATAAGGGCGGGCGGCGATCGCGGGGTGGAGGCGCAACTGATAACTGATAAGACGCGCGCGCGGTGGAGAGACGAGTAGATGGGACGGATGAGGGCCCAATGCAGTCTAGATACTGTCTGAAAGAAGACGAAACGGAGTTCTAAGATGAGGACGCAGTAGGAGACAACTGGCGGGGTGGTTGAAGGAGGAAGCGAGGTGAGGTGGAAATGGGCGACGGGGGGTAGTTCGACGCGGACCGGGATCGTCTTAGCTCCGGGGTAAGAGGCATGACACATTCGACTCGTGAGCTTTGGCCAATCAGAACGCGAGCGCAAACCACGTCTTCGGCAGGTGATTCACGGCCCATTTGTTTCCTCACCCTGATTCACTTCGAGTCATCGCCAGTCATTTTCGAATGTTGGCTTTTGTATTCGGACTAGTAACAGCGAATAGCAAGAAAGATGAAATGAGGCACGGAACCAAACATTTTTGTGCGTCGCATATCTTCGCACCTTGTTTGAGAACCCGGAGTGCGTCTCTCACTAATTGCCTCAAGGGAGTCAGTCAGGTGTGCCGCTCACATCCAAATACATACTGGTCCTGGTATTGTTGTCTTTCAGATTCGTAGGCCATAATGCCGACGTCTACTTATACCAAAACTTTCCTGCATCCCCGTGACGGTAAAGGAGTCAGGCTATTGTAGCTGAACGCAAATCAACTCAAGGCTTTGAGGTTGCGAGGGACAAAAGCCATCTACCAGCACGTGAACAGCAGGAAAACGACATTCCCAACCAGTCAGGGCTCTGTCCGAGAACCTCGAAGTCATCACTGAGGCCCTGTTGGATTCATTATACCTGGCTACTGAAAATCTGTTGCCGGTTAGTTGTACTTGCAACATCATTATTTTCTTATTCTTGCAAATACAAGTAAAGGAGAAATGAGGCCCAGATACCTAGAATGAAACCAACCATGAGAATGACATCATCTTCTTCAAAGTGTTTGAAATAGAGATACATCCGTAACAACCAGGTTGATTGTGCCTAAGGCTCATATCCCCCACCCACCATTTTTTTATCCATGATGTCGTTCATCAAGGTAATGTCTACAATGCTCATGAGTACCTCTAGCATGTGAGGTGCGATGAGCTCCAGTCTAGGAAGCCCTTACTCGACAATGTGTAACTGAGGTTGACTCAGATCATAAGCGCCTGATGGATAGTTTCGCCATGCTTTTATATCCTTTCTTGTCGAGAAAACATGTTCTTTGAATCGTGCAATGACCATTAGACATGGCGTATAATGCCAAATCATCGCGGGACAGAAATGAAGGAGGGAAACATATTGAAGTGTCGCTGCTCCAAGTTAGATAGGGCTACTCTCCATATTGGAAGCTCCGGAAGATTTGAGATCACGTCCCACGAATGTTGCGTAAAACTAGGTGCTACAACGGATTGGAGCCTACTGTATTCCGCCCGGAATAACACCGAAGTGCCTCAACCATGCCAATTTATACCACATCAGTAATGAGAGTTAAAAACACATTAGGCCGTCATCCTTTTCGGCACTGGAGGACCACAAATTTCGTTGGAAGTGAAGAGGCACGGTATGTTGCGAAGATAAGGCGCAATTGCTGCAGCAATTGTGTGGATCCCACTTTTGCAACACGGTATAAAAAACACTTCGCGTCTCGGGAAGAGCTGGCGCGTTGATCGATTGACATGCTTCACATGCCTTTCCCGCTCAGTATGAATGCTGCCCCTAAACGCAGCCCGCCTATGAATTTCACACCAGATAATGCAAGTGTGTAGCGATTATTATTGCGCTGTATCCGAGGATGCAACCCGATGCCGCGTGTACTCAACAGATGGGAGCCAAGGTCCGCTCCTGTTGTCAGGTTGTGCCAAACGTCTGACGCCCCCGTTTCGTCACTGGGTTCCTTTCATAAACCTTTGACTGAACTATGATGAACATTCACAGTAGCAGCCACTATCATCTACAGAGAAGCAAAGTGCACGGTAGGCAGCTAGAGTATAAGTAGAAGCCGTGGCCCGCTTCAGGCAATCTCCATAGCAGACAATGCTTCGAATGGCTTGCACACGCAAATACCTCGTAGTGGGAGCCAGGCATGATACCATACAGTTTAGGCACATCCGGCCGGATGTTTTGCAGCTGTTCTACGTGATTCTCTGCTGCTACATTCGTAATGTAGCAAACATCGTGTCTCTCTATCCCTCATCTTCGACTGCGTTTTATAACCCAGTGAATAAACCACGGGAACCAAATGAAGGGGTCAGCCGCTCACATACACCGCAAATAGAGTAGACCTGCCCTCGAGGTTGCCCATCTCCATAACCGGGCTGACAAGTCTCAAAGCAATATAGCAAAGCAATGGCTTCGGGGGTTGTCCGCTGCTTCGTGTTCAGATTCTCTTATCCTAGGGGTCCTTTATAGCATTAAACGATTCAGAATGTGTTGGTTATCTTTAGCTCTAGGGCTCCAATTCCTCTTTAAACCCTCGTATGCAGCCCTAGTGTACAGCTCATCCACCACAATGCGTTCATCTTCGCCTGTGTGCGAATCGTCTGGTGTAAGCGTGAGCGCCGAGTAGACTCGTCAACGCCTTTGGGCACGCACACATCCAGTGCCAAGTAAGCACATCGCCTAGTTCTTCAGTCTCACCACTGTCAGTCGTTTCTGTCCGCGGTTTATTCACTGGGCACTTAGTTCAGGGACTTCTTGGTCGCAATCGGAACAGCTCTAACAACGTTGTTGATAGGTACCAGGCTATTTGGCCCAAAAGCAAAGCGATCCTTTGAACCCTACCTTGGGTATGGTCCTTTCTCTTATTGGCGTCTCAGCAGACCATATCATCAACTCAATTTCCCCAGCAAATTTATAATCCAGGCCAAGAACGCACCCGTCGAGCAGATTCGCAAAACGCCCACCATCAATAGAACAGACCGCGAAAAGCACCACCAACCAAGGACCCTTCCCACCGTTCCTCTCCCGCAAAACTCCAACGTTGCCCATCTCCAACCAGACCAACCCTGCCCATCTTCCCCCAACCCTCCCTCCCCTCACCAGCCAAACCTACGCCCAAGCATCGAAGGGTCCGCCAAGAGCACCCTTCCTCCTCCGCAAACCAACAGGAAAGACCAGATCGTGAACCCTCCTAGCAAGAAAGGAAATGTCATCATCGCCTGATGAAAACGTCACGAGCCTTTTCTGGTCCCGGCCGCGGTTGCGCATCGGCAATTTGTCCTTGTCTTGTCTTCATCTCATCATACCTTACACGGCGTGCCCGGCCGAAGGGGGTACGAACACAGTTTACGCTCGGATCCGGCGTTCGCCCAACATTGACCCTCGGAGTCATGAGCAGAGTTATCCTACGACGCCGGAGTTGGGACTGTGATAACTCGATGGTGCGATTTCACAGATGAGAACTTTTGAGAGACAGAGTTTGCAACGGGCAGGGAGTGTCAGAAGAGTGGATGTCATCTGCATGGCGTGTCACTTGGCTGTCACAACCGGTTTGGCAAGCAGATAACGGCGGTCTATGTGCAATAAAGTTATTTGAAGGGGCTGTCGCGATGCAAAAATACTATTAAAAATCCCAATCCAAGGCTTAAAGAGCATAATCCGGCCCGATAGCCGTTCCTTAGTCATCATGCGTGGTGTTGTAGTTTTTGCGCGGGTCTCCGATGCCGCCCGGACGCAAGAGAGGCCTCGTTTCTCTTTCAACCTGCCTCTCTTCTCTATCTTGCAAGTGCTCTAGCTCCTCTTCTGTATCAGCGTACCTTTCGGGATGGGCCGTGTAGGGACCAGGCAGACCCTGTTCCCAGCCTTCGGAGTAGGTTCTGATAGGGTTTGGCCGTCTGGGCTCGTCGACCGAGGTGCGTGGGGATTGCGGCGGCTCAGCATGATGCTCCTGGAATTCGTAGTAGATGGCCATGGCAAGAAGAACGCCCTGCATGAGCGCGGTCAGGACGAAGACGCCCCAACTGCTCCAGCCCTCCCAACCCAACCTTGCGAACAGGCTGCCGGCGAAGAGGAAGCCACCAGGGGTTTGGATGCACATCATGGGAATGCTCAGACTGCCAACGTGCTTGATATGGTAGGTCGTCCAGATCTGGGGGACATATTGAACTCCCGCAAGGGCACCGGCCATGACCCCGAGAAAGTTTGCCCAAAAGTCGAGGTGATCGCGGAGGGCGATGCTGAAGACACCAGTAAGGATGATGACGAGTAGTCCGTGGATGAGGCACACGGAGCCGACCATGATGGCAGTGCCCTTGGAAGGGGGATCATCGGCGAGCTCCTCATCGGGGACGTTGGCATCCTCATAGCGGAAGTAGACGAGGAAGAGAACGAGGCTGCGGGTGCGAAGTTAGTTTTCTGTGGACGCTGACAGGCTTAGAGGACGTACATGAGGGCAAAGGAGATCCATTGCACGCCAAGCTGAGCGATGCCCAACAGACCAGCAGCACATTCAAAAGTTCCGAGTTCGCTGCAGCACTGAATATCCCGGCGAGAGGGTGGGACAGTCAGGATGTTGGCAAAGCCTGCGGTTGCTGAAGTTGTTCCGAGGAGGACGAACCAGGGCGAAATGCCCTCGGAAGTACCTCTAGCGATAATTCGATAGTGCTGGGGAAGGTAAGAGACGAGAAGACCGACAAGAATGATGCTGGGAGAGAGAACGTTAGCTGGTGTTTAGCGCATTGAGGATCTCCCCGGAGCTTGACTCACATGGAGATGGTCAGGTTGAGGAAGCCAGGAGAACGCAGCTCCTGGCAGCGGTCGTCAAACAGCGTAGCAACCATTCTGGGCACACACAAGGCAAGTCGATTGTGGCGTTCGTTGGTGCTTCACGAGATTTTGACTGTCAGGCAGGCTAAAGTAGACGGCCGAGGCAGTCAATGTGGCGGGTGGTTGAGCAGTGTCGCCGTGCGCAGGTGGTCCCGTCGGGTCGCGAAGCTGAGATGGCGGTGTTCCGGGAGCAGGCAGAGCAACAAGATGCACGAGAAAGCGCAGGGCTACCTGAGCATTGCGTAATCGTCGGAAGAGTTCAATCGCAACTCAGGGTCACGAGATAAGCTATCACTTCGCTTCGCGTCGGTCGAGCGGTCGGTGATTCGGACGGGGGTCGAAGCCGAAATGAAGGAGGAGAGAGGTCGACGGACGGAAACGTTGAGTCGGGACAGTCCGCGCAGCTTGGACGAAGCGGTGATGACGGCGGACAGGAAGGAGAAAGACGAAGAGCTTCTGGAGCTTCTCGAGCGTCGGATGCCGCAGCAGAGGAGCTCGCGGCAGCGTAAATGTTGTTTGTGGAAGCTGAGAATGAAGCTGCTGGGGAGGAATAAGGTCCGGATCCAGCGGGGTTGGAGATTGGATGCTACTCTGGGCTGGGGGAGACGGGAGGCGGGAAGGTGGAAGCAGATGGGGGTGGTTCAGTGGCAGATGTGTAGCGGGCCACCTCAGGCAGGTGGGCCGTTCCTAGCGGTGCCCTGGTCGCTGGGAGGCAGGTGCCGCTGGTGCCTGGCCTGTTGTGCCTGCCCGCAGTGTGGTCAACCAATTTGGTGGGCAGTTGAGGTGCTCAATCAGTGGACGGCTCCAGTAAAGTGTTTGCTGTTGCAGGCGGCAAGTCCCACGCCAATCAGCGCTAGGACCAGGGACAATGGATGCGGTTCCCATTGCCGGCGGACCCCATGACGTCGGGGTCTCAAGCTGGAAGTCACTTTTGCATCGTCGCAGCGGCTCTCATCGCTCTCAGTGGCCCGTCTCGCTGTGCGCCTGCCCAAACAGGTACCCGACTCGAAGCCTGAAACTGCGTGCTTGGGGGAGATCTGTGAGAGAAATCTGCGGGTCCACAGGGAATTGCAAGGGAAGCTGCAGCGTAAATGCACAATGACCACCACTCTGCTGCGACCCTGATGCACTGAGCTCGTGGAGGTACCGAGGCTGCCCCATGTCCCCCCCTTGATTGGCCCTCTCTTGTCTCCACACACCGCCCGACGCCGAAGGTGAGGTCCTCGGTGAGCAAGTCAGGTGGAAGGTGAGACACCCAAGACATGCCTCACCGAGAATGGCCCCCACCACTAGGAAAGAGCAGGTGCACTGGCCGTAAATTGTACTGGTAGCTGCAGCTCGTTTTCATCAATCGAAGCTCAACTCCAGCAGCTCAACCACACCACGACACATCACCAACGCTCGTTTTCTTTTTGATGATCGCCCACATCTGCACTCTTTCAATCTGCATCATCAGCGTCGTTCGCTATCTCTCGCCACCGTCGACCTGCGCAATCTCTGCTGCTGCGTTTCCTTGATTCTTCAACGCGTCTGCAAAAAAGCTCCCGCCTCACTCTGCGCCTCCAATCACGCCCTCGCCCTTGAGTAATGCTAGCGCATCTCGGTTCACTCCCGACCGCCAACCATGCATCCCGACGGATATCAGCCTGCCGACTCCATTGTGACGGCCGCCGGATCGCCCAACCAGCCAACCGATGCCTATCCGCCCAACATGGACGTTGTTGCTACCACCGACTTAGCCGCCGCTGACGCTGCACACCCAACAACAACACCGTCCAGTTTCTTCCGCCGCGTACAATGGTCCGCTGACGGTACTACGCTTGTTGCGTCTGCCTCGGACAACCGCGTCTCGGCCTACGTCCTACCGGAGGACCTCCTTGACCCGGCCGGCAGACCCCGGACCCTGAGACCCCAAGGCCACCTGCAGCTCCCGGAGCCCTCCTACTCTACCGCCATTGCCCCTTACTTCTCACTGTCCGAGCCGCAGTCCCAGCTCGCCCTTGTTTCCTGCAAAGACCACCCGCTCCAACTCTATCACGTCTTTCCCGCGTCCGAGTCGTCACCTCCGCTATGCTCCTACAAGCTGATTCGACGAGAGACGGAGGAGTACATCTGCGCCGAGTCCCTCCTGTGGTCTTGGCCCGGAACCCATTTTATGGCCGGTTCATCCAACCGACTTGACTATTTCGACGTATCACGGACCGGGTCAGATGGCCCCATTCTCACCATCCCCACTATCCCCTCCAAGCGGCACCTTCTCAAGGGCGGCGGCGTTGGCATGAAGGGCATGGTATCGTCACTGTCGAGTCAGCACCCTGACGAGTCCGGCGCCACAATCATTGCCGCCGGTACCTGGACACGCTGGATGGGACTGTACGATGTGACCCGGACAAACAAGGCCATTGCGAACTGGAGCATTCAGGGCGTGGCCGAGGATCAAGTCGGGCGCAACGTTGGTGGGAACGGTATCGTGCAAACCATCTGGAGTCCCTGTGGCCGCTACTTGGCTATCAACGAGCGCCAGTCCAGCGGTATTCTGGTCTACGACATACGCGGAACCGGCCAGCCTCTGAGTCTGCTCCTTGGCCGGACGGCTGCAAGTCAGCAACAACTGACGTGCGACGTCTTCCCGGGTGGGGAGTCAACCGGGGGCTTCGAGCTTTGGGCGGGAACACAGACCGGAGATGTCTTGGTGTACGAAGGTGTTGGCACCCAGGCAGGCGCTCTTGACAAGTCCTGGGATTGGGCAGCTCATCAATCACCCGTGGGAAGCGTAGGAGTTCATCCTACTGGGTCGGTGGTTGCAACCTGCTCAGGCGCATGGACGAGCCACGCAGATGGCGACATTGACAATGAGCTGGGGGCCACCGACGACAGCGGCCGTCCCCTCTTGGCATCGACGCGCATCACCGCGGAGTCATCTCTCAAGGTCTGGACATTGGCGACCAACACTGCCGACCCCGCTGCGACCGGACACGGGACAGAATGAATCGCAAGGGAATAGAACCCTTGGACGTCCTTGCAGGCGTTTGGCATCGCGGAGCGATAAAATTGACGCTAAGCGTGGGCGAAACTCATGTTTGTTGGTCACGATGTCCATTCTGACCCAGGCAGCGACTTCGAGAGGATGCAGCCAGACCGGCACAGTCCAGCCCGTGAGAATAATGCCCGCGCCGTCTCACGAGAGGTTCAGCATTGGCAAATGTATCACAATATGTTCTCACGCGAATAGCTTCGTGGTATCTAGAAGGATTCACTGGCAAGCACTTGGATCCTTTCGGCATAGGCTCCAGGGCAATGGTGCGGCTGGGTGCTGGCTCGCCCGAACTGGTGGGATCGATCAAAAGTACTTTCGGGTGGCTTGTAGCCAAGATCCGCGAATAACTCAAATTGCATCCTCTTCCTGTAGCAGCACTCCCACGCTAGTAGGTCGAGTATGGATTGGAATGTCTCCTCTCGCGAACCTGCAGCTCGTTCAATCAACGATCACGACGACCTGCAGAAACAAGAACACCAATGGGCGGCTTTCGAGGCGACTATTCTCAGCTCATCCGAAGTTCTCCATTGTCCAGACTGCCCAGCCACACGGGTTCTATGCTGCCCGGGGCATCAGATGAAATTCCAGAGGACAAGAGTTGGGAGTCGAAACTGGCTCAGGCCGTGTTGTGGAAGAAGGGGTCCGAGGGGTGGTCGGCGGCCTTCCGGCTCAATAGTCGATTCACAGGCTGCCTCTGCCTTGCATACCCGAGTTCATCTCACGAACATCTCGATTCCACGCATGGCGACGCCGAAAAATAGGCTTCACATGCCATCGTATTATTGGTGATGCAGATATTCCATCAGCCGAACGGTGAACATCAGCCCAATCCTAGAGAAGACGATATTGTGTCGTCATCACCGAAAGACCGATGGCCGAGGGATCGACTGAGCAACCACCACGTCAGCTTACCTTGCAGCAAACATTCTCATGAATCGTCTTTCCCTCAAATTCCATCACGTTTCCTCATCCTGGAGAGCCTGAACACAGACCCTCCCCGAAGCACTCAAACAACCCCGCCAGCGTGTCTGACTTGAACGGCGCCGCGACCAAGCGTTCCTTAACCAATTAAACTATTTCCCAATCTGGACACGTTTGTTCCTGACTAGCAGCCCCCATGCTGCGGTCTCAGCCCAGCAATTCGGAATTCGGATGAGAAGACCGCATCTCGAACCCATCCTCTCCGCCCGCTGTGTAATCGGCAGCTCCCCGTTGGTCCTTTGCACCGACTTTCCTACTTTGGCCGTGCATGTTCCTTCTCGAGCCGGTCGTGGTCGGCTGCACACTTGGCTGAGAGCGGATAAGTTTCAATTCTGATCGTCGAGGGATTTGCTGAGCAAACATCTTCATACTATGTCTGGCGCCACAAACGAAACAAGCTTGACGGCGCGGCCAGGTTGCGGTATGTGCCATATCGACGGTGCAAACTTGATGTTCCTTGGCCTGGGGAAACCGGTTTCTGCCAATCATGTCGATGGACTAACAAGTTTCGACTTCCGGCCGAAAGCGAGAAGACTTCCCTAGTGTCACATAACGAGAAATTGCTTTGATCCTCAACTCAAAGCACGTCTCGGCGATGTGATACATGGACGGACTCTGGCGACTCAACTGTGCAGCTGCTCTACCTGCACATCCCCACGTCAGGAGTCTGACTTGAGATTACTGCATCCAAGCGGCCGGCAATCCGCGAGCCGGAAGCTAAAGAAAGAAGCCTCATCGAACAATCTCTAACACACCTTATATCCCATAAATACAACCGACGATGCCAGCCGATATCACGATGCTTTTTTCCAGGCCAGCACCCATCTCTCGCTTTCAGCTTCGGCATCTTTCGCTTCTAGCCTCTGCAGTCCTGACCTTCGGGCGGGGTGTTCGATTCGTCACAGTCGTTTATCAATCCTCTTTTCTTGTTCTTCTTGTTCTTGATTTTCTCAAGTCTAGCAATCATGAAGACCGCGTCTTTCATCACCGCCCTCCTGGCCGGCGTCGCCGTTGCCCATCCCGGCATGAATATGGAGAAGATCAGGGAGGAGGCCCGCCTCCAGAACCGCCAGTCCGGCGGCGGCGGCGGTTCCACCGAACTGATTGGAGATCTCGCTACTCTTCCTGATGCCAAGCTCACCAAGACGGGCCGTGAAATCAAGGCCATCTTGACCCTCCAGTCAAGCGGTCAGGACCAGGCCTCCACTTACGAGGCCCCCGGCAAGAAGAACTCGGCCGAGTGCAAGGCAGACAAGTGCTGCATCTGGAAGTTTATCGCAGACGACATGGCCAAGCAGATGGTCGGCAACGCAGGCCGCTGCAACAGCGTCGCCCGCGCCTCCGTCCGTCTCGGCTTCCACGACGCCGCTTCCTGGTCCAAGTCCTCAGGCGGAACCGGCGCCGACGGCTCCATCATCCTCGCCAACGAGTGCCACACCCGCGACGACAATAAGGGCCTCGAGGAGATCTGCGACACCATGCAGGGCTGGCACGACAAGTACAAGAAGTACGGCGTCTCCATGGCCGACATGATCCAGTTCGCCGCCAACGTCGCCACCGTCGCCTGCCCTCTCGGCCCCCGTGTCCGCACTTTTGTCGGCCGCAAGGACACCACCAAGGCGTCCCCGCCAAACCTGCTGCCCTCCCCCTTTCAAAAGTCCGATGCCCTGTTCAAGATGTTCGCCCAAAAGTCCTTCACCCCCGACGGCCTCGTCGCTCTGCTCGGCGCGCACACCACCTCCCAGCAGCGCTTCGTCGACCCCAGCAGAGCCGGCGCCCCGCAGGACACCACCCCCGGAGTCTGGGACGTCGCCTTCTACGGCCAGACCCTGAACCCCAGGACCCCGCCCGCCGTCTTCAAGATCCCCTCCGACATCAGCATCTCCCAGGACCCCAAGGTCACTGACACCTGGAAGGCGTTTGGTGCCGGCCGCCGTGGTCAAATGGCATGGAACCAGGTAAGCACCTCCGTCTATACCTCTTGTATCCCCATCTCTAACACCTCCCAGGCCTACTCTTCCGAATACGTCCGCATGTCCCTCCTCGGCGTTCCCAACATGAACGAGCTCACCGAGTGCACCAAGGTCCTGCCCCCCTTCAAGGGTGGCGACTTCCAGATGCCCGACCAGTCCGAGATTGACAAGTTCATGAACGGCGTCCTCAAGTCGCCCCAGGCTGTCCAGGCCCTGGACGCCGGAAACATCATCCCTCCCACCACCCAATAGATTGACGACCATTATTACTCAAACAGCGCGCATTACACAACAAAACGTACATAATGTTTCAGTTCGACCTTCTTTTCAAATCATAAGCCTGTATAATATTACATGTAAAAGCCAAGATGATGTCAATGGCGTTTTCGGTGTTCTATATGCATATAAAGGGGGAAACAGAAGCAGGAAGCACAACCACAAAGGGCCGAGGCTGGCCGGAGCCTGGCGATGCGGCGGTTCGTGTGCGAAAGGGGGGAGACTCCACTAGCCTTGTCATCAGATGAATACCTTCTTGATTGTTTATTCTTCAATAGCACTCAAATTTTAGACTTGCATTTACCTGCATCCGCATGCACCTTCTTTCGGCATCCCAAGAGAGATAAACGTCTCACAGACACAGTCGGCGCCCCTCCCCGAAGAAACTGCAAACGCGTCTCGCGTCTCAAAATCGCCCCAAGAAAGAAACATGTGGACATAAAGTCCGATCTAGATCACATGAGGAAAGTAGGCTGAAAAGAACCTTGTTTTCTTCCCGCCCGAGCCAGCAGATCGTGTCTGCAACGTGATGCGAGCGCGCACGTCCGCACGCACGCGGCGACCACTGCTACTCAAATTCGTCCGAACGGCGCTGCAACAGCCGCAGATGGGTTCGTCGGCTTCCGGGAGGGCATGCTGTCGTATTCCAGACGCGCACTGACCTTGTTCAACACGTCGTGGCCTCTCTCTCCCAGGTATCGCCCAAAGACCTGTGCCTTTTGTGCGGCAGGCATTCTGAAGAATCGTACAAGTGGTTCTTTTTCTTCCCGCCCAAAACATCCTCTGAACAAGGAGATGATGAGCTGTGCCGCGTAGACATTGAGTCCCACGTGTCGAAAGAATACCTCCCACTGAGTCTCATCCATCATCAGCATGTATCGTGCGTTCGCGATATTCTCCTTGACGTATGTTGATACCAGGGCGCACGTCCATGTCTCAAGGGTCTTGGGACCGCCTCCAACGTAGATGACTCTGATGACGCAATCGGTGGAGATGCCAACGCCAGATGTAAACGCGACGAAGGAGTTGTAAGAGTCAACATTGCTCTTGCCAAGCGGCCCAACATATTCTTCACTGCTGCTTTCCGATACAATGATAATGAGCCGCTGGTAGCGAGGTGCGACCTTCGTCACACGTTCATGGAGCTTTGACAACTGGTGACCGGAGTTCAATGGGGCCTTCTGGCCAACTTGGAGTATGGTAGTGATAATGATGCCAGTTGCTGGAGATGGTATGATGTCAGCTTCATAAAAGAGCGGAGAGATTGCTGTCGATAGTTGAGCGCTGTTTGGTGACCAGATGGTGGTGTTGTATCGGGAGAAGTCTCGGTCAATACTTTCTATGCCAGGAATGTTGTCGATCGCGGCAATGATATTTCGAGGAAGGGTGGTGGAGATGACAATATGGGTTGTGCTCTCTACGGTGAGAACCGAAGGTAGAGGGGCAACTGTGCTTGAGAATTGCCGTTCAGGTTGGGACGTCGGAGAATTCAATGACTTCTCTGGGTTCCTTGCTTTCGTCGCCGGTGATCTGGTACTTCGATCTGGTGTTGGAAAGAAGTGACTCATCGTCTGCGACCGGGACCTGTCAGAGGGGTGTAGCAGCATGTGGTTGTCCAGGAGTTTTCTAGTAGCATTGGGCTCGTTCTCGCCCAAGAGCAAGCATCCGTTGATGTCTTTTGCTGCATTTCGACGTTTGGTAGTGCGGCGGACCTTGTGCCCGACAGTGGGAGATTCAAGCTCAGCATCATGCCCTCCCATGAGCTCTGCCATCTTGCGCTTCTTGATGACGCTCAATAAGTCAATGGCGGGGCCGTTTTCGAAAGGATCCTCGTCGTCCTCGTGATAGGGCATAGGTAGCTCCTCGTCATCGTCTTCACGAAGAATCTTCAACCCCGACTTCCTACGGACGCAGTCTGCGCTGGTGGGTAGACGGGAGCCGCGGCAATCGAAGATTTGCTGAAGAACACGGTCATCGCCGACTGTCTCTTTCAAGTTGACAGAACCCAACGACGCGTTGAAGGGGTGCCACTTCAACTCGGTATTCTCAGACCGCATCTTGGGCCAGGTTGGCGCCTTCATTTGACCATCATACTCGCGGCAGATCCAACGGAACATTCCAGACGCCTCTTTGGTCTGATTGCCATACCATTGTGGCTCTGGGATACTAAAGTCGACGACCGGGGGCTGAAATCTGGCAATGGCATCAGCAACATGAATCTGCTCTTGTTCCGCCGTCATCGTCAACTCCCTGGCCTTGTCTTCGAGGAGCAGTTTGAAGTCTTTTTCAAACTTCGCGTCCGCATCATTCATGGAATGGCTGTCAATATCCTCAACTTTGGACCCCAGGCATGGCACTGTGCTCAGAAGCGTTCGGCAAGAGGCTTCGTCTTGACTGGCCGATGGAGGCTCTTCAGGCCTGCACAAGATGGGCACCTCCATCTTCAGATCCTGTGCGGGCTGTGGAGATGGACGAATATCCAGAAACGGGGGATCGGATGGAAACCCAATCATCTCCATCAAATCCATGTCAGGTTGAGCCACTTCCATGGTCATTGCGTCCATTAGTTTGCCGGCTGTGTCCAAATCATACTCAATTAGACTGTCTGGATCGGACAAAGGCTCCAGTCTGCAAGCTTCGCTGGTTGGTATAAACTCCTTTTCCGGCTCCGAGTCAAGGGGCGGCGGCACCAGAGGGGGTGTCATGGACCGGACGCGGTCCTACATCGGATGTTAGCGGATTTCCTGCTTTGATGGCACGCGCCAACTCACCCGCTCAGACATTTCGAGGAAGATCAAGTCTTGAAGATCTTTGTCCGTCCATTCTTGATACACAGCTTCGGCCACATATGTCAGGTCCTCTTCGGTGTAGTCAACCTCTTCGGGCTCAGCTCCTCTGGTAAGCTGATCATGGAAATGTCGAGCAGACTTGGGCAGCGCAAGGCCTTCATCCTTGTCCTCATCAACAGGCTCCATGACTAGGGGGTTTGGTCGGCGAAAGAAATCACGCAGTTTGGCCTCAGAGATGGTCTTGCTGAAGGCTTTCGAGTCGTGCCTCGGGTCGGATCGGAGAGACGGGAGCTCCAGCTTGCTCACTGCCGTCGCGAATCGACGCTGAGGATAGCTTGCTTCCAGAGCCAGCTTGATCATGTCGTCCTCGTAATCGATCCCAATGATCTTGGTCACCGCATTGTCGGGGTTCTCCTTCTCGAAGTCGGTCTCTGGAGGGAAGACTGGGTCAGGGATGACCAGTGCAGAGAGGTCGGTTGCATCTTCAACGGTTGCAGTAATTGGAAAGTAGGGCGACTTCTGTAGCTGGTCAAAGATGGCTTTAGTCCGGGTCGAGATGTGCCTGTTCGCGCTGATGAACAGGCCTTCGTTGCGGGCATAGTCCCGCGGACTTGGCTCTGGCTCCGCCGCATCCATGGCGGTGGATCGAAACGGCTAGGGCTGGGCTTCGATTTGATTGCAAGATCTTCTAGATAGGCAATAGATGTGTTGGAAGAATCAAGTGATTGCTCCACGGCTTGTAAAAGGACGGATGATGACCACAAAATGTTGAGGACGGGAGGAAAGGGTTACTAGAATGGTTTGGCAGTCGAAGGTGTCGTCATGGTGCAAACGACTCATTTGGGCAAGAGCAGTCGAGGACCTTCCGCTCCATGTGCGGCAGCTCCTGCCCGTCGTCAGTTTAGTTGCAAGTGAGGAAAGAGCAGCGCCCCATTGTCTCTTTCCCTTCCCATCCGTGTCATGACCAATGCCGCATCTTCCTCCACTTCCATAAGTTCGTCTCGACTCAACAACATGGATCACAGGAAGAAGCCTTCCATTTCTTTGAATCCTATGGTGAGTAACTTCAGAACCACTGCCAGTTGATCGCAAACTGATGCTTCAATAGCAGGATGCCCTTGTTGCATGCTTCCAGCGCCTCGAGGAGCCTGCAAGCTGGCACCGGAGCCGATCCTCGCCCCCAACCCCCGACAAACCCCGACTGGCTGACGAACAACGACCGCGCTCTTGTGAACGCTTGACGGAGGATGCAGCCAAAAGCCGAGCGGGCATCATCTCCGACGGTCCGACCAACAGTCCCCGCTCCGGATAAAGAGCAACAGCCTAACATCCGACATCCATCGGATCTAAATCGTCGATCGGCGCGGTCGAGGTTCCACCAATGCCCCATTTCTCTGTCTCCCGGGCTCCATCTCCACTACTGTCAAGCAAACTTCCACTCTCTTTCAGTTAGACTTCCCGCTCCCTCTCGGCTCTTTGTGGAGTTTGCAAGCGAAGCATCGGACGATGGACCGTTTAGCGCAAGGGGCCGCGCTGGAGCCGCTGGAGACCGTCGCGACCCTCCGTGTTTGAGGCCCCGCGACGGCTGAGTAAGGCAAACAACTGCAAATGGCAGCTGTATCCAGAGGCACCCGGTCCTTGCAGGAGACGACGACATGCCGATGTATTTCGAGCGCTTCGCAGGCAAAGTATAAATGGTCGCGATCCGCACCTCGCTCAATCAAAGACTCAGCAACTGACAAATCTACACTCGTTAGATCTCACCAGTCCGACTAACGACACTTCCCTTGAACATCCAACCAAAGGCGACCCACAAGATCGAAAATGGCAACAAAGCTTGGCGACAAGAAGTCCCTCCGCATTGGAGTAATGCTCGAAGCCGTTCAGCTGAGCGACATCATGGGCATCGACCTATTTGGCAACATCTCGCTCGAGTACTACGAGAAGGTCAAGGCTTTCGACCCAGGCTTCGCTCCTTTCGAGGGACTCGCACCCGAGATCCAGTTCTACTTCATCTCCTCCACCCTTGAGCCTGCCGAGATGACACCCGGCCTGAAGTTCGTGCCAAACATCACCTACGACGACTGTCCGCGCGATCTGGATCTTGTCCTCATTGGCGGACCTCTCCCCTCCCATAGACCTCCTCAAGCCGACCGCTTCATGAAGGAAGCCTTTGCCAAGACGCGCGTCTGGATGACAACCTGCATCGGCTCTCCGTGGTTGGCCAGCGCCGGTGTGCTGAAGGGAAAGAAGGCGACGGTCAACCGGGAGTTCTTGGCTTTTGCAAGGCAGGTGCACCCCGACACGGAGTGGCTGGACCAAAGATGGGTTGTCGAGGAGAAGGAGTACGACGGCGATGGCAAGGGCGAGCTCTGGACGGCAGGCGGAGCGGGAGCCGGTCTGTCGATGATCATAGAGTACCTCAACCAGAACTTCGATCCTGCTTACGTCAAGAAGATTGCGTTGCAAGGCATCGGAATGGAGGAGATTGAAACGAACCAGTTTTACAAGACAACATACGGATCAGGCTCGGTAAAGCCTTGACTTATTGAGAATATTCATCCTGTTGATCTCATTATAATATAAGACATTCATATATCCTCTAGTTCCCTCGTCCACAGACGCTGCTGACAGGTCTCTACGCCGCATCTACATACCGAACGAAGAATTCAGGAGAATCATACCGGTCCCAGCCTTCAGGCACAGTTCTGTCTGCCGCGATCTTCAACGCAAAGATGCTAAGACGGTACCACCCAGCCGGAACCCAAGACCCGTCAGCCAACGTTCCGTCCCACGGACTCGTCCACCCGATGGGCCTGCGGTACGTCACCGGATATCCCGCCACATTGCCCAGCGTGACGACACCAAGCCCGTTGTCCTTAGCATCAGGGTTCTCCTCTAGCGGGACAATCTCCACGCGGACCTCCGCGCTGCCCATGACCAGCCAGACAAACTGATCAGGCAGCGCACCAACAGGCAAGACTAGGTCCGTTGTGTTGAGCAGACGCTGCGCCCACTCGGGATGCTCAGCGGGGGTAGCAAATTGGAAGGTCGTGTTGGCTGCGACCTCAGAGCCGCGCGGGTCGTCGCTGCGGCTGAGCCAGATACGATTCGAAGCAAGGACAGTGACGTTCTTCATGGAGCCCGCGGCACCGATGTACGGCACAGATAGCGCGATCTCGCCGTCGGCGTTGGTTCCGTTGAGGGCAACCCAGCCGGAGTATACAGGCAGGGAGGCAGCGTCGAGGCCCTGGGGCGGAACAACACTGATACGAATCTCACCTGTAGCATTCGGCTCGAGGGTGAATGAGGAAGGCTCAAAGGTCAGGCTGGCGTAGACGGTCTCCAGGTCAGGTGAGCTGCTGCGGTAAATGTCAGACAGTGTGATGGCGGTCAGAGCCGGGACGTGGGAGACGTTGTACGTGGCGGGCGTGTCGCCGACGTTGGTGACGGTGAAAGATGCCTCAGAGACGAGATTGTCGGTGTCGTTGAAGGAAAGGCCTGCAACGTTGACGACGGATGTAGCGTAAGCTGCATCATAGGCTTGGACCATGCCGGCGCCCTGTTGCGGGACAGGCCCGAGGCCGGCGTCGATGTTGGGTACACCGTAGTTTTGGGAGAGGCTCGGCTTTGCGGTGGATGCGAGGAGACGCTTGATCAAATCGGGGTCCATCGTTCCTCGTGCCTATCGGTATCAGCTTAATTGTACTGATGCTTGTTATTGTTTTTTCAGCGGCTTACCTGGGAGACGAGAGCGACAATGCTAGCCACGAGAGGCGTCGCCATCGAAGTTCCAGATGCTTCGGCATACTCGCCAAGGGCCACCGGCCATGTCGAAAGGATACCAGCGCCGGGCGCGCCGAAGCTCGGAGCGAGAGTGAGCTCGAAGGTCGGGCCCCAGCTGGTGTAAGCGGACACCGTTCCGGGGCTGTCTGCCCCTTGGCTCTGGTAAGAAGAGACAGAGATGACTCCGTCGCCGGTGCTCGGCGTGCTGATACCAAACAGACCCTCGGTGCCGCCAACCTCGTTGCCTGCAGCAAACGTGCAAGGAACGCCGGCATCAACGATCCTCGCAACGGTTAAAGCGAATGCCTCGCCGGCCCATCCGCTCGGCCCGCCAATGGAACCAGTAATGATATCCGAGCCATCTTCAAAAGCCTTGATGACGCCGGCCATGAGGACATCACCCGTTGTCTGGCCGTTGCATGCAAAGGTTCGGTACATGCCCAGCTTGACATCGGGGCTAGCGCCAGTGAAGCCCATGGGATTCTCCATCGCTGCAATGATGCCGGCTACATGGGTACCATGGCCAAGGCAGTTCTCAAATGGGTCATCGTCTGGCACGGGGGTATTCGTGCCGTCATACGAGTCACCGACGATATCCTCGCCGTACTCTACGAGACAGCCGGACCCGAAGCAGCCGCCCAGGGCCGGGTGGGTATAGTCGATGCCCGTGTCGACGATACCGATCTTAAGACCTTGACCAGTGTACCCCTTGGCGCGGAGCTTGTCAACCTGGGTCATGACGTGAGGCGGCCAGGTATCGGTGGAGTTGTTCTGGCGCTTGTGCTTTGAGGTAACCGATTTGTCCTTTCCGGTCCAAGTGATGTCGAGCTTGGGTACGGAGATCAGGGGCACAGGCCAGAGTTGCTTGACCTGTGCCAAAGCGGCAATCTTCGCAGCCGTCTCGTCATTGGCGTTCTCGACATTGACGGAGACGCCCTTGAAGATCCTGGAGTTGAGAGCCAAGCGTTGCGAGACTTTGGCGAGGCCTGCCTCCGACTCGAGCTTTGCCATGAGACTGGCGGCATCCTAGACAAGTGTTAGAGTCCTGTATGCGGAAACGCCAGACCAACCCACCTGGTCGTCGGCAAGCTCAAGGATGAATGCGCCCGGGACGGTAGTCTTCTCAATCGTAGGCGCAACCTCGTCCCTCTTCGAAGAGGCCGAGACGAGAGTCGCGACGCCGGCCAATGCCGCGACGGAGGCTTTCCAAGCAACCATTTCGATCGATTTTCTTCGTCAACTTCAGACCTGAGAGCCTTGCAGATCAGGGCTTCAATCGCATTGTACCTGCATCTGCCGACCCTTTATAACTTCCAGCTTACACCACCAAACTCACTCCGAACATGCTGCGATGCCAGTCTTGGCTTCTGAGGTTGCATCAAGCACTATCACCATGCCGCCGTAGACCCACCAGCCCATCCCAATCTCGACATCTCGGATGGACGAAGCGACCTCGATGCGGGGCAATACGAGTCGGCTTGAGAGCGATTGAGCAAGATAAGCAAAAAAGCTCATTGCAGGCAAATCTTGCGCAGAAGCATTGGGGCAATTGTGTCCGCGATGGCTGCATTCAATGTCATTGTTGCAGCGGCCGCTGCGCGGGTGGCATCATCGGACTCACGGGGAACGGGGGTAGAAGATGGAAGGTGGTATTTTGGAGTACCCCGGCGCTGCATGCGCTCGAATGGCTGCGTGATCTTGGCGCTTGAGTGGGAGACTGCCCGGTTGGCGCGAGGGGCTGCTATCTCCGGGCTGGAATAGTAAGCTTATTTGCTGATCGGCGTGTTTTGTTTGCATGTCTGAGAGCCCCTGCACTGTCGTGTATCTTGTTCTCGGTTTGGTGGACATCAAGATGCTTGATAGCCGGTCAGTCCAGGTGAGCTCATTGATCCTCAATTGACAAGATTATCTGTTCAGTAGTTCTCTGTATCAGATCGAATTTTCGTCCTCATTGATGGATGTGAAACCCAAAGTAAACATTACGTTACTGCCTCATAGACCTGCTTAGATCTGAGTTGCGTTGGTCGCCGACAAAGCTCCCTCGAGGTAGAGCTTATCAAGAGCATCCGCCGCGGTGACATTATCAACCTTCAGCTTCAACCAGAACTGATCCGTAACACTCTCGTCATACACCCACTCATTTGACCCGTTGGCAAACACGTGGTTATACCCAAACTCATTCCCGTACTCGAATAAATCGCCCAGGCCCTGGATCGCATACAACACCGTAAGCGGGTCCCATGACTCCCTCGGCCGGTAGAAGTTGTAGTACACATACGCCTGCCGCACCGGATCCGTCGCCGGGCCCTCCGCCAGTAGCTTCGCGCCGGACAGCACCACCGACCCGACCTCCGTCCCGCAGAACACCACCCGGCCCTTCCAGTTGTTCACCACATGCGCGGTGGCCAGCGGGTTGTCTCCGAAGAAGTTGAACTCGCGGCCGGAGGGGTACCCGCCGCCCATGACGACCAGCTGCTCGACCTTGCTCTCGACGAGCTGCGGGCCGGTGAGGTTCGAGTACCGGTCCGCGGTGGAGTTGAGCAAGCCCGAGAGGTTCTCGAAGAAGCCGATGGAGGCGATGGTCACGGGCGCGTCGGCCTCGGCGAGGAGCTTGCGGTACAGCGCGACGGCGTCCCAGGCGTCCTCGGCGGCGCCGAAGGGCAGGGATCCGCCGGAGTAGTGGTACGAGATCTTGCTGGCGTACTCGCCGAGGTCGTAGGCGAAGGTGTCGAAGAAGCTCTCGTTTGTGAGCGGGCGCCGGGCGCCGATGGGCACGGCGGACTGGTTGTAGTGCGCGAGGATGGCGGAGGTGGCGGTGACGGAGTAGGATGAGGGGTAGTTCACGTTGACGCCGAGCAAGTTGACCTCCGGGGAGGTGGCGGCGATGAGGAGCGCGCCGGTGTCACTGTCGCGATGTCAGAAATGGTTCTTCAGTGAGAGGGTCAGAGGGTTGAGGGGGTCTGACTCGCAGTCACTGAAGATGTCAGTGTCGATTATGAGGTTTTTGCGGGCTGCCAGGGCCGGCTGCACCAGGAGCGCGCTGAGGGCGATGTGCAATGTTGAAGCGAGCATCTCGTGATAGTCTCACCGAGCGCGTCGAAATGGACTTGACCGGCGATCTTCAAAACTTTTCGGATGAACTGGTGTTTGCGTACTTGTAGCCCGCCATTGCTTCTTATCTTGATGGATAACGGTTGCCGTCGTGTCGGGCGACTCCGATGTTAGGAGGGAAGTGGAGTCGAGTAATTTTATTTTCTCGATGATTTCCTCGGGAAATTCGTCGATGGCAAGGTTCACCGCTGATGGATAGGACGGTTTGGAGATAAGAGATCGATAACATGTTCGCCCAAAACAATGTGTTTCTCGCCGGGAGACTTTGTCATTGAAGTCTTGCAGGTTTGGAAGAAGAAGACTGAGTATGAGGTTAAGAGCTGTATGAATGCCGGTTCGCCGGCGCGTTATGTTGATTCCTTCATTCACAACGCTCAGGCCCGACCGCCCGGGATCATGTTGGTAATGTCGCTCACCTGTCTTCTGGTGTTCTGCCTGAACACCTACCTAGAGAGTTCCGAGAAGCAACTTGACCGCCAGTTCCTCATGAATAGGTACGGCAATGTCTAAATGCCTTTTCGAAACATGCTGCAACTGCGGCCGTTCACCAACATCAACTATCTTTAAGCGGTACGTATCGAACATGAGTGATCGGCGTGGGGTAGACGCACTGGCATGCAGCTTCGAACAAGCAGCTCAACACAGTTGGGGTATTAATTGTTAAGCGAACACGCGTTGAATACAGCAGACCTCACAGCAAAGGCATTGTCCAGCATCTGCCGAGGTTCAATGCAAGTCTGAGCTTGAGCCCCCTCAGGCTTCATGAATGGTTTGCTCAGATCGCTTTCTACCGCAGCAGCATATTGTTCTTACTTCATTCCCAGTGCCGAAAACCAAAGCTTCGGCAATTATCCATACAAAATACTTCAAAATGTCATCGCAATCGCACGAAGCGCCGTGGATCCCAATCGCCCGCCGCAAACAAGCCGAGCGGGCAGCCCGCATCCCCGCAAAGTGGCACATCCCGACCAGCGTCATCCCTCGAGATCCACCTCATCTCCAAGACGGCCCCCAAAACGTCCTGAGCGTCCCCCGCCAATTCCTCTCCGGGCGTGAGATCTCCATCACAGAGAGCTACACCATCGAGAGACTTGTCAAGGCCATATCATCGCGAGCCTTTACCGCCGTCCAGGTCGCCGAGGCCTTCTGCCACCGCGCTGCCATTGCCCAGCAGCTCACGAACTGCTTGACCGAGCCTCTTTTCGATGCTGCACTAGAGCGCGCTGCGTTTCTGGATAAGTATCTCAGCGAAAATGACAAGCCTTTTGGCCCGCTTCACGGCCTTCCCGTCTCTGTCAAGGACACGTTCAACATCATTGGCGTTGACTCCTCCATGGGCTTGGCTAGCCTGTGCCATAAGCCGGCTGAGGAGAACGCGCCTTTGGTCAATCTCCTTCTCTCGCTGGGCTGCGTAATCATCGCAAAGACCAACATTCCTCAGACACTTGCCAGTTTGGACTCGGTGAACAACGTCTTCGGCCGAACCATGAACCCCATCAACCGGCTCTGCACCGCGGGCGGGTCTTCCGGCGGCGAGGGTGTCCTAGTAGCCATGAAGGGGAGCATGATTGGCATCGGCACCGATATTGGCGGCAGCATACGCATTCCGGCCATGTGCAACGGCATCTACGGGTTCAAGCCATCCAACGGGCGTGTGCCGTACGGCGGGCAAGTCCTCACTGGGTTCGAGGGGATGAGTCGGACTTCAGTGCAAGCTGTCGCTGGCCCAATCGGCAGAAGTGTCGAGGACATCGATACGCTCTTGAGAGAGATCATGCAGCGGGCGTCATCATGGGGAGAAGACTGCATGCCGACCCCGTGGTCGCCAGCTCCACGTCGCCTAAAGGCTACAGGGAGCGGGAAGAATGGCGAGCTCGTCATCGGCGTGCTTCGTGGCGACGGAAACTGCGTTATTCACCCGCCGATCGCGAATATGCTTGATGAAGTTGCTGCCTCCCTTGCGCATACAGCCAACATCAAGGTAGTTCCGCTTGACATCCCGAAAGCACTCACCGCAGCGCAGTCCGTCATGAACAAGCTCATGGGCGTCGATGGCTCCGGGCCGATGCTTGACATGATCGAAGCAACAGACGAGCCCCTGGTTCCATGGACAGCAGCCCGAATCAAGAGAGGACAGCCCCAGCCGCTCACTCGTGTAGCCGAGATCCAAGCTCAACGGGCACAGATTGAGCGAGAAATGCTCAAGGTCTGGGTTGAGGATGATGAGCATGGCCGCCGTACGCAAAGAATCGACGCGATCGTCTGCCCCTTGGCTCCACATCCTGTGCCGCCCATCGAAGGGTACAATGCGGTTGGACTGACTAGCAGCTGGGTGATGCTCGATTATCCTGCAGGTACCGTGCCTGTGAGAAAGGTGGAAGAAGGTGATTTGGAGCTTGGGAAGCCACAGGAAGGCAGGGCGATTAGCAGCTGGGATGAGAGAAATCGGGAGCTGTGGGACGAGACTAAGATTGATAGACGGCTGTACTTGGGGACGCCTTTGAGCGTACAGATCGTCGTTCCCAGGCTGCAGGATGAGAAACTTGTTGAGGTCATGGGCTTGGTAGATACGGCGTGCAAAGCAGATGCTGGAAGATTGAAGGTGAAATTGTGATGGGTATGTACAAATAGTTCATCTAGACCAGAATCACTAAAATTGAAGATCTCTGCAATTGAAATGGGGATCAACTCAAGACAAACGCCCATCGAATGGCATATACGGCTCGACAAAAGAAGCCATCGCTCCAGCGCCGGACCCAAGGTCAAACCCGTTCATGACTGTGTCCCAATCCTGAGGAGCCATTATGTGCTCATAGGCCGAGAGACCCAAGTCACCTAGAGGTAGTGGAAACTCGCCCGCAGAATGTTGGTCATACATGCAAGTGGGAATGGCTGGTGCTTCCGGGGGCGTGCCTGATAGAACCGTCCGCCTCGCAATGGCAAAGCTGGCAAGCTGGTGAAAAGTCTTGCAGACGTCATATAGCTTCTTTGCTGATGGGGAGCTGGTCGATGTCGGCTCTAAGGCCGATACGGTGGCTGCGAGAAGTGCCAGGTCATCTGTAGAAGAGGTCGCGATGGTGTTCCCAGCTAGCACAACGAAAGAAGCAAACGGTAGCATTGAAAACATTCTATCATTTTTAGCAATGATTCTGAAGAAACAATTTGGAAATGATATGGTTCAAACTCACATGTTAAGCAGCATGGTCCAACTTGTCTGGTTATCATTGCCCCAGTCGTGGAAGGCTTCTACCATTGTCGTCAACGCCTTCCGAGCTGCGTCGATGCAGGCCATATTGCACTTAAGTAGGTTTGAATTTTGTTCCTCGCATGGCACAATTCGGTACGCGATCGTGACTAGGCTGTACATGATCATGTCGAAGAGCATAACTGGAGCTTTGTAAATGTCGTTCGTCGGGGGATCATCATGAAGGGCCTCGAGTTATGCATGTTAGTAGCTGTTCTCAGGCAAATTCAAATCTTCAACTTGCCTTTCTAATGTCTGCGTTAGTTTGGAGAATCCTTACCGCAAAGGACTTCGCTGTCTCGATCCTACTCTGCTGTGCTTGTTGAAGGGCCGAGGCTGAGAAGAGCTGGATGTGCATGTCGCCAACGATTATGGCGTAATCTACGTAGCCAGCATAGAGACTAATGATTTTGTCAGTATCAAGGTAACAATTGATCAATATCATCACTAGGTAGGTACTAATGGCTTACTGGACCGGAACGCCAGGAACGTAGTCATCGGGCACCGTCGGTTTCGGAGTTGAGACATCGCATGGATGGATTGACGGTGAACGCCCGAGGGTGAAAGCCATCCCTTTATCGTGTATGTAGATGTTCCAGAAGATTTGCCTTTCCTTCGAAACTCTTGGTCCCTCTTTCGGAAGACGGTGCCAGCCAAGATCAATGCACATCCTGGAGGCCGCAGATATCATTTGCCAAGCCAGGGCGCTTCGGCCAGACTTGTTGCAAAAGTTGTACTGAACCTTCCGTCAGACATGAAAAGTGTCAAGAAACTAACAGGAACATACCAAAAGAGTCAGGGCTTGGCACGCTTCCATCGAAGGGTCATTGCAAAGCCTCAGGGACTGCATAGCAGCTTCGATATTTTCCTTCAACTGCTGTGAATACTCGTGAATATTGGTGCAATTGACCCCGATCTGTGCATAGAAAGACTGCTTCAGATTCAGGAACATGTAGAAAAGACCGATGTTGACGATGATCCACGACAAGATGGAGTAGTCATTCACCGCAAAGTACACCCGTTGGCAAAACTCAGTGAACTCCTGCTCATCGACAACGGAGCAGTCGACGAAGAATCTCTGCTTCTCAACTTGCGCCAACCGCAGAAGCTTAAGAACCTTTTCGATAGGAGGAAGAGATCTTCCTTCCAATTCCGGATATTGGATCTTAAATGGCGAAGGTGAGTTGCCGTCGGAAGGTGGGCTGCTTTCTTCACTGTCGGCAGTCTCGTCGATCATGTGTGTCGTGGTAGTGAATGTCGGGTCGCCCATTGTCAACTCAAGGTTTGATGCCGCGTCCCTGAGTGCATCCGTGACCTTGTGAACATGTGCCTTGAAGGATGAGTCGCCGCGATAGCCCTCCGACATGACGGCTACGTTTGATGGGTTGCTGCTGATGTAGGACGCTGGAGAGTCTTTAGGCGATGGCCCCGACCCTTTCTCGTTCATCTCAAGGAGCTTCTGAACAGCTTGTGAAACTTCGCGGAGAGATCGATCGACGTTCTCCATGGCCTCGTCATACCGAGGGGAGATTAGAACCCGCTGCCGTCTCTCGGTAGCCCGATGGGAAATCCGGCAAATGAGACCGGATGCGACGCAGCTCGAGCATGGTGCCTCGCGATCGCATTTCGTCTGAAATGTGAAATCAGTGTCGAGGCCAAGATAATGGGGCATCATCAACTACCTTTCGATCTTTGCATTGGTCGCACTTTGCCAGATTGCTGGTTAGCTCCGAACACCGATTGAAGATGGGGTTTCCGACGCCTCACCGCAGGCCGTTTCCCGCTTGATGTCTCCATTTTGTTAGCTTATATGAGGCGCGACCGCCTGAGAGGGCAAACATACACTCAAATTTGAAGAAAAAGAGTGCATGCGTCGCACGATGTCTTTGTCAAACCAGACACATGCGCTTTGTCCATCTCGATCTTCAACACTGCTGCCTGTTTGCCAACGGAGGGGCACACTACGCCTTACAAGGACGTATCAGAACGGTCGGTGGCCGTAAACTCTGGATGTACTGCCCCAATGATTGCCACAAATACTGAAGGATCAGCGACTAGAGGACTGTGATTGGATTGCATCCCTGTCGGTCTGCCAAAGATGGTGTCTAACTTCGGTCGGGGAGAACCGAAAGTAACACCGTTTTCGAGATGAGAGGCAAAAGTGAGCTTCGATGTTGTTTTAGTGCCCTGCTCATTCGCGAACTTGAAGGTCGTTCCAAGGCTCTTACAGTTCAGCCTCCATCTCAAAACTCAAAATCAACTACCATGAAGCTTGAATATATCGCCGTACTGGCAAGGGAACTCAATTCTACATAATACTCCACTTGATCGCGCTGGATTCAAAATTTTAATCATGGCGTCAGTAGCTGATTTTATCCTGTATCCCCGTATTCTCTTTCGGATACATTGATCTCAGAGGACTCGGGAAGTATTCAAATCTCGCCTCCAACACGTCGAACAAACGTATTTCGAAGTCATATGCACCTTCAAATAATCCTTTGATTCCACGCAATTTGACTGGGCGTCAACCCGAGCTCCAAGTCTAGCAAGCAGTCCGATTGGGAGACTTAATGGGATCTACCAACAGTGTTCCCGTTCCACGACGCCCCGACCGGCTGAACATTGTTGAGAAGCACAATGGCCAAAAGGGTAAATATGCATGCCAAGGGGCCAACTGACCAACGAGATCCGCAATGGATTTCATGTAACAAAAATATGCGGTCTCCTCGATCCTTCATCGGGCGAACCTTTGTGATCATCAGCACCCAAACAGGCAAATTTGCTTGTTCGTCACCACTACCTTACGTCACGTCATGTGGATTAACAGCTGATGATTTAACTGTGCGTCGAATCTAGGCAACGAAGTTGCTAACCTTGATTTTGCCATGCAGTCAGCAGGTATGACGGACTAATGAGACCAGCTTATCCAAAACGCCAACGGCTCTACTGCAGAAAGACATTTTTCTTGAAGACCCGCTTCGGACCCTCGGGCCCGGAATGCCACGCTGCGCCGGGAAGCTCAGCCCCGCAAGGCTGTTTGAGAGCGCAATTGACCTATACGGGGTCGACTTGAAGAGGAATCTGCCACACTGAATGGGGAAAATGACATTGAAATGGTCGGTTTTCGTTGCGAACTTCTTGCATGCTTTTGGATTTGCGCCACTGGACTACATGTCACGTAAGCCGGTGTAAATCCTTAAGAACACCCAGTATCTTGAGTATGGTATGCGATTACCTTTGGCCAGTGTTCGCGGACCCGAGGAACCGAAAACGGGGCTTTGAATGCGGCTGAACGCTAACCTTCTTGTCGATGCAATGCCACGATTTAATACTTAAGTGTTGTAGCAGCCATGCTCTTGATACGCCTTACGATGCAGCTTCGGTAACTGTGTTCTCCTTTCAAGCTTTCCTAAAATCAAACGTATTAATCATCGCCTCTTTTGATTCAAATAAAAGCAAGAATGATGCATCATATCGTCAATCTAGGCATTCTTGTGGGGTTAGTTGCTGCGACAAAACACATCTTGTCTAGTAATGGGACAGCGCCAGAAATCGTTAAAGGTGGGACGCCTCCAGTAAGTAAAATTCCATCAACTACGTCTCCATGTGGGCTAACTACCACGAGTGTGACGCAATCATTGCGGCTGGTCTCGAAGACAGGTTGCTTCTTCCGACAGATTCTGCCTACGAAGACCAAGTCAATACTTGGTGGGCGAAAAATGCGCGGCAACATCCCTGGTGCATCGTCCTTCCACAGAGTGCCGATGAAGTTTCCCTCACTCTCACGACCTTACTCGATACCGGGTATGGAGCTGGCGATTGGCACATCGCAGTCCGGAGCGGGGGGCACGGCTGGCAACTCAACAACAACATCGATAACGGGGTTACCATTGACCTCACGCACATGAACTCGTCTGTCTATGACAAGGAGGCCAAAGTGGCTCGTGTTGACACCGGTGGCCACTGGCAGTACGTCTACAAGGACTTGGACGATCAAGGGGTCGTGGTTGTGGGTGGCCGGGACGGCAATGTTGGCGTTGGTGGATTCCTCCTTGGCGGGGGCACCTCCTTCTTCTCCCCTGCTCGAGGACTCGGTGCCGACAACGTCGTGAACTACGAAGTTGTCCTTTCCAATGGTACCATCGTCAATGCCAATAAATCTTGCAACGCAGATCTATGGAAGGCCCTCAAGGGTGGCGGTCCCAATTTCGGCATCGTTACGCGGTTCGATCTCGAAGCGATGCCTACACGGGAACTTCACTATGAGGTTCGATTCTTGTCCGGAAACGCAACTGATGAAGTTATCGATACCCTAGTCGAGTTTGCTGACTACGACACGTCCATGGCGGACAATGCTCTGGTCACATATCTGACGTACAACAGCACGCAGAGCACGGAGATCATGATTGGTACCATCTTCGTTAACACAGCTGGCGAGGACAGCGTCACAACTGCTTACGATAATCTGAGGGAAGTTCCTGCGCTTTTGGAAAGCAGTGAAAAGAAGACCCTGGCCGAAGCAGCGGCAGGATCTCAAGTAGGCGGTGGAGTGTGGTAAGTATTGCCTGTATCTTCCTTGTTTTAGCCTTTAGTTTGTCTTAGGCTGACCGTCAAATCAGGGCCTCCGGAGCCACACTCCTGTACAGAAATGATAAGAAGATACTCCAATATGCTGCCAAGATACACGAGGACTTTGTCAAGTCTCTTCAAAACTCCATTGGAGAGGATACGTTCGATACCATGATCTTTCTTCAACCAGTCACCAAGGACTACGGACGCATCGCTGAGGGAAAGGGCGGCAACATGCTTGGACTTGAAAACATGGAGGGAAATGCCATTATGTGGACGGCTGCCGTGTTTGTTAAGACAAACGAGGCAGATTTCGCCATTGCCGAGCAACGCCTAAACGAAATGTCAAGCTTAATGAACGACTTCGCAGAGTCTATTGGTGGAGCTGAAGACTTGGTATACCTCAACTACGCCAGTTCACGTCAGGACTCACTGGGAAGTTACGGTGCCAAAAACCTCGAATACATGCGCAAGGTTGCGGAGAAGTATGACCCAGAAGGCGTTTTCCAGACGCGTGTCCCTGGGGGATTCAAGCTTTCAAGGGCAGCCTGAGCGGCACGAAAGGAGAATACTTGCTTTCTCGCAACAATATTCTATGGAATTTGCCTCCTTGAATCCAAGAGGCATGTAACACCACATTCAAGTGCATATTATGGCGGTCTATGGACTGGGAAAACTCATGTATTTGAAACAAGCCAGTCCGGAAAACGGCCCAGTGCATAGTTTTGAAAGATAGCACAGCGGTAATAGATCTGAGCCCAACATACTGCTGCTACCAGCTTCACCAAGGTCTTGGGAGGTCACAAACTCAGCGATACTATGAACAGTGCTAATCTCAGATAAAAGGCTTTGTGGCCATTAGACCTGAGGTGTGTAGTCGTTGACAATGCCGAAGATGAATTCTTCGTAGTGACCACGGCCCTCGAAGGTCTCTTTACCAACAATGCCACCCTTGATAAGACCATTAGCACGCTGGTAAGCGCCCTTCTCATCCCTTACAATCATCTCAGTAGTGATATCGAGCGCCAAAGTCTCGCCGTTGGGCAGTGTGTAGTTGACCTTGATGCCTTCGGTCTCGAGCAGGCCAGTGACAGGGGGCCAAGCAGCCTTACCTCCCTTCTGGCGGACAACCATGCTGTCAAGGCTGCAGCTGACCAAGAGCACCTCGCCATCCTTGACAACGTACGACCGGCGGCTTTCGTTGCCGTTGTAGTCGAGGAGGTTGTACCAGACGACCGAGTAAGGTCCAAAGCGGCCGTGACCCCAGTCCCAGTAGCGGGGACCGTCGATGATGGACTGGTTGCCCCAGTTCTTGTCATGGTATCCGACTCCATCAGTGAAGCTGATGGCGGTATCCTTGACTGTGAGGTCGACGGTGGTGTCGGCGTCGGGGACTGCGTTGGCCCAGTAAAGTCCGGGGAGGAGATTCTGGTTGGCATCAACAGCGCCGTTCAGGTCGCAGGGGTAGTGAGCGGGTGCAACCTAAGTCCTTCTGATAAATGATCTGAATTGCAAAGCCACATGGGTGGGAATGTGCGAGAAGCTTACAGATTTGAAGGTAATATTACCCTTGATATCCATGACGGAAGAGTCAATGTGGATGTGGTATTCAATATCAGGCTTGTCCAAAGCGGAGCCATCGAAGTTTCCAACTCCCTTCCAGTCACCAGTGATACCCTCGGGTCCATTGGTGAGGGTGACGCCCGAGTCAGCCAAAGCTTCATAGTAGAAGTCCGTGCCGTTGGCATAGACACCAGAAACTTGAAGAGCGAGAGGGTGGGGATACTGCTGGAATTCGCCAGTGTTGAAGAAGACAATGTTGAGAGTCTGGTTGGTGGCCTTGGAGAAGACATCGAAATACCAAAAGTCGGCAGACTTTCGCGCAGCCGGCGTCAGCATCTTGAAGCCATCGAGATTTCCAGCCACGGAAAGGTGCTCGACGGAGACCGTGCCATTGTAATACTGGGGGGCGAGCTCAAGGGTGCGGGTAGTGTCGTTGATGGCAGCCCCAAGAGAGCAGCCGACCATGGCGGACGCCGCAAGAAGTTTGTTGATGGCCATGATTTTGGAAGAATTATGATGTAAGAGAGCGAAATACTATAGAATGAATAGACAAACGAGTGTCAGATGGTAGAGACAGAATGGTGCTGTGACTGAAGGAAAAGAGAAGAATCGAGTCCCATTGCAATGAATCGTCCCTATTTATATTGTCATCGTAGAGGATGCCACTTCTTGTTGAGTATCTCCATCTTTTCTCGATAGTCTTGAGCAATACGAAAACGCGGCAACAAGCAGAGGCCTTCAGCACAGTTAGCTTGTCTCATTGGCTCCGTCTTAATCATTCTCCTTGTCGCGGACTGGATCTGTGGGGCCGATGGTATGCGATCCAGGCAGTGTTCCGCGTGCTTTCTACGGGATCTCCGCGATCTGATCGTCTTTCATAATCTCCGGCGCTATGCATCGCTGTCAACTCTCACAGTAGTAGTCAAGAATTTGACAACCCCTACTGGGCGGGCGCAGCGGGCAATACTCGGGTTTCGCGTTCAAGAAACCCGCGTGTTCGTATAACTGGCCAGTGCGCTATCCGAACACCAGCCACATACGCCATACAGCATGTACCAAATCCCCTTTTCGATGCCAGCCATTGAAGAAAGGCTGAAGCAAAGAAATTGAGGTAGAAGCCATTGTGGCAAGAAAATGACTCGATCGTAAAGGGTTGACTTGCTTTCCGTTGCATGCCAGGAGTCAATAAGGTTGCGTGAGTGGGGGTTCCCGCAGAGCCTCCTTGAGCCCAAGCGACTCTAAAGCGAGTCATATCAGGTGGAACTGGAAGATAACTTCGTTTTCTTAAATAGACAGAATGTTTGTACTATGTCTCTGAAGTTTCATTGTCTTGATTCAGCCAAAGGTCAGTATCAACCGCATCCATCGAAGTCGTCTTCAACATCCGCCCCACCATCCGCAGAAGCCCGTCCTCTCCGCTGTGAGTGTAATTGTGAGAAACCAAGGGGAATTTCTAACGCTATTTGCCCTTCCCTCAACAAGTTGCAGCACGAGTTTAACCCGGCTGATAGTTCAGCTTATCTGTTGAACAATGTCTACAAGGTTTACTACTGACCATTTTCGTCTTGTTGGCAAATAAGATTGCCAGTTTTATTTAGTCCAATACTACAGGGAATATCAACCGTTAGGACGGTCCACGGCCACAGTGGCTTAAGCCACTGGGATAGAAACAACTTCAAGACAACGCGCAGCAAACTGATCATGATTCACATCGTTATTACAGCCGAGCTGCAAACATTCGTAGTGTAATTTGATGCTAAAACGAATGATATAGGTTGGTCCTGCAGCGATAGATTGTCTTATCGCGGTAAGTAACACCACAGTCAGACCAGGTGCAGCATTGTCTCATTTCGATATTGAGAACGACCTATCAAGAGCGAAGAAACATTCTTAATTGATTAATGATGGCATCTAATGCACTACAAAGTACCTGATCGTGGGCCACCTGAGCGCCCAGCGGTGTCCACACCACCTTAACACCGAGACTGGACAGCCTCCTTAATCTTATCGCCCAGCTCTGGAGACACTCTGTCAAACATTCCTGCAAGTAGATTTCAGTAAGTCAGTCTGCCAGTATGTCCCATAGGATAATCACTTACCGAACGCCTTCTCATGGACCTCCTTTCGAGCACTTCCGAGATGCCCGGCAACATTGGAAACGAGGGCCTCCTGCTCCCCCGGCTGCTTTCCAAGAACAGCCCAGAACTCGCGGGCCTGGACAAAGTCATCCTCGGTGACCTGCGACGTGAACCCGCAAACTCTGCCAACCCACTCCTCGTGGCCCCCGATAGCGTAGCCACTCGCGCCCTGCTGGCCTACGAAGTTGGCAGGTCGCAGGTCAGAGCGCACATAGTTCGGGTCGGCGCCGTAGTTGTCACCAAATGTCATGAATCCGTCGCGCTGATAGGGGCAGTAGACGGGGGAGACGGCCCTGTTGCAGGGAAGTTGCTGGTAGTTGACACCGAGACGGTAGCGGGCGGCGTCGTTGTAGGCGAACATTCGCGCCTGCAGCATGGGGTCGGCGGAGGGGGCGAAGCCGCGGACCATGTTGGAAGGGGAGAAGGCAGCTTGTTCAATGTCGGCGAAGTAATTGGCCGGCTAACGCGGATGGGCGGAGTTAGATGGGTGAGAGACGGAGGAGATTGTTCGTAAAACTGGCGAATGAGACTTACATTCTTGTTCATGGTAAGTTTGCCCACGGGGATCAGGGGGTAGTCCGCATGGGGCCAGACCTTGGTCATGTCGAAGATGTTCCAACGATAGGTTTCGGCATCCTTGGGGTCCATGACCTGGAAGTACACTGTCCACGAGGGAAAGTCCCCCTTCGCGATGGCATTGTAGAGGTCGGCAGTGTGATAGTCAGGCTGTTCGCCAGCAAGTTTGACCGCTTCTTCCTCAGTGAGGTTTTCGACGCCCTGGTTGGACTTGATGTGGATCTTGACATAGTAGAAAGTGCCGTCCTGCAACGCATCAGTGCGCCATTTTCTGCCAAGCTTCGGAGATGAACTCACATCCTTGGTTAGCTTGTAAGTGTGTCCGCTGTACGAATTCAGATGCCGGATGCTCCTGGGCGTGCCACGATTGCAGAACAGGTGCATCAGAGCGTGGATTCCCTCTTGATTGTTGTTGTGGAAACTATACACGTCAGCAACTGCATGCGATAGTTGGATGCAGGTAGACGCACTCCCAAAACTAAAACCAGGTCAGCTTATGCACAAAGATCCCTTGATCAGCTCGGCTTACCATAGTTGCATCAGAGCAGTTGGTTGCCGGATGTCGCTTGTGGCTTCGGTTGACAGAGGGGAACTTGATTGGGTCGCGGATGAAGAACACGGGCTACAAAGTCAGGATATCAAATGTCACTTTTCTGACTCGAGATGTTATTACTTACGATGTCATTGAACACCCAGTCCTGGTTACCTTCCTCCGTGAAGATCTTCATGCCCCAGCCGCGAACGTCTCGAACGGTGTCGGCGCTACCTCGCTCAGGTCCCACGGTGGAAACACGGAGCAGGACCTTGGATTTCTTGCCAATTTCGTTGAGAAAATTGGCAGAGGTGAACTGGGAGACGTCGTGAGTGACTTCGAACTCGCCAAAAGCGCCGACAGCTCTCGCGTGGACGACGCGTTCCGGAATGCGTTCGCGGCTGAAATGCGCCAACGTCTCAATGAGCTGCGTGTCTTGGAGCAGCATGAGGCCCTTGATTCCATTGCCGCCAAAATGCTGAGCGGTGGAGGGGTCGGCGTAGGGAACACCTGGACTGGTGTAAGCTTCAGGGGCTACAGGGCACAAAACGATGGTTGCCTACCTTCAGCGAGAGTGTACGTAGGTGCGCTCATGATATGTTAAGAGGTTGGAAGGCTGAAAAAAACTGTTCAAGGGGATGATTAGGTGATATAAGTTGGCAGGGCAATTGACAAGTTAGTTGAAATGTTTGGTTTTCCAGATGGTTAATGAGGTTGGATTTGAAATGGTCGACACCAGAGTCGACGGGTCCCATTATATACCCATTCACGACAGTTCGACGTCACCACTTCAAAGATCCGGAGCATATTATCGGTCGTGCTTTGTAAAAAGTGCCCTCTCACGAACGCAAACCTAGAGTGCATTTGGACGGACTGCAATTGTGCCAAACCGGTTAGGTGACGTTTGCCGGTGCAATCCCACAATAATTGACACACATGTGAACCCGAAACTGACTTTGAGATACCGATGCGAAAACCACTCGAATGGAGACTGCGGAGTGCGCTAAACAGCACCTTGGATTTCTCAATGCCGAAGTCAAGAAGAAGCATCTCGATATGTCTCAAGAGCTCAGCGCTCAGAAGTTTGCGGACGAGGCTCGGCAAGTTGGAGAGTTGAAAAGTCGGCCAATAAGGAGCCTGCATTGCTAACAGAGTTGAATCCCGAGAATTCTCAACACTTAGGTAATCGAGCTTTCTGTCATGCTGATTGGCTGATGCAGCGAGGAAAACGCCGAAGAGCGAAGGTTTGCCGAGACCGGGCCCGACCATGTCGGAGCCGAACGCCGCGATCCACCTTACCGGCCCGGCTCCCTGCCCTACGTCTCCGTCAAGTTGTGTGGTCTTGACCGGAGACCACAATCTTTGAGGCTTGAAAGTCGGTCAGCGTGTAAGCATTTTAGATGCAAACCTTACTCACTCCCGGCGGACACCGGCAATCCTGCTTTGAATCTGATGAGTGGGTTGCTGCGGAGATCCACCCCGGCCGAGGTTTTGCTGCCGCGATGGCTGAGCGAGACCACAAGCTTTGGGCTACGCTGAAGAAATTCCCGCAGTTTGCGGATTCCGCATCTGGCACTTGGGAACATCGTACGAATAGTTGGCAGGCTATCTCAGTTAGTACCAACCCACCGGCGAGGCTCCCGGTTGAAGGGTGCAAGGGTCCAGATGCCCTGTGCGATCTTAGACTTCGGCGTCACACGGAATGACGGCATTCACACTCCGCGTATGTCCAAGTAACGCTGTAAATGCCTTCACTGATTCTCGGTTTCGCGGTCTCTTGAGACGTATAAGTATGGCCTCAAGTTCCTGCATTTTGCCAACATCTACCTCATCATCACACAGCTTACACTCAACTTACACACCAACACACATTTGAAGCACTACAACATACCATCTCTTAACCATATTCCCCACTTAATCATTATTTACCAAACCTCATCCAACATGACTGCTATCAACAACGTCAAGGACTTCGACTTCATCGTCGTCGGCGGTACGTCCCTGATCTACGGCTTCTCTAACGCAAACACAGTTACCTAACCCTTCATTAGGTGGCACTGCCGGTTGCGTCGTCGCCGGACGCCTAGCAGAGAACCCCAATGTCAACATCTTGGTCATCGAGGCCGGTGTCAGCAACCCCATCGACAACGAGGCAATCATGACCCCCGCCCGCGCCTTCGAGCTCCGCGGCAGCAAGTGGGACTGGGGCTACAAGACCGGCATGATCGACCGCCCCGAGTACACCCGCATCGAGAAGCCCAACACTCGCGGTAAGGTTCTGGGCGGCAGCTCCTGCTTGAACTACTACACCTGGATCCGCGGCAGCGCAGCCACCTTTGACGACTGGGCCCCTTACGGCGGTGACGAGTGGAACTGGGAGAGTTGCAAGGAGTACTTTGATAAGCCTGCCACATTCCACGACGACCAGGGGCTGTTGCCCAAGTACCTCCAGCACATTGGTACCGACGGCCCCATCCATGTCTCCCCTGCTGAGCTGGTCGCCGAGGCCGCCCCTTTCCGTGACGCGCTGAAGAAGGCCTGGGTCAGCAAGGGAGAGAAGCTGAACGACGAGATCTACGACGGTGAGATGCACGGCCTCACTACTGCGGTCAGCTCTATCTACAAGGGAAAGCGCTCTTCCAGCTGGCGCTACATTGAGGGCAAGAAGAACGTCACCGTCATTGGCCAGACACACTCCAAGCGCCTCATTATTGAGAACGGCAAGGCCGTCGGCGTCCAAGTTCTCGGTCCCAATGGCAAAGACCTCACTTTCCGCGCCAAGTACGAAGTCATCGTCTCGTCCGGTGTCTACGAATCGCCCAAGCTCCTCATGCTGTCTGGCATTGGGCCCAAGAAGGAGCTCGAGTCCTTCGGCATCAAGACCCTCGTCGACTCCCCTCACGTCGGCCAGAACCTTCTCGACCACCCCATCATGCCCCATGTCTTCAAGCTCAAGGACGGCTATGGTCTCGATCAGCACCTCCTTCGCGCTGGCCCCGAGCACGACGGCGCTGTCTCCGCGTACCACTGGAAGAACAAGGGTCCCCTGAGCAGCGGCCTGCTCGAGCTTGTTGGCCTCCCCCGTATCGACGAGCGCCTCAAGAACTGCGCAGAGTACAACGAGTACATCGCGAAGAACGGCGGCGTCGACCCCTTTGGACCTGGAGGACAGCCCCATTTCGAGATTGACTTTGTTGTGAGTATCCCCCGTAACCAGAAACGTCAGTGTCAGCCGAAGCTAACGAAACTTGACAACAGCCCATGTTCTGCGACGCCTTCCAGTGGCACATTCCCACTCCACCCAAGGGTGACTACTTCACCGTCATCGTCGATCTCCTCCGCCCCCTCTCCAAGAACGGCACCGTCACACTCAACTCCGCCGACCCCCTCGAGCAGGCGAAGATCAACCTCAACTTCTTCTCCAACGACCTCGACCTCATTGCCATGCGGGAGGGTGTCCGCTTCGTGGACGACATCATCATGAATGGCGAGGGCATGAAGGACATCATCGAGGGCGACTACCCCTGGCCCATGCCTCGCTCCTCCGACGAGGCCATGATCAAGATGATCCTGGAGCGCTCTCAGACTGGCTTCCGTGAGTGGAATCCCTCATTTGTCACTTTTGACAAGTTTCCTGGACCGTGTTGAGAATTATGAGACTGACTGTGGACTTTTCACTAGACCCCTGCGGAACCACTCGCATGTCTCCCAGCATCGACCAGGGTGTCGTCGACGGCAAGCTGCAAGTCTTTGGTGTCAAGGGTTTGCGTGTGATTGATGCCTCCGTCATCCCTGTCATCCCCGACTGCCGCATCCAGAACGCGGTCTACATGGTTGGTGAGAAGGGCTCCGACATGATCAAGGCAGCCTATCCTGAGCTGTACCAGTAAACGGCCAACTAGGGGTATCAGGCCCTCGAGTCCCAAAACATCAGTGTGATATTATTGCGATTTATCGTTCGATGTCAGTTAGTAATACATAAGTTTGATTAAAATTATCGGTGGTTCGGCATATCGCCTTTGTTGAGCCTAGTCAGATTGTGATATTTTGAAACCCCCAGAAACCCGAGTCTGAAAGAAGCCAGTTGGATCATACGCCTGTGCCGTGCGATTCAAAAAGAAGCGGTCCTCTCCAATAGTCCACCATACGTCTTGGAGAGGGTTAGCATAGTTGAGGTACTTCCACCTTGTACGCTGGTGCGTGTTGGCTGACCAGACAAAGATGGTGCTTTCGACTGCACGCTGAAGAGCTTCTGTCAACAACTCCTTATGCTCCGGCGTGGTGAGCAGAGCCTCAGCCTGGAGCACCATGCTTGGTTCGTAACCCGCATCGTTGATACCGAGAATATTTTCGCCATGTCCCGCATAGTTCGTCGGCAGAGGCGTCAAGACAAAGATGATCCGGTCGTCGTCACCGAGAGTGTTTTCAAACTCTGCAATGAGGCTGTCGAAAACCTCAATAACCTTCCGGACCATGCTCATGGAAGAGTGGAATGAGAGTGTGAACCACACGTTGTAGAGCCCCAACCCTCCTTCGAGCTGTTTTACGAGACTCGAGATTGGTGCATGAGAGCGCGTGTCGACAATGGGGTTCAGTTCTTCGAGTCCCACGAATGATGTCGAGTTCTCCACACCATCAACGTTGGAGAGGACAAATGCTGTTGAGGGACCCGTAGCAGGGTTCCAAGACAAGGAGACGAAGCCGTTCTCTGCGGGGTTCTCCGGGTTTCTTCGGATCATTGCGTCGAGCTTTTCCAAGACGGCTTCAGCCTGGTCATAGGAAAACGCCGTGATGCCGCCATAGGCGTCTTGGGAAGGGAACGTCCGCATGTCGAATCGTGTGACGAGACCGAGGTTATTCAAGCCGCCCTTGAGAGACCGCCAGAGGTCATGATGACTGGTAGAGGTCGCGATAACCACGGTGCCATTGGCAAGAACCACCTGTCGGCTAGATTAGCAGGGTCAACTTCGCAGCATTTGTGTCTTCGGCACATACCTCATAGCTGACGACGTTGTCGCACGCCATCCCATGCTTACCAGACTGCCAAGCAAAGCCTTTTGAACGTGTTAGCCATTGTCTCCAATGCTTCAACCAGTTTACTTGCCGCCGCCCAGAAGAAATCCCCCAACACCGACATGACCTTCCCGTCCCCCGGTGACCATGACGCCCTGTTTCTCAAGCTCGGTATAGACATCTCCCCACCTAGCACCGGAGCCTATTGAAGCAATTCCGCGACCCTTCTATGATATTCGTCAGCCTCCAGCAACTGAAACAAACACAAGTTTCTTCTTCGAATAACATACATCGGCACCTTCGTCCTCCCTGTACGTGACCGAATCAAGCCGGCCAAGATCAATCGTTACACCATTCTGGGCATTATTATTCGGCACAGGCGAGTGTCCACCGCTGCGAATCGCCACCGTCCAACATCTCCCGCCCTCAGCGCTGAGGGCTCTCAGGGCGGTCGCGACCTGCGCCGTGTTTTCCGGCTTGAAGACGCACCGCGGTGTCACCTGCTGGACGGCTCCGTCGTAGTACGACTCAAGAGTCTCGACGTACTCGCTATCGGCCGAGAAATACAGTTGCGGTGAGAGGCCGGCGTGGACGAGAGCAGCACACTGCAGAAAGAAGAGGGTTTGAGCGTTTCTTTTGTCAAAAGCAATGCGATGGTGGGGTTTCTTACACCTCTGCCCAGGGTCTCATCGGCCTGCCGAGCGACCAGCCGAGGGGTTGCAGATGCAAGACTGGCGAGGACGAGCGCTGCGAGGGCGCCCAGCCGAGGGAGTTGGGGAGACATGATTGCCGTGTTTTCACTTTGAAACTATTTACACACACTCACTCACAAGGATTTTCCGGGATCAGAAGAGGCAACAAGCCTTTTATGACCGTTATTGGGGGCGCCAACCGTTCTTGTTGTTCGGGCGCGGGATCCATGCAGACATGCGGCAAGACGGAATCGAGATCCACAGGACCTCGCTAGGAAGAGTTGGGAAACTTCGCGTGGCTTACAATCCCACTCTCGCGTGCTGCACATGTTCATTGGCAAATGCCCGTCGACGTTTCGTCGCATTCGCGTACGAGTAACCCCCGCTCCATTGCCCGGGAAGAAGTCACGTCAATGGCAAGATGCGATAGGTGGGGTTTCAATGAGCAAGCCGGCTCCCGGAAGGCCCTTCCGCCAATATTTCAATTGCTGCATATGCGGCCCTCTTCAACGGCCTAGTAATGTCTTGCCTCGAGCGCCTGTTCCTCGCGTCGCCTTACAGGGTCAAAAGGGAGCCTCGGAACCCCTGGCTCTGGGCAACCAAGATCGAACGATATCCATGAATCGTTTCTTAGTGGGGGAATGGGCTCAGTCGGACTTTGTTGGTTCTGCCCATGTGTGCTATTGGTTGCTGCTCGTGTCCGGCTCCTCCGAGCCCGGAGATGGTGCTGCTCTGGTAGAGCGTCGCCGGGGTCGGACCGGGGTCGGGACCCACCCGGAGCGGCGTGGAGGGCTGGGAAAAGAGTCAGCACTCTTGATCATGCATTCCTTCGCGCAGGCGATTTGATCTTAATTTGATAATGGAATGGCGCGTTGAATTTTGTTCGTCCTGTTGACTGCTTGAGAGCCATGATATCGGGCGTCGAGAAAACATGGAGGGGTGCGTGGATTCCGTGGAGTCCAATATACTCAATCTTAGATCCAATATCATAAACTTCACAGCCCATGTCCTGTTGTTTCTTAACTTGCGAACAACCGAGGTTGCCAATTCTCGGTGTATCACAAACATAATTGTCGATAAAACCTTCCTTTGATGAAAGGGTCGGCGGTCAACATTCCGAAAAACAACACACGCAGCATCCTCTCTATTTCCCGCAGATTATGCCGCTCCTGCAGCGACCATCGTGGGTCTTCTCGCATCAGAGCCCCCGCGAGAGCCCTCGTCGCGATGATGTAGCCTGCTAGACAGCCCTTTCGCCTGTAAGACACAAGTGGAGCTCCAAGCCCGTATCAATAATCACCCAGTCCAACCGGATTCATCATTGTGCCGCCGCGCAACCTCACACATTGTGCCGACAGCGTGCATGGGATTATTTCTGGGTCCAAAACCCGAGAAATAGGAAAAAGAAAGTTGAGACTCCATCTACACCAGGACTGACAAGTCATGACAGGCCTTACGTAAGGTGTCAAACCTGTCAAAGATGGAGTCTTGCTGCATACGCCGTATCCCGTACAAATATGGCGTGTCTTTCTCTCTGAGGGGAGTGGAGTGGCCAGAATGTGTCTCGACAATTTCTGCTCAACAACGCCGTCACAATGTCGGAAGGTGCAATCATGTACCCGATGCCCTCCGGGGACCCCGCAGTTGCTACGATGGTCCTCTCATCAGCGTGGACCATGGCCTCGGTGTCGACCATCTTCCTGGCTCTCCGCCTCTACTGCCGGGCCGCGCGGACGAGGAAGATGTGGTGGGACGACTACCTCCTGCTGGTCGGCTGGATGTTCCTGATACTGGCGGACATATTGCAGACGGTCATCTACCGGAGGGGATACCTCGTCACGACGCTGACGGGCCCGGTGATCATGCCGGCGAACCTCGCCTCCGACACGGCGATGAAGCTCTCGCTGGCTTTCAGCAAGACCTCGTTCGCGCTCACGCTGTGTCGGTTTACGAGCGGGTGGGCGAGGTGGCTGGTCATCGTGGTTGCGCTCGTGATGGACGCGATGTGTGTTGCGCACTCGGTGCTGGTGTGGAGGGCGAACTGCGGCGCGCCGGATCCGCATACGTTTCAGCCGTGTTGGTCTGCTGATAGTGGGCTTTGGATGAACATGGTCGGGTCGAGTGAGTAGCAATGCCGATGCAAAAGGCTTGAAAGTCAGAAGCTGACGCTACTACACAGTTATATCAGCGCTTACCGACTTCATCTTGGCCATGATCCCGATCAAGGTTGTCTGGGGGTTGCAAATGATCAAGCGTGAAAAGGCGGGAGTGGCGATTGCCATGGGCATTGGTTGCTTGTAACTCAAAACACAGAGAGATGTTTGCCTTACGCAACGTGTACTGACGCATCAACTGCCATTTAGAGCTGGGAGCGTGGCCATTGTAAAGGCAGTGGAATCCTACTGGGCTGCAAGAGCAGTTGGACCTGAATGTGAGTTTCTCAAGCACGTCTCCCTTTGTGGCAGTCCAAGGCTGATATTCCATAGTCTCCCGTCGACTCGCGGTCTTGAGCATCTGGATCCACGCCGAGCCCAACGCCACCATCATAGCCGCATCCATCCCAGTGCTGCGTGTTCTCCTCCGGGATGCCAGGGCTTACTACGCGCGAAAGTACCGCTCGGGCAGCAAGTATCTCAAATCCGAGGGCGAGTTCCAGAGCGGGACTACTTCACGTGCGGCGGCCAGAGCATCGGGCCACATCAGCGACGACGGGAGTGAGGCGATTATACTACAGGGGGGCAAGGTGCGGAATACGGTTGAGATCACGTCGGGAGGAGTGGAGACTGTATTCGAAATGAATGATCGTTGGGATCGCCGTGATTAGGTACATTCCATATCATCAACATGTTCTTCAACATTCAAAGTAAACAATGACCTCGTACCTTATTCATGCCTAGGCACAACTGCGTCTCCGATAAGAAACCCGGAATGCCCAAAGTGCGCCTTGGCTAAGGAGTAAGTTGAGCTAGCATCAACGTCTTTTTCCAAAACGCTTAGAGCTGACGATCCACCCATAAAGATCCGAATGTTCAACAACATGATTGGGCTTCATCCTCGAGAAAGGGGAGTTGAAGGATTTCCGTAAGAACCTCGGAACACTCACCGGAGCTAGACCACGGTGCTATCCAAAGTCGAAAATCGTTCTGTCCAATCAAACAAAAGTCTCCGATGCAGCGATGCCCAACACCGGTTCGTCAACTTCACTGGGGCAGACGACCCCAAAGAGCAAGGATTACCTTCACCCATCCCGCGCGATCCCACCCCGCGCTGACAAGCCTCAACATCAGCAACACAGCCTCAGCTTCAGCAAGACTTCAGCATAAAACCGTCTTCCACATCACATCCCAAAACCCACCTTGTGCCATGCTGTATCTCATGATACGGGATCACCCATAATGTGGCTAATCAACACGACAACGCTCAAACTCGCCGAGTTCCAGGGCGGGCCCCCGTCGCTGCCGTACGCCATCCTCTCGCACACCTGGTCCGACGGCGAGGTCTCGTTCCACGACATGGCCGACTTCGTCCACGCGTCCAAGAAGCCCGGCTTCACCAAGATCTGGAAGACGTGCGAGATCGCCCGCGCCGCCGGCATCGAGTGGGCGTGGGTCGACACCTGCTGCATCGACAAGAGCAGCAGCGCAGAGCTGACCGAGTCCATCAACTCCATGTTCCGCTGGTACAACGACGCGCACATCTGCTACGCGTACCTCTCCGACTATCCGCCGACAACCTCGCAACCGAGGCACAGCTTCTTCCGGTCCGCGGAACAGCTGTCCGCCGCGGAGCTCGGGCAGTGCCGCTGGTTCTCCCGCGGCTGGACGCTCCAGGAACTCGTCGCGTCCCGGGACATCACCTTCTTCGACAAGAACTGGAACGACATCGGCTCCAAGGCGCACCTCCAAGTCACCCTTGCCAGCATCACCGGCATCGACCAGGAAGTCCTTGAGGACCCGGCCGCTGTGTACGAAGTCCCCGTCGCGCGGCGCATGTCCTGGGCCGCGCGCCGCAGGACGAAGCGCGAGGAAGACCGCGCCTACAGCCTGTTCGGCATCTTCGACGTCAATCTGCCCCTGATCTACGGCGAGGGCCGCAAAGCGTTTCTGCGCCTCCAAGAAGCCATCCTCCAGAACAGCACCGACCTCTCCCTCTTCGCCTGGGACTCTGCCGACGATGACACCCAGGCCTTCCGCGGCCTGCTCGCCCAGTCCCCCGACGAGTTCGCAGACGGCTCGTGTCTCGTCCCGATCCAAGACGCAGCCATCCAGCAAACAGAAATCCGCATCACCAACAAGGGCATTCACTTCAAGCCGGACGTGATGCTCATCTCCCGCCAACACCTCGAGCGCCTCGCCCCCGACGACAACACACCTTCAGAATCAGGCGACTCAGACGCAACAATGGGCCGCAGCACATCCAGTCTCCCCTCCTCCCAAACCCCCTCCCTCGTCCCGGAATCCCTCCTCCCCCAAGACCGCCGCGCCTTCGTGATGAAGCTCAACCACTACTACCTCGCCCCCTCCCGGCCCCCGCCCGACATCAACCACCACCTCTACGTCTGCATCGAGCTCTTCCGCACGCCCGACGCCTTCGTCCGCCGCCGCCGCTGGATCCTCGAGTGGTCGCGCGGCACGAACCCCAAGATCGCGGACAAGCGCGAGGTCCACATCCCGCGGCACCTCTCCCCGCCGCAGTCGCGCGCCGTCATCCGCGAGGCCGACCACACCTTCTCCATCTCGTGCACATCCCCCTCGGGCTACCGCGTCACCGTGACCACCGGCTTCCCCGCGCACCTCTGGTTCGCCGAGACGTCCACCTTCTGCACGAAAGCCCAGCCCGGCTTCGTGGGCATGGTGAACGTCAAGCAGAAGGCCGACGGCGACTGGGTGACCTTCACCCGCAAGAACGGCGGGGAGATCCACTCGCGGAAGTGGCACTACCCCGACTTCCGCGTCTTCTTCGGCCTCGGCCGCCCCGGCGCAACCCCCGAAACATCCTTCTCCTCATCATCGTCAACACTCTCGCTCCCTCCCCAGCCGGAGGCGTGGGTGTACGTCCCCACGCGCGCCGACCTCCTCCTCGGCCGGTCAACCCTCTGGGGCGGCTACAGCCAGAGCGAGCTCGACAACCCGGAAGGCCTGCGCCACCTCATCCGGCGCTCCTGGGACCCGAGCAGCTACGCGTACCCGCCGTACACGCTCGGCGGGACGCGGCAGGCGCCCATCATCTCGGACTGCAAGGATGCGTCGGGCTGGTTCGTCCTGCGCGCGGAGTACGAGGAGGCGACGGGGATCGTGACGCGGGAGGATGCCGAGGTGCTCGCGGCCAAGTCGTTGGAGGTGCAGGCTGTGGTGACGTCGCACCGGTTCCCGAGCGGGATGACGGAGCACCGGCTGGAGATACAGGCGCGGCCGGTGAGGGACCGGTTTGATGAGGTGTCTATGTTTTCGGGGCCGCAGGATATGTGTGCGGAGTATCTGTGTCTCATATAGTCGATGAAGGATCGTTTATCATGGATACCCATTGAGTTTGCCTTCACTGGCAAAAGAATGAATGAAACTTCTCATAGTCCTGTATAGCCTATCGACTGCCAGCGGACATTCATTGCTGTATTCATCAGCAGCTAACTTCTTTCTAGCTAATAGCGAACTTTGTAGTTGATCAAAGTTTGAGAAAACTACCAGCGCATTCTAAATAGTGTAGTTCACTGGCAGTCGATAGAACACAACATCCATGGATCGTACCTTTTAGAAGCATCACCAAACCCTCAGCAGCATCCTCACGTATCCCACGCATAACCCCAACCCCCAACTCATCCCAACCCCCAAAACATCAGACGGCGCAACCTCCCCCTCTCCGGACGATCAAACCCAACCCAACCACCCAATCGCATCCCATATCACCACCGTCCCGACATCAGACGACTCGAGTCAGACGAACATCAGACGAGAGAGATCACGGTTACAACTCTAAACAACGCCAATCAACAATCTCCAATGCCAATGCAATCTGGCCCGTTAGCCAGCCAATCTTCTAGATCTATGTCGCATCTTCAAACGAACCCGCGAGAGACACCAGCACACACCCGTACGACTCAAGCCCCCTTCTCACCACCATAACCCTCTCTATTTTGCGTGGGAAAAGCCTCATCCGCCGATGAAACCAGCCCAAGAACCGCCCACCCTTCGAAGCCGGCATCACCACCTCGTCCGCGATCCGACCAGGACAACGCTGTCACGACTCCAAGCCAACCACTCACATACACATAAACACCCCCTTTTAGGAAATCCCTTCATCTCCGAAAAACACGTCCCAAAACACACAGAAACATAATGACAAAAAATGAGCGTGGTGTTGGCATTCATTACTCGCGCGTCCAAGCATGAACACAAAGACTATTTAGATGTTTACTTTTTGCCCTCACAATCGTTTCCTCCCAATCTCTTCATCCTTTCAATCTCATATATCCCCGGGATTTCCCCTTTTCTCATCGTCCCCTGGTATCTCAGAAACAAAAGAAAGTAACGGACAGAACCAAAATCATATACCCCGTCCTGTCCCATCAACCTCCCTCCCACCAATCTTACACCCTATCCCACCCCTAACAAATTCGGCCGTGGTCATTACACCATCATCATCCTCCCCAAAAACAAAAGAAAACCAAAAAGTCATGACAGCACACTCACCCCCTCCCCCCTCAATCCGTATCAAAAAAGCTCCCCGTCCTCTTCAGCATACTCAAATCAACCAACCCCATCACAATCCCATCCAACCGCCTCACCCTCTCGTCATAAATCCACCACAGCGCGCACCCCGCCACGCCCACCAGCACCTGCGTCACGCCCAGCCCGACCACAGTCGCCTTCAGCCCGGCCCACATCACAATCGCCCCCGGCACCGTCATCACAAACACGCCTGCCAACAAATTCCGCCAGCACACCACCCCGGCGTCCATGTCCGCCACGTTGCGCAGGCACACGTTCATGTTGCTCGAGGTGAACTGCGTCGAGCGCCAGATCACGGGCCGGATCGCCGTGTCGAGGGTCCCCACGCCCGCGGCCAGCAGCCCGAGCAGCAGCGAGACGAGCGGGAAGGAGAGGTGCGTGCCGACGCCGTCGGTTGCGAACACGTTCGAGGGCGCGGTGGTGGTGGCGGAGACCTCAGACATGACGTCGTGCGTCTTGAGACCGAAAGCGAGGATGCCCGAGGATACAAGGACTGTTCCGGCCGCGAGGGTGCATGCGATGCAGTAGGGCGTGTAATCCGACGCGCGCCTGCGCCAGAAGGCTGTGGCCACCACGGCGATGATGGCCAGGAGGAACGGCGCGATCATGAGCGCGCCAATATTCGACTCGGAGAGCATCCACGGCATGGGGAAGAACAAAAGAGACAGAGACTCCGAGAGGCCCCAGAGCGAGCAGTACGGCAGGAACGTGACCACCACGAGCAGCCCCGTCGTCGGCGCAACAAAGGCCCTCGGCGCCTGCAAGATCGTCCGCAGGTCCATCGTTCCCGAGAACGACACAGGCTTCATCGTGCGCAGATAGGCCTTGGCGTCTTCGACGCTCGGTCTTCCGAGCGGCTTCGGCGGCTGCGACGCCCACGGCGAGGAGGTGGCGGTCCCGGGAGTCGGGGCGGGGCTTCTGCTGAACCACCGCTCGAACGCGGTCTCGGGTGCGCCGAAGAGAAGAAGCGGGATCGCGATGAACTGGAAGGCGTTGATTATTTCAAACTGTACTGTGAAGCGGCCTGCGTTTGCGGAGGCGAGACCGCCAAAGAGGGGTGCGCCCCAGGTCGTCGCGACGGTGAGGATGTTGTATAGCGTGATGCGAGCGTTGCGTTGATGTTCCTATCCATTGTCAGCACTAATAACTAAGACGAGCCAGCAGCAGTTCATACAAAGTAAGTATCCTGGATGGAGCCGAGGATGAGCGTGTCAAAGGCTCCCCAGCCGAAACCCTGGAAGACGCGGCCAGCCATGCAGCCGCCAAAGTTGCTGCCCGCTGCCATGTTCGTTATCGCGCCGATGAAGATGAGGACCATCGAGACGAGATACACCGGCCTCTTACCCCAGATCTTGGATGCTACGACGCTGAACAGGCCTGTGAATGCTGAGATGACGAGCGGCACGGCGGTGAGTGACGCGACGGCCGTGTACGAGACGTTGAAACGGACGGCGAGCACACTGTTGACGCTGATGTACGCCGTCTTCATCCCGCCCACCAGTCCGGCCGTCATTAAAAGCGCGACAAAGTTGAGCTCCTTCTTCCACTGTGGCCAGTTCTGCGCGAAAATGTCAATGCTGTTCATCAAAGGTGCGAGGTTGAAAACCCTACCAAGGGATCGTCAGGGTCATCGGTAGGCTGAGGACTCAGCTCCGTTTGCGAATGCCGCCCCGTGCCGTACTTGATCTTGCGCTCGCTGTACGTCGTCGAGAACGATAGCCTCCTCGTCGAGCTCGTCATTGGCCGGGGTACGTCCTCCTTCGGCGGCGGCGGCGGCGGCGGTCCTCCGATCGATACTCTCGCCAGCGACACTCTGTTGCCCGGGTGTACGGCAAGATGGCTCTCCCTCGGCCTCGCAACGTCGCCGTCCCCCTTCTCCACGTCCTTCTCCATCTCGTCGACTGTGTGTATTACCCAAGTTTATCCCTCCTCAAGCCGTCAAAAAAGGTCGTATTCGTAAAAAAGATTCGAGTCCAGCTCACGGTAAAGACTGAACCAGCAGTGATACACCAAGCAAACTTCGAAGAGAAGAGAAAATAAGAAACAAGAAAAAAAGAAACAAGCCCAACCGGTGGAGTATGATTGAAAAGAGAACGAGCCAAGCGAAGGGCAAAGAAGGGAATATGGTTGTTGAATTAGCTATCGGACGAGATCGGGGGCCGACATGCTCCAAGCCCTTGTTTGCCGTCCTGCAGCTATTGGGGCGCAAATATTGCAAATTATTGCATGATGAAGAAAGAATGGGAAGACTTCACGTTCGAACGTCTCGGCCGGCACTGAAGAAAGAACATGTCAACCCAGCAGGTCTCGGGCGGGTCACTACCATGATTCCTCCCTCAACGGCTCCAAGCGACCCCGATGCAACCCCACGGACCTGACCTGGGCCATGAGTTGTGGTCGAAAGGCGGCCTACGAAATGACCCCTGGCGCCCCAGGCATGATTGCTGCACGCGGCGATGTGGGCAGAAGAGTTCGGCCCCTGTCACCGAGGGCATCATTGGACGAGACAAGGCCTCTTGCAGGGATGTTGAGCCCTGTCAAACGGTCCCCCCATCCGATGCGTGCTTGGACCATGGCCGGCCTGGGCGGACTAGAGGCTGAAACCTTCCTGATGCTGGGACTGTCTCTTGGGTATATCATAGGAGTTGACGATTACTGTATTTTTCTGATGGGCCAGTATTATTTGCAAGGACTGGCCACACGAGGCCGGCTGTCGAAGAAAGAGGCTGAAGAGGCTCAATGCTAGCGCGGGAAACGGCGAACCCTGGGCGCTTTCTGCGCCCGAACGTGCTTTGTGCATAATGTGGCCGATGTCGAAGAAAAGGTTATTTCAGCCAGCCGATCGTGGGCTGGCCATGTCCAAGACAGCGCCGCAGCCACATGGTGCACGATCAACAGTGATGAGAGCGTGATGCTTTCCCTGATCTTCCCAATGACAATTCAGCGGGAAAAAGGCCGCAGTTTGACGCGCGTCTCAACCAGATCGCGACTCTCTCTGCACGCTCGGATGTGTGCACTACTGCAGGAGTCGTCGTGCTCATGATGGAGTTCGTGTCGTCGCCATCTGTTGCCGTTGCATTTGGCGCTTGTCATCCGTCATGATGAGAGCTGTCAACGCGGCCCCCTCCCCTGGACTCCCAACACGTCTGATTTTGCCACGGCGACAACGTCTCGCTCCGCCCACGAAGCGAAATATCCGGACCGCTTTGTTTCTTCTGGTCCCGTGGTTCGTCGAGAGATTGGCCAAGTTGGTCCTCGGTTTGGCTGGCCCGCTGTGGGTTGGGGGAAGAACCCTTCGTTGCAGGCCGTTTCGAAAACCCCCCGAGGGACAAGGACCCCTGTCGGTTCGTGGGAACCTTCAACCAAGTCCCTGTCAACTTTGACGGCCTTGAACGCGATAACCTCGGGTACAGCGCATTATGTTGATTTTTTGAGTTAAAGTGCCCTCTCACCCGAGGAACCGACTTGACTCGACAAATATGACTTTTGAACGTCTTGACATTGGGGAACTCATCGACGCCGAATAATGCATGCACTGCTGAGACTCAACTGTGGCCAATCAGCTTATGCTCACTCGCCATAGGTTGCAGCCATCGATCCTTCAGCCAACGACCGCAGGGCCATGACGGCGATCTCGACATCACGTCAGTAACTTCCGACGGGATGCGACGGACAGACGAGTGAAAAAAACGTGATGACCATGATTCCCTTGCAGCTCGCCGCCCTACGGCGCTGCGGCCGGCGTCTTCGGCAGTGTAGGAGCGGCCCCCGCAGCGGCGATCATACAATGGAGCAGTCGGATGTGTATGGGGCAAGCCAGTGGAAGCAGTGACCGAGAGTTCATGGCATATGCTTGCTTGATTCGGCTTTCTAGCAGCCATGGCGATCCCGTGTCGTCAAAGGCCGCCGTGGAAGGGGGTCTATAATGTCCTGTATATCCTGTTGACCATCGCTCACATAATTCCCGTCCGCGAAGGCCTCGAAGGGCCTTCTCCGCGGCGCAACCGTCCCAATCTAGATTTTCCTCCCAAAACGCCAATCTTCCAAATTCCCATTAGGTGTGCCCAGGGCATTTCCAGCCCAATCGTGGACTTTTGCCATCCTCCATTACTGCGAACGCATGATGATAATGCCAAGTCGCTGAAACGGTGACTTGCCGTTGTAATGCGTTGCATGGCTGGCCTGGCGGCCTCGACACGAACGACAAGTGAGACGTCTCGTTCGCCGGCGGCCCCGTCCGTTGAGTTCGTCTTCCGCCGGCGACCTCGTTCCACCCATCCAGGTCGGCCTCCGATCTGGTCCGTCTACTTTGTATAAAGTTTGCTCGATTCCCCCGAGGAGTGACATGTCATCACATGACAGCGACGGCGTGGGGGAAGAAGGGGCGCATGGCAGGCGCCATCAGAACGGTCTCGATTGCGTGGGCGCTCTTTGCGTCGAGCTGCATGACGAAACCTACAAAAGGTGGATAATGGTGAGCATAATGATCAAGACTGTGTCCAAGATGTGTTTTGCGTATATAGCTGAGGCTGAATCGGTTCTTTGTCACATGGGTGGCCGCCACTAAGTGGTCAGACTGTGGGAATCGGTCCAGCCCGACGGAGGGGCTGATCGGCCGCAGGTCAGGGCTGGGCCGGTGAAGGCCGCCCTGCCCTTGCTCCAGGGAGCTTTCACCAGTAGCTGGGAACCATTTCTTTGACTAGTTCCGACGGCGAAGGTTATTGGTAGCATTGGTCGGTGGTGAGTACTAAGGTGGTGTGTGTGTGCATAGTCGGTCCGGCCCGGTATCGGCCGGACGGAGGGAAAGATGCCTCAATAAGAAGCTAAGACGAGTGCATTACCTGAGTCGACAATCTCCTGCGCTGCTGACTTCTCCATGGCCAGCAACACTTGGTTTGTGCGAACCAGCAACTCTGATGTCATTGTCAGCTGCTTTGCTTCTCTCACATGTGACGGACTGAATTGTTCGAGCTCACCTTCATAGTGAAGACAGTAGCTCGCAAACGGATCCTCGTCTCTCGAGTGGAGGACGGGTGCCTGCTCCAGTGCGAGCTTTGTTACGCGGAAGCGTAGTCCCACGTTCTTGGTGGTATCGACCCACAAGATGGTGCTCTGGTCCCGCTGCTGCTCCTCGCCGGCTGGTACGATGGCGCACTTGGCCGCCACGCGCTCGAGCCAATGCCTCCAGACACGCACCACACCGTCTTCGATGTTGGTGTGGCTCGCGAAGACGCCGGGTCTCGGGCCAGTCTTGACCAAGCTAGTTGATGTGCAGAGCTGGATGAAGGGCTCGCCCTCGTCCAGAGGAAACAGTTGGGTGACTGGCTCGTCGCCGGCGTCTTCCTGTGGGGCCTCGGCGCCGGGCACGCGGCGGGTGTACATCCTCCTCTGCATGCGCCGGGTCTCCTCCGAGACCACCGGGCGGAAGTGCGAGTAGAGCTGCGAGAGGTCCCCCAAGTCCAGGTCGTCGTCGCGGGACCATGTGCGGTTGTCAAGGAAGTCGACTTCCATGAAGCGACACGACCTGGAAGGAGTGTTCAGCTTGTCGCTTGGGAGGTAGCTCTCGAGCATCATCTCGTGGCCTTCCATCTCGGCGGTGTGGAGCAGACGGCGCTGCAGGATGGTGGTGGCTGTGTCATTGAAGCGGCGGTCGACGAGGGTCATGGGGAGCAGGGCGCGGGACTCGAAGCAGGACAGGATCGCGATCAGGATCTATGGATCAGTTAGCAAAGCAGTCAAAGTGTATTGGCCGGCAACCAAGGCTGACCTCGTTGGGTAACGAGTCTATCGGGGTAGTGAGCCCAGACATGATGATTGTTTGCAAAGATGTGAGAATGGTAAAGATGTGGCCTAGAACAATGGCTCTTGCCCTTTAGGAAGGACCAGAATGTGTTGGTCAGGTCGAGGGCGGTCGTATTTAAATGAATCGAATCATCCGTTGAAGCAGAGCGAAGCAGCGTTCGACGGGAGATGGTGTGCAGGGATACGAGGCAGGCAGGCAGGCCAGGAGGTAGAGTACTTGGGATGGAGATTGATGGAGATAGAGATGGAGATGCCGAATGCCAGATGGCCAATGGACAGGGCGCGAGGGGCCGACGAAGATGCTGCTCGTGGATATGCGATGATGTGCGATGTATCTGCTGGTTCGGGTTCTCTGGTGGCGCGACTGGGCTGATGCTGATGCGAATTGCTCGTGCTCGCGGACGGAGCGATGCGGTGGGCAGCGGAAGCACCAGGGATGTGAAGCAAGGTTGATGGGTGCGGGAAGAAATGGGAGATGGACGAGGTGGGGGGCACTTTGAGGTGCGGCGTGCTCGGTGGGCCGCGGTGACATGTCGGGCACCCGTTGGATCATGCTTCAGGGACCTCCCTTCCTGCAGTCACTGAGGGCTATTTCCAGCGCAATACCCGGCCACCACCTCAGTGAAGCACTGAAGGTACCGCCAGCCTGGTGTCGGTGCGCCATTCGGGATACCTGACTGGGTAGATTCCAACGGTTTAGCAACCACTCACCTCACGGTACTTCGTAGGTTCAGCGAGCTGACGGCAGTGTGGCGCCCTAGAAACGCTGGAAGCATTCCGGACGGGACAAGCTTTCCAGCGGGTGTGGCTGTCTGAGGTGAGGTAAGGCGGACGACCCCCAAACGGGACTAGCGCCTCGCTTAGGTGGCTGCCGAAGCGAAACCCGTGATGCCCGCCGCCCTGCACCTCTTGTTTTTCGCTTCTGCGAGTTCAGCCAAGATTAACGGTAGCAGCAACACACCCTTTCATGATTCCTTTCAGACCAAAAGATCCAAAACGCATCTCTCATTTACTCTGCTATCTCTCGTTTCGAAAACAAAAGGCAAACCGCAGCTTTGCACGCATCAAAACCTTTCGCAAAATGCAAGCGTCTCCCCAGCAGTGCAACCCGGCATTGACCGCCGTCTACCGGTTTCGTCCGACCGACCAGCGCCAGCGTCGACAATTATCAGGATAACATCATCATCACCCCATCCCAATCATCTTACGAGCCCGCCGACCTGAGCCCTGAGCCTCCCGAGTCAGAATCCACTTTTCCTCGATAAAGAAACAGGCGGTGGGCAGAGTCTAGCGTCAGGACAGAGAGCCTCATTGCCTCATTGCCTCATTGCCTCTAATCTCGGTATTCGTCCAAGCTTCGCCATGTTGTCTGGACCACCCTCCCCAGCCCAAAGTTACTGATGCCCCCCTGCCTGTTAGCCCATGATGTTTGTTTTCTCTCCGAGTTTGGAGCGAAACCCTTTCCACATATCACCGAACTACTGGCGCATCCCTGTCGTCATTCCGCCCCGTTCCTGACCTTGCCTTGTGCGAGACGGTAGTCGGCCGGGCCCGGGCCCGAGGCCCGAATCCCGGCCCGAATCCCGCCTTTACGTAAGGGATCGGCCACACCACTTTGTAGCCAGGCGCGCCCGGCGCTCGTAGCTAGATTAATCAAGCCACTTCACGCAGGTTATAAGCCCTCTAAATACCTAAATCCATCTGCCAGATAGTGAGGTTATTCCTAAGTAGCTATTAGGACTTTAACCTCACTATCTAGCAATTGCTATAGGGCAATTAATAGATTACTAAGCTGCTAGAAGTCTGCTTCTAAGTGGAGATTGCAGTTATTATGATATATGTTCTCTGCTTATAAAATCTCTTCAGCCTCTAAGCTGCTTAAGTTAATAATTATTTAATAATTACTATAGTTATATAGTAATAACTGCTTAATAACTGTCTAATAATATTATATAACTGCTATTTAAATCTTACTCAAACTGCTAAATTAATCGACTAAATTAATATATCCTTATTTAGAAATCTAACTTTATCTTCCTCTAGCTCTACTAGAAGAGGATTATCTCAGTTAGATCCTCTTAGTCTCTCCTCTTCTTCTGCTAACCTTATAGCTAAGGCAGCTGCATAGAAGGCAGCCAGCAAGAGACTAGATCAGGGAACCTTAGCCTATAATGCTGTCTTTAAGCTAACTAAAGCTATAAGCTTTTAGCTTTAGGAGATTAATCTTAAGAATACTTTTAAAGTAATAGAATTGCTTTTCTATTTAACAGATAATAGCATTCTAAATAGATATAATAAGAATATAGTTTTTAAAGTAGATAAGGAAGCAGCAGTTAAAGATCTAAACTTATTTAGTGATCTTATGCTTATAAGATTTATGCTTACTAAATAATTGCTTATAGAGAAGATTTAGTATAAACTCTTAGAAGAAATAATTAATAATAGATTATCTGTTATAGCATTAGCTTTTCAGATCTTTATTAAGGCTAGAGAATATACTTAGAAGTTTAATAAGCTAGCTATAAGTAAAGTCTATAATAATTAGAATAGAATAACTAGAGTTAACTATAGCAATACTAAAGACTTTATATAAAACCTTTACTTAACTTTCTATAAGTTAAATAGGTTTGATATAGGCTTATTAACTACAGCTCTTGCCTATAGACTTATCTAGAGATTCAGAAGATTTAATTAGGCTAAAGCTGATGCTATAGAGAATGACTTTGTTATGGAAATCTGAAGCTGTGATGATCTTTTATATGAATTTAGAGGTTTAGGCGAGAAGGAACAGCATAAGCAAGCTTCTTAAGGCATTAGAGCACCTTTAAATAAAAAGAAGTATGCTGCTAAGAAGCAAGCCTAACTATTTAAGCCTGTAAATAACAGAAAGTTATAGCAATAAGATTTCTGTATCTTATGCAACTTTAAGCATCTAAAGAATCTATATAGATGTAAGATATATTTCTGCTATTATAAGAAGACTTCTCTATACTCTATTTCTTGTAATAAATGCTCTTTAAAGCATTATAAGTATTGCACTATGAAGTTTAATAAGTTTGAATACTTAAACATATTATAAATAACTATATAAGCAATAATATAAGGATCTGCTTTAGTTTTTGCCTTAGAAAGTTATATTTAGGATAGTGTCTTTAGAAACTCTAGTATTAAAATAGGTATTAACTATCAATCTGAGGTATATATAGATGCTCTGACAGCTTAAGCTTAGAAGAGGACCTTTCTACTGTTCTTAGTAGATAACTTCAAAGTATTTAGTCTATATTTTGACATTTAACCTCTCACTAGAGATCTATATAAAGTTAACTATATGTAGAGAGTTAAGAAGCAACTGATGAAGATATTTAAACCTTCTGTTTATTTTTCTGCTGGCTAGATTATAGATATAGAAACTAACAGTTTCTTTATATATAATGCTGTTGAGGAAGTTAATAAAAAAGAAAATAACAGCTGAGAAGTGCAATTAAGCTAATATATTATATCTATAACTTCTATTAGGAGGACAGACTCCTTTATGCTAGATACTAGCGCTAGCAGATATATCCTTAATGATCTCTCTATTTTTGAGAAACTTTAAGATCTCTCTTAAGGATTAACTATAAACTATATAGGCAGAAAGGATCAAATTAGCTAGGCTGTTAGTATAGCTAAAGTGATTGCTATTAAGCTAGGCAGTAAAAAGACTACTTTCTGACTATATAATGCTTTCTATAAACCTTATAATATAGTATAAATTATTAGTATTAGTCTTTTTTAGAAGATAGGCATTTATTTTAATAGTCTAGATGATATTTTAGTTTATAAAGATATATCTAAAGCTGTTGCTAACTTCAAATAGGATATATAAGTCCTCTAGCTTTAGATTTATCCTTCTAATTAGGATGATGAATTCAGCTTTTTTAGGCTGGATTATTAAACTTTTCACGTTTATCTAAGATATCTATCTAGAGAGGCAATTATTGCTACTGCAAGAGATACTAATATAAAGCTCTTTAGAGTACCTCCTATAGGATATAAATATTATATCTGCCTTATAGTAAAGTTAATATAACAACTTAGTAATAGATAATAAGAACCCCTAACTTAGGCCTTTTAAAGGCTTTAAATTAACTTCTTAGAACTAATACTATAGGGCTTTAGAGGTGTTACTTATAGCTTCTATATTACTGAAGCCTTTTTAACCTATAGATAGTTCTAAGCATTTAAATTAAAGAAAAATGCAGCTATATAGCTATAAAGCTGGTTTCTAAAGAAAATTATAGCAACTAACAGCATTATTCACTTCTCTGAGGTTATTATAGATAATAATACAGCTCTTCTCAAGGTGATAGAACCTTTTGCTTAAGAACAAGGCTTCTATTTAGAGATAGCAGTATTAAACTGTTATCAGCAGAATAGGGGGGCAGAAGGATCTAGCAGGGCTATATAACAAAAGGCATAAGCAATATATATTAAAGCTGACCTTTTTAAATCCTTCTAGCCTTAGTTAATAAAGACTTCTATAGAAGTTAGCAATCTGCTGTCTGACAGTAAGAGCAGTATTAGCCCTTATAAGAAGCTGGCAAATGCTCTTAATATATCTCCCTCTATAAGAAAACTATATATATGCTATCTCTACTGCTAAAGCTGTTAAGCTTATATCTATATTCACCTAGATAGCTATCTTTATATAAAGAGATAGAAAATAAAACCTAAAGCTGAACTTAGAAGATTTATAAGATATAACAGCCTCTATAGTAATATTTTCTATATACTTATAGAAAGAACTAATAATATTTAGTAAGCAAGAGATATAATATTTAAAGAAGATGAGGGAGAGCTTCTTCTAATTAAATTTAATAACTTATAGCTAGAGGAAGAGGTTGAACTAGAGATGTATAAGTATAGTAACAAACTTCTAACTACTACTTATAAAGCTGAGATTCAGCTTTATAGACATTACTAGCTATATATTAGCCCTGCTGAATAAGAATAATAAGAGGAGGATATAGGCAATTTATACCTAGAAGAAGCTTAAGAAATAGAGAGTAATAATAAATAAGAATGAGAAGATAAGTCTTCTCAAGAAGATGTCAGCAGTAAGGAGGGTGGGTTACTAACTTTAGAACTAGAACTTTACATACTAATGCATAATACTAGCATTATAAATATATAAGTATAATTAATATTAGAAGAAGATTTTTCTCTATAGCAATATAATTAATATATTCTTTTAGAGCAAAGTCCTCTAGCTTCTGCTTAAGACTAAGAATCTCTTGCTGCTTCTTAGCAACAATAAGCTTCTTTAGAGCAAAGCTCTCTAGCTGCTTCTCAGCAGTATTTTTAATTAATATGAAGATAACAGAGAGGAAGACTAAAAGGTAATAGCAGGAGTTCTATTCTTATAAGATCACTAAGAGCAGACTTTGCTTTATCTAACTAAACCACTTAATCTCTTAGAACTTAAGTACTATATAATGCTAAGAAGTTTAATAGGAAATTCAGTAAGATAGAGGCTATAGAGATTAACTTAGTTGATAATAAAATAGACTGGGAACTAGTTATATTTGCCTTCTTAGCGTCTAACCTATTATAAGCCTTTAGCTTAGAGATTCACTTGCTTATAACTTTTAGAAAATAGGAGGTAATAGAAGAGGGACTTCTGAAGTTAGCTATCTTTAAAGCTATGAAGACTTAAGTTGACAGCCTAGAAGGAATAGAGTGCTGGCAGCTTAAAAAGCTTCTAAACAGCTTTAAATATCTCTTAGGTAAATAGGTATATAATAAAAAGGTTATAATAGATAGATAATTTGATAGAGTTAAAGTAAGATAGGTTATCTATAGCAACTTTTAAGATAAAGATAACAAAATAGTTTATGCTGCAGTTGTTAATCTTATTGCTTTATAAGTCTTTTTGCTAATTATAGCACTTAAAGATCTAGAACTTCACTAGGTTGATATAGTTATAGCCTTTTTAAATGCTTTTATAGGAGATTAAGATATCTTTATTATATAACCTTATAGGTTTAATAATAAAACTAGCTGGTTTTGCAGATTAAAGAGAGCTCTCTATAGACTATAAGAATCGCCTCTTCTCTAGTATAAGCAAATTATTGCTGTTCTCAAACAATTAGGTTTCTATCTACTCCTAAAAGAACCTTATATTCTTGTTAATAAGAATGGCGTTATAATTCTGCTTTATATTAACAATATGCTTATTATTGCACTTAATATTAAGCAAGTTAATAACTTCAAAGATAACTTATGCAACTTCTTTTAGATTAAGGATTTAAGTGAGGTATAACAGTTTCTTAGGTTTGAGATTACTTACTACTAAAAGATAAAATAACTCTAGATCTTATAGGCTAAATATATTAATAATATGCTGATAGAAAAGGGCATCACTAGATATAACTAAGTCTCTTGCCCCTCTAGCAATATTTAGCTGCTAGAGATTGCAGAATAATATAAAACACCTGCTGAGATATATAAATATTAAAGCAATTTAAGTAAGTTATAGTAGATTATAAATAGTATGCAACTAGATATCTCTATGCTTATAGGTAGGACTGCTAGAGATCAATAATATACTTCTGAAAAGCATAATAAACTACTGAAATTAATATAAAGATATCTTTATAGCTTACAGTCTCTAGCATTTTGCTTTAGCAGCTTAGGTTACTCTATTAATAACTTCAAATTGTTAGTTTACTGCAACGCTAGTTAGTTAGATTGCAAGAGATCTAGCAAGTTAACAGCTAGTTATATAGTTATAAATAGAAGAGCACTAATTGCTTAGAAGTTAGCACTATAATTATTTATAGCTATATTAACTTATAAGGCTGAGTAGATGAATCTTATGCCTAGAGGGAAGGCTCTGCTATATATCATAAATCTCTTTAAAAGGTTAGATATCTCTGTTTAATTGCCCCTCTAGATATATATAGATTCTATAAATGCCCTTAACAATTGCCTATCAGGCAGATAGTTGCTTAAACTATGCTATATTAAGATTAAATATCGCTAGATTATTAATAATATTAGCAATAGAGACTTTAAGATTAACTATATTCTAACCTATAAGATAGTTGCTAATAGCCTTACTAAACTGCTAATAGCAGAGAAGTATTGCAACTTTATTAGAATGCTAGGTTTATTTAAACCACTTATAACTGACAATAAGTTTTAATTTAGAGATGATATTCTAAAACTTAAACTCAATTAAGCCTCTTTTATTTATTTGTTTCTTTTATATATAATAACTTTAATTCTTTATATTTTGCTAATTGATCAACTTTTATAGTTAGACTTTATATTATTTTGATCGCTTTAATTTGCTCTTCTCAACAGTTAAATTGCTAACTATAAAACTCTTCTGCGCAAGAAGTTACTTAGGGATAAAGGCTTAGAAGGCAATTAAAGACTTTAACTTTGAGAAGTTATAAGTTTATCGCTAAGTTAGATATCTTAATTAGCATTTCCCTTAATTAACAATATATCAATATTAACACTAACTACTAGAAGATATATCAACCTAAGTTTAACTTCGCTAAATTTAATTAAATATTAAAAGCATAAGTTAGAATAAAAGCAAAAAGAGAACTAGATATTACAGTATCTTCTGATAATTATTTTAGTTAATTAAGTTTATGCTGATATAGAATAAATATCTTAGAACTAACTCTTATAAAAACCTATAAACTCTGCTCATTTTAAGGTATTAAGCTTAACTATAGAGATATAATCCTAATGTTAATTTACTAATATTAAGAGGTAACTAAACTTAATTGCTATAAGCTTAATTTAAACCTAGGACCTTAAGGTTAAGTTGCTAGCTCTTTCAATCTAAGTCTATATAATTTAAAGGTAGCTAAACTACTACACTATATAGCCTAAGTTTGCATTAGAGTTGCTTTAAGTTTAGTGAGAGTTCTATATAGTAATTAGGTATATAAGAGAAGTAAGGGGGTTAGAAGTGTTTCAAGAGGTAATATAAGATGATAAAGATGATATAGCATAAAAGGAATAAAACAAAAGGGCAGAAATAAACTATACAGTTGTATAACGATTTGGATTACTGCTTTGGGATGGGAATAGCTTCACAGGGGCGCTGGGGAAGTGTTGGCTGAAAGGGGGGTGTGAGACGGTAGTCAGCCAGGCCCAAGCCCAAGGCCCGAATCCCAGCCCGAATCCCGCCTTTACGTAAGGGATCGGCCACACCACTTTGTAGCCAGGCGCGCCCGGCGCTCGTAGCTAGATTAATCAAGCCACTTCACGCACCTTGCCTTGCCTTGCCGTCCCCCTTGTCGACCCGCCAAAGATAACAACGCTTCGTGGCGTGACTTCCCGCCTACCCGCACCATCGCGACATTCGACGACGTCTTCTAGACTTTCAATACTGCCGAACTTATATGCAGGATTTTCCCCGAATATGCACGCACTTGTCTCTCCCCTGTTGTCAATCGTACTATACCTACGTACCAACGACTCAGAAAAAACAAGATACGTAGGATGAAGCAGGCAAGATAGGGGGTGGCAGAAAGAATCTCAAAGCAGAAGAAATTTTCTGCTTCTCTATGCGAGCCAATCTCTTCGTCACATGTTTCGTTCGCACGCCCTCCCTCTCTCGCGATACATACCCAGCTCAGCCTCCACCCGTCCCAGACCCAGTACACAAACCATCGCACGCACATCATCGCATCTTTCCCAACGTCTCCAGCCTGATATTTTCCCCTAGACAGACACCACGGCAGGTCCCGGGATGGTGTCCTCGCTGAACCAGCCGCCCTAAATGTCGACCTGGATGCCGGGGTCCGATTCGCTGTACTATGTACGCGCCTGGGAACCTGACGCCAGCCGGCGTCGCGCCGCCTCCGCCAGAGACTCGGATTTGCTGCAAACAACGTCCAAACGTATGTCAGTCTCAGTCACACCTCGCAAGGAAACACGGCACACCCACACACACCGTCTGAACCAGCCAACCACACACAAACAAACACCAAAACAAAACAGAAAGGTATCCAGTGTAGCAAACTCACATATCACGTCACATAAAACTGCGCTCCGCCGGCCTGCGACGCCGCGTGCAGCGCAATGGCCTCGGCCCGGAGTAGATAGTCCCCGGCCTCGAGCGCCGGTGGGATCGTCGCCTCGAACTGTCCGCCCTTCTCGTTGAGCACGTCGGCGCCCCACGTCGCGTCCGCGGTGGTGCTGTTGTACCCGTACTCGCCGATCTTGAAGAGCTCCGTCGACCTGTCCGCCGTCGTCGCGTCAGGCACTTTGCTGAGGGACACCATCACAGGGCCGTAGTGGTCTCCCCCTATGGCGGGCTCTCGACCGAGACCTTGCCGCCGGCTGTATCGGGTTCGCTAATTAACGAGCGGGAAACATGCGTTGCAGACGATGCATTGCAACTGCAACCGCAACTGCAGCCTCCTCTTTTTCTACATGCATGTCTCGTAGGTTACGAAAAGGGGGTTACGTAGTGGGATCGATTTCCATCGAGAATGGATCCGGACGGGAAGGCCTCGGTGTTGTGGGGACGCCTCGCCTGGGACCTCGCCGGAGACGCCCGCGGCTCCGCCGACATTGCACCGCAGATCGATCGGGCTGTTGCTCGGCTGGACGTACGGCTATTCAGTGACAATTGTGGATCCCATCGCGACTCGGCCTACCGGAAGGAAGTCTGGCGCGGCTGCTGTCCTGGTCTTCGCTGCCTACCCATAGCTGCTGGAATGTCGCATGGCCGAGAGATGTGCTCGCGGTGCTTAGTAGCGCGAGTGTTGCGGTGAAGATCTCATTTTGACGATTCGAGGATTGGCAGGGTTGATTGTTTTGAAACGTTTTGCTAGCCGGGCAGTGTCTAGCATGTAATCCGCATATCCTGCCGAGAGCCCCTGTTTCTGCTATACTACGGATAAAATGAATGCGTTTCCTATATACTTTCTTTCGTCGCTACAATCGTTACCGTTACTATCTTCGTCTATCGTCTGTTGTCCATCGTCGTTATCGTTTTCTCTACTGCTATTGTCGTTATCGAACGAAGGAAGTATGGGGTGTACAAGGATTGAAGTTACACAGCACACTGTCCGGCTAGCAAATCTCACTTTGAATGGTTTTCAGGCCCAAGCAGCCTGTCCCATCCCCCCTCCTGTGCTGCGCGACAGTGCCCTTTCCAAGCATTCCCGCCCGTCCTGCCGGCCCTGATTCGGTCCTCGTCGGAACCCATGTTCGGGAAAAGCGGGTCTATCTTAGCACCGAGCCCAAGGTGTCAAATTCGCAAAAGGGTAGCGGGCCCACTTAATTGTGTTCCCTCTGCGTATTATGCGTATATGTACCCAATCTGACACACACCCCCAGATTAAGCCGCTCTACCTAATAGGATTGATCTGTAATCACCTAAAAACGCAGGATACGTGCCTCGCGCGGGAGTCGAACTATAATCTCTTGGTTTTTCAAGGGTATGCCGGGTTATGCATGCTAACCCACTCGGCCACGAGCACGAATCAGACTGTTAATTGTCAAATTTGCAAAAGGGTAGCGGGCCCACTTAATTGTGTTCCCTCTGCGTGCAGAGGAGCTCTTCAAAAGTTTCTGCCCAAAACGCCAAGCTACCAGCTAGTGCCGCTAATCCTAATTAGGACTAGTGACGACCCCGCTAGCCCTTTTAGGCTTAGCGCTTACCTCACTAGTCCTAATCAGGCTTTAGCGCTATATTTGCTTTTTTTTTCTAGCTAGGCCTCTTGTTAACTAAGGTTGACTTCAACTTAATAAAAACACTACTACTACGCCTCTATACGCTATTTTTTTCCCTCTTTTTTACTGTAGCGATAGCTTAGGTTGATCTCTATATAAGGGCAGTAATTCTTGCCTTCAGAAGCTGCTTTAGCGCTTAATCTTTAGAAGAAGTTGCTAAAGCTTTAGGTATTTTGAAGCAGACTGTTAATAACATCTTTAAATGCGCTAAAAAAGCTGGTTTCAACCTAAACGCACTAGTACTAATAATATAGCTTAAATTTTGCGAAGATGCTTCTTGCAGTAGCTAGCCTAAGAAGCAGACTGACTTTACTATTAATGCTGTATTATATAAAGTATGCTGCAATTAATATAGCTGCAAAAAGAACTATGCTGATATTGCTAGTAAGCTTAGTGAGGAGGGTATTAACATCTCTGCTGCTATAATATAGCGTATACTATATAAGACTAGCTTTTGTAAAACTAAGCCTACTTAGAAGCTAGGCTTAACTGCCTATATGCAGCAAAAGCGTTTTGTTTAGTGTTTTGCCTACTAGTATTAAACTCTTAAAGACTAGAAGTAAGTTATCTAGTCAGATAAAACGTTTATTATATTTAACTACTGCTGCAGTAGTTATTGCTTATAGCATAAGGTATATAAAGCCTTTATATAATCTTATATCTGCAAGTAATAGAAAGGTTACTCTAAGTTTATGTTCTAAGAGTGCTTTTCGTATGAGAAGAAGGGTTTTTGCTACTGCTAGGTGCTTGAGATAGCTGCTGAGAGGAAGGCTGCTGAAGAGGAGATTGCAAAGATGAATAAAGCTTTTAAGCTTATCAAAAAGATTAAGTGGGAACTATTAAACAGTATAAACTGCTTATGCTTCTAATAAATACTAGGCTGCAAGCCTTCTTAGCATTAGAATGCTACTAATAGGAAGCTTACTTATAGGAGCAGGGGTGGTATTAATTAGTATTAATATTAGAAGTATATCTTTCTGCTTAAGTTGATCCTTTTTGCCTAGAAACTTAGCATTAATACTATTACCTAAGAGGATAAGGCTCTATCTTATAACTATCACTTTATCTACTATATATACAGCGTTTTTAAAATATAGAAGCTTTTCTAGCCTAGCAACAGCCCTAACCTCAACCCTATTAAGCCTTATTAGCTATAGATAAAGCGCTATACTACAAAAAAAGATGCCTTCTAGGGCTGCGCTGATGCTATTAAAAGATAGCAGTAGTGCTAGAAGGATAAGTTAGACTTAGATCATATTAAGGCTTAGATTGAGAGGATTCCTTACTATATTGAACAGATCATTACTCTTGAGGGCAGCAACAAATATAAAGAGAGTTGCTAGGCTGGCAAAGGCTGCCTAGCACCCTAAATTAACCTTTAAATCGACGTTTTTAAGTGTTTTTGACTGCATATAAAGTGCCTATAAGTGCCAGAATGAAGTTATTGTAAGTAGCAGTCAGAAGGGCAATACTAGCAGCAATACAGAAGGGTTTAGCTGACAGAGCCCCCCTGCAGCCACTCTGGCACTAGCAGAGGTAGGGCTTAGCATTTTAAGCAGAAACTTTTGAAGAGCTCCTCTATATTATGCATATATATACTTAATCTGACATAAAGTGCTGAGACAGAAAGCAACTATAGAAAGCCCCTTTATCTGTCTTTATCCAGCCACTCTGAGCGACAATACATATAAGGTTAGAATCACACACCTTATATCAGTTTAAAGGCTTATGCACTAGGGCAGTACAGTTGCTAAGTCTAAACTTAGTAGACCTCACTTTATACTATCTATTTAATTACAGCAGTCTGCACTATATAGCTTATATAATACTTAATACTTAAGGTGTATACTGAAGTATTTTAAGTGAGAGGTAACTTTAAAAGTTATTAGTATTATAAGAAATATTTCTAGACTGAATTAGATATATTTATCTTTTTATGCTAATAAATCTCACTTTTACTTAAATTATTCTTAGAGATAATAGATTTACTGATATATAATAACTATTATAAGGTTTAAAAGTAAGCTGTTATATTTAGTTTTAATAAATTTATAAATAAACTTAAGAATTTAAATAATATAAATAAAGTTTATAATAATTTAAATAATATCTTACTCTATTTAAGCCTTAAAACAGATTTAATATTAATTTGAAAATAACTATAAGATATAATATAACTATTAGTTTATCTCTCTTTTTATACCTTTTACTAATAAATAGTAGTAGCTACTTCTAAATATATTTATTACACCTATTAAACTAATAATTATTAGCTATCCTCTAGCTATATAAAGTAATAACCTCTTTATATAAAATATAGTAGTTATAGAAAATATTAGCTACTTACTTAGTATTTTAAAATATCTAATAATATCTCTAAAAGGAGTAGTTTTTATTATTCTAATAGAAGCTCTCTCTGCAGAAAAGATTATTAAACCTTAGCATATAATCTAATATTAAATATATAAAAGGATAAGCAAATTTAATATAACTTATTATGCTCTTAAGAATGCCTTTATATAGCATATAAGCTGAAATTATACAGATAGAAAAGCATGCTAATATATATAGTATTAAGATTTCACTTATAACGCAATAACACTATCCCTCAACGCATAACTCATAGCGCTTAAAGAGAAGGTCATAATAATAACAATAGAGAAGCACATTATAGCATAAGTAAGATCAATATAGAAATATTTCTAAAATATTTTGCATCTAGTCTAATATATATAAAAGATACTATAGATAATATATAAACATTTTCACAAAAAGCAATTATATACTAATTCAAATAAAACATATAGCTCTATCCTATAAGCAATAAAACAAAGTGTAAAATAAATCTATTCTAAAAGCTATATATAATATATCTACTAACTATAATCTAATTTATTGCTAGCATTCAGCAGTAGATAATTATATACTTAAATAATATTACAGCTTAAAACTGAAGGAAACACTACTTTATATTAGTTCCTTTTGAATAGCAACTATATTAAGATATTATAATGTTAACATTCTATAAGACAGCACTTCTAGAGGAAGTAATTGCAAGCTAGAAATGCTTTATATTTACAGGCAATCTATAAAGATAACTAATATATAACTAAACCTATTAAGGTCTAATTGCTTAAATGCAGCAAGTTAAATGCTTTGTCTATTATAGGTTTTTTATCCTATAAGACCTAAAAACCACGCTATATATTATAATTACATTATATAGTACTTATATACACCCTCCCCCACCTGCAGCAAAAACGCCTCTTTCAATTATAAAAGGTTTAATACATATTATCCTATGCATTAATAAGCTTAGCATAACATTAAATATATACTTTACTTTTTTACTTTATTTAAATATATTAATATTTATAGACTTATTTTTAAACTTAAATAAGTTAAAAGAGTATATTATAAAGTTCTATAAGCAATCTATAATAGATATTCATAAAAGCCTTATAAATCCTAACTACCTTTAATATATTATTTAAAAACAGCAAATCTTAATATTTCCACAAAATGCCTGCATAATTACACTCGCTTTACAGCAAACAAAAAAACAAAATAAGCAATTCTATATATAGAATAGATTTCTTCTTTATATTATTATAACTTTAATAGCTTACTATTATTAATATATCTAACATTTATTTAAAATATATTCTAACTATATTATTATTTATTTCTTCTATAAACAAGCTATATAGTAGATATTTAATAATATAAAGTTATTTATAGTTAATACAAACTATAAATATATTTATAGTTTAAGGCATTATAAAGTTATTTAGGCTTAATACAGCTATATATCAGAGAAAAGTAAGCATCTATACCTAAAATGTTTCTAAATTATTTCTAACCTAGTAAAACACTCCTCTTAGCGTAATACTATATAAACACTAAAACAACAGAAATATATCAATATATATTTCAAGCTGTCTTTAATATTCTATATTGCAAATATGCAATTAACATTAAGTAGAAGTTTATTTATAAATCTAATATACTTAAGGTTACTTTTAACTAAAAATAGAGCGTTATTAAAAGCCTTAAGTAATACCTTAAGAAAAGGTATTAACGCCTAGAGTCTTAGGAATTTCAAGCTGAAAGCTGCATTCACTTCTATTGCATATATTTTCAGCATAATGTTGAGAAGCTTTTAAGTAATATCTATCTCTATAAACTAAAGACTTTATATAATATTATAATTAGTCTTTTAAGCTGTTAATCTTAAAAGAACTATAACAAACTTTGCAATATAATTAGAGGTATATTATTATTATACTTTATTTAGAAACATTTTAGAAATATTTCTAAAATGTTTCTTATCACTTATATAAGACATAGTAAAATTTCCAGCCTTTAAAGCTTAAGCAGACTATAAACAGTTACCACTTATTACTGCAAGGTTTTATTAGGCAATATTAAAGATCTCAGCCTCAGATTGGGAATAAATCTTATACAATATAAATACTATTAAGATCTATTACTAAGCATCCTACTAATAGACTAAGCAGTTTCTCTCTATCCTTTATATTATCAATAGATATATATACTATTTCACTTAGAAAATACTTTTACTTATTTATATAAGTTAAAGGAAATAGATTGAAATATAATCTCCTAAGATTATATAACTTATAAGTAATATATCTTAGGCTTATACTATAATATTAGAATTTCTAGTTAAATAGACTTAGCAATATAACAGAATAGTAAGTTTAATACTATATTAAGAGATTAATATCTAATTATTATTTTAGAATAAAAACAGCAGAAATTATTAGATAATAAAGATAAAAACTAATCTTATTATTCTTTAAGCTATTTAAAAACTTAAGAACTATTAGTAAGCAATTAGAGAAGCTTGCTATTTAATAATAATAGCAACTTTAGCTTCCCTAATAGTAAAGATAATAAGAGATCTTTATAGGCTAGCAGTATTTTATTATTTAGAGTACTAATAACTGCTCCTTAAAGCTATTCAAACTGAGGCTCACTATACCTTCAAAATAGTTAACTTCTTTACTAAGCTGCAGAGGTTGTCCAAAAAATACAATACAAATACATTTCCTCATAAGGTTAAATCTACTAAAGTAAGTATTTTTAAGCAATTAGTATAGCTATTATAAAAAGTAAATATACTATAATTATCTATGAAAAAAGCGCTATTTTTAGCAGTAGGACCCACTTTTATAGCCCTTAGTTTACTATAGTTATTACTGCTTATATAATAAAAGCACTAATATTTTCCTTCTTAAGTTAAATACAATACACTAAAAATACAGACCCACTTTTAAATATATATAAAATAATTTATTTAATAATATTACGTAATAACCTATATAAACCCTGTATTTTTTGCTTTATTATAGCTATATATCTAAAAATAATATTAAAAACTATTAAATTTAATTAAAAATAGATATTTTTATAAAAAATACAAAAATATAATATATTTTCTGTATTGTATTTTTTCCAACCTCTGCTAAGCTGTTCAAACATAAACTCAAATTAGCGCTTTATCTCTTACTAATAAGAAGCAAAAGCTTTATATAAAGCAGTTAAAAAGGGAAATAGAGAGTAGAGAAAAAGATAAACAGCATAAAGAGCGTAAATCTCAAGCTGAAATTGAACAATAGAATTAGAGGATAGAAGAGAAACTGAAAATGAAAAGAGAACTTATAGAATTTAGAATAAGATTAGAATTAAAATAGTTAAATAAGTAATAAAAGTATATTACTTATTATTAGCATAAGTATTAAAGTATTTAGAGGCGTAGTATATATGTTTATATAGTATAAAGTTATAAATAGAGATATATTATAATAAAATATGATAATTTTTAGCATTTATAAGCATTTATTAGCATAGATTATTAATAGAGAAGGACTATATTAATATAATATTAGTTAATATTGTTTTTTAGTTTTATTTTGAGGTAAGGAAAAAAGAGGGGAAAAATAACTTAAAATATAAGTTATAAAGCTTTTAATTATATAAGTAGGATTATATAATATAAAGAATTATATAAGTATTTATAAAGTTATAAGTTATAATAAATTAAATACTTTTATATAAAGTTATATATATAAAAGTCTATTTATTTATTTTATATAGAATATTTAAGTAAATAAAATATTTAAGTAAATAAAATATTATTATATTATTATTATTATGATATTAAGATAATATATATTAATATCTCTTCTTAAAGTATATATAATTAATTTAAAAATATATAGCTTATTTATTTAATATATATATATATTATAAATATAAAAACTTAAAAATCTGATATATAATATAGTAAAGGTGTTATATGCCTTTAGTGCTTTTAGTGCTTTTAGCATCTTAAGCGCTTTAGCTATATTTAATATAGCAAATATAATTAGTATAATTAATATATTAAAAGCTTTAAAAGCTTTAAATATAGTAAATATATCTAAAGTATAAAAGGTAGTTAACTTAATTAATATATATATTACTATAACTATATTTATTTAATATAATATATATTAAAATCTAATAGAAAAAATAAGAAAAATATTTCTATATTATATAATATATTTATAATTAATTAAAAAACTTTTATAAAATAACTTTATAAATAAAAAGTTTTTAAAAAAAATTAATATATTATTTTATTAATAATAATAATATTATTATTATTATTATTATTATTATTATTATTATTATTATTATTATTATTATTATTATTATTATTATTATTATTATTATTATTATTATTATTATTATTATTATTATTATTATTATTATTATTATTATTATTATTATTATTATTATTATTATTATTATTATTATTATTATTATTATTATTATTATTATTATTATTATTATTATTATTATTATTATTATTATTATTATTATTATTATTATTATTATTATTATTATTATTATTATTATTATTATTATTATTATTATTATTATTATTATTATTATTATTATTATTATTATTATTATTATTATTATTATTATTATTATTATATTAATATTTAAATATTTTTATATTTATATAGTATTAATATAAACTTAAGCTATATTTAATAATAGCTTAACTTTATATTAATATATTTCTATAAAGTAGTTTTTTTTATAATATATTTTATACTACTTATTAGCTTAATAATTAGCTTTATAGTAATTAATTTTATTATATTTTAAATATATATTATTAAATATATTAAAAGTATTATAATTAAAATATATTTTCTTTAAAGCTAGCTTAATAGTAGCTTTTAATATTAATAGCACTAAAGGTTTATTAGCTATTTTATAATATTTATATTACTTTAAATATATATTTTATAGTTATTTTATAATAATAGCTATAGCTTATAGCTATTATATATTAAACTTTTAATATTTAAAATATTATTATAAATATAATAAAAGCTGAAAAAAAAATATAAATATAAATTTAAAACTTTTTAAAGTTTATACTAAAAGCTTAATATATTGCTAACTATTTAATAAAAAACTAAAAAAGCTATTAGTTAGATTTTTATTAAAAGCTATTAAAAAAGCTTTATAACTAATACTTTTAAAGCTTAATATTAATATATTTTTAATAAATAAATATTAAAAAGTTAATTTATATAAAGTTTTAAAAGCTATTATAACTATTAAATTTAATTACTATAAAGTTAACTTAATAGTTATATTATTATATTTATATAATAGTAAGTATTTTTATTAATATTTAATAAATCTTTTAAACTTTAAAAATATGAAAATAAAAAGTATTATTTTTTTTATTATAGTTAGCTAATTATAAGTTTAAACTAATATATTATTTTTAATAAAAGTTTTATAAATATATATTAATAAATAATTATAATTATAAGTTTAAAACTTTAAAATAAAAGCTTTAGAAGTTAATATAAAACGCTTAAAAAGAGTTTTAATAAATATATTATTTTAATTAACTTAATATTAAATAGTTATAATAAACTTAATAATTAAAGCTATATTAGTAATTAGTATAGTAATTTATATCATTATTAATACTTTTAATTTAAAAGCTATTTTTAAAATAAAACTTTTAATATTTAATATTATAAAGTTATTAATAATAGCTTAATAAGATTTTATATTACTATTTATTTTAAAGCTAATTTTTTATTTTAAATAAAACTTAACTAATTATAAGAAATAAAGCTATAAGCTAAATTAAAAAAAGTAATAAAAATAATAATATAAAAGTTAATTAGTAATAACTAATTAAATTAGCTTTTTTAGCTATTTAGATATATATAATATTTCTTTTTAAAACTTAACTTATTAATTTAATTAAATCTTAATAAAAGCTTAATAATAGCTTAATTAGTATTTAATATTATAATTCTAATTACTTATAATTTTTATTAATATTAAATATTATTATAAAAAAAAAGTTTATATAAATAAATAAAAACTTAATTAGTTTATAATAAAAGAACTTAAAATAAATAAATAAATAATATATTTATTTATATATTTCTTTTATTTTTTATAATAATTTTAATAATTAGTTTTTTTACAATAATTTATAAAATTTATTAATTTAATATATAATAAAAGTTTATTAAAGTTTATTTTTTAATACTTAAATAAAAATAAATATTTTTAAGCTTTTTTAGTTTTAATTAAATTTATTTTTTTATTTTTTTATATTAATTTTTAATATATTCTTTAAATTATTTAAAATTAAAATATAATAATATTTAAAAAATAATATTACTAAATTTCTTTTTAATAGCTTATTTTCTTTTAAAAAATTATATAATTAATAAAATATAAAAAATAAAAATTATAAATAAAATATAATTTAATTAGATTTATATTTATATATTTATTTATATAATTTTTATAATTATAAAGAAATCAATATATAAATATTTAAAGATTTTTAAAAAATGTTTTATTTAAAATAAAATACTTAATATAATTAATAAGATTTTTTTTATTTTATTATAATATTTATATTAATAGTTTTTTATTATATATATAATAATAATAAAAGCTAATAGCTTTATATTATAAAATTTAATTAATATTAATTATAAAAATTAAATTAATCTTTTTACTTTTTATTAATAATTTTTAGATTATATAACTTTTAAATTTAAATATTCTTTTTTTTTAATTTTTTCAATTTTATATATTATAATAAATTAAATTAATTATATTTTTTTTAATTATTTTTCTTTTTATTATTTTAAATTATAATTAGTTTTATATTATATTTAATTTATATTTATTTTTTTCCTTTTTATTATTTAAATATTTATATTATAATAAATAATATTTTTTGCTTTATTATATAATTTTAATATAAAGCTTTATTATTATTAATTATATTTTTAATTTATATTAAATTTATGTTTTTTAATTTATTAAATTTTTAAATTATTTAAATTATTTTATTTACTATTATTAAATATAATATTATTATAAATATTTTTAAAATAGATATTTATATTTTAAAAAAGCTTTTTATAATAAAACAAATATTTATTGAATTTTAATATTTTAAAACTATAAAGCTTTTTTTTAGATATATATTTTAAATTTTATATTTATTAAATTTATAATTAATTATATAACTTTAATATATTTTTATATTTAGTTTTTTAATTTTAAGATTTTTATTTTTATAATAATATAAACTACTCTATATTTTAATATTATTTATATTAAGTTTTATTTTATTTTTTAATTTATAAAGTATTTTATAATTAATAAAAAAATATAAAGTTTTATTATATATATATATAAAATAATATAAAAAGCTTTATTTTATAAATAATATAATAAATTTAAATTATATAATATTATTTTTATTTTATTAATAATAATAATAAATATAATATATATTATAAATTTAATAAATTTATATTTATAAAAAGATTTTATATTATAAATAATTTTATTATTAAATTTATAATTATAATATAGCTTTTTTATAAAGAAACTATAATAAATATATTTTATTTATAAATATAATTTTAAAAATACTATATAAATATTTTAATTTATATTTTTTATTAATTAAAAAAATAATATAAAAACTTTATATATTTTTATTAATAAATAAATTTTTATATAAAGTTACATATATATTTTAATTTAAATAAATTAGTAAAATAATAATAATAATAATAATTATATAATATAAAGCTAAATAATATAATAGTATATATAGTAAAACTAATTATATTAAAGCTAAATAAATTATTAAAGCTTTTAAAATAATATTATTATTTAAAAAATAACTTTTTAATTAAAAAAGTATTTTAAAAATATTTATAACTTAAAATATAAAAATTTTTATTATTATATATAAAACTTTATATTTATATTTCTTTTTTTTTAATTTATAATAAATTCTTTATAATTTATATAATATAGTAATATATATTTAATAAGCTTATATATTAGCTAAATATATAAATATTAATATAATTTCAATTATAAAAACTTTTTTTTTTCTTTTATAATTAATTAAAAATTTATTATATATATAAATCTTTATATTATAAAGATTTATATATATAATAAAGTATTAATAACTACTAACTAATTATAATATATAATATTATATAATTTAATTTGCTTATTTATTATATATTATATATATAATTTAAGTTTTGTTTTATAAAAGGTTTTTTAATAATATATAACTTAATATTAATTAATAATATAAAATATTAAAGTTTTATACTTTTTAATATAAAATAAATAAAAATATATATTTTTATTATAATTATATAATAAACTTTTTATAATATTTATATTATATAAAAAATATAAAAATATTAATTTTATATTAAATATATTATTTTTAAAAATATAACTAAAAATATTACTATAACATATAATATTTATATATTAAATAAACTTTTTAAATTTAATAAATACTTTTTTATTAATTAATAATATTATATTAAAATAGTATTAATTAAAGCTTTTAAAAATATTTTTAGAAAAAAACTTTATTTATTTTATAATTATAATAATAAATATTTTTAATAACTTTAATATAAAAACTATATAAATTTATAATTATTTTAAAAAATAAGTTTTTTTTATATAAACTTTTTATAATATTAAAATAAATATAACTTAAGCTTAAGTTTAATAAAAAATATTAATAAATATAGTTTATATTAAATAAGAAAAAGTGTTTTTAATAATAATATAAAAACTATATTATTATTAAAATAAAATTAAAAATTATAAAATTATTAATTAATAAATATATATAAATATAACTATAATTAAAAAAATTATACTTATATAATTAAAAGCTATATATATTATTAAAAAGTATAAAATTAAATAAGTTATTTTAAATAAATAAAAATTATTATAAATAACTAAAAGCTATAATTTTATTATTAAAATATATAATTTTAATATATTTATTAATATTTTTTTATTCTTTTATTATTATTATTAATATTTATTAATTTAATATAAAATATTTAAATAAATAAAATATTATATATATTAATATATATATATATATAATAATAATAATAATAAATATTTTATTTATAATATTTATTTATATAAATTAAATATTTTATAAAATATATAATTAATATAATATAAATAAATATATTTAATTTAATTATTTAACCTATTTAATATATTTAAGTTATATAATATATTTAATTTATTAAGTTTATATTTAAATAAATTATATTTAGATATAAGTAATATATAAATTTAATAATTTAATTTAATATATATATAGAAATATATTTATAATAAATTAAAAAACATTTTTTTAATATATTAAAAACATTTTATCTTATAATATATATATATATTTATATCTATTATATTATATTTATTTAGTTAGAATATATTCTATTATTTATATTTTATTTAAAAGTAATAAAGTGAAGTTTATAATATTATTAATTTTATTTTAGTTACTCTAAAACTAAAAAGTATTTATCTATAATTTCAAAAATAAGCATTCTATATTTCTACCTCTATAATTAATATCCTCTTTCTCAGCATTTCCTTCTTTAGTTATTCTCCTCTCTATTCTTATTACTATTCTAACTACTAACAGAAGTGCTGCTAATATCAGCAGAGTTAGCAATAGAAATAGCAGAAATGCTATTAAAGTTCTAACTGAAAGCTAAATACTTCTAGCAAAGTGCTAGAAATAAATTAAATCAATATGTAAAAAGAGAATAAAATATATAGAAATTATACTAAAGATCTGCTTATTCTCACTTAAGCTGTTATAATAAAACTTCTACTAAATAAAATAAATAGCATTATAGCTAGTAAGAGAGAGATAGCTTATAAAATCTAATCAGTTAATAAAATAAAAAGTAGATAGCTTATATTTATTACAGCTTTTAGCTTCTTAAGTTAAGTAGATAGTATAATATTTATCTGCTTTTATACTAGCCTTATTAAGTATTATATTTAAGTTAAACTATCTAAATATAATTAATATAATAAGAAATAAATTAGAAATATTTCTATTTATATTACTATTAGCCTTTTTAAGAATAGCCTAAAGCTTCTAATTAAAGTAAATTGCCTTTATTTTGCAAAGCATAATAAGAAGGTTTATAATTAGAGCAGTTTAGCTAATAATATATTTATAATATTTTAAATAAACTGATATTAAATTAGAAATATTTCTTATAAATTTAAAATAGAACTTATATATAATATGCTAATTATTAACAGAAGATAAAAAGCCTTAAAGAGACTAAATATAAAGCATTTTATAAGTATTAAAAATATATTTTTTAAGCACTCTATTAGAAGAAAACTAATAACTTTAAAAAAAATTAATACTATATATTAAATAATATTAAACTATTTAAAACTTATATTATAATAGTTAAAAAAATAATAATAGCTTTTTTTAGCTATAAAGATTATATAGCTTTACTAAATTAAATATTAGTAATATCTTTAAACTAAGAAAAATATTAGAATATATACTATTAATAGACTAATTAATTAAGAAATTAAAGCAACTATTATAATTATTATAATAAGCTTAATAAGTAGTTAAAATATAATAAATAAAAGGTATATTAATAAAAAAGTAAAAATTATTTATAAAACATTTTCTATTAAATAAAAAGTATAATAGCAATTAAAATCAATTTATAAAAATAATTATTATATTACTATTAATATATTATTATAGAGAGATATAAGTTTAATAGAAAGTTATAATATTAATTACTAAAAAAAAAAGTTCTATCTACTAAAATAGATTATAAAGTAAGTTAATAGTTATTCTGGAAATATTTCCTGTAGATATCTATAAGCGAGGAATACTATATTCTAATTAGTTCTGAAACATTTCCCACACAGTAGGAACTGCACCGCCCCAGTGCACAGGCCTTTAGACTCACATAGGGTGTGTGATTCTGACCTTATGTGTAGACTCCTCAAAGCCGATTCCCCTCTCGCTTAGCCTACCGTGCCGTGCCTCACATTTCTGGTATATCACAACGTCAGTCGGATCAATGCCGCTTCGCAACACGGAATTTTTGTTGCGACGAAACACCTGGCAGCCTTTGATCCCCAGGTTTGTTGCGTGTGTGAGCGGCATCTTCGGATTTGAGTACTCATCATACCTTGACAACCACCACGTGTTCCTTATGTTGGCGTCTAAATGAGAGCATAGTACTTTGGAGATCAATTTGGAACTGCCTCTCGGGCATAGACGATGAATGGTGCATCCAGATGACAGGTTTTGCAAGCATAGCAAAAAATGGTGAAGCCAAGATAAAGTAACAAGTATCTTGGCTCCCAGTAACGTCCCCACTTTCGAATTGTTAGCTTCTCGATACCGGTACATGTCCTGGGGCGAGCTACTGCGACGATACAAAGTGCGGTACGCCACGTTCCCTTCCGCTTGGCGCAAATCTTCAATGGATGGCAACCGTCCTTTTCGAAAGAACCCATATTCTAGCACGCCCCTCAGCCCCCAATATCCACGTTGGATGTCTTCGTCGTCATAGTTGCCACTCTGGTGGAGCTGATCCTACAGTTAAGGCGTAAGTACTAAGGCAAGATATGCCTCGCCTTCAGTAAGGCAACTAGGTGATCGACTTCCATATCCGAGTGTTCCCTTCACCTAGAAGTTTTTGACGCAATAGAGTAGTGTGTACCCTGCAGCGTTAGGTGCGTTGATGATAGCGCCAAGCTGCAACAGCAGGCCAATCACTTTCGGGCGAGGTTATCACGAAAACTCTCTGGCTTTTGCTTGGAACCAACTTATATTAAATGTGACGCTCTCATCCTTCATCGAACAGTCTGGGTTATCTTCAGAAGAATGGCGAACCAACAAAAGGTGTTACAATGTGCCATCAGTTGACCTCTGCACCCAATAATCTTTCCACTCATCTTTTGACAACTCAGTGAAGGGTGTGTCCGATCTGACCTTATGCTCCTCCGGCACCTCGCTGCAGTGATAAAAGGTGGGGAGCGCCACCTCCTGCTCCCGCACACGAAGCTCCTCCATAGTTGGCAATTTCCTTCCCACCCACTGTATCGCGGCGCGCTTGGCCAGTTTCACAGCGTGGTAAACCAAGCGGCTGATGTACCGCGGGTGGCTGTAGCGGTCGTTGTTGATAATCTTGTCCCGCAAGTCCTTGCACTCGGGCAAAAGGTACGCCCCCGCCTTCAACAGGGCGACCAGGTGGTCCGTCTTGTCCGTCAAATGGTGGCCGTCGTCCCAGAAGGCCAGGGCGTAGTGAAGCGGCGTGTACCCTGCGGTATTAGTTGCGTTGACGTCAGCGCCGTGCTGCACCAACAGACCGACCAGGTCTTCAGGGTCGTCGTATCCCTCGAAACCGTCCAGGGCAAAGTAGTGCAGCGGGGAGTTGCCAAGCCAGTCTCTGACGTCTGCGTCTGCGTCGCAGTGCTCCAGCAGGTGCCTTGCGAGGGTAACATCTCGTGAGCCGCACGCCTGGTGGAGCGCGTGAACTCTCAGCGTTCTGTGCGTGATCAAGGAAGACCCGGCGTTGATGAGCATCCTGGCCGCCGTTCGAGACTGCCGTCGTGTGGTCTGATATTCCGGTAGGTAGAGGTGGTCGGTGGCCCTGTAGCTAGGGGTTAGGGCGAAAAAGAGGGGGTTGACCCCTTTGGCCAAAAGCTGTGATATCTTATCCTTCCACAAGCCAGAATGACGAAGATGGCGCCAAAAGATTGAAACGATGGAAGAAATGGGACCGTACAGTCCGGGTTGGTAAGCATCCACCTCGTATTCCGGGTCGGCGCCTCGATCTAGCAAGACCCTCATGGCGTCGAGGTCACAGTGATATGAGGCCCAGTGAAGTGCCGTCATACCATGATGGAGAGGCTTCCATCGAGAATCCTCCGACTTGGTCACCTCGGTCTGGTTGACGTCGGCGCCGTTCTCCAGAGCCCACATCATACCATCCAAGCTGCCGTATTTAGCGGAGGACACCAGAGCTGAGCCGTAGGCGTGCTCGACGTTCATATCGTAGATGGTGGGCGTCATGCGATGGTAGAGCGTCTTGCAAGAGGCGGCTAAACTGACGAGGTCATGCCACACGGGAAACTGAAGGCCCTCTTCAAAGACAACCTTGTTTACACGGTGACCTTCTGCATTTTTGTCGGCGAGCGTGGATTTCTTTCCATAGTTCTCGGCAATGCAACCGATAATGTCGAGAATAAGTTCTTGCGGCAGATCAACGTAACCGGCGTACGTTTTGTTAATCTTCTTGGTTCCAGTGAGTGAACTCAGAGATGGTGAGCCGAGCTGGAGGGTGCTCGGCTCGTCAGAAACCAGAGCCATGTTGTTGTCAGACTCCCGACGGGTAGGTGCGGCGTCAGCTGCAAATGTGCGTTGCGCGGGATCCATGTTGATAATGGCAAATTGGCTCGTCCTTTGGTTCCTCGGTTCTAGAATGAGATGGGGAGCGATGTCAGGACGTCTGTGCTGTGGCGTGGCAAGGCAGCAAGCTGTGAAAGCGTGAATGCGTGAGTTACTTGAGGTAGAGAAAGTAGCGATTTGGTTGAGCGAGAGCGAAATCTGATCAAAGAAAATAAGTGGGCGGTGTCAGCCGCCAGTTACTTATGATTCTGGATTCAGCTTCTGAGATACATACACGAGATACCTTTGCGGTTAGATGAGTCACGATCAAGTTACTTGTTAATCGCAAATGACCGAGTACAAGCAAATTGACGAGCGAAGTTAACTTTCTCTACAAGGGTCACGTGGCGTACCGACGTGAGGTGATGGTTACTATTATCGTTGCTGCTATCGTTGTTACTATTGTCATCATTATCGTCGTGTATTGTCGTCATCGCCGTCGCCGCCGTGCATTGTCGTCGTCGTGCATTGTTGTCGTCGTGGTCGGTGTAGTTGTCGTCGTCTATATCGTCCTCCATTATCGTCGTCCTCCTCATCAAAATTACCTAGTACACAGGAGATGCAGTCGCCCAGACACAGAAAAGTTAGGTGGTCTCGTCCAATTTGCACCGCAAAGGTGTGCTTTGAGTGCTTGTTACTAGACTCAAGAGGTTTGCCCGTTGTACTGAGAACCTCTCAAGCATCACACCTTGACGCTTTTGAAGGTGACTCATCCAGATCGCCCCTCATCAAGGATATATCTCCAATATAGAGACCAGAGACTTCTTGTAAAGGGGAAGATCAAATTTTGTCATCGGCTGCTTACACTATCCAGCCCGCATACTTGCATTAGCTTGCTGCTGTGTAACACCACTACACACTCCCCGCCGCCGCTGAATCGGAAATCTTCTTCAATCTTTCATCAGAAACATAGCCGAACAAACGGAATACGAGCCCCGATGGAGCTGACCTCCCCTTCTGAAGACAAACAGACCGTTGAGCCAACGCTCTCCGTGGCGGATTTCCCTACGGAGCTAATCATCATGATCTTCAAGGAAGTTCTGGACTCCCGCGGGAGAGAATGGACAAATGGCTATCGTAAATAAGAGACACGATCTGAAGACGGTCGCTTTCACCGCTTCGATATTTGGCGAGACATGGTCAACTTCGCCGCGACCTGCAGAAGAATCCACGGATGCATCACGCCGATGATCTACCAATTAGATAATTACGCCTTCTACTCTTCCGCCCTGCTCCTCTCCGTGAAACGGGGCAACGTGGCCGGCATATTGAAAGCCTTGGAGTTTGGGGCACCAATCGACACCCCGGATTGTACCGAGTTGTGGATGTTGGACGAGGAAAAGTCCACTCGAACACCAGTTGCTCTGCGGCTCGCGTCCTTGCATTGGGCCTCGTACCACCGACACCTGGGCGCCATGGATGTTTTACTGCAACGCGGCGCCAACCCTAATGACGTGGTACCCGTGGAGCTGCCTTGGCCTGATACCCGATTCAGATGCTGCGCATCCAACAAGATGAAGTCGTTGTACAAATCGCACACGCGTTGGGGCCCTTTCTACTGCTACGAGCGGGCGGGGAGACTTGTCGACGAAGGTGCCAACGCTCTCTACCTGACACTTCTGATGTCGTCCAGCTACAGCTGCTATTATTATGATAGGAACGAGGAAGGGTTTAAGGCCCGCGCGGACGCTGGAATTGACGCAGCGAGGCTATTGATACGGGCTGGAGCATCGTTGATCACACACACTGGGTTGGGGCTTCACGCACTTCACCAAACATGTTGCGGCTACGATTTCGAGATGACCAGGTTCCTGTTGGAAGAGGTTGGGGCGGACCCAAACGTCAAAGACCCACTCGGGAACACACCGATGCATTACGTGGCGCTTGCCGTCAAATCATCATGGGCCCCTTTCCGAAACGACGTGAGGCAATTGATCCGTCTGCTCCTCTGTCATGGAGCGGACATCAACGCCGAGAACGCAGCCGGATACACCCCGCTGCACTCTTTTCTGCGTTCTGAATGGTCAAGGTTCTCCAACGCTGACACTGAAGCATGCTTTGCGTTTCTTGACACAGGTGCTTATGTCATTTCAGAGCGTTTGCTAGATTTCTATCTATCGACAAGCCGTAGGCCTTTGTCTGAAGAACGGCAAAAAATCGTTTTCGATGCAGAAACCAAAGGCAAAAACATATACTTATCGAGGGCAGTAGATGAAGAAACTGACGAGACGGATTTCGATTATGACGAGGAGGATTCGGATTATGACGAGGAGGATTCGGATGTTGATGAAGATGACGTGGAGCTCAGCCAGAAGGAAGCAAAAGCGGTGAATGTCCAACTGTGTAAACTGTGGTGTAGGAAATTCGGTCAGTCGGAGCCAACGCAAGTGAGCAGCTGGAGCTTGGATGACTGGGAGTCTTATTGGGACGAGTCCCGTTCCGTTGACGTTTAGCATCGCTGTCAGAGAGGAAATAAAATGCGAAGAAAGGTTAAAACCAAGCCGGCACATCATTTGCGACCATGGACCATGTCAATTGATGATCAGGCGACGCCATGTGGCAAAGCAATCAGTGAGATATTCCGTTTGCTAAAGATGCCCACAGTGATGAAAGTCGACGATAATAGACGACGACGATAATAGACGACGACGATAATAGACGACGACGATAATAGACGACGACGATAATAGACGACGACGATAATAGACGACGACGATAATAGACGACGACGATAATAGACGACGACGAAGGCGATGACAACAACAGATGACTAAGCAACGATAGCAGCAACCATAATAGCAACCATAGCGGCAACGAAGATAGCGAGCACACAGGAAAAGTAGTCGCTCTAGCACAGAAAAAATAGGGGGTCTGAAATGGACGGCTTCCATCCCATGAGGTGCGACTGGACTACACTCCATAGTGCGTCCATTGCTACCTGCGAGACGGTAGTCGGCTGGGCCTGGGCCTGAGGCCTGAATCCCGGCCTGAATCCCGCCTTTATGTAAGGGATCGGCCACACCACTTTTGCAGCTAGGCGCGCCTAGCGTTTGTAGCTAGATTAATCAAGCTACTTCACGCAGGTTATAAGCCCTCTAAATACCTAAATCTATCTGCCAGATAGTGAGGCTATTTCTAAGTAGCTATTAGGACTTTAACTTCACTATTTAGTAATTACTATAAAGTAATTAATAGATTACTAAGCTGCTAGAAGTTTGCTTTTAAGTGGAGATTGCAGTTATTATAATATATATTTCCTGCTTATAAAATCTCTTTAGCTTTTAAGCTACTTAAGTTAATAATTATTTAATAATTGCTATAGTTATATAGTAATAACTGCTTAATAACTATCTAATAATATTTTATAACTATTACTTAAATCTCACTTAAACTGCTAAATTAATTAATTAAATTAATATATCTTTATTTAGAAATCTAACTTTATTTTCTTTTAGCTCTATTAAAAGAAGATTATTTTAATTAAGTCTTTTTAGTCTCTTTTTTTCTTTTGCTAACCTTATAGCTAAAGCAGCTGTATAGAAAGCAGCTAGCAAAAGATTAAATTAAGGAACTTTAGCTTATAATGCTGTTTTTAAGCTGACTAAAGCTTTAAGCTTTTAGCTTTAAGAGATTAATCTTAAAAACGCCTTTAAAGTGATAAGATTGCTCTTCTATTTAATAGATAATAGCATTTTAAATAGATATAATAAGGATATAGTTTTTAAAATAGATAAAAAAGTAGTAATTAAAAATCTAAACTTATTTAGTGATCTTATATTTATAAGATTTATGCTTATTAAATAATTGCTTATAGAGAAGATTTAATATAAACTCTTAAAAGAAATAATTAATAATAGATTATTTATTATAATATCAGCTTTTTAGATTTTTATTAAAGCTAGAGAATATACTTAGAAGTTTAATAAGCTAGCTATAAGTAAAGTTTATAACAACTAGAACAGAATAACTAAAATTAACTATAGTAATACTAAAGACTTTATATAAAACTTTTACTTAACTTTTTATAAGTTAAATAGGTTTAGTATAGGCTTATTAACTATAGCTTTTATTTATAGACTTATCTAAAGATTTAGAAGATTTAATTAAGCTAAAGCTGATGCTATAGAGAATAACTTTATTATAGAAATCTAAAGCTATAATAATCTTTTATATAAACTTAGAGGTCTAAGCGAAAAAGAACAATATAAGCAAGCTTTCTAAAGCATTAAGGTATCTTCAAATAAAAAGAAATATATTACTAAAAAGTAAGTTTAACTATTTAAGCTTATAAATAACAGAAAGTTATAATAATAGGATTTTTATATCTTATATAACTCTAAGCATCTAAAAAATCTTTATAGATATAAAATATACTTTTGCTACTATAAGAAGGCTTCTCTATACTTTATTCCCTATAATAAATGCTTTTTAAAGCATTATAAGTATTATACTATAAAGTTTAATAAGTTTAAATATTTAAATATACTATAAATAACTATATAAGTAATAATATAAAGATCTGCCTCAGTTTTTGCTTTAGAAGGTTATACTTAGAATAGTATCTTTAGAAACTTTAGTATTAAAATAGGTATTAACTATTAATCTGAGGTATATATAGATATCTTAACAGCTTAAGCTTAGAAGAAGACCTTTTTATTATTCTTAATAGATAACTTTAAAGTATTTAGTTTATACTTTAATATTTAACCTCTTACTAGAGATCTATATAAAGCTAACTATATATAGAAAGTTAAAAAGCAAGCAATAAAGATATTTAAACTTTCTATCTATTACTTTGCTAGTTAGACTATAGAAATAAAAACTGACAGTTTCTTTATATATAGTGCTATTAAAGAAGTTAATAAAAAAGAAAATAACAGCTAGAAAGTGTAACTAAGCTAATATGTTATATTTATAACCTCTATTAGAAAGATAGACTTCTTTATGCTAGATATTAGTGCTAGTAGATATATTTTTAATAATCTCTCTATTTTTAAAAAACTTTAAGATCTCTCTTAAGAATTAACTATAAACTATATAAGCAGAAAGAACTAAATTAGCTAAACTGTTAGTATAGCTAAAGTGATTGCTATTAAGCTAAGCAGTAAAAAGACTATTTTCTAATTATATAGTGCTCTCTATAAACCTTATAATATAGTATAAATCATTAGTATTAGTCTTCTTTAGAAGATAGATATCTATTTTAATAGTTTAAATAATACTTTAGTTTATAAAGATATATCTAAAGCTGTTGCTAACTTTAAATAAAATATATAAATCCTCTAGCTTTAAATCTATCTCTCTAATTAAAATAATAAATTCAGCTTTTTTAAGCTGAATTATTAAACTTTTTATGCTTATTTAAGATATTTATTTAGAGAAGTAATTATTACTACTATAAGAGATATTAATATAAAGCTCTTTAGAGTACTTCCTATAAGATATAAGTGTTATATCTGCTTTATAGCAAAGTTAATATAATAACTTAGTAATAAATAATAAGAACCTTTAACTTAAGCCTTTTAAAAGCTTTAGATTGACTTCTTAGAACTAATGCTATAAAGCTTTAAAAGTGTTATTTATAGCCTCTATATCACTAAAGCCTTCTCAACTTATAAATAGTTTTAAGCATTTAAATTAAAGAAAGATGTAGCTATCTAGCTATAAAGCTGGTTTCTAAAGAAGATTGCAGCAACTAATAGCATTATTTACTTCTCTAAAGTTATTATAAATAATAATATAGCTCTTTTTAAAGTAATAAAACCTTTTATTTAAAAATAAGGCTTTTATTTAGAGATAGCAGTTTTAAACTATTATTAGTAGAATAAAAAGGCAGAAGGATCTAATAGAGCTATATAGCAAAAAGTATAAGCAATATATATTAAAGCTAATCTTTTTAAATTCTTTTAGCTTTAGTTAATAAAAACTTCTTATAAAGGTATTTAAAGGCTATAAGCCACAGTTAGGTCAAACTGATAAGAGAAGCACCTAAAAGGTAGGTATAATATTGCTGCACTACTTTTGCTTGCTTCTTCTAAGATCCCCTTTTCCCAACCTTCAATAAGTCCTCACTAAGTTCTCGCTATAGAGGGTTCTATGCCTTAGGCCTACAGGCGTCTCTATACCTTCAGCCTTTATTAGCTAGATTATCCCCAGCATTGCTGCTCTATATGCCCAGTCCCTTATAATTATCTCCCTTCTAGTTATAGTAGTCCTTACTATATAGTTAGCCTCTAGTTTGAAGTAGCTGCAGCAGTTCTCTTCTGTTATCTAGAGCAGCCCCTATTATCCTTCTCTGTTGTCTAGCATAGCAGGTAGCTATTATATGTTCAGTAAAAGCTTTGTTATCTGTTTAGGCTGTTATTATTATAGTTATTATTAATTAGAGTCTTTTAGGCTATATATAGGTCTTTTCATTTCAAACCTTTTTATTAATTATCTTTAAAGAAAGTGATATTTATTTTTCCTTTTAGCAAATATAGTTATCTAAATGTTTTATTGCTCTTATTCCCTATAAATTCACCCTTTATTTAGTAAGGTTTCCTAACATAATATCCTTATAGTGTTCTTTATAATAGCTTTATTTTTCATCCTATTATCTCCCTTCTAAATAGATGTATTATGAAGCTATTAATTAAGTTAGATAGTAACTACTGTTATTAATTCACTACATCTGCCTTTTCACCTTTAGTAGCACCTACTATAGTGAATAACTATTATTCACTTTATCTAATATTGCACCTGCCTCTGCAACTGTTCAACAAAGCCTTATAATCATCTATAAAGTGACAGCTTTTCTCTGCTTTAGTTCAGTTCTTCTTTTCTTCATAATAATATATCTTTCTATATCTTTATATTATATAAGCTTTACTAAGCCTCTATAAACCTTTTATAAACACTTCACTACTTTATAATACTTCTATAACTAATATTATAAATATAAAAAGCCTTATTACTTAAATCCTCACTAAATATAATCCTAATAATTCTAAGCTTAGTGATAGTATATGCTAGTGCAATTAATCTAATAGCAGCAAGCCTTATATTAGCTATATGTTATAGCTTTATAAAAGCGGCAAGGTTGTTTGCGCTTACGCCTGTAATAGAGATTATATATATAAGTTATGCCAGTTGCGCAGCATTAAGTGCTGCAGAGTAAGTTTGGCGATTATTTAGGGAAGGCATAGACTAACTGTTTCACTTTTAGATTCCTTTCTGCTTTATCCTAACTGTTTGCTACTATTAGAACTAGGTTAAGCATTATGTCTATTAGATTGAGGCTAGTTATTACTGCTAGCATAAGATTTATTATATTTTTACTGTAATTGAGAAAAGTTAAATACTTCTCTAGAATCTCTATAAGTAGTTAATAAATCCTATTAGCCTTCAGTAGGATATTAAGAATTATAATAACTAATTAGTAGCTATAAATATTAAGGAGAGCGCTGCTGCCTATATATAAGTATAACTCTAAATATCTTTAGATATAAGTTTTGTTTTATAGTCTGCTTTATCTTTGCCTTTATATTAACAGGTGTTTATAGCTAGTTTGCTAAGCTAAGGACTAGAATAAGATAGATAAGATTGTGAGGCAGATTGAGGGTACTCTTCTTTCCTACTTATATAATAAGACCTATATCTTCAAATAGGCTGACTTCCTTAATAAGCTTGCTGATATCTTAGCAATATATCTCTTAAAAAGCAATCTTTATATAGTTATATTTCTTTTATAAGATCTTTTAAAGATTTAAAGTGCTTGCATGCTTTATAATACTTATTGCTATGCTTTAATTGCAATCTTTAAGACTGTTAGTAGTAGTTTTACGCTTTGCTCTAATTCTTACAAAAATATTAATAAGTATTTAGCAGCAGTTTGCTAGAACTTAGTTAATACTGATAATAAGGATGATTTTTTTAGTAAGAGGGATAGTAATAACAGCAACTTTAATAAGCTTAGTAATAATCTGCAGAATAGGAATAGCAGCATAATTAGCAACAGTAATAATAGTGAAAATGAAGATAATAAGAATAAAGCTGAAGATAAAGAAGAAGAAGAAGAAGAAAATAAAGATAAAGATAATAATAATAAAGATAGTGAAGAAGATAAGAAGTAGTATTATCAGCAAAACTTCAGCAAAAGTGTAGTAGATTTCTATAAGATGTTTTTAGTTAGATACCTATAGTTTCATATTGCTTTTGCAGGAGGTTTAAGGAGTCTTTGCTAGCGTTTTAGCTGTCTTATAGTTAATTAACTTTTCTCATTTTCTCTATACTACTTATTATTCTATTTATAATATAACTTATACTACTGCTTTTTAAATTCTATAAGAATTTATAAAGCATTCACTAAGTGTTTTTTAAGCTTTTAGGTGTTATATTCTACTAGCTAGCCTTTCTATTTAACTAGATATAGAGGGCTCTCTAGCGCTTCTCTTTGCAATATAATATCTTTAACTTCTTATTCTTTAGGGTCCTCTTCTAAGTCTGAGAGCAGTCCTTCAGTAAACTTTCAGCTATGCTACAGCTCTAGTAATGCAACAGAGAAAACATTATATATCTAATTATACTTCTCTAGAAGTTATACTCTATAAGCGTTAAAGCTTATAACTTCTGTGACTAATATAGAAATAAATTGCAGAGTAAGCTTTTGCTAACCTTTTGCAAAACGAAAGTTCTTAGTTAAAAGTTTTATAATATCTCTAATATTATATAATTACACCTTTCTTCTAGTATTTACATTTTTAGCTTATGCTTTAGTTATATATTGCTAATTTTCAGCTATTCTTCAGCAAACCTCTATTAGCTTCTTAAGTCTTTTTTCAACCCTCTAGGTCTTAAGGTTAATATATAGTAAGCAATAGTTAATTATTTTTAGATAGTATTTTATAAAGGCTTTAAATAGTGATATGCTAATAGTAGTATATTTGCTATTATTATATAAAAACTTAGCTTCAACTAGCTATATTGCCTATTAGTTGCACAGACCTTTACTAAACTTTAAGAGATATACAGTTAAAGTCTAATGCATTCTTTCTATCTAACTATCTGTTTGTAAGTGCTATGCTGTAGAAATGCACCCTTCTATATCTTAAGCCTTAGTTTAGTCTTATTAGAACTAACTAGTGATTAGTTTATCTCTATTACTAATAATAGCTTCAAGCATGCTATACTAGCACTTAATCTCTTAGTATAAGATCCTCGCTAAGCTTATAGCATTTAGTTGCTTAGTTATCACTAAGAATTAAGCTACCTTAGTTATTCTGTATATAACTACTAAGATTGCATTATAAATAATCCTATTATCCTAGTAACTTTCTAATAAGCTAGTTAAAAAGTTTAGAGAAATCTATTAGAATAGGTATGCTAGCAGTTCTAATATTTACAGCAGTCTATATAATTTATGCTATAGTATATATACCTCTTAGCAGTGTAGACACTCAGCAATATATTGCTATATATTCTCTATTAGATATAACTAATAAAACTTTTATAAGATCAGTTCAGCTGTCTTATTCACCCTTATATATTTTAATCTAAGTATATCATAATAGTTTCTTAGGATTTTATAGCAGAGAGATTCTTCTTCTAAGATAACAAATCTTCTTCTAAACTAAAGAACATTATTCTTATTAAGTTAATACTTTTAGTGTTCTTTAGTATTTCAGCAAACCTTAGCTATAAGATCTCTATAGAAGTAGTCTTTAGCTTGCAATCCTCTAACTGTCTGTTTAAGATCTACGCTTAGTTATAATATATAAGCTATTTTATCTTAAATAAGCTCTCTTATTACAGTATATAGGATATATTATTCTAGCATAATAACTTCAGCTCCCCCTAAGTCCTCTAGTATATTGCTAATCTCTTATAGAGCAGTCAGTATAGCACTTATATATGATTTTAAGCAGATAACAGCACTAATATATATACTTTGATGCAGTAGATTATTAGTTCCCTCTATAAGGTAGTACTAACCTAAGAGTAAAGATCTTTTAACTTTAAAGCTGGCCTTCTAGCAAGGTTCTTATATGCTTTGCTAGACAGCCTAAATATAAGTTTTTATAGTAGCTATAGTTCTTTTAAGCTTAGCAATATATTAGCAATTTATTGCTAAAAGCTAGCTAATAAGCCTAAGCTTTTTTCTAAAAGTGGAAAGCATATTATCTATTTTTATATCTTCTACTATATAATCAGAATGTTATAACAGTCTATCTATTAGATTTATAACTCCTAACCTATATTGAATTTCAAAATTAAATGTAGATAAGCGATAAACCTATTAGGCAAGCCTTCTGTAAATATCTTATGCAGGTGCAGTAAGCACTCTTTTCAGTGCTATATAGTTTGTGAGAACTAAGAACTTCTTAGGAAGTCCTTATAGATACTAAGCCTAATAATCTAAACTTTCTATAATTGCTAAGAGCTCTTACTGCTTTATAGCTTAGCATCTCTCTATATCTAAAAGCTTCTTTAACTAGAAGGCTACTAGATATTAAACTGTGCTATGCTTCTGTGAAAGCACACTAAATGCTGTCTAAGTGGATATATCAGTCTCAACTTTTGTTTCTAGCATTAAGTTATAATATCTCAACATTAAGGCTTCAGCAAATGCTTTTTAAAGCGTCTCAAATGCAGTCTGCATCTCTTCTATCTAAACGAAGGCTTCTAACTTTATGCTGTTTTAGCTTCCTTTAAGCATATTATTTATAAAGGTAGCAATATAGGAATATCTTGCAATAAACTTATAATAGAAGTTATAAAATCCTAAAAATACTTATATATCTCTAAAAGACTTTAGCACTAACTATTTAGCAACTGCTTAAACTCACTTTAGGTTTATCTCTATGCTATCTTAAGTAATATAAAACTTTAAGAAGTTTATTTCTATCTAATAGAAGTTACACTTCTTTAGTTTTATAAACAGCTTAGCAGTCCTTAAGCAGTATAGAACAGTATAGAGGTTCTTAATATGCTGCTCTCTTATATTTAAGTAGATGAGAATATTATCTAAGTATGCAATATAGTAGATGTCTAAAAGGTTAGTAAGCACTTAATAGATATATGCTTGAAAAGTTATAGAGGTGTTAGTAAGTTTAAATAGCATCACTATATATTTAAAATGCCTATATCTTACTCTAAATATAGTTTTCTACTTATTTACCTTATTAATTGCAATATAATAATATGCTTCACTTAAATCAATCTTTAAAATAAACTTTATGCCAGTAAGTCTATTTAGAAGCTTGCTGATTAGTAGCAGAAGATAACAGTTTTTCACTATAATTTCATTTAGTCCTCTATAGTCTATATATAATTATAAACTTCTATTCTTCTTAAGTATAAATAATATAAGTGCTCTTATAGAGCTAGTTAAATAGCATATACAGCCTGCTGCCTCTATTTCTCAAATATATTCAGTAAGCATTTAAAGTTATTCTACTAATATAAGGTATATAGGCTTATATAGAGGTTCCTTGCCAGGTTTCAATTCAATATAATATATTATTCTCTTCAGCTTAGGAACTTTCTTTATGTTTTCCTTATTAAAAATGTTAGCAAAGTCTTAAAGTTCCTTAGAGACTTCTTTTTCCCAGCTTTTGCCTAGTAAGCATTTGCCTAAAGCCTTAATATCCTTTTCATTAGAGGCTAAGGCGCCTATTAAGTATATAATATAGGCTTATTAGCTATTCTCTATAATTTCCTAGATAATTGCCTCTAGTTCAGCAAGCAAAAAGCATTTATATAACTAGATATATATATAAGTATCAATATAAATACTTTCCCACTTTATTAAATTATTAGACAGGAGAATATCTTTTGCTCCTTCAGAGTAGGGGCTTGCAATAAAGGCTTAGTAAATCTTCTGTAGATATCTTTAACTATCTATAAGAAAGAATATAAGCTAGTAAACCTTTCTAGCAAGTGTAAGCCTTCCTTAGAAGTCTACTAGTTTGAAGGCTGTAATGCTTATAGCCTCTTTTAATTGAAGTTTCTTAATAAGGTTTTCTTATATAATATCTACTGCTGCGCAGATATCTATATTAACTTCTAGTTTAACTTTACTAGCTGCTTAAAGTGCTAATATTTATCCTTTAATAGTTTGTTCTACTAAAACTAAAGTGATTTCTAGCATAATGCCTTTTAAGGTTGCTTCTATACCTATTTATTTCTTAAGTCTTCAGCATTAGTTATATAAAATATTAAAATTGCATTAATTCCACTCTATTTTAAGTTAAAGTTTTAATTACTGCTTACTAGTTGTACTTAGTTCTTAGTGCAGTTAGAGGAAATATACCTATATTTCTTGCAGTTATAATATTAAGGTCTCTAAGAATTAAGAGGTCTACTACTAAAGCTAGGTGTTGCATAGGTGTTTGCTAAGCAGTTGTTCTAAGATAGAGTCTCTAAACAGCAATCCCTTTAGTTTGACAACCTAAAGAGCTACAAACTGCTCTTATAAGGGCAGTCTAAAAAGCTTAAGTATAATTACTTATATAACTTAGAATATCTAGCAGTTCTTCCTATATACCTCCCTTCTATAATCTCTTATAACCTCTAAGCATATAGAGCAATAATATATATATTAATATAGTTAACATTTTATTTAAACAGTTCATCTTTTAAAGTCCTTATAAAGCCCTAAAAGAAGGCGTACGCCTTTATATTGCCTATATTCAGCTTGCTAAAGGCTCAGTTAATAGACTTCTATTAAGCCTAATATGCAATTAGCTTCTTATTATCTTTTTAATAGCACTACCTCAAGGCATTGCAGTAGTTCTATTCTTAGAGTTTAAGTGTAATATGCTGCCCTCTTATAAAGATTCTAAAGTCTTCTTATTTCAAGTTAACCTCTCTCTCTAAAGTGTCTATAAGTATTTACTAATATATTCACTATTCTATTTATAAAGTATGCTTTATTACACTTACAGCCTACTAAATATACTAGCTATTAAAACAGCTAAAATGATATTTATAAGCTTCCTCTATTGCAATAAGCTAATCTTCCCTTATTACACTTATAGATTTATTAATAAAACAGGCTATATTATAGTTTGAAGGTTTCTTAAAAACCTTAAGCAATTATTTAGTAAACACTTAGTTACTCAGCACAGCAGCAATTAGCTCTTATTAGCTAGCTATTATAATAATTATCTGCTGCATCAGCATTTAGCTAGTTGCTTTTTCTAGCCCTCTAGCTTAAGCTAGCCTATTAGCTGCAGCTGTAGATATCTAGCTCTATAGCCTATTCAGTCTATAGGAGGGGGTCTCATAATCCCCATCTTCCCATATACACTTATTGCCTAAGTGGCAAGTATTTAGTATAAGTAGCCTATCCTCTTTAGAGCCCTCAGCCTCACTTAAAGCATAGCTTCTCACTTTCCTTTATTAATTTGTATTATCCTCTAATTGTTTGCTAAAGTTATCTTCCCTATATAGGTTTGTATAAGCTGTTTCACTCTGCGCTCAGTAAACACTAAGCATAAGTTCTTCAGCCTAATTAGTAAGTATTACTTAAATATATAATGCTATTATTATTACTAACCTTCTTAAATTAAAGTAGAAGTAAAAGAATTATAAAGGTATTTAGAGGCTATAAGCTATAGTTAGATTAAACTGATAGGAAAAGCACCTAAAAGATAGATATAGTATTACTGCACTACTTTTGCTTGCTTCTTCTAAGATCCCCTTTTCCCAACCTTCAGCAAGTCCTCACTAAGTTCTCACTGTAGAAGGTTCTATGCCTTAGGCCTACAGACGTCTCTATACCTTCAGCCTTTATTAGCCAGGTCGTCCCCAGCATTGCCGCTCCATATGCCCAGTCCCTTACACTTCTATAAAAGTTAGCAATTTGCTATCTAATAATAAGAGTAATATTAACCTCTATAAGAAGCTAGCAAATGCTTTTAATATATCTCTCTCTATAAGAAAACTATATATATGCTATTTCTACTGCTAAAGCTGCTAAGTTTATATCTATATTTACTTAGATAGCTATCTATATATAAAGAGATAGAAGATAAAGCTTAAAGCTAAACTTAGAAGATTTATAAGATATAACAGCCTCTATAGTAATATCTTCTATATATTTATAAAAAGAACTAATAATATTTAGTAAGTAAAGGATATAATATTTAAAGAAGATAAGGGAAAGCTTTCTTTAGTTAAATTTAATAACTTATAGCTAAAAGAAGAAGTTAAATTAAAGTTATATAAGTATAGTAATAAACTTCTAACTACTATTTATAAAGCTGAAATTTAGCTTTATAAATACTACTAGCTATATATTAGCCTTATTAAATAAGAATAATAAGAGGAGGAAATAGGCAATTTATATCTAAAAGAAGCTTAAGAAACAAAAGATAATAATAAATAAGAATAGAAAGATAAGCCTTCTTAAAAAGAAATTAGCAGCAAAAAAGATAAGTTGCTAACTTTAGAACTAAAACTTTATATATTAATACATAATATTAGCACTATAAATATATAGGTATAATTAACACTAAAAGAAGATTTTTCTCTATAGTAATATAATTGATATGCTCTTTTAGAGCAAAATCCTCTAGCTTTTGCTTAAGAGTAAGAATTCTCTACTGCTTCTCAGCAGCATCTTTAACTAATATGAGGATAATAAAAGGGAAGACTAAAAGGTAGTAGCAGAAGTTCTATTCTTATAAGATCATTAAGAGCAGCTTCTACTTTATCTAGCTAAATTATTTAGTCCTTTAGAACTTAAGTATTATATAATACTAAGAAGTTTAATAGGGAATTTAGTAAGATAAAGGCTATAGAGATTAACTTAGTTAATAACAAAATAAACTGGAAACTAGTTATATTTGCCTTCTTAATATCTAACCTATTATAAGCTTTTAGCTTAGAGATTCACTTGCTTATAACTTTTAGAAAATAAAAAGCAATAGAAGAAGAACTTCTAAAGTTAGCTATCTTTAAAGCTATAAAAACCTAAGTTAACAGCTTAAAAGGAATAAAATGCTAACAGCTTAAAGAACTCTTAAATAGCTTTAAATATCTCTTAAGCAAATAGGTATATAATAAAAAGGTTACAGTAGATAGATAACTTAATAGAGTTAGAGTAAGATAAGTTATCTATAGTAACTTTTAGGATAAAGATAATAAGACAGTTTATATTGCAGTTGCTAATCTTATTGCTTTATAAGTCTTTCTGCTGATTATAGCACTTAAAGATTTAAAACTTCACTAGGTTAATATAATTATAGTTTTTTTAAATACCTTTATAGGAGATTAAGATATCTTTATTATATAATTCTATAGGTTTAATAATAAATCTAGCCAGTTTTATAAGTTGAAGAGAGCTCTCTATAGACTATAAGAATTACTTCTTCTCTAGTATAAGCAAATTATTATTATTTTTAAATAATTAAAGTTCTATTTACTTCTAAAGGAATTTTATATTTTTATTAATAAGAATAGCATTATAATATTGCTTTATATTAATAATATGCTTATTACTACACTTAATATTAAATAAGTTAATAATTTTAAAAATAACTTATATAACTTCTTTTAGATTAAAGATTTAAGTAAGATATAGCAGTTTTTTAAGTTTGAAATTATTTACTACTAAAAGATAAGATAACTTTAGATTTTACAAGCTAAATATATTAATAATATGCTGATAAAAAAAAGTATCACTAGATATAACTAAGTGCTTTATCCTCTTAGTGATGTTTAGCTGCTAGAGATTGCAGAATAATATAAAACACCTACTGAGATATATAAATATTAAAGCAATCTAAGTAAGTTATAATAGATTGTAAATAATATATAACTAGATATCTCTATGCTTATAAGTAAAGCTGCTAGAGATTAATAATATATTTCTAAAAAGTATAATAAACTGCTGAGATTAATATAAAGATATCTCTATAGCTTATAGTTTCTAGTATTCTGCTTTAGTAGCTTAAGTTACTTTATTAACAATCTTAAGCTGTTAGTTTATTATAACATTAGTTAGTTAGATTGCAAGAGATCTAATAAGTTAACAGCTAGTTATATAGTTATAAGTAGGAGAGCATTAATTGCTTAGAAGTTAGCATTATAATTATTTATAGCTATATTAACTTATAAAGCTAAGTGGATAAATCTTATATTTAGAGGGAAAGCTCTACTATATATTATAGATCTCTTTAAAAGGATAGATATCTCTATTTAATTACCCTTCTAAATATATATAGATTCTATAAATGCTCTCAATAATTGCCTATCTAGCAAATAGTTGCTTAAACTACACTATATTAAAATTAAATATTGCTAGATTATTAATAATATCAGTAATAAAGACTTTAAGATTAACTATATCTTAACTTATAAAATAGTTGCTAATAGCTTCACTAAACTGCTAATAGCAGAGAAGTATTACAATTTTATCAGAATGCTAGGTTTATTTAAACTGCTTATAACTAATAATAAGTTTTAATCTAAAGATAATATCTTAGAACTTAAACTTAATTAAATTCCTTCTATTTATTTATTTCTTTTATATATAACAACTTTAATCCTTTATATCTTGCTAACTGATTAACTTTTACAGTTAGACTTTATATTATTTTGATTACTTTAATTTGCTTTTCTTAATAGTTAAATTGCTAACTATAAAACTCTTTTGTATAAAAAGTTACTTAAGAATAAAAGCTTAAAAAGTAATTAAAAACTTTAACTTTATAAAGTTATAAGTTTATTGCTAAGTTAGATATCTTAGTTAGCATTTCCTTTAATTAATAATATATTAACATTAATGCTAATTACTAAAAAGATATATTAATTTAAGTTTAACTTCACTAAATTTAATTAAATATTAAAAGCATAAGTTAGAATAAAAGCAAAAAGAAAACTAAATATTACAGCATTTTCTAATAATTATCCTAGTTAATTAAGTTTATACTAATATAAAATAAACATTTTAGAACTAACTTTTATAAGAACTTATAAACTCTACTTATTTTAAAATATTAAGCTTAACTATAGAGATATAATCCTAATATTAATTTATTAATATTAAAAAGTAATTAGACCTAATTGCTATAAGCTTAATTTAAACTTAAAACTTTAAAGTTAAGTTGTTAGCTTTTTTAATTTAAGTCTATATAATCTAAAGGTAGCTAAACTATTAAACTATATAGCTTAAGTTTATATTAAAGTTGCTTTAAATTTAGTAAAAGTTCTATATAGTAATTAGATATATAAGATATATAAAAGGGTTAGAAATATTTTAAGAGATAATATAAAATAATAAAGATAATATAGCATAAAAGAAATAAAACAAAAGAGCAGGAGCAAATCATATAGTTATATAACAATTTAGATTACTGCTTTAGGATGGGAATAGCTTCATAGGAGCGCTGGGGAAGTGTTGGCTGAAAGGGGGGTGCGAGACGGTAGTTAGCTGGGCTTGGGCCTGAGGCCTGAATCCCGGCCCGAATCCCGCCTTTACGTAAGGGATCGGCCACACCACTTTTGCAGCCAGGCGCGCCCGGCGCTTGTAGCTAGATTAATCAAGCCACTTCACGCACTACCCCAGTTGCTCCAAGTTCCAACCACAAAATTACCCTAACCTCAGGACACCTAATACTAAGAACAATTATCGATCTCTGCTCATTGGCTTTATCCCCGCAAGCCTCATGCTGTATCCGTAGTCCACTTGTAATACCTGATGGGTTACCCAGCCGACCCAGTCCGACGGGCCGGCGCGGGATCGGCGTCAGGGGCAAGGGTGAAGGGAGTTACGGCACAACCACTCACTAACTTCCATTGAACAAACATGCATGATTTGATTCAGAGCTGGGTGTTAGAGATAAGGGAATATACCTATACACAATTGTTCTGAGGAGAAATAGAGGAATCGAGCGATACTCTTTGGGTATCATGGAATAGGCGCGAAACGGTGAGCACCTGGTCACGGCCGGCAAGATCCACAATGCTATCGGCGTCCCTCCCCGCAAGCCTCGAAGACCAATGCTGCATAGCAAGGGGAAAAGAGGATGGACAAGCAATATCTCGCATAGCTGAACTTGAAGTCGCATGGCTGAATGTCTAGAAATCCCATGCGATATATTGATGTCAGGATAACGCATCGAGTAAGTATTATTCTTCGACCGCTTGGACGCCGAAGCACTCTCCGACACGAGCAAACACAATACTCATTGGCATTACTGAAGAGACCTTGTGCACTGACAATCACACTGTGACAAGAAACTTTTGTTTGATTTGAATGGACACAAGACTTTTATGCGTTCCGTGAGGCTGTTCTACTGCTTGCCCAACTCGTCGGCACGATCCGTCGCAGCCTTGACGGCGCCCTCCACAATCTCCTTCAGGCCAGCCTTCTCAAAGCTCACAAGAGCGGCATGCGTCGTGCCGTTGGGGCTAGTGACGTTCTTGCGCAGCTGCGCAGGCTCATCGGAAGACTCGACGAGCATCTTGCCGGCACCAAAGCAAGTCTGCTTCGCCAGGCGGGTGGCCTGCTCCTCAGAGAGACCGAGCTTCGTAGCACCGGTGATGAGGTGCTCGACGAAGGCGAAGAAGTAGGCGGGGCCAGAACCTGATGACTATTAGCAAAGCTCCGTTTCACTTCATTGAGGGTTCACTTACCAGACAGTCCAGTGACAACATCCAGGAGCTCCTCCTTGTCAACCCACTCCGTCGCCTTGCTCACACTGCCCATCAGTGCCGTGGTCAACGCCTTCTCATCCTCCGTCACATCCTGGCTGGCGTAGATACCCGAGGCGCCCTCTCCGACCAGCGCGGGCGTGTTGGGCATGACGCGGACAATGTGGGGCGCGCTGCCGCCGCTCTGCTTGAACCACTCGGCAATGCTCTCGACCTTGTTGCCGGCCGTGATGGAGATGACGAGGGGCAGCTTCGCCGCGCCCTTCCAGCCGGCGCCGAGCTCCTCGCACACCGTCTTGCACACCTGCGGCTTGACGGCCAGGATGACGATGTCGGCGTCCTTGGAGGCCTCGAGGTTGGAGGTGGTCGTGCGCACGCCCTGCGCGGCCATCTTCTCGCGGTTGACCTCCCACGGCTCGGACACGAAGATGTTCTGCTTGGGGATGTCCTTGGCGAGGAGGCCACCGATGATGGCGGCGGCCATGTTGCCGCCACCCATGAAGGTGACCTTGGCTTGCTGGAGGCTGGGAGTCATGTTTGGGCCAGGTTTGGTGGGATTTGGAGGGTGGGATGGTGTGAGGTGATGCGGCTGGTGAGGTTGGAACGTGGGGTTGAATCGATTCAAATCGAGAGAGTTGGAGACCCGATAACGGTCCCGCAGATCGGAATGCCCCTCCGACGATGAGTCAGCCTGTCAAGAGCGCCACTTCCGGCATTTCGTGGGTGATGATTGGTCAATGGGGAAATGGGGCTGGAGACTTTGAAAACTGCCCCCTCCACTTTTCTGAGTTGAACATCTCCCGAAGACTCTGCAACTGCAACTCAATGCAAGGGTAAAAGTACTAGTATCCAATGCCAAATGAGTATACAATGCAGTTCTGAGGTTTAATCCGTGGAATGTACATGCGATGCGATTCCAGAGTTGGGTGAAAACATGACAGCACACGTTACATCGAGGGGGGTTTCTTTTTTAGTTTTCACATCATTCACATCACGCTCTCTCAACCACTCCGGCGGTTGCAATCCTCATGCGCTTTCCGTAAAGCCACAGAGGAACTGTGAGAAGAGCAAAAATACCCATCAGCATGCCAAATACTCCGAACGGCTCTGCGGCTCCCCTATCTTGGACCCAGGACGACACGAAAAACGTCCATGCGAAAGCGATGATGGCGCGCATGATGGTTACGATGACGAAACAGTCTCCTGAGAGGCGGCCATAAGAATCGATCAACTGTTTTAAAAATGCTTAGTTTTCTTTGTCATGATGACGAAAAAGTAGGACACAAACTCACGTAGTTGAAGCCAATCGATGGGACTTGCATGAGTCCAAAGGCAACCATCGCGTATCCAAAGCACAAACCCACCCAGCCGTTTTTAGAAGGATACTGAGCGACAAAACCGAAAGTAAAGAAGCCTCCTGTTGCAATGACGAGAGCGGGGAACATGGTCGGCAATCTGCTCTCGGGCTCTGCCAGTCCACCCTGCGTCTTGACCGTCTTCTTCAACCGAGAGTCGGACAGGAGATATGTGTACAATGCACCGAAGAGAGTACCAAGGATACCGCCAACGTTGATGAGACCGACATTCGCGCCCCACAGGTACGGGGGCTGGGCCATGATCTGGGGTCCGATGGTCGAGATGGTAACGATGCCGCCGACGAGTCCTGCGTAGTGGAACATCACCACCCACGTGCCGGGGAGTGCGAGAGTCTTCCATGGCGCGATGAAGTTCCGGAGGACTCCTCCGCGGTAGTGAGTGAAGCCGAGGGATCTCGCAAATGTGTACGGTCTGTATTGCGTGACTTGGCTTCGGGCGTCCTCGACGTGGCTATCCGTGCCCTTCTCGTCGATGACGGGCATCATGCCGGGTTCGGTCGGGGAGACGGCGCGGTCGTATAGAGTCTCGGGGACGAAAAAGAAGACTCCGACGATGCATGCTGCGGAGATGGCGGTGCCAACCCAGAAGATGTAGGTCCAGCCGAGTTGGAAGCCGATGTATCCTCCTGCGATGCCGCCAAGGAGAGGACCACCTGCCAGGAACACAGTGTAGATGGCCTTTGCAAAGACACATTGTTAGTTCTTCATCAAAGCTTTACTTCGTAGTCTGTGAGGGTTTGAAACATACCATTGCTCGACCGCGCTCATCAACGAAGAAAACCTCCCCAACCAAGGCCGGGGCGACAGTCTCAGAGGCACCGCCACCAATAGCCTGGAAGACTCTCGCGGCGAGGACAGAGTTGTACGAAGTCGCAACTGCACACCAGATTGTGCACACAGTCATGATAACGGTTGAAGCAAGCAGGACTGGCCTTCTGCCGATGATATTTGACAACGGAACCCACCAGATATTCGAAGCGCCGAGGAACAAGGTGCTAATCTACATCGAGGAGGCCATGTTAGTCGATCGTGAGTTATACTTCCTCCTTCACGTCTTGGAGTAACTTACGGCGATGAAGTAAGTCAAGTCGCTGAACGGCCGGTGGTCCGTGGGGAACTCCTTGAACCAGAGTTGAAGCGCAGGAGCGATGCTGGCACTGGTGAAGTTTCCGGCAAAAGAGTAGAGGCCGACGGTCAGGAGAAGACCGAATTTGCGCCATGCTGGCCAGTTGAGAGGGTCGGCCGGGTCTTCTGATGGTTGGGGGAATCGGATGAGCGAGGCTGATGATCTTCGGGACCCGCCTGAGGATTCACTCTCGTCTTCAAATTGTGTAAGTCAGTTGGGTGCGGAGTTACACGATGTTGGATCAACAAATGGAGTGATTAACGGAAGCCGAATTTTGATGGAATATTGATGACCAGCCAGTTTGACAATGTCGATAGCACAAAAATGACTCACACATCAACTTCGCCGTCCCAGGCGGCGTCGCCTCCAACACCTCATACTTGCTCAACGAGAAGGCATACTTCCAGCCAGACATGGCGTCGCTGTTTGTCGAATTCGATGTCAGTGTCGTGTTATGGTTCAATGTTTTGATGATTTTTTCCGAGATGACAAGTCGAAGCCGTTGAACCGTCATGGCCTGATCTCGAAACTCTGGCTCCTGAGTCGTTCCTTTTCAATCAGATACCCTCGTCCTTCTGCAAGAACAAGTCGCTAGCCTGGAGCGAGAAACTGTCGTACTCGTACTACCCCGGGTTCCCCAGGAGATCCACATTAGTCGCATCCATGCAACCTTAATCCTGTGGCTGCCGGAGTGGGGGACGAGGGGCTTCCGATGGTGGGGGATCCTTGCCCCGGCACATCGCGACGGGAATGCTAGGCGTCTGAGGATGATTTAGAGCTCGCAAGTAACCAGTTTTCTATTCTCATAATCTTGGTGTAGATGCTCTGGGCAAATATGCTGACGGTTTATCGAGTTTCCAGCGACAATTTCTCGTGAATAGCAACGCCGCCCACCGGCTAGAGTCCATCCTCCTCACACGAAACATCCTAGCGGGTACCAGCACATGTTCTCAGACTACAACGGAGACATGGGCCCTTGATACAGTGGAGAGGCCAAGAGAACTATTGATATTCGCGCATCTGCCAGCAGCGCTCATGGCCAATGGCAAGCCTGTCAGCCCAGATGACGTCGGGCTAATTATCTAGGGCCGGCCCCGCTTGCTCACCGGCCAAAGGTGGGGTTCCGATATATTCCCTGGCCTCCTTCCACATTTCTGCCAAACATAACAGAACATCGTGTAGATCAGGGCTGGTTTCATGGTAGCAGCCGTTTCAGAGGAGGAAGGTTGGGACGCAGCATACCCGCGCAGCGTGGGACAGGCATGGCAGGGACCGTTTGCCGCGCGGGATGTCCAAGTCATTCGCCTGCAGCGCTCATGGTTGAGACAAGACGATCGCACTCAGTGGGCAAAGTAGCATCGAGACAATTTTTATGCGTGGTTGTGAAATGTGTGCTGTGGCTCGAGGGAAGAATCACAACGCAAACATCAAGGCATCATCACGCGGGATTTCAGCTCGGCATCAGAGTTCAAGATTGCTGAGCTACCCCGGATTTGCCGGTCCGACGGGATGAAATGAAGATGCGGGGAGAGTTTGCAGCTGGGAGCGAGGCTAACGCTTAAGCAGACTCGGAATACCCGCCAGTGCAGCTGATAAGCAAGATCGCGAAAACCTCAACATCATGCCAAGATCACGAATCACGACACGTCAACGCCGACCGCAGCCATGCGTTATCACGCATCTTGGTCCCATCGCGCTACATATCACAGCCTCAACGTCCCAGTACCACTGCTCCCCAAGCCTGCAACTTGAATCTTAGATTCGTCGCCAATCTCCCGTCAAAGATCTTGCCATGGCAGAGGCCATCACGTCTTCCCCCACCGTTCCGACCACTGGCGCAAAGGGGCTGGTACTCGACAGTGCGGGCCTGTTTAGGCACTAAGGCATCCAGGAGGATTGGCGTCTGAGGCCCTGTCTTGCTGTCACGAATGAACTAGGTGGCGGCCCCACGGGGACTTGGCCACCTTCTATTCGAAGAAGTGGCGGGGCCGGGGGAGTAGATATCCATACATACGACAGGGGCGGGCCGTCGGATTAGAACTGCCGAAGACATGGTGACGATGTCACCTGCCGGATACAGGGAAAGAAAAGCTGTTTAGCTGCACGGGAGCCAAGAATCTGAAAAGTGAATAAGTATCAACGGGGTCCTCTGTTCTTAGTTGCATTGCCGTGACCTGCCACGCGCGTGCTATCTTGTGGGACCTTGGCGCAAGATAGCCTCAAGATGTGCACATTGTTGCGGGCTCTTACAAGACTTCGGACTGGACTAGCAACCCGACCGATTTCGGCTACAATTTTGTTGTTGCACGGGGAATAACACAAAGCCGAAGAGCTCGGGGCGTTTCTTTCTGAACTAGAAACGATTGTGAGCATGCAAGACTCATTGACAAGCGCTATCCACTTCATGATTTTCTTGCATTTGTTTTTAATCCCGGACTTACAGCCTCCAGCTCTTTTTCCTCCTTATTGAGGCAGTGAATACTGACACAGATGCCGAGAGGGAGGCGAGTTGATGTGCATGATCTCGCCGAATAATGAGCCTAAATGACTGGCAATGATTAGCGCCTACGACGCCGGCCCACAATGAAGGATATGCCTCAGTTTCATTTGCGAAAAAGTCAAGAAAGGTGTCTGACCAAATATACAAGTAAAGCATGATTTTGTTGGGATCTGTCACACCAGAGTTTCTCAAATTACATGTAATCTATAGACAAAACTGCACAGTTGCCAGATGAAGTAACGGGGTTATCGTGGCTTGTACACGCCTCCCCTAAAGTCACCCTCTTCCACAATTTGCAGCAAACCCTTCAGACTGCCGTCCAAAAGGGCAAGAACAACCCTGAAGAGACGTTCACATTTCACGTTGAAGTTCACGAGTCAATTATCTTTCGCCAGAAAGGAGCTTGCATCAGCCTGCAAGCACAACCTACAAACATTGAGTCCCTGACAAACCCTCAACGAAATCCCACCGCTATTGTACTCCTCGGCGAAACAGAGACCACCCGTGTCTGTGGCGACGAAAGCCCACTTCCCGGGCTAAGAATAGCGTCCCAGTGAGGCCGAAAGACAACCTCGCCCTGCGGCGTCTCCAGCCAAAGCACGCTCTTGACGTGAACGAACGCGTCATCCCAGCTGCCCAGCTCCAGAGAGGCGGCCACGACCCATGCCCTTTCTACAAACGAGTCATAAAGGGGCGTGCTGGCCGCCGAGACCATTCCTATCGCTTGGAACCAGACATCGAGAGAGCTGTATACCCGCGGTAATGAGTCAAGCCGTCGGAGCTGCTCTGTGAACCGCGTGACAATAGCGTTTAGTATTACTGCGTGTGAGTAGTAGGTTGGTCCATGGACATTAAACATGTAAAGTATTGTGGCGTAGCGTATGCATTCGGTGAGTGGCGATGATGCAGGATCGCTTGGATCTGGCGCTTCAAGTAAGAGGCGGTGTATTACGAAACATGTGAGATCGTGGAGTCGAGTTGTTGGGAAGGGAACCCGCCTAGCCCGCTGAAAGACATTCCGTAGCCGGATGAAGACGTTTAGTACTGCACAATCGACTTCCTCATCGGCAAAGTTGAAGAGGTCATCATCGTGAATAGTTGGTGCTTGCTGCCACTCAGGAATCGGCGGTATGCCGTGTCCAACGCCGTCGTCATCCTGGGTTTCGAACTGGGGATGGCCTTTAACAATCATCGATACCCTTGAACACACATAAGTACCATCACGCTTAAAAAGATTGAAGTTGACTTACCAGCTCACCATTCGTGCGGTAAGCGGGCTAGTCTGCCTCACTGAGTTGATACCGCCGCGCATGTTGACAAGTCGCGCGACACCGTCAACATGCATTTCGCTCACTTGAATATTTCCCTTGCCGAACTATGTGACATCAGTTAACAATGCACCTTACGAATAAAACTTCGCGATGGAAATGAGGCCGGTCAGAGGCAGCTCACTTCAATTGCTGCCAAAGTGATGACAGAGTTCATGGTCCCGTCTTGCACGGCCAACGATGTGTCCTCAACCTTGCGACGGAGCAATGCGACCGAGTCGGCCATGAGAATCTCGGATGCTTGGAAGCCTTTTTGGGCCAACATCTCTTCGTCGAGACATGCTGTTTGTAACGAAACGTGAAATAGTGCAGGATCGCCCAGCGCCAGCGGCCACCAGGACACGAGAAACGGATTTGAGGTTGCGTTCAGGTCGAGCGGGTAGTACTGAAACGCGATCTTGTGGAGAACTGAATTGGTAAGCCGGCCATCCAGTCCCTGACCAACGAACACTTCCATGAGTTGAGCCCCTACGTACAGCTATGAATCAATCGTTGGACATGTTCTCTAGGGAGTCGCGTCTGCGGATATGAGTCGAAGGGATCAAGCGACCCGATCCTGTAGCTGGTCAAAGCGCCGGATCCATGGTGATGCCTCGCGGCTCCGGTAGCATCCGGCCCCGGAGCAGCCGGAGGCGGCGGCGGCGGTGGTGCGGTCAGGGGTTCGTTGGCGTAGACGCACAGGATCTTGCGCTTGACGCAGCGCGAGCAGCGCGGTGTGCGGAGATCGCAGCTGTGTTTTGATTTGGCGCACGTATCACAGGATCGGCGGAGAGTTTGGCGCATCGTTGGGAAGGGGGAAGCACGAGAGATTGAACAGACGGATGTTAAGGCATTCTCGAATGTCAGAGTGAGCAAAGGAGGAAGAGTGCTGGTGGAGATGGGCTGAGGAGCGAGCCAGAATACGTACGGGTCCCCATCGAGCCCTTTTCCGAATGGGGACTAGACTCCGCTGGGAGTGTCGGGTCTCTGGAACGTCTGCACGACTTTCGGAGACTAAGCCTGATGCGGTAACATGGGCTGCTCAGGTACGATCTGGCGGGAATTGAAGGATTGAGAATCCGCAGGTCCAAGCGTCATCAAGGAATTGCTAGATGTTGATTGGAGACAGGGGATAAGACGGAGATAAATGAGTTCTTCACGCACTCCGATTGGACGTTCCAAAGTCTCTGGATATTGAATCAAACCCATTTTGCGATGTTAAGAAAGAAATGATCGTATCATCAAGCCCAAAATGGCAAGGAACAGAAATGAAATTGAGCCATGAACTGCGCCCATTGCCTCCCGGTCTTTATCAATCCTGGCCAGGCATGAACCACTGCTCAATGGCTTGATCATACGAATGGTCATACGCCAATTTTCGTTAGCCAAGTTGGCTGGAAGACCATCTGATGTCTGTATAAGATGAAGACAACTGCCGTATTCCTCCTGTGTGCATAGAACCAAGCCCGTTAACTCGAAAAGCACACAAGCATTCATCATGACCGCTGATGTTATCAGAAGCCCGGCGTCTCAGCCGGAGCTGAACCAAACTTGGCACCTGAGTACTCCGCAGTTGCAAACTTCCCTACCTGGTTTTCTTGCTGGATGGTCAATCTGGCAATATGTTGTTACTATCCTTCTCGGTGCGGTGGTGTATGATCAAGGTACTTTGATTCTCAACTCCATGCTTCAAGACATTAGTTTAACGTCTTGCAGTCATGTATCTGAAGCGAAAAGGCTCCATCGCCGGACCAGCATTCAAGATTCCGATTATGGGCCCCTTTCTTCAAGCCATCCATCCCAAGTTTGACGAGTATCTTGCACAATGGGCCAGTGGACCCCTGAGTTGTGTCTCTGTTTTCCACAAGTATGTTTCGAACATCAGCATTTATCAATATGCACACACTAAAGTCTTGGCCTGCAGATTCGTCGTTCTTGCCTCCGACCGCGATCTTGCCCACAAGGTTTTCAAGTCACCCAAGTACACCGAACCATGCCTAGTCCCTGTAGCCAAAGACATCATCGGTCACAAAGCTTGGGTCTTTCTCCAAGGCAAGGACCACGCAGAGTACCGAAGAGGTCTGGCCCCCCTGTTCACCAACAAGGCCATGGCAACCTACCTCCCGATCCAAGAAAAGGTACTAGCCGACTACTTCGACAACTTCGTCGCAGGCAGCGCGGCAAACGGAGGTCGCCCAATGGAGTTCATGACTCTTTTCCGAGAAATTAACTGCGCACTCTCATGCCGTACCTTCTTCGGCGACTACATCTCCCAAGACGCCGTCAAAAAAATCGCCGACGACTTCTACCTCGCAACCGCCGCGCTGGAACTGGTCAACATCCCTCTCTCGATGTACATCCCCTTCTCCAAGGTCTGGCGCGGTAAGCGCGTCGCCGATGCCGTTCACGTCGAATTCGCCAAGTGCGCGGCCGCTTGTAAGGCCAACATGGCGACGGGAGCAGAGCCCAAGTGCGTTGTCGACCATTGGGTGCTGCACATGATGGAGTCTGAGCGATACCGCAAGAGGCTCGCAGCCGGAGAAACCAACGTGGAGAAGCCGCCGAACGTCATCCGCGAGTTCACCAATGAGGAAATCGGCGAGACGCTCTTCACCTTCCTCTTTGCATCTCAGGATGCATCGAGCAGTGCGACGACGTAGATGTTCCAGATTCTCGCCCAACGCCCCGACGTGCTCCAACGTCTGCGAGAGGAGAACCTGGCTGCACGGAATGGCGACAGGAACAAGCCCTTCGACCTCCGCATGCTGGAGTCGCTGACATACACCAACGCGGTCATTAAGGAACTTCTTCGTCACAGGCCACCAGTCATATTTGTCCCTTACCTCGCGACCCAGGACTTCCCCGTCACGCCGAACTACACTGTCCCGAAAGGCGCCATGATCATCCCATCATGCTACCCGGCCCTGCATGATCCAGAGGTTTATCCTAGGCCAGACCACTTCGATCCCGACCGATGGATCACCGGAGACGCGGAGTCCAAGACCAAGAACTGGCTCGTTTTTGGGTCCGGGGCTCATGACTGCCTCGCACGAAGATATGTGCCGCTCTCCATGGCAGGAATGATTGGCAAGGCTGCACTGGAACTGGACTGGGAGCATCATGCTACGGAGAGATCGGAGGAGATTAGGGTGTTCGCGACACTATTCCCTATGGTAAGCATTGACCAGAACACATCACGATACCCGCCTGGCTCATCCCCATACTGACCAACAAGCAGGACGGATGCCCATTAGTCTTCCAGAGACGGTCATGATAGAAATGCCTGCGGTGCTGGGTTTGTTGTCGGAATTTATGTTCAGAAGGCAGAGGTGCAAACGTAAAGTGTTATATGACGCGGCCATTCCGTGATAGATATGTAGATCATATTGTAACTTCTGAAGTTGATTTGATCAAACTGATTCATACTGGATAAATTGAATATAACGAGGTTGCCCTCAGATGCCTTTTCAAATCTACGAAGGGCAAATTCTAGACTCATGTTAAGCTACGCCGCACAATCTAAACGTCACAAGGTTCAGATCGAAACTACAAACACGTGGTTCCGACAAATTATTCGAGCTTCATTCACACTATGAACTTGGCGTATCCTCCTCAGACTCTGGGTTCATTCTTCTTCGCAGACAAGCCGAAAAAAAGCACTGTGCCGAAACATAAGCAAAACTGGCCCAGTCTCCTACAAGTCGATCTTCTTCTACGCGTGACTGTGGTAGCTCTCTCCGTTATCAAAATGTGTACTTCTCCCCAATCCTATATGTATAGGTGACATTTCCAGCGGAAGCCCATCCCGCAACTAGCATATTATTTGACTGGCCGCCTGCATGTCCGCCTATGGGCCGCGGGCGTATTAGTTAATGTATCCACTCAGAAGCTATGTGGTGACGCACATCCTGACATTTGGAGGAGGTCGTAGGCCTGAATACAGCCCTCGCTCTCTGCGTTCGAGGATCCATTCTTCCTCAGCATGACCTGGTAGTCAAAGTATGCACCCAGGTTTGGCGGCGGAGTCCTCTTGTCCACGTCCAGCTTTCTAAAGCCCTGACCATCCATAGTCACCTCCAATCCATCAGGGCTTTTGTCGGCCTCTTTGCAGAAGTTTTGAGCGACGATTTGGAAGACATTCCACGGCATGTCAGAAACAGATGACGCATTGCAGTTGTACTGCCAAACCCCTACCTTTTTGATAGGAGGGGTGTCTAAAGGGCTAGCAGTTGCGACAAGGACAAGAGAAGAAATGAAAGAGATGATCGAGAATGACTTCATTATGAGGATAGAGTCTTGGGCTCAATGGCGTGTTAAAGTGCAGTGGCTCTGGATCAATCCCTCCTTTCAGAGTCGGGACTATTCATGCTTTTGAAACCAGCTTATAGCCCCCGGAGAAAGCAGACGTGGAGCGGCACCAACATGGGCAAGACCCTGTTCCCCCATACCCCCGCGCAGCGCTGATGTTCACTAGACCCCAATATGCATCATCAGCTGAACCAACAGAGCCTGAGATGTCTCGTAATTATTGACGGATTTACATGTGCCTTTGGGCGGTTCCACTCCTTCACCCGAATCAAGGGCAGATGCCAACTTTCATTGGGTTGGGGTCGAGTTGGTGCTTGACAGATCATATCTTTTTCCGTCGTCCCCGTTGGTTCCCTTGGACAGTGCAGGAACACGCGCCATTGCAACTCCGCCTGCGTTGGACCCCAACGACGCCCATGGCCCCATCGTTCCTTGTTTGAAGAAATTGCAACCTCACTCAACATGTAGACTACATGTATTTGCGAAGATTCCTATTTTTGCCTTTTATTGTTGGTGATTGTAGGTCAGCTCATCTCTTAGCAAGCACTAAGGGTTAGTCTCTTATCGCTGCGCTTGAGCAAATCGCCGATGGAGAAGCTGACTGGTCCCTAGAGAATGAACATTAAATACACAGTTGGAAGTTTCGCTTAAGTTCTGTCTTCAGTACTAAAACCAAAACAACCTTTAGCGCGCGGCACTCGTAGACTGCAGACACCGTAACTCGGCGGTTCTTCGATTTCCTGTCGTCCATCCTGTTCTTCCTGTGTGCATGGCGCTTGGCACTAGCTGCGCACTGGTACAAAATGCTGATTTCTGGAAATTCCAGCTAGTTCTACTATACCTACGTAAGAAAGAAGCAATTTGAAAGCTCCAGCATACTGGCCGGCCAAGTCGACCACCATTAATCAAGCTACTCACGTAGAATTGGAAGTATATTCAGGAGAGGCGGCATATGTTGCATACTGCTTGGATTATCCAGCACTTTCTTTCCTACATTAGGTAGGCATGGTTGTTCGGGGGCACACTCCTCACTTCTTGTGCAACCACTAGTGAACCCTCGCCCTTGACCAAGAGTCTATCCGCGCGCGGCATCGCCGTAAGCCGTTAGATTTTCCGATTTTCCGGATGCATGAGTTCTTTGGGTGAGATCGCCTAGACAGATGTCTATGGCAGGCCTTCTATCGTTCTCGTTACTCTGGTCTTGCAGAGGAGAACAACGTGAAATAGCCACAGCACATCAAAGTACTCTACGAATGCCTCATCCCGCCAGAAGAAACACCAGGAGTCGTGACATAGCTCATCCATGCGAGAATGGGTAAATACGGACAATTTTCACTGTTCAAGGTAAATTGATGTCATGAGCGCAGACCGGGCGTCCAGGATTCGCAAGACAGGTGGGCGGCGGCTTGGTTGCCTCCCGCGTCAGACCAGCGGTACCTCTGATCTCGGCATTCACTACCCGTGACCAATCAGCAATGGAAACAAGCTTAAAAGACCTTGCAGGTGAGGTTTGAAACTAGATTGGGCAGCTGCATGTGAGGGCCTGCATTAGCAGGTCGTTCCACTGCTAGCGTGGGTAGCCTGATGCCGACTGGCTCAATTTCAGCCCATCGTCTCTTTGGCCAACGTCGATCCTGGGGCGCATTTACCGCCAAGCAACGCAAGTAACGATCATAAGAGGCTGCATTCGCCTTCAAAAGTTGGATCGTGCGTGGTGATATTTTTCTGCCTCAAATGCGCGTGGTTCCATCAGCTGATCGCTTCTCAGCAGCGGATCGTACAGAGGTCAACATGGATTCACGACTTCTGCCAATCACTTCACACGCGTCGGAACGTCACGGCGACGGGCTGGAGGCCCGGTCACTTCCATGCTCTATGCTGGGGCTTCCTGGATTTGCGTCCTTACTTGGAATCCCGATGGTCGTTACCAACGCAGTTGGGCCACCCGGCTTTTCTTCCTCATTCCCGATGTCCAACAACATTAAGCGTACTCTAATATCAAAACCGAGTCACGGCGTGGAAGCACCCTCAGACCCGACGCATGTGGAAGCCGAATCCATGCCCGCAGTTTCCCAAACACAATGGGAGTGTAGGAAAGAGATCATCCGTGTACTTTACTTGACCCAAAACCTGCCATTGAAGCAAATTAAGGTCATTATGGCTCATACCTACTCTTTCTGTGCCACGTAAGTTGCTGGAAGCCACCTTGGAGAGGAAATCACTAATCATGAGGGTGGCCAAGCGAAAGAATGTATAAAAGACAGTTCGTGAAGTGGCGCTGGAAGAAGTACAACACGAAAAGATCCCAAGAGCAGACTGTGGAAAGACCCCCAGGGGTGCAAACATGTCGCAGGCCGCCCCGCCGACATTTAGACGTCAAAAAATGTCCTACAGCCCAATGTGTGTGCTCCCAGTGTTTTTAACGGACATCTTGCTTGTCCGTCCTATCATTGAACCACGCCAGCACAGAAACTCATGTACAATATGACTTGTTCATCAGTTTAGGTGATCTCATACTTGGAACAACAAGCCGCAATCCCAGCTGGTGCGAACAGAAGAAGCTTTCATCACACGAAACAGCAGGCGACCGTTTATTCAATCTTTTCAGAATGGCGAATAGTCTCTATATGTCTGGGGATTCTCCCCAGGCCGGGGCAACTTTCCGACAATGCTTCTGCATGCTTGAAGAGGTCATCCAAGACGAGCCCATAGATTTCTATCAGGCCCTGTTCTTCAATATTCCTTTTCGCCTTCCAACGGAAGAAATGCTCAAAGTCTACCTATACCATCTCCATCAGCTGTTCAACCTCAAAAGACAGGGAGAACCTATCGCGCGTATGGCCGCAGCAGCCTATCGTTTAGCTACAGAAGCAGCATGCCACCTTCTACCGAGCATATATCGAATGCATGATATAACTGCTGACTACTACCGGAAGATTCGTGGCGAGACAGACATGAAAAGCCTCGAGGCACGAATGGACGCTCTCAAACTCAGCGAGGGGGACGACAACTCACAAGAATGCAACCATATCATCGGATGTTTTCGTGAGCTACTGAACGACACGACCAGCCAGTTTGGAGCATGTTCGGTAGAAGCAATCTTCGTGGAACACTGGCAAATTGCTGCGGCCACGAGCCTCGTCGCATCATCTGATGATATCGTCAGTCTCTGTGAGGATCATATATCTCGCCTCATTGCCACTAATGACGATCGTCGGCTATGTGACTGGAGTCTACTCTCGTTGGATCGCTATGAAAGTGTTCAATATAACCTTTACAAGGTTTTTGTCGAGTCAGGAGACATGGAACGCGGGATATTGCATCTGAAAGAATCCATTTTGGCAGCAGAATACGCAGTGTCAAGGGCTATTGACCATGATTGGAAAACGAGCACCGCTTGCCAGCTGCTACAGAATCAACTGGAACTTGTTGACTGCCTGTCTGTACTGGGACAAACCGAAGAAGCTGATGGGATTAAAGCGATGATATCCGCGTCGGAGTATTTGGAAGAGGTTGTACAAAATGACCTGGGCGAAAACTTCGCTGAACTTTTAGCTTGCTAGCGACCTGTCTCAGGTCTTCGGGCTCTTGTAATATTACCATTTGTTGAGTTTAGCCAGACCCATCTCAAGATCGCAGGGAGCAATTGCAAGTCATTATATCTGACTGTCATTCGTGTGAGTCATTCGTGTGACGCCTGTTGAGTCAAAATGCACGTTCCGTTGAGAGGAAATGTCAGTTTCTCGGGTCACAGCCTGAGCTGATGCCATAATATCCACGCCCCATCATTCATCCAACTACATAATCCAATATTGGTTTTCCATCTGCGTTAGGAAGCACAGGCAGCGAGACGCATAGGAAAGGAAACCCAAACAGCCAGCAGGCTCGCCCAACGAATAGTAGAAGGTCAACAGCGATGGACCGCTGTACAAAACCTGGAGATGATTTCGCTGAGGATTGCGAATGGAAGATGATGCGGCTAATTGATCGTCTTCACAGAGCATCTGGGGTGCATGAATATTCTCATCAATTCAAGCCCCACAGGTGTAATTACTTGTCAATGGCAACCGCTGCATGCGACCCAGTTGCCTTAGACGCATGATATCCTGGCGGACTCTGAAAAACTGACTGCAAAATAAGAAAATATCGGCACTTTCTCCTGAATGACGTGGCACAGTTTGTCAAGAGTCCATGGGAAACTAGGTGTTTAGGGAGCAACTGCGTTGTGGTGTGTGCAGTCTGCATCGTTGGATCGCTTCACTTCGGGCGCCTCGTCCTTGCTGCCTAGACGCCTTAATCTGAATTTGCCAATGAAAATGCTAAGCAACGCCAAGAATCACTGGTTCAGATAAAAGGACCTGGAACACGTTTCCCGCAGCTTACATATCAGGCAGGTAGGCTGGATGTCAGGGCGAAGCATTCCCGGCTTGCGCCCGCGATGCACATATTGTACCTCAGGTTCCGTAGATGCGGCCCAACGCCTGCTTCTGTTGGTGGGACTAGGGGCAGCCGCCAACAGCCTCACTCAGCTGCGCCTCACGAAGAACATCTATGGGACTTTTATCCGTACTAGGCTAGGTCACAGTCGGATCCGGAATGCGGATAAGTCAGCCGGCTGCATGTTCTTGCAGCTAAAAGTCCCCTGCGATGCCGGGGTAGAGATCGGAAGATGCGGTGTGAAATGCTGGGCTCGCCGCAGTTGCCTTCTTTTGACGGCCTGAGGAATGGGCCAGCATATATGGCTTGAGAGTGTCTGTCTGAGTTCTTGCGAATTTCGTTTTTCTCGTTTGTTTTACTCAATACTACGATCTTCAAAAATCCGTTTTGTCTCTTCTTTCCAATCGTAGGCATTTATGCTCTTAGCGATCGTCTGCTTCTCATCAAAAAAAATGAGGTCTATGGGAGATTCTGTTAATGACCTAGTAGATTTCGACGAACCTCCCCCTTCTGTACTTTCGTTATCATTCCAAGAAGATTGGACACAATACAACATCTCCGGGAACGAAAGTCCGATGAAACACACAGCTATCGACGGTAGCAATTTATCTGCAGAAATTGGTATTGCGAGTCACGAACGGATCCCTTCAGTCGCCATTCACGACGCCGAAAGCCCTATTGCCCTTTCTCTGGCATCGGCCAACTCTCCGCTCCAAACTGAAGAGGATTGCAGCCTCGTCGTTTCCCTGAAGACATCTGGGTCAACCCGGTCCCAAGAAGCGGCACTCTCCTCGCATCAGCACCTCACTCTACCGTCGACGAATATTTCAACCGGGAGTCCGTTTTCGGTATCATCCGAGGGCAGCGAAGACCACCCATCATCACATCAAGTGACCGAAGAAGAATGGAGGGCTCGAAAAGATGAGCTTCACAGGCTGTACATGACCGAAAACCTTCCCCTGAGAGAAATCATGGAAATATTTGGGCAACGGCAGTTCTTTCCAACGCAAGTTTACGGATGTTCTCTGTGCATTACCTGTTAGCTTATACTAGACGTCACAGGCAAAAAATGTACAAGTCTTGTTTCAAAAGATGGGGTTGGTTCAAGAATACCACGAAGAAAATCCGGCAAAAGCTCAGAAATGGCGAGAAGGTTGAAATGGCTCAAGGTACGACTAAGAGACGTCGACGAAACCAGAAACTTCTAGTTAGCGGTGGTAGCAGCCGGAATTCGTCCGCTTCCCCGAGATTTCCCCACGAGATACCGTCACTCGCCAGCAGAATCTGGTATGCGAGTGACAACCTTCGACGCATCGAAATGCTCTTCGGCAACTTGAGAGAGATCATCGACGCTTCCGCCAGCAAGGATCATATTTGGGGTCAGGTTTCCCGATTTGATTGCCTTCCCGCCTTTGGCCAAGATTTATGCTCTCAGATAGCACTAGCATCGGAGCTTTTCGCAACTAATCATACAGCCACAGGGACCGCCGTTCTGAAGAAGGCATTTGCTTACATTGGCCAAGTTGCTCAAGAGCAAGACATTTTCATCTACGGGCAGCTTTTCATCGACATACCCTTTGTTCTCCTTGATTACCAGCAGCACCGCATCCTTCAGTGCTATTTGAGTCATCTGTACGGCGTACTGGATACTCCCGAGAAACGATGCCACCCGATTGCGCAAATGGCCCTGCTGATGCAGCACATCACCAACGAAGACGACGACAAGGTTCTCGAGAGTATCGAACGACTTCATTATATCGCAGCGGATCGATATGATGCAATTCACCACACTGTCAGCTTCAACAGCATTGAACGGCGGATGGCGGCTGTGCTATTCAATGGAGACAACGGTCACAACAAATCCGACTGTGACAGGGTACTTGCAAGCTTTGAAGCCCTGCTTGATGAGGCGATTGAAGAGCATGGAGAAATTTCGGAGACTACGATTTCTATGAAGGTTTGGAGAATTGAGACAGCTAGGCGGCTTAAGAACTTGGACTCCGCAGACTTTGTTGTCCGCTGTGAGAACTTCCTCCAACAGGTCATGTCAGCAGCTGAGGGACGACGGGACTCATTGACAGAATGGAGTCCCTGGCTTCTGTGGAAGCTTGGTGAGGTTCATTACGAGCTGTCTAGATTCCATATCGACGAAGGGCATCATGAACTGGGCCTTCGTGAGCTCAGGTCCTGCGTGGTACTTTTTGATGCAGCTATACACGGTGGGGATGTAGAGTTGACGTCGTTCTTGTCTCCTAGAGTATGGCAGTATCGGAACCAGATGGTTCAGCACTGGATGGACCTTGGCGAGGTAGAGACAGCGAGAAATTTGGAACATGAGCTTTCCTCAAGTATATATCTACAGGAGGCCAAAGAGAGATATGGAGGATAGGTCCTTTTTGTCATGTCTAGATTTTTGTCTGCGATCAGAATGACCTGAAGTACTAGACCTTGATATTGGGGAACTCGTTTGATTTTGAAGATATCGTTAGGGCAGTGCCGGCGCGAATGGAAATGCATGTAGATATGTGCGATGGCGGGCCCCTTTCCTCTTTCATTTTGCCTCATCAGAGAAACACCACTGTCATCGTCAAAGAGCCCGGGACCCGAAGGGTTGATAGATGGCGGGAACCCCATGGCACCGGAAATTCTTCGTCTCTGTGAATAAGCCTGATGTGAATCACGCTCACACCGGATGATTCAATAGAGAGAAAGTGCTGGAGTGCATGTTATCGCCGTGTATAATGTGTCCCAGGACCAAGCCCTGGCTCAGGCATTTTTCCACTTGTCAAATTGAGGTGAAGGCCTTGCTAAGCCAATTTGCATTGCGTGAAAAAAGGCCCGGGCAGGTGTGAGCTTGGGGGCGATGAGGGGCTCGCACCAATAAGACATGACAAGGGGAGGCAAGGAATGCGAATGCAAGGAGTTGTGTCACCACCACCCATGTCAGAAGTGACGCTTGGGGCTGAGAGCTTTGCAACCCAACAAGCATGGCATGCACAGCCAATCACCCAATCGATCGCACGGCATTCCTGCCAGTCTACCTGACCCTCGGTGAGGCTGACAGGTGACCTTTAGCACAAATCTCTCCAATCCGGATTTTCTAGATTGTATTTGAGGCTTTTAGCCAACGTCGCTCCTGCAATTCTTATAAGTTGATCGCATTCTATCAATCGGCCAATATTTGGGAGATCGCTCTCTTGAAGTTTATCATTGTAACTCTCAATCACTTGCTGGGAGCTAATATTTGATACCCGATTTGCCTGAAGGTTGCGTTTGACATCAACTAGAAATCAGGCATGGAGCTGGCATCGGTACTGAATCCTGCCAACGAACAGCCTGCAGCATGCAGTCCCAGCTGCTACGGAGATTGTGATTCAACCATGTCTTCACAACCAACGATCATAAGCCGTCAGAACTCGACATCCAGGCCGAGTGATAAAGATTGGGAGAGCAGAAAACATGAACTGTACAAGCTCTATATGTTAGACAACATGAATCTCAAGATGGTGATGGAAGAGATGACCGGAAGATATCTGTTCTGTGCAAGGTAAGTGAAGCGGTACCAAATCCAAGAGCCCCGCAAGCTCTAACGATTCCGAAGTCAGAGGATGTATAAGAGACGATTTATGAAATGGGAGTGGTTCAAATACCAGACCAGGCGATCGCAGTCAACGTTGTCTCAACCAGGCAGTCAAGGCAAGACTTGTCACGGAAAGACTATGCGACAAAGCGGCAGGCGCAATAGTCTCCAAAGCTTCAAGCACCACGGAGCAGATGGGGTTCTCGCGGAGAATGTGAACTTCTGGCCCGTGACATCTATACTCTCTGCGGAAAGACATCGAGAGTAGAAACGGAACGTGGCAACGGAATCGGAGCTTAGATGCGGCGTGAAAAACTCCAAATTAAATCACAAATCATGTAGCAGGCAGGTCAATAACAACCACAACGATGTGTTTTCCCCTTCGCTCTAATCAGAGACGTGTATTGAGGCCGTCAACAGGGAAATTAGACCCATCGGATCCTGGATAAGTGCGTGATACCGCCACAGTGGTCTTCCGCGTCAGCCATTTACTTCGCCCTCCTGTGATGATCATGTAGCCCAAGTACCCCAATAAGTTTCTCCTCGTCGTGCCGCGTACGCTGATACCACGCATTTGAGTTCGTAACGTCTCCATTACTCTCCTGTCCTTATCGACATCATGAGGGTCGTCTCAAACCTTTTCACCCTTGCGGCGCTATGCACCAACATCGCATACGTTTCAGCCAGTTGCTACACCCACGGAGAGAAATGGGCGAACCAGGGCGATGAAGTTTACCACAACGGGAGAGCTTGCAGAGGCTACGATGGCAATAAAGGGGCTTTCCAAGGCTGGCTTGCACCCGGAGAGGTCAAGAACCTCTGTTACTAATACGGCGATCAGAAATGGGAATATCAGATCACCAATCTCAACCAGGGCGCCGGCTTTGACCTCAACGACGATGACTGTGCCAATGGACTCGCCAGGGAGATCATCGACTGTAAGACTGGCGGGCAGTCGGACAACGCCGGCTGGCGCTTTAGGTGAGCAATATAATCGGGCGACATCTGCATGTACACTTGTCAACATGCTGAACTCACCCCTAGAGCCGATCCAGACGTTGGAAGGTGTTAAGGCTTTGGTCATGGTTCCGCATATACCTTAAGCGAATGACGCCCTGTTGGTGGCGAATCGCGTTATCGAGAAACACGTATCTGCGAAGCATGATGGCCTGAACATGACCAAGCTTGGAAGACTGAGGACAGGACTCGCTTTAATATGGTAACAGTCAGAGAGACCGAGAAAAAGGTTGTCTTTTCATAACTCTCCACAGGATGTATGCTAGGGAAATTGTCAGCTCTAGCCGAGACGTTGGAGTGAGTACCGCGAAAGATGACAAATACTTCTTGAATTTCTGCTCAAGATTTCTCAACGCAGCTGTGAGACCTGTGTACTTCAGGCAGGCATTGAACGTAAACCGTTTGGTGAGATGAGGGGTGGGCGCTTGTAGTCGATATAGCTCAGCGGATAATTGTGAGACTCTTCGTAGGTGTCGACTAGCATCTCAATATCCTCATATCTCCAACCGACATAACGCGCAGTGCAGCCCTCGATATCAGGGTACGAGCCCTTGTCGTCTCCGGAAGTCTTCTCGTCGAAAGCCCCATCAATGACCACGGCCACAACCTTAAATAGCTCCTCCTCATTGCAGTCCGCGGGCAGCCCAGCTAGCGTATCGAGGCATTTGCGGTCCACATAGACGCAGTGCTTGAATCGCGGAAGACGTTTGGCTCTGTCTTTGGTGGATCCGGGACCATCGCGCTCTTCGCTGCGGGCTTCACGCCAGGATATGAAGTGCTTTCGGACGTCCGCTTTGGATGCGCCGTCCAGCGTGGCCTGATCAGACATTACCGGCCCTAGAATCGTCAATACTGAGCCTTGAGAAAGACGGATAGAGTCGCTTGCAATCCATGTACTGCTCAAGAAGCACATCCCCTCCCTCATCCACAAGCACACTTCGTGCAGTGAGCTTCAGAACATCGACATAGCGCTCCCAAGCCTCCTCGTCGTCGTACGTTGTCCTGTAGATGACGAATCCCCAGCGATGGAAGCCCGATCTCTTCATGCCGTAAGCGATTCTACCCAGAGAGTGATCAGCCCAAGTGGATGCATTCAAATCCTTAAGAGTGAAGCTGTAGGGCACCGCATCAGAGGTAGTCGGTCTATTTTCTGTGCTCATCTCTGCAAAGAACCTTGTAGGAGTACAAGTGGCAGAAGTTGATGTTCGAGGGGCGAAGGACGACCGAGAGACAAAGGACCGCGTCCTGAAGAGTAGCAGCCTTGAGGCAAAAAAAAGTTGCATAGGGGGAACTGCCAAAAATGATCCATGTTGCCGAGAATAATTGATGTTGGAAGACTTGTAGCTTGTCTTGGATAGTTGCAGAACTCACTTGGGGTACTGTCCACGTGATCCCGCGTGATAAGCGGGTCCGTCGTTATCTTATCTAGCACCAGCCCGTGCAGATACGCAAGCTGCAGAGCTCCAGTGACAGCTGTCACCTTTTGATTAAATGATCTCCAGTTCGCTCCGGGGGAAGCTGGACCCGGATCGCTCTCCGTCGCGCCCACCTCTCCGAGTCAGGCAATGCCCCGGTCTTGCTAGGACACCTTAAATCCTGCCGGTTGCCCTACGTCAACCTCGCGATTCATCCTCATCATGCCTTCGCTGTCGCATCTCCTGCTGGGCGCTGCCCTCGGCCTGTCAAGGCTAGCTGCAGCCAACCCCGAAGATGGCCTCCCTTCCTACCACTACGGCGCACCCATCCACGTGGAGTGCATGAACCGAAGCTCGTGCGTACTCTCCCTCGGCGATCTTCCCCAAGCCCTCATCAGTACCTATGGGCGCAAGATGCCCATCAGTTCCTGTCGCGGGAATGCCGCCTGGACTTGGACGGTCCGGCTAACACTCATCGCAGCGAAACAGGAGAACACGTGGAAAACTCCAACCACGAAATTGAATGGATCCCATTCCCGACCTGCGAAGAGACGAACAAGCCCCTCGAGTTCCAGTATGGCCACGAGGGCGAGCTAAACTGCACGATCCCGATGATCACCGACCCCTTCTTCCACCTCCTCGAGTTCTACATCCACAACGACGCGCCCCTCTCCTGCCGCCTGCCTGCCCGCCCCGCGCCCCACGTCGAGACCGTCGGCGAGAAGCCCCACGTACAGGAATACATCCCCCTCGTCTTCGCGCTCGCCGGCACCCTCCAGCTCAGCCATCTGCACGTTAGCACGCATATGAACGTGCTCCTCCATAGCATGCCGAAGCACCACACCCGTCCGCACGATTCAGGCGTCTTGGACTCCGGCACGGCGTACAGCACGAGCCCGCTGAGCCACATGGATGGCACGCATACGAAGAGGCTGGTGATCGGCGACCCGCTGCCGTTAACTTTGTCCGTGAGGTGGTTCCCGACACCGAGCCTGCCCAAGACAGAGGGACACGTCGAGTGGCAGGGCATGGGCGGACACGTGTACGCGAGCACCGTCTTCTACATCATCACCTCCTTCATGGCGGGCGTGCTCGTCGCGGGGACATACTTCTTTGGCGTGGTCCTGCCCAAGAGGCTGAGGGGACGGGGACTCGGCGGCGCAACGCCGCTGGGGTACGGGCTGAACGGTGTTGGTAATGGCTGGGGATACTCTAAGGCTGCTAAGCGTATGGATTAAGGCTTTTCCTGGCCTTGGACGATGATGGTGAGAGAGTGTATGACGTGCTCCGATTCATGTATATTTGACGCCGCTCTTTGATGGCCTTTTCACGACACAAGCTTGGAGTTACCCGTTTGGTGGGCAAGGGAAGGAAATTATTCTGGCCTGGAACTGAACTGTACACATGGACGTATGGGAGAAACGGAGTTTGGATCAATCGTCTGGATTACGCGCGCAGTCTAACCGAGCATGGATGTACGATATCCTAATGAAACCAAAAATGCCCGGAGGCCCTTTTCTGTTCTACTGGATCTTCTTGGTCTTGCCGGCGGAGTTTGCTCGGTTGAGAATGCGCAGGCACATGTCCACCCCCATCAACGTGGCTGCATCCACTCGTTAGCACTAGGCAGGTGCACTAGAAAGAGGAGAAACTTACGGATGACAACCCAAGGGCCGTACAGATTGAAGATGAAGACATTTTTCTGGGCCTCGCTGTACACGTTGGGGTCCCAGTAGGAGACGTCGTAGATGCAGGTCAGCGTCGTCAAGGCGCATTCGACACAGAAGATGAGCACGGCGAGCTCAAAGCCCGGGGTGCTGCCGGTGCCACGGGAGAAGCGGTAGACCATCCACAGGGTCATGGGGAGCTGGTAGAAGACCTCGAGGTAGGTGAAGAACTTGAACCACGAGGGCTGGGCGTCGTGCGACATGACGAAGAAGGGGTCGTTGTAGGTCTTGATGTAGAAGTCGCGCAGGAGCTGGAGGAAGTGCAGTGGCGATGAGGGTGTCGCGTAGAGCGAGGCCGGGTAGAGGGGGACCAGGTCGACCACTGGTGAGAGGGTTAGTCTTGGCTCATATGAGATGATGTGCCGTCTTCCCAAGGTGCATGGCATCAATGGCTAGGATATGAGATCTTTCGTGGTTTTCATAGAGGTTTGTGATTTCTGAAGGTCATCTCATCAGGGAAAAAGACATTTACAGAGGTGAGACTCACTGAGCATGGCGGTCAGCTGGATGCCTGAGATGACGAGATACGCGCTGTCGCGCCACGTCTTGGGGTAGGCCGACATCTTGGGCAAACGATTCGAAACACCAAAAGAGTGTAATAAGGGTCAATTCCTCGAAGGAAAAGTGTTTCTGAGTAAAGAATCCCAAGACGCTAGAGCTTTCGGTGATGACCACAAAACTCAATCTCCCACGTGGAATGGCTTCACGCGATGTCAGCCACGGCTGATTTCAGGGGTCCACTGGGATCATACAGCAATCCGAGTAGTATGGTTAACCAGTATATCACGCTATGCAAAATGCATTTAACCCAATCGTGATTATCCGACTCGACCAACACCAAATCACAACACTAAAATGGCCAAGCGGATCTCCTCGAACCAGCAAACCGCACCTTCCTTATCGGGGCCTTTCCGCCATGAATTCCGCCACGCCCACCACTGCGGAGAAGCAAGCTGGCTGATGACCACCAAGGAGCGTTGCATCACTCCCGCCCAGCGCCTGCATTCCCGTTGAGCCTCTGTTCTCAAGACCCTTGGCAGTCTGCCGAAGCACAGCAATTTTGTTCGATAATTTGGGATCTTTCGCTGAGCAATGTCGAACCCGCACGACACCGCCGCCAGCGGCAAGGTCCAAAAGCGGAAACGGGTCCGCCCTCTGCCCGCGCATGTAAATGCGCGCAACCTGGCCACCGAGAAGCGGAAACGGTGTGAGATGAAGGAGAACATCATAGTACATTGCCTCTCCAGACTTAAGACATTGTTCGGGCATGGTGACTGATATGTGGAACAGGACCTGGCCCGCTTGGTACCGTCACTCGCCAACGCCCGCCGTCTAAACAAAGTCCTCATCGTCAATGAGAGCATCAAGCACTTTCGCACCCAGCGGGACATGTGCCTGGACGCCGCCGAGGACATGCAGGACCTGATTGCGGAGAACCGGCGTCTGGTCGCTGAGATTAATGCTATGCGCGCCCAGACAGGACAGCCGCTCGTTGAGCCGAGGCCCGTCTCAGAGGCGATGACGCAGTTGATGAGCGTCAAGGATGAAGTCTATGGTGTCTTCAACAATGGATTCGGCGATAATTGGGCGGCCGAGGCGGATGAGAACCAGCGCTCGAGGAGCGGTACAGCGGACCAGGACCTACAATTGGGGCTGTTTCCGCCTGGGGAGCAGTCGTATCTTGCGCAGCTGTCGCCGCCGGATGAACTTACGCTGGGAAACGAGATCCCATTCACGATGCCGCCGCCACCGTTTTCGGCTCAACCAGACGTGCCCTGGGGGCTTTCAGGGCAGGTGCCAGCAGTTCCAGGCCTAGATATCTTTGGGACCACTGCTGCTCCGGAGGGGCAGACTCTGGGAGAAGCTGTATATTCAACAGCATTTGACGTTATGTCACCGTCCTGGACGCAAGGTGTCGGCATGGGTGTGAACCATACCATACCATACATGCCTCACGGAAACGAGGAACTGGAAACCTTCGGACTGAGTCAACCATGAATTACTCCTATCTGGGCACCTCGACTACGCCATCTTCTCAACATGACCTTTCAACTCCGTCTGGATATACGCAAACAACGCCTCCTGAAGCTCGCGGTTCTGGCTCGCCTTGGATCCCGACTCCGCCTTCCCCACCGGGCCGTAGTACTCCCCACTCTTCGCCTCCGGGCTGACAGCCGCCCAGATCTGGGACAGCGCGCCCTTCTCGACAGGCGTGGCGAACGCCATGGCTGCATAAAGCATGGGCCTCAGGAAGAACCCGGCCGAGGCGTGGTGGAGGTTCGTCGCGACCGTGCCGGGGTGCACCGGGATGATCTTGACACTCTGCTCCCTTTCGGCCAGGGCCTTGGCATAGTGCAGATCAGCCAATTTAGAGATCGAGTAACGGACCGTCGTCGCGCGGTCAGGCATCGTGGTCCGGAATTCGGGAAAGTTGTAGATGTTGCTCGGCACCATAGCGTGGGCCCCGGATGAGAGCATCACGACGCGTGTTTCGGGGTTAATCTTGGCGGTCTCGCGCATGGTAGGGAGAAGGAGCTGGGTGAAGAGCGCGGGGCCCACGACGTTGGTGCCGAATTGGACCTCGTAGCCGTCTGTGGTGAGGCCCTCTGCGGTCATCATGATGCCCGCGTTGTTGACAAGGATGTCGAGGCGGGTCTCTTGGGAGAGGAAGTGGGAAGCGGCGGCTTTCACGCTTTCAAGGGAGGCGAGGTCGAGCTTCAAGAAGCTGATGTTCTTTGCGGCGGGGTTTGCCGTCTTGATGTCCTTGATAGCTTGCTCGGCTTTCTCATGCGATCTGGCGGCGAGGTAGATGCGGGCGGCATTGCGGGATGCGAGCTGTTTCACGGTTTCGAACCCTAGCCCTGCGTTTCCGCCGGTGACGATGATGACTTGGTCCTTGAGTTCAGGAATATCTTCCGGGCGAAATCGAGGCATGATGGCGGTGTTGAGGTGCAGAAATCTTTGCAATCGGGGATAGACCAAAAAAGAGACGGAAGTCAAGCAGTGGATTGAAGTGATCTGAAATTTCTAGGGATAAAATCGGAACTGTATCATCCAAGGTGGCACTTTCACTTATATACTACGGGTCTATGAGAAAAAAAGAACATTGATACTTCAAGGCTTCAAGTACATGACGAGGCAAAGCAATCACGAGCGGAGTCGTAATATGGCCGGAGCTATCTAGATATGAAGGCTATTATTTTCTGCACTGTAATTACAGGAAAAGAAACCAAGAGTGTCAGCGGAGTTTAAGCAAGATTGTCAGCGGAGTTTAAAGATGCAGTTAGCACGACACGAGGCTCATTAGTCCCTGCACTGTCCTCGGACTTTGTCTTCGTCCCGGCTTCCAAGGTTGAATGGGGGCCAAGATCTCGTCTCGGGCCCACGCTAGACAGGGGAGTAAGCAATCCACCCGAGACCCAGGGCCTCACAGGCATTACCGCAGCACGGAGGAAACCAACACATTTCTCTCATTCCCCATTGGTAGTGATGGATGTGTGTCTCAGTTCGGCCTGCTTACGCCCCTGCTGCAGACCACATTATCGCAATCATCGGTCTGCATGAGAGCTCCAATCTATCACGTGCATGTCTTCCCATCCTTGGTGCCTCTGTCATTCTTCCCGTAATTTTCTGCTTTCTTCTAATGATTTTCTGCTTTCTTCCTCCTTCCAACATCTTGCATTCCCACTCTCATTGTCACCATGCATCTCGTCCTCACGGGGGCTACCGGCCTCGTCGGATCCAGCGTCCTCGACGCGATGCTCAAGTCCAAAGACGTCACCAAGATCTCCATACTCAGCAGAAGACCGGTACCTATGGTAGGAAACAACCCAAAAGCCAACGTCATTATCCACAAAGACTTTGAAACTTTCGACTCGAGCGTCCTTGCAAAGATCGACGATGCCGACGGCGTGGTCTGGGCGCTGGGCATCAGCCAGACGAAAGTCACAAAAGAGTACCGCCTTTACCTTTCCAATCTTCAAAAGTTAGCTGACCAAGCCCAGGGAATACGTGAAAATCACAAAAGACTATGCTCTCGCGGCGGCGGCCGCCTTTGCAAAGATACCGTCAACCGAAGACAAGCCGTTTCGCTTCGTGTACGTCTCCAGTGGTGGCGCGACTGCGACTCCGGGGCTGTTCACACCATACTACGGCGTTGTGAAGGGCGAGGCAGAGCAGGCGTTGGCCAAGCTGCGGACGTCGAAGTTCAACGTCGAGTCTGTGCGTCCCATGGGCGTTGATCCTTCTAACCATGAAGCCATCAAGCCATACATCCCGGATCCAGGATTTACGTACCACGCGATGAGTGCCGTCCTGATACCGATGATGAGGTCGGCGCTGCTGAGGAGGCAACACACCCCGACGGAACACTTGGGGCCATTCCTAGTGAATTTGGCTTGTGGAAAACATGATAAGCAGCTGGATGCCGGTGGAGATGGGATCACACAGGTAGATGGGTCGAGGATCTTGGATAATTGGGCATTTCGAAGATTACACGGACTCTCTTGAAAAGGCGATGGCCCCGTCTGCCTAACTAAGTCTATATTCTAGGCATCTTGCACCCCTCTTTCTCCTCCAGTAGTTTGTCGATTCCAGCACTTCATCGCACCCATGAAACAAAGGACCCCATTTTGAAAACAACTCGGCACTAAATTCCCACCCCGCCGCATCCCAAGACTCGCCCCATACGACGAGAGCCGCGTTCGTTCCGTCCTCGAGATTCAGCAGCTCGCAGCAAAGTGTTTCGCACAAGGTATCCTCGTCGTATATCCCCGCCTTAATGCCCCGCAATATGTTATCGCGCATTTTGGGAATGGGAAATAGGTCCAGCCATGAATAATGCGTCACAGCTCTCTGCAACTCCGTCGGGCGCAGCGATTCGGGAAGGTTCGGCCGATCTGGTGTAGCGGGCCCTTGATAGTTGAACAGAGAAAAGGCCTCGTCCGTTTCTAGCATCTCGAATGGTATTTGCAGCATGAGCGCGTTGCGGGCCAGCGCGTCAGAGGTGTTTAGCCGGGTGACGAGCGGCAGGTCGCGCACCGCGGGGAGGTTCAGGCCCCAGTTGGTAAACGCCATCTGCAGGAACTCCTTGATTCTCTCGTGCATTCCGGTGCACCTGAAGAGTGTCAAGAGTGGAAGCTGGTCGATGACGGCTGTGAAGAGCCGAGCTTGCTCGTGGCGGGAGGTCGTACTATGGATGACGGCTGAGACACTCGGATTCGGGCCACCAGCAGCAGCAGCTTTAGACGTCACGTCGAGACCGGCATGTAGTGCTACAGGGAACTTCTCCAGCCGCTTTTTGGCACCTAATTTCGATGCTGTTGATACAACGCCCGCATACTTGGACCACTATCTGAGGCCGTCACATCTCCGTCTGGGTGTGGGTAGCACTCACGATACGCTCTTTGGTGGAGCCGGTTCTGCCGTTTCCTTCGCTCTCTGGAGCTGCTCACTCCAGCCCATTCGTCATCCTTGTCCCAGATGTTTGAGGAGTCAGCGGACATTGCTCCTTATTCCCAGAACCTGTGCGTTTTTGTGTGTCAAGCGGGATCGAGATGTGCCTCTCAATGCGGTTGCGAACGAAGTTGGAAGATGGCAGGTTGGTCATTTCTCGGAGCAGGCAATATGAGACCTGTGGAACTGGTGGACGCTGACTCGTTGGGCTGATCCGTATGTGGACTAATGTGGATTGCTTACGCCCCTGTCACCAACGAGTGGATAGGATATCCTTGCTTGTGGGAACAGCCGAGTTGGATTCATGCATGTCAGGTGGGGCTGGATTGTCCGTATCCCTGCCTCATTACATGGACGCGGCGGAGAAAAGATCGTTGCTGGATCTGACGCTCAAAACCCCCTTCGCCAGGAATCCTTTGACTGAATTACCCTTAAGGCAGTGTCAATCCGGCGTCATGAGGCTCCAGTCGGTCAGTGCCGATTAGCTTTACCTTTGGCAGAGTTCGTGTGGTCTTAGGTACGTAGATGGCATCGGCCAGTGGGACGAGGAAGAACACGATGTTGACGCCGAACCTTTAAAAAGACACATATAAAATGGGCTGAAGATCTTGGTCATATTACGAGGGAGTAAACAGAATGAGTTCTGAAATTGCGCTCTTTGGCATGGGCATATTAGTGCCACGGTGGATGTGCGGAGACAAGTTCCGGTAACTCCCAGGGTCTCTGCAATTCACCGTCACAGTGTAAGAGTATCAGTCAAGTATCTCTAGAAACTGAATCTTGACTCAACATAGTTCCTCGCAGATGGAGTCTGGCTTATGCCGAATCGGACTTATGCCGAAGGGCGCCAGAAACATCGAGAGGTGAGCACGATCGCAGGCTCAGGTGGGTTTGGATCAGCGCTGCCGCAAGTGCAAGTGTGGTAACAAAAGCTACGCTTGCGCTCCCGCAATCATGGTTCCACTTTTGCGACAGTTATGAGCCTGTTTTACTTAGCTACTTCTGTGCTATAATGGCAAAAGTGGGCGCTTCGTAGGACGTTTGCATATTAGTTGTAGGTTTAATTCCCGCTTGAGTCAGCTGTTTTTTCCTTTCTTAAGGGCAGTGCCCCTTAGGTGGGCGCGTGGCGTTGTTCAGCCTGTAGGTAGCTTTGTAGATATACTCTACAGCCTGGGGGGGGGTGTGGTAACAAAAGCTATGCTTATGCTCCTGCAATTATGGTTCCACTTTTGCGACAGCAAGTCACTTAGCAAGTAATACAAGCTAATCAGCTAAATTGACGCTATTGCTACCACCTAAGTAAGCAATTTATTATCTTTCAATTAAATTATTAGACTTAATGTCTTATTTATAAATAGATCTAACTAATAGGAAGCTATAGATTAGTTAGTACCCTATTTATTCTGATATATATAATTATTAAAATATAATATTATTGCTAATATTATAATATTTCTATATCTAATTGATATTTTATAAACTGCTTTTAAAATATTAAACTTTAAGTAATCTTTTTAAAACTTTCTAAAGAAATAGAAGTTATTACAGCAGTTTGAATAATATAAAGAGTATTGCAATTAGCTGTCTTTTGCAAAAGATATTTATTATTTTATATTTTCTTTATTATTTACACTTATATATTTATACTTCTTATAATATTAACTGCTGCTACTGCTTTCTTATTTGCTGCTAATATATATGCAGTTTTAAATGCCTTTTATATCTAAATCTTAACTTAAGTTGCAGCTGCTCTTACTGCTAACATCCTTCTGAATTTTATAATTAATAACCTACTTTATATTGTTATAAGTAATTAGAGGTATATAGTTAAAAAGCAGTTATTATAAAGATAAAGTAAAGGTTGATTAAGCTGAATTTAGCATTATAACTACTTCTTTATTAAGGTTATATAGAGTTAGACTGGCGCCTCCTTTTAGAGTTACTAGCGATATAATGCAAAAGGAGCTTTATAGCTATTTAGCGCTCTTGCTACTATTGCTAAGTAAGAGCACTTATTTTAATATATTAGTTTAAGCTTTTAGACTATATAAATCACATTTTAATAATGCTGAAGCAGCTATAATATCTATAAGATCTCTCTTTTATTAGATGAGGACTTTAATAGTATTACTTTTGTCTTTTTGCCTTTTGCATTAATGCTATCTCTATATAAGAGATTTTGTTTTGCTAATACTAATATTCTAAAGGCTAAGATTATAACCTTTAAAGACCTCTATATTGCTTTTGTTGTTTCTACTGATCTGCTGTTTACCTACTTTGAGAATATCTTCTTTTAGTAGATCTTTTAGTACTATAGTATAGAGGTTGCTAGTGAGGTCTTATAGGGCTAAAGCTCTATCTAGGACTAGCTTTAAGACTTCTTCTAATGCAGTAAGGCTTTTATAACAGCTAAACTCTATTTAGTAATATTAAAGATATATCTGTTATTTAATTTATAGTTTTCACTTAATATTTACGCCTTTATAGTAGTTACTAATCACTTTATTGATAATAAGAATATCTTATAGTTATATCTTCTAGCCTTCTCTTAGTATTATAGAAACTATAGCAGCTAAAGCTTTGCAGAAACTCTTATTAGTATTATTAACTAATATTAGATTTAGAACTATATTAGAGTAATAGTTGCTAATAATACTATAAATAATAATACTTACCTTTAGGCTTTTTACTAGCAGATCGACTTAGAGATAATAGAGATAGATATCTAGGCTTAGCATATATAGTGCTATAGCTATATCTTTAATCTTGCGGTTTGGGCTTTTTTGTTTAGTAAGGACTAGGGGACTCTTAAAGCTGAATTAGATTACTACTAGCTTATAGAGCAGTATGATAAAGATCTAAAGGCATAGTAGCGTCTTAAGCTTATTAGCTAGCTTTAGAATATTATTAAGTTCATATAAGCTTCTTTGCAACAGATAGAATAGTACTAAAAGGCAGTAGCAGAGATTGATAACAGCTCTAACTTCTAGATCTTCTCTAAGTTATGTTGAGAGGCTCAGCTTATACTGAATAATAATATCTGCTAGAACAGCATATATTTAATAATTAAAAGGGCTGTAAAAAAGAAAGTAGAGATTTAGGTTTTTCTATTAGTTAATAATAGTAATAATAATATTAAGCAATATATACTAGAGTTAGATTTACTTTCTGCTGATAATTAGAAGGTTTTTATTGAAATCTTAATAATCTTTAAGCTTTTCTATTGCTAGATGAAGCAGTGTGAGGGCTGAGGTATTAATAATAGATATAGCTGACTTTAGGAGGTTATAATAGGTATTAAATACCTTCTCTTGCATTTTGTTAACTAGAAGATATACTATAATGCTAGTATTAATCTTAAGGTTGATAATAATAATAAAAATGCTTTACAGCTGTTGCAGCTATTTTAAAAGCATGCTAGTTAGGCTTAATGCTGTTAGCATAATATCTAAGCTTTATCTACCTATATATAGAAGAACTAAGTATTACTAGCTTTGCAATCTACCTTATAATTTAAAACTTTTGATAAAGAGTAGCAAACCTTTTTCTATAGCAGTATTAAATAAGTATAGCAGAAGTTTTTTAACTACTATAAGCTTCTTAGAGAGTTGCTATTATTCTCTAGTATAATTATTTTATATTTATTATATAGTATCTTATACTTAAGAGATATATAAAGTGAGAATTATTAAAAGAAATAAATTAAAAAAGCTCTAAATACCTTTATAAAATATTTTAACTAATAATATTATTAGCTTAGTGAGATCTTACTATTAAGCTAGCAGGCTAGTATACTTCTTATTAATTTTAATACTAAAGATATAAAAGATATTTATTATTAGCAATAAGTTAATAGTTAGTGCTATTAGATGCTATCTTAAATAGATAAGCTTAATTTCTACTTCTATTAGCCTCTAGAGATTACTTTTAACTTAGTATAATAGTAAACAGACTATATAGAAACCTTTTTAAAGCTTTTCTAGCTTACTATTAACATCTTTGCTATACTAGTAATAGCAGCTAACTATAAGAAAGCTTTTAGTACTACTAAGTTAAGCCTCTTATTATAGAGACTTTTAATAATACTAGATATTATAGAAACCTTCTAACTAAATAAAAACTAGCTGAAGAGAAAAGTAATAATACTTTATAATCACTTTAAGCTGCTGAAGGCATTATAACTTTGTTTACTTATTACCTGATTAAGAAGTAGTGATGATATCGTTTACTATAGTGTTTAACTTGCCACACTTGCGAGTTAGCTAATAATCAAAGCCTAGGAAAAAGATCACTAAGTTGACAAGTATGGGGGGCAAAATTGACTTGATTGCACTTGCGGCAGCGCTGGTTTGGATGTTCACTGGCCTAGGTAAATGGACGAAATTGATAGCGCGACGAAAGTTGAACGGTCTAGGAACCAATTGAAGACACTCTCTTCGGACTCATATCCTTAGAAGACACTGATACCTCCATCGACAAGAATGTCCGCCCCGGTGATGTAGCTTCCAGCTTTGCTAGCCAATAAGATTATAGCTCCCGTCAGCTCCTCCGGCTTGCCCATCCTGCCGCAAGGGTTTCTCTGCTTCCATGTCTGCCGGTGTTCTTCCAGGCCCTCACCCTCATTCAGGATGGTATCCATATATCCCGGACTGATGCTATTAACCCTAATGCCGTACCTCGCCCATTCTGCCGCAAGCGACTTCTTGATGGACAAAATGGCTGCCTTGGCAGCGTTGTAGTGAACCTGCGGCTGCGGAAAGTTCACAATATGCGCAGAAATGCTCGCCATGAGAACGATGCTCCCACCAGTCTCCCGGCTCACCATCGACTTTGCCACAGCCTGAGCGACAAGAAAGGCGCCGGTGGTGTTCACCTCGAGCATCTTTCGCCACTGTTCCGGTGTGATGTCCAGCGCATGTATGGCAAAGGCGATGCCCGCGAAGCAAAAGCACAGGTTAATCGGACCAATGTCACGTTCGGCCTGTGCAACGGCCTGCGCCACTGCTTCAGCATCCGTCACGTCGACTTTCGTAAATGTGATTTTGGCCTCGGGAAACTCAGACCTGAGGTCATTGACAATTGCCTGCCCTGCGTCTGGGTGAAGGTCAAAGATGGCGAGACCCTGGAGGCCGTGCTCTAGCAGAGCCCTGCAGGCGACGGAGCCGATATCGCCGGCGCCGCCGGTGATGATGGCGTTGCCGGTTACTGCGAAGCGGGCCGTGGCCCGCTCGGCTGGTGTGAGATTGGAGATGGGTTGCGGGGGTGCGGTCTTGGAGGTGGAGGAACCATCGCTGAGTTGCATGGATGGGGGAGCCCGGAACTTGAGCTGATCGCGCGGGATGGACATGTTGTCGGTTTGTAGGAGCGAATGAGCGCTAATGACTTATGGGGCTTTCGATAGAGACAAACACGCAGGCTCAGTCTATGTTCACTCAGATTTTGCAGTGATTCTGAGATGAACTAAAACTAAATGTTGGGATTCAAATGGCTTGTCAAATTGGACGAATTTTCTTTTGACCAGAAGGCGGCCGCATCCTAGCTCATTTAAATGTCACTATCGGGTCCAAACTCCGCTTTTGCGAACTGCGAACTGCACAGTAGCGACGTCTTGGTGCGGAGAAAGTTCTTTTGATACGACCGAATGGTGTTTGGCATGCGGTTACTGTACAGTACCTGCAGCAACGTGGCGGGGATAACCCCTTCCAGCCACACGCCGATGCTTGTGTCACTGGAGGGTTGAAACCATTGCACGCGAAGGATTTCGTCAATCATATCTGCCATGAACCATACCTAGTGCTGATTACAGCTTTCCTCTCAACTATCCTCGTGTAGAAAATGACGTCATTTTGTTGGGGTTCTTTCTACTAAGACGTTCATTAGTCTTCTTTGGCGAGCCGCCGACTGTAATGTAACATAATGATACCCTGTCTGCCTTCTAATTGGACTAAGCGGAAGGGTTTCTGTGCAGTAACCGCATTAGCGTGGTCCGATCGGGTCACCGTTGAACTAGACCATTCATATTGTGGTAACAAAAGCTACGCTTGCGCTCCCGCAATTGTGGTTCCACTTTTGCAACAGTTATGAGCCCGTTTTACCCAGCTACCTCTGTGCCATAATGGCAAAAGTGGGCGCTTCATAGGACGTTTGCACATTAGTTGCAGGTTCAATTCCTGCTTAAGTCAGCTTTTTTTTCTTTTCTTAAGGGCAGTGCCCCTTAAATAGGCATATAGCGTTGTTCAGCCTGTAGGTAGCTTTATAGATGTACTCTACAGCTTAGGGGGGTGTGTAGTAACAAAAGCTATGCTTATGCTCCTGCAATTATGGTTCCACTTTTGTAACAGTTATAAGCCTATTTTACCCAGCTACCCCTATGCTATAATAGCAAAAGTAGGCGCTTTATAGGACGTTTGCATATTAGTTATAGGTTTAATTTCCGCTTAAGTCAGCTGTTTTTTCCTTTCTTAAGGGCAGTACCCCTTAGGTGGGCGCGTAGTGTTGTTCAGCCTGTAGGTAGCCCTATAGATGTACTCTACAGCCTGGGGGGGTGTGTGGTAACAAAAGCTACGCTTGCGCTCCTGCAATCGTGGTTCCACTTTTGCGACACATATCTATGGCTGAGTTGAGTTTAGGCTTCCTGAGAACGAGCACCGGGGGCCGATCCAATTCACCAATGGTCCCGATGTTTACTTAAGTTGATAGGTGGATTAAACAGACGTTCTAAAGTAAAGCAGGTCTAGTATCGGAACATTAAAAAATGGCTTCAAGCTCTAAGAACAGGCTTGAGGTGAACTTTGAGAGGCCCCTTGTCCTACAGAATGAAGACCTTCTGCTGTCCTACCCAGTCACGACTCTCCTCCGCAAGCTCAAGGTCAAAGCTCCAAATGAGACGAGCTAGAATCAGGCGCATCTCGACATACGCCAGACTGCACATGTCAGCTACTGAAATCATATCTCTTACAACACAAAATGCGGGTACGGCGGGGATGATCTTACTTTCGCCCCAGGCAGTTGCGGGCTCCAATGTGGAAGGGCTGGAATGCGTCTCGGTTATCGGAGGCGAACTCTGGGTCGCCGAGAAATCTCTCCGGGCGGAAATTGAACGGATCTTTGAAGTAGGCTTCGTTGTGATGTATCGCCCATTGATGAATGGCGACAGTGGTCTGTGTTGAAGTCAGTCAGCATTGCATCCTTGGAAGTGGGATGCACTGTTCGGGCTCAGGAGCAGCTCACATTTCCAGGTATGAACCGACCACAGACTGTGGCGCCTTCTTTAGGGGTCACTCGCGGTAAACCCATCGCCACAGGAGGGTATATGCGGAGAGCCTCATCCAGACAAGCCAGCATGTAGCTCAACTTGTTCACCGATATGATGGTGATATCGTTTTCTTTTTCGAACGTCGACCGAACTTCAGCTACCAGCTTCTTGAGGGTGTGTGGATTGATCAGCAGATAATAAGTCACACCGGAAAGCAGAGTGGCTGTGGTTTCTGATCCTCCGATGACGAGTGTATTGCTGTTGGCGGCAAGCTGGTCGAAGGTGAGGCCCTGAATGATCCAAGTGAGTCAAAGGATACAATATTGTTGAAGTACGAGGGCTACAGGAGTGAAAGGGCGAGTGAGAGAGACGACAGGCCAAGACTTACGAGTTCATCCTTCTTCTTGAGCAGTCCCTCGATGAGGTCCGGTCTGCCCCCCTTGCCGCCCAAGTCCATGCGTCGCTGTACCTTTTCCCTGGCGTTGTTTAGATTCTTTCCGCGACTTGCCCTTGCGGACTTGGTTGACAAAAGATTGAACATCAGCTTCTTCAACCAGGGGTAGTGGTTGGCAGTTTGGACAACTGTGCCGAGGCGAGCTGAGATGAAGATGGTGCGGATCCAGGGATGATAATCTGACCTCTCGAGACAACCGAACGGCTCACCGAACGCAAGATCACCGATGATGTCGAACGTGGTAAAGTTGTACCAAGCCATCAGGTCAATCGGTTCGTCTCTGGCGCAGTTCTCGTGCAGACGTTGAATGAAAAGGTCGACATATTTCATGATGAGGGGTTGCTGATCTCTCAGGCTGCGCTCGCTGAAGCCATGCGACATTGATCTCCTCAGCAATGCATGCTCTTTTCCGCCGGAACTGACAATGGTAGAAGGGATCGTCGTGACTGGGCGGTAGAACATTTGATACTTCTCGAATTCCGGCGCACCTGAAGATCGGTGACCCATGATATCCTTCCAGGCGCTGACATTATTGAAGGCGAGTTCGTTGGGTGCTACACGGACAATGTCGCCGTACTGCTTATGCAGCTCCAAGATGTCAAACGGGAGCGTGCCTTTGTTGAGTTTGTAACCGAAGCCTAGTCGCGTGGCTCGGAGAAGGAGAGGTCCCGGAAACTTTCGCAGTGGGTGAAGATAAAGGTTGTAAAATACTGAGAATGCGAGATAGGCCGTGATCTTGTCGAATGTCGTTAGATGTGGCCGTTTCAGATATCAAGGCGGTGGACTTACCAAGCCGAAGAATGCCAAGAGGCCCGTCAAAATGTCGATCTGTAAGAACATACTGCCTTCTTCTCTATCTGGAAAATGAGTGAGATACGTCGCGGCGCTTTTCTGGGCCACATTTGCGTCCAGCGATAGGTGAAGGGGGATTTAAAGCATGTCTTCATCATCGCAAATGTGCTCGAAGGTGCATCTTTGGAATGCTCCTCGTCCCAATGAGGCGATCAACCCTTGTAACCCGAGAAATACGAGTATTGGAACCCGAATCAATGCGACCGCCAGGGCGCATCTACAGTCCGTTGCGTTGACGGCGTCCGCCCCCGATTTTGACCCAGAAGGAAAATTTTCCGCTAGCCTAAAAACCCCCTAAACTACCCTAGACTTCACACATAAATAACTCTATGCGTACGCAATGCGCGTGAATAAAAATATATCAATCGATAGCCCTCAATTAGGTGATTATAACGATATCTTTTTTATTCTCGCGCATTATATACGCATAGAGTTATATAAGTACGAAGTTAAGGTCGATTTTGAGGGGTTTTTAGGCTAGCGGACACTTAACGCAACGCTGAAAAGAAAAAACGAAACCCCTAGCGCGTTGCGTTAAACTGTCCGCTTAAAAAACCCCTTAAAATCGGCCTTAACTTCACATACTAGTAACTCTATGCGTACGCAATGCGCGAGAATAAAAAATATATCAATCGATAGCCCTCAATTAGGTGATTACAAAGATATCTTTTTTATTCTCGCGCATTGCGTACGCATAGAGCTATTAATGTGCAGAGTTTAGGGCGATTTGGTGGGTTTTCAGCAAAAAGCCCCTTTTTTTGCCTTTTTCGGGCTACAAATTGCAGGGCGGACGCTGTCAACGCAACGGACTGTAATCATAACTGCCCGGATTGGTGGGTTCCGGAACAGCAACGGCTGGGGGTACCCTTGACGACGCTGGGACGGCGACTGCAGCATTGACGAATCATTGTGAGATGCGAAAGCGGAAAAAAGATGCGAGACGAAAACGAGATACCCGGCACTGAGATCAGCCCGGGAAATCAGACGCAACCTCTTAGGGCGCCAGCTTGCTACGGTCGGCTGAACCAATGAAGCTCGTTTTCGTTGAAATCACAACGCTGGTGGCCTTGGAGGGCCCCGGAGTTGCGCGCTGTCTGTCAGGTGGGAACGAATCCCGTTGTTCCAGCGTTAGAAACACGGGGTTCATTTCGAGATTGTGGAACATTGCCAATTAACAGCGCCCACGGACTATTTTGTTGCGTCGTAATGCGCGGCAAATCAGAAGCTAGATTGTCGTCCTCTACGGGGTTCGGGGAAAACACAAGGTTCCAGAGCCCTACACGTACGCTGTGGGGATGAAAGACAACAATAAAGAAATCGTATCAGGTCGTAGCAAATTCGGGGGCTTGATTGTCTTCGCTCTGCATGGCCAAGCCTAGGGATGAGCGGACCTTGTGGCCAAGCCCCTTCCCGCAATCACAAACAGACTAGTTCGCAGATCTGCGGGGCATCTCGTCGTCGTTGTCGTTATCGTTCCCGTGCTCTTGGGTCCAGACAAGAGTGTGAACGATGGTGGTGGTCATGATGCAGATCATGAATGGTTGTACCATAGTAAAACTGCGCCAGATGGTAGCCTTTTGCAATCTAGAAGTAAACCTAGGCTCTTTTAGAAGATACGTCCTATGTGAGCCCTATCATCAAGTTTCAGCAGATGACGATTAACGGGGCTGGTTGACGAATTTCTATCCGTACATGGTCCGGAATTTAACGTACCGAAAAGATTGTGAAATCCGAGATCAAATTCATAGATCGTTTGCTAGGTTGCAGCCCCACAAGTCAGAAATGTGAAATGGCGCAAAAACATAGAAGAAAGAGACCATGGCATGAAGAATCACCTGGGATTACAACAAACCGTCGCGTTAAAGTCCACGAAGGTACTGTTTGACACTGACAAAACCAAATGGCGGAAAGCTCTGATATCGAAAAAGGGACTTCGGGTACCTCAACCGTGGTCCCAGCAACATGTATTTCTGTCCAGCAACCCGAATCCAATCGACAAGATGCAAACCAAGTCCTTCCCGAGGAAGATGCTCTTGAAGAACAAAACATTGTCGACTGGAATGGACCCAACGATCCTGACAATCCCATGAATTGGCCAGAGTCGCGTAAGTGGGTGAACCTGACGGTAATGTCAATTTTGTCAATTATATCGTGAGTAAATTCCATCACCTTAGCATTGAGTAGTGCTGACGAGGTACAGGCCACTGGTAAGCCACAAGAGAACACCTTGTGGAAGTGAATGTTCATTGCTTATTGGAGATAGGGCTCGTCAATGTTTGCGCCTGGTGTCCCCAAGTTGATGGCGGAGTTTGGAAATAGCTCTCCGATGGCATCAACATTCGTGGTCTCTATTTACTTTCTCGGATTTGCCTTTGGTCCCCTTGTCATCGCTCCCCTCAGCGAGATGCACGGGCGTATGTATGTGTACCATGCGGGAAACATTGCATTCACCGCATTCAGTATTGGTGCGGCATTGAGTGTGAACTTGGACATGCTGATGGCCTTTCGACTTCTAATGGGCGTTTCTGGATCAGTCCCTACGACCGTCGGAGTAGGAAGCGTCGTCGACGTGATGAATCCCGAGAAGCGAGGCAGAGCAATCTCGTTGTGGGCGTTAGGGCCTCTGCTGGGCCCTTGCTTTGGGCCCATCGCAGGAGGATACCTGATCGAGGCAGCCGGCTGGCGGTGGATCTACTGGCTACTGGCCATCATGGTGAGTGGCACTTTCATGTCATTATGACTATCATTGACGGAAACAGGGAGGGGCTTTTGGAGTCCTCGCACTCTTGGTGATGAGGGAGACATACGCACCTGTTTTGATAGAACGGAAAGCAAAGGCGATACGCAGAGCAACAGGAAACTTCACTCTCCGGACCAAACTCGACACACAAGGACCCTCGCGAATCAAGATGGCCCTTATCCGACCGCTCAAATTCCTGTTCCGGACACCTCTGGTCTCGACAATTGCGGTCTACGTGGGCATTGTTTACGGGATATTCTACCTTCTTGTGACCACATTCTCGTTCGTCTACTCTTCACAGTATGGCTTTGACGAGGGGGAGACCGGACTGTCTTTCCTCCCTGCCGATTTGGGCATGATGATCGGAGTCTTGACCTTGGGGCACTTACAAGACTATCTGGTGCTGCGAGCGAAGCGGAATTCCCATGAAGATGGCAAGTACAAACTTGAGGTCAAGCTAACACCTTGGATCACTTTTCCGGCGGGTTTGTTGATGCCCGCCGGCTTGCTGCTCTACGGATGGGCAAGCCATTACAGAGTTCATTGGATTGTCCCCATGATTGGCGCCATGATGTTTGCCCTTGGTTTGACAGGAGCAACGGTGAATCCACCCAGCAGCAAAGACCTGAATCCAAGCTAACGGCTGTTCAGATGTCGCTTCAAAGTTATCAGATGGACTCGTACCCGACATACGCGGCATCAGGTTCTGCTGCGGTCACACTGTTGCGATCCCTGATCGGAGCGTTGATGCCTCTCGGAGGGCTGAAGATGTACGATGCACTTGGCTTGGGATGGGGAAATAGTCTTTTGGCATTAGTTTGTTTGCTTCTTGTTCCCGTACCATTTGGGCTTTACCTTTTTGGCGAAAGGATTCGGAAAAGATACGATCCAGTTCTTTGAGGGGGTAGTCGTCTCGTAGTAATAGTCTCAAGGAACATTCCAACCATGTTGACGACTATTCTTGGCTCCAAAGTTCTTAGAGGCCCACCTGAATATGTAGTAACTGTCCCAGAAATCAAATAAAAATGATATCATTCGCAAGCTGAATGGGTCAACGTTGCTACTGGGCTGCCATGATTCACGATTGGGGAGACTCGGGAGTTTTGACAAGATGACCCTTCTAAGTTTGTGCTACTGAGGCCAGCTTTCGATGCGACGGGGAACATGTCGTGCAAAAATAGGTATTTATCCAGAAGCATGACGAAACGAAGGCTCAATGTAATCATATAGATATCCAGTTGATCTATCCGAGAGCAAGTCTAAATCGACGACAAAGAAATTGAACTCAAAGACTTGTACTCCGATTCCGAAGCAACAGGTTACTGCGGTGTAAATAGTTATGTTCCGAGAGCTTCCTCGGCCGGTATCTCAAGTAAGTGCAAACAGGAAGGCGGCAAATACAGAAAAGGCGCCCAAAGCCGTGTAAGCTCTTCCCACAAATTCGTTCCGTCTTCCGACCGCTGAATTCGTGGAGATGATGATGGTCTTTGTTCCATGATTCTTGTGGATCGGGAAGTCTTGTTTGGACGGGTGTCAGTGATCACTTGAATTGCAGAAAGGTTCTCGATGACTTACGTGATATGACTTCGATGCGGTACATGCCTCTTTCCATGGCGTCGTCGTTGTTGCGCATGGCAAGCTTCGCAAACCTGTTGCCAGCTGATGTTCGCATCCAAACCATGAAGGATTCATCCTCCGCCGGGTTAAACATGTTGCCAGCATGATATCCATTCGGAAACCGCTCGACCCATCCGGGGGGAGGAACAATTACGGTGTCGTTTCCGCCCGCGTCTGCAGGTATCTGGTAGCCACTCGGTCGATAGAGTGCCCTGTCGATGTCTTTGGAAATGCCGTTTCGGGACATGTTGTATGTATGCGTCTGGTTTGAGCCACTTGAAGATGGAAGGCGGATCGGGTCGTGGAAAGTGTCGTTGAAGTACGAATTGGCAATCATGCCACAAGGGTAGATGATCTCCTCCGATCCATCGTTTGACTGGCGCGTCTTCAGAGGCCCGCAATCCGACGATTTGATGCTGTTGATGCTGACACTGTCGCCCATCAACTGTTTCTTGTCACGAGAGTTGATGTACTCGCGATGGTTCTGATGAAAGTTTGCAAGACGGTAGTAATACAAGACAGGTGGTTGCAACTCTTCCGGGAGAAAGAATTCCATGGTGCAAAGTGTGTAGTTCTTTGTGACGCCATTGAAGGTCAAAGATTTGTTTGACCGCTTCCACTGGTCTACTAGCTGTCCCGCCGAAGATGCTTTGAACTTTTTTTCCACATTATCTGGTGGAATCACCTCGAGCTGGTTGTATGATTCGATTTCGTGGCATTTCGTATAGTTCAGTCGGATTTCCCTGACCTTTTACAAAGATAAGAATGATGCGATTCTCAAGCTCTGGTAGGTCTAGGTGCACATACCTGATCGTTTATAACAAGCCAGAAGATTCCTATGGCAAGAAAGACAATCCCGATGAAGAGGAAGATTCTGATTGATGTTTTTGGCGTAAGAATTGGCCTAGTCTGTTAGTAGGGAAGCAGGATGCGTGGACTGAACTCGACATACTCCCATGCCTTCATACGCTGCTGTTTGAAAGGTGTGTCTTTTGGCTTGTTTGTCTTCTCACCCGCAACTTCTTTCCCGGGTCGAAGACGCGCCATCGTAAACGTGCAGAAGTGTTCCGAAGAAGGGAGGCAGTCGTCCTGAATTGAGGGCAGGTCAAATAACGTGTGTTGAGGTTTTAGAAATGGAAGCGGCAGAGGTCTGTAAGAGCAGTCATAATTAGAACAATGGAAGTGATCGAGACGCTGGCGATAGGGTACATCTATGCATGTTCATGACAAATGTTCCACTCATCGTCGACGTGAAGATGTTTGAGATTATCCTGTGGCTGGCTATGCTCGTGTCTCATCAATTACGGACCTCCACTACCCAAAGCAAAGTCTCGAAAAGCAATATGATAAGAATCAAATTCAGTTTTGATCGCCCGCTAGGCGCCGCCTACGTATACAGGGTGAAACCTTAACCATAGGCAGCGGCGAAGCAAGGGAGAATAGAAGCTGAAAACGAGCCAGGCCAAGACGTAGAATGAGGCAGGGGTGGATCTGTACATGTGCTGTGGCAGCGGCATCCAATGCCGATGCCGTCTAAATCCCGTGTAAATCAAGCTCGTGGTGAAAGAAATCGCCCGAAATTGTGGCAGTGTTTGACGTTACGGAGGGTTACGCGCGTTTTTGCTGCGGGAAGCTGGGCATTACAATGTCCGCTAGGGATCGGCAGGGCTGAGTTTGTCTAATGCCAACCAATCATGGCTGCAGTGCCAAGAATCTCGTTATCGTTTTCTCTTTCGAAGTGCCTTTGGCCAGGGTCTGGTTCGTGCGGAGGATACAGGGATTCATAGTGCAACTGTATGAGAACTATTCTTCGACACGCCGCCGTATCCTTGACTTGCGGGCCGAATTCAACAGGAAAGTGTCAACGAAGACGAGGGCAACACTGAACTTTGTAATTGTCGTGATAACCTCAAGTATCTGAGGCAGCCTCGCGCCTAGAGGAAGGTGCGAGGTGACCCACTTCCAACCCACTTATCCAGGCTGACAATATTCCAGCGCGTCAGTCTCTGTTCCTTAAAAGACCCCTTATGTTAAATATTGATTTAGAAAGAATTAAGCTGTTTTATTTATATAGATGCTATATATATATTATAGTTAGTTTATAATAGTTATAAGCTTAGCTTATATTATATTTTTAAATTATTATTTATAAAGCAAATTATAATTTTATTTAATTTATTTTATATCTATTATATTCTATTTTAATTTTTAAGTTTTATTTTTATATTTATTTTTAATTTATAGTATACTTTTAATATAATAGCAATTATTAATTTTAATATTTTTTATAAGTTTATTTCTTATTATAACTTTTTAACTTAATATATTACTTTTTAAATAGAAGCAAAAGCTAAAGATATTTAGAAATATATTAACTTAAATAATACCTTTAGTGTTTTATTTAATTTAAGTGAAGTTAAAAATATATTTTTACTTAATAATTAGATTTAGAAAGAAAATAAAAAGTAATATAAGCATTATAAAGTAGAGCAAAAAGCTTATAATAAAGTTATTACTTTATATACTTCTATTGTTTTAAATATATAAAAAGCATCTATTAAAAGCGATATAACTAAAGATAGAGATCTTAAAAAAGAGGAATTTAAAGAAGCTACTAATAACCTGCTACTATTAGCATTAGTTATACTTATTCTTCTCACTAAAAGATCTATAGGTGTTTTTAAGCTTTCTGCTTTATATCTTACTATATATGCTGCTTATAAAGCAAAGCATATATATAAAGAATAAGTATATAAAGCTTTAAATAAGTAAGTTAAAGATATTATTTCAAAAGAGATCTTTACTTCTACTTAAGTAAAGCTTTTAGAAAAAGGAAACTATACTTTTTATGCTTTACTTTGCATTCTAAAGCAATATTATACTTTAAGCAACTTAAGCAACCTTACTATAATTTATAAAGAATATGCTGCAGTTTTAAATTAAGCAGCTTCTGCTATTAATTTTAATATTTAGATTAGAAACTTTTGAAGTATACTTTTTAAAGCTTTTTAGTATAAGCTGTTAGAAATATAGAGAACCTTTATATTAAAAACCTTTTTTTAAGTAATCTAATATTACTTCACTTTATTTTAAATTAATTTAAAGCTTATTAATATTATTAAGTAAGAACATTTTAGCGCTAAGATCTAAAATATAAGTTAGTATATTAATATATTTAAAAACCTTCTCTATAAAGATATAATAAGAACTTAATTAAAGGGTTGCTCTAATAGAGTCTTTATAATGCTAGTAGGACGTTCTAATAATATAATCTTTAGTAACCTTATTTCAGAAAAGCTTTTATAAAGCAAGTTAGCAGTATATTATATATATAAAAAAAGCTATAAGTAGACTTTATTTATATATAATCGCCTTAAATTCGCTTTTATAGGCAAAAGGTTTTATATAAGCTCTAAAGAAGCTATATAGATTTATATTAGAATTAATAAACTAAAGTACTTTAAGTTTTATACTAAAATAGCCTGCTAAAGATAGCTTATTGCAAGGAACCTTAGCTTCCTTAAGCTTAGTAATAATAAGAATTAAAACAAAAAGAAACTGCTTAAAAATAACTTAAGCAGAATAAAAAGGTTGCTTAGCATTTCTACTTCTAAAATAAACCTCTTAGCTAATATAATAGCTTATATTATTACTAAGAATATTATTACTGCAATTATAACAGAAGAAGCAGAAGTCTTTATATTAGAACTAAAACTTAATAAGGTTTATATAACTTATATTTAAAGCTTAGAAGTTCTTTTTAGCAGTATAATATTAGATAACTGCAATACTTTCTACTTAGTAAATAATATCTCTTTCTTTAAGAAAGGCTTAGTTATCTATAAAGTGAAAAAGTAAATTAAAATAAATATAACTTTATACCTTATTATAGCAAGAAGCATAAAGATCCTTTGCAATATATTAAATAGAGCGAATAAGTTTTAAGACTTAACACTTTATAATATTACATTTATAGATAACTTTTATATTAACATTATCTTAAAACACTTATTGCAAAAGATAGACATTTAATACTTAAGTTATAATATTACTCTTTATATAAGAGATTATAAAGATAGTATAAAAATAAAGAAGCTTTTAAAAAAAAGTAATATTACTTTTATAAAATACTAACTTCATTTCTTATATCTATATTTTAGATATATTCTTTTTAATAACACTTTAATTATAAATCTACTTACTCTTATAATAACTTATATAAAGCGATGCTCTTAAAAGCCTATATAAACTTATATTAATACTATAGAAATAAAGCACTTTTGCTCTAAATATCTAGAACTTAAAGCGCTTAAGAAACTAATTCTTAACGCTTAAGAAGTAAAGATCTAAGGAATATCACACTTCAAATATTAATATTGCATAACTATGCATATAAAGCAAGTAATATTGCAATATATTTCAGAATAAAGAGTAATATAACCCTTTTATAGAATCTTATAAGATCTATTTAACTACTTAATAAGTTTTAATATAAATAAATAGCTACTTATTATTAAAGATAAATATATAAATTAACTTTTTATATTTCTATATATAGATAAAACCTAATAGTTAGTCTTTATCACTATTTAAATATTTAAATGCTAGATATAAAGATAATACAGCCTTATATTATATAAAATTAAATAAAACAGCAAGCATATTATAATTGCAATAAATAAGATATTAGAATTCTAAATTTAAACGTTAGATATAGGAATTAAAATTAAATAAGCATCTTTATATATTAAAAAGCTAAATAGAGGTATAAAGCAAATAAGTTAAAAACTGATTATAAAAGCTATTGCAATAATTAAAGCAGTAGGTTTTCTATTTATACTATAAGTTAAAGTAGTATAAGCTGCAGCATTCTTTTATAATATAAGCTTTTATTAATACTATAGCTAGCTTTTGCTAATTTAAGTTGAAAAAGATTAGTTGAGAGACTATATTAAGCGCTATAAACCTACTTATAAAGCAAACCTTTTAGTTGATTTTTGCTTATAATAAAGAGAGGTTTATATATATAGCTGCAGAGCATACCTCTTTAAGAAAAAATATAAAACAAATAAAAATAGATATAACTTTAAAGTTATAATATAAAGGTATATTAGATATCTAATAAGGTATATAGCAAACTTATATAACCTCTATAGAGTTTAAATACCTTCGCTTTAAGAAGTTATTATTATATAAAATATAATATTTAATAAGAAGATATTCTATTTAAAAGATAATATAAAGTTAGTAATTTAAAGCAAAGAAGCCTATATAATTACTAATAAGATATACAAACTAGCATTTCTAACACCTTTTAAGCTATAGCTCTTAAGAGTATAAAATAAAGCTAAGATTGCATTAATAATAGATAATAAAACGCTATTACTACACTCTTCTTTATTAAGAGAACCTTAACTAGTTAATAATAAGCAAAAGAGACAGCTGCTAACTTCTAAGTTAAATAAAAACCTTACTAATATATATAAAATAATAAATTCTATGCTATTATTAACTTTTATTTATAAAAATAAAGCAACAGAAGAGACTTAAAATGCTAGCAGAGATGCAACTTCTGCTAAAGATATAATCTTAAATAAGATCTATATTTAAACTAATACCTTTCTTCTATATAATCTAAATGTAGAAGATAATAATATATAACTACTCTTATAAAGCAACTTTCTTATTCAGCTAATATAGCTATATTTAGAAACTAGAGAAAAAAGCATTATAAAAGAAGAGTTAGAGCAGATATATAACTATACTAACTTAAACTAACTTAAAATTATAAAGCTAAAGCAATCACTTTGCTTTAAAATATATTTTATATTTCTATATATAGAATAAAACTAATATACCTTCTTTAAAATATATATATTAAAATAGCAGAAAGCAATTAAAAAGGCAGACTAAAGTTACTACCTGCTTTATTACTTTATCTTCACTTCTATTCACTAAGTAAAGCTTAAGTATATTTCTATAATACTAAATAGAAAAATTTATATTAATTAGCTTATTAAATTACTTAAAACCTAAAAAGATATTTAATAAATATTAGAATTGCTCTGCTTATATTTTATTAAAATATATAATATTAAAATTAATAAACTTAAGGAAATAGAAGTCTAAGAAGTTATAAATAATATAAAAGCTAAAAACAAGCTAATACCTCTTAAGTAAGTATTTATATATAAACTAAATTAATATAGATATCTTAACTGCTATAAGACTAAAATTTATATTTAAAGCAACCTCTAAGAAAAGCATCTCTTAGAATAAATATATACTACAACCTTTGCTTTAAAAACTTTTAAAGTTATAATAGCTTTTACAGCATAATTCAACCTTAAAATTCACTAATTTGATATTATTAATATGTTTTTAAATGCTATATATAGGCTAAATAACCTTCTTATTACTTATTACTTATTAGATAGCTTTGCAAATAATAAAAAGGTTATTAAACTTTAATACACCTTATATAGACTTTATAATATATCTCTACTTTAATATAAAAAGTTCTTAAGCTTTCTTTTTTATTTTAAATTATACTTAATAAGTAAAGATCTATATCTCTTTTAAACTTATAATAAGAAAGTCTTTATATTCTTTTATATTAATAATATCTTTATTTTATATTATAAAAACTATATAAAAGAAGCTAAAAAAGTTATAAAAGGAATTAAAAAGAAGTATAAGCTGAAAGATTAAAAACCAGCTGAATAATACTTAGAAATTAAAATCACTTATAATTAAATAATATAAAGCATCTACTTTTTATATAATTAATATATTAAATAAATTGCAAAAAAGTTTAATCTTACTAACTTTAAAGTATTAACTATACTTCTTCTGCTTACCTCACTTAAAAAGTTTAATAGAGAAGTAAACCTATAATAAGTTCTTTTATATTAAGAGAAGATTAAATTAATCTTTTATACTGCAATTATAATATAACTAGATATTATATTTGCTTACGCCTTATTATTATAATTTCTAATAAACCTATCTTTAAAGCACTATTAAGCTGCAAACTAAATAATCTGATATTTATATTATATTTAATATCTTATAATTTGCTTTAGCATCTTAAGAGGTAATATAGCTTAAATATTACTAATTATAAGCAATATATCTTTTGCTGATAATAAAGAGATATAAAAGTTATCTTAAGGTTTTATAATATCTCTCTTTAGAGGCTTAATCTAATAGAAAGCTATATATTAAAGTATAGTAACTATATTAATAATAGAGGCAGAGCTTTTAAGCTTAGAGTATATTATAAAAGAAATTATAGCTTTTAAGCAGCTTTTTAGAGATTTTAAACTTAGCTTAAAAGATATATAAAAGATCTATTATAATAATCAGCAAATAATATAACTTATAATAAGCAAAAAGAAGTATATTTTAACTTATTTTTACTATATAGATATTTAAAATATATAGCTTTATTAGAAATATACTAAGCAATTATTTTAAGTTATATATTTTCTAACTAATAAGATGCTAGCTAATAATCTTATAAAAACTTTTTCTTATATAAAGTTTAAACAGTTTAAAGCATTTTTAAACTTCTAAGATATATTATAAGTAATAGTATAAAGTGAAAAAAAAAATTAAGTAATAAATAAAGCTTATAAGCTAGGTATTTTTAATTAAAAATAGCTTAATAGCTAGAAAGTATATAGCCTTTTTAAGAGCTTAAAACACTTATATCCTATAGAGTATATAGCAAAGCAATACTGCGCTTTATTTCTATCTAAAGAGAGCAGTTATATATTTATCTATTAAAATCTAATATATAGATAGTAATTCTTTAGAGAAGTATTTGCTAATAAAGCTGTTAATAGCATAGCAAACGCTAGCTGCTTAAAGGCTAGCAGTAATTACTTTAGAAAGCAGACTAATATATAAATCACTAGAGACTAATATATCTTCTGTAGCAACCTTAACTTCTAAAGTAATAGCTAATATAAGAAGAGAAGCTATAAGATTAGCAGCTACTTTGCTACTACTTTTACTTTTAATTTTAGCTTTCTTTTAAACTTTATTATAAATATTAAAAGCTTTATAAAGTATAGTTCTCTAATAAGTGAAAACCTATAATATATAAGTTAGCAAACAGTTAGTAAAGCAAAAGGTTATATAGTAGAATATATATTATCTATAAGATTGTTTTATATATTGCTAAAGAATTAAAGCTTCAGTTTAAAAATAGAAGCTAGTGTGAGGATATATATCTTTCTCTTTTTCTTATAAAAAGCATATTTATCCCTCTGCTTTAAACTAAATATATATATACTAAGTGATATATTTAAAATAGTATTATATAAATATAGCAGATATATAGTGTTATTTAGCAGCAGCAGCTGCTTTTCTTTTTAACTTTTAGCTTTTAAAGCTTTTATTTCTACTTTAAAGTTAGTAAATAAAGCAATAAGTTAATAAAAAATAAAGATTTTAAATATATATTGCTTATAGTTTTGCTACAGCTTATAAGAAGATAAAGGAATAAGAGTAGCAAGCTTTAAATTATACCTTTCTTCAGCTTTTTTACCTTCTGTAAGCTAGTTGCTCTTAACAAGCTTATTAGTTTTTAGTTCTATAAAACAACTTAAGTTAGTAATTAAGTTATAGAAATAATAAAGTGAAATAAAGACTTTATAATGCTTTGCAATAAAAAGAAGACTTAAAAGTAATAAAAATAAATAATAAAGCAACTTATTTTTAGGCTTAAAGCTTTTAGGCTTTAGAGCAAGCGCTAGAGGAGTGCTGCTGCTCTCTTTCTCTTGCTTCTCTCTCTTTTTGCACTTCTTGCTAGTAAGAATAGCTTTTACTTTAGCTATACTAACTGCATATTTAGCTTTAGTTTTCTTAAGAGGTATTTAAATAATATAGTTAGTATTAAAAATAGAATTATAAGTAAATAAAAGGTGTTATAATTATAGCATAAATATATATATATATATAGAAGTAAAGTAAGCAATATATATAGTTATAGTAATAGTAATAAAAAAAGAAAATTAAAAAGTAGAAATAGTATATAAGATATTATTATTACTACTGTATTATTATTTTAATAGCTGCTTTAGCTGTTTATTTTAAACTAATAAAAAGCTTTTATTTCTACTAAATAAAAAAGTAATATTAGTTACTATTTTAGCATTTATAATATTAACTATAATAAAAGGTATATAAAGAGAAAGATCTATTTTTTTTATATAATTTAATAATAAAGCTATAAAGTTATTTCTTTTATTAGTTTTTTTTATTAATTACTTTCTTTTATATCTATTTATAGATCTAAAATATATATATAAAAATATAAAATAGTAGTTATATAAGATTAAAGTTTATAAGCTTTTTTAAGCTTAAAGAAATATATTATAATAACTTTAAGTATTTAAAGCAGCTTTATGCTTAAAGGAAGGTGCAAAGTGACCTACTTCTAACCCACTTATTCAAGCTGATAATATTCCAGCGCGTTAGTCTCTGTTCTTTAAAAGACCTCTTACGTTAGATACTGATTTAGAAAGAATCAAGCCGTTTTATTCACACAGATGCTATACGTACGTTATAGTTAGTTTATGACAGTAATTAAATAAATAATGTTGAGGTTAAATAAACAATAGCTTATTAAGTTCTATTATCTAAATTTTTATGCTGGCTGTCACCTTTAGAACATCATTCTCAGGATCTAGTCCACCTAGCTGGTGCATTATTAATAACTTATACCGCACATTTACGGAATCTTTGTATTTTGATCATCGACAGGCATTTTAAACTCTAGCATCACGAATATTGCACCTCTGCTAGTCTCGAGCTTGAAGGCTCCTCCTGAGATAATACCGTAACAATGCTGCAGGACGAGAAGGGCTGGTCAATTAGTTCGCTCTTCCAAAGGCGTCCGTTACCTCCTTCTGCAAACGGTCGCCATATTCCCATTGGGTTAAGCCACCGACAACCTCTTCAAGACAAGCGCCGCGGAAAACCATACATATCCAACGCTATCAAGACGTCAAAGTACAATGTCTTCGACTTCCTACCGCGGCAATTGTTGTACCAGTTCTCACGCTTGGCCAACGCCTACATGTTGGTGATATCGATACTGCAGGTCATCCCTGGGTTCAGCACCACTGGCAGATTCACTACTCTCATCCCCTTGCTCATTTTCCTCTCCCTTATCATCACCAAAGAAGGATACTACGACTGGAAGAGACATCGACAGGACGTTGCTGAGAACAACCGTGACGCTGTGGTTCTTCGAGATGCTGCGTCAGGTGCGAAGGGGTCGCTGCCAATGGGCGCGCAGTATTACGGAGGATCCAACGCGACGGGGCTGCAATGGATGCGGTCGACATGGAGAGATCTGAAAGTCGGGGACGTAATCATGCTCTCCAGAGACGACGATGTCCCAGCTGACATCGTGCTCCTTCATGCGGATGGCGAGAACGGATTTGCCTACGTGGATACGATGGCTCTGGACGGCGAAACGAGCCTTAAGGCGAAACAACGACCATCGACGCTACCCGACTGCAGCACCATCGAAGGCATTGCCACATGTCCAGCGCACTTGAACACCGAGGATCCCAACGCGGATTTGTACCGATTCGATAGTGTCGTGATAACCTCAAGTATCTGAGGCAGCCTCACGCCCAGAGGAAGGTGCAAGGTGACCCACTTCTAACCTACTTATCCAGGCTGACAATATTCCAGCGCATTAGTCTCTGTTCCTTAAAAGACCTCTTATATTAGATACTGATTTAAAAAGAATTAAGTTGTTTTATTTATATAGATGCTATATATATATTATAGTTAGTTTATAATAGTTATAAATTTAATTTATATTATACTTTTAAATTATTATTTAAAAAGCAAACTATAATTTTATTTAATTTATTTTATATTTATTATATTTTATTTTAATTTTTAAGTTTTATTTCTATATTTATTTTTAATTTATAATATATTTTTAATATAATAGTAACTATTAATTTTAATATTTCTTATAAGCTTACTTTTTGCTATAACTTCTCAGCTTAATATATTACTTTTTAAGTAGAAGTAAAAGCTAAAGATATCTAGAAATATATTAATTTAAATAATATTTTTAGTATTTTATTTAATTTAAGTGAAGTTAAAGGTATATTTTTACTTAATAACTAGATTTAAAAAAAAATAAGAAGTAATATAAATGCTATAAAGTAGAGTAAGAAGCTTATAATAAAGTTATTACTTTGCACACTTCTACTGTTTTAAATATATAGAAAGCGCCTGCTGAAGGTAATATAACTAAAGATAGAGATTTTAAAGAGGAGAAATTTAAAAAAGCTACTAATAACCTACTACTACTAGTATTAGTTGCACTTACTCTTCTCACTAAGAGATCTATAAGCATCTTTAAGCTTTATATCTTATACCTTACTATATATACTGCCTATAAAGCAAAGTATATATATAAGGAATAAGTATATAAAGCTCTAAATAAGTAAATTAAAAATATTATTTCAAAAGAGATTTTTACTTCTATTTAAGTAAAGCTTTTAGAGAAAGAAGACTATATCTTTTGCACTTTAATCTGCATTCTAAAGTAATATTATACTTTAAGCAACTTAAGTAACTTTATTATAATTTATAAAGAATATGCTATAGTTTTAAATTAAACAGCTTCTGCTATTAATTTTAATATTTAGATTAAAGACTTCTAAAGCATATTTCTTAAAGCCTCTTAATATAAGCTATTAGAAGTATAGAAAACCTTTATATTAAAAACCTTTTTCTAAGCAATTTAATACTACTTTACTCTATCTTAAGCTAATCTAAAGCTTATTAATATTATTAAATAAAAATGCTTTAACATTAAGATCTAAAGCATAAGTTAGTATATTAATATATTTAAAAACCTTTTTTATAAAGATATAATAGAAATCTAATTAAGAGGTTGCTTTAATAGAGTCTTTATAATGCTAGTAAGATATTCTAATAATGCAATCTCTAGTAATCTTGCTTTAGAAAAGCCCTTATAAAGCAAGTTAGCAGTATATTATGCATATAGAAAGAGCTATAAATAAACTCTATCTATATATAATTGCCTTAAGTTTGCTCTTATAAGTGAAAAGTCTTATATAAGCTCTAAAGAAGCTATATAGGTTTATACTAAAATTAATAAGCTAAAGTATTTTAAGCTTTATGCTGAGATAGCTTGCTAAAGATAGCTTACTATAAGGAACCTTAGCTTCTTTAGACTTAGTAATAATAAGAATTAGAATAAGAAGAGACTGCTTAAAAATAACTTAAGCAGAATAAAGAAGTTGTTTAATACTTCTACTTTTAAGATAAACCTTTTAGCTAATATAGTAGCTTATATTATTACTAAAGATATTATTGCTATAATTATAATAGAAGAAGTAGAAGCTTTTATATTAGAACTTAAACTTAATAAAATTTATATAACTTATACTTAAAGCTTAGAAGTTTTTTCTAATAATATAGTATTAGATAACTATACCACTTTCTATTTAGTAAATAATATTTCTCTTTTTAAAGAAAGCTTAATTATCTATAAAATAAAAAAGTGAGTTAAAGCAGATGCAACCTTATATTTTATTATAGCAAGAAGTATAAAGATCCTTTATAATATACTAAATAAAGCAAATAGGCTTTAAGACTTAACGCTTTATAATATTACGCTTATAAATAACTTCTATATTAATATTATCTCAAAATACTTACTATAAAAGATAGGTATTTAATATTTAAATTATAATACTACTCTTTATATAGAAGATTATAAAGATAGCATAAAAGTAAAGAAGCTTTTAAAAAAGAGTAATATTATTTTTATAAAATACTAACTTTATCTTTTATATTTATATCTTAGATATATTCTTTTTAGTAATACTTTAATTATAAATCTATTTGCTCTTATAATAACTTATATAAAGCAATGCTTTTAAGAGCTTATATAAACTTATATTAATATTATAGAAATATAGCACTTTTGCTTTAGATATCTAAAACCTAAAGCGCTTAAGAAACTGGTTTTTAATGCTTAGAGGGTGAAGATCTAAGGAATATCACACTTCAAATGCTAATATTGCATAACTATATATACAAAGCAAGTAATATTATAATATACCTTAGAATAAAGAGCAATATAACTTTTCTATAGAATCTTATAAAATCTATTTAACTACTTAATAAGTTTTAATATAAATAAATAGCTACTTATTATTAAAGATAAATATATAAGTTAACTTTTTATATTTTTATATATAAATAAAACCTAATAGTTAGTCTTTATTACTATTTAAATATTTAAATGCTAAGTATAAAAATAATATAGCTTTATATTATATAAGATTAAATAAAACAGTAAATATATTATAATTATAATAAATAAAATATTAGAATTTTAGATCTAAGCGTTAGATATAAAGATTAAAATCAAATAAGCATTTTTATATACTAAAGAGCTAAATAGAAGTGTAGAGCAAGCAGGTTAAAAACTAATTATAAAGGCTATTATAATAATTAAAGCAGTAGGTCTTCTACTTATACTATAAGTTAAAGTAGTATAAGTTGCAGCATTCTTCTATAATATAAGCTCTTATTAATACTGCAGCTAGCTTTTGCTAATTTAAGTTAAAAAAGACTAATTAAGAGACTATATTAAGTGTTGTAAACCTACTTATAAAGCAAACCTTTTAGTTAATTCTTGCCTATAATAAGAAAAGGTCTATATATATAGCTGCAGAGCATACTTCTTTAAAAAAGAATATAAAGTAAATAAGAATAGATATAACTTTAAAGTTATAATATAAAGGCATATTAGATATCTAATAAGATATATAGCAAACTTATATAATCTCTATAAAGTTTAAATACTTTTGCTTTAAAAAGTTATTATTATGCAAAATATAATATTTAATAAGAAGATATTTTATTTAAAAGATAATATAAAGTTAGCAATCTAAAGTGAAAAAGCCTATATAATTGCTAATAAAATATAAGAACTAGCATCTTTAGTGCTTTTTAAGCTATAGCTCTTAAAAGTATAAAATAAAGCTGAAATTATATTAATAATAAATAATAAAGCGCTGTTACTATACCTTTTTTTATTAAAAGAACTTTAACTAGTTAATAATAAGCAAAAGAAATAGCTGCTAACTTCTAAATTAAATATAAACCTTACTAATATATATAAAATAATAAATTTTATACTATTATTAACTTTTATTTATAAAGATAAAGCAATAGAAGAAACTTAAAATACTAATAAAAATATAACCTCTACTGAAGATATAATTTTAAATAAGATTTATATTTAAACTAATACCTCTCTTCTATATAATCTAAATATAGAAGATAATAATATATAACTACTCTTATAAAGTAATTCTCTTATTCAGCTAATATAGCTATACTTAAGAACTAGAGAAAAAAGTGCTATAGAAGAGAAGTTAAAGTAGATATATAACTATATTAACTTAAGCTAACTTAAAATTATAAAACTAAAGCAATCACTTTACTTTAGAATACACTTTATATTTCTATATATAGAATAAAACTAGCATACCTTCTTCAAAATATATATATTAAAACAGCAGAAAGCAATTAAAGAAGCAAACTAAAGTTACTACTTGCTCTATTACTTTATCTTTACTTCTATTTACTAAGTAAAGCTTAAATATATTTCTATAGTATTAAGCAGAAAAATCTATATTAACTAGCTTATTAAGTTACTTAAGATTTAAAGAGATATTTAATAAATATTAGAACTGCTCTGCTTATGTTTTATTAAAGCATATAATATTAAAATTAATAAACTTAAGAAAATAAAAGTTTGAGAAGTTATAAATAATATAAAGGCTAAGAATAAGCTAATACCTCTTAAGTAAGTATTTATATATAAATTAAATTAATATAGATATTTTAACTGCTATAAGGCTAGAATTTATATCTAAAGTAACCTCTAAGAAAAACATCTCTTAGAATAGATATATGCTACAACCTTTGCTTTAAAAACTTTTAAAGTTATAATAGCTTTTGCAGTATAATTTAACTTTAAAATTCACTAATTTAATATTATTAATATATTTTTAAACGCTATATATAAACTAAATAACCCTCTTATTACTTATTACTTACTAAACAGCTTTAAAAAAGACAAAAAGGTTATTAAACTTTAATATATTCTATATAAACTTTATAATATGCTTTTACTTTAATATAAAAAGTTCTTAAGCTTTCTTTTTTATTTTAAATTACACTTAATAAACAAAAATCTATATCTCTTTTAAACTTATAATAAAAAAGTTCTTATACTCTTCTCTATTAATAATATCTTTATCTTATATTATAAAGACTATATAAAAAAAGCTGAAAAGGTTATAGAAAAAATTAAAGAGAAGTATAAACTGAAAAACTAAAGACTAGCTAAATAGTACTTAAAAATTAAGATCACTTATAATTAAATAATATAAAGCATTCACTTTTTATATAATCAGTATATTAAATAAATTATAAAGAAGTTTAATTTTACTAACTTTAAAGTACTAACTACACTTCTCTTACTCACTTTGCTTAAGAAGTTTAATAGAGAAGCAAACTTATAGTAAATCCTTTTATATTAAGAGAAAATTAAATTAATCTTTTATACTGCAATTATAATATAACTAGATATTATATTTGCTTACACTTTATTATTATAATTCCTAATAAACCTATCTTTAAAGCACTATTAAGCTGCAAACTAAATAATTTAATATTTATATTATACTTAATATCTTACGATTTGCTTTAATATCTTAAGAGGTGATATAGCTTAGATATTACTAATTGCAAACAATATATCTTTTGCTAATAATAAAGAGATATAAAAGTTATTTTAAGGTTTTATAATATCTCTCTTTAGAGGTTTAATTTAATAGAAAGCTGTATATTAAAGTATAGTAACTATATTAATAATAGAGGCAGAGCTTCTAAGCTTAAAGCATATTGCAAAAAAGATTATAGCTTTTAAGCAGCTTTTTAGAGATCTTAAACTTAGCCTAAAAGATATATAAAAGATTTATTATAATAATTAGTAAATAATATAACTTATAATAGGTAGAAAGAAGTGTATTTTAATTTGCTTTTACTATATAGATATTTAGAATATATAGCTTTATTAGAAATATACTAAGCAATTATTCTAAGTTATATATCTTCTAACTGATAAGATGCTAGCTGACAGTTTTATAAAAACCTTTTCCTATATAAAGTTTAAATAGTTTAAAGCATTTTTAAACCTTTAAGATATATTATAAGCAATAGTATAAAGCAAAAAAGAAAAATTAAGCAGTAAGTAAAACTTATAGGCTAGGTATTTTTAATTAAAAATAGCTTAATAGCTAGGAAATATATAGCCTTCTTAAAAGCTTAAAATATCTACACTTTATAAGATATATAGCAAAGCAATACTGCATTTTATTTCTATTTAAAAAGAGCAGTTATATATTTATTTATTAAAATCTAATATATAAGTAGTAATTCCTTAGAGAGGTGTTTACTAATAAAGCTGTTAATAATATAGCAAATGCTAGCTGCTTAAAAGCTAATAGTAATCACCTTAAAAGGCAAACTAGCATATAAATTATTAGAGACTAATATATCTCTTGCAGCAACTTTAACTTCTAAAGTAATAGCTAGCATAAAAAGAAGAGCTATAAGATCAGCAGCTACTTTATTACTACTTTTACTTTTAATTTTAGCCTTCTTTTAAACTTTATTATAAGTATTAAAAGCTTTATAGAGTATAGTTCTCTAATAAGTGAAGATTTATAATATATAAATTAGTAAATAGTTAGCAAAGCAAAAGGTTGTATAGTAGAATATATATTATCTATAAGATTATCTTATATACTGCTAAAGAATTAAAGCTTTAGTTTAAAAATAAAGGCTAGCATAAAGATATATATTTTTTTCTTCTCTTTATAAAAAGCATATTTGCTCTTTTGCTTTAAACTAAATATATATATACTAAGTAATATACTTAAAATAGTGCTATATAAGTACAGTAGGTATATAATATTACTTAGCAGCAGCAGCTGCTCTTCTTTTTAACCTTTAGCCTTTAAAGCTTCTGCTTCTACTTTAAAGTTAGTAAATAAAGTAATAAGTTAATAAGAAATAAGGATTTTAAATATATATTACTTATAGCTTTACTGCAGCTTATAAGAAGATAAAGAAATAGAAATAGCAAGCTTTAAATTATACCCTTCTTTAGCTTTTTCACCTTCTGCAGGCTGGTTATTCTTAATAAGTTTATTAGTCTTTAGCTTTATAAAATAACTTAAGTTAATAATTAAATTATAAAAGTGATAAAGTAAAGTAAAAACTTTATAATGCTTTGTAATAAGAAAAAGACTTAGAAGTGATAAAAACAGATAATAAAGCAACTTACTTTTAGGCTTAAAGCTTTTAAGCTTTAAGGCAGGCGCTAAAGAAGTGTTGCTACTCTCTTTCTCCTACCTTTCTCTCTTTTTATACTTCTTACTAGTGAGAGTAGCTTTTGTTTTAACTATACTAGCTATATATTTAGCTTTAGTTTTCTTAAGAGGTATTTAAATAATATAGTTAGTATTAAAAATAGAATTATAAGTAAATAAAAAGTGTTATAATTATAGTATAAATATATATATATATATAAAAGTAAAATAGGCAATATATATAGTTATAGTAATAATAATAGGAAAAGAAAATTAAGAAGTAGAGATAGTATATAAAATATTATTATTACTATTATACTGCTGCTTTAACAGCTGTTTTAACTGTTTATTTTAAACTAATAAAAAGCTTCTATTTCTATTAAGTAAAAAAGTAGTATTAGTTACTATTTTAGCACTTATAATATTAACTATAATAAAAAGCATATAAAGAGAAAAACCTACTTCTTTTATATAATTTAATAATAAAGCTGCAAAGTTATCTCTTTTATTAGTTTTTTTTATTAATTACCTCCTTTTATATCTATTTATAAATCTAAAGTATATATATAAAAATATAAAATAGTAGTTATATAAAATTAAGGTTTATAAGCTTTTTTAAACTTAAAAAAATATATTATAATAACCTTAAATATCTAAGGTAGCTTTACATCTAGAGGAAGATATAAAGTAACCTACTTCTAACCTACTTATCTAAGCTGATAATATTCTAGTGCGTCAGTCTCTATTCCTTAAAAGACCTCTCACGTTAGATATTGATTTAGAAAGAATTAAGCTGTTTTATTCACACAGATGCTATACGTACGTTATAGTTAGTTTACGACAGATAGCAAGCTCACTGTCGATGATCTCACCCGCCCCTTGACGATAAATGAAGTTATTTACCGTGGCAGTACGATTCGGAATACCTCTTGTGTTGTGGGGATCGTCATCAATACCGGCGAAGAATGCAAGATCAGGATGAATGCCAACAAGTCGACGGAGCCGAAGCGGCCAGCATTGGAGAGTATGACCAACAAGATCGTGGTTTTCCTCATGATTTACGTGCTCCTCAGTTCGGCTATTGCGACAGTGGCGTACGTTGTCTGGAAAGACAAGCAAGAGCGGTTTGCATGGTACCTTGAGAACACGTCAATTCCGTTCCTCGACATCTTTGCTGGCTTCATCATCATGTTCAACAATGTGATCCCATTGTCTCTCTACGTGGGCCTCGAGGCCATCAAGCTCGGCCAGATGACTCTCATCGGCAATGATCTTGATATGTACCACAAGGAGACGGACACTACCGCCGGCGTCAACAACACCAATAACCTGGACGACCTTGGCCAAATCAGCTACGTTTTCAGCGACAAGACAGGCACTCTTACCGACAACATCATGAAGCTACGGCGCATCAACATCGCGGGCACCAGCTGGCTGCATCGGATGGACGTGGCAGCAGACTCGGATGAGCTAGGAGACCAAGGAACTGATCTGACAACCGACGACATGCTGGAGTACATCCAAGCACGACCGAACTCTCCATTTGCCACCAAAGCTATGCGCTACATTCTTGCAATGGCACTATGCCATACCTGCTTGCCTGAGAGGAACGATGATGGAGAGATGGACTTTCAGGCCTCTTCTCCGGATGAACTTGCTCTGGTCAGGGGAGCACGAGATCTGGGATTCATCGTCACCCACCGCTCGTCGCAGTCAGTCACCGTGCAGATAACCCACGTAGATGGCAGCTCTTCTCAAACTATCTATGAAATTTTGGACGTTATCGAGTTGCAGCAAGCGGAAGAGAATGTCCATTGTTGTTCGCTGCCCGGACGGCAGGTTATGGCTCATTTGCAAAGGTGCCGATAGCATCATGTTGCCTCGTCTTCAATCTGCTCCTTCAGACATGAGAGGGGCTCCTATCAGCAACGAGGAAGGTTTCAAGGGGGCGCGGACCATCTCTGCTCGCTGGAGCACTCAGAAGACACCTCACTTTGAAGAGACTATCGCCGAGTTGGGGGATATGGACGATCGCTCGGAGTACAGTCAACCGTCAGCAAATAACGAAGACACGTGGATTCGTCTTCAGCCTCAACCGCTTCGCGCCACTGCGACGAGGTCCACAGCTGGACAGCAATCTCGGTTACAATTTCTGGAGAGCCCTCAATTGCTGGATGATTCTCAAAGCATTCGTCAATGCTTTGCGAAGATTGACGAGTACGCCACGGAAGGTCTACGGACGCTCATCTACGCTGGCAGATTCTTGGAACCAGTAGAGTACCACAACTGGAGGCAGCGCTATCTTGAGGCGGAGACCAGTCTCGAGAACAGGCAGCAGCGTATCGAGGATGTGAGCGATCTGCTCGAGCAGTCTTTGGACCTTGTCGGTGCATCAGCAGTCGAGGACAAGTTACAGAAGGGCGTTCCCGAGACCATCGAGAAATTGCGCCAGGCGAGGATCAAGATTTGGATGCTCACCGGCGACAAGCGCGAAACTGCAATCAACATCGCACACTCCACGCGAATCTGTGGCCCAGATACATCCCTCTTCGTTATCGACGTGAAGGAAGGTGATCTGGAACTGCAGCTGACAAGCATCACAGATGCGGTTCAGTACCGTCTGGGACCGGCGTATTCTGATCCTTCACGTGCACATGCAGCAGTGGTCATTGATGGAGAGACTCTGACTTGCATCGAAGAACCTTCTGCAATCCGTCTTCGCAATCTTTTCATCTCTCTCATGACCATTGTTGACTCGGTCATCTGTTGTCGCGCTTCTCCTGCCCAGAAAGCCCTACTTGTCAACATAATTCGCAAAGGCCCACCGAGCGAGGCGTCGGGTATGCTTTCTTGGTTCAAACGGGGACCCAAGAAGCCCTTGACACTTGCGATCGGCGACGGAGCCAACGATCTGGCCATGATCTCCGCAGCCAACGTCGGAGTTGGCATCTCCGGTCGCGAGGGACAGCAAGCAGCTCGGGTCGCTGACTTCAGCATCTCTCAGTTCCGATATCTTTCCAAGTTAATGTTGGTTCACGGTCGATGGAACTATTACCGCACGACCCGGTTCATCCTCGCGACGTTTTGGAAAGAGACATTCATCTACTTCCCCCAGGCCCTGTTTCAGGAGCAGACGGGGGCAACGGGAACCAGTCTTTACGAGCCAGGAAGTCTCACACTCGTCAGCTTCTTCACGGCAGTCTGCATTCTCGTCCTTGGGACCTGGGAGCAGGATCTCAAGTCGCGAACTTTGGCGACGATTCCGGAATTATTCAGATATGGCCAGAACGGCGAGGGGCTGAACATGGCGGTGTATCTCGGATGGGTTGGGAACGCTCTCATTTCTGGACTTATTGTCTACGCTGGGTGTTGGGCAGGATATACCGATTCAGAGATGATTGATGATGATGGCCTCTACGCACAAGGTCTCCTAACTTTCATTGCCTGTGTCATTTGGATCAACATCAAACTTTTGTAAGTCAATTAGAAACAGACAAGCTGGATTACCGACTAACAACTTCAAGGATCGTCGAGCTACATCACAAGACCCGGATTGCCTTCTGGGCAATTTGCGGAAGCGTTGCTGGGGTGTGGATATATGCTCTAATCACTGCAGCCGCCTCCGGTCCTAGCTCAGGCCCATACTCCATTCGAGGCGGCTTGCTTCTTTTTTTCGGTCGTGATCCAGCTTGGTGGCTCACCCTGCTACTGGTGCTAGGTATATTTAGTATAATGGAGATGGCCACTCAGGCTTTGAAACAGAGTCATGTCCTGCGGGCCTGGTTGTCCCGATGCTGGTCTTCAGAACACAACACGGAAAAGAAGGGAGGAGGAGTTCGCGAGGGTTTCAAAGACTGGGAGCCACGATTATGGCAGGAGATGGAGAAGGAGCCGGGTGTGAGCAGTGTTCTTGCTCAGTTGCATCAGCAGGAACCCGTTAGGTAGCGGCCCCGTTCGTCAACACTGAATTTTAGCTGTCACAGATAGATCTTGAATGAATGCGCCTATCTTGACAATCAGTACTTTCGAACTGTTGAGACTTGGAAGTTGAAAGTTATGTTGACAATTTCGGCACAGAAGATCACCGTTGTTGCGGCTTTCGAGAAACTCAGGGGTCAGTTTTAAAACCGACGTTCCCTGCCAAGTCGGCTTCTCCTTAGTCTGGCATGCATCTGAGATCTACCCGACCGATTTGAGACACTTCTCAACACACCTACCGGCCTTACCCGACGGCAGCTTTGAGTGAGTGGGCCTCCACATGCTCAAGGGAGGCGTTGGGGCTTGCGGGTGGGTTCGATCTTCTGGAACCAACGGGTGGCAAGGGGCAGCTAAGGCAGGCCGGAATGCAGAGTGACAGCTACATAATGATTAAGTTCTAGGATGATACTGGTGTCGAATGACTTTGGAGTCTGTTGTAAACTAACTATAACGTATATATAGCATCTGTGTGAATAAAACGGCTTGATTCTTTCTAAATCAGTATCTAACGTGAGAAGTCTTTTAAAGAATAGAGACTGATATGCTAGAATATTATCAGCCTAAATAAATAGGTTAGAAGTAGGTCACTTTGCACCTTCTTTTAGATATAAAGCTGCTTTAGATATTTAAGGTTATTATAATATACTTCTTTAAGCTTAAAAAAGCTTATAAACTTTAATCTTATATAACTACTATTCTATATTTTTATATATATACTTTAGATCTATAAATAGATATAAAGAGAAATAATTAATAAAAAAAACTAATAAAAGAGATAACTTTATAGCTTTATTATTAAATTATATAAAAGAGATAAGTTTTTCTTTTTATATATTTTTTATTATAGTTAATATTATAAATATTAAAGTAATAACTAATACTATCTTTTTATTTAGTAGAAATAGAAGCTTTTTATTAGTTTAAAATAAACAGCTAAAGCAGCTATTAAAGCAGCAGTATAGTAGTAATAATAATATCTTATATACTATTTCTACTTTTTAATTTTTCTTTTTTATTACTATTATTATAACTATATATATTGCTTACTTTATTTCTATATATATATATATATATTTATACTGTAATTATAATGCTTTTTATTTACTTATAATTTTATTTTTAATATTAACTATATTATTTAAATGCTTTTTAAAAAGACTAAAACTAAATATACAGCTAGTATAACTAAAGTGAAAGCTGCTTTTACTAGCAAGAAGCATAAAAAAAAAGAGAAATAAAAAGAAGAAGATAGCAGCACTCTTTTAGCGCCTGCTCTAAAGCTTAAAAGCTTTAAGCTTAAGAATAAGTTGCTTTATTATCTGTTTTTATCACTTCTAAGTCTTCTTCTTATTGCAAAATATTATAAAGTTTTTGCTTTACTCTATTACTTTTATAATTTAGTTACTAACTTAAGTTGTTTTATAAAACTGAAGATTAATAAGCTTATTGAAAGTAACTAGCCTATAGAAAGTAAAGAAGCTGAAGAGGAGTATAGTTTAAAGCTTACTACTTCTATTTCTTTATCTTCTTATAAGCTGTAATAAGGCTATAAGCAATATATATTTAAGATCTTTATTTCTTATTAACTTATTGCTTTATTTACTAACTTTAAAGTAAAAGTAGAGGCTTTAAAGGCTGAAGGTTGAGAAAAAAAGTAGCTATTATTACTAAATAATACTATATACTTACTATACTTATATAATGCTATCTTAAGTATATTACTTAATATATATACACTTAGTTTAAAGTAAAAGGGCAAATATGCTTTCTGCAAAGAAAAGAGAAAGGTATACATCTTTATGCTAGCTTCTATTTTTAGACTAAAGCTTTAATTCCTTAGCAGCATATAAGATAATCTTATAAATAATATATATTCTATTATATAACTTTTTGCTTTACTAACTATTTGCTAACTTATATATTATAAGTTTTTGCTTATTAGAAAACTATATTTTATAAGGCTTTTAATACTTATAATAAGGCTTAAAAGAAGGCTAAAGTTGAAAGTGAAAGTAGTAGCAAAGTGGCTACTGATCTTACAGCTTTTCTTTTTATATTAGCTATTACTTTAGAGGTTAAGGTTGCTATAGAGGATATATTAGTCTCTAGTAATTTATATATTAGTCTGCCTTCTGAAGTGATTACTGCTAGCTTTTAAGCAGCTAGCATTTGCTGCACTATTAATAGCTTTATTAGCAAGCATCTCTCTAAGAAATTACTGCCTATATATTAGATCTTAATAGATAAATATATAACTACTCTCTTTAAATAGAAATAAAGTGTAGTGTTGCTTTGCTGTATACTTTATAAAGTGTAAATATTTTAAGCTTTTAAGAAGGCTATATATTTTCTAGCTATTAGGCTATTTTTAATTAAAAATACTTAGCTTATAGGTTTTACTTACTGTTTAATTTTTTTTTTTTGCTTTATGCTATTATTTATAATATATTTTAGAAATTTAAAAATGCTTTAAACTGTTTAAACTTTATATAAGAAAGGGTTTTTATAAGACTATTAGCTAGCATTTTATTAATTAGAAGATATATAACTTAAAATAATTGCTTAGTATATTTCTAATAAAGCTATATATTTTAGATATCTATATAGCAAAAGTAAGTTAAGATATACTCTTTTTTGCTTATTATAAGTTATATTATTTGCTAATTATTATAATAGATCTTCTATATATCTTTCAGACTAAGTTTAAGATCTTTAAAAAGCTGCTTAAAAGCTATAGTTTCTTTTATAGTATGCTTTAAGCTTAAAAGCTTTGCCTCTATTATTAATATAGTTACTATACTTTAATATACAGCTTTCTATTAAATTAGGGTTCTAAAGAGAGATATTATAAAACCTTAAGATAACCTTTATATCTCTTTATTATTAGCAAAAGATATATTACTTATAATCAGTAATATTTAAGCTATATCACCTCTTAAGATGCTAAAGCAAATCGTAAAGTATTAAGTATAATATAAGTATTAAATTACTTAGTTTGCAGCTTAATAATGCTTTAGAGATAGGTTTATTAAAAATTATAATAATAAAACATAAATAAATGCAATATCTAGTTATATTATAATTGCAATATAAAGGATTAATTTGATTTTCTCTTAATATAAGAAGACTTACTATAGGTTTGCTTTTCTATTAAACTTTTTAAGTAAGGTAAGTAAGAGAGATATAGTTAGTACTTTAAAGTTAATAAGATTAAACTTCTTTATAATTTATTTAATATATTAATTATATAAAAAGTAGATGCTTTATATTATTTAATTGCAAGTGATCTTAATTTTTAGATACTATTTAACTAGTCTCTAGTTTTTCAGTTTATATTTCTCTTTAATCTCTTTTATAACTTTTTCAGCTTTTTTTATATAGTCTTTATAATATAAAATAAAGATATTATTAATATAAAAGAGTATAAAGACTTTTTTGTTATAAGTTTAAAAGAGATATAGATTTTTGCTTATTAGGTATAATTTAAGATGAAGAAGAAAGCTTAAGAACTTTTTATACTAGAGTAAAAGTGTATTGCAAAGTCTATATAGAGTGTATTAAAGTTTAATAACTTTTTTGTTTTTTTTAAAGCTATTTAATAAGTAATAAGTGATAAGAAGGTTATTTAGCCTATATATAGCGTTTAAAAATATATTAATAATATTAAATTAGTGAATTTTAAAGTTGAATTATGCTATAAAAGCTATTATAACTTTAAAAGTTTTTAAAGTGAGAGTTATAGTATATATTTATTCTAAGAGATGTTTTTCTTAAAGGTTGCTTTAGATATAGATTTTAGCTTTATAGCAGTTGAAATATCTATATTGATTTAGTTTATATATAAATATCTACTTAAGAGATATTAGCTTGTTTTTAGCTTTTATATTATCTATAACTTCTTAAACTTCTATTTCCTTAAGTTTATTAATTTTAATATTATATATTTTAATAAAATATAAGCAAAGCAGTTCTAATATTTATTAAATATCTCTTTAAGTCTTAAGTAACTTAATAAGCTGATTAATATAGATTTTTCTATTTAATACTATAGAAATACACTTAAGTTTTATCTAGTGAATAGAAGTAAAAATAAAGTAATAAAGTAAATAATAACTTTAGTCTGCTTTTTTAATTACTTTTTGCTGTTTTAGTATATATATTTTAAAAAAGGTATGCTAGTTTCATTCTATATATAGAAATGCAAAATATATTTTAAAGTAAAATAATTGCTTTAGTTTTGCAATTTTAAGTTAGCTTAAGTTAGTATAGTTATATATTTGCTCTAACTCTTTTTCTATAGTGCTCTCTTCTTTAGTTCTTAAGTATAGCTATACTAGCTGAATAAGAGAGTTGCTTTATAAGAGTAGTTATATATTATTATCTTCTATATTTAAATTGCATAGAGGAGAGGTATTAGTTTGAATATAGATCTTATCTAAAATTATATCTTCAGTAGGGGTTATATTTCTGCTAGCATCTTAAGTCCTTTTTATTGCTTTGTTTTTATAGATAAAGGTTAATAATAGCATAGAATTTATTATTCTATATATATCAGCAAGGTTTATATTTAACTTAAAGGTTAGCATTTATCTCTTTTGCTTATTATTAATTAGTTAAGGTTCTCTTAATAAAGAAAGATATAGTAATAGCGCTTTATTATCTATTATTAATGCAATCTCAGCTTTATTTTATACTCTTAAAAGCTGTAGCTTAAAGGGCACTAGAGATGCTAGTTTTTATATTTTATTAGCAATTATATAGGCTTCTTCACTTTAGATTGCTAACTTTATATTATCTTTTGAGTAGAATATCTTCTTATTAAATATTACATTTTATATAATAATAACTTCTTAAAGCAAAGGTATTTAAACTTTATAGAGGTTATATAAGTTTGCTATATACCTTACTAGATATCTAATATACCTTTATATTATAACTTTAAAGTTATATTTATTCTTATTTACTTTATATTCTTTTTTAAAAAGGTATGCTTTATAGCTATATATATAAACCTCTTCTTATTGCAAGTGAGAATTAACTAAGAGGTTTGCTTTATAAATAGGTTTATAATGCTTAATATAGTCTTTTAATTAGTCTTCTTTAACTTAAATTAATAAGAGCTAGCTATAGCATTAGTGAGGGCTTATATTATAGAGGAATACTGCAGCTTATACTGCTTTAACTTATAATATAAGTAGAAAACCTGCTGCTTTAATTATTATAATAGCCTTTATAATTAGTTTCTAACTTATTTGCTCTACACCTCTATTTAGCTCTTTAATATATAAAGATGCTTATTTAATTTTAATCCTTATATCTAACATTTAGATCTAGAATTCTAATATTCTATTTATTGTAATTATAGCATGCTTGCTATTTTGTTTAATTTTATATAACATAAGGCTGTATTATCTTTATACTTAGCATTTAAATATTTAAATAGCAATAAAGACTAACTGTTAAATCTTATTTATATATAAGAATATAAAGAGTTAACTTATATATTTATCTTTAATAATAAATAGCTATTTATTTATATTAAAACTTATTAAGTAGTTAAATAGATCTTATAAGATTTTATAAAAGGGTTGTATTGCTCTTCACTTTGAGGTATATTGCAATATTACTTATTTTATATATATAGTTATATAATATTAGCATTTAAAGTATGATATTCTTTAGATCTTTACTTCTTAAGCATTAAGAACTAGTTTTTTAAGCGCTCTAAGTCTTAGATATTTAGAGCAAAAGTGCTATATTTCTGCAGTATTAATATAAGTTTATATAAGCTTTTAAGAGCGTTATTTTGCATAAGTTATTATAAAAGCAAATAGATTTATAATTAAAGTGTTACTAAAAAGAATGCATTTAAAATATAAATATAAAAGATAAAGTTAGTATTTTATAAAAGTAATATTACTTTTTTTTAAAAGCTTCTTTACTTTTATATTATCTTTATAATCTCTTATATAAAGAGTAATATTATAACTTAAATACTAAATATTTATCTTTTGCAGTAAGTGTTTTAAGATAATATTAATATAAAAGTTATCTATAAGCATAATATTATAAAGCGTTAAGTCTTAAAGCTTATTTGCTCTATTTAATATATTACAAAAGATCTTTATACCTCTTACTATAATAAAATATAAAGTTATATCTGCTTTAACTTACCTTTTCACTTTATAGATAACTAAGCCTTCTTTAAAAAGAGAAATATTATTCACTAAATAGAAAGTGCTATAGTTATCTAATATTATACTGCTAAAAAGAACTTTTAGACTTTAAGTGTAAGTTATATAAACCTTATTAGGTTTAGGTTTCAATATAAAGGCCTCTACTTTCTCTATTGTAATTGCAGTAATAATATCCTCAGTAATAATATAAGCTACTATATTAGCTAGAAGGTTTATTTTAGAAGTAGAGATGCTAAGCAACCTTTTTATTCTACTTAAGTTATTCTTAAGTAGTTTCTTCTTATTTTAATTCTTATTGTTATTAAGCCTAAAGAAGCTAGAGTTCCTTATAATAAGCTATTTTTAGTAGGCTATCTTAATATAAAGCTTAAAGTACTTTAGCCTATTAATTTTAATATAAACCTATATAGCTTCTTTAGAGCTTATATAAAACCTTTTATTTATAAAAGCAAACTTAAAGTAATTATATATAGATAAAGTTTACTTATAGCTTTTTCTATATATATAATATATTGCTAACTTGCTTTATAAAGGCTTTTCTGAAGTAAGGTTATTAGAGATTATATTATTAGAATGTCTTACTAGTATTATAAAGACTTTATTAAAGTAACCTCTTAATTAAGTTTCTATTATATCTTTATAAAAGAGGTCTTTAAATATATTAATATACTAACTTACGCTTTAGATCTTAATACTAAAATGTTCTCACTTAATAATATTAATAAGCTTTAGATTAGCTTAAAATAAAGTAAAATAGTATTAAATTGCTTAAAGAAAAGTTTTTAATATAAAGGTTTTCTATATTTCTAGCAGTTTATACTGAAAAGCCTTAAGAAGTGCGCTTTAAAAGTCTTTAATCTAAATATTAAAATTAACAGCAGAAGCTGCTTAATTTAAAACTGCAGTATATTTTTTATAGATTATAGTGAGGTTACTTAAGTTGCTTAAAGTATAATATTGCTTTAAAATATAGATTAAAATGTGAAAAGTGTAGTTTCTTTTCTCTAAAAGCTCTGCTTAAGTAGAAGTAAAGATCTCTTCTGAAATAGTATCTTTAACCTATTTATCTAAAGCTTTATATGCTTATTCCTTATATATATGCTTTACTTTATAAGCAGCATATATAATGAGATATAAAATATAAAGCTTAAGAATGCTTATAAATCTCTTAATAAGAAAGGTAGATATAACTAATATTAATAATAGTAAGTTATTAGTAGCTTCTTTAAATTTCTCCTCTTTAAGATTTCTATTTTTAATTATATTACTTTTAATAAATGCTTTTTATATATTTAAAACAGTAGAAGTATATAAAGTAATAACTTTATTATAAGCTTTTTATTCTGCTTTATAGTATTTATATTGCTTTTTATTTTCTTTTTAAATTTAGTTATTAAATAAAAATATACTTTTAATTTTACTTAAATTAAATAAAATGCTAGAAGTATTATTTAAGTTAATATATTTCTAAACGTTTTTAGCTTTTACTTCTACTTAAAAAGTAATATATTAAGCTAAAAAGTTATAGTGAGAAATAAGCTTATAAAAAGTGCTAAAATTAATAATTACTATTATATTAGAAATATATTATAAATTAAAAATAAATATAAAAATAAAGTTTAAAAGTTAAAATAGAATATAATAAATATAAAATAAATTAAATAAAATTATAATTTGCTTTATAGATAGTAGTTTAAAGATATAATATAAGCTAAGCTTATAACTGTTATAAACTAACTATAATATATATATAACATCTATATAAATAAAACAGCTTAATTCTTTTTAAATCAGTATCTAACGCGAGAGGTCTTTTAAGGAACAGAGACTGACGCGCTGGAATATTGTCAGCCTGGATAAGTAGGTTGGAAGTAGGTCACCTCACACCTTCCTCTGGGCGCGAGGCTGCCTTGGATACTTGAGGTTATCACGACAGAGTCCAAATATGCCACGTTTAGCCGAGCGATTGAGATCTTGGCTTGGCAATTTGGAATTTTTGCCCGCAGTATTCAGGGGGCCTGGGTTGAAGTACTCTTAGACGTGAGCAATGAAAGGTGGGACTACTCCTCTTGAGACGTACAATACTATCTTGTGCCTGGATACTAAGTATTAACAATATTCAAATTCGATGCTCGTAAGACTTCAACAGTGCCCAACCTCTTGGTGCTACGAATACTCCAGTGATCGCACCAATAGGACGGGCGATCCATCCGCACATCCGACCACTCCCTATTCTCTATTCATCATGGGACATCCCGAAGCATTGCCCGAAGCTCCAACATGAAGATCGCTGAGCTCCTGGGCGGTCATCCTCACCTCTGCGGCAATGGCCTCGTCGAACCTGGTTTCAGGGTCGACCGTTTTACCGATGGGATCTTTCCTCACCACACCGTTGGGCGCAATTTGCTGAAACATCTGCAAGGAATCAAACTGGGTATCTACCGCCTGAAGCCGAAGCTTCTCATCCACCCGAGCGATCGTAACACCCTGAATGTCGATAGGCCCTCCGTGCGCCTTTGCGGTCACCTTTTCTCCCTTGCTAAAAGGAATGTCAGCATATAATCTGAAATGAGAGTTGGCAGATGCATAGGTACTTGTTAAAACCAACATAGTCGTTCTTCATCACGCCCCAGTGGCGCCACTTGAAGGCAACAACAGGCGGCCCGCTGTACACCTCGAGAACTTCCCAAGCGAAAGTAGGCATCATTCGCTTGAAGGTCTTGTGGCTGGATGCGAAGTCTGAGTAGTCGGGGCTGTAGTACTCATTGGGCGAGATGACGGCGTTGTAGGTGCCGACCTTGAGCATGTGCTCGCCTGACTGCGGGGCTCCGCCATTGACCGAGAATGTGTACTTCTCGTGGTCGACAGTCCTCCAGTCCTGGAGTCTTGTCTTGAAGGACGCTTCAACTTCCCAGTTCTTGACCAGGTTCTCGACCAGCTCCGGCAAGCTGCCAGCCGTGTGGTTCATCTTCTTGCCTAGCCGCACGATTAGCTTCCGCCGTTCGCGTTTGAATTGCAGGAACACAATCTCACCTTCTCTCCAGACTCTCCGTGTCTTTGTGTAATCTGGCGCTCTACCATATCGCCACTGGACGCCCTCGTCGCCGAACACAGCGTTGGGAGAGGTGACATAGTCCGGCAGGGCAGGCGATACCGCGGCCTCAGCCTTACGGTCTTTGGGGGCTTCCACGATAACCATGGCGGCGAACTGGTTCTAACGAAGAAAAGAATCAGAACCAGGGGCGGAATGAGGCGTTGTCGCCTAGTTATGGTCTTTGACTTCCGGGGATTGGGGTGGAAACTCTTTGTGACACGAGGGGGTGGAATTGTCTTAGATACGCGTGGGAGAAGAGAGACAACGGTGGTACAAGTATTCCCGCAGTTGTCAAATCTCTAGCGGTGGCGCTGCTTCCTCACGGCCGTTCCGTCTCCGTCTGAAACGTAAAACGCGGCGGGAGACTGCGTCCCAAGAATCCTACAGCAACGTTCGGTCCTGCAGGAAAGCAAAATCTCCTGCACGAAATGGCGAGCCGAAGTCCGAGCTTTCCGGGAACACAATTACCCTTTCTTCTTCTCCAGGCGCAGAAAGCACGTGTGTATGTGTGTGTGTCTGTGGTCGCAGAACAGGCCTGGACCAGCTGAAGTACCAAAGCGACAAAGGTTATGTGACACGAGGTGGCCACCCGGGAGCAACAAGTTCAGATTCTGCACTTTAATTTGCTGGAAGGGGTCCCGACAAGCGAATCCTGGCTCATCTGACTTGGTCAGCAAATTGATTGATTCAGATATCCCGATGACATGGTAGGGGGAGAATGGAAACGTACATGCTACCAGATCCGGCGTGATGTTCGATCCTTGCGCAACCTGAGTTGAGAGCGAGAGTGGACTTTTGTCAATGAGAAGGGAAGAGAGATTTGAAGAGAAGACAGCTGCACGGTAAGGCTGGAAGAGTGAAACTGATGAGCGAAGTCTATTCACTCATAAACGCATTTTTTGCCTCGTGGCGGCAGCATGGCGTTCTTTATGTGAAGCGGTGTAGCCCGGCTTTTCCGGTTCAGAAGCCTCACTATCACATCTCATTATCAAAAGTCTCATCAAAAAGTCATCGTCGGCATTAGGGAGGAGGGAGAAGGCTTAGCTCGTGTTGAGAGGAATGCAGGGAGAAAGGGAGGCTGCAATCCCGTAGCGCCATTGGCTGCATCGAGGGTCGGTAATCAAGCGCATCGCCGGCTCTAATAGACCCCTGAAAGTGTCTCTCTTCTAACGCGTGGCTTCAATGTCTTTGATTGATCAAATCCTTGTCTGTTTTGGTCCAAATGTCTCAGTTCGGCGTGCCACGCGTATAGAAAGCAAGCAACTTTCCGATGTCTTGGCGGCCAATCGTAAGCTATCGACAGAGACATTTTGACGATCTGTGGGGTGTCTGGTTCAAGAAGAAACGAGGCCGACATGCCCGTGCTACCTTACCTCGTGGTCTGGCACGCTGAGAAGTGAATCATGTCCTTTTGCCACGCGACAACAAATGAGTCTTGTCCTACTTCAATGTCATCATTATCGGAACGGAGGAAAGAATCCTTGATGCCGAAGTTCCCCAGCCCCATGCCTCCTGGCATCTGGGCAATTATGTGCCGGGAGCATGTGAACTGACAGCTATTTCAAAGACCGCCCCGTTCTCCGAATCCTTGGCGTGCATGATCCAACAAAAGCCTAGGTTTTTAATGTGCAGTAGACCAAACTGAAATGTACGTATTTGTGTTCGGCGAGCTTCGCCGATTCGGCAATGCACCCAAGGAATGCCGTTGAGAGAAGCTAGGAGGTGTACGCTCAAAAGATTCGTGAGAAGAGCTCGGTCCGGAGCTACCGACAACAGCATCGACATCCGGTGCATTTGTCACCGATGGTTTCCGGTTCTCAGGCGTGCGGGATGCGCCGAGACACCCACTATTATCGGCCGAGGTCTCAAAGTGGAACCGCACCGGGTTCCGTGGACTGAGCGGGGAAGAGCACGATTCTTCGTGGAGGAATGTTCAGGCGGAATGGCAGGGCGAACCTTCGGGAAATGCTTCATTTGGCAGCTGCAACTTTGCGAATACCACCGTGCCATTGAAACCCGGCTCAACCGAGAGGTCTGGAGTGACGATCCCAGAACTACCTGGACAGACTAATTCACCGCACAAACCATCATCTCGATGTCTAAGACAGAGGAAGCCTCATTTGGGAATCAGCTTGCATGCACATGCTGGTGCTTGGTATTACCGTTACTATCCTCGTGGGATCGGTTGCACTAGGTGCCATGGGACGGACAACTCACAGGTGATTCCCGCTGAGGTATGTACATGTTCTTGCATGATCGCACTATCACCGCGCGGATTGTAATAGGATGCGATGGAGCCAACTGCCTTCCTGGGGTTTTACGCCCGAAGGTTCCGGGGCCAGACAACCGCTTCGGGGCGGGAACATCCCGACCCAGGGCCGATCTGTGGAGAGTCTGCAGGTACTGTAGCATTTGCATCGAAAGACATCGGATCCCGCCGGCTATTATCCCAGCCAGACTCTGTTTGTTTGGTGGGCCAACTCCAACTACATAATCATTGTTGGCTGTTCTCTGCTACCCCTCTTCTCGGACCACTCTCACATCGGGGCTTCTATGTAACCATGCTTAAATGAACTGCCAAAAAGCTTCGAAGTCTCCACGTATAGGACCAAGCAAACACATGCTTTGTCACATTTTAATCAGCGGCCGAGAGTCTAGAAACTTGTGAACAACAGGTAAATCGCAATTGACGGATGCGATCTGCTTCCGAATGGAAGTTTGCAGCAATGACATATGTGGTGGCCAAGACATAAATACCAGCCGAAGTCTGCAGCCATCTTGTACACTCCATCCTCATCATCACAAGCTCATAAATCAAACTGCATCACCTTTGACACAACTCCATTGTCAAACATCTCCCAACCGCCATAATGCAGTTTACCAACCTTTCTCTTGCCACATTGGCCTCTTGTGCTGCTGCGCAATTCTGTGGTGTCGTCACCTCTCCCGCTCAGAGCTACATCCCCTGCGAATCAGAGCAGTTCCCCGCCATGGATGCTGCCTGTACCGCCATTGGAGGCACTGTGTCCGGTCACAACCGAGAAGTCGGCAACCAACTCTCCAACTGCATCACCTACTGCAACAATGTTCCCGCCGGTGGACACGACACCAACGGCCTCGCCGGTCGCTGGAACTACCATCTCTACGTTGTCGATTCGTGCACCAGCTGCGGCTACTGTGGTGGTCAGTAGACGTCGCTGAATCCTCACGCGATCGGCCCGTGTTGGTCAACATCCGGGCGAAGGCCACCCTCGTCGAACACCAGACACGCAACTCGGTAAAGTTGTTCCCCAGGTCGAGTCACTGGACATCAAGATATTCATGTACATACTACAACGTGCAGATATGGTCGGAGGTTTTAAAAAGGCATTCACATTTTACGGCACATGGAACAGTTACAGTCTGTGAAAGGTATCTGCAATCTATTCTTCTCAGATACTAGGTACTCCAGCTTTGATCGGAAGCTGTTGCGCACAATATTCCAGCAGAATCATATCAAATACATCAACCTTGCACATGTGAAAACCAAACAGTCTAAGATGCCCCCATCCATCACCACCGTCACCACGTCGTCCTCAATGTGTCCTACAGGGGATATTACTCCACAGTAGATGACACAAAGGTCAGCCGACGACCTCAGTCTCAAGCACTGGGCTTTCTAGGCTGTACGCGAACGCAGAAACCTCGGGGCTTCACGAACCACGCATTGGCAGTTGTCCAAGACCCTCCGGGTGCTGCTGCGTCTCCGTCAAGCTTGAAGTCGAAATCGCGGATGATTCTCGGGATCAGCTTCGTCATCTCCAAGATGGAAACATTCTTTCCTAGGCACGTCCTTGACCCCAAGCCGAACTATCCCAAAGTCAGCCAAACGAATCATTGAAGAGCTTGCATAACCACACTTACCGGCATCCAGTTTCGGTTCATCAGGGACAGCTTGTCTTCGTCGTCGATGAGCCAACGCTCAGGGCAGAATTTGTCGGCATTCTGACCAAAGATGCTCTTGTTATGATGTTGGACCCAGCTGTTGATGCCAACGACAGACTGCGAAGGAAAGAAAACGTTAGTAAAAGGACGGATTATTACAAACGTCATCAATACGTACACCCTCAGGAAAGAAACGGTCAGCGATGGTGGCGCCTCCCTCAGGAACGACTCGCTCCAACGGCAGACCGACTCAGCGCTGCCGCAAGTGCAAGTCACTTGGCAAGTAATACAAGCCAATCGGCCAAGTTGACGCTATTGCCACCACCTAAGTAAGCAATTTATCACCTCTCAATTGAATTGTTAGACTTGATGTCTTATTTATAAATAGATCTGACTAATAGGAAGCTGTAGATTAGTTAGCATCCTATTTATTCTGATATATACAGTTACTAAAATATGATACTATTGCTAACATTATAATATCTCTATATCTAATTAATACTCTATAAACTGCCCTTATAACTCTCCTTCTTATATACTTTTCTTAGTAAGCGCTGTTAGCATATACTACTACTATACACTAAAATCCCTAACAGCCTCATTTCAGTTACTTTAATGCAATCAGTATGGCAGCTGCTTATAGTGCGACTGCCCTGCTGGCGCTAGATCCCCTAGACCTTCTATTAACTTTTTTCTAATTGCTAGCAAAAGTAATGCTTTTTGCTATAAGATCTAAAGTTACTAAAGAATGTTTACTAACTAAAAAGCAATATATAGAGGTCTCACTTAAAGTAAGTCAGCTTATAAGAGTAAACTAACTTAATTTCAATATGCTTAGTATAAGCTAATAATAATAAACCTAATATAATATAACTAACTTAATTTTTAATATAACTAAGATTAAAGAGCTTTACTGCTAATAATATAAGATTAGCAATAAGATTTTTAAAATACTTAAGGCTATTATTAAATAACTTCTCTTTAAGCTAAATAATACTAAAGCTATAAGATATTTTATATAACCTCTCAAAATAATATTTATATACCTTCTGAAAGGATAAAATAGTTACTTTTATATAGATACTAACTCCTTTTAGGATATTATATAAGACAGCTTTAATAATACTTCTATTTCTCTTAGCAGTTATACTAAAGCAGTTAGTAATAGCTTCTGTTTTAATTAAAGCTATATAAAGGTATTAGATTAGGGAATTATAAATCGCTTAAGCAGCCCTTAAAAGAGAACTAAAGAGCTATACTAACCTAATAGAGATTGCTAAGCCTTTATCTGCTATAAAGAATCTAATAGGTCTAAAAGGGTTAATATTATAGTACTTTATAGAAGACTTATAGAAGGTTGTAATATTAATATCTTAGATATTAAAAAGATTACTTAGATTCTATTTAGTTTTGTAGTTATGCTGGCAAATAAATAAATCAGATTAACTATACTTACTTATAATAATAAGCTTTTAGAATCACTTAATGCAATAAGTATTAAGGAATCTACAATTTAAGCTATATATGCCTTCTGCAAAGTTAAAAAGACAATATATAACTACTATACTAACTGATATAAATTAATAAAAGACTTAATATATAATAAGATTTACACTATAGCGAAATAGAAACTAGTTTAATACTTCTCTATAAAGGATATAAAACAATTAGAACAACAGACTTAGATTATTATATTTAAAAAAGAGGTTACCCTCTTTAGAGCTTTTAGCTCTATTCTTGCTGAAAAGATGAAATAACGCCTAGTGCTGAAGCAATATATAACTTGCTTTAACTAATACTACTATAAGGATTGTAAATGCATACAGCTGTGCAGCTGCTATAGGAAACCTACTTATACTAATAACAACAGATATACTACTTTAGAGCAATATGCTAACTGCAAAGCCTCTTACTGCAGCACTAACCCTAAGTGCCTATTAAGACCTAAAGTGGTTAGTAGTAAACTTTAAGTTATAGCAAGAGCTAATAAGCTTAAACACTACTATAAGGATACTAAACTCTTTAAGATATTATAATATAATAAGTTATAGAAACCTAAAGAGGAAGCTTCTACTATATCTACTTCTTCTCTCTCAGAACAGCTCTAGAATATAAATGCAACAGGCCTATACTATAAAACTGCAATAAAGCTTTTTAAATTTAACTATAACCTTATAGATAAAGATTAAACTGATATCAGCTTTGCAGCTACCTCTCTATAACAGCTCTTAGATATAAAAACTACACTATAGCTTAGTATATACTAGAGGCTCTACAGTTAAAGCTGCCTAAAGAACGTTAATAAATAAGTTACTAAATATCTTTTAAGTTAATATCTAGAAAGCTAAAGCAATATATAATGTTATCTTCAGATTTGCTAGCTAAGCTGATGCTAATATTATCTTAATATAGGAACTATAGTGTTCTATAAAGAAGAAGAAGAATAATAAAACTAAAATACACTTATAATATTATATATATATGCTTATCTGCAAATAGAACTTAAAGCAAACTTAACCCTAAGTTATTATATATATTAAGAAAACGCTACTAACCTTAAGCTTTTTTAATATCACTTCTAAGCTATATTAAGACTTACTAAAAGTGAAGGTTAAAAGTAGGCATATTCTCAATATTTACTGCAAAAGAGGCAACTATATAATACCTAATGCTATAATATTATAAGAACTACTTTATAATATATTAGTAGTAAGTGACTTTAACTATCTCTATAAGACTTAGCAGCTAGGCGTAAAGCCTACTGCTAGCGCTGCTACTTTTATAGATTAGCTAGACTAATTTTAACTCACTCTACTTAATAAGCTAGATATACTTACTTATAAAGCAGGTAATACTTTAGACTTAGCGCTCTTAAACATCCTCTATATAAGATTATAAATAGTAGAACACCTTTTTACAGGCTTAAACCACTTCACTATTATTATAACTCTCTCTCACTTTAACTCTAGCAGACCTCCTCTAGTAGAATAGGCTAAATACTAACTTAGACTTAAAGAACTTCCTCTCTATGCTAAGTATATAGCAGAGTATATTTAGCTTCTTTTAGATGCTATAGCTATATATAATAAGTTTAATAATGCAGCATAAGATCTTACTACCTTTCTATAGACTGCACTTATAGCAAAAGGTAAGCGCTATAGGAAAGGTAGTAAAAGTAAGACCTAGTAGATAAAAGAATATAATAATACTTATAAGAAGTAGAAAACCTAATATAATATCTCTTAAAACCTATAAGACCTAAAGATAAAAGCAGCAAAGAAGATTTAAGATAGAACAGTTATAAACGCTAAAATAAATATATAGTTTAACTAAGTTAAAGATATTAACTTAGCGAAAGCACTATATAGTGTTATAAGCTGGCTGAACTCTAAAAGCTAGTTTTAATCTTCTCTCTTTTAAAGCAGTAACAGTTTTATTACTAACCTTAATAAAAAGACCTTATATCTTAAGTGGAAACTGCTAGAGATATATATAGCAAATAACAATATTAAGCTGCAAGCCTCTGCTATATCTTACTGAATAATTCCTTTTAACTTAAAAGTCTACTTAAAAGAGGTATAAAGTGCTGTTCTAAGGGCAGGTAATACTACTCTAAAAGCTAATAGCATTACTATCTTAATGCTTTCTGCAGTTTAGCTGCATATTGAGATATATATCTACAGACTTTTTCAAGCTTGCTTAATAGTAGAATACTACCTCTGCTTATAGTGAGAGGCTAAGGTATTATTAATTCTAAAGCTAAATAGAGATGCTAGCACTTATAAAAGCTGGCAACTTATCTTACTGCTCTTAACTATTAGAAAGGGACTAGAGAGATTTATCGCAAGATATATAGTATAGCTAAATGTGGAATATAGAGTGCTCTACTTATAAGTTGCAGGTGTTTTGTTGAAATGCTCTTTAACAGATATTGCTAGTATAGTAGCATATAATATTAAGGCTGTACTTAATAGGAGATAAGTGGCAACTTTTATTACTATAGATATAGAGAGTGCCTTTAATATTATTCTAAAGAATAGGTTATGCTAGCAGCTTTGCTATTTAGACTAGCTAGAGAACCTCATTTTTTAGGTTTACTACTTTAATAATATATGCCTTATAAGCGTTTGCTATAAGGGATATAAAACTTTAATAGCGCTGTTAAACTGCAAGCTGTTGCAAAGCTTTCTAGCTTTACTAATATTTTATTTTAACTATACTAATAGGCTATATTATATAGGCCTTATTAAAACTTAATTTAAATATATAAATAACTGCAGTATTCTCTATATTAGAGATAACCTAGAGGAAATAACTTAAGCTGCATAAAAAATCTTAGATAATATAATTGCTTAGAGAAAAGAGAATGCTATTAACTTTAATCCTTTAAAAATAAAGCTGATACACTTCACTTAGAAATGCAACTAACCTTTTCTTACTATTTAGTATAAAGATTTAACAGTTTAGCCTAAAGAGGTTATAAAATAGCTTAATATCTACTTTAATAAGAACCTCTAGTTCTATCACTACGTTTAGAAGTAGAAAAGCATAGCTAAAGCGATAGCAGGATATTTAAAAAGCTTAAATAAGGTCTATTAAGGCGCTTTGCTAGTGCAAATATATAAAGCAGTTTATACTGTAGTGCTTCTTAAAGCATACTTTAGCTCTAAGATTTAATACCTTAGCTTCACTTAGCTAGGCGCTAAGCTGCAAAGGGATATATATACTAGAGTTAATATTAAGTAGAAAGAGCTATTAGAAGGACTTTAGGTTGTAATTAATATTATGCTAAGAGGAGCTATATTAGCATAGCATATAATGTCAACTAAGGCTTATGCTAGAGAGACTAGCATTCTGCTAATATATCTCCTCTTTAATGCTATAAAAATAAAATTTATGCTCTGTTTGAGAACATTAAATAGAAATCACCCCCTTATTATATAAGTGTGGAACTATAACCCTCTATATTAAGCTGAGAGGCTTATTAGACTAATAATACTTATAGAGATAGCATTAAGTGTTTTATAAATTATAAGACTAATACTATCTCTAAAGGACTTCAGCTTTATAATACTACTAATAAAAGTAGTTAATAAGAAGATAGCTGCAAAACTGCACTTAAAATAGCTTAAAAGCCTATTACTAAGCTAATTAGTAGTCTATATTAACAGTTTGCAACTAAGCTTAAATGAAATAAGGTTTAGTTTTACAGTTCTTTACAATCATTTTAGTATCTATAATAGCAGCTGCAGACTTCTTAAAGCAGAAGTCTTTAATGCTGAGGCAGAAAGAGCTAGAGCTAGCCTTACTATAACATTCTGCTTACTAAATAATAAGACTACTACTATCACAATATGCTTAGATAACTAAGCTGCAATTTATTGCTTATAAGAGGTGCTATTAACTTTATTATAAAAAGCTATTTTAAACTTTAAACAACTAGTGTGAAATGCTTTAATACTTATAAAAGTCTAGTAAACCTCTAGTTATAAAGATATATTAAGCAATAAGTATACTAACTTTCTAGTAAAAAAAAGGTCTATTCAGCCCTCTCTAGACTTATATACTAAGCTATCTACAGTAGCTTATATAAAGTAGAGACTGCAGAAATAGCAGCTTAAAGCCTTCAGAGAATAATAGGCTTAAAACTAACCTAAATGATATATTAGGCTTAAACTTAATATCTCTTTTAAATCTACTTAAAAGCTTAAAACTCTTATAAAAAGAGAACTATACTAGCTTATAGCAGTATGAAGCAGCTATAAGGACTTTGCAGCATACTATAAGCGTTTTAATTATTAAGATGTTTAACTCTACTGCTTATATAGTAAAGAGAAGACACCTTCTTATCCTCTCTTCTGCTATAAAGTATACTAGTTTAGGCTTTAGATAGCTAAAGCAGAATATACAGCTATAAAGCTAGAATTAAAATAGCCTAACTTTATATTACTACTTTATTGCTTTTAATTCTTTACTAATATCTATTTATAATATAGACCAGCTTTAAATAATATTTAGCAAGCTATTTAATAACTTAAATTTCTTTATAAATATCTATTAGATTTTTATTATTTTTACTAATAAAATACTTATTAAGAGCAGGTATCTTAAGGACTCTATCAGTTTAGTCTTATTATACTACCTTTTAACTTATAAAACTCTAGTGACAGCAGTTAATATTTCAACCTTAGAAGGTGTTAATGCTAGTTTTGCTAGCAATTTTATTTAGTAAGACGTTAGTGCTAGCAGTTAACATCTCAACCCTAAAAGGTGTTAATATTTATTTACTATTTTTAAGCCTCTTATAAGCTTCTAGCAGCAGCTTTAGACATCTTAACTCTAAAAGGTGTTAATACTAAGCGTTATTACCTTCTATTTGAGAAATCTTAATTATGCTGTTAGTATTTCAACCCTAAAAGGTGTTAATACTAGTTTGATACCAGTCTGATTTCTCAAAACTTAAACGCCAGTAGTTAATATCTCAACCTTAAAAGGTGTTAATATTAGTTTGCTATCATTTTTATCCTAATAGAATAATGCCTATCTTTAGTATCTTAACTCTAAGGGGTGTTAATGCTAAATGTAAATATTGCTATTCTAGGAATATTAGTGTTATAAAATCCTACCTTAAAGTTTATCTAGCATGCACTTCTAGAAGAGATCTAGCATCTTATACAGCTTTAAGCAACCTAGAGACTACTCTATATATAATAACACTATAATAGATCCCTTAGGCAGTTTTACTTTGCTAGACCTATTATAACACTACTATAATATAAACTCTCTACCTTCTTTTATACAACCTATATATTTATACTTCTTTAAATTATACTAACTAGAGCCTTAAGTAAAACTAGTAAAACTACAAAGCATACTTCATAGTATTAGATTATTAGGTTTCTAGATATATTCTTTTCTTAATTTTGCTTTATTTTGCTTTCTTTTTTTCTTACTTTCTTTTATATAGAACCTATTTAAACCAGCATAGCTGGGATTTATATATATATAAATAGCGAGCAAGATTGCTAGTGCAGACGCCTTATGCCCTATAAAGGACATATCAAGCGTTAAACAATAAAAAAAAAAAAAAAAAAAAATAAACTGCCCTTAAAATATCAAACTTTAAGCAATCCTTTTGAAACTTTCTAAAAGAGTAGAAGTTATCACAGCAGTTTAAATAATATAAAGAGTATTACAATCAGCTATCTTTTATAAAAGATATTTATTATCTTATATCTTCCTTATTATTTATACCTATATACTTATACTTCTTATAATATTAACTGCTGCTACTACCTCCTCGTTTGCTGCTAATATATATGCAGTTTTAAATGCCCCTTACACCTAAATCTCAACCTAAGTTGCAGCTGCTTTTACTGCTAGCATCCCTCTGAATCCTATAATTAACAACCTACTTTATATTATTATAAATAACTAGAGGTATATAGTTAAAGAGCAGTTATTACAGAGGCAAAGCAGGGGTTAATTAAGCTAGATTTAGTGCTATCAGATGCTGCCCTAGACAGATAAACTTAATCTCTACTTCTGTCAGCCTCTAGAGACTACTTCTAACCTAGTGTAGTAATAGATAGACTATATAAAAACCTTCCTAAAGCTCTCCCAGCTTGCTATTAACGTCTTTGCTGTGCTAGTAATAGCAGCTAACTGCAAGAAGGCTTTTAGTACTGCTAAGTTAAGCCTCTTATCGCAGAGGCTCTTAATAATGCTAGATACTATAGAGACCTTCTAACTGAGCAAAAACTAGCTGAAGAGGAGGGTAATAATACCTCATAATCACTTCAGGCTGCTGGAGGCATTATGACTTTATTTACTTATTACCTAATTAGGAAGTAGTAATAACGTCGTTTACTATAGTGTTTGACTTGCCACACTTGTGAGTTAGCCAATAATCAAAGCCTAGGAAAAAGATCACCAAGTTGACAAGTATGGGGGGCAAAATTGACTTGATTGCACTTGCGGCAGCGCTGGACCGACTGCAGGATGCATGCGCAACGCCTCCTTGATGACAGCCTGCAGGTATGGCATGTCCTGACCCTGCTTGAACGTGGGGTTCTCCGAAAGCTCGCCCCTGCTGCTGAAGTCGTCGATCTCGGCACGCAGTTTTGTGACGCAATCCGGGTTCCTGAGAAGATGGTACAGGATTCCGGAAAGACTGATGCCGGTTGTGTCTGAGCCCGCAAACATATTGGTTGCGCAGCCAATGAGAATGTGGTAATTGGTGAAGGCATCGGGGTCCTCGGAGTGTTTAGCAAGATACTTCCTCAAGAAAGTCTCGCCGACACCCGCACCTTCTACGTCGGTCTTGGACTCAGCGACCGATTTTGGCGCAGCGCGCTCTTCTGTGACCCGGCTCTGAGTGAAGTTCATCACATACATGATGCGGTCGGTTCGGAAAAGAGGACCCATCGCTGAAAGAAGCGGAGCAACATAGCGAGGGAATGAGGGGAAGATCCCGGCGAGACTTGAGTAGACCAAGCTAGCGTCAAGGTTTTCAATCACCTTGCCGATATCATCGCCGCGGTCTAGGAAGCCCAGTCGCTTGCCGTACGTGATGTATGCAACGGCGTCGAAGGCAAAGCACTGGAACCAGTGGCCGATGTCAACGGGTGCGCCGGCCTTTGAAAATTCCAGCATACGTTGAGAGAAGATCTCGCCGCACTCATCAAGATACGGCTCGTAGTTGACGAGCGATGTCATTGAGAAGGCGTGGGCAAAGAAGCGTCTGTTGTGGGCATGGCGCTTGATGGACTGATCGGAGAAAATGTTCCACCATGTGTCATTTGGCTGAAATGAGGAGTACCAGATTGACTTGGGAAACTGGGTTCCGTGACCATAAATAGTCTTGGCTGCCTCAGCATCATTGATGCTGTATCGATTGGGGCCGTATCTAACGATGGGGCCTAGTTGGGTGCATCCCAAGATTAGCAAGTGCCACGCAAACAAGCCTAGCATCTCTGCATATAGACATACCATATTTCTCATGAAGAGAAATGTTGACCTTTTCGAAACTGCCTTGCTTGATTCGGAAGAAATACCAAAAGTCTGTAAAACGCGCCAACATAGGCCCAGGTATGGACCGCAAAGGAGAGCGCACCCAATTGAACAATGCTGCAGCAACATAGAAAAACAGGGCAAATGCCGCCACGGCCAATAAGAGTTGATTATTCATGTTGTGAGGTCAATGATGCTGAAAAGATTGGATGAACTGCTTGCTTGTCAAGGCTGGTGACATGAACTGGATCGATGCAGCTCTGAACATTCTTCGCGAGGGGCTTTATAGTTGACGGCTTGTCTGGTTTTTTGAGTTTCATTTTTCCAGCTCTCGTATGGTTATGAATGCTTTTGCGCGGACTGATACGCAACTGATGCATCACGTTCATGGGTTGCCTGTTGCGTAAAGGCGTACGGCTTAGAACACCAATTGGTCGTTGGCGATGGTCGAGTCATAGCGCCCCCGAAAAGCCCCAAAAGGCGGACGGCATGGAAAATGAGCTGGCTCCATACGATGATGGCCGGCGGCGAATAGTCGACTAAACAATAATAATACTGGTTCTTGGCCTGAGACCTGTGCTTCAGCGAGTGGATCATACGGCAGCAATACAACCTCGGTTGCTGATCCTTGACAGGCTATCGTCGTCGGCTTACACACCGCCAAACTTTCAACTTTGTTGTGTAGGAGCTCTCATTACGCGTCGGTGATGATGACGCTCCATGTTTTCACGAGAAAGAAGCCTGGACTGAGAGGCAATCCGCTGTCCGCAGCTTGCGAAAGCAAGGACGATAGCACAGTTTGGATTGAAGTTATCGCATTTTGACATCATCTGCCGAAGCTGCACGGAGCGCGTCGCGGTGATGGCGGGCACACAACTTTCATGGAGGGACCTGGAGCGATACCCGGAGAACGCAAGTTGTCCGAGACCGAGGTTGACCCGTCTTATGCTTGACACTCGTTAAGGCGGGCTGGCCCCGCACGGGGTGCTCCGGTGAGTGGGGCACTGTTCGAGCCGGGATTGCGGACCGGAGGCTATTGGATGCCGCGACCGAAGGTAAACGGCCATTGACTACTCTTGGACCCCCCGCCACACCTTCATCGTTGACGAAGATACTCTACTCAATGAGCAAAAGAACCCCGAAACCTATGAAAGGAGGGTGCCTCAGAACGTCTTCCCTGGCGAGCTGAGTGCTGAACTCTAGCTTGCAGCTGCCCCTGGAAGCGAAGACGTTGATGTATCATAACATAGAGTTACGGAGTTAGCATATTGATGCAAAGCTTCAAGTGAGAATGATGAAGTATTAAATTCGACGAATGGCAAACTGCGAACAGACACTTGCGAATCTCCAACAGCGGCTGGCAGACCGCGGAGATCGCGCGGCCTACAACGCTAGCTCTCCTCTCGTGTCTAGTACGTAGCTGGAGTAACACTGAGCCGGCCACCATCCGTCAAGACGCAGTTGCCATTGCAGTATGCGCCAGCCCGTGAAGCCAAATACAGTAGCGGTCCCATGTTGTCTTCCGGGAGACCTGCTCTCTCAGCAGGTATTTCATCCAAAGGGAAGGCTCCCTCGATCGTCGAATCTGTGCCTTGAATCGAGCTCGTCGTGAGGTCAGTCGGGAACACAAAGTAAATTAGCATTTTCTTACCATAATTATTTCCTGTTGGGCGCAAACTTACAACCTGGGCAGAGTACACTGGTTCGGATTCTGTACGGCACCAGATACGTCGCTAGAACCTTCAACATCTTCATCATTACCGCTTTGCTTGTGCCGTATGAAAATCCAGCAGTGATCTTCCTGTTGAAGCTGCCAATACTGCTAATAGCAATGACCTGGATCCTGCAACCCTGGTAATTTGACTGATTACAATTGTCCAGGAGGCTTAGGAATGATATCGCTGTGTAGAATACAGCAGTGCAATTGACGTGGTAGGTGTTGGTGAACTCCTCCATGGGAATCTCCAAGAGAGAGCGTCTTGAACTTGCGCAATCGAGGCGCCCGAAGGCACGTTTCCGGAAGGCCCGGCAATACCTGAGTTAGCAAGGAGCAGGTTTATGCACCCGACATTCCTATTCAATCATCGCCACTGCGTCCTTGAGGCTTTTGCAGTTCGTCACATTGCCTTGGATCGGTACGATGTTTACACAGCCCTGCCATAAGTCAGCCGACATTGGACACTAAGCGATCATCTGACGGTGCGCACAATTTCTTTGGCAGCATCTTCCAACACGTTTCTTCTTCTTCCGAGGATGAAAACTTTCTTTGCGCCGTTTTCTGCCAAAGCTCATGTCATGTAAACTCCTCGCCCTACAGTAATTGTGATTAGCCAGCCAAGGGATTAAGAAGCCATGGTGAAGGCGGACATACCACTGCCTCCGCCCGTTACGACAGCTACTATACCTCGAATATCAAAAAGGTTGCCTGATCTGTAGGATGAAGACATGGTAGGTAAGGTACGTACGACCTCGGGCCGGAGGCTATAGTCGCGGTGTGAAAAGGCACCTGGTTGGCTCAGTTGGGGGTGGAAACTCATGAACAAGAGAGTGAAATGGTGGCAATCTACCACGTTAAATGTGTTGATTGTGTGCCGTTATTTATTAAAAAATTATTTAGGATATTTGACGACCTATTTCCTACGTTGTTGGTCCTTGTTCGCGGTGGCCTGCCAAATCTGGTCTGCGCGGCCCCCACACGTCTACTGCAGACGTAGTCAGTCGAGGGCAAATGGAAGCTAGCTCCCCATGTCCGCCAAACTTAATACAAGTCAAATGGTCTCTCACAGAAATCTCCCAGGTGAATTACAAAAATGTTATCGCGACCCTGTCGGTTCCGCAAGGGCGGGGACGTGGGTGCTCTGGGGAACTCCGGAGGTCCGGGCCAGGACCGCGGCGACCTCTACTTTGCGAATCGGAGGAAGTTCACAAGAATAAAATCCAATAGTACTCAGAACCTTTAGTTGAATACTTTTGTCTCGATACATAGGAAAAGAAAAGCGAAAATGGGAGGTGAAGTGTGCTCATGGGCGATTGACAACGACAATGTTATCATCTCATGTGTTCATCCAATTGTAGGCCGATATTTAAAAAGGCATACCTAATCTTTCCAGGTGAGAAGGCATCTGTCAGAGTTTTTCACCAAATAATTTTGTTCCGAGTAGAGTGGAAGCAGTTTGAAAATTCGTTTCCTTTCCATTGATCGTCACTGTCCATCGGCATCTTGCTGATGCTGTCGCCGTCTCAACGCCAACATAGGGGTCTCTTTCACCCAAGAGATGGAAGTGCGAACACCGCTAGCGTGTGCTCACTTCGTGTAAAAAAGCTTTTTTCAGAGGTAATGCCGTCGAAAACAACTTGAATGTATTGATGTTAATCGTCTTTGACGCTTGTGCCCCTACGAATATCTAACCCGACCAAAACTCCTCGCGTTGATAGACCTCTCCAGCCCCAGCCGATAACCCGCATCAGCAGTGCCACCTCCTAGTTTAGTTGCGTCCGGTATTCACCGACGTCGGAGAAGAAGCTTAAAGCGAGCGTATATACAGGAGCAACCTATAAACACATGCAATTTGAATTCGGTACCTCTGCGCTACAAATGCACACTCTGTCGCGGCACCACCTTAAGCAACAGGGGACAGGGCCAGGTTGGCGGGGATCCTTCCGGCGGAGCCACCGGCCACGTTCTTCGCGGGTACGTTTTGTTGCGATCCCTTGGCGGCCATCTTGTAGGCCTGCACATCCGCGTCCGCCTTACTGCAAGGTTGTTAGTACCTCTCCCGTACGCTTCTGTTTACATAAAGGTCTTACGGGTTGATGATCATAACCATGCCGAGTTGGCAGTGCATGCCCTGGGCGCAGTACAAGAGCATTGGCTCGGTGTTCTCAACCTGGACGTTGAAGGTTCCGATGGGGGAGCCGTCGGTGACGCCGGGGATGAACCCGCTGTGAACAGCATTGGGCATCATATCACCAAGCGGCAGGCACGGGGCTTGAACGTTGGCGGCCTGGGTGACGGTGTGGTTGTTGGGCCAGAATTGGAACTGGACGATGTCGCCGGGCTGAGCTCTCACAATCTCAGGGTAGAAGAGCAACGACTTCTCGCGGGTCGGGCTACCAACAAGGACTGGGATGACCTTAGGAGTAGGTCCGGGAGGACCAGCCGCGGGAGGCATGGGCGCAGGTGGTGCCTGGCGCTCTGCAATAGGGTCAGCTGGGGTCATAGCACGATGACCTCATGAACTCAACGGCTTACCCTCAATGGCAGCAGCCATGGACGCGCCGATGATGGCGGAGAAGTAGACGACGACCGTGTTGAACTTCATTGTGACAAGACTGAGACCCGTGTGCCGGATGTTAATTACTAGAGACGTTGATTCGATACCGCAACAAGAACGCTGTTGATCCTACAATCGCACGAGAAGGCCGAGGAGGGCCCTGTGATATTTAAGCTACTGCTCCTTTGCACTGCAGAATCTAAAACGAATCGCACTCGCAGGAAAGCATCGCTTCTGCACCCGCTGACTAGAACGAAGCTTTTCTCTCTTAACCTTCCGCACTGGGCTAAATTCTCCCGATCATGAGACCGACTAAGCCCTTCAAAACGGACGGACATTCATCTTTTTTCTCGGTTTGCTGCCGCGATCAACAGGGGTAGCAAGTGAAGCTTGGGGCTCCCGAGAGATGGGATGACCGAACTGCCCAATAGGACGTGCCAAGTACCTCAAACGTGCCTTGTTTCGTTTCTTCGGCCACACTCCCTACCGAGCTGGCTTTCTGCTTAGAAATGAAGAAGAATATGCAGAGATGCTGCTTAAACATGAGGAGGGAGGGGCGGCACTTCGCTCTTTCGGAATGGAGGGGGAGCCGGCCAGTCAATAATCTGTCTGGCTGTGTCAGGGTGGCCCGAGATTGGACGACAAGCGCAAGGGGCGAAGCTGCGGGGGATAGCATATCCTCGCCCAGCGGCCGTGACTTTGCAGGAGTTGGCCATTTTGGCTATAGAGTAGAGTTATGACCGGATGAAACGGTTGCGGAGTCGTTTCGAACACTCACCAGGCGTTGGCCGCCTGCTGGCTCCATCACGACTTTCCGTGGTGGGGGATCTCCGAGCGTCGAGGGGCATAGAGGAGCGGGAGATCGGCACGAAGGGCACATTAACCTGCACATCTTAATGGCATTGCGGCTCTTGGAAAATACTTCCCACGCGCGCGGGAGACAAACTTGGTCTTGACGTCAACTGAGTTTTTGGACTGAAAGGGGGAAATGGTTCGATGTATGTTAGGGTCGTGCGCACGTCTTGATCGTGTCAAAATCACGATTGTATTACCATATGCGATCACTTCAATCCAGTGAGCCTGATCTATTGTATTCAACGTGTACGCCATCTAAGTGCAAAATCCGGTAACTTGGTACCACCCTGTTCCAAAAGCCGATGCCCTATTATTTCTCCGTATCTCCGTCTATTTGGCTTTTTACATCCGTCTTCGGCTTGTTCTCTTTAACGCTCTTCCACTCGAAAAACCCAATTCCGAGCACTGTCAGACATCCGAGAACAGTCGCAATGAGAAACACGTTTTGCAGTGCCTTATTGTACGACTCGATGATGCCGTCCACCGAATCGGGGTAGGTCTTGCGCATAGAGTCCACCAGCCCCGATGCTCCGGCGTTGATGACCACGGCCGGATTTACGTTGGGGACGTTTCGGCGGAGCTCGGCGACGAGTCGCGAGCTGAAAATGTTTTGTGCAACGGCCAGGAATACAGTACCGCCCAGGCTCTGCAGGAACACTAAGACCGAAGTAGCGAGGGCGATGTCGCGCCCCTTGAACACGGTTTGCGCGGCAATGAAGCACTGCTGCCCTCCCAGACCCACTCCCAATCCCATTAGGACGAGTGAAGCAGCCCTGAGGCAGATGTTAGCATATTGGGCAGACTGAATCGGGAAACGTAACAGGCCATACCAGAAAGCCGTATCAGTGTCAACGGTGAACGAATAGATCAAGCCACCAGCCACGGAAGAAATGACAGATGACGCGATGATTTGCGGCACGTAGTAGCCAATTTGACTCGTCTAATGATTTATCAGCATGAAGTGTCAACGTCGTCAAAACCGTGGAGGGACATACCAAGACCCCGGACACTATTGTCGCGACAGACATCGAGGCTGATGATGCGAGCAGGTCGATACCACTCTTGTAGGCTGAGTGGTTCTTGACGGCCTGCAACCAGATCGGGATGTAGTAGACGTCGATAAAGAGAAGAGAGAACAAGAGTAAGATGGTCCAGCATGAAGCGATCATGGTTCGCTGAGACATGATGCGAAGAGGGACCGTTGCCTTGTCGCCCTCGCGATATTGGACGAAGCCCCACAAAAGAAAACAGACCGCGAAGATGCACCAGCAGAGGATGATGCGCCAGTTGCTCCATGCGTACTCGGTTCCGCCCCATTGCAGAGCCAGTAGAAGACAGATGACCCATGGAATGAGGAGCAGTGTTCCGACAAGGTCGAAGTTATCCATGAACTCTTTGAAGCCCCTTGTTTCTTTCTTTGCCTGTTCGGGAAGCCTGAGAAAGAGAAGGATAACGGCGAATGTCACACCTCCCAAGGGAAGGTTGATCCAAAAGCACCATCCTGTCACAAGTCAGTAAACAGATAATCATTCAAATCATAGGAGCCAAAATCATACTCCAGGTAGCCTTGTCGACAAAGACGCCGCCGAGGGTCGGTGCGATGACCTGAGAGACTCCGGCAGCGGCACCAATCGTGGCGGTGAAAGTGGGCCGCTTATGAAGCGGCACACTCTTGGTTATGATCTAGATCCTTGTCAGCCGGTGTCTGCGGCGGCCGTTGAAGCTCCCGAAACCTACAATTAAAGCTCCGGCCATCAGGCCGGCCGCACCCACTCCGGAAACCGCTCGTCCGACGATGAGAACGACGGAGTTCGGGGCCGCGGCACACACCACTGACCCCACCTCAAAGATGGACAGCCCGATCAAGAAGATCCACTTGATACTGTACTCGGCATAGAGCTTTCCGAAGAGAAGCTGGAAGGAACATTGTGTGAAGAGGTACGCAGACCCGTACCATGCTACGTCGGGCAGCGAGTTGAACTCTGAAGTGATTTTAGGAATGGCAGTAGCCAAGATTGATCGGTCCTATGGGAGACGAGGTGTCGGTAAATAGATAACACTAAATGTTGCTTGGCTGTCGAGAACTTACTAGGCCAAAGCAGAGAATAGCAAGAAATAGACCAATCGAGATGGCCGTAAGGGCCGGGCCGCTGGGATAGACTTCGATTATTTCGTCTTGGCTTTGGGCACCCAGTTCCGACTCCGGTTTATCCGTTTTTTCTGAGGGTGTCCTCAGTGCTGATGTAGCGTTGGCCGGCCTGGTGTGATGTCACTCGTGAGCAGTTGTTCCGCTGCCGAGCCGCTAAGGACTTCCGCAAACTTACATGGTTTCGGCGGAATATGCTCCGGAAGACGCCATTCGAATGAATTTTATTGTTTGCGCTGGAGTTCAAATATGGTAATTTGGATGTTCGATATGTAACACCAAAGCGCCTGTTCTTCTCGAGTATTTGTACCACTCTTGGCCATCTCGAAAACAATCTCATCTTGTATTGATTCTCATGTCTGAGCATTCTGGCTGCGTCTCGACATCGGTCCGTACGGGAAATAGCCCGTCAGCAAGTGCTTGTAATTAGTGGGCTAATCCTAGACCCGCTCCCGCGAGATCTCTAGGAACTTTGGTCCGCTCCATTTTCGCTACAGCCTTGACAGGCAGCAGGCCTCTGATTATTGCAGCAAGGAGGTCATGTCCCATGGGGCACTCATGCAAAATGGTGGAAGATGCTGCCTAGCGCTGACCCTTGTGCCGCCAAAATGGCTCCCTAGCCGGGGTTAACACGGGTGAAAGTGGGAATTTGCGCGTCCATCGGTGGTCGGGTGGTATATTAACATCCGACTCCGTGCTCGTCTGTGATCATCTGTCCAATCAGATGCTGCCATTCTCGCCCGATCTTCGACATACGGGACTTAAGACTGACACCGGTCCCCGGTCTTTGACAGCTTTCGTCCGTTCCCAGCTACGCCGTCATCCGCGACATTTCTGCGATTTCCCCATTGCTTGTGATATGCCATTTTGAGCGCCAAATTCACAGAGAACACGCCGTCATTGTTGTTTTATCGGCTTGAAGATGACAAACATTTCTCCAGAAGAGGAGGGCAGTAGCCCGGAGTTCATTGCGAACGCGAAAAAGCTCCGAGCTTGCAGCAATTGTGCGCGCCTCAAGATCAGATGCAGGTGGCCACCAGCCACGGAACATGGTGAACCAACCGATTGCACAAGGTAGGGAGAGATTGCAGACTCCATTTCGGGCACTCTGAGAATGACTTGCAGACGGCTAATACAAGCTAGATGTTCCCGGATGAACATCCGCTGCCGAGTGCCGGAACCAGTACCCAGAAAGAAACGGGGAAAGTCAAGGTAAGATGTTTTTCGTGTTCTTCTGGTCCCTTCTCGTGTGCCGAGCTTGGATATCATTGTGTTCTCTGGCATTAACTATCAGCTGCATTGATCATCTGTGTTTCCTTGACGCTGACAACTCGCCCCCAGTCGTGTCACCGAACTCGAGAAGAAAATCGATGGCCTAGTCAACCTTTTCCAGACTCAACAACAGGCCAAGCAACATGGAGCTCAAGCTCTTACTCCCGCTACCAGTTCATCGACTTATGAGGAGAACCAGCTGCGTGGGCTAATGCCTTGCGCCGGGCTCCCCATGCCTCAACCTGATACCGAAGCATCCTCCAACGCTGTCACCCCTGACCCTCACTGCAGCGCCCAACACACCCCAGATGTCGGCCCTTCGAACACCTTGCAGTTGGTCCCTGGACTCTCCATCACCATGGATCAAGCCGAAGAATACCTCAATACCTACCGCACTCGCATGGTCCCACACTTTCCCTTCATACCTATCCACGTCAATGTGACGGCACGAGAGCTCCACTCCCAGAAGAGGTTTCTTTTCTGGTGCATCATGCAGGCTCTCATTCCTCAGGAAGCCCCTATCCAGAAGGCGGTAGATGATTGGATCAGGCACCACGCAGCAGTGCATATTATCGTGAACAGGGAACGAAAGCTTGAGCTGCTGCAGGGTCTATTGGTCTACATTGCATGCTATGCTTGGTAGGTGAATACCTTCTAACTCTTGCCCAGTTGAGGTTGCTGACCTTTGTCTTCGCATACAGGGGTGACGTCCATATCCACTTGGGCATGAGTGCTAACGGCCTTCTGCAACTTGCCATAGGCATGGTCTCAGACATGAGCATCAACACACTTGCTGGGCCATTGGCATGGATGCCCAAGACCATGTTTTCAGATGCATGGGCTGTCATTAGCAAAGGGAAACACTTCGAAAAGCCAAAACAGACTCTGGAAGAGAAGAGAGCGGTCTTGGGAGGCTACTTTCTGGCATCGAGGTAGGAACCTCAGTACCCAGCCCATTTAGAAGCAATACTGACATATTGATCCACAGTGTGGCCATCTCAATGCGAAGAAGCCCCCAAGTACAATGGTCTGCATATATGGCGCAATGCTGCAGAACCATCCGTGAAGCTGGAGAGTTCGCAACAGACTCAAGCTTGATTGCCTTCGTGCGCATGCAACAGATAACCGATCGTCTCAGATCTTTGTTCCCAATCTATGACAGGGACGAGGACACGCCTGCACCATTCTTCAAGGAGCACTACAGCGCAATATTCTCGTCCGTGATAAAAGAAATCGAGGATCTTCAGAAAGAGGAGCCTGGCATAAACAAAGACAATCGTAAGTTGCTTTTTCCCTACAGCAGACAACATCCACTTACTTGATTTCTCCGCGCAGCTCTTGTGTGGTGTCATTACATGACCCTCCCAGTCAGAATCTACGAGCCTGCGTTGGGCATGCGACCAATGAGACCAGCAGAGACAGCATCACCCACTGAACCGTACAGCCGAACTGAAGCCCTCTGGAAGTGTCTCGAGTCTGTTCAGGCCGCCATGGATGCTTTAATGTCCATACCGGCAGAGATATACGCATACCTGCCCTTCACCCTAGTCTCCAGCACTGCCTTCGTTATGATGGCAGCAAATCGGCTTCTGTTGGAAGACGGCAGTCCCGACTGGGACGTTTCCATTGCACGGCAAAAGATTCCGCACGCAGAAAACGCCCAAAGAATGGCGGACAGGTTCGAGGAGGCGGATAACGTTGCCCTTGTTGTTGGCCAGAAGAGGCGTCTCTTTGAAGACCAGACTTCTAGATGGGCGAATTACGCCTACCGTGCACGATGGATGAAGAACTGGTATTTGGGCAAAGTGTCTCCTCTGCCACGGGAGCCGTCCGCTGAACAACCACCCCATACTGCGGAGGGTTCAGCAAACGACCCGAGCATGTCTTGGGTGGATGATATCACCATGGACAAGATGTTTTGGGGACAGATGATTGTGGATGGGTTCGGCCAGATGCCGTATGATTTTCAGTTTGGCAACGATTCGATGCAGACCTTGCAGGGCATCATGTGGCAGGATGGAATGAGCACGACTGAGACGATGGCCATGGCGAACATGATACCCCAGTAGTAATTCGTCACAGTGCGATGTTACTTGAGTTCACGCATAAGATCTATGAAACTATTGTTGACAAATGAACAACCTGTGGTTGAGGTTTATTCCAAGTGCGACGACTTTGAGATGTGCTCCACCATCGTACTAGCTCAACAAAACTGTTCATCTCGCACCATTCTTTGTGGATTTGCAGAACTTTGGCGAAGTTCAGCATTTCGCTCTATTGCTTATGACACTCTACCGGCTAACACAAGATGCTTAGCCAAATTAACTCGTGTCAGGTACAGTACTTGCATGCATAGCGTAACCTATCGCATCCTGTCACCTTGTTCTGGGCATAGCCCATCGCCTCAACTGCCTTCTACAAGTACACAATACCAGAATCTGTGTTGATTGAAACCTCATAGAACTTTGCCATAAAGCTCGTCACCCTTCCATACAGCCTCGGCGACCAGCTACCCCAATTTTGTAAAAGGGCTCTATTGTTTGCCGGACCTGAATGAGAAGACTTTCACTATTTTGGAGGATAATTCCAGCTAACCGGGCGGATAGGATAACAGAATAACAGAATAATAGTAATAAAGCTTATAGAGATAAAGTTATAATGATAAAACTCACGACGACGTTGCTAACAATAACGTCGATTGGAATAATAATGATAAGATAACAGTACAAATAGCTATTATGTAGGTAACATCTATGAGTAATAGTTCCCCGATTAGCCAAACTCAATAAGAGAGGTGACGATGGCAGAGAGCCAAGAACTCCGGTGATATGCGATTCATCAATAAGGTAGGGAAGTCGCGAACACACACGGCTGTGCTCGACAAGAGCGACCTCAAAGCCATGGACATCAAATATAAAACCGTCTATCAGAAGCTCAGGTAGCTCCGTAACTGCTTGGAATAGTTACGAGATGTCATCTTCTCAACAATGGTCTCTAAACTATGCAAATATTCGCACCATGGGGTGCGAACGTGAGAGTCTATGGTCATGCCCCGAAGTCGCGCAACGTGTTCGAATTGATTCGCCCGGGGCCGTCCCGGCGAATCAAGAATACCCCTGTTTCTAGCCATGTCATGGATTCAACATGGGTATGGGTACATCGTAACCCAGTTATCTGAGTTAAGGTTCATCATCTCTGCGGGACCTCCCGGGCTTTTGGATTCTTAGCGCTCAGCCTGAAGTGTCTCTTGTATTTAGTTCCCCTTCCCGGAACTGGATTCAAAGGAAAGACATTTGCCGTTTTCCTGAGTTCTTTGAATGGAATGGGGCCCGAGCAGGACTACAGTCGATTCAGAACTTCGAAAGAGCATGAATCGTAACTTTCTTTCCTGGTGATGGGCTCAGATAACAACGTGAGGAGTATTCACCATTGCTGTGCTTTGAATCCTTCAGCTGCAAAGGCCTTTTGACCCCTTGTCGTTTTTGCTTGCCCGGACGCCGCAGCTTAACATGTCGGCCCCCACTGACCATTATAGGCAGCTCTGCTCCGTGAAACTTCTCGAAAAGGGCAACATTAGCGCACAGGTGAGTAGAATGTACTGCTGCCATAAATAAGTCTGAAAATGCACATCGTGAACGAGCTTTTCAATCCCTCTCACTGTTGAATTCCTGCTCTGCCCATGTTGGTTTTTGCCATATCTGCGTCCAGTGCCTTCCATATTACGTCTGTATCTCGGCAAGAGAGAATGTAGACCGACTCAGCACTAGCAGTATCATTGATTCCACCAAAGCCTAAGAAAGGTCTCATTTATTCATTCTAATGAAGAATAGAGTTTTTCATAGACTATGTGCGGAACTCCCCAACCGTATCCAAATGCTCCCCATCTCCATGTTTTGTTTATCACGTTTCTCCAAAAGGTGTCACGTTCCCGTACTCTACCGGATCGGAAGTCGCAGCAGACGTGTCTCACGTAGCATCTCACCCTCTTGCTTGTTGAAGTACCGTCCAGTCCAAAAGCTAGCAGCAGAGTCAGACATGTGTAACAGATAGTTTAAGCCAAATAAAGGGAGTAGTCAGGATGACGTGGAGCCTTACCTCCACAAAAGACTACCCAGGGCAATGTCGCGAAGGCCCCCGAGATACTTGAGCACCACGCGATCCTGTTTGGATCCCCAACTCGGCATTTGAGCCAAAGCCTCGTACCATCGCCGGTATCTCATGTCAATCATACGCCCTGCCTCATCCATGGCTTCCTGTAGTGTGTAGCCTTGAGAGCACAGGATACCGATGACGGACAAGTCCTCTCCCTCGATCTATCGAAGGCGTTAGTAAAAGTCCATTCGCACACTCCCGTTAGCACACTAGCGCAAGACACCCAGAAGGCAATCATTCTATGGAAGAAACCCACCACGTCCTTCTTGTATGAAAGAATATCGTTGTCACTAGGTGTGGTGGTGTCAGTACTGCATTCTTCGGTGTGAACATCACTTCAATAGTCAACGAACAGGAGCACTAAGTCCACCGCTACTTCCTGACAAGCCTTGATTGAGGGGTGTTTAATGATGTGGTTTGGGACTTCGATCCCAAGCGCATATCTGCCATTAGTCAGCTATGCTCTTCTCCTCACGAGAGCGATGATTAGCCGTCTTTTCAAGAAGTCTTACTCGACTAGCACAGTGCAAGGCATAACACCAATGGTTCCGCGTCGGAAAACCAGAAATTCTTCGATAGTGAGACTTCGAGCGTCCAATCTTCGCGAATTGACTTGGCCTAGTACGCCAAGCATGTAGTGTTTGAGATCTTTATTGGTCAATCGATGACGCGGTGAGGCAGCAGGCTTTGGGTCACAACTTACAGGCTTTGTATCGGTGTTGAAGAGCTTCAGGCATATCAGATTAGCATTGCCTTTCACTCTCAATTGGACGTATTGAAGGCACCACGTACTAGGCGATGCCCGCTGTATGAGCAATGTCAGTTACCTACACTTCGCCGGCTTGAGGGATGGATGTAAGGTACCTTTTGAATGCTCCGCCAGTTTACTTGAAAGGCATAGGCAATTGGATCGTCTTCGCGAGAGACAAGAGGATGACAGTCATCTAGTATCGAGGTCATGTTGATTATGTTGCAGGCGGCAGCGTGAAGGTCCTCTTTCAGATGACCCTCGTCGAACTCTGTGTCGGAAACATTGCGTCAGCCTAGCTACATATTTCAACTCAAGCTGAGTTTGTGTAACAACAAAGCAAAGATAAGGGTTTTGACTTACGGTCATCCCAAACAAACGCCTGCGCCCCGTACAATGACGACATTGTTAGTCAATTCCCAGGACATGCCTCGTGGTAGTGTCAAAATGAAGGTTTCTGCTGAGCTATGAGAGCTTACCCAGTTCTGCCAGTCAACCATGGTACGCAGGGCTTCTGCATCGCAGCTTGGGTCCCACCAAGACACCAGATAGGCGAAGTCTGCGCGAGAATGACGAGACTTCTGCTCATCGTTCAGACCTAGGGTTCTTAAAAAAATAGGAGTGTTAGATCACTCTCAAATGTTACATAGCGAGTTTAAGAAATGAATACTCAGCAATCCATGAATCCGTTTCCAGCTTAACTTGGGCGTAGTAAATGTTCTGTACAGGCTCGACAGACAGTATTGACGTGAACATGTCAGGTACAAGCACCTCATGGTCTGTCATCGGCGCAGATAGCGCCTGGATTGTTGTCAACCCATCGGTAGCAGAGGTTTGGGTCTCAATAAACGAGCTTTCATGAGGGTTGCCCCATTCTGAAGTCGTTGGAGAAGGTGGGAGACTAGCCGCAGTGTGATGTCTGCTGTTCTGGTCTTTCGTTCTAGCAGGCATGATGAAAGCGATTACTATGGATTTGGCACAGAAAATAGTGTGGTGATCGACCTCAGGGGAGATATCTAGGCTTGTTGTAGCAGTAGGCGAACTTGAAAGCAAAAGGACGAACTTTTAAGGAACTGAAGAGACAAAGTTCGCGTATTTATACCTTTTGTAGCAAGTATCCCCTCCTCCAGCCTTCTATCTGTGGACCACTTCACTTCCATGCGTGGGTATGATCACCCCAGTATCGGAGGCCCGCGCCTCAGACGGGCATCGACATGGATACCCAAATAGCACTGCGACTTAGACAGTCGTGGTCTGTCATCATCAGCTCAAGCCGCATTCCATGAAAGGTTAACATCTCAAGATAAACTTACATTAGATATGACGCCCTCCCAGCAATTATGTGCATGCTTCTTGTTGGTACGTTACGATTCCATGAGTAGCTTTGGCCCATTTGAGTATTATAAAGAGTTGTTTTCGCCCCATGACAAAGTGTACGGACTGGTCATCACACCCATGTTGTTGTGTCATAGCCACCGTGACGGTGTGCTGAACACACCTCTCACCGATAAAGTGATAAGTTCTCATACAAATGGCACTCGACGATTTGAGTGGAATGCAGTAGACCAAAGACCCTTGTCGACTTACACGGCGTGGCCGTTTCTTGGTGACAGTCAGACGTAAGATAAGGTGTGGCGGGGTGGGTAAAAGCTTCTGGGTTTGGGTAAGTCTGACCAGGCTTAGGAGGCCAAGAAAGGTTGCACATCCGGTGACGAGGGGCCATTTTCCAGGAGAAGACATGTCATCTTCTCTTGCATTTGTCAATCTCATCCAATCACTTCCACGGGGGAAGTCCGAGCCAGCGGCACACATGCCAGGGTGATCAGGCTGCGCTTAAACGGGAGTTGGAAAACGACTATTTGCGGGGTGTCCAAGAATCACGGACCCACGGTGCAGCCTATGTCGCCAATGATTGTTTAACTGAGTCGAGTTTAACAGCCTAACTTGCGGCCGAACAGAAATTTTCAGGATCGCCGGGGTTAAATGGCGTGTTGTGTCTGCCTCCTCGGGGCGCAGAAAAGACAAATGCATTCATTCAGACGTTTCTATGCAACCCATCCGAACCGAGCTGGTGAGTTCTTAGAATATTTTCGGACATTACCAAAGCATTGGGCGCATCTCAGGCGTCCGATTCGCTCAGTACTTGTTGTCAAGCACTCAGTCAGAACCGTACGGTCCCTCATAGGTTGTCTGCGGAAGCGTTCCGATTTCTAAACGTTGTGTGGAATTTGAGGTAAAATACCTTCCTAAGTAGGTAGTTGACAGTGTGGAAATGCCGTAAGATCAAACACGTTTTCTTAGCTCGTGTTCAGTCACTATTTGGCTGACGCCCAATTTGTTAGCCTCAACCCCTGAACTCCAGCATTCTCGCATCGGCACACTCAAGGACATCAATAAACCGTGCGACGCCCATGGCACAACTACATAGATTCCAGTTGAATTATCAGTTCATTAACTAAACACTTGAAAATTGCGAGGTTCAATTGAGGTATTGACCGCGTTGCATCATTCTTCGACAATAAGAGCGACATGGGAAACAGCAAATACCCAGGAGAGCAATATTCAACTCCGAAAGGTAGTTAGAGGGTGTGCCTTAGATATCCTGCTTCTTTCCACAAAATCTGTTATACCCGAGCCAACGGTCAAACGAGATGGTTCCTTCATGACATTTCTCTTTGCAGGAAGCATCACGGGAGTTTCAAGTTCATAACGAGTCGACGAATGCTTCTAATTAAAGTTTTGTTGATAATTTGTTCATCAAAGTCTGAAATCACCGGAGATGATATCAGGAAAATATGGATGCGGCGCTTGTGCATTGCTCTGTCTCTCAGTCCTCACGCCGAGATCGAAACTACAGTGGTTCTAAAAGTCTCTATATGAGCTCCCCCAAGTACTTCATGATGTGAGCATCTTTCATCACTGTTGCCGCCTCTTCAAATCTCCACGCTTCAATAAGGATATCCGAGAGTTTCAGACGAACCCGTAATAACTGTCCAGCAAGATACAATTTGATGACGCTGTCGGAAGACACCTCCTGCGCACGCTCAAAAGCCTCGATGATGCGCATCAAGCATGTGCTGCCCCCATCCAAGTCTCCATATTGTATCAGACATTCATGGATGAAGAACGTAGCCACTGCGTATTGCGCAAGGTCGCTTATACTTCGACTTGTCTGAAGAAACGCAGAGTGATCAATGCCTGCCATCAGTTCGGCGAGGGACCTATCGCTCAATTCTTTTAACGCTATTGGTGCGTGTGTCATCTCAATGTTAGCTTTAGTCCGACGAACCTCCACGCGGCTCATCTCGTAAGCAAGCCCGCCAAACTTGGTGGTAGAGTTGCGCGCCAAAACACCAAAGCTGTCGAGGCATTCCAGGTAGCTCTGTGAAACGTCACATCCGTGATTTTGCTGCAGATGAAGCGTTCTCATACGTGCGTTGATGGTGTTGTAGTCGGTGTCTCCTCGTATTTGAGTCAAGATATCTGCAAGGATGAGATGCATTTGTCGGAGGTAGTGTAGTAGAGCCTCGGGGGTACTAGCACTGATTGCATGCAGCATTTTGGCCATTTGAGTGATTGGCTCTTCCGGCTTTTTTGCTTGCAGCATTTGCCACAGGTAGTGAATGTAAATCTGCGTCATTATGATGTTTCCTGTTTCCAAAAGTCTGAGAGGGATCTCCAGGAACAGCGACTGGAAAATCGTCAAGGCGTCTTTGTCAATGACATCCTCAATACCACGGAAAGCCTGCCGGAATGCATGACCGCCCAATTTGATCTCTCCAGTGTTGAATCGGCGTATAGCTAGGATAGCTACGGACACGAGATGCTCTCCTGCATCAGGTAGCCACCAAGAACCTCCTACTTGTCTCCAGCGAGGATTAATGCGAGAAGTGCCATAGAGGAGATCTCGTAAGCCGAAAAATAGTCCGCTGGCGTGTTGATCATCTTCGCAGCCAAACAACAGCGTATTTGGAAAAGCTTCGTGGTAATGAAGCCGTGATGGGGATTGGCTCTGATCTGTACGTCCGCGATTTTGAGTTGTGTGTGAGACAGTAGAAGGTCGACAACGGATGGGTCTTTTGCCAATGAGCGCTTCAGGGCGCTTCTCCGCATAGCCTTCGTTCCACTGCTTCATCTCTTTATCTCGCCGAGTGTACTTCTTCCAATTCCATGCGACAAATTTTACTTTGTATTGCCGCTCCCTACATGTAGGTGGCGATGTCAGTTGTCGATTTTGAAGTGAATTGAAGTCAGCCACTCACGTAGCTGAGAAATGATGCTTCTCCGTCATTATGCGGGCAACATCTTTAAGAGACATATTCTGGGTAATGTAAAGGTCCCTGATCGTTTCCTTCCGTTCATCCCAGTCCCTTGTAATCCGAGGTCTAACCAAGGCAGGTCGAGTCGGACTCTCTGTTGAGCAGCCCAATCCAAGAAACAGTAGGCCGTAGAGAGAGATATGGTTGTAATATACAGTTGGAATTGCCGAGTTGCTTAGCGCCTCATCTTCCTGCGGTGTGTGCTCGTACTGAGGCTGAGTAGCCATGATGAACGGCGAGATCGCGTGCCACCTCGAATGAACTTGTCGAAGCCGAAGAAGATACCAAAGCGTGATATGCCGTTCTTGCTTTTTCTGGGAGGCAGTGAGACTGAATAGCGTTGGCTGAAGGTGAAACGAGGAGATGAAGACAGCTGTGCCCGCATGATTAATTCGCGCTTCCCATAGGGTAACGCGGCAGGCAACTCGATGTTTAGGCAATTTGAATTTCAATCGCCATGACTTTGAAGACAAGGGTTTGGTTGGCTACCGCTAATGAGCTCCAGTAAACAACATCGGTGGACGAATGAAACCCATGTATGCAGTGGCTCTGTGGGAATGCGGGCTTGGCGGATCGGGGCAGTGTGTTATCACATGACGCCTGATGACCAGGTAAGCAAATAATGAAGAAGCCATCCTCTCGGTATCTGGGTGCTGTCAACATACAAGGCACAAGAGGGTAACATCAAGACTTCGCTCATCACCGCAATGTTCCTTACCATCATGAGCGACCCTACTCAGAAAAATGTGCAAAATATGTAGGACTGCATGGAAAGAGCTTTATTTCTTGGCGAGAGGTGGTTCGGGTACAGTAACCCTGATCTCAGGCGGAGCATGTTGCATCAGCTGAGTCGGCTCAGGATGCGCTTTTGGGGCATTCACATCCACCGTAGCAACCAGACTTGAACACCTTGCGGTGGGGACTATTCTCAGGTCCAATCGTTAAGCGACAGCTTCTGCCAAGGAAGCAAGCCAGACAGCGGTGATCTTGTAGTTATTGATGTACCTGAAGATGGACTTAGGGCTTACATCTTGGTGTCGTGCCAGGCTCTTGAGCACTACTTGGGTACTCCGAAGCTCAAGAACCATCGCCAACTACACCGGAATTGGATCAAGCTGATCGCAAAATTCATCTAATGCTTGACGCTTCACCGAATCTCCCATTGAAGCGCCTTTTCAAAGTAAGGTTGGTGACAAGGCTCACACCAACAACTACGCCGCAGGACGACGACCAGGCTTCGTGTCTCAATCAGGTATCGCAATTTCTCTTGACTCCTTGGCATCTGCTCGAATAGGTATATAGATCGTCGTCTTGGTAAAGTAGGCTGGTAAAGTAGGCCGGCTCGCCCCGACACTCGCGGACCGAATTCGGACTCCCGCAGCTACTCTTGTACGATAAGAATTCCAGCGCACTAACTCAATGAAACGTCTCGTTCAAGTCGTTACTTAGCACGTCTTGTACCTACCCAGGTGGGGTAACACTCTTCTTCACTTCTTCCGCTTCGGCTACTCTCCCTAAAGCATCCAGCACACCCCCCAAAAATATGCGATGATGCCACAAGGTACTAGCATACGAAGCTATGTCCTCCTCATTTTCGGCGATATCACTTGCCAGAGATAGCGCTTTCATAGACTCCTTCAGACAAGATATCCCACGATATATATCCCCCTCATGGGCAAAGGCGTCGAACATGCGATCCTTGGTCTCGCTATACCTTGATAGCGACCACCTATCCCACCTCTCCAAGCGGGAGAACCTGTTGGCTGCACATATTCGGGCGAGGTGCCTTTCGCATAAGTCAACAAATCCTCCTGCAACCGATAAAGCTTCCATCCGCGCTGCAGCTGAAATCTGTCGACTTTCAATCTCGATAACTCTCTCCGATGTCTCGCCGAATAGAACTGTGCCTGCTTCTAAGAGGTCCTCAAATCTTTTGAGAAGATGACTGGATTCGGACATTGTTGGAATTCTCTTGGTAGCGAGAAATGACTCAAGGGTTGACTGAATGCTCGCCAAATCATCCAACCCTCTCAGCTGATTATAATTCTCCTCAGTAGTACTGAACATTCTCTCGATAACGTCCATCAGCAGGTCAGGGCTTTCCAGGCTGATCTCGTGCATGACTTTTGCTATCTTAGCAATTGGGTGCTGTTGTTTCTTCACGCCGAGAATATGCCGCAAGTGACCAAGGTATGTCCGAAGTATGTCTCTGTACGCACTAGGGAGATAGTACGGTATGTGCAACAGCAATACTTGATGGATCTCGATCGCTTCTCTGTCGACCACATACTCAAGGCTTCTGAAGGCCTTCCTCAAGATAGCGCCGCCCTGTTGAAAGTCTTGAGACGTGAACAAGCGAATGGCCAGATTGAGTTCTGAAAGAACACTCGCACCAGCTGTGAGCAGCCCTGTAAACCTGATATGTTCCCTGTTCCAAATAGAGCCTCCGTCGCAAGAGGTTCCCTGTATCAAATCATTGAGGCTTTTGAGCAGTACGTGTGTTTTGTGGTCATTTCCACCAACGTATCGAAGTCCTTCCGGTACGATGGAATTGGTGCCCATCTGGTTGATTGCGTAGTTTTGGATACAAGCTTCTTGTTCCCTGAAGGACTTCGAATTCTCGGGACTTTTGCAGCCTTTTGGGGGCCTTCTGCAGGTCATCTGACCGGGAGGTCGCTCAACAACCAGACCGTCCATCTCGCACTTCTGCAGGCCTCTGGTGTTATATTTTCTCCAGTTCCACCTCTGAAACTGTCTCTTATACATCCTGTCGCTAATTTCGAGTCTGATGTTAGCCATATATCATCCAAGAGCCATGCCAAATGATGAGTATGACTCCACACGCGTTCACACGTTGTGGGCGGAAACATGCCGGCTGCTGGTGTGATACCGACGGAAAGATCACAACTGAGGAGGTACTTACGTAGCGGAAAACGAATGGTCTCTCGACAAGATGGCCGTGATCTCTTTAAGTGGAAGATTTTCCACCAAGTAAAGCCTCCTGATAATTTCTTTCACTGAATCCCATTCTTTGTGCGACTTTGGACGTGCCGGTTCCTTCTGGATAATAGATTTCTCTGGTGTTGTATGCATAAATAAGTGCGGAAAGGCTGACTGATGTGAGCCGAACAGCTCATGGACATAGCTTTGTGACGCAGCTGTCGAGTCTACCGCGAAGCCAAGTCGCAGTTCCAGTGGTGCCAGGTTCGCTGCTTCCCAGCCACCGTCCGAAACATCGAGACCCGCGACGTCTGACATCTTCTAGCTTGTGTCGCTTTTTGAAAAATTTCGCATCGCGTCAGCTGAGGGGTCACAACAAATGAAAGATCTTGCTATTCGGGCGGACTAGATTGATGCCAGCAGACCAAACGGAGAGATCGAAACGTAGGGATCCAAAGACAGGGCACAGTTTCTTTACATACTAATACTTTCTGCGGCAATGATCCGAAGTACCAGGGTTCCAAGGCCTCAGCGACAGAATCTGAGTCGGATATGTGACACAGTAAGGCTGCTACGCCCAATCATAGGTAAACTCGGGCAGCACTGCATTTGTGGTGCATTCGCCGAAATGGGTTCGTATCAAAAAGCCCTCGCATGAGGCTAAATTTAAGGCAGACTGGTGTGCCTTGTATCAGTGAGATATTAGGCGGACCACCTGCCACAAATTAAAAGAGCACTTCTGGGCGCCAAAGCCAAACACACTTCTTGGGCTGGGGACTTTTATTATCTGCGTAAGTCAGGTCTATGAAGACACCTTCCACGCTCATATATGAGACAGGACGGATCATTCAACCATCAACCTCAGAAAAAATCCGTTCCCCAAGATATTCAAGCCGCTGAGATTTCAACCGACTCTGTTTCTTCCGGAAGAGTTCTGCTACTCACACGGATACTTTCAGCTAACCGGGCGGAACACTACCTAATCCTTCTGGCTCATTAATGATTCTCATTACTGCCTAAACATATACATATATGTATAATCTACGATACTCTCCCTCACCGCCGTCGTCTTCGTCGCTGTCATTGTCATCGTCGTTGTTATATATAATAAATAGCCCCTTAGATAGCCAAGAACTGCCGCTCGAATATCACAGCTTCCCTCCAATATACTGTCGGATAACATAGGATCTCTGAAATTATGGTCATTGATGTTATTTTGTTTTCCATTGCCCAGCGGGCTTCTTAATTATATATACTTGGGACATCTTGTCGCAGAGTAATCCATGTTGGTCACACACTGTCTCTTCTCTAGCTCTTCTCTTCTGAAATAAACAATATCTTCTGGCTTCTCACCTCGCTCGGTGTGGTTGAGTCCTCTTCGATGTCAATATTCGCGTGCCGAGAGAAAGTGCCCCTCCAAACTTCAGTCGCTTCTTCAACCCGTCCTAAAGAACGTAGTATTTCCCTCCAAAACAATCGATTCATGCGGGAAGTACGGATAGGCGAGTCCACGCTGTCGAAAGCCGCAGCTGGTTCGTTTGCCACCTCAAGCGCCCTGTCAAGATCCTTCGAATACGTCTTCTTTGATTCCAATCCTCCACAATGGACGCAGCCCTCATGGCCACGACTTCTCCCGACAGCATGTCCCGAACCTGCACCGCAATCACCATGTCTCGAGGTGGATAATCTCTCTGCGGTGCTGACTCGCCCCACATGAGTTCTGCACAGCTCAATGATCTTCGGATCTGTGGGCGCTACCATTAATCGTGCTGCGGCCGTGATCTGGCACGCTTCAATACCAATGGTCGTCTCTGACGTTTCTCCAAACTGAACCGCCGCCTCCTCGACCAAGCTCCCGAGCTGTTGGATGATGATTGTAGATTCCTGCGACGTGTCCGAGTTTCCCTTCACAAGCAGAAGCTCGATTGTAGCTAGAAGTGTAGAGAGGTCTTTCGTCCCGCGGAGTTGGTTATATGTGTCCGTGGTGATGTTGAATAGACGCTCAAGAGTCGGGGGCAGGCGCTCTGCATCATTCAAGTGAATCAAATACAGCAGCTTAGCCAAATGAGAGATCGGATCCTGCCGCTTCTTGAGGCTCAGCAACTGGGAAGTGTAGTGTAGCCAAGCCCGCGTGACATCCTTATATCTGCCGGGAAGATAGAACGGGATATACAGCAGGACGACCTGGTATATCTCAATAGCATCTCTTTCAATAACGTCCTCTAAGCTTCGGAAGGCTTGCCGTAGTATCAACCCCCCTTGTTTGTGGTGCTTATTCTCAAACAGACGGATTGCCTGGTCCAGCTGTGACACTAGGAGCCTCCCGGTAGTCGGAAGCCCGGTATATCTGAGTTCCCCGCTCGTCCAGCCCACATCATCTCGCCGGAACGTGCCATGAATAAGATCTCGAAGGCTGATGAAGAGCTGCAAAGTCCTCTTGTCATCTCCGTTCGCGCAGGTCAACTTGATTGGGGGCGTGGCACTTCCGGTTGGTACCCTTGCCGAACTGCGTCTTCTGATGGCCCAAGCAGACTCTATGTTGATGTTTCTTTTACTCCGCATTGGCCGTCTGCATGTCGTCTGACCCTGTGACATTTCAATAAACCGGCCAGTTTCTTTACTTTCCTGGACCGATTGGGTGTTGTACTTTTTCCAGTCCCATCTTTTGAACTGCCGCTTGTACATCCTCTTACTAAATCGAGACGGCAATGTTAGTCAGCCTCGACCAGCGAAAAAGCAGAATGAAGCGTGCTGTGGCGCTGGCGTATAGTGATGTTTCATACGTAGCCGTGAAAGAGTGCTCCCTCAACATGGTATTTGCAACCTCCTCAAGGGTGAAATTCTGAACCAAGTAAAGTTGTCTAACAACTTCTTTCACGGCGTCCCATTCTTGTCGTGTCTGCGGACGCCGTGGCTCGGCTTGCCTGGAGGACTCTGGCGACTCTGAGGGGCGTAGGCTGAGGTTCGGCGTGATACGTTGATGTGGCTTTGGGGCCAATAGCTTGTAGTCAGGTCTTCCTTTGGAGCCTTGCTGGGACAGTGCCCGTGCGGGGTTTTCCGGCTTGTTATCAATTTTGTCGATTATCATCGTAACTTGTCTTGCGCCTCTGCAGAAAGTACTAGATGAGATGTTCACGAAAGAGAAACAACGGTGCTTAGTCAAGTCTACGTTATTGCGTAGGCTGCTCAGAATGAAATCGTTTGCTGGCACAAAACTGTCAGCTGAAATGATTAGGCTCTCCCACACTACTTTTCGCAATCGTTGTTGGTGGTTGCCTTACCTTACCCTACCTTCCGGCCGTAGCCAGCCTCAGCCGCTGTGGAATCAAAATGCCTTGTCTCACATCAGCACGAATCAACGATGCAGAAGTCAATCACTTCCATGTTACGTATTCCAATGAGAAAGCCTCTGAGTACTGCATGCCAAGCCGCTGGTCGGCAGAAGGAGAATACTTTGCGACTTGGCAGGATGTCATCGTGCATGAACAATCATTCGATCATCTCCTATCGGGAGATACTCAGATTGTTCCTAGTTACACCTCGCCTGAAACGCAATATTTCCCTCTGTGACTCTAACCATCCTGGGACAGCGTTTCCATCTATGTTGTCTCTTTTGTCTCTATCCTCCTCTGTCGTCCTTCTCTGCGGCGATTGTCGTCGCGGGGGATTACTACGCGCCACGTTGTTAGTTGAACAATAAAGTCCGACCGACACTTGAGCGGGAGACACTACCAACGTGACACGATCACCAAGTATCAGAACGAAGAATGCCACTTCACTTCCATCTAGACATATCCGCATCTCAGGGACTCAATCCATTAAGAAAAAAAAAAGAACACCAACTAAATGTAGTCATTCAAAAACCTAAGCCTACATCGCCAAGTCCCAAGCCGCGCGCGGCCCAAACCCCAACACACCCCGGGCAAAAATACACACGGTTTTTTTCGGACGAACTCTTTGTACATGATTTATCTTCTCCTTCCCCGACTGGCGGAGTCGCTCGATAAGAGCAGCCCGCGTTCTGTTCTCAGTCTCCTAGTTTATCTTTCCTTGTATTCTTTCCCCCTCAACCCTCCTGCTCTCCTGCCTTATTGCATTCACCCCGGATCATTAGAACGTTGTTCAGACATTACATGAAGCGCAAGCTTCCCGAGGGTCCTCTCTCAACGAGACCCTCAACCTCCCTCCTCACAGCACGCAGACGCCTGCGCACCTCCGCCAAATCCGCACCGCCAGGGTTCGAGCCATGGCCGGCAGGCGGCAAGGACGATTCGCACCTGCTCAGCAGATCCTTAACCCAGGCACCGATAGCACCGTCACCCTTGAGAGAGGCGCCACCACGACGCTTCACCTCACGCTGCCAGACATCGACCGCGAAGACGATGAGCTCGATGATGCGGTTACGGTTGTTGCCGCTGAAGCCGTAGTCTTGTGTGTCGAAGACGCTCTCGAGAACGCGTGTAACCATGTCGTGGGAGACACCGAGGCTGATGAAGAGCTGGACGGGCCATGTGGGGTCCGCACCAATCTCAGCATCTTGGTGGTACTCAACGGCATAGCGGCAGACTTCGGGAAGGAGGACTGGAACAGGGAAGATGAAGCTGTCGAGTGATGTCCGGTGGGCGATGTTCTGGACCTTGACAGACACAGACTCGTACGGCGACGGCAGGACGGGGATACCGGGGCCGGCCTCCTCCATGCGGTCGACGGCCTCTTGGTGGATTTGCTCAATCAGGCTGACCCATGTTTGGGAAATTGTGCTAGGGTTGCGGTAGTCGGCACTGTGATAGATCAAAAGACACAGGTCGTAGTAGTTTGCTTGGTCGGCGTATTGGTTGAAGAGCTGAAGCGAATTAGCTTAGTCGCTGAGCACACAGGGAAGTGACTTACATCTGACAGCGACAGTATCTGACCGTCGAGAGCCTCTTGAATCTCCGCCTTACGCTCCGGTGCAATACGGCTATCAGCCTTGAGCCTCTCCAGCAAATCGTCCTGAATGTTGGCAATGTCGAGAAGCTCACTGACCTCGTGAGCGAGGACCTGCTGTTGTTGTCTTCCGATACCGGCGGTGGCGACACTGGCATTGCCCTTGGCTTTGCTGAGAAGCACAATGCGCTCCTTGATGCCGAGGTCAAAGTCGGAGTTGGCGAGGTCGGCCTGGACCTGGGCTGCCTCGAAATATCTCTCACGCTGGGTATAGAACTTGCAAAGAAGCTCGGCGTGTCCAACATTAGACCTGGCGAGGCTCTGGAGGTATGTGATAACGTGAGGTGACTCGATGGCCAGGATTCTGTCGGTCCAACCCTGTTCGATGTACCACTCATAAAGGTCAAAGTGGAAGACCTCATCATCCGAATCGTTCACCACACTGTATGCCTCCAGACGCTTGGTGCCAATCAGAGTCAACCTGCCGTCAATTGTCTCCGGTTCCCTGCTTGAAGCGGCATCCAAGTGCTGCAGAGCCTCGTGAATCAACTCGTAGCACTTTCTACGTTCCGAGAAGGCATTGGCACGAGGGTCATTTGGAGGCTTGCCATCGTGGACCCAGGAAAGAGCGCTGTTGCCTCTGTCCTTCTCGCGAGCGACGACCAGGCAAAGCTGGATTGCGCCCGCGTAGTACTTCAGATCAATGTACTGAGCCACAGCATTTTGAAGGTTGGCGAAGGAAAGGGCGTTGGCGACGCGCTCGAAAAGCCTCAAACTCTCGTGCAGCAGTGTGCGTGACGGGTTGCTGTTCAGAGGCTGCTCGGATGCCCTCTTCAACTGCTCTTGGGCCTTGAAGATGACAACATCATCGGGGCTGCAAAAGCTGCCACATCTCCTACGCAGAGCATCAGCCACAGTCTCCACGTTGGAGCCACTCTCGATGTTGCGGTTGACAATGGACTTGACAAGAAGCTTGGCCAGCTCCTTGCCAGGGGCTTGTGAGAATAGCTTCTCGTAGGTGAGCTCCTTCAGTTCTTGTTGCGCTTGGGCGTCAAGTCTTGTGAAAATGTCGCTAACACGCTCGTCGAACAACATTGAAACGAAAGAAATGCCCTCCGAAATGCTCTCCATCAGCTTCTGGAGCGCGTGCAGGGCCTGGTGCTCGGCCTGGAGAGCAACCTCCTCTTGCTTGCTCGCCACTCTTTGGAGATCAGAGGGGCCAGATAGGCCTTGAATGAAGCTCTTGTTAGCCTCGAGGAACCTGCGGAGGCGCTCGAGCTGCTCCTGAATCGATAAAAGCTTGGCAAGAGGCACTCTTGGTCCAATTGTGACGCCTCCGGTCGGGCTTACACCAGGGGCAACCACATGGTTCTTCCACAGGGTTCGGATCAGGCGAGTGATGTACACACAGAGGGCGTCATGCCTAGGAGAAAGGCGGACGGAGGTGGTGTTGAGTTGTGTGCCGTCCGTCTCGGTGATTGAGGGCTGTCCACCGTAGTCGACAAAAACAGTGCGAGCGCGATCTTCCGTGGCCTGGTCGATAGCGCGAGCGGCTCCAGGTCGTGCATCACCGCCATGTCCGCAGGCTACTGCCAGAGCACAGGAGATTGTCTCCACCCGGCCATATCGCTGGATGAACTTCCGTGTCTCCAGTTCCAGTCCCTCATCTCCCACGGCACCGCGAATGGCAGAAGCAAAAGTGTCGACCAGTCGGCGGCGGCGAATGATATGCACACCAGTATTCGTGAGAATGGCAAATTCGGTCGAAGGCTCATCAAATTGAACGGCGAGCTCGTTTCCGAAACCGATGGGCTGGTTCGCAGCAGCAAATGGCTTCGTGACCAAACCAACATCTTCAGCTCTACTCCCAATATCGATCCAGTTGCCGTGTTCGTAGTACTTGAGTTGTTGAGATGATGCGTTGGTCTTGATTCGCCCGGTCTCGGGGGCAGAAACGAAAAGCTGGTCGTTGTTGGGGTCGGACTCCTTGACGACGAAATCCAGGAAGTAGCCTGGGGCAAAACGAGCCCCGAGTCTGCTCATCGCCAGGGCTTTTGAGGAGAAATCGATTATAGTCTCGCCGGCAGTATTTGTGCTGGCGCGAGCAGGGTTTTCCGCCGGAGGGAACTTGATGTACTGAACCTGCATGCTCTGAGGGGGGGTATTAGAAGACACGCCGCCAATCATATAGGAAGCAGAGCTTGTAGCGCTAAGAAACAGTCGGCATCCGGTGTTGGTGAGTGCCATGAGATGCAACTTTGAGGCTTCTCGGGACGGGATAGCACTAATCGAAACGATCGTCGTGCGCTCGTTGAGCAAGGGCGACTGAGTGATCATGTGTGTAATGTCACGAAGACACGCGTTTCTCTCCTTTTCGATAACCTTGGTGAGCTTGTTAGGCCCGTCCATGTGATACGTTCGAATGGTAGACCTGGTAGACAGAGTGTAGACCAGTTTCCGCGAGTCGTCAATGACAATACTCTGAAGGCCCTCGGGAGACTTGTGCTGCCAAAAGCCACTCTGCAGAGTGACCACAGAGGACCAACCGGGGTTGGTGTGGTTGATCTTGCCGCATCTGTTTGAAAACCACTTCTCCTCCTGCTGATAGTACAGCTCGTGAATATCGGTATCGTTGCTTCCGCCGAAGAAAATGCGGCCATCCGCTGTGCCAGCAATGACTCGGACATCGGTGCCTCGCAGGGGGAGGTTCAACTTCGTGCTGTAGAGCGAAACCGTCTTCGTTCCAGAGGGGGTCGGTTCGGCAGAAAGACCAAGAAGGATCATCTCGGAAGAAGTCGCGACGACGAGGATGTGGGTGATGGAGTTGACGAAGATGCCGGGCTTCGGGGCCACGAGGGCGACTGCGTGGATCGTGTGAGGCTGGTCTTCGAAGCCGATGAGCTCAGGGTCAGGGTGTGTGTAGTCCCAGAGGAACAGCGAGTTGTCAATAACAACCCATGCGTGGTTGATCTCCGCGAACAAGCCCATCAACGTCTGCAACTGGCCGGTGTTGTAGTGGCTGAAGACCTGATTCGGGATGGGGTACATTTGCGTCTTGTGGAAGGGGGCCCACGCCGAATCGAGCGAGCTGTAGTCATACTCGGAGGATGCGCCTGCTATTTGGGGGTGAGAAATGCCATCGAGGAGGGAAAGGGCGGTTGAGGGGGAGAAGACGTACGCCTACAGTATGAATCCAGTTCCGGGTAGTTCTCATCGGCCTGAAGGAATTGGTTGACCGCCTGCGCAGCTCTTGTGACCGGCGGGAGGTTTTGCTGGGGAGCTTGCGACGTCGAGACCAGTCCACCGCTCGTACCAACCGAAGAGACCGTCGCAGGGGCGAAGCTCGATCCTCCCACCAGAGCGCCGCTGGTCCCAGTTGTTGTACTTCCCTGGGCTCCGTCGCCGTCCAAGAACAGGCGCCGTCTGACGGGCTCGTTGTCGTTGCCTGCAAATCGTGAAGCTGCTGGCGTGTTGAAAAAGGCGCCGGGCACCGGTCGCGCCGGCGTCAACTGAGGGTATGACATCGTCGCCGGGATTTCGTTCGAAGTTCGACGGAAGGGTGCTGGTTCGGCGGGCAAACGCGTCGCAAAGATGCGGCCAGTAGGCGGAAGGAGGTCGCGCTATTGAATCATCAACGGGCAGTCGCAGACCGTTCAATTGAAGGCTGTCGGGAAAAAATCGACGCTGGATGATGCTTTTCGAAGCTTGTGCAGCTCAAGCCCGACAAAGAAAAGATTACGAGCTGCGGGAGCTCTCGGTGTGGAAAAGGTGAAGTGCAGTAAACAATTTCTGGAGGAGCTCGACGAGAGGCTGGGCCAGCACTTGGAATTTTCGCGCCTGGAGGAGCCCGGTGGTCCCACGCTAGACCCAATCAGGACACAAGGCTGAACCTGACGTTTTGGCAGGAGCTTCACACTTGATTCAAGCTTTCATTCATTGTTCACTGCAGAAATGATACGCAAAAAGATTAGATGACAGAATTAATTATATAGAACTTTTGTATATCCGTAGCCTTCATATGCAGCACGCTTACTGGGCAGTGCCACCGTCACGACTTCCACTCGCAGCTCTCCCCTAAAGCATTCCGCATGCGTCCATGCTCATGCACCAATCATCTTCTTGGCTTTCATTCCTCATGTCCTGCATTTTCCCTCACGTTTTATTTCTTCCTCCCTCATGAAACGTGGGAGAGTCATCTAGGTCTATTCGTGGCCTACTTAGGCCTTCTTGGCCTCACGGGCCGCCTTCCTCAGGGCACGGGTGCGGATATCAGCGTGCATCTTCATGTTGACGGCAAGAGCCCACTCGTGGGCGACGCCAATGGTGTTCTCGACAATCCAGAGCATCAGAGCATGCGTCCACCACGGCGTGTAGGTGTACGCAAAGTTCTGGTAGATGCCAGTGCCGACCTTGCCGAGCGCCGCACGGACGAAGTTCTTGGGGTTGGGGATCGCAACGCTCGTCTTGCGGACCTTGCTCATGGCGGTCGTCACGAGGTAGCTGACGACAAGCTGCACATCAATGCCGTCCGCCTTGAGCTCGGTAGCGAGAGAGCTGCTCCAGTGCTGCAGGAATGCCTTGGAGCCGGAGTACGTAGCCAGGTAGGGCGTGGGGATCCAGCCGGCGAAGGAGCCCATGGTGAGGATGAGGCCGGACTTGCGCTTCTGCATGATGGGGGCGACGACCTGGGTGGTCTTGAGGGTGCCGAGGCAGTTGATGGTGACGATGTTCTGGAGCTCCTCGCGGGCGGTCTCGACGAAGGGAACCGGGATGCTGTGGGACTGGCCGACGTTGTTGACGAGGATGCCGACGTCGAGGCCAGCAATGAGCTGGGCAAGGCGGTCGTAGTCGGCGCTGTCGTCGCGGGCGTAGTCCATGGCGAGGATCTTGACCTGGACCTTGCCGGAGAACTTGGCCTCGAGCTCGTGGGCGAGGGTCTCAAGCTTGGATTGCGTTCGGGAGACGAGGACGAGGTTGAAGCCCTTGCTGGCGAGCTGGTAGGCGTATTCCTTGCCGAGACCGTCGGAGGCGCCGGTCACGACTGCCCAGGTGCCGGGCTTGCCATACTTGCGGAGCTGTTCAAATTGTTGTCAGTAGCGCCCTCGAAGCAGGAGAGACGAGGGGGTTTGCGTACGTTGTTACCGCCGAGGACAAAGACGCCGAGCAGGAACTTGACATAGGCGAGGGCCTTGTTAGCGAGGAAGAGAGCGCCAACGCTGGCTAGAATGAGCTGGACCGGCTGCGGCAGCTGGCCGATATAATCCGTGATTCCCTGCATCTTCGAGGTATTCAAGCAATCTGGTGCGCGAAGATGGTTGTGCGGGGGAAAAGAGGCCAGAGCTGACAGGATTGCGTCGGCGACCTTGAGATATGCAGCTCGACCACACGACAGCACAGACAAAATGTTGGGATAGGCAATTTGAAAATGCATGTCGAAAAGCACCAGCCACACCTCGGCAGCTCCCAACGGTTGGAGGGGCTTGAGCTTCAGCCAATCAGGAATCGAAGGGTCCTGAGCAGCCACAACGCGACAGCATCAGCCACAGGGACCTGCCAGCAGACAAGCTGCCCGGGTTCGTATTCGGGAAGGATTGGCAGCTACGTTAATTTTCTAGCGGGAAGCCGGTGCACCCATGGAAAATGAGAGGCGGCATCCCATGGTGACAGGCCATTTCCCACTCTTTTTACTCTTAATTCCTCCTTCTTGCTCTCTTTTGGCGTCAATTGACCTTCTCTGACTCCAAACATCCACAGAGCAGCCAAAATGGTGTCTCTCGCCGACTTGCTTCCTCCTGCGAAGGGCATTCTGCCCTACTACATGCTCTTTGTAAGTCTCGTGTCACTGGTCATGACACCATGCGCAAGATCGCGAAGCTAATCCATTACCGCCTACAGCTCTCCCTCCTGGCCATTGGCAACTCGGCCCAAAACTACCTGACCCTCCACTACTCGCGCCGCGTCTACAATGGCAAGTTCGTCAAGAACCCCGCCCTCCCTCCTCGCTCCGAAAAGTACAACCCCGAGGACTCGGTGAAAAAGTTCGTCCCCGCGCCCGCCGGCGCCAAGGAGTCCGAGATCCTGGACCAAGGCACGCCGCTCGCCGCCCGCTGCTTCGGCACCTGGACTCTATTGACGAGTGTCGTCCGCCTCTACTGCGCCTACCACCTGCACTACGCGCACATGTACGACCTCGCCATCTGGACATACGTCATTGCGTTGGGCCACTTTGCGAGCGAGCTGTTCGTCTTCAAGAGCATGACATTTGGCGTTCCTCAGGCGTTCCCCTTCACGCTGGCCACTGTTGCCCTGATCTGGATGCCCCAGGTTCGCAGCTTCTACGTCGAGGCCCCTTAAGCAGAGAATGACGAGAACTAAAAAAAAAAAAAAAAAAAAAAACGAGCCCTCCGGCGCTTCGTTTACATGCTCACAAGGTCCGGCTAGTCTAGTCAGCATTGATCGCCATATACCATCCCATAAAACGTGCAACGAATTCACGAGACCTAGGGCACTGATGTCTAGCGAATTCAAGTAGATAATTTAATAATCATGTCAATACTCAGATGTTTGGTTTTCCAAAAATGCCGCCGATGATGCCTGACTCCTCAACTCTCCCCTATATGCTTTCACACTCTCTTCTAGATTGATTTGCGGTACAGCTGTCCACCCATATCTCTAAGCTTGGCCGCGGCCTGCTCGGGAGTGATGTCTCGCTGCGGTTCAGCCATGAGCTCGTAGCCGACAAGGAACTTGCGGACGGTCGCAGAGCGAAGGAGAGGTGGGTAGAAGTGCATGTGGAGGTAGCTGTTCTCGGCCTCTTCTTCGGTGGCATCGAGGGGTGCCTGATGAATCCCGGAGCCTGCAGTCTTGTGAGCGAAAGTTTCCTGCCAATGACGGAGACCACTTACTGTATGGGAAATGTGTCTCAAAGAGATTGTCGTATCTCCTTGCGACCTCCTGGATTGCCTCGGCAAACAGGACTCTCTCCTCTGCGCTCAGATCCACGAGAGCGCGAACATGTCTCTTGGGGAGGATCATGACCTCAAACGGCCAGACAGCCCACCAGGGACACACCACGATAAAGGCATCATTCTCAAATACCGTGCGCTCCTTCTTCTCCATCTCAACCTTGACGTAGTCGCCCAGCAGGTGGCGACCAGCGTGCTCGCCGCGGTACTTGGCCATCTGCACGAGCTCGGTACCGGGCTCCTCGGGCATGGTGGAGGTGGTCCAGATCTGGCAGTGAGGGTGCGGGTTCGAGCATCCCATGGCAGCGCCCTTGTTCTCGAAGATCTGCATGAAGCGCAACTGGTCGCGGGGCGCGGGCACAGTGCTCGCGGGGGTCGGAGGGGGCAGCTGGAGAGCGGCGGCGACCTTGGAGAGGGGATTTGCGGGGGAGAGGTGGGAGGCGTAGATGTTCGTCCAGACATCGATTACGGGGGCGATCTCTTCGGTCGTCATGTCCGCGAGGGTGACATGGTGCTTCTCGGAGAAGGTTAGGACATAGCATTTGCCGGTGGCGGCCTCAGCCTTGAGGAGTGACGCGGCGAGGTCTGAGATTGTCAATCATGTCGTCCACGCTTAGGGCAGAAAGGAGCCTACCATCGCTGCCATCTTCGGGCTTGTACTCGGCCTGGTCCTCCTTAACGGCACTGTAGTCATTGACGAAGACGAAGGTGTTCTTGTAGTCTGGGTTCGAGTCGCCAGCAGCACGAGGGTTGCGGGGGCAAAGGTAGCACTGCAGAGCGTTAGATAGTGCTATTCTTCTGCAGCTTGACTCGACTTGCCTTCGGGTCGTACTCAGGAAGCTTCGTGACGGTAGGCGCCTCTTGCTGACCTCTGTCCACCTTAGCGCATGTCGCATCACGTAGCCTGGGCGAGATGATCTTACTGCCAGGGGCGCTTGGTCCTGTGAGGCGAGACCAGCAGCCAGGTGCCCTTGAGAGGGTTGTACCGACGATGGGAAATGTCGTCGAGAATCTTGTCAGGCATTGCGACGGATAATGGGGTACACAGGATATGAAAGTAATGTTGGAGAAGATGGCGGGGTCGTAGTATTTGCTCCGCGACGAGCAGAGCGCGGGGTTCTTAACGTCAGTCGCAAAGGTCACACTCAATCGGCCAAGAGATGGAAAAAGTGAGAAAAGGCTCGAGCATGAACCAGTCACGATTATTTAAAGCATCACGTTGTTATTTTCCTCCATACCAATCTGGTTAAGCACAAAAACCCAGCCCTCGGCAGGTCGCGGCCGAGGAGACAGACGGGGAAGCTGCCACAAAACAGCTCACCTTTGGCTGGTGGTGGTGGTGACGTCCGATCCCTGCAAATGCGCTTCGTGCCTCGGGGATGTTGCGCCAGAGGACGTGGAGGGATAGTGAAGAATTGCCCCGCGAAACCCCACCATCGCAGAGGCGCGCCATTGTCCTGGCGGGCTCGATGCGCTGAAGGGCCGAGCTAGCGGCGGGAAACTGGCGGAGAAAGTCTCTTTGGGGGCCGCGGGTGACGACATGTGGAACGCGACAGTCCTGGCTCGGGTCAATGGGTGAGAGGGAGGTATTTGCTGACTGGCATCTGTACTGGCAACATGAAGTTTTCTGCTGTATAGCTCTTCACCCGCAGGTCGGCATATTGTTCCACGACGCCGGTAGTAGTCACCGAAGCAACTAAGAACTGGTTGCAGATGTAGGCAGCCGGACTATGGACCGGTGGCCGAACATTGAATTCAATTCATCGGGGATGACGGAGCCGGCTTGACAGATTTCAACCTGTGGCTTAACCTTCTGCTCAAGATGTGGCTTGGGTACTCGACTCATCAGCCACACAAACATGGCCCAAGCGCGGCTAGACTTCGGGTCGGGTCAAGCACGTCTCCAGATCCCCGGATTCCTTCCATTGGAGCCTGGCGTTGTTTCGACGGCGAACCTTGAAAACGTGGATTATCAACAACGCGCATCGGCCCATCCGAAATCCATCGAATTCATCGACGACCGTCCCATCCGCATCGAGCACACCACGCCTCTGCATCAAAAATACCAAGCCCTACTCGATAAATCACCGCATGCCCGCTTCCGCATCGCGATAACTAGACCGTCTCCGGCTGAGCCTTACCAGGGGCTGGCCTCCACGTCCCCACCGCAGCCCTGGACGAAATGGGCGTCATTCGAAAGAAGACCGTCACACGAGGCGGCGAGGGTGGTGTCAAGTACCACTGCGATATCTGCTCTGTAGACATCACATCAACGGTATGTTGTTTTGTTGTTTTGCCCGTCGCCGCGTCCCTCAGCCCCGCTGCCGAGCTCCGGCGCAAACATCACCTCGCGCCTCGCACTAATGCCCACCCGCTGCGTCAATAGGTTCGCATCAGATGCGCCCACTCCGCCTGCAACGACTACGACCTCTGCGTCCAATGCTTTTCGCAGGGCAAATCCAGCTCGAATCATAAGCCCGAATTACATCCGTACCGCGTCATCGAGCAAAACTCCTTTCCCATCTTCGACCGGGATTGGGGCGCCGACGAAGAACTTCTCCTCCTCGAGGGCGCTGAGATATACGGCCTGGGATCATGGGCTGATATCGCCGATCACATTGGTGGTTTCCGCCACAAGGACGAAGTCAGGGACCATTACCTCAAGGTCTACGTCGACTCGCCCAGGTTTCCGCTGCCGAAACGCTGCAGTCCAGGCGACAATGAGCTCGCGAACGAGATTTCTAGGGAAGACTTCCAGGCCAAGAAGAAGCGCAGGATAGAAGAGCGCAAAGACGCCGCGAAGAATGCGCCCACATTACAACCCAAGACGAAGCCGACTGCCTCCGTACCAGCATGTCACGAGATTCAAGGATACATGCCTGGCCGTTTGGAGTTCGAGACAGAATACGCAAACGAGGCAGAAGAAGCGGTGCAGCTCATGCAATTCGATCCAGGCGATGGTCTCAACCCTAGAACTGGTGATCTTGAGCCGGAGATGGAGCTGAAGCTGACGGTTATGGACATCTATAACTGCCGTCTTACCCAGCGTGTCGATAGGAAAAAGGTCATCTTTGAGCACAACCTGCTCGAATACCGCGAAAACACAAAGGTCGAAAAGAAGAGGAGTAAAGAAGAGAGGGATCTGCTCAACAAGGCCAAGCCGTTTGCAAGGATGATGAACCACGACGATTTTGAAAGCCTATGCCAGGGTCTTATTGACGAGCTCAACCTCCGACAGGCTATTACCCAACTTCAAGAATGGAGGAGTCTGCGCATTGGTGACCTTCGAAGTGGAGAGAAGTTCGAGACTGAGAAGGCGCAGAGGGCACAGAAAGCGATACCAATGGGCTCAATGGACAGAGAGCGCATGGCATCGGCGCAAAGATCCAAGGCTGCCGCTGTGCCTGACCCCCCAAGCGGAGCTGCACTCCTTGTTCAGCCTGAGCTGCCAATACGGACAGCACCGCCATCCAATGGCACCAACGGCGCCGACGTGAAAAGCGAACCTCAAACCAACGGCAACGTCAATGGGGCCTCGACGAATGGCACTGTCATTGTGGCAAATGGAACCGGCCCGTCAGGTCCCGTCACGCGGCAGAAATACATGGCACAGGCTCTGCCAGGCGTAACGCCCCTTACCCTTACACAAGAGGCCGCGCCAGATTTGCACCTGCTCACGCCGGAGGAAGCCAAGCTCTGCGAGGTGGTACGGTTGCAGCCCAAGCCGTACCTGATGATCAAGGAACAGATTCTCAAGGAGGCCCTCAAGAGCAACGGTACACTGAAGAAGAAGCAGGCCAAGGAGATCTGTAGGCTGGACTCACAAAAGGGCGGACGCATTTTTGAGTTTTTTATCAATGCTGGCTGGGTTGGCAGGGCATAGTACGCTGGCCGGAAGTAACCAGCGCAGATATTGACTCTGGCTTGGGCTCTGGCTCAGAATGCGATGTTCTTTCCTCAACTGGCTTGACTTTGGAGTATCATCAAAAGGCGGCGATGGGTCTGTTTTACTAGGGGAGTAGGGGAACATATTTTAGTTTGAAGTGTATCAACATACCAATCTACGAGCGCAACTCTTTGGCTCCAATTCTCACAGCGGACGTAGCGTTACAGAGTTTATGCAGCTTTTGTTGGATAGATGTGTCCACGGGTAACCGCTCCAGGATGTACATCAACGGTGAAGGGTGAGGCCCGAATCCAGCGAAGACGGACCGAAACTTGACTCATGTTTCCAAGACACACTAAAAGGATGGCTTCAACCGCGCCTCGACACGAACGCGTGCCAAGCTCAAGCTATGTTGGTCTATTGAAGCTTCGGGGTAAAACTTGATGGAGAACATTAGGTAATCCGAACTGTAGGTACCGACACCGGGGGACGTTCGTCCTGCTGCCTGCGTGGATCATCCCATGTTTGCTGATCGGGAGGGAAGGGACCCATAACATTGCAATTTCACGTTGCATCGACCCGGGCCTCCAGGGGGCACTTTAACAAACATAAGGTCTTCCTTCAGCAAACTTCAGAGCTTTGGCCACTGCATATCCACGAACTCCCGCGGTGAATATCACCGGTGTCGTCCAAGCATAGGGAATCCCGATATGTGGTTGAAATAAGACTTAATTGTCGACCGGGTATATTCTACTCCCAAAAGTGTGTTTTTAGAGGGGCCATATTCGGCACCCCCCAGTCGCTTCTTCGGCACCCAGTTAAACCCCTTTTGGCAGTTTGTGGGCGTCACAGCCACAGAGGGTGCCCACCACCTTGTGGCCACCCAAACCATCCTTATGCCAGATGTTTTGTGCAATAGCTGCACAGATCGAAGTGGGCTACTTGGAACGCGTAAATGTATTGTTTGTTGACAACCTGACTCGCTGTACATCCCTCCAATGCTAAAGTATCAATATTCTCACTAAATTCATCTATTTTTTTATTACTGCTATGTTCCCAGTATGAAATTAACTGATCTTACTCTTAATAGGCTTATTAAGAAGGTCTGCTAGCACTAGAAGCCCCTTAGGTATAGCGTAATCAGAGGTAAGTTGCAATTAACAGTATATAGCATTAAATACTGATAGGATTTGAACTGTAAGCGTGGAGGCTGCCTTAAGAAATCTATAGCAACTTCTAGAGACTTAATAACTAATAAAATAGGTTGTCAGTAGTTTATATAATTATTATAGACTTTAGAGGGATAAGCTACCTCTATAGTTAACGATTAATATAACTACCTACCTATTGCTGATAAGTTGAAGTTGTATAGTTAAGCGTTTTAAGCGATAGCGTGCGAGGCGGCAGGTGGTGAGGAGGTGATGCAGGTGCGTATTGAGGACCTCTTGAAGTTAAGCAAATTGACAGTATGTAATATCGCTATGCAGATGAATAAAGAGGCAGGCGTTAATTATATCTATGCAATTAATATATATAACATTTAGCGTTAACTATATTGCGAAAAGTATAGCCTTCTTTTAACTACTTAGATATTTATATATAAACTAAAATAAGGTGTAGACGTCAGATATCTAAGCTTCTACTGTAATGCCAGCTTAGGCAGGATTAATGCAGTCTTTTAGACATACTTTTAGTGCTTTGAGCAGTAGCAGTAGAATCTAGAATTGCTGTTGATAGATGCTATGTATAAGGTTAGTTATAGAGTTAAAAAAAAGATAGGTAAAACTAATTAGCAGTAGGTAAATCGCTTTAATATGCTGCTTTTTGAGATTAATAGTTTCACTGTGGTGTACTTGACTTTTAATGCTGCCTTCTGCCTCGTCTTAAGCGAAAGTGCTGCTGTATATAAGTAGGTTCTTAAGCAGCTTAGAGATGTAATTATAGCTGAAAAAATTGCAGTTCTAAAAGTAATAATGATTGATTTTGATAAAGCACTTAAAAAGGCTGCTAGAGTTATATTTGTAAATATGCAGCAGTAGATTTATATTTAGTATATACTAAAAAATGTAGTGTTGAATATAAAAAACAAGTGGGATGAAGTGTTAGAGAGAAATAATGATAACCAGGCTGAAAACCAGCCTTCCACTGGGGCTGGAAATACTAATAATCCTAGCACACCCCACACTAGGAACACTTTTGATTCGCCCAATTTAACTATAAGTGGGGCTGGGGAAACTTTAGTTAATCCTACTGGCTAGGATTTTGAGGCTGATATTACAGAAGATCTTATTAATTTAGAGGTTAGCTGCAAGGCATAGAATTTAATACTAACTACTGACTTCCCACTATTTAATAGTAATAACACCAGTAACGTCAACTCTATAACTATAGCGCTAAACCTAGTTATTTTATTAACTGCTGATTCTAATGAGATTAAGCAATCGCTAGATAGGGTTTTGCAAGCGTGGAAGTTATGCGTCTACATGCTGACTGAGGCGCTGTTTCAGAAGCATTAGAAAAACCTCAAAAAAGCCTTTAAAGTAACCCAGCCTTAAATTATTAACTACCTCGCTACTACTTACCTTCTGTTTTACCTCTAGTTTGCTAACTTTGCTGTCAAAAAGTATTATAACTATAGCCTCAAAGCAATATTATATATAAAGTCTGTTTATACTGAGTTGAAGTTATATTTATGCAACTGCCTCACTAATCTCTACAGCCTCTACTCTGCGATCGCTAAGATGATTAAAACTAAAAAGCAGGCGCTATGCAATTACGTCAGCAAGGAGAAGTTCCTGTTTAAGAACGTTTATAACGAGATGCTTATGCTATACTAGTTGATTTAGGCTGTTTTGTTTAAAGTGCTTGATATAGTATATTAATAATATAAGGCAGCTTATAACGTTTAAGTTAATAAATTGCAATTAAAAAAGCTAGGTTTCTATATAGGCTTCTTTTTGTATTAGTGAGGTCTGCCCTGCCGCTACGATATTCTCAACTGCCTTAAGTTAGTAGATAATAAACGCCACCTTATGCGAGAAGCTATAGATTGCTACTAGTGGCTTAACTAAACCCTGGTATGTGTTTTTTTCTTCTGTTTCACTAAATATATCTCTAACTAACGTTTTACAGCTAGAGATTATAGCACTTAGAGCAGCAACAAAAGAGCCTAACCTTAATGTTGTCTTCTAAAAAAGGAACTACTAGCAAAACATTATGTTGATTGATAATAATAACACCCTCACAGACGACGCACTGCAGTATTGATCGACTGCGCTAACACCCTTCCCTTGCGCTGACCATAATATATCTATTAAAAGAGATCCCTCTGCATTTGAGGTAGCTTAGGCTGATGCGTTTATCACACTGCTGCTGCTGCTAATATAGCTGCTAAAAAAGAAGAGGAAGTTAGTTGTTGAAAAGCAGGCTGAAAAATAGGAGGAGAAGATATAGGCGTTAGTTAGCTAGCAGTTCTGTTAGATAAGCCAGCAATTAGCTCAAACCTTGCAGAATTTTGCTTTAAGCTAGCTACTACTATCTCTACTACTGCTGCCAGCTTTAATACTAACTCTTTTCAGCTAAAGTCAGCTTCAGCAGCACTTGCAGACCTTCTTGCCGCCTCTACAGGCATACTTCAAAGCCCTGCCACCCTTGAATCAGCAGCAATTTGAGCAGTTTTTAAGTCAGCTAGAGCAGCAGTATAAATATAGGCAGTATAGGCAGTATGGGCAGTATGGGCAGCCCTGGCGTTAGATTGATGCGTTAATACATGAATTTTCGCTCTACATCTTGTGAAACTGCATATTACTGTGCATAATGAATCTTTTGGTGGCTGACAGGGCTAGAGATTCACTCTGCTATATGTGGTGTGGCACTAATGCAATGACTTGCCAAAAGGGGTTTAACTGGGTGCTGAAGAAGCGACTGGGGGGTGCCGAATATGGCCCCTCTGTTTTTAAGGCTAAGTTACAAGAATTAATTACAGGTAAAATTTAAGTTTTTTTTATTTCTCCTTCCGAGAAACTCTAGGTGCGCGGGAAATTGGAGACCGTGAGATCCCAACCCAAGCGAGGGTTTGTTCTTTTTTAAACAGCTTTTGGCATGATGTTGCTTAGAGCATAACGGCACCGACGATGCCGGCAGCAGCAGCAGCGGCGGCGACGAACAGGCCAGTCTCCTTGGGCGCGGCGGCGGGGACGGCGGTGGTCGAGGCAGCGCTGCCGGACGCAGCAGAGCCGGAGGCAGACGCGGAGGATCCGGCGGTACCAGTCGCCGTGGCACCGCTGCCGCTGGAAGTAGCCGTAACCAAGCCCGTAGCCGTCGCAGACGCAGACGCCGTGCCGTCCTCGGAGGTGATGACCGCGGCGGCGCTGGTGCAGATGGCGTCGCCGTACTCAGCGAGGATGCTGGAGAACTGGGGCACGTCGGAGCAGGCCTGGTAGAGGGAGCGGATCTCTGTGATGTGGGCGTCCTGCCAGCTCTGGAGGGCGGAGGAGTAGGAGGTGATGATGGCGCCGGCGGAGCCGGTGATGGAGGGGAACTGGCACGGGTCGGTGATGGTGGGGACGTCGACGTCGGTGAAGGTGGCGAGGGCGGTGGGCAGCTCGGGGAAGTCGTCGACGACGGTGGAGTGGGCGGCGTAGGCGGCGAGGCAGGCGGCCTCGTCGCGGGCGGCGAGCTGGGCCTCGGCGCGGCGGAAGGCGTGCGGGAGGGTGCCGGTGAGGTCGCGGACGGCGAGGACGGCGGCCGGGAGGGTGGCGGCGAGGAGGAGCTTGGACTGCATTGTTGCGGTGTTGGTGTTTTGATGAAGGAGTGTGTGTGAGCTGATGAGACTAGTCAAAGTCTTTTTGTGGGATTATACGGCAGCTGGCTTCTTGGGGCTGGAGAGAGAAGAAACAACAGGAAGAGGTGGACGATGGGGGGCGGGATGTGTTCAGCTCTTTAATATCATGTCACCGGCTGGATTCATGTAGACACCCTTGTTCTACGATTACTCGATTCGAGATGGTGTGTGTGACTGAGTGCCCCAGAGAATCATTCACTGGGTCTGACTAGGCGACCTACCTTACCTACAGATACGGATACAGAAAACAGACATCGTCAGGCAGGCCAAGCGAATAGGAAAGGGAGCCAAGCCAACCAAGACAGTCGGGCAATCTCGTTTGCCCCCCTGAATTGGCGCCGTGTGCTGCGTGGTGCCTGCTGGGTGCTCTGCTGCCTGCTCCGGCCGGGCGAACGCCGCGGCAGGGCGTGATGCAATGATCGCCCGCGCCCGGTGCCGTGGGCCCGCGAAGGGATGATGGGTCGACGGGAGAGAGCATATTCGTACCTCCCGCAGAGAATTGGGCCGGACTGGACTCTGTTCCTGTGCCTGGGACAGGGGGGTTTCGTCGGACGCTAAGCTAAGGCGAGGATGTGTGAAATTTGGGAGTAGTGGTTAGGTATTCGGAAGATAATGCGAAGCGGCACGGGAAAGGGGTAAACAAGAAGCAGCAGCTGTCATTCATTGCTTTGCCGCTTGGGATCTCGAAGGTGTGCAGCGCAGTGTGACGGTATCTGACATGTACCTCGCCTTCTTTCTGCAGCCCGTGATGGATCGCGTCCCCTGTCGCTATCCCGAAAAGTGGGAAATCTCCAGTAGGATGGTCTGGGCGCGTCTTGGGGTTTCGCGATGTGGTGCGGTCCAGCTGTTCGGCCGCGAAAAGGGCGAGCTTTTTTGCGCTGGCAGCGTTTGTTGATTGCAGTAATTCTGCTGTTTCTGGCTGTCTATCAGAGATGGGGACAGGGATAAAGTACAAAAGTCCTTTTCCATCGGCGACCAGATGGGCACCACATCCCTGACGGGCATCCTCAGGTTGAGTGTGGCTCCGCCGTTCGCGTGATGCCGCGCGACCACTTAACCAGTTAAAAACTCCGAAGAGGGAGATTGCGAGGACCGCTTTTCAAACGTGGATTTTTTTGATGGTAGTCTGCGATGTGATTTGTTGGTGATGCAGAAATATGGGACAGGAGTGGTTTTTGCTGGCTTTGAAGGATTCACGCAGGTCTTGGGTTACCCCAGTTTCCTGCTTCTACTGGAGAGACACAGCAGAAAAACGTATGGAGGTGACGAAAGTCAAGAACTGCATCGCGAGGCTGAGTTGCGAAGGAACCGGAACAATTGCTTGGCATACGCGAAGTGCCGTTGTTGCAAACAGAGACGGATGCATTCCATTGTCTGCCTCTACCCGCCGTGCATTCTCGAATCTCCCCGAAGCCGGGGGGTGCTCATCTTACGTCCAAGCGGCCGATGTTCTCCTGCAGGCAGCCAAGCGGCACGGTACTTTTCCCATTAAACTTGTGCCATCCGAAGAACCGAATATTTCAGCTAGCCTACCAGACTTTTCTTTCTTTTGCTGCTGTTTTTAATAGCTATGGTTTTCAGCTCTCCACGCCCTAAGTAACGGCTCCAACGGCATTTCCAACGTTGCACTGGTTCATCCTAGACACAGCCTCGATGCATTACACACTGCGTCGCGCTAGTGCTGACGGCGTCTGGCGCCGTCTTGCCTGTTATTCGGAGCCTGTCCCGCTGCAGGGCTTGGCGTTTGCCCCCCTCCCGTCTCTGTGTCAGCCTGAGATTGGCAGCTGTCTTTGCTTGAAGTGCGACGGAGTGGCTCCGGAAGGAATGCGCTGCGGTGGGCGCTGACGTTGCTTCACATTGTTGGCATTTTCGGCGAGTCGAAGATGTGCAAGCCAGAGTGAGGAGGACATTAAGGATCTTACCTCGCGCAGCTAGCGACCGTCAACTTTTGGTCAGTCGTAAGTTTCCTGCCTTGTGTATGTTGAATCTTGATGAGGCATGTAAGTGAGATTGAACAATCCCCATCCCAGGGTGGGTTGTTAAATTCCAACGGCGGGAGCCCATCTCGATCCGGCCCCGGGACTTTTGGCTTTCGATAGAACTTCGGCGTCCCTTTCGAAGAAGGGCATGATCTGCGACCCCGAGTCATTCTGCAAACAATTCTCGGGATAACAGGGCCAGCTGGAAGAAGGTTATTCGAACTTGCCTTCGGGGTAGATCCGAAGCATCTAGCTCGCCTTCAGCCCAAGCCCGAAGGAACAACAAACCGGAGTATCAAAACCCTAAATTGCCCCGAACCTCAAACAAAAGTCATCCTTAACTCAAAATCAAACCGCGTTTCTCTTGTGAGCATGGCTGTGTCCAGAAGCAGCCAAGTCTCTCCCATCGCCGAAGCTCCAATAAGCAGCCCGCGCGGCGTAAGCCACTGGCTCCAAGCCCTCCCCCAGCCATTCGGCGCCCGGTCGTCGGTAGGGCTGACGTGCGTTTTCTAAATCCAACCATCTTCGTTCGGTCCAACGGTGCATGTGTGTCGGCACCAAGAAGTTGTGGAAAGCCATATTTGGCAGCTCGTGCTGATGCTGACATCGCCTCCATGCAGAGCCTACGTCAAAGGCTTCCCCGCGGGGTACTTGGGGAGGAGGCTCTTTGATGGATGATTGTTTATAACTTTGGTTCCTGCCGGTGGGACGACGCTGGTTTTCAGTTTTCAGTTCAAACACGATTGTTAAGATATTGAAGAAAATATCAATATGAAGAGCGGATTCACTTCAGTCCTTGCCCTTTCGGGGTTGTTTGCGTCGTTGGCAAATGCACATGTCGAGATTTCGTATCCTGGATGGAGAGGAAACAACATTATCACGAATGAGACGTTTCCGTTCGGGATGCAATGGATGTATCCATGTGAGTTCAACTAGAAGCTCATGCAAGATAAGCCTTCATGCTTGAGTCCGTCCGCATATCTGACAATTTCGAACATAGGCGGCGGCCTCAACTTAACCCAGAACCGAACCCACTGGCCCCTCGAAGGCGGTGCCATCGCCGTCCAGCCCGGCTACAACAGCGGCCACCAGAGCGCTCTGATGTACGTCAACATCGGCCTCGGCGAAGTGCCATCAAACTTCACCACCGTCATGGTCCCGATGTTCCACCTCACCGGTCCCACGAACGAAGCCTACAACGGCACAGTCTGCCTGCCACATGTCCCTCTCCCGAAGAGCGTAGAGCCGAAGGAAGGCGATTTGGCGACGATACAGGTCGTCCAGGCGGCGAGACATGGCGGTGCTCTTTTCAGCGTAAGTCTTCTCCGACAGTTGTCGATGATGCCGGATGGTTTGCTGACTGGACGTTAGTGCGTCGACATCATCTTCACAGGCGATGAGTCCAAGGTTGCCCCGGTTAACGAGAGCAACTGCTTCAACTCGTCGGGTCTGAGCATCCAAGCTGCGAGTATCGCGATAAACGAAAATTCGATCACGGATCCGTCTCCAACAATAGTTTCTACGCCGTCTCCTACAAACGCTGCATTCCGAATGATGGCTCCGGTGTCAGGCTTGGTTGCTATGGTGCTTTTACTTTAAGATTCTTCTGGTCGAAGACGGTGGGGTTGAATTTCAAGCGCGATATCAATACGAATGGTTCAATTATTGTCGCCTAGAGCCCATGTTTCAAACATCATTCAGATCCCAAACTTCGAAGGCTTGATGGTTCCAAAGACTGTTCAGGCGGTGGCATAGCGGGCTTAACTTTACACAGCCACCACCGATGGGCCCAGACCAGCATGTATGATTGTCGCCAAGAGGTGTATTGCCCATGGACGGCTGTAGACGCGCGCGTAAAATGCGTTGGATGTAGTGTGACATGTCCCTGAAAAAACCGCCACCACATTCAGCTAGCCCGGCCTAATACCGCAAGTGTTGCAGCTCAAAAGTCAGCCTGAGATATGCAGCTCCGAGGCCAAGCTCGACAGTATTTAGACCGCAATGAAGCCTTTGCATTTGAACAGCTAGATATCCAGACCTCTATCACCATCACTCCAATAGTTTGTTCCAGGTTGCTCACGCATTCGCATATCCACGCGACAACGCTACCGTCGCCCGATCCTCACTATTCACTATGGCGACAAACAACGCTGTGCGCTACGCAGAAGCCATGGGAGAGCACCCTTATGGCCATGCCCTCTTTGTCCCTGAGTCATCCAAAGCATTGATGCCCGCCGCGTGTGGCTATATTGATGGTCTTGGCAGATGGACGCCACTAACATACATCGACGATGAGGAGATTCTTACTAGATATGGCTTTTCACTTCCAGACACACTGAGCCCGCGGCCCACGCGCGTGCACAGATGGGGCCCAAAAAAGTCGTCCCGCGTGAAGATCACCAAGTTGGGCTTGACACTTGGCGTCTCCGCTATTCCCGCAGGATTTCCCGCGTCGGTTAACCTCGTGTTGGATTTCACGTCATCCAGCGACTTTGGCAGCGTCTTACATTGTCCCGAACCGGTGACACATGAGGGGTATTACTATCCATCAGTGTTCCGGAAATGGGCGAAGGCGAATGCTAAGAGCCTTCTGACTTTGGCCCCGGACGTCAAGGAGCATGGGTTCTGGATAGTCACCGACACCTACGCCACAGCTGATGTTCGCGTCATCGCATGGAGTGATCGAGAAAAGCATGTGCAGATGGGATTTGCAGTAGACGTTCCAGCTGTTGGTGAGATCGGACCCTCGGGCGAGTTTTTCGAAGGTGCCTCAGCTGGCGAATGGCATGGGACTAGGGCTGAGGTCTGTGACCGCGTTCATGTTCAAGTGATGTTGGCTAACTCCCTCGCAGGACGATGAGAGTCTAATCGTTTTCTTCAGTGGAATCCACTTCAAATATTGGCCTTTGCCGCTAGGACTTGTACGTCGCGAGCGAAATTAATGATTGAACGATGCGTGTGACTAATACCAGGACAGGCCAGCATAAGAGAAGTCCGCGATGATGAAGAACCGATAGTGGTTCAAGACGCGGACAATATGTGGTATCAAGTGAGAGCAGAAATCGTTGGTTCCGAGACAGAAGATTCTGAGTAGGACGCTCCATTCTACAGTTTTAGTAGCTGGACGTTTATCTTGTATTTGATCATAAGCTGCTATCAATGTATTCTCGTTCATCAAATCCTCGTTCATCATGGCGGCCCGCAACTTGCGGAAGCCGTGCCCGGAGACGTAGTACCCATCTCAAAGACCCAGCTGAGTCTTTATGCCAACTTTCTTTGGCTCACACCTTCCAAGACGTGGAGTAATGTCTCTTCAACTGCATGTCTGTGTCCTCTTGCATCCGAAGCACTATCGACAACAGCCCGAAAGCGGTCGAGAACTGTTCGGCCGCAAAATATGTCATTCGGATCGGCACCCTCTGCGATCAAGAAACCAACCATGTGCGGATCAATCGACGGCGAGAAGTCTGAAAGAAGGGCATAGTCAAGAAGCGGCCGTCCTTTCTTCGCGATTGTTTCCCCAAAGGTTGTTATCTGGGCTTGGACGAAGTGGACGACACCGTAACTGATGGCTAGACTCAAAAAGGAATCGTTGCAGCCCTCTTCTTTAGGGAGACCGAGAGGAAGAAACCTCGACCAGTGACCCTGGATCTTTCCGCCCCACCATTGCTCAAGTTGAACTCCCATCACTCTATCCAGTTCATGTAGAACTTTGGCTAGCCGGTGGACATTCCTGGGCCGCACTCTCGAGGCCAACGTCATAGCTTGCTCTAAGATAGACCAGCACTCTAAGTGGACAATGTTTTCCTTCGTAGAGGTTGCGTGGTGGCCTAGATCCAGCCTTTTCAAACAGACCACTGACGACTCGAGGAGAAGAAGGTCTGGGTCAAAGCTTGTGCCCAAGGGTGCACTGATTTGCTGAATGAAATCCTCGATGAACAGCCTTGCCGTCTGATGGTAGTATGCTAGAAGTTGGCCCCGCGCTCGTTGGCGGCTGTCCTTCGGCAATGGAACTGATTCTACAGACACGAGGCCGCGGGTCTGAATCTCGAGCTTGTGTCGAGACCAATGCTCCATGATTTCGATTTCTTCCTCTTTCCAGGGCTCCACCATTGTTTTGAATACAAAATCCCGGTCATCATTTGCTTGATGGGCAAGAAAAAGTCCAAAGTCTGTCAAGAGCGGCTCCGCGGCTCGGCTTTTATACTTTGGGCCGATAATCTCGATGTGGGACGCAATTATTAAGTTCAAGGTCACAGACATTTCGACTTCTTTCTGCACAAGATGTATGCTTTCAAAAGCCGACTGATAAAGGTGTTGCATGGTGGCCGGGAGCTGCTCTATACGATGGAACAGGCTGCAGGAATCTTCGCCTCTGTCTAGGCCGTGCCTGATGGCTTGCACAACCAAGTGTACCCAGACGAAAACCCCACTCGCTCTAATCCTTAGTTGAGAAACTAGTCGCTCCGCATCACCAGGGTTTCCGAAGGCTTCAGCCATAAGGTGGCCTTCTAGTTCAGATCTGATGTACTGATCAATGTCAGGCGTTGTAAGGTGTTCGAGCTTTAGAGACGGCAAATTGTCGAACTTCCCCGAAAAAATGTTCCAAGGGCGACTGGATACACACATCTTGATGCGACCCCTTTGCACCCACTGTGTGATCACTTGAAGGAGTTCATGGTCGTCCCTTTCAGAATACTCGTCGAGACCATCGATGAAAACGCACAGACATCGAGACTTGCTGTACAGCTGCAACGCAAAGTCGACTAAATCTCTCAGCAGAGGAAGTGTGAAGTTCCACTGTTCAACTGCTTTGTTACCTCCCAGGTCGAAGTGTTGCATGATTTGCGCTGCTAGGCCGGCCCGGTCGAATACAAAGCAGTTGACACAGACATGAACGATAAAACCCATCAATGTCTCTGTTGAGGCGTGTGCCATTTCGCGAGAAGAAATGAATCACAATATCCAGTGGCTGGGTGCTGGCCCATGACTCCAGCAGCTGCCGGGTCTTTTGTGACTGAAGGATCGTTTTCATCAACACAGACTTGCCTGACCCAGCCTTGCCAGAGACCCAATATATTTTCTCTTCGCCACACAGCCAATCAGCGAAACCACAGGAATGCCCTTTGTCCAGAGCCCACTGGAACGTTGCTTGGTGCGCGTCTCTAATAAATTCAACGCAATCGAGGCGATAATCAAAAGAAAAGACACTGAACAGGCTTTTAGCTTGATCGCCTAAAGGCAGTTGCGATAGATATCGCCCCAACGGCCCCAGAGTGGATTGGCTTGGGCGGCTTTCTTGAATCGTAGCATGCTGTTCTTTCTGGCGACCTAGCGCGGAGCGGTGCTCACTTGGCGGGGAGAAGGGAGGCTGAACTCTGCGACTGCCTGGCCTTGACGGGTTCGGTAGTTTCCAAAGTTGTATGAAGCGTCGTTCGTCCACATCAAAAAGACGGGTGTGAACTGGGCTCACTCGCAGCTCATGGTCAGACGGTATAAACCGACCTAGGTGGTTCAAAAGGTCGGCATAAAGCGCAGAGATCCTGGGGTTCTCTCTGTGCAATTTCTTGAGTTGCGCAACTAGGTTTCTCGTGAAACAATGCTCGCCATGTACTGGGGTAACAGCCTCAAAGCCACAAGCGGCGAGTAGCTCAACCACACCGTAGGGGTGCATCGCCGAAGCCTCGGCAGCTATGCCTGAATGACAGCAGTCAATGATGATGAGGAGGTCTGAGTTTATGTTGTGGGTCAGATTCTTTTGTAGACCGTTCCAATTGACACCCTCATAGTACTGACTGTCTCGACTGCGTTCAAAAGATTGTCAGTTCAGTCTTCCAAAAGAGCGTAGAAGACAATGATACCTCGGCAGCCAGATAAGATCCCTACTCCATTTATTGACAGTTCCATGGCCGGCGTAATATATGATGAGAAGATTCCCTCTTTCGGCATACCGATCCTTCCAGTCACATAGATAGCGGCTGAGATCGTCATGCGGCCTTCCGCTCTGTAAAGCCCATTTTTCAACATGATAGTAGTACATCTGCTTGAAGACCTCCTCTAACCTGACGAGTTCGCCGTAGATTCTTTCGTCACCTCCTTCCCAACTCAATAGAAGAACATGGACGAAATTGTATCTTGTGTTTGAGGTCGAATTTGGAGCTTCCATTTCAGTGTCCTCCAGCAGATGAGACCAAATGAAGGCAGTATATCTGTTGATGCCTTGAAGCTTATTAGGAAGAATTTCCTCTTTCTCGAACACTATCAAACTGTGCAAAGAAAACCAAAACACGAATGTTCGTATTGTTTAGGTTCAAAGACTGAAGAATCGTGCTTCTGAGCTTGGAAACCAGGATGGGTAAATGCGAGGATCAAATGGGAGCCCGTCTTTCGGAAGCCCGGTGCCAGGAGGTCTTACTGGGACTGCAGTGGGGGCAGATAAGAGCTGCATGGAAACAAAGCGGGGTAATCAACTTCGAGGCGGGGTCATTGCATACAGTCCGTTGTGTTGACGGCGTCCGCCCCAGACTTTGACCCGGAAGGAAAATTTTCCGCTAGCCCAAAACCCCCCTAAATCACCCTAAACTTCACACCTTGATAACTCTATGCGTACGCAATGCGTGAGAATAAAAAATATATCATTAGATAGCCCTTAACTAGTAGAATAATTGATTAAATTTCTAGCTATACGCATCACGTACGCATAGAGTTATTAAAGTATAAAGTTTACGGTGATTTAGGGGGTTTTTGGGCTAGCGGACACTAAACGCAATGCTGAAAAGAAAAAACGGAACCCCTGGCGCGTTGCGTTGAACTGTCCGCTTAAAAAACCCCTCAAAATCGGCCTTAACTTCACACCTTAATAACTCTATGCGTACGTAATGCATATAGATTAAAATTATATCATTAGATAGCCCTAAGTTAGGAGACTAATTGATCAAATTTCTATTTACGCGCATTGCGTACGCATAGAGTTATTAATGTGCAAAGTTTAGGGCGATTTGGTGGTTTTTCAGTAAAAAGCCCCTTTTTTTGGCCTTTTTTGGGCTGAAAATTGGGGGGCGGACGCCGTCAACGCAACGGACTGTACCCAGTCGTGCCCGTGGAAGGTACTTACCCGGGGGTCAAAGCGTGTGGCAGGCTAACGCTAGACCCCCTACTCACGTAGGGGGCGAAAAAACAGGGTTTCCACGCTAAAAAGGGGGTTTCCACCCACATCACCAAAAGTGGCATTTTTCTATGTTAACCCACCAAATTAATAACTTTTCGCAATGCAATTTTCAGCTTCAACTACATCATATGATAATAAAAATTATATTGTTATATTGCTCTCAAGTAGGGCTATCCAGCTATATATATAATATCTACATATATCATATAAGTGTGAATAAGCTGCAGAAGATCACTATATTATTACTTTTTATATTATTAATAATATATTTATACTTCTTTAATATCTGCGTTAATAGAGGCATTAATAGAAAGTTACTCTCTATAGTACCTTAAGTATAGAAGTTATTAAAACCCTCTTTTATAATGTAATAGATTGCTTAATACCTCAGCTATAGCACTAGCGTCAATATAGCATTAAGCATAGCAGCTAGCGCTAGCAACAGCAGTAACTTAGGCTTACCAGCGTTAACACTGTTATTAACATCTCCAAACTGGCTGACTGATTTAATACTTATTATAGTACTATTGCTGTCTTTATTAATAAGGTTATTAATATTATTATCAACCTCTAAGTTGAAGTTATTATTATTATCTATATTGCTAAGTAACTCTCTAATGTTAAGGTGACTGAGAGGCCTCACTATATATTTAATATAATCTTAAGCTTCTTTTAATAATAGTATAAAGTTAAAATCAATTTACTACTTCAGCTTAAATAGCTTAAACTATTATAAGTCTTTTAGGTTAAATGCTATATAGTTATAAATCTTATTAATATAAGTAAGCTACTACTTAAAATTCAATTTCTTTATATGCTTATTAATCTGTTAATACTTTATAGTATTATACTCTGCATATACTTACTTCTCCTGCTGCTAAGCCTCTTTTTTTATAGCAATATATTGCTGCTTAAGCTCTTTTTATAAAGCTTCTGTTACTTACCTCTTATAATGCTCTTTAATCTCTGCAAAAGTTATACTTATTATAAATAAGTAGGCTGGTTTGACACCTCACTAGGTCTATCTCTTATGCTGCTATATCTCTATATACTTATTCTAGTCAATAATATGCTTTTAGCCTCTCTTATAGTATAAATTACTCTTGCTAATTGCAGCTTTAATTATTTTATAACCTTTCTAAGTAGGAGAGCTCTATTTAGCAGCATGCTGTTGCTTAATAGCGTTCACTTATAGTGTAGCCCTCTCAAACCTATTATCATCTAGTAAGTAACTTAAGAGGTGGCTAGGTATATTAACTTAGGCTGACTATATATATTTAACTAATCAAAAGAGTATTATATTATCTCTAATTAGCTAAATATCTAACTTTTTAAATCTTACTATAATATTTAAGCAGGTAAATATAATATCTATTATCTGCTAAAGCCTATTAATAAAATCTCTATAAGTAAAAGTGAAATTACTACTTTATATAGACTCTTATAGCACTATCTGATAAGCTTTCTTAAATAGCTAGAAGACTTCTATATCTATAAGTTAAAGTAAATATATAGTATAAGAGGGGAAAAATCTAATAATAATATTAAAGTTAATGCAGTATTTTATAAGGTTTATATTGATATAACTAGAGAAGCTATTAAGAAGGAGTAAATAATATAGCGCTACGCTAGATTCAGCTTAGAGAGTTTAGTATAACTCAGCCTAAATACTTAGCATTATCCTATACATCCTAAGCTTATTAGAGCAGCCTCTATATATATTAACGCTAAACTATAACTCTATTATATGCCTAAGTTGCTAGAACTTTGCTAACTGCTTAAATAAGTAAGTATATATTAAAGTGCTTAATATAATCTATTATAATCTCTTAGTTAGAGAAGGCAGTAGAAGACTATATAAAGCAAACACCCTCCTTAACATTATAATCAGCTTAAGCAGTAACTAGCTATATCTTAAAGATGAGATATACTAAGATAGTATCTCTAACAGTATTACTAGCGCTAATAAAAGTATATAACTCTCTGTTAGCTAGATTAATAACTTCTTACAGTTTGCTCTACTTCTATTATTCCTAAAGTAAAATAATATATATATAGCTGCTAAGGCAGCTAATATAGCAGCTAGACTTATCAGCATTTTATATCTTAAAAAGCCTAAGTTTATAATCTTAGACTACAGCTTTATACTGATTAAAGAAGTGCCAGATTAGCGTTAAGTTGAACTTAACACCTTTCTAGTAAATCTCAACAGGTTTGATCCTTAATCCCTTCTAAAACTCTAGGTGATTAGCCTTCTAAAACCTCATAAAGTGCTCTAAAACCAGGCTTATACCCCAGCCAGCCTAGAAGGTGTTAGCTGTCTCCTTAATAACGAGAGAGGTCGCTAGGAAGCCAGCAGCATTAAGCTATATTATAAACGCCACTAAGGCTAAATCTTCAGCCTCTGTTAACACCTTCAGCTAGCTACCTTCTCAGAGCAGCATAGAGAGGTTATAGCTAGCCTTAAAAGCCTTTAGATGCTTTCTTACTGCTATATAGGATACCTTATAGTTAGCAGCAATAGCTTATATTAATAGTACAGCAGCTGGAGGCTTCCCTAGGCGCCCTAGCTAGAGGGTTTGTCAATATAAAGCATATAACGCTTATGCAGCTTGTTTAGCAGATGTTAAGTTAGCATTACTTTGGCGAGGCATTCTAGCAGTAAGGCTTAAAAGCAGTAATTAAAAAAAGGGTAGTTTTAGGTTACAGTGTGGTCTCAAAAAAGTTGTATTTTGGTAGCAAAAGGTTAAAAACGCAACTTTTATGCGACTGGGTGGAAACCCCCTTTTTTGCGTGGAAACCCTGTTTTTTCGCCCCCTACGTGAGTAGGGGGTGTTTTGCGCTTGACGTGGCTGACTAACGCCCCCGGGTACTTCGAAAATAGAGAATCCGCACCTCCCTGGCCAACCAATCCAATTTTCACACCCAGATCGCGTCAGTTCGGCTGGTATTTTTGAAGTTGCATCTTCTAAGTAAGTCCTCTGATGGCCCTTAGCGAGGAAATTATACACAGCGTTTACCAAAGCTTGGAGGTGAAATCAATGAGCTCTTGAGTAGCTAACGCTTTAGGGTCCTTTGCGGACTGTCTGAGCAAAACGGAGCTAATGTGAGGCTGTTCCGGGAGGGTAGGTGTGAGGGGAGACGTGGGGGAGTATTACGCGCCGGTGGTCACGCTTACGAAAGAATCAGCGTTGAAGGTCTAGTAGCTTCAAAACAGGCATTCTGCGTATGCGCTGTCGTACCAAGTCATAGCAGCTGGGGGCTGGCCCCGTGACTCCCTCGAACTGCTGCTTTGCGAGCTCTTATGCTCACCGATGAAACATGTTTAAATTACTTATACTGCGTGACTGAGGTGTTTTCTTGGCCGATTTGTGCTTTCTGGTTGGATAAAATGCGAATTAGCTAGAGAGTGTCAGAGTGTATCAGGGCCATCCGGTACAAATGATGGGCTGCCTCAAATTATTCGAAATCATTAAACGAAGAATGTGTTCGCATGGTGGCCGCTGACGTTAGTTTTGAATGTTGCATGTCCCCTGACCTAGGGCTACTTTAGTGTGCTTGTTGGTGGTTGAGTAGATAGGGACGGCAAGAACGGCACAGATTAATAGAAGGACGGCGCAGATGACAGGGGCATATGAAGCCAATGGGAGTAAAATTATCAGCCACATATGTAATTAGTCACTAGCCTTTTGTGGGTGGAATCTCACGGAATAATACAGCCTGAAGTTTCAAAGCTGTAGCTGCCTAGTATCACGAACGTAAACTCACATTGCTCGACAAGTTCCCCAATATCAATCAAAATACAAACAACATGTCGACTATATACACTCCCCTGGAGGCTTCGCGACGGGAGATTCGTCTCATCTCGATCAGTGCCGACCTGCACAAACTTGACGGGGTGAACATGCCTCCAGGCAGCATTCCTGATGGGACCATCACGTGCACCATGCAGACGGTATCTTTGAAAGACTGGACCTCAGACTATGCCGACTTTCGAGCCCAAGCAATAGACTGGCCCTACTCGCCTACCACTCTGTACGAGAATTGGGAAGGCTTCTCACGCGAGAAGACTGGATCTATGGATGACGACACACCTACACCTAGTAGATTCGCGTGGGGAGACTACGAGACCATTAGCTATGTATGGGACAATGGATCGAACAGAAACTACACTATCTACGTCAACGATAAACCTTTTGTCATCCAAGAGAATCTCTATCGGGCACTACAAGAGTTCCGGAGAAATAAAGACTTCGTGGAGGACCAGACGCGAATGCTTTGGGCCGATGCGATCTGCATCAATCAGGATGACCTCGACGAGCGAGCTACCGAGGTCAGAAGAATGAATGAGATTTTCGGCACTGCGATTAAGTCAACGGTCTGGCTCGGCCCGTCCCTTGAACTCAAAGGCGTAGATACTCAAGTCTACTTTGACCTCATCGACCGTCTCATAGATAACCTCTGCTCGTTGGCATTCACAAATGACTCGTCGACCGACGGCCTACAACCAACATCAACTGAGCTTGCCTCGTCTGAAGCTGGATCGCTGGATGAGCATGATACGGAAGACCAGGAAAGCCGAGCACTGTCGGGGGAGGCTCTTGCTGTAATTTCTCAGTTTGATCCTGCAGAGCGCCCTCCCATCTCCACACTCGCAACGCTGTCCGCCAACGAACGCCTACTGGCCCTTCTGTTTCCCATATTTCGCCTCAGTTATTGGACTCGGGTTTGGATCATTCAGGAGCTCACCATCAGCTCTAACCGTACAGTTGTGCGAGCAGGATCCTCACAGATTTCGTTCGCACGATTGTCTTGGTTTGCAGAACACATTCTCAGGGCTGCTACATTTGACCCGAACTGGTCACCCGATGACGAGTATTCGAGGACCATCATGAACACGCTTCTTCTACTCAGAACCATCTATGAAATCCAACTTCACCTTCAACCCCACGAGTGGGAGACGGGTCCTGAGTACATCTTGATTATGCAAGGCTTGATGTCTCGATCGTCCCTGCCTCTGGACAAGCTATATGGAGTGCTAGGGCTTCTGCAGCCTGCCACCTATCTCGGAATCGAAGTTGACTATAGGAAGACCGTTCGACATGGTTCGATTGATGCAGCAATCGCCTTGATTCGTGCTGGGAAGGCTATCAGGAGTTTCGACATACGCAGAGAATTCCAAAGCTTGCAGGTGCCGTCTTGGGCGGTGGACCTATCGGTAGACCAAGACCCAATGTCAAGTATCGTGACGTACTTCCAGAGGAGAGGTCCAGCTGAGATTGCGGAGGTGGATTGGGAGGCCTTTTGGGAGCGTCAAGTTGGACTGAGTGATCAAGGCATCTTGAGTCTGAGAGCCACATACCTGGACACAGTTGATGGAGTTGCGGCTTGTGTGTCTGCAGAGAACTCAGGTCTGGAAAACTCGTTCCGGAAGCTTGCATTGGTGCGAAACACTGATTATTCAATGACGGAGCCGACAAGACTTTGTCACTCTTACGGGGACGACTCTGAGATGCTCGCTCGTCTGGACGCTATTTTGCGCAGTATCCCAAACTGGGAAACGGATGGTTTCAAAAACAAATATTATGCAGAAGGATCACCTGACGCCTTCAAACTCAGCACGTTCGCAGTAAGCTTGGAGCTGAGCAGCAATGCTTCGTCTGGGCCCAACGCCTTAGGGGCTTCGGCGGGGACAGTGTCGGAATTGTCTTCTCTCAAGCAGTTCATTGATGCCAGCGCCGACTTCAAGCTTTGGAAAGACAAGTTATCGTCGTTCTTTCCCGGAATTGGCCAGAAGATAGGGTCCTCGATCTCGGCATCCCGATATTCAGACCCAGCAAACCCTTTAGACGCAGATGAGTCCACAGCACTCGAGGACATGATGCAACACGTCAACTTATGGTCACTTCCTCAGGTGCGACTGATCACTACCACAAGTGGATATCTTGGCATGGCTGCTAAACTTGTGAGACATGGCGATATGGTTTATGCAGTTGAGGGCTACGGATGCCCTGTCATCCTACGACCTGTCAAGAATGCGGACACGTTTGAGTTCGTTGGGCTGGCTGAAATTTGGAGCCCGGCGGTTAGTGGAACTTGGGAGAACATGGTATTTAATTCCATCGTTGAATTACAGTGATTGTATGCTTCGTGCAGGGCGCTTTGGAGAATGTCTAGTCATGTAATCTGATAGAGCCTCGACCTGCCTGTGGTGATTAACAAAAGCTCCACGTCAGAGATATCTGATCAGAGAGTAAATCTGCTCACACCTGCACAACTCATGATCAGCCGACCTTGACCCCGAAGCGTGTACAACAGCCCATGAGTCTTTTCAGTCGTGCGAATGGCAGTCTAAACATTTGGTGAGAGCGACAATACGAAATTGCCAGAAAAGGATCTTATCAGGTTCTTCCGCCTGCATGGTCAATTGAGAGCTTAGAAATATTGCGTTGTTGGTTGAATATGTAGCGGAGTGGGACATCCCAACGGCGACCCTACCTACTATACCAACAGCCGCCTGAGAGGTCTCCTCGAGCACTGCCGTACATGTTGATAAGACTATTGGGTATCATCGTCGCTTACTCTGCATACCTGACGTGTTTCCCTTCGCCAATTCGTACTTGCTTTCCTCCTGCATACCCTAATTCGGAGGCGACAGAACGCTGATCGCTTGTGAAGCAAACCATCGTCATTGGACAGACCAAGTTGGTTGCCTTCAGCGTACTGCAACAATGTAAGGACTGCATGCATTGAGGCGGGGTTGACTGAGGAGATGGTAGGGGTCATGCCACGAATGTTACCATGGCGGCGCGTCCTCCGTAAGCTGCCGCGGGAAATCAGACCCGGTATATTTGGTGAATGAGTCCCCGCAGCCTTGAGAATCACATCCTTGCTACTGATTCATTGTCGAACGGCTGCCAACTCTGCCATATTCAGGCCATCTTACGTTCCTACCTTGTCTGTTTGAATCGCCAATTTCCCCTTCAGAATTTGTAACATATCGACCAGTCCGGCCCCGGCACTGGGCATTGAGGAGTTTGCACTCGGTATTAGAAACCGTCAACCATGGCGTTCGATCTTGATGAAGCCAAAGCTCATCTCAGGGAACACGGCTGGGTCCGCGTTCCATCAATTCTCACAACGGAAGAGGCTGCCGCTGCTCTCGATCGACTGTGGAAGGTGAAGGCTGCCGCCGAGGCCCGTGGAGAGGACACATACCTTTCGTTTCTCGACCCCAACCCCAGCAACGTGCGCGTTTTCTACCTGATGGAGCTTGACAAGATCTTCCGAGACCTTATCTCGCACCCGACCGCCATCTCCATGGTAAAGGCGGTGCTGGGCGAGAACTTCCTCATCAGCAATTTCACTGCCAATATTGCCCGTCCCGGGTCCCAGAGCATGGCCCTGCATTCGGACCAGAGCATCGTCTTCCCCGATCCTTGGCAGGATGTGTGGGCGCTGAACGTCATCTGGTGTCTGACAGACGTCAACAAGGAGAACGGGGCGACGCAGTACATTCCAGGGTCTAACAAATGGGTGTACCGCAAGCAGGTGCCTGATAATGCGCCTGAGATGCTGGTCCCCTTTGAGGGGAAGGCTGGCGACATCATTGTCATGGACGGCCGCGTGTGGCACACCTCGGGCAGCAACACTACCAAGGATCAGGACCGCGCTCTCTTGTTTGGCTACTACACTGCACCTTTCATGCGTCAGCAGGTTAATTGGACCGCTAAGCTGCCCAAGGAGATTCAGGATACGTGCAGCGAGGAGCTCAAGGAGTGGCTTGGCCTCAATCCCGTTGGAAATATTGGCATGACGGGCGATCTGCGATACATGTCGGTTCAGTACCCTGAGGGGAAGACAATGGCTAGCAAAACGGTTGCCAGTGGTTGAAATTTGAGTTATACTGGAACCAGATTCCACGGGACCACAGTCTCATCATCTGAATCGATATATCTGGACCAAATACGGGTTCAAACTGTAATGAATTCAGGATTAGTTGTAACTTCATCGTGATTCGCACGCCCAAGCATTACTCGCGTACACACAAGAAAATTCCAACGGAATATCACTCCAGGCGGCTTCAAGATGTCTCAATGGGTGTTAAATGCATTGCAGTATATTTGACTCACCTACGTGATTGTTACATGCAGCTTACCAAGTAAAGGTTCTTAGTACTACTATTATCTGTGTTAGTCTCCTTGGGGTGCTTATGGTTGTTATAGCTATCGTCCCCGTCGTCTCCGTCCGCCCAAATTGAAAAACACTAAACACAAAATGTTTGTCTTCTCAACTCAAAGTCTGACGAAGACCTCGAGGTCATGAGCCAGATTGACTCTGTCTTAAGTCGAAGACGCCTAATACCAACCATGAATGGTTACTTAGGAATGGGAGCGCTGCTCGCAAGACCAGGCGATCATTTGTGCACCGTAGAAGGCTGTGACGTCCCCGTGGTATTGCGAACTGTCAATCACGAGTTCGATTTCATTGGGCTGGGATGGATTTTGAACGCGATGGTCATTGGTGGGCTTCACAAAGAAGGGAGTTGTGAATGTCTCGTACGAATCCGATGACGGTCCAGTTGGAGTCAATTTAGGTGCCGCAGCACTACTATTCATCCTTCCTCGGAAGGGAAGCGTCATTATTTGTGATGTTAACTTGCCCAACTCCTAGGCCAATCCATCTAAGTGCTGTGACTGTGACATGGTAGATGAATTAATGGTTCAGCTTCGCCGGAATCGATCTCCAGTACTCAAGGGCCTCTCTCCTGATACTATCGTCCTCCAGCCATGTTCCATTAGGGCTGACATTCACTTGCCACCCCAGGCCATCTGTTCCTGGTGCCGAGTACAAACTCCACTCAGCTGCAGCCGACGCCTTGAGGGTGTTCGGATCACCGTTCACCACAAAACTGGCATAGTATCCAGCGAGTATCTTTCCGGCTTCTGGATACTGCGTGTCAGGTTCAGCCCACGCGTACGGAACGTCAGAGCCGTGAGAAATGCCTAGGTACGGGGTGATGCTGTTATTGGTGTTCCAATGCAACTTCCAGACGGGAACGTTTGCCGCAGAAAGACGAGATGCGATCTCTTGAGAGGCACCAATGTAGGATGTGTCGCCGTAGACTGCGGTGAGACGCGTGAACTGCGCGGATTGACCACGAGCATCCACATAAGGAGAACTCAAGTCGGCTTCGGGATCAGGGTATAACCGAGAGAATGCCCCACGATCGCTGTTTTCGAGACCCGGGTAAAGATTGGACAGCCAACCCCAGGCCTGTTCATCGGTGGTAAGATTTGTCGGTGCGTACATACTTCCTTCGTCAGTGACGAAAGAGGTGAGAGCTGGGATGTGATTCCACTCCCCAGATTCCCAGGTCTCCGAGGGTAGACGAGGAATGATAGCAGCGCCTGAGACGGCTTGAAAGGGATGAGTGCCATTGTACCGGTAATCAGCCAGTAGGGCCGTAGATGTCTGCTCAATGAGATCAACGTCGACTTGTCTCAAACAGGCTAACAGGTCCTCGGCAACGCCATTATCCTGACATCCTACTCTTCCAAGGAACTGCTCGTACTGTTTGACAATAATTGGCTCAGATGCGTTTGGGAAGGATCGTCCAGTTGGGCCACCAGATTGGAAGATGGCTTGATGGAAAAGCTCCTCACCCTCAACGAATGGATTTTGGTAGTGGAAACCGACTGAATGGGCACCAGCGGATTTTCCTCCCAGCGTGACACGATCAGGATCTCCGCCAAATGACGAGATGTATCTGTGGACAAAGCGCAGAAGCTGGTGTTGGTCTTGCAGGCCCAAATTCACCAAGTCGAGATCTGCCAAGAGAGGCGATGCTAGAAATCCGAGAGCAGCGAGCTGGATTGACAAAAGTGTCAGCATACGAGAGAGTAGATATTAGTTGTAATAGAACGAACTAACCCTGTAGTTGAACGTGACGACCATCACAGGCTCAGGCGATGAGGCGACAAATGATGCGCCGTCGAATATAATACCAGCTCCATTGCGGAACAGACCCTAGCACAGATTAGCTTCAGTCTATCTCATAGGGAGAGGGGTTATCTGGAACGTACGCCATGGATCCAGATTAAGACAGGCAACTTCTCCTCGATGCTAACACCAGCTGGTCTGTAAACATTGAAGTTTAGGCAGTCCTCACCGTACTCCAACTCAGTCTTGATGTAGGTCACCAGATTCGAATTGCCCGGCTCTTGAATACAGACTTTGCCATAGGCCTTAGCATCGCGAGTCCCATTGAAAGCCGGCGGCCAACCCACAACCGAGAAGCGCAGGTCACCAATTGGTTGCGTCGCGTAATCGATACCGTACCAAACATGGACCGGCTTTGAGAGGGGGTATCCCGAAGTCGTAGAGTTCAATGTTGTACCGGTAAATGAGCCATATGAGGGGATAGATACGGTGAGAGTGTCATTGAGGGGCAGTGGGCTGGCACCCGAAGCAGTAGCCAAAAGGAGAGAGGCGAAGAGGTTGGCGCTGTGCCAAGAGCTCCCAACAGAGGGCAACCAAACCATGACTTTCCGACTCAAGGCTCAAGTGCAGCACTGTTTCTAAACCGCGAAGAAAGAGGAACAGACGAGAAAATCTACAAAGTCACAGATTCGACAATTATTTATTCCGCCTAGAGGATCGGTAGATAACTAGCCGGTGCCGATCAAATACCGGTAATAACCCCTCATACTGTCATGTTACCCTTGCAAGTCCCCCACTGAGACGATAAGAATCCCCGCTGAGCAATTGATGGTGCAAGAGTAGTTTGAATGGCGAGATTTGTGCTTTGAAATGGCTAACAGCCAAGAACTATCGGTGGAGAATAAATCGGATTGAATCATGTCGACAAATTTTGTAGAGCCAAGAATGATTGTCTAGAAGTCGCATTTGAGTTGAGTACCTGCAGTAGTCTGGCCAACTGCCGCCAATGAGGAAAGCCGCTCACAACTGACATGTTCGATGCGCAAGAGTTGCATGGTGGTTCGGTGTCCACAGACTTCATTGGATACTCCTGGTGTCGCACGAAATTGAGAATTGAATCGAACTCTATCATCTACGAAGTCGTGATTTTCCTATCGGTATCCATGTTGACGCAGCAGTGTTGCTCTCATAACATTTTCCGGGTCACGCGGGGAACACGCCAAGGAAGCCGAGTGGAGAACTGGTCGGGGAAAGTGCGACGCTTAAACTGTTCGTCGGCGCCGGTGCCGGTACCGGGCGGGTATCTCGGTTCGTCCCTCAGCGAAAGCTTTTACGACAATTCAAAGGGATCAAATCAAATTGAGCTTTAGCTGTAGCAATTCATGCCGTGAGAAAAGAGCGTCTTTTCTGTACAATACACTCACTGAAGTAGGCCATAGCAAATATTGCATTCGAAATCCTCGCGGAGGTGTATTTCACACAAATTCAATGTCTCACATCTCACCCCTTCCATGTCCGATGTTCTTCGCACTGCTCGAACGCCGACATCAATTAAGAAGTAGTGTCCAGAAGAATGACTTGCTTGTTCGCGCTCCCGAACCATCCAAAGGAATGTAATATTACACAATGCCTTGTTTGTAACCCTTTTAGTTCCTCGTACAATCATCAAATTGGCTTCCACTCTCACCTACATCCAGATAAACATGGATGTAAACAAGGTTACGAAGACGACACAGGACCCTGCTTGGATCAAGGATGCCGCGTTCTTTCCGTTGCCGCCATTACCGCCATTATTACCGTTGTTTCCGTTTCCATTATTTCCACCGTTGTTGCCGCCGCCTCCTCCATTACCGCCATCCTTGGCCATGTTCAATGTGAAGAACGTGCCGCCGATAGGGCGCTTGAGGCCGGCCATCTTTCGGAAGGACGTCAACTTGGTAGTGTCAGCAGGTTTCTTCCATAACTATGCAGGAGGTTCATACATTAAAGTTCTTACGGTCCTTCATGTCGATGCCGACCATGTCAAAACCCATCTTGCTCATCTTCTCGGGCTGTACGTAGAGCAAGTAGATGTACCGATGCATGCCGCTGCCGGACTTGGGCTCGGGTGGCATGTATTCAGTGAACGCAGCTGATGAATTCTTCATGATCATGGAAGAATTTAGTACAGCCGACTTGGTCTGTTCGACAGTAAAGTTTCCAGCCAAATAGTGTCTTATGTTTCGCTCGCTCGGATTCTCTCGCGAGGGCGAGTCAGGTCCAAGCTGGTTCCCGAACGTTAGTCAAGTAATTCAGAACACCACGAAGTGACCAAAATCTTACCATCAGCACGATGAACCGAGAGTTCCTGGTCACGTTTTGTGCCATGCTGATGTTTTCCACGCTGAATTCAAACGGCATCTTGACCTCCTTCATTTTTAGCTTGGAACCAGGCATCATCAATGCCTTGTCACCATCGCTGGCCATGTATCCCGTATAGAAGGAGACCATGGGGTCAAATGATCCCATCACTTCTGGGACGATACCGCTCTCCATGAATGCCTGGTGGAACTCGGATGTCGACATGCTCCTCGGCGGCATATCGCCGTGGGCGACATTGGCGGCTGCGAATGGGGCGAACAACGCCGCAATACTAAGAATGGCCTTCATGTTGGTGTCTGGTGATAGGTTGCCGTTCAATTCTGAGGACCTTAATACGTATCGGAAAGAATGGCGTCCTGCACCTGATGATATACAAGAGGGTTGAGAGCGAAAGTGACAACAGGGCGAATCGGGCACATTGACGAGTACACGAGGCAAGGTTGGGACTAAGGAAGTAGATGATCTTTATGTTCTGCCCAACTCATCACTTTACCACCAACACCCCAGTACTGGGGCATCACGGGCCAAACGTTACACTGATATCCTGGATCTTGAACTGCACCAAATGGCCCAGCATGCTCTGGTGATGAGACAGAAACAGTGAGGCTATTAAGCTTCGCGACATTGCTCAAAGAGGCCGGACGTGCGCGGGGTACCGCAGACTTTTGAGCTCAAAGTTTCAGGAACATGCACGTCCCCGCACCACCATTGGACCTCCTCGTTGGCGGACTGGGAGCAAGCTTTTGAAGAGCGGGTGGGATGTCACTTCTTATCCTTGCAGCATTGAAAATGCGTTGCGAAATGGTTAGAGTGCTCAGAGAAACATCCTGTCACCATCGCGCACGCGCAGCATGTCGGCCCATGGGGAACTCGCAACCTTCAAAATTTGTTTTCTTGCAATCACAGCTCAGTGTGTCTGAGTGGCTGTCATGGACTTTCGCATGAAAGACCCTATGGTGAGAACAGACTCGGCCATATCTGGAGCTATCGTGTGCCTCCAGACGAATTAACGGACAGACAGACCCTTTCCTAGGGACCAAGGGTCGTTTATGCCGCGTACGCCAATGATATCATGACTTGAAAGTTGAATCCGTCCTGGTCTTAATTGTGAAGATAATGGCTCCACAGCCCTTGTCTTACCCAACAAGCGGGAAACACGTCGCGATGCTTCGGAGAGGGCTCCGACTCAAAGCTTTGAGCCGCATGGTCACATTCGGAGATTTACTCCCGCCAAAGTGCGGTGGCTTCCGGGCATCAGGCGGGGCAAGAGAAACAAGTTCACGGCTCGGGGGCCTCCGAACTAGGAGAAAGCTTCGATAGGACCAGGTGAACGTAGATGCCGTCAATTGACAAGGTTCATGCTTGACGTAACATCCTCAATCTTCAAGGGCCGGAAAATATCCCACGTGCCCGGGTCGCTTCATCAACCCGACTAACACTCCAAGTCCAGTTCTTCACCATATATCCCTCTGGATTGAGAAACACACGCCGAAGGTACTTGTTCTCTGCTGGATTAGGGATGCTAAGCGTATGGGATGCCAAGGTCATAAAGGCGCCGTTTCAGGGCGCCAAGAAACTCAGAGGCAAAAATAGAGTTCGCCGATCATCGACAACCCCGTTGCGGTGCAAGACTACGCGAGATGCGATCCTGAATGGAAACAATAAACGTCTTGCTCACTCTCAATTGGTTTGAAGCTGTTGACAATTCACCTGTTCGGGCCAGTGGTCGGCATCTACGGGGTTGCATCGTAAGGTTGTTCGTTTGAGCGAATCGCAAACGGATGCGACTGCGCTGATGTTTTCGAACTCGCAACCACCCGACAGTGAAGGGATCCCGGCGCGGATTCATGTGAATGGTGGGCCTGTTTCATGCTCCACGGTGATTTGAGGTTTGTATCGACATGGTCTTGGGTGATTGAGAATGTGCATACGATCCCAATAGAAGGATTGGGATATGAGATGGCAAAGGAGTGAACACAATTACATGCAAATGTAAACATTGGGAATGATACTGTGAACATCTAGGCGGAGTGCTCGAACTGGATGTTGAACTTCTGGTGATTTCCATCCTAGCTCAAGCATCTAACTTTGGTGGAATCTTCTTTGGATGTCCTGCAGTGAAGATTTGAACATGACCGACTAGGCTTGAAATTGTATAGTCGAAGCATCACATTCTATATCAATCATTCCTCGTGATAATCCAACGAAGAAATAACTACCGGGTCTAGAATCACGTATCGGATCATTGTCCAAGAAACCTTACCTGCTCCATGTCGTTCGAGCCAAATAATCAAAAGTATCGACGACGGACACCGTCAACTTAGTTGAAGATCTGGTGAGGATTACAGTTCCAGAGATAGGGATTGAGTTAGTGTTACAGTTACCACAGAGGAGCTCATCCCGAATTGCATCGGATATACGACGGTTTTCCGACTGACATCAAAGCGCTATAGCTGCAATATCAGACGGAATGTCATCGCCGAGAACACAGGCAGAGAGTTCTGAGAATGAAGTTGATTGTCAATCAATTAGGTCGAAATATGTTTGCTTGGTAATGTGCATGGCCTAAGAATCTCTCTCTTGTCATGGACTTCTACGTTCACATACTCTGTTCCGTCATACTGACTGAATCCTGAACGAGGGCAAGCCGGAGGCGACATATGCAAACACGACGCAACCTATGCCATAACCCATGGAAATGATAAGCAGGGCCGGATTAAAAGCCTAAGGGGGATCGTTTCTACGATATAATGGACCAGGCAGGGCGTGAGTTCAATGCGCAAACGACGAGTTGGACTGATGACCGAAGCTCTAAGACAGGTTTTCTATGAGATCTAGCTTAGAAGAAACCCTCTGTGGCTATGGAAATGTGCCACAACGGCGCAGGAGGCGGGATATCACATGCCGAACGCCGCAAGGACTGTTCCGGATTCGCCAAGCACGGGCAACATGGCCAATATTTATCGGGGAATGACGGTGTTTGCCCGATATTCCGATACGCACCGGCCAGTGTACCGAAATGCCGTGCATACCAAATCAGAAAAGGCTTGGTCCCCTGGGCATCCCCACTTATTCGGCCCTGGCCACCCCGGCTTCGGTGCCGGGCCACCGGTGAGTCGCCCGCGAGCCTCCGTCCACCAGCAAATCCGCTCCGTTGACATACGTGGCATCCGGGCCCGCCAAAAAGGCAACAGCACCGGCAATATCGTCCGGTGTACCGATGCGGCCGAGAGGAACGCCGTTGATTATGTTCTCCAACATCGATCCCGCGGCCGACTGCATCACCTGGGCGATCATTGGGGTCATAGTGACGCCGGGGCTCACGGTGTTGATCCGATTTCCTTGACGGCCCCAAGCAATTGCAGCATGGCGAACACGGACTATGCAGCCCCTTTTCGAAATGGCGTATGCGTCGCCTGGGTCTCCGGCGAGGTTGATATCTGCATGCTGGACAGCGCCCACCCCAAGGCAATCAATCAAGTTTGAGGCTCAAACTTGACTTGATTGCCACATCGCGATGCCATACTTAATTAATTGCCAATTAATTGCAAGTAATTGCTAAGTGAAGCTATTCAAACCTACCTAGCAGTGAAATTGCACCCTTTTTGTGCTATTGCCTTATATATTGCAGCATTTCTAGTCTTTCTATTTTTATTGCTAGCCTCTGTGAAGTCTGGGCAAGAGATGTAGCACTAAATGCCCTCTTATAGTCAGATGACTGTGAGGGTATTACTAGTATGCTTAATGCTAGCTTACTTAGGTGAGGATATTCTTCTTTATAGGCAAACCACTAATTAATAGGATTGCAGTTAGCCTGCCTCTATAGGCTTAAGTACTTCTCTAACTTATCTAGCTCCTCATCATCCTCTTCTTCCTTAAGTATAGTAGCTTCTGTTTAAACCTACTGCTTAAAGTTATTTAGATTATAAGGTTCTAAGCATTAGCTTATATTTCTTATACTCTCCTCTTCTTCAGAAGGATACTATTAGTTGAAATATCTCTTTAGAACTAACTTAGCATTAAATACCTATTTCTATTAGCAAGGGGATTGCTAGTTCTTTTCTATATATTTTATATTAAAACTAAAGTAGAGGAGTAATATAGCAGTATATAGAGGTAACTCCTCTATTAAAGCATAATACTTATTGTTGTGATAACCTTAAGTATCTGAGGCAGCCTCGCGCCTAGAGGAAGGTGCGAGGTGACCTACTTCCGACCTACTTATCCAGGCTGACAATATTCTAGCGCGTCGGTCTCTATTCCTTAAAAGACCCCTCACGTCAGATCCTAACTTAAAAAGAATTAAGCTGTTTTATTTATATAGATGCTATATATATATTATAGTTAGTTTATAACAGTTATAAGCTTAGCTTATATTATATTTTTAAACTACTGTCTATAAAGCAAACTATAACTTTATTTAATTTATTTTATATTTATTATATTTTATTTTAACTCTTAAGCTCTATTTTTATATTTATCTTTAACTTATAGTATACTTCTGATATAATAGCAACTATTAATCTTAGCACTTCTTATAAACTTATTTCTTACTGTAACTTTCTAGCTTAATATATTACCTTTTAGGTAGAAGCAAAGGCTAAAAATATTTAGAAATATATTAATTTAGATAATACTTCTAGTGCTTTATTTGATTTAAGTAAAGTTAAAAGTATATTTTCACTTAATAACTAGATTTAAAAGGAAAATGAGAAGTAATATAAGTGCTATAAAGTAGAGCAAGAAGCTTATAATAAGGTTATTACTTTATATACTCTTACTGTTTTAAATATATAGGAAGTGCTTACTAAAAGCAATATAACTGAAGATAGAGATCTTAAAGAAGAGGAATTTAAGGAAGCTACTAATAACTTGCTACTACTAATGCTAGTTGCATTTATTTTTCTCACTAAGAGATCTATAAGTATTCTTAAGCTTTATATTTTACATCTCACTATATATGCTGTCTGCAAAGCAAAGTATATATATAAGGAATAAGTATATAAAGCCTTAAATAAGTAGATTAAAGATATTATTTCAGAAGAGATCTTTACTTCTGCTTAAGTAGAGCTTTTAGAGAAAGAAGATTATACTTTTTGCACTTTGATCTGTATTTTAAAGTAATGCTATATTTTAAGCAACTTAAGCAACCTCACTATAATCTATAAAGAATATATTGCAGTTTTAGATTAGGCAGTTTCTATTATTAATCTTAATACTTAGATTAAAGACTTCTGAAGCATATTTTTTAGGGTTTTTCAATATAAGCTGCTAGAAGTATAGAGAACCTTTATATTAAAAACCTTTTTCTGAGCAATTTAACACCACTTTGCCCTATCTTAGGCTAATCTAAAGCTTATTAATATTATTAAGTAAGAACACTTTAGCGCTAAGATCTAAAGCATAAGTTAGTATATTAATATGTTTAAAGACTTTTTCTATAAAGATATAATAGGAATTTAATTAAAGGGTTGTTCTAATAGAGTCTTTATGATGTTAGTAAGATATTTTAATAATGCAATCTCTAGCAACTTTACTTCAGAAAAGCCCTCATAAAGCAAGTTAGCAATATATTATATATATAAAAAGAGCTATAAATAGACTTTATCTATATGCAATTACCTTAAGTTTGCTCTTATAAGTGAAAAGTCTTATATAAGCTTTAAAGAAGCTATATAGGTTTATACTAAAATTAATAGGCTAGAGTACTTTAAGCTTTATATTGAGATAGCCTGCTAAAGGTGGCTTACTATAAGAAATTTTAGCTCTTTTAAGCTTAGTAACAATAAGAATTAGAATAAGAAGGGATTGCTTAAGAATAACTTAAGTAGAATAAAAAAGTTGCTTAATGCTTCTACTTCTAAGATAAACCTCCTAGCTAATATAGTAGCTTATATTATTACTAAAGATATTATTACTGTAATTATAACTAAAGAAGTAGGGGCCTTTATGTTAAAACCTAAACCTAATAAGGTCTATATAACTTATACTTAAGGCTTAGGAGTTCTTTTTAGCAATATAGTATTAAATAACTGCAGCGCCCTCTACTTAGTGAATAATATCTCTCTCTTTAAAGAAGGCTTAATTATCTATAAAGTGAAGAGGTAAGTTAAAGTAGGTATAACTTTATACCTTATTATAGCAAGAGGTATAAAGATCCTTTGCAATATACTGAATAAAGCAAACAGGCTTTAAGACTTAATGTTTTGTAATATTACGCTTATGGATAACTTCTATATTAATATTATTTCAGAATACTTACTGCAAAAGATAAGCGTCTAATACTTAAGTTATAACACTACTTTTTGTATAAGAGACTATAAAGATAGCATAAAAGTAAAGAAGCTTTTAAAAAAAAGTAATATCACCTTTATAGAATACTAACCTCATCTTTTATACTTATATCTTAAATATATTCTTTTTAGTGATGCTTTAATTATAAATCTATTTGCTTTTATAATAACTTATATAAAGTAACATTCTTAAGAGCTTATATAAACTTATATTAATACTGTAGAAATATAGCACTTTTGCTTTAGCTATCTAAAACTTAGAGCGCTTAAGAAACTAGTTTTTAACGCTTAGAAGGTGAAGATTTAAGGAATATTACACTTTAAATGCTAATATTATATAACTATATATATAAAGCAAGTAATATTATAATATACCTTAAAATAAAAAGCAATACAACCTTTCTATAGAATCTTATAAGATCTATTTAACTACTTAATAAGTTTTAATGCAAATAAATAGCTACTTATTATTAAAGATAAGTATATAGGTTAACTCTTTATATTCTTATATATAGATAAGATCTAATAGTTAGTCTTTATTGCTATTTAAATATTTAAATGCTAAATATAGAGATAATATAGCTTTATATTATATAAGATTAAATAAAACAGTAAGTATACTATAATTATAATAAATAAAATGTTAGAATTTTAAATCTAGGCGTTAGATATAAAGATTGAAATTAAATAAATATCTTTATATACTAAAAAGCTAAATAGAGGTGTAGAGCAAGCAGATTAAGAACTGATTATAAAGGCTATTATAATAATTAAAGCAGTAGGTCTTCTACTTATACTATAGGTTGAAGCAGTATAAGCTGCAGTATTCTTCTATAATATAAGCCTTTATTAATACTGCAGCTAGCTCTCACTAATCTAAGTTAAAGAAGACTAATTAAAAGACTATATTAAGTGCTGCAAACTTACTTATAAAGCAAATCTCTTAGTTAATTCTCACCTGCAATAAGGAGGGGTTTATATATATAGCTATAGAGTATACCTCTTTAAGAAAGAATATAAAGTAAATAAAAAGAGATATAACTTTAAAGTTATAATATAAAGGCATATTAGATATCTAATAGGATATATAGCAAACTTATATAACCTCTATAAAGTCTAAATACTCTTACTTTAAGAAGTTATTATTATGCAAAATATAATATTTAATAAGAAGATATTTTACTTAAAAGATAATGCAAAGTTAGCAATCTAAAGCGAAGAAGCCTGTGTAATTGCTAATAAGATATAAAAACTAATATCTTTAGTGCTCTTTAAGCTATAGCTTCTAAAAGTATAAAATAAAGCTGAAATTGCATTAATAATAGATAATGAAGTGTTATTATTACACTCTTCTTTATTAAAAGAATTTTAACTAGTTAATAATAAGCAAAAGAGATAGTTGCTAACTTTTAAGTTAAATATAAACCCTGCTGATATGCATAAAATAATGAATTCTATGCTATTATTAACTTTTATCTATAAAGATAAAGCAATAAAAGAAACTTAAGATGCTAGTAGGAATGCAACTTCTGCTGAAGATATAATTTTAGATAAGATTTATATTTGAACTGATACCTCTTTTCTGCAAAATCTAAATATAGAGGATAATAATATATAACTATTCTTATAAAGCGACTTTTTTATTTAGCTGGTATAGCTATACTTAGGAACTAAAAAAGAAAGTGCTATAGAAGAAAAGTTAGAGCAGATATATAACTATATTAATTTAAGTTAACCTAAAATTATAAAGCTGAGGTGATCATCTTGCTTTAGAATATACTTTATATTTCTATATATAGAATAAAACTGAGATATCTTCTTTAAAATATATATGCTAGAATAATAGAAAGCAATTAAAAAGGCAGACTAAGGTTACTACTTGCTTTATTGCTTTATTTTCACTTCTATTTACTAAGTAAAGCTTAAGTGTGTTTCTATAATACTAAGCAGAAAAATTTATATTAACTAGCTTATTAAGTTACTTAAGACCTAAAGAGATATTTAATAAATGCTAGAACTGCTCTGCTTATGTTTTATTAAAATATGTAATATTAAAATTAATAAACTTAAGGAAATAGAAGTTTAAGAAGTTAAAAATGATATAAAGGCTAAGAATAAGCTGATACCTCTTAAGTAGGTGTTTATATATAAACTAAATTAATATAAATATTTTAACTGCTATAAGGCTAGAATCTATATCTGAGGCAACCTCTAAGAAAAGCATCTTTTAGAATAGATATATGCTGCAACTCTTGCTTTAAAAACTTTTAAGGTTATAATAGCTTTTGCAGTATAATTTAACCTTAAAATTTACTAATTTAATATTATTAATATATTCTTAAATGCTATATACAGGCTAAATAACTTCTCTATTACTTATTACTTACTAGATAGCTTTAAAGAAGATAGAAAGGTTATTAAACTTTAATATGCTCTATATAGACTTTGCAATATACTTCTACTTTAGTATAAAAAGTTCTCAAGCTTCCTTCTTTATTTTAGATTGCACTTAATAAGTAAAGATCTATATCTCTTTTAGACTTATAATAAGAGAGTTTTTATACTTTTCTATATTGATAATATCCTTATTTTATATTATAAAGACTATATAAAGGAAGCTGAAAGAGTTATAAAAAGAATTAAAGAGAAGTATAAGCTGAAAGACTAGAGATTAGCTAAATAATACCTAGAAATTAGAATTACTTATAATTAAATAATGCAAAGTATCTACTTTTTATATAATCAGTATATTAAATAAATTGCAAAGAAGTTTGATTTTATTAACTTCAGAGTACTAACTATACTTCTTTTGCTCACCTCACTTAAAAAGTTTGATAGAGAAGCAAACTTATAGTAAGTCTTCTTATATTAAAAGAAGATTAGATTAATCTTTTATACTGCAATTATAATATAACTAGATGTTATATTTGCTTATACCTTATTGTTATAATTTCTAATAAATCTATCTCTAAAGTATTATTAAGTTGCAAACTAAATAATCTGATATTTATATTATATTTAATATTTTGCGATTTGCTTTAGCATCTTAGGGAGTGATATAGCCTAAATATTACTAATTATAAGCGATATATCTTTTGCTGACGATAAAGAGATATAAAGGTTGTCTTAAGGTTTTATAATATCTCTCTTTAGAGGCTTAATCTAATAGAAAGCTGTGTGTTAAAGTATAGTAATTATGTTAACAATAGAGGTAGAGCTTTTAAGCTTAAAGCATATTGCAAAGAAGATTATAGCTTTTAAGCAACTTTTTAGAGATTTTAAACTTAGCTTAAGAGATATATAGAAGATCTATTGCAATAATCAGTAAATAATATAACTTATAATAGGCGAAAAAGAGCATATTTTAACTTGTTTTTGCTATATAGATATTTAGAATATATAGCTTCACTAGGAATATATTAAATAATTGTTTTAAGTTATATATCTTCTAACTAATAAGATGCTAGCTGACAGCCTTATAAAAACCTTTTCTTATGCAAAGTTTGAACAGTTTAAAGCATTTCTAAACCTCTAGGATATATTATAAGTAATAGCATAAAGCAAAAGAGAAAAATTAAGTAGTAAGTAAGACTTATAAGCTGAGTATTTTTAATTAAAAATAGCCTAATAGCTAGAAAGCATATAGCCCTCTTGAAAGCTTAAAACACTTATGCTCTGCAGGGCATTAAGTAATATAAAGCTGCATTTTCTATTTATATCTCTAGAGAGCAGCTGTATAGTTATCTATTAGGATATAATATATAGGCAATATTGCTTTAGGAATAATGCTACTAAAGAGGCTGTTAATAGCAATATAAATACTAGCTGCCTTATTAACAGAAGGAGTTGCTTTAGAGGATAGACTAATATATAAACTACTAGAGACTAGTGCTTCTCTTGCTGTAACTTTAACTTATAAGGCTAAAGCTAGCATAAGAAGAAGAGCTGTAGGCTTTGCAGCTACCTTTTTACTACTCTCACCCTCAACTTTAGCCTTTTTTTAGGCTTTATTATAAGTATTAAAAGCCTTATAGAGTGTAGTTTTCTAATAAGTAAGAACTTATGATATATAAAGTTAGTAAATAGTTATTAAAGCGAAAGGTTGTATAGTGAAATATATATTATCTATAAGATCTTCTTATATACTGCTAAGAAATTAGAGCTTCAGTTTAGAAATAGAGGCTGGTGTGAAGATATATAGTTTTCTCTTCTCTTTGCAAAGAGCATATTTACCCCCCTACTTTAAACTAAATATATATATGCTAAGTGATATATCTAAAATAATGCTGTATAAGCATAGCAGGCATATAGTATTACTTAGCAGCAGTAGCTGCTCTTCTTTTTAACCTTCAGCCTTTAAAGCTTCTGCTTCTACTTAAATATTAGTAAATAATATAATAATTTAACTGGAAATATAGATTAAAGATATACTCTGCTTACACCTTTAGTGCAGTTTGCAGACAGATAGAGGAGCAGGAGTTATAAACTATAAATTGCATACCTCTTTAGCTCTTCTGCCCTCTATAGGCTTTTTGCTCTTCTTAGGCTTATTAGTCTTAGCTTTTGCAAAACAACTTAAGTTAGTAACTATGCTATAAAAGCAATAGAGTGAAGTGAAGACTTTATAATGCTTTGTAATAAGAAGAAGACTTAGAAGTGATGAAAACAGAAGATGAGATAACTTACTCTTAGGCTTAAAGCTTTTAAGCTTAAGAGTAGGTGCTAGAGGAGTGCTGCTATCTTCTTCTTCTTCTCCCTCTCTCTCTTTGCACTTCTTATCAGTAAGGGCAGCTTTTGTTTTAGCTGTACTAGCTGTATGCTTAGCTTTAGTTTTCTTAAGAGGTATCTAAATGATATAGTTAGTATTAAAAATAGGATTATAAGTAAATAAAAGGCGTTATAATTGCAGTGTAAGTGTGTGCATATATGTAGAAGTGAGGTGGGCAATATATATAGTTATAGTGATAGTGATAGGGAAGGAAAATTGAGAGGTAGAGGTGGCATGTGAGATATTATTATTGCTGTTATACTGCTGCCTTAACAGCTGCTTTAGCTGCTTAGCTTAAGCTAATGAGAAGCCTTTTTTTCTGCTAAGCAAAGAGGTAGTATTAGTTACTACTTTAGCATCTATAATATTAACTATAATAGAAGGCATATAAAGGGAAGGATTTGCTTTTTTTATGCGATTTAATAATAAAGCTATAAAGTTATCTCTTTTATTAGTTTCTTTTATTAATTACTTCTTTTTATGTTTATTTATAGATTTAAAGTGTATATATAAAAATATAGCATGGTGGTTGCATAGGATTAGGGTTTATAGGCTTTTTTAAGCTTAGGGAGGTATGTTGTGATAACCTTAAGTATCTAAGGCAGCTTTGCATCTAGAGGAAGGTGTGAGGTGACCTACTTCTGACCTATTTATCTAGGCTGATAATATTCTGGTGTGTTAGTCTCTGTTCCTTAAAAGACCTCTTGCGTCAGATCCTGACTTAAAAAGAATTAAGCTGTTTTATTTACACAGATGCTATATGTACGTTATAGTTAGTTTATAACACTTATCTAGCTTCTTCTATTTATTATTAATAGAAGTCCTTAAGTACTACTAGCTACTACTGCCTATCTCTTCTAAGTTAGAGATACTATTAATATACTTTTAGCAAGTATAAACAGGTAAAAAGCTCTTATTAAGCTGTCTCTAAGATACTTATAATGCTTAAGTATATAATAAAACTTACTGATATGCTGATTAAGTGAATCTTTAAGATATTTCTTATAAAAAGGCTTATAACTCTTCTGATTTAAGATCTTAAGAATTCCCACTACTAGTATCATTATAGAAGGTCTTCTAACCCTTAGAATAACTTAAAAGATACTCTATAGCAGTGATTACTTCTTAAAGTCTACTATATAAGCTATTTTATCTAAAACCCTGCATTTAAAGTGTGATCTTCTAGATAAGCCTTAAGATTGTTATAATCTTTATTAACTACAGCTAGTTATCAGAAGTTAAGATATTTTAAGCTAGTATAAGATCTTTAACACTCTGAGAAGAACAGAAGCTATCTACTTTATCTTTAAGGCAAATTGCATGCTTAATTATAAGGTATATAGAGTTCTATCTTATAGTATTATTTTAGATTAGTTTAACTTCTTTAAATATCTGCTGAGAGAGAAAAATATCACTAGATTACTTAGATCCTTCTGATATCTTATAGGATAGATTCTTAAACCTCTATATATATTGCAGCAAAGCTTTTATAAACTTTATAATATTATAAAGCTTACTAATAAGGCTAATCTTTTGCTAATGCTTAAGGTTAGCCTTATTTTGCTATAGAAGAATATATATATCTAACTGTCTCTTAAAGCTCTCAGAGTTCTTACTAAATAAGAAGGCCTTTAATATAAGGTTAAAGATATACCTAAAATAATAAATCCTTTTAGTTTAGGCATCTTACCTCTTCTTTATAGAGAGGTTAAGTTAAAGGATTAAACTTGCTATATAAGTGTTATTTAAGCTTATATTATTAAAGATTAAAGTTCTCACTTAGTTTATAATACTTTAGTCTTAAATAACTTCTTTAAGAGTATTTACAAAGTTAACACTATTATAAGCCTTAAGTTGCTTCTTTATAGCAATTAAACATATTTAGGAACCCTTCTCTCTAGTAATAAAATATATAGTGACACCTATAATAGCTTGCTAGCCTAGAGAAGTCTATAGATCAAAGGCTAGATAGATTTTAGAATTAGCATATAGAAGTTCTTGCTATATAACCTCTTTCTGATACTTCTAAATACTATTAAGTTTAGAAACTATCAATATAGCAGACTATAGTAATGTTTCCAGCTTCATACTGATACTAGAGATTATACTCTGAAAAGCAAGGTTCTTATAGATAGTAAAGAGAAAGTTAGCATCTATAATAAGGCAGATAGCAGCCTTTTAGATACTTTTTGCATAATCTTTTATTAAACCAGTAAAATCTAAATGCTATCTCTTATATAGAACATTATTAGATCTTTTAGAGCCTTCTGAGCTAACAGGTGATGCTTTAATCTCTCTAGCATAGTTCTTTTTGAGATGCTCTAAAGCAGATGAAGTTGCTTTGATATTAAGAATGATCTGCTTACCTTTAAGATTATAATAACAGCAAGCTTAGCAACTAGCCCCTAGTTAACTATCTAGCTTGCAGAGAATAAAATACCAGCTATAGCTTTCTATTTAGCTTATTTTCTCCCTTGCACTCTTTTTCTAAAGTTCTAACTTTTATATATATGCTTTATTATTTATTATAACTCTAAAGAGGTCTTTAAATAAAGGATAGTTAGATAGGAAGTAGTTTTTGCTTTGCTTAAGCTGTAATATAATAGATCTAAGCCTTAAGAGTTAGTTAAAGGCATTTAGAGGAGAGGTAGGGGTTAAATAGAGAACTGCTAGTATAGTAGATATCTAGCATAAAATGAGTAAAGCAGAAGAGAGGGTAGCATTAATAATACTCTCACTTTTATAGTATATTTAAAGGATGCTAACAGATGATAGGGATAGAGGATAACAGCAGTGAAATAACAGATTTAATATAGATCTCTAGAAGATCTTAAAGGGCAGATTTTAAGCTCTCTAAGGGGATTACCTAGTATTTAAGCTAAGGCAAAAGGTTAGAGAATATCATATTAAGTTCGTCATAACAATATTAGCTTAGGAGAAAAAAAGAAGAAGCCAGATAGGCAAAAGGGGGCAATTTATACCCTACCAGGGGGGGTCCTATCAGAAGTGGAGGGCAGATGAGGAAGAGCAGGGAAGGGTAGGGATATTCAGCAGTGGAATATTTATTTAATCTATATTATGATCCCTATCAAAAGAGTTAAAGCAATCAATCAAGTTTGAAGCTTAAACTTAACTTAATTAACTGGCGATGGCTTCATACTTGATTAATTGATTGATTGAACTTGACAAGTTTACTTGCCTTGCGGGGAGCGCTGATGCTGGAGGAGTTCAGTAACTGAGGCAGTTGCGAAGTGGTCGTCCAGAGCGGAGTTCGGCTTCCTCATGTGACCTGCCATAGAGGCTATCACGGTCAGAGAGCCGCCCGGAGCCATCAATGGTTGAAATGAGTCTATGATGAAGGCAACGCCAAGGAGGTTCGTGTTGTAAATCAACTCGGCATCATTGGCTGCGTTGGACACACCCGCTGTCACCACAACAGTCTGAATCGGACCCAGCTTGGCTGCAGCCTCCGCAAAAGATGCCACAGATTCTTTTTTGGAAACGTCAATCGACTGGGCCGTAAATGAGTGGCCGGCAGAGCGGAGCGAGTCTTCGGCGTTTGAGAGGGTTGCAGGGGAAAAGTCGGAAATAAGGATATGGTGGGACGGACCGAGCCGACGGGCAATGGCAACGCCCATGCTGCCGGCGCCAATGACGGCAAGAACGGGACGGCTTGCAGACATGATGGGAGAATGGACTGCAAATTGAGATGAAGCGGAGAGTATTTGCAGAATTTCCAGGTTGAAAGTGTCGATTGAGCGTGTTAAAAAGGACGAAGCTCGCGTTGGCAGTCTTCAGATCTCGGTTTCGGCTCTGCTGAGTCGTCGAAGAACAGGTGCCAAGATATGAACCGTCAAATCAGAAGCTGTCGCGTTCGGGTTCGTATCTCGTTCAGCTCCAAAATCAGGATGCTACGCTGAGCTGGTCGAAAAGTGGCCCCTTGCATTGACGTGGCTTAGACCAATCCAAGTTATCCTATTGTCAAGCTCTTGCAGGTTCTTAATACCATCAATTTTATGCAATCCAATGCAGTGAAAGGCGAGGAGGTTTACAAGAGACTGACTGTGGGGCGTGACCAATCAACTTCCTGATCGACACTTTGCAACTCTGGTAAATGCCATTTCAAGTTGGATCTTATTGGTGGTCTTGCATAGTTGAACTATCTTGAACTTTCTTACGGGCTTACCAAGTGACGATTCAGTAACACTCATATCATCAACTCCGCTTGGGTGAATTCGGATTTCGGAATGACTTAGTAACACATTCAAAGCCGTCAATGATACTGGATAAACACTCCACTAGTGATGCTGATCATGACTGTACTCTGTTGTTGTGGAGCTTACGTTCTCAATACACAGTAGTTAGGTAGTCTAAACAACGCTTGGATTGCGAACATATGATCGGAAAATCCGCCACGCATGGCATTCCCATGGTATCTCATGCAAGGCTATGCAGAATCTACTGGGCAACGGAAGAGCTGAGCGCTGGCATCTTCCCTTTCCACCCGTCCGCCTTGCCTTCCGCTGCATCAACAAGCCACTTTGCCAAGGCCCCTCTTTTCATCGAAGACGTCCATCCATACTCTCCGATCCAGCCGGTGAAGAGATTCTCCCGTCTGTCTTTCTCCCAGCTCTCGGGATCCGACTCGCCAGGAATTTGAGCAATCCGGAAGACGGTCCAATCCAGGCCCTCGGCCTCAGCCTCAAACAGCTTCGCAAGATTCAGCATGTTGTTGTAAATTGGGCCTGCAAAGAGCGACATGAAGACGGTGACCATCGTCTGGAACATAGTCCAATGGTCTTCAGGTCGTTTGATGGACAATGTCCCCATAGCGAAAATTCGCTTGATTCCATGCTTTCTCATCAAAGGAAAGACGGATGAGCGATAAATATCTGCAAAGAGCGACGGATTGATCTTCGTGTTCTTGATGTCCGGCCCCAAAAGCGAAATGACAATGGTGGTCTTTGCCATTGCAGAAGACAAGGCTGCCGAATCACTCATTTCACCCTTTACAACCTTGAATATTTTGTCAGCGGGAGTCAAGTAAGTAAGAAAAACCCTTACCTCGATAAGTGGGTTCGAGGCCAAGTCTTGAGGAATTTTCGCGGGGTTTCTTGCAAAGACTACAGTCGCATGGTTTCTAAACACGAGTTCCCGAAGCAGACAAACGCCCGCCGGTCCCGTACCTCCGAGAACGAGAATCTTGCCGTCTGGCATTGGGATGAGGATCAAATGAGTTGGATGCAATGATAACGTGGCTCAGACTCACCAAGCGACTCTCCTACGATATAAGACACATTTTCCTCCGCATTGATCTATGTCCCTATTCCGCAGCCAGACTTACAAGTCACGATGGTCTTCCAGCAACTGCATCAAAGTCCGCCGCCGCGCCATGGCCCAAAGTCCGGCGCCCAACTAGGTTCCCGCGCGGAAACCATTCCGGGCGGGAAACTTTTGCGCGCGGACCCAAGTCGTGCGGACCGCGCCCCGAGCGGGTCTCTTTAAGACCTAACCGTCCGAATCCAAGGCCAGGCGCGCGGAAATCCTCACCTCCTTTTTCAGCTATTCAGCCATATCTTGTACCACGCCGCTTCCTCTTTCGGAAAATAAAGGGAAAAACGACCGAACGGCCTGATCAAGCCGAACGGCCTCCGGGCCTAGTACACTGTGTGCGGGAGGCGATTGACTGGAGAACGCTCAATCTGAGGAGTGGTAACAGTGTACATTAGCTTAGTTTAGATATGTAGGCCCAGCCCTACACGACGTATGCCCCAGGGAGCGATCTGAACCTAGTTCTGACGTCGATAAATAGAACAACAACAACAACAACAACAACAAGCCGAAAACATGCCCCGTGGCACGTCGAGCTGCTGGACGTGCCGCATACGCCACAAAAAGTGCGACGAAACGCTGCCCGTCTGCAATGTGTGTGCCGGCCTCGAGATCAGCTGCTACTCCGACCAGGAGGTTCCAGAATGGATGGATGGCGGCGCGAAGCAGCAGGCTATGGCCGAGAGGCTCAAGACTGAGGTCAGGAATGGAGCCAAGCGCCGCAGGGCTAGAAGGATCCTGCAGCGCATCATCGGAGACGCGGATGACATATCTAGCGACATATTTGTATTGGATCCTCCCGCGCATATCACATCCCGTTCGGCGCCTTGTTCGGCGGACAACGACAACGAAAGACAAGATGCACCCGGTACGACATCCCGCCGGACTGGCACTCCATCCAGATCATTCACCAATAGCCCTGGCTGTGATTACCCCATCGACCCTCTTCTGCAGGAAATCACGCCGCCATCTTTGCCCAACCTCCCTACAGAACTCGAGCAAAGTTACATTATGTCTTATATCGACTACATCTTCCCTGCAGTATTCCCGTTCTACACGCCCAGCGTTCTCGAGGGTGGGCGCACGTGGTTGCTTATTCTCACCCTGGCCAACAAATCACTCTGCCACGCCGCTACTAGTCTGTCATCCTACTTTTACTCCGTGGTACCCGTCCAACAGCGGCCAGAAAGACAGGAGTGCGTGCCCGCGGCCGAAAACGAAGTCCAAAACCAAACATGCATGGCCATGAGGAAAGCCCAGTTCGACCTGAACGAGGTCAGTAAACATGGTGTACACGGGGACTTACTCACAAGCGCGCGTCTTTTTGATAGCATCATACATCTGATGTGTCTCGAAGTCTCCATAGCCAGCAATGAAAACTGGCAGTTCCATTTAGACGCTGGGGTTCTTCTGTTCAAGCAGATGTTGGAGTTCCCCGGAGACGTTGGGAACCATCGGTCAAAGTGGGACGCCATGTTGGAACACATGCGACGACTCGCCCACCCCGGTATGGACAATCCGCCTCGGTGGCCAGCATGGACAGTGGACCAGGCCGCCTTTCGATTCTTTGCTGGCCTGCTGATTGTCCACGACATCATCTGCAGCACAGGCGTTGAACAGATCCCACGACTCCAACCATACTACCCTCTCGTCCTAGCAGCCGAGGACGAGCCGAAGGAAGACCCGGATCGAAACTGTCGACTTAGGTTGGAAGACTATGTCGGCTGCCAGAACTGGGCAATGATACTGGTTGGCGAGGTCGCTGCCCTTGACGCCTGGAAGAAGACCATGCACAAGAAAGGAGCGTTATCATTGATGCATCTTGTCAAGAAAGGAGCGGACATCGAGCAGAGTCTGCGCGATGGGTTAAGTCGATTGGAGACAATTGACGCAATTGCCAGGGATCATCGACCTCCATGGCTGGCCGACTCTAGTCAAGCCCACGACGAGGCAGAAGCCTGCCACCTGGTCACGCAGATCTGGGCACACGCGGGGCTGGTATATCTCCATATGGTGCTTTCCGGATGGCAGCCAGCCAATATCGACATCGCCGACTCTGTCACGCAAACCATTGAGTTATGTAGGAGACTGAAAACGCCACGAAGAATCCATACACTTGCCTGGCCCTTGTGTGTAGCGGGATGCTTGGCACAACCTGAGCAGGAGCCAGCGTTCCGAGAGTTATTTTCGCACATGGGCCCGTTGGGGTCGTTCGGGTCAACAAAGCTAACAATGGAGATTGTTGAAGGTGTATGGAACAAGAGGGAAAGTATCGCAGCCGACTCTTGGGACCTTGCGACGTGCTTGAACAGCCTTGGCCGTCAAGTGCTGCTTGGATAAGGATGTGTTGGAAGATGCACACCAATCCTGATGACGGCAGGTTACCGGCAAGTTATTGCGTCGTTGCGAGAGTTGCCACCACTGCGGCTATCAGAAGTCAGATCTTCAGTCTCTTAAACGGCATGATTTTCCATTGGTCATCCACCAGAAATGGAAGGCATCGACCACATACCGATACATGTTTGTAAAAGCATCCCACCGGTCCAGCCCCGCGAGATTTCGGGGGCACATGCAAGCAAGGTCTCAAGAATGATCCTTGGTTTGGTCGGAGAAAGGGTAAGACTGCAATGAATCTTTGTATTCATACTACGACATGAACAAGGCTAACGACCTAGACAGAGACGTATCCGAGGATCCTACGTCTACGTGCGAAGACACTTCTCTACCACGACCAATAACAACCAAAAGCCTTCGGGAACATTCTTCCTCGCGAACCTATCGATGGCGTATATGATATCCTGAAACTAACCCATCAAAACGCGCGGCCCATATACGACTCGTATGCTTGGTTCATATCCTTGCTCCCCTTGTGGTCTAAGGGCACCATCGCGATGCTGGTAGACTCTTGCTCTTGCTTGGGATCCAACTCCGGACTATATCGACGTCCAATAAGGGCCGTGTCGTCATCGAACTCCCCATCTCCACCTCTGTTGTTCGCGAATTTTCCACCGCCGCCCCCGATGTGGACATACTTGTGTTGGCCCCAAGTCTGAACCCTCTTCAGCAGGTTCAGTGGCCTTGGGACACCCCCTTGGACGTTGCCGCTCTTGACATCCCGTCCACCGGTGATCATGCCGTTGGTGGTACCCTTTGGAGCCCGGGGGTTGCGCGTCTTGATACCCATCAAGACCGATGCGAGGAGGGAGAACGCGAGCGCGATCCAGGTCGGCACAAACAGCAACCCGAGCGCAGAAGAGATGCCGATATCGTTGAAGTCTTCGTTGATCGCGTCGTTGACCTTCTTGAAGATGACTATCGCCGCGATTGATGCCGCGAGAAGACATATTGTGGCCATGGCAGACAAGACCACACCCGCGAAGCCAGCCCTGCCGCAACGACCGCTGATGACTGAGGCAATTGGAGCCAAGATGCTCAGAACAAATGCGAAGACGTAAGCGACGCCGAAGAAAGAGGACGTCTTGGCATAGCTGTTCAGAGCGTCGTTGAGGTTACCTGAGAAACTCCCCGCGATCGAGGTCGCGTCAAGCTTGAGGTCGCTGCGTGGGTCAAACCAGTATCCGACCAGACGCGTGGTGCAGACCGTCACATCATTGATGTGCCCGCACGATCCGAGAAGTGTTACGTAGTAGACGTCGAAGATCTGAAGGGTGGCTGGGGTTGCATCTTGCCCTACGAGGTCGGCGCCGGATACTCGAGAGAGATCTTGGAGGTACTGCGACCCGCCGAGCTTCGCTGGGATATTCAAGTTCGTGGCATCAACCTATTGAGTCGGTTAGAGCCATAGAGTTGTCAAGAAACAAGCATAGGATATTACTAACCCGAAGAAATGAGAGTTTATCGCCAACACCAGGCCGCGAACCTGATGCAATGATAACCACAATCAACATGGCCACAATCATCGATGCCAGGATAGGCAGAAAGGTGAAGGCAGGCACCCTGCCTGTAGGTAAATTGCGCGCCATACCTGTGATACAGGAGCCAACGTCAGAAAATCGAAGTCACGATGTATGCAGTATGCCGTCGACCACGATCAAGAATGTGGAGGGTCAAGCTACAAGTACATGAATGTTCCCAGCCCTGCGGAGGATGGAGTATGCAACCTGCAGGCAGACACCCATCCGTAGAATAATGTTTGATCACCTCGGATCCAAGGAACCGTTACGCGCGATGCCAAGGTGGGATCTTTGAAGTGGCGCATTCGCGGGAGATGAGCGGCGGCTGATCGCGTTCGAACCAGCTCACTGGGCGCCCGTTGGAACGGTGGCATTAGCCTAGGTCTTACGTGAGCTTTCGTCCGGTGTCCCTGTCGTAGTCTGTGCGGCCATGTTTCTTATCATGTCTTCATACTTTTCGTGCTTAATTCGCCCATTAGTTAAAACTTCAATCATCTGAATCTGTTGGATCAATAAGTACCTAAGATGGAAATCAGCCCAACCCATCTTCGGATGGTGATCAGGCCGGATGAAGGATCGCAACATCGCAGCTTGGCAGGCGTGTCTGAGCATCTGTGTACTCAGTCAAAGAGGCGCGGCAAGAACAGGAAGCTCGTCATTCCGCGGCAAGGGTTCACTTTGTCACATTGCGGACGGCGGGATAGACGGCATCCGCGTGGCACAGCATCCGACGAGCATGGACTTGAGAGGCTGAGCAAGGACCGGGCACTGGACTTGGGGGCTTACGGTCCAATTGAATCCGCCCGTCAAACAGACCTGAGATGAACGAAGGATCAAGAAACTAATCTCTAGCCGCTGCATCGTCAGAATGCTATTCTGGATTTCCATGCCCTCCCGAGACACTCAGACCCTTGGTCAGCTCAGCCCTAGCGCGACCCCTTTTTGTCGTTGACTGGTGCGGGGAGCGAGGCGTAGACTTGGCGCAGACTTTAGCTTGAACGGTCCCTGAAAGATGTCGTTGTCTCCTTGGCGTCTGGAGGGTGATGATCCGGCCCAAGATGGCTCAGAAATATCCAAGCTGCTTGGGGAGACAGCTTGGTGTCAAAAGGGAGGGTGAAATATCACAGCTCTCCCCGCGTGGCATGGCAGACAACTCCCTGCGAAGTCCACGACACCTGAGGCTTCTCACCAGACCGGGTTTCCTTGTTTTCCTAAAACATGAAATACATCTTCTCTTCATTGGCCGTAGCTGCGGCGCTTCTAAGCGTGCAGGCCGCGCACTTCGACGTCAATGTTGGAAAGAACAACCAGCTCAAGTTCGAGCCAGAGACACTCATCGCGAACCGTGGCGACACAATCACATACCACTTCTTCTCCAAGGCAAGAATGCTTCATGGAAATCGAGACGAGTACGAAATTCGCTAACATTCCCCTAGAATCATTCAGTCACCCAGTCTTCATTCGATAGCCCCTGCAGTCCCCTGGCCAGCGGCGGCTTCTTCTCAGCCTTTGTCCCATCAACTTCCGACTCAGAGTGTGCGAAAACGATCTTCACAATCACGGTCAACGACACGAAGCCAATCTGGATATTCTGTGGCCAGGGAAACCACTGCCAGCAAGGTATGCTGCATAGCATCAACCCGCCGTCGTCAGGAAATACCTTTGATGCATTCCGCGAGAAGGCGAAGGGTGCCGGTCCGAGCAGCTCTCCTCCCGATGGTCTTCCTGTCGGCGGCAAGCGTATTTCGCGTGTGGACGTGGGCCTCAATGGAGCTCTGACTTTCACTCCAAATGACATCAAGGAGCCGCCCAGAACGTTTGTTGAATTCAGCTTCAACCCGCGAAACCACTCAGTCACGCAGTCGTCTTTCGATAAGCCATGCGAGCCATCCGCCAATGGCTTCAGCAGTGGTCTCATTCCCACAGCTCTTAGTCCGTCCGGGGTGACCTTTAGGATTCTGGTCAACGATACCAAGCCGTAAGACCTGACCCCTCGATGGAAGATACTTGCCGCTGACCGTGACACAGCATTTGGTTTTACTGTGCACAAACAACCGGAACTCACTGCCAAAAGGGTATGGTCGGAGCCATAAACGCTCCAGATCAAGGGAACACTCCAAGCCTTCACCGACCTAGCCGCCAAAGCACCTCTGAGCACCCTCCCTCCCATGGCTCCCCTTGGTGGTGTCCTCCGCGCAAACAACACGATCCTACCGATGGTAAATTCCGCCGTCGTCAACGTATCCGCCCTTACAGCAGACATGATCGCCTACATCCCGAAGCCGGGTGACAACGACCAGTACATGATGGGCAAAGCCGGCGGCGGCGCAATCACCAACTGGAACTTCGGAACCAACATCAGCGACGCGGCCGTAGAGCATCTGCAGCTCATCCAGTTTCTCGACAACATCCTCCTCAAAGTCCTCTTTGAAGGGTACGAAAGTCTGCAGGCAGGTGGCAAGTGGGCCAACGTCTACCCCGAGACCATTGTCGAGACGATCGGGACAATGGCGGCGCAGGCGTGGGTGCATCGCGGCACGGCGACTGACTCGCTGCAGCACTTTTCCAAGACCGTGTTGAAGGAGTGCGCGTACGCGATTCCCGATCTTGATATCGATGCGTTTCTGAGCACGACGCTTACGATCTTGTTGTTGGAGATCGGCCTTATCATTGACGCAACGGCGCTGCTGGCCCCGTCGGACCCGTGGCTCATCCCAGCTCTCGCGACGTCGCTGGGTGCCAAATCGCGCATGACCGCCGTTATCAACCTGATGCAGAACCACATTGCTGCGGCTGCGCCCCGCGAGGTATCCATCCCTGCTGAGTTGGTGTACTCGTATGCCATGCACCACTACGTGTCCTCGTGCCCGGACAAGTTGGCTTGGGATAAGCCATTTGCCAAGCTAGACATCAAGAGCCAGGGACTGGACCAGGCTCAGAGGTTGATGGGAGTTGACGTCCAGTGGGAGGGCAAGCATGATGGAGACCTGTTCCTTGCCTGGCTTGGTGCGTGGGGAGAGGTCAAGTTTTCGTCCATTGCTGATGGCAAGTCTTCTGTGCCTGATGGTTTGTATGGCCATGTTTGGGCTGTTGTCATATCGAAGAGAGATATCAAGGCCTCGGAGATTGCGGGAGTAGCAATAGCTGGGCCAGAGATGATCTGGGTGACACAGCCTTGAACAAGTCTGTTCTGCCATGGTTTTACATAGATAGTATGGGAGTATCTATAGGACGGAACGAAGAAATGATTGGACAACACGACACAAATGCAGGGAGATGATAAATGTTGAAAAATTCAAGATGCCATATATACTATCATTACGTATTTCCACATGAATGTTCTTATCTAACGTGCCGAACGTATGCCTAACTACGCGACGTTTCAAGCGGCAATCGTTGCGTTTCCAGCCGCCTGGTACTTGACGATGAAAGGCACTGTCGTAAACACATCCCAGTCTTCCTTCTTCTCGCGATCTCCGTAGATCCTGAGTGCGCTAACCCGCATCTTGTACACACCAGGCTCGAGAACAGTGCCGTCGGCAAGCAGGCCATTGAAGAATGCCCGTTGGTCAACGCGGGTGACATACGGAAGAGGCCAACCAGCCAAGCTTCCTAGGTTCTCCTCCTTTCCGTTGACAACTGATAGAACGTCAACGGCGAGTGAGGCAGTACCAACGGTAGGTTGGATGTAAAGATTGGGAGTGGCAGACTGGTCACCGCGGTCGGTACGGGGAGGGTTGGCGGGGTCTGGGCGGGTGATGGTGTAGGTGCGGTTCGCGAGGACGACGCCGTTGTACTCGGCGAGGTACGCTTGCGAGGCGGTCAAGACTGGGGTGTTGTACATGCTGCCTACGACGCCGAGGTACGGCACGTTGAGGGAAGGGGCGTCGGTGGTGCTTGTGAGAATGATATAGCCGCTGTACACCGGAAGAAGGGTCGCGTTGAGGTTGGAAGGGGGCGTGCAGGTGACGGTCAAGTCGACAGAGCCACCAGCGGGAACAGTCAGCTTTCTGCGGAGGGCGTTAGTCAAAGGGAAACAAAGACGGTGAGGTCAGCGGCATGACTTACTCAGAGCTGAACTGGAGGTTCGCCCACTCCTCGACGATGGGGTTGGGGAAGGCGGCCGCTCTCAGGCGGTCGGAGCTGGAAAGGAAGGTGTACATGGTGACGGCCTTGCGGTGGCTGACGTCGAAGACAAGGTCTGCGGATCCAGTGTTCTTGATGCTAACAGTGGCATTACCGACGAAGTTGTCTGTGTCATTGAAGGAGATGGAATCGACGCTGAGCTCGGTGGTGGAGCGAGCAGCATCAAATGCCTGGACGATACCGGCGCCCTGCTGCGGGACAGGAGCAATGATGTCAGAGTGCGCTGTAGTACCATCATACCAGTCGAGCTGCTTCGCGGTAGATGAGAGGAAGGAAGCGAGGCGCTTGGGATCCTTGGTGCCATGAGCCTCGGCAAGAAGGGCGTAGATGGCAGCAGTCATTGGACACGACATGCTCGTCCCCGTCATTACACGGTAAGAACCCAAGGCGACAGGGTAGGTAGACAGGATGTTGGCGCCAGGAGCAGCGAACTGAGGGCTCGCGTCCAGTTCCCAGGTTGGTCCCCAGCTAGAGAAGGTACCCATGTAGCTGCCGCTGCTGTTGTTTTCGAGGTTCTCGAGGCGAGTCTTGGTGTTGTTGGCATTCGGGATTGAGACAGTGACAGCTCGGCCTTGGTCGAGAAGGGACAGCCACTGCGTAGACTGATAAGGCGGAACAGACGCGACACCAAGGATGCCATCGGAGTACACGTACTCCTCATCGCGCATGGTCCTGTCGCATACGTTAGTTGATCTACCATACATGTAACTATCACAGGTGCTCAGCGCTGTATACCAATCAATCAAGCCAAGCCTGAGGGTCTGGCTTGATTGATTGACTGATTTTTCACGCGAAGCTTGATTGAATTAACTGGCTTAGCTTGAGATTAACTAAATTACCTATTTGGGAAGTTAGTAAGGCTTTTATGATGTCTTAATGCATTAGAAATATATCTATTTAGTGTTCTAAAGTTATCTTGCTTTCTGTTAACCTTTCTACTTGAAGTAATAGCTCTTAATAGTAATGCTGCTGCTTTAAGCTTAGTTTTAGAAGTATTATATCTCTTTAAGTAGTGATAGCTTTATTAATAGCTTTTATAATATTAATATCAGTTTAGTAAGACTGAATGCCTTCTTATAATTAGTTACTATTGCTAAGATAGTGAAGATATTAAAAGCAAACTTACTAAGCGTTAGAAAGGTTTATTAATATGAAATTTACTATTAGATAGAATTATTAATAAGCTAGGTAATTATGAAGTTAAAATATTTCTCTAATTTATTAATCTTATTAATAGTAGTATTATAAAGGCTGTTATCTAACTATTAACTATAATTAGAGTTTTTAAGCTTTAGAGGTATTGCAATTAATATAAACAACTTTTATAAAGGCTTTAGATAGGCTAGTTTGTTAGTATAAGTAGCTATTTTAGTATATTATTGCTCTTAATACTTTTAAAAACCTTCTTTAGCAGTATAAAGCTATCTATAAGTCTTTTAGATATTCTAATACTTTTTAAGCTATTATAGACCTCTGCTAAAGTGTAATATTACAGCAGCAATATAGAAGAGAGAGTTTCTAAGCTTTTTATAATAGTTATTAAATACTTACTAGCTGTTAATAATTAATAGGTATATAAATATATAAGAAGTAAAGTTAGTAGCTTGAGAGAGATATAGTAATATAGTGATATATTCAAACTGTAAATAAATAGAAATACTATTAATAAATAAGGTTTATAAGATTAATGCTTAGCTAGATTGTTATAATGCTTTTATTAGTTGAAATTGCTGTAATAAGAGATTTTAAAATATTTATATAGCTATAAAGTTAATTTCTTTTATAATAGAAGTGTTATAAAGCTTATACTAATCCTTAAGTTAATTTAAGAGATACTTAAGGCTTACTAAGATCTCTTAGAGTTAATTATACCTATCACTTTTGCTTTAGCCTTTATATTGCTTAGTTTATAAGTAGAAAGGTTTTAAAATTTTATTTAACTTAGTGAGAACTTATTAATCTTTATTAGTTAAAATATCTTTATTAGAGATATAATCACTTTTATTATTAAGGCTTAAAGAGTAGTATATATAGCTAGTGATTTAGCTGCATTTAAGTAAGGTATAATAGATTATATTATATATTAAGTTCTATTAAGTAGTGTTATTTAATATTAGATTTAGCTTTTGTGATAACTTCTCTTATAGAATAAAGGTATGCTTATTATTATTAGCCTTATTGCTAATAGATAAAAAGGCTTCTAAGCGTTATAGTGATGATCTGATATATTTAATAATATTCTAAAGCTTGCTAATAGGTTCTTTAGACCTCTAATAAGCTAGGTCTTCTTAAATTCTGCTAGTATTAATAAGATAATTAGACTTTTACTTAAATGCCTCTTTATTAACCTTATAAATAATAGTATAACTAATAAGGTTAAAGATATAGCTATAACATTAAATTTAATAATGCTAGGCGTTAGTTTCTATATGTAAAGGTATTTAGGGGCTACAGGCTACAGTTAGGTCAAACTGATAGAAGAAGCACCCAAAAGGTAGGTATAGTATTGCTGCGCTACTTTTGCTTGCTTCTTCTAAGATCCCCTTTTTCCAACCTTCAGCAAGTCCTCACTAAGTTCTCACTATAGAGGGTTCTATGCCCTAAGCCTATAAGTGTCTCCATACCTTCAGCCTTCATTAGCTGGGTTATCTCTAGCATTGCCGCTCTATATGCCTAATCCTTTATAATTATCCTCCTTCTAGTTACAGTAGTTCCTACTATATAGTTAACCTCTAGTTTAAGATAGCTGTAGCAGTCTTCTTCTATTGTTTAGAGCAGCTCTTATTATTTTTCTCTATTATTTAGTATAGTAGGTAGCTGTTATATATTTAGTGAAAGCTTTGTTATCTATCTAGGCTGTTATTATTATAGTTATTATTAATTAGGGTTTTTTAGGCTATATATAAGTCTTTTTATTTTAAACCTTTTTATTAGTTATCTTTAAAAAAAGTAATATTTATTCTTCCCTTTAGTAAATATAGTTATCTAAGTGTTTTATTGCTCTTATTCCCTGCAAACTCACCCTTTATTCAGTAAGGTTTCCTAACATAATGTCCTTATAGTGTTCTTTATAATAACTTCATTTTTCATCCTATTATCCCCCTTCTAAATAAGTATATTATAAAGCTGTTAATCAAATTAAATAGCAACTGCTGTTATTAATTCACTATATCTGCCTTCTCACCTTTAGTAGTACTTATTATAGTAAATAACTGTTATTCACTTCATCTGATGTTACATCTACCTCTGCAACTGTTTAATAAGGCTTTGCAATTATCTATAAAGTAACAGCTTTTCTCCACCTTAGTTCAGTGCTTCTTTTCCTCATAATAATACATCCTTCTATATCTTCATATTATGCAAGTTTTGCTGAGCCTCTATAAACCCTTTACAAATACTTTACTACTTTATAATACTTCTATAACTAATATTATAAGTGTAGAGAGCTTTATTACTTAAATCCTTGCTAAGTATAGTCTTAATGATTTTAAGCTTAGTGATAGTATATGCTGACGCAATTAATTTAATAGCAGTAAGCTTTGTATTAGCTGTGTGTTATAGCTTCATAAGAGCAGTAAGGTTGTTTGCACTTATGCTTGTGATAGAGATTATATATGTAAGTTATGCTGGTTGCACAGCATTAAGTGCTATAGAGTAAGTTTGGCAATTATTCAGGGAAGGCATAGGCTAACTGTTTCACTTCTAGATTTCTTTCTGCTTTATTCTAACTATTTGCTACTATTAGAACTAGGTTAAATATTATATTTATTAGATTGAAGCTAGTTATTACTATTAGTATAAGATTTATTATATCTTTACTGCAATTAAAAAGGGTTAGATGCTTCTCTAGAGTCTCTATAAGTAATTAGTAAACCTTGCTAGCTTTTAGTAAGATACTAAGAATTATAATAATTAATTAGTAGCTATAGGTGTTAAAGAGAGTGCTGCTGCCTATATATAGGTGTAACTCTAAATATCTTTAGATATAAGTTTTATTTTATAGTCTGCTTTATCTTTACTTTTATATTAATAGGTGTTTATAGCTAGTTTGCTAAGCTAAGAACTAGGATAAGATGGATAAGATTGTGAGGCAGATTGAGGGTACTTTTTCTTTCTATCTGTATAATAAAACCTATATCTTTAAATAGGCTGACTTCCTTAATAGGCTTGCTAATATCTTAGCAATATATCTCTTAAAGAGCAATCTTTATATAGCTATACTTTCTTTATAGGATCTTTTAAAGATTTAAAATGCTTATATGCTTTGCAACACTTGTTGCTATGCTTTAATTGCAATCTTTGAGATTATTAGTAGTAGTTCTATACTTTACCTTAATTCTCATAAAGATGTCAGTAAGCATTTAGCAGCAGTTTGCTAAAACTTAGTTAATACTAATAATAAAGATAATTCTTCTAGTAAGGGGGATAGCAATAACAGTAACTTTAATAAGCTTAGCAATAATCTGCAGGATAGGAATAGCAGTATAACTAGCAATAGTAATAACAGTGAGGATAAAGATAATAAGAATAAAACTGCAGATAAAAAAGAAGAAGAAGAGGAAAATAAAGATGAAGATAATGATAATAAAGATAGTGAGGAGGATAAAGAGTAGTATTATCAGCAAAACTTTAGTAGAAGCATAGTGGATTTCTGCAAAACGTTTTTAGTTAAATATCTATAGTTTTATATTACTTTTGCAGGAGGTTTAAGAAGTCTTTGCTAGCATTTTAGCTGTTTTATAGTTAATTAACTTTTCTTATTTTCTCTATACTACTTATTATCCTATTTATAATGCAACTTATACTGCTGCTTTTTGAATTCTATAAGAATTTGCAGAGCATTTGCTAAATATTCTTTAAGCTTCTAAGTATTATATTCTACTAGCTAGCCCTTCTACTTAACTAGATATAGGAGGCCCTCTAGTGCTTCTTTTTGCAATATAATATCTTCAACCTCCTATTCTTTAAGGTCTTCTTCTAAGTCTAAAAGCAGTTCTTTAGCAAACTTTCAGCTATGCTACAGCTCTAGTAATGCAACAGAGAAGATATTATATGCCTGATTATACTTCTTTAGAAGCTATACTCTATAGGCGTTAAGGCTTATAACTTCTATAACTAATATAGAAATGAATTGCAGAGTAAGCTTTTGCTAACTTTTTGCAAAATGAAAGTTTTTAGTTAAAAGTCCTATAATATCTCTAACATTATATAATTATATCTTTCTTCTAGCATTTGCATTTTTAGCTTATGCTTCAGTTATATACTGCTAATTCTCAGCTATTCTTTAGTAAATCTCTATCAGCTTCTTAAGTTTTTCCTCAACCTTCTAAGTTTTAAGGTTAATATATAGTAAGCAGTAGTTAATTATTCTCAGGTAGTATTCTATAAAAGCTTTAAATAGCAATATACTGATAGTAGTATATTTACTATTATTATATAAAAACTTAGCTTTAACTAACTATATTGTCTATTAGTTGCACAAACCTTTGCCAAACTTTAAGAGATATATAGTTAAAGTCTAATATATCCTTTCTGTCTAACTATCTATTTATAAGTGCTATGCTATAGAGATATACCCTTCTATATCTTAAGCCTTAGTTTAATCTCACTAGAACTAACTAGTGATCAATTTATCTCTATTACTGATAATAGCTTCAGACATGCTATACTAACACTTAATCTCTTAGTATAAGATCCTTGCTAAGCCTGCAGCATCTAGTTGCTTAGTTATTACTAAAAATTAGACTACTTTAGTTATTCTGCATATAACCACTAGAATTATATTATAAACAATCCTATCATCTTAGCAACTTTCTAGTAAACTAATTAAGAAGTCTAAAGAAATCTATTAGAATAGGTATGCTAGCAGTTCCAATATTTACAGCAGTCTATATAGTTTATACTGTAGTATATATACCTCCTAGCAGTATAAGCATTTAGCAATATATTGCTATATATCTTCTATTAGATATAGCTAATAAAACTTTCATAAGATCAGTTCAGCTGTCTTATTCACCTCTATATACCTTGATCTAAATGCATTATAGTAGTTTCTTAGGATTTTATAGTAGAGAGATCTTTCTTCTAAGATAATAAGTCTTCTTCTGAACTAAAGAATATTATTCTTATTAAGTTAGTACCTTTAGTGTTCTTTAGCATTTCAGCAAACCTTAGCTATAAGATCTCTGCAGAAGTAGTTTTTAGCCTGCAGTCTTCTAACTGTCTGTTTAAGATCTACGCTTAGTTATAATATATAAGCTATTTTATCTTAAATAAGCTCTCTTATTACAGTATATAGGATATATTATTCTAGCATAATAACTTCAGCTCCCCCTAAGTCCTCTAGTATATTGCTAATCTCTTATAGAGCAGTCAGCATAGCATCTATATGCAATTTTAAGTAGGTGATAATGCTGATATATATATTTTGATGCAGTAGATTATTAGTTCCCTCTATAAAGTAGTGCTGACTTGAAGGTGAGGATCTCTTAACCTTAGAGCTAGTCTTCTAGTAAGGTTTTTATATATTTTACTAGACAGCTTAAATATAAGTTTTTGCAATAGCTATAATTCTTTCAAGCTTAGCAATATATTAGCAATTTGTTGCTAAAAGCTAGCTAATAAGCTTAAGCTTTTTTCTAAGAGTGGGAAGCATATTATCTACTTTTATATCTTCTACTATATAATTAGGATATTATAACAGTCTATCTGCTAGATTTATAACCTCTAACCTATATTAAATTTTGAAATTAAATATAGACAGGCAATAAACCTATTAGGCAAGCCTTCTGCAAATATCCTGCGCAGATATAGCAAGCACTCCTTTTAGCACTATATAGTCTGTGAGAACTAGGAACTTCTTAGGAAGTCTTTATAAGTATTAGGCCTAATAATCTAAACTTTCTATAATTACTAAAAGCTCTTGCTGCCTTATAGCCTAATATCTCTCTATATCTAAAAGCTTCTTTAACTAGAAGGCTACTAGATGCTAGATTATGCTGTGCTTCTGCAAAAGCATACTAAATACTGCTTAAGTAGATATATTAATCTTAACTCTTATTTTTAGTATTAAGTTGTAATATTTTAGCATTAAAGCTTTAATAAATGCTCTCTAAAGCATCTTAAATGCAGTCTATATCTCTCCCATTTAGATAAAAACTTCTAACTTTATGCTGTTTTAGCTTCCTTTAAGTGCACTATTTATAGAGATAGCAATATAGAAATATCTTATAATAAACTTATAATAGAAGTTATAGAATCCTAAGAATATTTATATATCTCTAAAAGACTTTAGTATTAGCTATTTAGCAACTGCTTAGACTCACTCTAAGTTTATTTCTATGCTATTTTAGGTAATCTGAAACCTTAAGAAGTCTATTTTTATCTAATAAAAGTTATACTTCTTTAGTTTTATAAACAGCTTAGCAGCTTTTAGGCAGCATAAGATAGTATAGAGGTCCTTAATATACTGCTCTCTTATATCTAAGTAGATAAGAATATTATCTAGGTATGCAACACAGTAGGTGTCTAAGAGGTTAATAAGTGCTTAGTAGATATATATCTGAAAAGTTATAAGGGTGTTAATAAGCCTAAATAGTATTACTATATATTTAAAATACTTATATCTTATTCTAAATGCAGTTTTCTATCTATCTACTTTATTAATTGCAATATAGTAGTATGCTTCACTTAAATCAATCTTTAAAATAAACTTTATGCTAGCAAGCCTGTCTAAAAGCTTGCTAATCAGTAGCAGAAGATAATAGTTTTTCACTATGATTTTATTTAGTCTTCTATAGTTTATATATAATTATAAACTTCTATTTTTCTTAGGTATAAATAGCATAGATGCTCCTATAGAGCTAGTTAAACAGTATATACAGCTTGCTGCCTCTATTCCTTAAATATATTTAGCAAGCATTTAAAGTTATTCTATTAATATAAGATATATAGGCTTATACAGAGGTTCCTTGCTAGGTTTCAGTTCAATATAATATATTGCTTTTTTCAGCTTAAAAACTTTCTTTATGTTTTCTTTATTAAAAATGTCAGCAAAGTCTTAAAGTTCTTTAGAAACTTCTTTTTCCCAGCCTTCACCTAGTAAGCATTTGCCTAAAGTCTTAATATCCTTCTCATCAGGGGCTAAAACGCCTATTAAATATATAATATAAACCTATTAGCTATTCTCTATAATTTCCTAGATAATTGCCTCTAGTTTGGTGAGCAAGAAGCATTTATATAACTAGGTATATATATAAGTGTTAATATAAATACCTTCCCACCTTATTAAATTATTAAACAGGAGAATATCTCTTGCTCCTTCAGGGTGGAGGCTTGCAATAAAGGCTTAGTAAATCTTCTGCAGATATCTTCAACTATCTATAAGAAAGAATATAAGCTAGTAAACTTTTCTAGTAGGTATAAGCTTTCCTTAGAAGTCTACCAGTTTAAAAGCTGTAATGCTTATAGCTTCCTTTAATTAAAGTTTCTCAACAAAATCTTCTTATATAATATCTACTGCTATATAGATATCTATATTAACTTCTAGTTTAACTTTACTAGCTGCTTAGAGTGCTAGCGCCTATTCTTTAATAGTTTGTTCTATTAGAACTGAGGTGATTTCTAGTGTAATACCTCTTAAGGTTGCTTTTATGCCTACTTATTTTCTAAATCTTTAGCATCAGTTATATAAAGTACTAAAATTGCATTAATTTTACTTTATCTTAGGTTAAGGTTCTAATTGCTGCCTGCTAGTTACATCTAATTCTTAGTGCAATTAGGAGAAATATGCTTATACTTTTTGCAGTTATAATATTAAGGTCTCTAAGAATTAAAAGGTTTACTATTAGAGCTAGATATTATATAGGTATTTGCTGAGTAGTTATTTTAGGATGGAGTCTCTAGATAGCAATCCCTTTAGTCTGACAACCTAGAAAGCTGCAAACTGCTCTTGTGAGGGCAGTCTAAAGAGCTTAAATATAGTTGCTTATACAACTTAGAATGTCTAGCAGTTCTTCTTATGCACCTCCCTTTTATAATCTCTTATAACCTCTAAATGTGCAGGGTAATAGTGTGTATGTCAGTATAGTTGATGTTTTGTTTAAATAGTTTATCTTTTAAGGTCTTTATAAAGCTTTAAAAGAAGGTGTACACTTTTATATTACCTATATTCAGCTTACTGAAAGCTTAGTTAATAGACTTCTATTAAGCCTAATATATAATTAGCTTCTTATTATCTTTCTGATAGCACTGCTTTAAAGTATTGCAGTAGTTTTATTTTTAGAGTTTAAGTGTAATATGCTGCTTTCTTATAAAGATTTTAAAGTCTTTTTATTTTAGGTTAACTTTTCTCTCTAAGGTGTCTATAAGTGTTTATTGATGTATTTGCTATTCTATTTATAAGGTATGCTCTATTGCACTTACAGCTTACTAGATATACTAGCTATCAGAGCAGCTAAGATAATGTTTATAAGCTTCTTCTACTGTAATAAGCTAATCTTTCCTCATTATATTTATAGACTTATTAGTGAGACAGGCTATATTATAGTTTAAAGGTTTCTTAAAAACCTTAAGCAATTATTTAGTAAGCACTTAGTTACTCAGTATAGCAGCAATTAGCTCTTGCTAGTTAGCTATTATAGTAATTATCTGCTGTATTAGTATTTAGCTAGTTACTTCTTCTAGCCTTCTGGCTTAGGCTGGCCTGTTAGCTGCAGCTATAGATATCTAGCCCTATAGCCTGTTTAGTCTATAGGGAGGGGTCTTATAGTCTTTATCTTCCTGTATATACTTATCGCCTAAGTAGCAAGCGTTTAGCGCAGGTGGCCTATCCTCTTTAGGGCCTCTAGCCTCACTTAAAGCATAGCTTTTTGCTTCTTCTTATTAATTTATATTATCTTCTAATTGTTTGCTAAAGTTATCTTCTCTATATAGGTTTGCATAAGCTGTTTCGCTCTATGCTCAGCAAACACTAAGCATAAGTTCTTTAGCCTAATTAGTAGGTATTACTTAGATATATAATATTATTATTATTACTAATCTTTCTAAATCAGAGTAGAAGCAAAAGAATTATAAAAGTATTTAGAGGCTATAGGCTATAGTTAGGTTAAACTGATAGAAGAAGCACCTAAAAGGTAGGTATAATATTACTGCACTACTTTTACTTGCTTCTTTTAAGATCCCTTTTTTCCAACTTTCAGCAAGTCCTCGCTAAGTTCTCACTGTAGAGGGTTCTGTGCCCTGGGCCTATAGGCGTCTCTATACTTTCAGCCTTCATTAGCTAGGTCGTCCCCAGCATTACCGCTCTATGTGCCCAGTCCCTTACACTATATATAAATATAAAATAGATAGATATAAAGCCTTAATATAAGTGCTATTAGTATTAGTATTATTAGAGATTATAATATTAATCTTATTAAGTAGGTGTTACTTTCTTATAACTATATATATTATAATAGTAATATTTTTATTAGAGTAGGTATTAAGCTAGTAATAGAGATCTAAGAGGTATTATATCTGTTTGTTTAACTTATTAATAAAGTAGCTGAAGATAGCAATAATTATATATCAGTTAGGTGAGGTCTATAAGTTAAAAGATATATAAACCTTTATAAATGCTATTTATATTTCTGCTTTAATCTATGCTTTCTTAGATATATAGAGTTATTAAAGTTGATCTTTCTAGCTGGTTTTTAACTAATATATCTAAGTATTAATATTAAAGTTAAAGAAGCTAAATATATGCTATATATACTAATTACTAAACATTATAAGAGGGTTGCTTATATTAATAAAGAAGCTAATAATAAGTTCTTCAATTTAAACAGTCTTCTGCTTAAATATAGCAATAGAGATAAGTTAGAAGCGCTTAGATAGAGGCTTAAAGTTGTTAAAGTTATTAAGAGATAGGTAGCTAGCTTTAGAGCAATCTTAAAAGACAGCATAATTATTCTTAAAGTGTTTAGCAGCAGCAGAGGTTGTCCAAAAAATACAATACAAATACATCCCCTCATAAGGTTAAATCTACTAAAGTAAGTATTTTTAAGCAATTAGTATAGCTATTATAAAAAGTAAATATACTATAATTATCTATGAAAAAAGCGCTATTTTTAGCAGTAGGACCCACTTTTATAGCCCTTAGTTTACTATAGTTATTACTGCTTATATAATAAAAGCACTAACATTTTCCTTCTCAAGTTAAATACAATACACTAAAAATACAGACCTACTTTTAAATATATATAAAATAATTTATTTAATAATATTACGTAATAACCTATATAAACCCTGTATTTTTTGCTTTATTATAGCTATATATCTAAAAATAATATTAAAAACTATTAAATTTAATTAAAAATAGATATTTTTATAAAAAATACAAAAATACAATGTATTTTCTGTATTGTATTTTTTCCAACCTCTGAGCAGCAGTAGAAGTAGAAATAGCATTAAATAGTTAATTAAGAGTTCTTACTTTATTATAGTATCAGCAAACCTAATAAGTATTTCTTTTTATGCTGTTAAATAGAATCTTATAAATAAATAACCTCTTATTAATAATCTAAGAAGTATAGCTTTAATTACCTTTCTTTAAAATAGCATTAATATTAACAAACTACTAACCTTTCTATATAGTATAAAGTAAGGCTTTAAGAGTGTTATATATAGCTAAGTTAATAGTTAATATATTACTAATAGTAATAAATAATATATAAATCTAAATGGCAATTTTATAAAAAAATAATGCTTTATGCTTAATAAAGTGATTAATATATTAAGTATAGATTAGCAGAAGTATTATAGCAACTAATAAGAAGTTAAAAAAAATATTAAAAAGTATATATAAATAGGTTTTTAAGATATAGAGATATAGTAGCAGCAGCAGCAGCAGCAGTAATAATAGCAGTATTAATAGTAATATTAAAAAAGAGTTATTTTTAAAAGCTAGCATAGAAGTTAAAAACAGGCTTTTTTTAACCTCTAATAAGAGGTTTAAAAATATATTAATCTAGCAGTATAGCAAAAAGTATATTTCTAGCATTTCTAACACTTTTTAACAGTATTAACCTTACTACTAGAAAGTGCTATGCTCTACTTTAGTATCTATCAGCTTAAAAGCATTATTAAACTAATATTTATAACTACTTACTCTTTTTTTTTTTAAAGATATATTATAATAAAACCTAATAGACTAATAATAAGTTTGCTATATAAGTAATTATAGAGATATCAGTTTAAAACTAACTTAAGTTATCTACTTTAAGTATAAAAATTCAAAAAGTTGCAACCTTAAGCGATTAGAATAAGGCTAAGTGCTAAAATGCCTAAGTAAGCTTTTTTTTTATTTTTTTTGAAAAATCTTTCAAAAATTCTGATTAGTCTAGAGGCTAGATTTACTTTATTCTGGGCAACGTCAGCTTGATCAAGCCAACCAAGCTTTTGGCATCTTAGGCTTGATTGATTGACTGCCTGAATAGCTTCTGTTTGATTGGTTGATTGATTGATTGATTGATTCAGCTTGAATGGGATGCTGCGCTGCAGGTGCTGTCAACTCACGTATTGTCATTAGTGTAGTAGAGGATATAGTGTCCACCCTTAGCGGCGACGTTGTTGCCTTGGTCGTTGGGGTAGCAGCCTGTGGCTCGGGAGTCGGGGAACTGCAACAGGGCGATTTTGTTGCTCAGATCCGGGGTGTCTTCCGGCAAAGCACTGCAGGCGTCGCCAGCCCAAAGCTGAAGGGATAGGTCACCAGTCAACTCGGGTACACCAGGCAAGTAGCCAAACTCCGTCTTGCTGCTTCCAGTGGAATTCGAGTCAACGGTGAAAGTGCCGGCGTTAAGAAGAGTTGGGAACAATGCGTTGGTAACAGCACCGATGCCAGCAACTCCTCGACCCGTTGCCGGGGTAGAGGCGTAGAACATACCGGTGCCACCGTCGTTACCCTCAGAGATGACAACGGGGACGCCGGCATCAACGATGCGGGAAGCAACAAGGCCCCACGCGTCCTCAGCCCAACCGGAAGCACTTTTTAACTTGTCAGCACAGCGTCAATGAGGAGCAGTTACCCGGCATTACTCACTCTCCATCGGAGCAGGAAATGATATCGGCTCCTTCTTCAAAAGCCCGGCTGAACGCAGCAATCAAAATCTCGTTGGTCGACGTAGCTGAGCATCCCCATGCACGGTAAGCAGCAAGCTTAGCTCCAGGAGCGGCACCAGTGAAGCCATACTCGTTGCCTTCGAGCTGAGCGGCGATGATTCCAGCAACGTGGGTTCCGTGGCCCACGCAGTTGTCCATCGGGTCGGCATCGGGCTGCAAGGGTCGAACGCCAGGTAGGAAATCGTCACCGGTAAAGTCCCATCCGGCTTCGACGAGGCAGCCGGGGCCAAAACAGCCTCCAAGGGCAGGGTGCGTCCAGTCAACACCGCTGTCGATGATTCCCACGCGAATGCCCTTGCCGGTAATGCCCTGTTCGCGCAACTTGTCGACCTGGGTCATGACGTGAGGGGAGAAAGTGTCCATGGTCGAGTTGCCGGAGGCACCACCTTGGCGCTTGACGCGGGCCTTCGCAGCTGCGGAGCCTTGGTTGGGGGCACCGTTATCCTCGGGCAAGTCAAGCTTAATAGTCTTCACGGGCCAAACGTTCCTGATGCGAGAAGAGCCAGCCATCTGGCGCCGAAAAAGGGCGCTATCATGGTGCGCTGCGTTTGAGTCCTTGACTTGGAAAGAGACGCCCTTGAAGAAGCGGTAGCTCATCTCCATACGCGTGTCGGCATCAATGCCATCGGCCTTCAAAGACTCAAGAAAGCTGGAAGGGGTGTCGTTGTCGTCGGCAAACTCGACAATGTACGCGCCCTGAAGAAGCTCGCTGCGGCTCTTCGTCGTCTGGGTGTCGTCGGATTCCGCTCTCGGGAGGTGAGCCGGCGCCGGGGCATCCGCATAGATGCGCGGGTGGAGCGGCTTGGCCGTCGCGGCGTTGGCGCCCAGCAGGGCTGAGATGATCGCGTGCGAGACCCTCATCTTGACTGAATCACTCGCTCACAGGGTGTAGGCTAGCGGGTGAGGAGACAAAGAGAATCGGATCGGACGCCATCGCGGGCGCTGCCGTTGATATACACGGGTAGCCCGCACCTTATCATAGGGTTGTTTATCGGTTGATGGGGCAGATGACACGAGTTGGAGATGAAGAACGGCAAATACGAGCTTCGTTCGTGATCTAGCGCGCAGATCCCCGGCTTTGCAAGGGGCGGCCCCACTGCTCAAGGTGTGCCCCTCGCGTGAGCCGAGATCCCCGACCTGGGCTGATGGGGAACGATTGAACAGATGCGTGGATTTTTGAAACTGGCTTGGGAGACAGTTCAATAATGTTTCTATCTGTGACATCGTTCAACAATTAGAAACCTAGTGTCTGAGGTCTTCAAAGACCATTGCTGTTCATATTTCGCTCGCCAACAATAATTCTGTTCAATGTTATTGTGTGGGTCCCCTCAGCAAGTTAACAATGCGCAACTCTCTTGGCACTCCTCCGTATTCCGAGGGTATCCATTTAAATAGAGTAAGGTAGTATTCGCCAAAGTTACCGAACCGTCACCTTACTTGCTTGGGCAGGTGTTGCATCTCCCCACGAGGCGGCTGCTACGAAGCGCCCTCGAACATGAGGACTCGAGGTAGTCAACTGACATGAGAAAGGCGATTTGAGTAGCCAAAATTTCACCATCCAAATTTTTCCATCACACTTGTTGGCTTATTCAGAATTGACTGGACACCTCTATGGATCCGATGAGATTTCATGATGATCCGACAAGAGCCTACCCCATCGCGACACTTCGAGCAAAGAGATATCCATTTGTCATGTTCGAAATTGCGTCCTTCGGTATGTAATGAAGGGCAAACCACTCCGACATCTGGCTGTAGACCCTGGGAACCTGTAAGTGTTCTCGGATGTCGTGTGTTGAGAACATGACGATGCTATCCGTTTCCCAGGATGGAAGCCGGACAGTCCATTCTGCAAAGTTGATCTCCCAGAAGTCGCTCCTAAGTGGTCCAGGCCGGATCTCAGCCACCTGAACGTTCGTTTGCCCGTGCCGAATCAGGAGTTCGGCCCTCCTCGCAGCATCTCCTAAACATGACATCAGCAACCTTGCTCAGAGTTAATCGGGAGTAGCACGCGATGCCTTACTTGCATTATCAAAGACGGAAATGAAAGGAGTAGTCTCGTTTGATGGGCGAGCCTTCCAGTCTAGGTGTTGCAGGAACCTTTGCCGGTTGAGATAGTTATCCGGGCGCACACATTGATAATTACTATGCGACTCGAATCCGACGTCTGGGTCAAAGGCGGTAAATGAATCATCCCATTGTACCCTATAGAAGGTCTGATTAGGATTCATTGTACGTGAGTTCTTGGGTGTAATTGTTGCTTAAGTAGTGGGGATTGCAAGGAGACTTGGGAAGACTGGGAAATTGAGGTACAGTATGTCTTGCACATTGTGGAAATGGACCTACCCCTCATATTTATTGAGATACCCTAGGAAATCATGCTTTCTTCTCGGCTGATTCTGTTATCAGCTAATCGAATGATGTACGCGGAGCTTGTTTATAGTTTGCGTATATGTAGCTTGCACATGGCTTCGATGTCCACTAGAGGAGAGAAGGATAAACACTCAACCTTAGCCATGATAAGCTTGGTTCTACTTGATGAATTGTGACAGCATGATGTCGTGTACCCTTTTGATACATCCTCTCCTCAGCTGTTCCCCAAAGGTTTGTTCGGCTACTCATGTGCTTGCAACGTGTTTCTTGCATGTGATGGTCCTTGATGAGACTGATGAAAAATATCAAAACTTTAGTGCACACCTTAGCTTTCTTTTGCCCAACCCAGTTGCATCCCGTATGAAAGCCACATCAGCCTCTCAACGCTCTCACATCATCCAATAAGGCCCCAACTTCGTGAGTCCGGGTGTTCGCGCTCTCAATCGCATCGTATTCGTCCAGGACCTTTCTCCAGTCTTCGATCTCGTCCAAGAGACGGTCAGGATTATTTTTCGCTATTAGGAAGATGTCGTCGAAGAAATCCGTCAACCTCTTCCGCGACTGTCGCCTCGTTTGCACTGCCAGTTCCAGCTCAGTCTGCTGGCCCTCAAGCTCTGACCTTAGCCTCGCAATCAGGTCATCAGCTCTTTGCAATCCCGCATTCTGATGGGCAAGATAAGTCCGAAAGGCCTCTCCTGCAGACCTTTTCTGGTCCCCAAAGTTAGCATCCGCAAAGCACTTCTCCATTTGCCCATTCAGGAGAGCTTCGCTTGAAGTTTCAAACTGAGAAGAGTTATAAATCGAAGAGGTGTGCGACAGCTCTGGAGACTTGCCCGAGGAGCCTGATGTCAGACTCGAGAGCAGCCCGGGGGGTGGCGGGGAAAGTGGTGAGCGTATCTCTCGAATCACCTCCTGCATCAAGGTAGATGAACCATTTACCTTTTTCGGCCCAGCGCGAGGTTCAATCTTTTGGGATCTGTCTGCGATTTCTGCACTCCAGGTGTTGACATCACGGCGCAAACGCTCTTTGGCGCGCGGGGAATTAGGCTCTCTGGGAATTGGGCTGGGATCGTATACGATTGGGGTTGTGTTTGTGTCCGCCTCAGTGAATGCTGCCTTGGCCTCTTCGGTAGCTTTGAGCCGGGCCTCAGAACTCTCGTTTGTCCTCATTTTAGGTTGGTTGCGAAGATTGTGTGCACCGTAAAGGTTTACGACGATACTCCCTCGACAGCTGCGGTGCAGCGTACATACTTATGTATCAAAATCGTAAAGGTAGCGCGGGAGAGTACCAGGAATAAAGGCATTGTAAGATCAATCACACAAACAGGCTATCCCAATATCTTCAGCTGGAATTGTGTCATCGTCAAAACCGTTGTTTTCATTGTTCCCGCTCAAATTGCGCGACCAAGGCCCGGTTTTATCCTTGCCTTGCAGTTTGAAAGGACACAATCAAAGGGACTGGGGGAAACGAAACTTGTTCCAAGCCTTGTATTCAATATGGCTTCCACGCAGCCTTGAAATGATACTCGATGCCAAAGACACCGAGTTAAAGCTCTCTTGTAACTCACATTAACACGCTCAACTATTCTCATTTCCGATAGTCAGATGCGATAATTTGTTTCAAGACAAATAAGCTAAATTAGATCAAGAGTGTGTACAGACCAGCCTGGCAGGTCTCTAGTGAGGTCGCCGCTCAGAGACCCTGCCATCCTGGCCCATTTGGCACATGCTTCTTACTTCCACGCAATAGTTGCTCCCTTGTTGTGCGACTCTCTCGCAAGTTCGATAATTCTAATCGCGTCCCGTGATTGAGTGGCCTTCACCTCCAGCTCAGCTTTGCCGTTGATCGCGTCGGCCAGGTTCTCATAGATGCCCAGCCAGCGCCCGGTGATGCTGGGATATCTACCAGTGTACTTCTTCGTCGCTTCATCGTACTTCTGAACCGCTCCATCAAACTCTTTGTACGTCGTCAGAATACCACGCAGCTCCGCAGGTTCCTCGCCGAAGCCGGGCTCGAGTGGCTTGCGACCCTCGGCGATTTGCTCTTCTTGAGGGCAGGTGCTTCTTTGTTGGAACTATGACGTGTCAGTGGACGGTGTTCCGTAGAAATGGCGGGCTATGAACCTTGAGCCATGATCCCTTTGTTCCCCTCACGAGATGTTTGAGTTGCTGGGCCATGGGCGTGGTGACCGAGGTCTTGACGGTTACCAAGAGGTCTTTCTGCGCTCCGTCATACTGCAATACGATTGTAAACGAGTCTTCAACCTCGCTTTCGATACCGCGCTGGGCGCGGAAGAAGCCAGTCACGGACTTTGGACGGCCGAAGAGAGTCACTGCCTGGTCGATGCTGTGTGTCCCTGCATTTCGACATAATTAGAATGGTCCTATGGAACCAAGGCTGGATGTGCAACTCACCCAGACCGAACGCCATGCCATCTCCCGGAGTGTACTCTTTCTTGTTCATTGAGCTGAGCCAAGGAGGCGACTCAAAGTCGTAGTGGATCTCGGCCTCCTTGATCTCTCCAAGTGCATCTTCTTTGATGAGCTTGCGTAATGTTTGGAAGTCGCCATCCTGCAGTCTCAATCAGTCAAAGATATTTCATGGAGAATTCTCAGAACACCCACCCATCTGCGGTTCTGGAAGCAAGTCAAAATGAGTCCCTTGTCCTTGGCGATTTCAATAACACGGTCCGCCTCTTCGGACGACCTTGCGAAGGGCTTGTCGGCGATGGCTTCAAAAACGTCAACTTTCTAGCACGAATTAAGCTGCTCCGTCCTCAATTACATACCATGCTTTCCCGCCAACAGCGCCTTCTCTGCGAAAGATGCATGCGTATCAGTGTGGGTTGCGACCACAACTAATTGAATGTCCGAGTCGGCGAAGAAGTCTTCCGCGGTCCGGTAGTGTCTGATGTTGGGAAAATCAACCTTGCAGTGAGAGCCGGCAGGCGCAGATGACAAATCGCTCGGGGCTTCCGCTCTCTGCAGGATCGCAATCACCTCGTAATCCTTGTTGGCAGTGATGAACGGCAGGTGGAAGCTCTTGGCGGCGAAGCCGTAGCCGACAACGCCGACTTTGATGGTGGACATGATGTTTTTCTTATCGATTTGCCGTGTCTGCTTTCGAGTGACTGGATGAATATTTTGAAATTTCGAAAGGTCTTTCTGCAATTAAGAAGCTGGCTACCTCCCTTTATATCCCGACTTCTTAAGATGCGGGGTGTTGGCGCAGCGGCAGGTCGACGGTGCGGGATGACGGGGTGGAGGGGCGGAGAGGACCCACCCCATGCCGACACTCCGCGGAGGACTTGCACTTCGTTTTCGTGTAGGTTGCAGTACCGACTTCAAACTTCAATGACTGACCATACTTTGGTTCAACGTCTACAAATCTGCTAATTAGAATCTATACGAATATCGAACACTACCGAAATAGCCAATGCGCACCTGTCGATTTTACACGAGTTAAAAGTTGATTATCTCTGCTCTTCTGTTTCGAGATACATCGTCGAACCTCCTTCACTCGAATGCACGCATGGTACCCAAATCTAAGGTAGGCAAAGGAGCCTCCACCCGCACACGACCAATCATGCATGACATGGTTTTAGCCGCATCGCATCAAACCCCGCTGATTCCCCAACTGCTAGACTTTCCCGATCGAGACATGACTAACGACGAATAACGTCACTGAAGCTATCCCTGACATGTACTCCAGACATTTACCGAAGACCGATGCAAGTTGAGTTGGTCCCACCGTTGACCGCGGGTGGCATTCTCCTGCCATTTGGACCGTGGAACTCACTCTAGTGAGCATAACCCGGTTTGTGACCGTATACGACGTAGCTACACACAAACAGTCATCAGAAAATCCAATTATCATGGGGCGGTGCAAGAGGGGTCGCACTTACATGTCGAACAATATATGCATATGCCCTTGCTTCAGCTCCTTCCTCACAGCCGCTAACTCAACCTCAACCTCGACTCGCGATCTTCCCAAGATATCGCAGAATAGCTTGAGAGTGAACGCCTCCAGCCCTTCCAACGTGATCGCCAAATTCATCATTCCAAGATCTTTGTAGTACGGGTCCCTCGGCCAGGGACCTATAGGACACTTGAACTGCCGGGCGTAGACGCCGTTGAATCCTACCTCCTTCACCATCCCTTCGATCTTGGCCGCCGGGGAGGGGTCGCGACCCATGCTCCTGCAGGCGTTGGCGAATGCCTGGTTCCAGGTCCAGGCAGCGCCCACCGCAAGGCAAGTAAACTTGTCAAGTTCAATCAATCAATCAATCAATTATGAAGCCATCGCCAGTCAATCAAGTCAATTATGACCCTCAAACTTGATTGATTGCCTTGACTCTTTTGACAAGGGGGCCTCAGGGCCTAGGGGGCTTTACAGGGGTACTCCAGAGGGCTCTAGGGGGGCCTAAGGGGGGCCAACGGGGCCCGAAAAATCCGGAAAATTATTAATCCAGCCCGACCTGAAGCCCCGAAAACCCGGCTCCGAAAGCCCCGAAAACCGGGCCCCACCCTCTAGGGGCCCCCCCTCCGGGGAACTCTTTCTCGGGGCCTGCCCTCCGGGACCTATCCTCTAGAGCCCTCACCTCCAGAGCCCTCCCCTCTAGAGCCCTCCCCTCTAGAGCCCTCCCCTCTAGGGCCCTCCCCTCTAGGGCCCTCCCCTCTAGCCCCCTCTAGGGCCCCCCCTCTAGAGCCCTCACCTATATGTGGGGATATTTACCAATTAATTGCAATTAATTGGCAATCAATCAAGTATGGCATCGCGATGTGGCAATCAAGTCAATTATGGGCCTCAAACTTGATTGATTGCCTTGGGGTGGGCGCTGGGTCCAGGTAGCATGTGCTGTGGTGTATGTGCTGTCATCCGAGTAGAACTCGGTGTCCATCTCTTGAAACTCGGCAAAGCCTCCGGAGTTTAAGTGGCTAGTTCATTCTAAGTCAGTGTGCAGATGCTCCTAGGTAGTGTCGCTCAGATATCACGTACTCGTAGATATTCCTCACTAGTTTGGGCCAGTCCGCGATGGAAGCAGCCATGTACCGACACATGATATAGTCGTACTTCCTGTTCTGCACCCAATCACTTTCCACGTCGTCTACCTCAAATTTCACGTTCGGGGGAACCCTTTGCTCCCGCATGTCAGTCTTCTAACAGCCTTTCATAACGTGAGTCGACTTACCATTCTGGTTGAATCGGGCTCAGGTCATTTCCAGTGACCTACTCTAGTCGTCAGGCTCTCGATATGCAACGCAAGGCCTGCCGTCCATCTAACCTCTGCGTTCTGGAAAATGTCGCCCATCTCCACCGCCCCTGGGGTTGATCAGCCTTCGCTTAGGTGTTGCAATAAGAATACTCAGCTGCGTACAAATTCCCGTGCCTGTCCCGATGTCGAGCATCTTGTGGATTCTCTCCTTCTGCAGCGGTGCGAGATAAAGTCTGTTGCCGATGGCTTTGACAATCATAGCATGAGCTAGATCGAGTCGATCCATTTCATACTACATCAGTCTCGTCAGCGTATTGAATTTCAATCTGAACCAAGAAATACTGTACATCGTCATTTGGAAATGCGTATGCTGCGGGGTAGTCAGCGTTTAGACCTGCGTTGCGCCTCCCATCGGCAGGAATCGCGAACAAGCAGACTTACTTCCGGGGCGAAATGCATGATACCGACGTCCATACTCCACAGGATATTCGACAATACTCGACGTCAGTGATGCGCTGTAATTTGAACTGGTCTCGAATAAGAATTCCAAACGCAAGAGCCGTTGCAGGTTGTTGAACTCACAGTCTTTCGTCAATTGATGCTACATCATCCTCTCCCTGATGCAGCATTAGTACAGGACTTGAGTCAAGACTGAAGTGCCAGGGAAACATACAAACGGCCGAGCCTCCGCCTCAAGGGGATCCATCTCGCCGACCGACTGGGTATCGTGCTATTGTCAGAAAGCTGCAAAAATAAAAAGAGGGTTAGCAGATGGCCAATTCAAAGGTGAGAAGGGGTTTGTTCCAGTCCTCTGCGGGGTCGGACAAAGATACGCGGCCGGCGCCGTGCCAAAGTTCACGAGTTGAGTTCGTCTGGTGTTTCTGAGAACCCATCTCCTTGATAAGAATCTCCCGCTTTGTTTCTACAGCGGTTTCCTCCCACCAGAATAGTCGCTCGCTGTATCCACTGACTCGGACCCCATGCATTTACCGCGTGAGAAGAGCCGTACAGCCAGTGCGAGCTTGCTATCCATGGATATGCATTAAAGCCTCCTGTTAGCGTCAATCAAATCGCCCTGAGCTTGGTTTGTGAAAAAACAAAGTGTATCGATTTTGTTCATGACAATGCCGAAATCGTGTTTGTCGGATTTTGTGCAGCTCGAGAAAATAATCCCATTGTTGTACCTCACTGTTCATTCTCACGCTAAAGAATCAATCCAATTGATTTTGGACGAAGCCTCTGAACAATGGCCTCAAATCGTAAGAGGCGAACGTTATTAGTATCAGCTCATTCATCTTGCAAATGATTCTAAGTAAGGTAACAACATATCCAACTTCCAACGACTCTTCCGAGAAGACAACCAATCTTATCAAGCCCTCCATTAACCTCTCAAGACTGAAAAGCAGCTAGCGACATCAAAAAACACCATCCGCAAATAACAAGCAATGGCATACAGCAAACCAACTTACGCCCAGGCCCTCGCCCACGCAAAGGTCCTCCACGACGACTTCCAGACCGAACTGGCCGCCTTCCGCCAGAACCTCAGCGCGCACTGGGACAGCTGTAAGGACATCCTCGAAACCTTTGAAGAAGGGGCGCTAACACGCGAAAACCTTGCGACACACGTCCACGCCATCGACGCGCTGCACATCCGCCTTTTCAACCGGTATCTGCAGCTGCGCGAGGGTCTGCATGATCTGATTGGCCCCCTCTACGTGGGTGCGGTGAATCCAAAGAAGGGTGAGAAAGATATGCTACTGGGGATGTACTGGGCCTTTGAGCGGGTGCCCCCTTTTGATGCGAAAGATGCTGATGATGTGGCTGGGGGCCAGAAAGCGGACCGTGTAGAGGTGAAGAAGGGGCGGTACACAGATGAGCTTGGGACACACCAGGGTAACGGTGAGCAACCTTGGAGCTTTCAGGAGTATGACCCCGGAGCTGACGGCAAGGCTGGCCCCGAGGAATGGTGGGAGGTTCCCGAGAAGAAAGAGGCGGACCTTATTGATCTCAGCTAGAATAGCTGCGTCTTTCAATTCTGCCTCTTGAATCTCATTGACCCTACCGTCCTACCTAGAAACTCACCTTCCACAACACCCCTTCCTAGCCCTCAATCAGATTCCCCTTCAAGTCCCTGTACTAGTGTACTTATTCGCCGGATCCGCCATCTCCTCCTCCACCGTCTGCAGCGTCTTAACCACCCTCGCGGGGCTCCCCACCGCCACACTATACGCAGGCAAGCTCTTCATGACCACGGCGCCGCTGCCCACCGTCGTGCCGCGCCCGATCGTTACGCCCGGCATGATGGTCACACCCCCGCCGATCCAGCAGTCGTCCTCGATGGTGACCGGCAGCCCGTACTCGACGAACTTGATGCGCGAGAGGACCGAGGTGTCGTGGCCGGCGGTGTAGATGCTCACGTTGGGGCCGAACTGCACGCGGTCGCCGATTGTGACGAGGGAGACGTCGAGGATCATCATGCTGTGGGTGCTGTCAGATTCCTCACTGTAAGTATCAGAGGAAGGAAACCAGGGATCAAACGACTTACTTGAAGTTGGCAAAGCAGTTCTTGCCAAAAATGACATTACACCCGTAGTCCACGATAAACGGCGCCTCGACAAACGTGCCTGCGCCGACCCGGCCCACCATCTTGGCCAACGTCTCCATCTTGAGCTGGGACACCTCGTCGGCGGTGTGCTTGCGGTGGTCAATCTCGTTGAAGTCACGCGCGAGGCACCGGCCTTGGTGGCGCCCATCGACTAGGATTGGGTCGACGGGGTTGTACCTTTTTTCTTGCAGTCAGTAATAGGGAACGAGGCATGTCTTGAAGCAGCACTTACATCATCCCAGAAACCATCTTCTCGTATTCCTCACACCAGGGTGTGTTCTGGAGGGAGCGGGCTACCACGATGATTTCGGGGTCTTTTTGGGACTTGGCCATCTTTGGTGGTGGGTGTGTTGGGTCAATATTTTGATTGGCGGACGGGAAGGTGATGGAGATGGTGACAAGAAGTGACAACGTTGGAATGAAAAGCTGCAGCAGAGAGAAAGAAGATTATAATTTGGACGGTTTTAAGAAGGGAAACGATGAAGTATATCGTGGTCTGAAGTTAAACAGCAGTTGGTGTTGTGTGTTAGTGGCGGTTGATGCGGAGACTCCGACGGATGGCTCCGGGCATGGAAAGTTGCGGACCAGGAGCGACCCTGGCGCGGGGTCCTGCCATCAGTGTCATTTCTCCCGACAATTTTCACGGCGAGCTCTCACTGGCCGAGATGGGTAAATCTCGGGCTACACAGCGAAGGAAGCGGAGCAAATTGTCCACGCGGTGGAGGCTGAGACCGTGGTCCCGGGACGGCGAAGCGGCCCGAGAAACACTAGATCCAGTCTTCCAGGCTGCGTGTCTTCCGGAATATGTATCCCGCCTGGGTCCTTCTGCCGGTTACTGGGCCATGGGTGAAACGACGGCTGTGCATCGGCGGTAGCCCTATCCATATCGTAAAAGTTTGTCATGTCTAGTAACCAATCAGGCCGTAACTCGTGTGCTCATATCCATCTAGGAGAAGTATGTATAGACTCAGTATACCCAGCGCCTCGCATAGCCCCAAATATCAACTCTTGATGCGGCTCATCCGCTAGCAGCAGTTTTCCTACGACTCGCTAGCCGCTGTCTGGAAGCTTGCAGCCTCTCCTCATCCATAGTTGACCGCCACGTGCAGTCATCCGCAAACTCGCACATGCGGCACTTGTACGCCTCCTCGATCTGCACGCCCCGCGGCTCTCGGTCTGCGCGCCACCACTCCAGGGTACTGCCCAGGTAGAGGTTCAGCGCGCGGTCGTCCATCGGGAATACCTGGCTGTCGATGAGGGAGCCGTCGCCGCGGTATCTGTACTCTACGGCGAGAAGTCGACCAACTGAGTCTGCACCGTGGGGGAAAGTTTCCTTCAACTCGGATCTGAGAAGAGGGAGGAGTTCGCGGAGGGTTCTGTACTTGATAAAATCTGGCGTCGAACTTTGCCCGTGGCTTGTGGCTCCACCCGCGTCCGTACCGCCATCCGACGCACCAGATGATGGCGGAACGTGGTCGCCATCTGGTGATGAATTGACGTCAAAGAACAGCTCGTCGTGCAAGCTGCCAATCTGCGCAATAAACGAGTCCGAGAACGGCACATCCGGGTCCAAATTATACCGCCTGAAGATTCTCAGGTAGTCCAACTTGTCCGCCGCCATCTCTGACAGGAACCGCTGGTAAAGAAACAACTGCACCTTTGCGGGGCGCAGCAGCGCGGGGCTGTTAGGCGCCTTCATGGATCCCCGCGTCTTCACGTCCGTCAAGTAAATCTGCGGGATCTTCTCCTTGCCGGAATTCTTTGACGGGAAGTAGTCCGTGATGCTCGCCTGACTCTGGCCCTCCGACTCCTGGCTCAGCTGCTCCTCAAACTCCGGGTCCGGGTTCTCGAAACTCAGGCCGTCGATGACGCCGTTGACGAGATTGCCGTCCGCGAAGCCCCATACCTCGAGCTCGCGGGTCATGCCCGTTTCACGGAGCGTTCGCAGGCCCTGGATCAAATTCCACATGCGCAGCCCGAATCCGTCCTCCTTGCTGGCGATCTCGACGCGCACGGTGGTGTGGACCTCGTCCTCGAGGTCCTGGTGCACCTTGGTGCCCTGCTTCATCGCCGCAGTGCGCGTCTTGCGGCCGAAGGGCAGGCGGGTGAGGGTGTAGAAGTATTGAAGCTCGCACCATGCACCGGCTGTCAGGTCGGTGACGGTGAATGGCTTTCGCGGGTAGGATCGAAACCGTACGAGGGGTGATCGGGTATCATCGGCGGGCTCTGGAGGGGGAGTTGTCTTCGGCTTGGAGGGCGACCGCGAGGGGTCGCTTTTAAATAGAGCTTTGCTCACTAGACGCTTCACAGTCAGTCAGTTTCCAAAGAACAGTTCTTTCTAGGCGGCAAACTCACGATCCGGGTAGTTGACGACGCCGTTGCCATTCGACGGCGGGGTACCAGCCCTGTGCTTCCTGCCATCGGTGCCAAACGCAGCTCTGCGGCGACTGCGAGGAGATCGTAATGGCGCCTTGGCCGCAGCAGACGGCTCGTAAGAGAGGGCATTGGAGGGAGCATCGTTCAGACGGAACTCCTCCTCGGCGACGGTGTCGATGCCCAAGTCTTCTGCGAGGGCGGCAGCTGCGGCAGGTGGTGGTGCTGCTGCGGCGGGGTTGGGGGTTTCGGTGATGAGCTGGCTTAGCAGAGATTCGTCTTCGAGAGTGAGATCGTAGCCATATTCGTCGTCAGAGTCGAGCGAGAGCGATGCTGCCATTGTTGTGCAACTTGGCAGTCATGTCGGTGCTTGGTGGGGTGATGTGAAGTCCCTTCCGGTGAAGGCGTCACGACTCAGCGGGGAGATCGCCGCTAAAAACACGAGAAACGCGTTGGAGGAAGTGGCGATGGGAGGTGACGCTGTGAATGTGCTTTAGTGCTTGCAGATGCTGTAAGCAGAACTGAGCCGCCTGTGATTGGGCGCTTGGGCAGGCTGGTGCCTGGAAGCCCCTGCACTGGGAGCAGGCAGCCCCCGCTGATATTGAACAGGCACAGTACACAAGAGACCAGTCTGAGAGAATGTTGTTTGCAAGCTTTGTTGAAAGTCTTTGAGAAACCACTAAGTGCTGACGTTCCTAGTCCTCGGAATTCAAAGTCCACATGGCATGACATCTAGTCGGGTAGCCTTTCAATAATTTATCTACGATAAGAAAGTTGCGAGATAGAAAATTGTATTGGGACTTAACTCAGATGTTGAAGCGGTAGGAGAGGAGGATGGAAATGAGAAATGGAAATGGAAATGGTGTGCATGTTACGATCAGACTTATGTCGGATCTTACATTGCTATTCAATCAATGGTTTTCACTGTCATCACCTCATTCAAAATGTGCGATCGGAGGGAACGATGATTCTAATCTAAAGCTGCAACTGCTTTCCCTTTGTATGTGTTGAACCTAAAACTCCCGAACGCCTCAACGACCGACTTTCTTTTCCGCCGCGATATGTCAAACGACTCATGGAGCGTTTTGCGCAGCGCCAATCTTTTTGAAAGAAAAAACAGTTCAGAAATCTGTTTCTCGCGATGAACCCGAACCCCGTCATCTTACATTTACGTCCTCGATTAACCCCAGCCTTGGCGACATCGGATTCCCGCAAGCCTCAAATCCTCCATCTCACCCAACAACACCCCGAGTGTCTTATCAGAATGCCTTGTTCATGCGCTCAGCTTACCGATGCGCTCTGTGAGATTCTCCCGCAACTCTTCCGCCAAGTACTGGCGATAATCCTTTCCCTTAGCAATGACCAACTGGCTAGCCCACTGAACGAGGTCGTTCCAGCCGTTCGACTGGATCTTTGCAATGAAAGGGTGCAATATGCCCTTCCTGAAGGTCTTGCTTTCGCTAGCTGCGATTTTCGGCAGGAATTGCATCGTCTTGCGCAGCTCCATAATTGTCTTTTGCCTATCGGCGGCGTTTGTCTCTGCAGCAATTTGGCGTTCGATCTCGCGCTGAGCCTCGGCGGCGTTGATCTGACCCATGTTGTTATTGCCATCAGGATCTGTGTTCTCTTTGCGATCAGACTGAGCGTCTTTGCGCGGTTTCTTGATCGCGGGCTTTACGTCTTCGTCTTCCGACTTTATCTCGATGACCTCAATGTGACCTTCAAGTGTGGCGGCTGATTCATCCCTCTGTGTGCGTCTTTTGTTCTGCCTTGCACCCTGTGCGACGAATGATTGTCTTCCTGACGGCGAAGAACCGCTAGACTCAGCGGACGAAGAGAATGTCTCTGGCGCCTTTCTCTTTCGAGAGTTGTCTTGGACGGCCTGCCTCGTCGCGGTCGTTGTTCGAAGACTCGGCTTAGGATCTGTTCGTGCAACACCATCCCCACTTCCAGAGTCGACGTCATGTTGAGAATCGGCAGAATGAACACCATCCATCGCTCTCTGCAGCCCCGCCTTTGAGTAAATGTTCACGCCAGTGACGCAATTTATGAGGTAACTCACCCCGTCATAGCACTGCCTGAAAGTCGGATGGTCCAGCCAGGTTCCGGGAAGATTCATCTGGAACCTCAGGATGGCAGAGCACACCTGCCATTTCACAATGGCCTTGTCTCCTTTCTGCATTCTTCGTGCCAACGAGACTGTGCGATTGTTGTGGCAATCTCCGGTCGGTCCTCTCTTCTCGCTATTCGTCAATTCTTTGGAGAGGTCATCAATGACCATGGTCTTCTCGTTTCTGGACAAGAAAATGTCGTGAACATCCGTGTTGAAAATTCGAATGGCCAAGTTGAGGTACTTGATCTGGTAGGGAAGGTAGTATGGCTTCTTTCGATAGCGGTACCTGGCATGAGCAGATGCCGACATGGCTGTTTGTTGGTTGTTCATGTTTGTGGCTGAGGCGGTTTTGTTGAGTTGTCACTGTTTTGGAGATGGCTGGCTAGGGTGAAGTTCGTGCGGTCGTTTTAATACTCAGCTCCAGAGGAAGGCGTTATCGTGGTGAAGTTATCAATGAAAGACGTGTGTTATGTTTGCAATGAGCATAAAAAGATTGCCGACGAGAGGTGAGATTTAAATAGGCTAGAGGCAGGAGGGATACGCTCTTCAATTGATCTTGAATGTTTTGGAAATGGAAAGAAAGAACTGTTGTCTTACTTCTCGCCGCCGCCAAGTTGGTGTTCTGTTTGAAGGAGACTCGGCCTGGTCCTGAGAAGAGGTGGAGCTGATAGGCTCGTCCGGCGGAGGGAAAGGCGACTCAGAGGTAAGGTGGATTCTTCGGTGGGTGAGAAACGATCTCAACCTCTGGAGATACCCAATGAGTTAAGAACCAAGAAGGAACGTACTGGGACTTCTCTTTGCTTTGAGCAGAAAATGCGTTGCTCTGAGAGGCCAGAAATGAAAGAACGACGCCCAGTGGAATGCTTCGGATGTTGTAGGTTTGCGTGTTGTGAGGGTGATTTTGAACTCAAGACTCCGAAGTCCGAAGTTGAGTTGACATTTATAATTGATTCGCATTCGTAGTTGCACTGCCTTACAAAGAGGCTGTGATGTTTGGGGAAGGAACCAACTTATTACAGAGAAAAGTCCTTCAGCCCTTTTGTAGTACCGTCAATACCCAGTGCCTCCTTCTCATCGTCACCCAATAACCCCAGTGCCTGCCTCCTAGTAGGCGCATTCGCATCAAAGTATGGCTTCTCGGCGAGGGAAGTCACGCGGGTACCGTGACGGGGGTGCTTGCCCTCGTAATCCCAGCTGGCATTGTGAATGGTGATCCTTCGATATCGTCAGCTCCGAACTTCCACAATCACTCTTATCAAGCATCAACTAACCTGTTGTCCCAAAGGGCACTCGTGTTCGGCGTCCACTTGAACCGCACCTGGATGTCCACATTCTGCTCATACACATCATACAGATACCCCAAAATCACATCGCTCTCCGCCTTGTCCAGCCCGACGATGCGGTCCGTCATCGCCCGGTTCACCCACAGAGCCTTCCATCCGGTCGCGGGGTGCACCCTGACGAGCGGGTGTACGCGCTCAATGTACTTCGGCCCGGCCTCCTGGTTGTCGCGGTCGAGATACGCGTGCGCGGACCTGTACACGGCGTAGCGGCCGTCGATGATCTTGCGGAAGTCGGGCGACAGCTTCTCGTACGCAGCATAGCCACTCGCCCAGAGCGTATCACCGCCGATGGGCGGTACAGTGTCGTTGTGCAGGTGCGTGACGCCTGCGGGCTGGCGCTCGTGGACGAGGTCGGTGTGCCAGCGGGAGGCGCCGCCCGGGTTGCGGAAGTTGGCCGCGCGCTCGGTGGCCCACAACGCCGGCCAGATGACGGAGGCGCCGAGGACACCGGGGACTTGCGGGACTTGGGGCTGCGTGGGGGGATTTTGTCAGCAAGCATCGATCTGGGTACACCGGAATGGTTTTGCAACGACTAACATGGACTTCGACCTCTCCGAACCATTCACCGAGCTCTTTCTGCTGCTGAGGCGAGATATCCTGGTCTCTGAAGAAGACGACACTGCGCTCGGCAATCAAGAGCGCGAGCTCATCCTTTTGCTCGGGGGTGAGGTCCTTGAGTTGCAGACCCTCGATTTCGGTACCGATGTGCGTCGTCAAGTCAGTGACCTTGGTCGCGGCGCCGAGCAGGTTCTTCTTGGACTTGTCGGCACGAGCGCCAGCCTCGATGTATTCGCGCTCTTTATTGCGGATGTTGATGGCGTCCTGCAGGAAGAGGGGTCTCGAGGGGCGGTACGGGTAGCCGTTGGAGAGGTCCACGCCGGCCTTGGTCAACCTTGCCTTTGCGGGCTCGGGGAGGCCGAGGGTGTCTTTCCGCGGCTCCGCCACGTCTGTGATGGCTGGGTCAATGGGGGCGGGGACCATGATTGTGGTTTTCCGCGTGGGGTCTTGAGGTGATTTTAGTTCGGTCTGGAAATGATTTGGGCACAGATCTTGGTTAATCTATTGGCAAGATGATAGAACCTAGGCAGAGGAGGAACAAGTTGATATGATGGATGCCCTTCCAAGCTGCAACTGCCTTCCTTTATACGGAACAAACAACGTTATGTCCCTCTCATCCCTCCAATGACACGATCTCCATATGCAAGCATCACAACGCCAACCAATGCTCACCAATCGAGCTATGATTACCAATATTCGCGGGGTCGACGGCCATTTAGACGACTTATCTATGGCCCAATCTGCATCAACAGTGACGAATCCAGGGACCTCTGGGCGAGATCGAACCACTCGAGGCACGGATCTCGGGAAACGACTCGCGAGCCAAATCCTTTGGCGCAGCACGCCATACAAACCAACCAACGGTATGTTCTCTGTAACACCGAGATGCAACACTCCCAGAGATGGTGTCGTGAAATAACAGCAACAACGAGTGAGCGGGGTCCCTCTCAGCTCGCCCCCCGCGCGGCCGACTTGGACGTTGGGGATATGTCGCGGATCCGGGGTTGTCAGCTTGCCGCGCAAGTGGGGGTTGCGCGATACAAGGGGCCGATTGTGTGCTTGTGGACCAACGGCAGGCCAGACCCTTTGTGACGCGATCGCCAGCGCCCAACTCAGCATTTGGATGCGCTTCGGAAGCTAAATAGGCGTGAGCTAGCCCGTGTTGTTCCAACGGATGTTGTCAGCTTGGGTGGTCGCCTTATCTCCGCTCCGTTGGAGCTGTCGTGTAGACTTGGGAGGGAGTCTCCAAGGAACCCGGGTACTAGGCGGCGATCTCCCGACATCCAAGACTGGGCGCTTCGTGCTTAGTCTTGTGCTTCGATGGAACGCCTGACTTGGCATCTAGAAACACAACGTATGTGAAGATGTTTCTCGAATTTAACAATTACTTCAGATGTGTTGATAAGAGGCCGCCACAATGAGCCATATTTTGTCCTGAATAATTCCATTCTGCGCTATCTTCGCGGGATGTTGTCGGATGTTGCCCGCCACGGGTGTCAAACGGCAGCAGCACGCCATCGTATCCAGAATCATCGTCAGCGGGAAAAGCCCAGTTTTTGGCCTTGCGGCCGCGAACTTGTCCGATGTTGCTCCGACGGGACCCCTACACGAAAAGAAAATTCACATCCGATGGGATGTTGGTTTGCATGTATAAAGCGCAGCGCTTGCTGTCGATGTAGCACTCGGTCTAGACTGTTGTCGATCCTGACGAGCATTGCGCGTTGTCTTTGATTCATTCGTCGTCTCGCCCTTGGACCTAGTCACAATGGCAGTCACCGAGGTCAACGAGAAGACGGCCGCCGTCGACTCGCCACGGAGTAGATCCCCGACATCCGTTGATGCGGACTCCGCCGCGGGGCATCTCGTCGAGGAGAAGCCCAAACTCACCTGGAAGTCGTACGTCTGGGATACCCTGGACAAGTCCCCCGAGGAGCGCAAGTTCATGTTCAAGCTCGATGCCATCATCCTCACCATGGCGTCGCTGGGCTACTTCATCAAGAACCTGGACCAGATCAACATCAACAACGCGTTCGTGTCTGGTATGAAGGAGGACATGAAGCTCTTTGGTAATGAACTGAACTACATGCAAACGTGCTGGACTGTTGGATATGTGCTTGGCGAAATTCCAAGGTTAGTTCTCAACACTGCACATGGTGGCTCTCTGGTTTCTGAAAAGTATGGCTGACATTGAAACACAGCAACCTCCTCCTCACCCGCGTCCGCCCATCAATCTGGATCCCCGCCTGCGAAACAACATGGGCCATTCTCACCATCCTCATGATCAAATGCACAAACACCACGCAGCTCTATGTCCTCCGCTTCTTCATCGGTCTCGCCGAGAGCACGTTCTACCCCGGCATGCAGTACATCATCGGCTCCTGGTACCGTAAAGACGAACTAGCCAAGCGATCCTGTATCTTCCACGCCAGTGGCAGCATAGGTAAGCCGCGATTTCTCTCTAGCTCTCACTTATACGTCTGCAAGGCACTCATGCTCACCTCTCCTTAAGGATCCATGTTCAGCGGCTACCTCATGGCAGCCGTCTACAACCTTGACGGCGTGCACGGCTGGAAGGGCTGGCAATGGCTCTTCATCGTCGACACCATCATCTCCCTGCCCATAGCCCTCGCCGGCTTCTTCCTCCTCCCGGACGTCCCCGAGATCGCCAAGGCGTGGTACCTCAGTGACGATGACATCGCCCTCGCCCAGAAACGCATGCAGCTCGAGGGCCGCGCCAACCGCCAGCCCTTCACCAAAGCAAAGCTTAAGAAAATATTCACCAGCTGGCATCTGTACACCCTCACGGCGCTGTACATCTTCTTCAACAACGGCTGCGGTCTCCTCGGCCAGCCGGGCTTCCAGCTCTGGCTCAAGGGCGCGGGGTACAGCGTCAAGGAGGTCAACACGTACCCGACCATCACGTCGGCCATCGTGGTCATCACAACGCTGATATACGCGTGGTCTTCCGACACGGTATTCAAAGGCGCGCGGTGGCCGCCGATTGTGTTTTCAGGTGTGGTGCAGATTGCCATCTACTCGAGTCTCACAGCGTGGGACATCCCGATCGCGTGGAAGTGGGGGTGCTTCTTGCTGGCAGGCTTCGGGGGCGGCATCAGCGGGCTGACCTTTGCGTGGGCGCATGAGATTTGTAAGGACGACAACGAAGAGCGCGCACTGGTTACCGGTTCGATGAACCAGATGGCATACGTGTTCCAAGCGTGGCTGCCACTGCTCATCTGGCAGCAGGTCCAGGCGCCGCAGTATCCGAGGGGATATCCCACAATGGTGGCGCTGAGTGTTGGACTTATTGGAACATCGTTTTTGATTAGGTATCTTCATCGGAGGGAGCTGGGGAAGAAGGTGTTGGCAGTTGCGGCTTGACCTCAAGTTGGAAGGTGAAAAGGGGCAATATTGATTTGGTTGAGTGAGGATATCAGATTACAGATTGCGGGAAGAACTCCGCTTACCTCACTATGTATGAATACCAAATCGATTTAGACAACATTTTCAAATATTTGATAGACTTACCATGATCAACAGCCAATGGTGCTATCTCTGGCTGAAATGGGGAACACTCGTTTTTCTATGCTTACCTTACGCTCTTTTGATGCAATAGAATCTCTATCGGTGAAATGTAACCGGTTCAAAACTAGCTGCCTCAGAATTCTCTCCCACAATTCAAACACACAGGGCATGAAAGAATGCATCGAGGATTTCGGTAGTGCGTCTCAACCCTCATTCGCTGACATTAATCAAATTTTGTGCCATGGCATCATGACATTTTATGAACCTAAAACAAGACCATGCGCTCCAAATTCAAACCACGATCAGCAATCTCTCCATACATGAGTCCGTGTACATAGGAGTCTCCTATAAATTGGAATCTATTTGTCGAATCAGGAGTCTCATCCATATGCTCTTCGGCTGGTAAACGTCGTAATACATAGAACACGGAGCCCCCGACCAGGAAAACTATAGAATCACCAGGTTTTGTCTCAGTGGGAACGAGACTTATCATGCCTTTCGAAGTGACTGCGACCTTTCTAAACAATATGGAGGTGTTTGTGAGGTCTAGGAGGTCCGGATCGGAATCGCGAGTCGTGTCTGGGTTAGTGGCCCTATCGTGTATACCCTCTACGAAGTCTAATCCTAGTAGATACTGGTGGTGCGCAAGTATGGTCGAAGAAAAAGCCGTTTTGGTGGTTTCGCCGGTTAGTTCATAGATTGGAGGAAGCTCATGAACTATTTGTGCGTATGCCCGCAATCTTGTAAGCACCTCCTCATCAGTGACTGGGAAGTCCATGTCGTCTGATCCAGACGGGGCGACGCGCGTGACAACGTCGACAACTGCCCCGAAGAGGGCCAGGGCCCCAGTAGAGGAATCAATAGACCAGGGATATGTTGATAACGAATATCGACGAGACGCATTGTAAGCCCGTGCACCGTCCTTTCGGTTCAGGTTGGATGCGAATGCGTCGTTGCTTCCAAAGCGTGGCAGCCACCCAGGCCACGAGCTCCCAAAGTTGGAGTTCGGTGGAGAATCGTCATCATCCCCGGCGTTCCCAACACTAAGGATGTCTAGGTTGTGATTCCGGAGAAGGTGTGCCCGCACAGCGTCGATGTAAACGTCGCGGACAGCCTTCTGGTAGTGAGGTATGATGTCTTCCGGCATGATGTCGGAGCAGGCGCCGAGTATACTGTAAACCCTATCACGTGGGTCGAGACAATGGCTGCTGTTGAAATCCGTCAGGAGGGCTAGCATTTTCCGTCTGGTCGTGCCTTGCTGTCCGGATCGATCCGGATGTAGATCCTCCACAGGTCTCAAGTCCAGCACGCGCAATATCTTAACCCATTTGAACTTCCACTCTAGATCTTCCGATATGAGCGGAAGTGCCGCCCTTGAAACCACCCCATAAGCAACCTTGTGTAGCGTATGGGAATCCATGTCAACTAGTCCGCATAAGAAGCGGACTCGTTTCGCAAGAACAAACTCCTGCAGTACCCACAAGCGTTGCCACCATGGACTATCCAGGATGAAGTTCATTCGGCCCTTTCGAGACATTATTGTCAAAGACTCCAGCATCTCTTGAGTAAAGATGTTTCCGTACGAATCATCCGACACTGCAAGCTGATCGCACAGCCTGGTCATTCCTGCGTATCCGGCAGTGGCCTCTTCGGTCTGTTCTCCAACCCAAACAATGACCTCTCGAGCAGAGCTGTAAATTGAAGACATGCGAAGTACTTGGGAGTTGCGCTCTTCTAAGTCGTTTTGGTTGATACAGATCGCGTCAATCCACAGTTTCGTGTGGCTCGCTTCAGGATAGCCGCTTGCGAATGTGCGGAGACAGCCCTCCAAGCTCAGAGTCACCTCCAGCGGCTTTCCATCGACAAGAATCATCTTTGTACTAGTGGGATCGCCCCAAGCGTATGAAAGGGCGAGAAACTCGCTATCGCAGACGCGTTCGTGTGTCATCGTACACTCGACAATGCCGAGCTCATCGTTGAAAGAGCGAAGCTGAAGTAGGCGAATTTCGTCCAGTCCCAGGGGAGAGTACTCAAGCCTACCTGTACACAGAGGGACTTGAGCATCACCACCAGGCGGGTGGTCGGACATGGTGTTGTCAGATATCATGACACTTGATGGAAGGTGCTTTATGTTGCCGTTCGATGGACAAGGAGGAGAAGCAGGGCGGGAAATCGAGAATGGTATGTTGGAAGTGGGATGCCGATGACATCGCGAAGTGTGCACGGACCACCTGACCTCAATGCCACATTCAATTTCTGTTCACTCAGCGAAATCCCTGCACATCATCCACAACCACCACCAGCGCCCTCGAGAGGAGAGCGCTACACACTCACCTCATCGTTTCCATTGGCATGAGACGCGCACTGTCGAAGATGAGCAGGGTTCCCACAATAGCGACCGTCGTCCGCGGCGCAAGCGTCAATATCGTCCTCAAAGCCGACCAGCCCACCGGCCGCACCGTCTCGGGAACCGTCCAGGATGTGCTGACCCGCGGCAACCATCCGCGCGGGATCAAAGTGCGTCTCTCCGACGGCCGCGTGGGACGCGTACAGTCGCATGCAGGGGCCCAGCAAGCCGGGGCATCATCAGCCGACCAGCAGCAGGAGTTCTCGGGTGAAGCATCGCCCGCCTTCGGGGACAGGCGAGGACCGCGGGGCCGGCAGGGTAGGCGGCAGGAGCAGGAGGCTGAGTTGCCTTCGGCGCAAATCGGACTTGATGCGTATATTCGGCCTGCGAAGCAAAAGAAAGGAGGCCGCGGAGGGGCTGCCCAGGCCGCGGCTGCTCCGGACAATGAGGAGACGGTTGCGGCTGTGCCCTCCGAGGTCGTCACTTGTCCTGTGTGCGGCACGTTTGAGGGGGATGCCGCTGCGGTCGAGCATCACGTCGCCAGCCATTTCGACTGAGAAGTCTTGTTTGATTCTGCGGTACGCGCCCGATGGAAGTCCTGCCAGCTTGGATGCGGCGGTCCCGCTCGGCGATAAGCACTCTGACGCTGATGCGCATCCAAGGCAACCATAAGGACATGGGAACAAATTCAACAGCAAATAGACACAACTTTCACAATGACATGGAGCGCCGGAAACGCGCTCTTCAAGGGCTCTCCTATGGATGGTCTTGTCTGAGCTGGAAGGGATCTCTAGCCCCAAAGTCTGGTATTCGCTGTCGCCACGCTGGTAGCTACGCTCACCACCAGCACCACTCTCTACCACCCAGGATGCAACGCTGCCGCCCACATGTCACAAAAGCGACTACAATCTATATCTGAATCCAGCAGTCTTCCAGTCAGTCACGTCCTCATAATCCTCCGGACGCAACTCGACGCGGTCCACCATGTCCGCCACATCATTCGCATTGCCATCAGCCTGCATCACCTTTCCGCCACCAACAGCACCAGCTCCTCCAGCACTGCCCTCGAAGCCCTCCTCCCTCGTGCGCTTGGCGTTGATCCACTGCAGGTAGAACCGCAGGCAGAGGGCAAGCACCACGACGAGCGAGTAGCAGATCATGATAGTCCGGAAGGCGGTATTGTAGTGCGGCTCCTCGCTGGCCTTGAAGAACTGAGGCCCGGCGATGTTGCCGGCGCAGTACGCCAGGAACAGCAGCGCCGACATCGTCATCTTCTTCGTCACCCCGCGGTAGTTGGCCTGCACGAGCGACATCGCAAGCGGCATCGCCGCCGGGCCGGGCGAGAGGAGGAAGTACGCAAACAGCTGCACGCCGTTGCTCACGTGCTCGCGCGAGTAAATGATGGCTGCTCCCGTGATGCAGGGGAGCACGATCAGCGCGATGAGGATGCAGTTCATCTTGCGGAAGCGACCGGCGACCCAGCCCGTTCCCGCAATCATGCCTGCCGAGAGGAGCGAGTAGGGGATGTTGATGAGCGTCGACTGCAGGCTCGTGAAGCCGAAGGACTTGATGACGAGGTTGGCAAAGTTCTGCGTGCCGCCATTGGGGATCTGCGAGATCAGCTCGAGGCCGAAGATGAGCCACGTCTTGGGATCGATGAGGCACTCGCGCATCTGGTCCCACTTCCAGTGCGTCTTCTCCGTGCGCCCGGTGCCCGCGATAACAACGCGGTCGCCAGCATATTGCCGCTCCTCAGGCGTCAGGAAGCGCGCCGAGGAGATGGTGTCGGGCAGCCACACCCACAGCACAAAGGCCCAGACGAAGGTGACGACGCCGAGGATGATGTACATCCAGCGCCAGGGGCCGATCTTGTCGTCGATGTGGCCGACGCCGAAGGCGAGCAGGGAGGCGACGAGGCCACCGACGGAGTTGCCGGCGAACCAGATGCCGGTGCGTGTCGGGATCTCGTCGCGGGTGTACCAGGTGGAGGTGAGGAACATGAAGGCCGGGGTGATGGTGGCCTCGGCGACGCCGAGGAGGAAGCGCACGGTGAGCAGGCCGCCGTAGTTCTTGCAGGCTGCGGTGACGGCGACGACGGCGCCCCAGAAGAAGGTGTTGGCGGTCATGTACTTTGCGACGGGGAGGCGGGCGATGAGCAGCGTCGTGGGGTACGTCCAGGCGAAGTAGCCAAAGTAGAAGATGCTCGAGACCCAGCTGTAGTTCTGGCCTTTCAGATGCTATCGCGGGACGTATCAGCAAACATGCACACATTTCATCATTCACAATACCATTCTTAGACAGGCGGTCTTCCGGAAAAGTGGCAACTACTCACAGTATCATCTCTCAGCCCGAACACACTCGCGCTCGACAGGATAGTCTTGTCCATGAAGTTAAGCATGTACGTGATGAAAAGCAGGGGAATGACGGTGCGGTCAATTTTCCACAGAATCTTCTTCGCCATCGCCGTGTCGACATGCTGGTGCTGTTGCTGCTGGTCCCCGCCCTGCGACGGGGCGGGCGCATCATCCGGAGTCGATCCCATATCGTCGTCAGCTTCGAGCAACCTCGTTCTCTCGTGAGCGTCGTCTGCGCGGTGTGGTCGCGAGCTGGATGCCTCCCCCGCCCGAGGTGCAGCCGCCGCCCTTTTGAAGAGCCCGGCCATTCAACGAAGTACGGTCGCACGCGCGGTTACCGGGGGGCTGCTGCTTGGCTATTCTTCCCGCGGCGAAAACGCAGAGGGAAAAATCAGGAAGAGGGGCCTTATCTGCGGCCTTGTCTGCCGATGGCCGATGATCCCCGACGCGAACCACGCGGTCGCTGTGACCCGACCAACCACCACCGCGAACCGGAGGGGCGGGGGAGGGCCGCGGGGCGGGAGATAAGCAAGCGACTGGATGCAACAGACGAGCACCGCTAGACTCCGCTGAATAGAGCACTACCCCCGACGAGGAAGAGGAAAATGTCGTTCCACTCTAGGGTCGGTGAGTATCCGAACCGAGGATGCGACGTTACCACGCTGCATATGGCTTGGAGATGAGGGAGGGAGACGTGAATGGGCGGGCCTCACAGACGGCAGAAAGAAACAGAGAGCCGCTTTGATACCGGCTGGGCGGTTATGGTTGGCTGATGGCGACTTTGGGGAACAAGACGGGCCCCAGAAAATTAAGTGTTATCGGATCCTTCGTGTTTTTGGGGGACTCCACATTGCTGCGAACATCGGCCATCAAGACTCCAGCGAGGGCCATCTGATTCGCGACTCTTTGGCTGTTTGATTTGCAAAGGGTCTTCAACCAACCACTTACGAGATGGATATTTGTGATGTTCCATTCACATCACCCGAGAATTCGGTACAGGCGTTCGAGTTTTCGTGGTCGGAAGAGACTGAACCAGTCAGAAAACAGAACGACAGACAGTGGGACTCTGAAGAGTGACATCCCGCAATATAATAGATGATAGCCGACAGGGGGCAAATTTAAGACGTCGGGACCTGTCCGACATAGCGGACCTGCACGTCAAACACCACAATCCGATCGGCCACCTTCAGTCTCACATGAATGTGATGATCTAAAGCTTCATCACAGCAACTCATAGCTCGTCGCCAGCTCTCCAATCCCAATTCAAACTCATCACCATCCCATCCCGACTCCCCCCCAGCCCAAAATGAACGGCCTCGAAATATCCCCCTTCATCGCCTCCCTCCCCAAAGTCGAACTCCACATCCACATCGAGGGCACCCTGCTCCCCTCCCTCCGCTGGGAACTCGCCCACCGCAACAACGTGCCCCTGCCCTACGCAACCTACGACGACCTCCTCGCCTCCTACACCGTCTTCTTCAACCACCGCCCCGAGATCAACGGCCGCGTCCCGGGCATCCCCACCTTCCTCGAGGCCTACTTCGCCGGCTGCGAGGTCCTCCACACCGAGGATGACTTCTACGAAATGTCCATGGACTACCTCCGCCGCTGCGCCGAGATGAACGTGCGCTACGTCGAGCCCTTCTTCGACATCCAGGCGCACACCCGCCGCGGCGTCCCCGCGGCCGACGTGCTGAACGGCTACCTGCGCGCCCAGCGCGACGGCGAGCGCGAGCTCGGCGTGCGGTCGAACTGGATCTTCTGCTTCATCCGCGATGAGTGCGTGCAGGATGGCCTGGACGCGTACGAGGTCGCGCGGCCGTGGGCGGCGGGGAACGTGGAGGGTGGCAAGGGGCTCTTCCACGCCGTGGGATTGGCGAGCAACGCGTTTGAGAGGCCGCCGATGCTGTTTGAGGAGGGGTACGCGCGGGCGCGGGCGGATGGGCTGCATGTTACGATGCACTGCGACTTCGGGCAGAAGGACACGCACGAGCACGTGCGGGAGGCCGTTTTCGAGGTCTGCGGGGGCAAGGGGGCGGAGAGGATCGATCACGGGCTGGACGTGGCGGATCGGGAGGAGCTGATTGAGGGCGTGTTGGAGAGGGGGATCGGGTTGACGCTGTGTCCGCATGCGTATCATCGGAGGACGCCGACTGAAGCGTTGTTTCCCAAGATCCGGGCGCTGTGGGAGCGTGGGGTGAAGTTTTGTGTGAATAGTGATGATCCGGTGTACATGCATGACGTGTGGGTCGACGGGAACCTGCAAAAGGTGTATACGTATTGTGGGATGAGTAAGAAGGACATGGTGCAGTTGGTTAGGAATGGGGTTGATATGTGCTGGGCGAGTGATGAGGTCAAGAAGGAGCTGTACAGGGAGTTGGACGAAGTTGATATCCAAGAGTAGAAAATGGGTAGTTGTATAAATGAACATAGAAAGAAGCAAGCTGTAGAAACTGTGCATGTTAACACTCAGATGATCATATCGCAGCAAAATTCTGTTTCATTAAATATGTTAAGAATTTGCCATTGTGGAGTTGAAGGTCTCTGGCCCAAACGTTTTCGCTCCAGCTGCTCAACTCCCCAATGTTGGTCGACTGAAATATTATAAAATGACAGCTTATCTCGGGCTGAGGAGCAGATGATCAAGTGGCTCATGTTATTAGGGTCTAGGAGGCACCACTTATCGAAGACGTCCCTTCAGTCATCGTTAGTATCTATCTTTCAGTCTTGTACTGGCGCCCTACCACAATATCCCAAATGTTTGACCATCAACTATATCAGCAAGTCGCCAAGAATACTCATTCTACACCAATAATACTCATTCTACACCAATACAAATAAACCTATCTCAACCCGTCAAAGTCGTTAAGATCGGTTATTCTGGCATGTTCCCATCGCAACTTGATCTGTAGTCGAACTAAACATTGCCAACAATGTCTTAAGATAGCGACAAAATCCTTGTGCCACCTTGAACTTTCGCCAGAACAGATGGCTCTCTCTCAAGTCTAGTTCTTTCCCAATAGCGGGTCACCGCCGATGCTACATTGCCATTGAGCGAGTCTTCTTCCAAGCACCCCGCCTTCTCTCTTACACCGGTGATCAACACTCGATTTCCCGTTCAAACGTCTTGAGCGGGTTTACAGGTAGCGACGACGTCTTCTGCTCTTCGATAACAGACAATCTCGCACCTTCCGTGAAGAAACCAAAGTGGTCCCTCCAGGTGATTTCTCCTTCACCACGCGTGCTCTTTCCTACACAATAATGGGACCGGTCACATTCCACTGCTATTTAACCAGTTCCATCCCAGTACTCAGCTCTTCTCTTCTACACTCTCAAGATAAAACAAAATTCACATTCACCTCGGCTCATAACAAGTTGCTGAATTATCTATCTTCGAAGGCGGGCAATAAAAATACCCAGGCAGACCGACTTCAACATCACTTTTACCGAACATCACCTTCCTGAACAACATCAACCAGAGAAGTGCTCGCATTAGATTCTGCGTTCATACATCTCAAACGCACAGGAAAATCAGAGACGACACAGCAGGCTCGACCGTCTGATTTAAAGGTCTTGCCGCACTTCTCGAAACATCTGCAGCCGGGGCTGTTCGTACTTGCACCTTCCGCACTCTCAGGTCCATACTTCTTCATAACCACACGAAAACTGGCGAATATCGGCCGACTGTCTTCAATTTCATCAACAAGAGTCTTTTTCTCGAACAACAACCAATTCGTTATCCATCTCTGGCGGGGAAAGTCCGAGACCAAGCTACGCCTGCCTTAGGAAATTCGTGGTGATCTATCCATCTACAACTCTGCCAGCACCGGTTGCGACTGAGCTCAATCCCTTAGCAACATCCGAGGGAATATCAAGCTAACAGGTGGGACGAAGTGTCTGGCTCGTTCACAAAGTCATTTTCACCCCGAGTCGTCTTTTCAACCCTTTTCGACCTCAATCTTGGCAGTTGGCCTGTCTATTACGGAAAGCTTTACGACTCGTCCCTCCGACCTCGCCACTTCCTACCTCATCTTTCACTATCAAGTATCAAAAATTACTCCCATCGCCCGCAGACTGCAACAATGGCCCAAGGGGAACGTGTCAAGAGGCCTTGGTACCTCAGCTCGCTGGACAACTACTTCATGGACGACCGCGCTGCGACAGTCGACCGCGACCCGGAAGCGAATTTCGTGCCGGGTGTGGCTCAGTACGCCGATGACGAGTATAAGGCGTTACAGCTACCCCCGAATCCGAGAGGACGGCCAAAGCATGTCACCGAGACCGCCCGTGTCTCGCAGCGACAGGCAGCCAAGAAGGCGAAGGAGAAAACTTCCAGGCTCTTTGAGGAGTACGGACAGCCCGCAGGTGAAGACGACACGTTGAGCGAAGACTCACGAGTCACGCGTCGCGGTGAGAAAGAGACCGAGGAGTATATCGCGACGATCAGACCTCGTGAACCGGCCACAACTTATTCACAAACCCACAAGCCTGGCTTCATATCGATGACTCGTCAAGCAATTTCCGGCAGAGGCGGTCGAGAGCCTCGCGCGAAGACCGAGGCTGGTGCATCGCGCAAAAGAGCACGTCGGCACCTGCTCCCAGATAGGAAAGATCTCCCCGACGACAGGGCGGACACTTTGGACCGAGATATTTTTGGCAAAACCGGAAATGAAGTTATGGACGGTGGCAAAATTCAAGAAGTCATACATTTCACAGTAGCTCCAATGACACAAGAAGCGCCCGTCAGCGCCGCGCCCTCGCAACCCAATCCTCTCAGAGTGCCGGAACCAGCGCAAAGCCGACCAGAGACTATTCCAGGACATGAGAAGGAACTACGACACCAAAAGCCGGATCACCTAGGTCCATCGGTTGAAAGCCGCACCGCATCAGTCGCAAGCCGCATCAGTAGCATCAGTCTGCAATGGGACCAAGTTGAGGAAATCATCATCAAGCAAAAGTTTGTCAACGCAGCATGTCTGACTGTAGCGGGACTTCAGAGCAGCATCATCGATGACTTAGCGCGCAAGTTTAGCATCATCAACTATGCCGACATCGCTGATCATCTGAACGAGATTCGGCGCAACCAGCACGAGGGCGCAAGGGTTGAAGCTGCCAAAGCTCTCGGAAGATTGGTCATGGACCGCATGATTGTTGGTATGTGGAGCTTACTCCTGATATCCCCAGACTCCATGTAGCTAACCTTTCAAAGCAGGTATAAAATCAGAGTAAGGCAGATGAGGTGTTTTGATACAGAACGGGATACAGAACGGGATACAAAAGGTTTGGGAATGACGGAGTGATACAGCTTCGTTGGAAATCAAGTCATGAGGAGTTAAGGGCGTCGAAAGGATAACACAGTTTACTCATCCATGGATGCATGAGAATAGGCGGCTTGCATTAGGGGCGACGGATGCTTCTCCGACAGGACGGTGATTTTCAATAGAAATTTTGCATTAGGCCGACCGAGTTCACTAAACATAAATCACATAGTCGCAACAATTACTCGAGCTCAAACCAACAATCATCGTGATCTTGATACGTTATCTGCTCATCTATCGTGTATCAGACCTGATCCATGCAACTCTAGCCTCTAGGTTCTAAACTCAGTCTTGCCAGGCAAACCCATGAAAACCTCGCACAAACCCCTCTCCCCCGCGAAGCTTACCCTCACAGGGCCTTCCTGACCATGATATTATAATCATGCCACACGTAGTCGTTCCCAGCGTCCCTCTCCCACACGAAGGAATCCCTGTTCGCCATCTCCATATCAAAAGCGAAAGCGACCTTCGCCACGGTTAGCCGGATTGACTGCAGGGCCATCTCGCGCCCAATGCACACTCTCGGTCCGACGAGGAAGGGACGGTAGCTGCTCCGGACATCGTGCTCAAAGGCCGTGCCGGGCCCATTGTCAATCCATCGGTCGGGGCGGAATTTATCGGCGAGTGCCCAGTAGTCCGGCCGCCGCTGGATCGTCCAGATATCGGCGGAGACATTGACGCCCTTGGGTACGTAGAGCCCATCGATGGTGGCACCCGGGGATATGCGGTGTGAGCCGCGCCCGTTGATGGGTGGGAGGAGGCGCAGAGTCTCTTGCACGCACGCGTTAAGGTAGGGCAGGCGGAGGACACTCTGAGCCGAGATATCGGCGAGCGAGGAGTAGGCGGCGCGGACCTCGTGCTGGATCTTGTGGTAGTGGTCTGGCTCGCGGAGGACGTGGTAGAACATGGCGGACAGGGTTGTGGCTGATGTATCGTAGCCTACCATGCTGTTTCGGATTCAAAGCTGCATGTCAGCAAGGTACATCTGGGCAAAGCATGAAAGACGATTGGCCACTAACGCGAACAAGGCCGAGTTGCTCAGGATTTCTGCCTGAGTCAGGCCAGCGGACTCTTTGGCCGCTAGGATGGCGGTGAGAAAATCTTTACGGCCGCCTTGCCGGTCGATGCAGCTGGATGACTATGTTAGAGTTTCTGTTCGGTTGATTGGTACGTGTTGGGATGACGCGGGGCACTGACTCTCTCAGTTGATTCATCAACAGGAAGTTCTTGGGAACTCGGAAGATGTGGGGCACGATCATGACGGGCAACTTAGCCAGACCACCAAAGATCGGAATTTCTGTGAGAAACTGGAATAGTTCTAGGAGAGGTGCCCCTTTACCGTAGGTAAACTTAAGCTTTTCGTAGGCACCTGGTTGGATAATTAGCGCAACGTCTAGCCACAGACCGGTGGTTACGGATATTTACTCATTTGGTCGTGGAGCAGGGGCTCGCCGAATGACAAGTCACCAACAATACTCCAAATCATCCTTGCAAAGTGGTCGCTGATATTGATTGACTTCTCTGCGTTCAGGGCTTTCCCCAAGTTGTCGACCGCCCTGCCAACATGGTGTTGGACAATGTCCTCTTGTTCCATGAGAGCTTTGGCAGTGAACGCTGGCTGCAGGGCAGTGCGGAGTCGCTTGTGCGCTGTCTTGTCTGTCGTAGTCAACAGGTTCGGCGCAGCCCAGATCAGCTTTGCGAGCAAGGACTCAATGGTACCCTGTTTCGTAAAGTGTCCGCCGTTGGGACCTGGGTTATGGATTGTCTTGAGAGCATCTTCGGATGCAAAGGACAGTTCGTTGGGACCAATTCGTACAACGGGGCCTAGGAGCATGAGATAAGTCCCGACTTAGAATAAAAGTATACATCTGTAAGTCTTTACCGTATTTTGCATGAATTGCTTCGATGTCATTGTTGAGTCTGTGCCCCGACACGGACCGAATGAGCCAAATCTGGCCACCTTGTTAGTTACAGCGAAATGGGCTGAAGATTAGGGGCCATACAGGAGATATCGCCGCAATAAAGGGGCCTTTGACGTGGGCAATAGGGTGAAGATAGTAGTTGTAAAGGGCTAATAGTATTGGGCATACAACGAACTGCAGCGAGGTAGTTAGGTCAGTCAACCGGGCCCTGTGTAAGTAAAGGGCATACTCAGTGGCATACAAGAAAGCCGAAATACATCGGCATATTCCCCCATGACAACCAGCCCTGAGATGGGCGCAAGATCCACGGCACAGCAAGTGTGGTAACCTTGTCTTGTTGAAAGGCGTTGAGTGTAGCGTCCATCTTCTTCTGCAATGCGTTTCAATGAAATGTCGTTCACGAGAGAATCGCTTGCAATTCGGTGAAAAGTTCGAATCAAAAGACTGCAATGATAATCGAGCTCCCGGATATCAAAAAGGTGAAGCTGAAGCTTCTGCTTCAACTAGCTTCAAGTCATCGGGTTGGTTCTTTTACCAAAAGCGGACCTGTAAGCGCCAACTTCTTGGGTTGCTATGCGCTCATTCTTAGTAAAACTCAATAACCCTAGAACATATGCTATCAAGCTTTCCGCAATTAATTGCTTCACCTGGGCTTGATTCGTAAAGCCACTCCCTGGCAACGGCCCGAATCGGCCAGTACCCAAACACCGCGGCCGACCGATTGTAAGCCCCCCACATACCGGCCGACCTCTTCTGGGCGGCTCCGAAAGTTTATCATCCGAAGTGGAACGCCGTGCGAAGTCATCGTGCGCTTCGGCGTTAACCTTTACGGCATAGTCTTCGGTCTCGGTTTCCTTCCTAAACGAGGTAATACAACTGACCTGCGGATAGACAGCTGAAACGGCTGACAAGGAAAGATTAACGATAGTCACCCGCTGACTGACACGACTCCACACCTTCGTGGTATGTCTCCGCTGACTGCTTGCCGCGAACCTGTCGCATCACCTCCACAGCCACATCGGGGAGCTAGGAGCTCTGGTCCCTCCAACGTCCAGGCATTACTGTTACTGCTATGTTTCCACTATGACGATCGGCAGCCAAGAACAACGCATCCACTGGTAGATAAGGTTCGCCCACTGAGAGCGGCTGCCCACATAAACTCTCCGAGGCTGTTTCGATCGCTGTCAGACTAACCATCGACTATTCCCGCCAGCGAGCCGCCCCCGCGGGTCACCCCAATGTCGGGCTAAGTTCGCGACCTCCCCGGACTCAAGCCACGTTTTTCAAGGGGAATCTTATTGCACACCCCTCCCCCACCGTCCTGCACATCCCCTGTGTGGCTGAGACTGCTGCTTGGGGCTGTGACCGGAGGGCCACTAGACGAGTAATAAACCTTTTGCTGCTGTGCCCACCAAAGTCATTATTCTGCTATCAGAGATGTTGCTATAGTCCTATCATATTAACTGCAAGTATGTTTGACTAATCAGAAGCTAAAGATCTAAAAGTTATATAACTTTTTGAGAGGAGATTTTTATTGCAGTAATTAATATAACTTAATAAGATCTAGTTTTTTTGTATTTTTTAATAAAAAGTTAATAAGAGAAAGAAAAACTAATAATTTAAGCTTTCTAATTAGCTTTAATACCTCTAGAGCTATTAATCTAATAACTTAATAATGTTAATATTGCTATTAGCTACTTTAACTACTACTATAGCCTTTTATTGCTATAGCATATAGAGTTAATATTTAATTCTAAGTAGCAGAGCAATTTATAAGTTTTATAAGTTAAAGTTAGTATTAATAGCTTATATATCAATCTTAACTTTAATATATAGTATATTAGCAAGCCTCTTAATAGCAGCACTAGCACCAGCTTTATAAACAGCATTAAAGTCTTCTTCTGCTAGTAGTACTAATAATAGGTTGCAAAGTTGCTGCTAGAAGCAGCTAATAACACTTAAGGTATTAGTACTAAGCTGTAAAGGTATTTAAGGGCTACAGGCTACAGTTAGGTCAAACTGATAAGAGAAGCACCTAAAAGGTAGGTATAGTATTACTGCACTACTTTTGCTTACTTCTTCTAAAATCTCTTTTTCCTAACCTTCAGTAAGTCCTCGCTAAGTTCTCGCTATAGAGGGTTTTATACCCTAGGCCTATAGGCGTCTCTATACCTTCAGCCTTTATTAGCTAGGTTATCCCCAGCATTGCTGCTCTATATGCCTAGTCCTTTATAATTATCCCCCTTCTAGTTATAGTAGTTTCTACTATATAGTTAGCCTCTAGTTTGAAGTAGCTGCAGCAGTTCTCTTTTGTCATCTAAAGCAGCCCTTATTATCTTTTTCTGTTGTCTAGCATAATAAGTAGCTGTTATATATTTAGCGAAAGCTTTATTATCTATTTAAGCTGTTATTATTATAGTTATTATTAATTAAAGTCCTTTAGGCTATATATAGGTCTTTTTATTTCAAACCTTTTTATTAGTTATTTTTAAAGAAAGTAATATTTATTCTTCCTTTTAGTAAATATAGTTATTTAAATATTTTGTTGCTCTTATTCCCTGCAAACTTACCCTTTATTTAGCAAGATTTCCTAATATAATATTCTTATAGTATTCTTTATAATAGCTTTATTTTTTATCCTATTATCCCCTTTCTAAACAGACATATTATAAAGCTGTCAATTAAGTTAGATAGCAACTGCTGTTATTAATTCACTACATCTGCCTTCTCACTTTTAGTAGCGCCTGCTATAGTGAATAACTATTATTCACTTCATCTGATGTTATGCCTGCCTCTGCAACTGTTTAATAAAGCCTCATAATTATCTATAAAGTGACAGCTTTTCTCTGCCCTAGTTTAGTTCTTTTTTTCCTCATAACAATATATCTTTCTACATCTTCATATTATGCAAGCTTTACTAAGCTTCTACAGACTTTTCACAAATACTTCACTACTTTATAATATTTCTATAACTAATATTATAAGTGCAGAGAGCTTTATTACCTAAATCCTTGCTGAGTATAGTCTTAATAATTCTAAGCTTAGTGATAGCATATGCTAGTGCAACTAATCTAATAGCAGCAAGCCTTATATTAGCTATATATTATAGCTTTATAAGAGCAGCAAGGTTGTTTGCACTTATATTTATAATAGAGATTATATATATAAGTTATGCTAGTTGCATAATATTAAGTGCTGCAGAATAAGTTCAGCAATTATTTAGGGAAAGCATAGGCTAACTGTTTCACTTCTAGATTCCTTTCTGCTTTATTCTAACTATTTGCTACTATTAGAACTAGGTTAAGTGTTGCATCTATCAGATTGAGGCTGGTTATTACTGCTAGCATGAGATTTACTGCATCTTCACTATAATTGAGAAAGGTTAAATGCTTCTCTAAAGTCTAATAACTAATTAGTAGCTATAGGTGTTGAGGAGAGCACTGCTGCCTATATGCAGATATAACTCTAAATATCTTTAGATATAAGTTTTATTCTATAGTTTGCCTTATCTTTACTTTTATACTAACAGATGTTTACAGCTAGCTTGTTAAGCTAAAGATTAGAATAAGATAGATAAGATTGTGAGGCAGATTAAAGGTATTCTTTTTTTCTACCTGCATAATAAGACCTATATCTTCAAATAAGCTGACTTTTTTAATAGGCTTACTGACATCTTAGCGATATATCTCTTAAAGAGTGATCTTTATATAGCTGCACTTCCTTTATAGGATCTTTTAAAGATTTAAAGTGTCTATATATTTTGTAACACTTATTGCTATACTTTAATTGCAATCTTTAAGACTGTTAGTAGTAATTTTACACTCTACCTTAATTCTTATAAAAATATTAATAAGCATTTAGCAGCAGTTTGCTAAAACTTAGTTAATACTAATAATAAGGATAATTCTTCTAATAGGGAGGATAATAATAATAGCAACTTTAATAGACTTAGCAATAATCTGCAGAATAGAAATAGCAGTATAACTAGCAATAGTAATAACAGTGAGGATAAAGATAATAAAAATGAAGCTGAGGATGAAGAAGAAGAAAAAGAGGAAGATAAAAATGAAGATGATAATAATAAAAATAGTAAGAAAGATAAAAAGTAGTGTTATTAGTGAAACTTTAGTGAGAGTATAGTAGATTTCTATAAGATATTTTTAGTTAGATATTTATAGTTTTATATTGCTTTTATAGGGGGTTTAAGGAGTCTTTACTAGCATTTTAGCTGTCTTACAGTTAATTAACTTTTCTTATTTTCTCTATATTACTTATCATCCTACTTATAATATAACTTATGCTGCTGCTTCTTAAATTCTATAAGAATTTGCAGAGCATTTGCTAAATGTTCTTCAGGCTTCTAAGTGTTATATTTTACTAGCTAGCCCTTCCACTTAACTAGATATAGGGGGCCTTCTAGTGTTTCCTTTTGCAATATAATGTCTTCAACCTCTTATTCTTTAGGATCCTCTTCTAAATTTGAGAGCAGTCTTTTAGCAAACTTTTAGCTATGCTATAGCTTTAGTAGTATAATAGAGAAGATATTATATGTTTAATTATACTTCTCTAGAAGCTGTACTCTATAGGCGTTAAGGCTTATAACTTTTATAACTAGTATAGGAATAAATTATAAAGTAAGCTTTTGCTAACTTTTTATAAAATAAAAGTTTTTAGTTAAAAGTTTTATAATATTTCTAATATTATATAATTATACTTTTTTTCTAGCATTTGCATTTTTAGCTTATGCTTTAGTTATATACTGCTAATTTTTAGCTATCTTTTAGCAAACTTCTGTTAGCTTCTTAAGTTTTTCTTTAACCTTTTAGGTTTTAAGGTTGATATATAGCAAGCAGTAGTTAATTATTCTCAGGTGGTATCCTATAAGGGCTTTAAATAGTGATATACTAATAGTAGTATATTTGCTATTATTATATAAGAACTCAGCTTTAACTAGCTGTATTACTTATTAGTTATACAGATTTTTACTAAACTTTAAGAGATATACAGTTAAAGTTTAATATATCTTTTCTGTCTAACTGTCTGTTTATAGGTGCTATACTATAGAGATGCACCCTTTTATATCTTAAGCCTTAGTCTAGTCTTATTAGAACTAACTAGTGATCAGTTTGTCTTTATTGCTGATAATAGCTTTAAGTATGCTATATTAGCACTTAATCTCTTAGTATAAGATCTTTGCTAAGTCTGCAGCATCTAATTGCTTAGTTGTTGCTAAGAATTAAGCTACCTTAGTTATTTTATATATAACTACTAAGATTATATTATAAATAATTCTATTATTTTAATAACTTTCTGGTAAGCTGATTAAGAAGTTTAAAGAAATCTATTAGAATAGATATACTAGCAGTTTTAATATTTACAGCAATCTATATAGTTTATACTATAGTATATACACCTCCTAGCAGTATAAGCATTTAGCAATATATCGCTATATATCTTCTATTAGATATAGCTAATAAAACTTTTATAAGATCAGTTCAGCTGTTTTATTTACCTTTATATGCTCTGATTTAGGTGTATTATAGTAGTTTCTCAGGATTTTATAGCAAAAGGATCTTTCTTTTAAGATAATAAGTTTTCTTTTAAACTAAAGGATATTATTCTTATTAAGTTAGTATCTTTAGTGTTCTTTAGTATTTTAGCAAACCTTAGCTATAAGATCTCTGTAGAAGTAGTCTTTAGTCTGCAGTTTTCTAACTGTCTATTTAAAATCTATACTTAGTTGCAATATATAAGCTGTTTCATTTTGAATAAGCTTTCTTATTATAGCATATAAGATATACTATTTTAGTATAGTAACTTCAGCTTCTCTTAAGTCTTCTAGCATATTACTAATCTTCTGTAGAGCAGTTAGCATAACATCTGTATGCAATTTTAAGTAGGTAACAGCACTAATATGCATACTTTAATGCAGTAGATCGTTAGTTCTCTCTATAGGGTGGTGCTAACTTAAGGGTGAGGATCCTTCAACCTTAGAGCTAGCCTTCTAGTAAGGTTCTTATATATTTTGCTGAACAGCTTAGATATAAGTTTTTATAGTAGCTATAGTTCTTTTAAGCTTAGCAATATATTAGCAATTTATTGCTAAAAGCTGGCTGATAAGCCTAAGCTTTTTTCTAAGAGTAAGAAGTATATTATCTACTTTTGCGTCTTCTACTATATAATTAGAGCGTTATAACAGTTTATCTGCTAGATTTATAACCTCTAACCTATATTGAATTTCAAAATTAAATATAGACAGGCAATAAACCTATCAGATAAGCTTTCTGTAAATATCTTATATAGGTATAATAAGCACTTCTTTTAGTACTATATAGTCTGTAAGGACTAAGAACTTCTTAAGGAGTCTTTATAAATATTAAGCCTAATAATCTAAACTTTCTATAATTGCTAAGAGCTCTTGCTGCCCTATAGCTTAATATCTTTCTATATCTAAAAGCTTCTTTAACTAAAAGACTACTAAATGCTAGACTGTGCTATACTTCTGCAAAAGCATACTAAATGCTGCTTAAGTAGATATATTAGTTTTAACTCTTATTTCTAGCATTAAGTTGTAATATCTTAGCATTAAAGCTTCAGCAAATGCTCTCTAAAGCATTTTAAATGCAGTCTATATCTCTTCTATTTAAATAAAAGCTTTTAACTTTATGCTATTTTAGCTTTTTTTGAGCATACTATTTATAAAGGTAGCAATATAGAAATATCTTATAATAAACTTATAATAGAAGTTATAGAATTCTAAGAATATTTATATATCTCTAAAAGACTTTAGTATTAGCTATTTAGTAACTGCTCAGACTTATTTTAAGTTTATCTTTATGCTATTTTAAGTAATATAAAACCTTAAGAAGTCTACTTCTATTTAATAAAAGTTATATTTCTTCAGTTTTATAAACAGCTTAGCAGCCTTTAGGCAGTATAAGATAGTATAGAGGTCTTTAGTATGCTGCTCTCTTATATCTGAGTAGATAAGAATATTATTTAGGTATGCAATATAGTAGATATCTAAGAAGTTAGTAAGCGCTTAGTAGATATATGCCTGAAAAGTTATAAAGGTGTTAGTAAGCCTAAATAGCATCACTATATATTCAAAATGCTTATATCTTATTCTAAATGCAGTTTTCTATCTATCTGCCTTATTAATTATAATATAGTAATATGCTTTATTTAAATCAATCTTTAAAATAAACTTTATATTAGTAAGCCTGTTTAGAAGCTTACTGATCAGTAGCAGAAAATAATAGTTTTTCACTATAATTTTATTTAGTCCTCTATAGTCTATATATAATTATAAACTTCTGTCCTTCTTAGGTATAAATAGCATAAATGCTTCTGCAGAGCTAGTTAAACAGTATATACAGCCTACTGCCTCTATTTCTTAAATATATTTAGTAAGTATTTAAAGTTGTTCTGCTGATATAAAGTATATAGGCCTATACAGAAGTTCCTTGCTAGGTTTCAGTTTAATATAATATACTGCTCCTTTCAGCCTAAGAACTTTCTTTGCGTTTTCTTTATTAAAAACGTCAGTAAAGTCTTAAAGTTCTTTAAGAACTTCTTTTTCCCAGCCTTCGCCTAGTGAGCATTCGCCTAAGGTTTTAATATCCTTCTCATCAGAGGCTAAAGCACTTATTAGATATATAACATAAGCCTGTTAGCTATTCTCTACGATTTCCTAAATAATTACCTCTAGTTTGGCAAGCAAGAAGCATTTATATAACTAGGTATATATATAAGTGTTAATATAAATACCTTCCCACTCTATTAAATTGTTAAATAGAAGAATATCTTTTGCTCCTTTAGAGTAGAGGCTTATAATGAAGGCTTAGTGAATCTTCTGCAGATATCTTTAACTATCTATAAAGAAGAATATAAGCTAGTAAACCTTTTCAGCAGGTGTAAGCCTTCTTTAGAAGTCCACTAGTTTAGAGGCTGCGACGCTTATAGCCTCCTTTAATTGAAGTTTCTCAATAAGGTCTTCTTATATGATATCTACTGTGGAACTGAGGTGATTTCTGGCGTAGTGCCCCTTAGGGTTGCTTCCACACCTACTTATTTCCTAAGTCTTTAGCATTAGTTACATAAGGTACTAAAATCGCATTAATCCTACCCTGTCTTAAGTTAAGGTTCTAATTGCTGCCTGCTAACTGCACTTAGTTCTTAGTGCAGTTAAGGGAAATATGCCTATACTTTTTGCAGTTATAATATTAAGGTCTCTAAGAATTAGAAGGTCTACTACTAGAGCTAGATATTACGTAGGTGTTTGCTGAGCAGTTGTTCTAAGATAGAGTCTCTAGACAGCAATCCCTTTAGTCTAACAACCTAAGAGGCTGCAAACTGCTCTTATGAAGGTAGTCTAAAAAGCCTAAGTGCAGTTACTTATGCAACTTAAAACGTCCAGCAGTTCTTCCCACACACCTCCCTTCTATAATCTCTTATAACCTCTAAACATATAGAGCAATAATATATATATCAATATAGTTAATATCTTATTTAAACAGTTTATCCTTTAAAATCCTCATAAAGCTTTAAAAGAAGGCGTGCGCCTTTATATTGCCTATATTCAGCTTGCTGAAAGCTTAGTTAATAGACTTCTATTAAGCTTAATATATAATTAGCTTCTTATTATCTTTCTAATAGTACTGCCTTAAGGTATTACAGTAGTTTTATTTTTAGAGTTTAAGTGTGATATACTGCCTTCTTATAAAGATTCTAAAGTTTTCCTATTTTAAGTTAACTTTTCTCTCTGAAGTATCTATAAGTGTTTGCTGATATATTTGCTATTCTATTTGCAGAATATACTCTATTATATTTACAGCCTATTAGATATACTAGCTATTAGAGCAGCTAGAATAATATTTATAAGCTTCCTCTACTGCAATAAGCTAATTTTCCCTCATCACATTTATAGACTTACTAGTGAAGCAAGCTATATTATAGTTTAGAGGTTTCTCAAAAACCTTAAGCAATTGTTCAATAAGCGCTTAGTTACTTAGCATAGCAGCAATTAGCTCTTGCTAGCTAGCTATTATAGCAATTATCTGCTATATCAGCACTTAGCTGATTGCTTCTTCTAGCCTTCTAGCTTAAGCTGGCCTGTTAGCTGCAGCTATAGACGTCTAGCCTTATAGTCTGTCTAGTCTATAGGGAGAGGTCTTATAGTCTTTATCTTTCTATATATACTTATTGCCTAAATAGCAAGCATTTAGTATAAATAGCTTATCCTCTTCAGAGCCCTCAGCCTCACTTAAAGTATAACTTTTTATTTCTCTTTATTAATTTGTATTATTCTCTAATTATTTGCTAAAGTTATTTTCTCTATATAGGTTTATATAAGCTGTTTTGCTCTATACTTAGCAAACACTAAGTATAAGTTCTTCAGCCTGATTAGTAAGTATTATTTAAGTATATAGTGCTATTATTATTACTAATCTTTTTAAATTAAAGTAGAAGCAAAAGAATTATAAAAGTATTTAAAAGCTATAAGCTATAATTAGGTTAAACTGATAAGAGAAGCATCTAAAAGGTAGGTATAGTATTGCTATGCTACTTTTGCTTGCTTCTTCTAAGATTCCCTTTTCCCAACCTTTAGTGAGTCCTTACTGAGTTCTCACTGTAGAGGGTTTTATGCTTTAGGCCTACAGGCGTCTCTATACCTTCAGCCTTTATTAGCTAGGTTGTCCCCAGCATTGCTGCTCTGTGTGCCCAGTCCCTTATATAAGCTTATAGAAGGTTTTAGAAGTAAGTTAAGCTGGTACTGTTGAGAATAGCAGGTTAACAGCATCTTAAATAGCAATAAAAGTAGTGATTTTAAAGCTTATAATATCTCTATAAGTGCTACTAGCTTTATAGTTCTTTTTATAGCTAGCTGTAAGGGCTTCTTTTAGCTAGCCTTTACCTTTAATAATAAGAAGGTTAAAGAGAGGTAGTTCTTTAGAATTAAGCGTCTTAGCACTATAATCTTAGCGCTAGTGAGAATAAATTAAATTAATAGTTAGAAGGTTAGTATTTCTTATATAGCTCTATATAATATATTAGCAAAGCAAGCTATAAGTAATATAAACTAAGCAGAGCAGGCAGAGTGTTATATTATTAAATAGAAGAGGTAAGCAGCTGTTAGCAAAGATCTTAAGGCTTTATAAAAGCTTTAATTGCAGTAGTTTAAATATAGCAGGCGTGAAAGATATATTAAGTAGTAAAAGTAAAGTTGCTTCTAAGCTAATAAATTTTAAGGTTTTCACTAATTAGTCTTCTGTTTTACTAAAAATCTATAAATATTAACTAAACTAAAAGCAGTTAAAGTTGTTAAATATGCTATTAAAGGCTTATATGCTTTTAGTAAGGTGTTTTTTAATAGTATTATGCTAGCCTTCAGCAGCAGAAGAGTTAGTATAGTCTGCTAATAATAATGTTAGTAAGAGATGTATAATAAGCAGAGGAGAGGTATAATATATTGAAGTGAGTGATCTAATTAGTCTAAAAAGCTATAAATTTCTTATAGTATAGCTTAATCTAAATGTTAATAATATATGCAATAGCTTTATAAGGCTAGCATAATACTAAAATAGCTTCTAAATGCTTCTTAAAGTTATCTTATATAACTAAACTGATAAGATCTTTTTATACTTCTATAAATATAAGGTATTTGCTGTTCTTAATCACTGCATTATTAGTATGTCAAACTAATAGAGAGAAGTAGCAATGCATTTTAGCTCTAACATTCTTAGTGATATGCTAGCAGTAGAAAAAGTAGAAGCTAGCTTTCAGCATACTGTTCTTTTTGAGTGTATTAAAGAAGGTAAGTTTGCAATCAGTAGTAATACAGCTAGATAAGTTAATATTCTCTTTAAGGAGGTATATCTTGAGGTAAGCAAGTGCTTAGCAGTAGTCAGCCTCCTTCTTAGCACTCAAAAAGCAGACGCTAGCTAAAAAAAAGCTGCTGAAGCCTATAGCGCTATAAATATTAAATAGAGGCATATTAAAGCAGTTAGTCTTATATATATAGTTAAGAAGTAATATATCAGAATAAGTATAGAGGAGTTTAATATAGAAGTGCAGCATAATAAAAAGCTAAATAATATAGCTAAATGCAGTCTGCTTATAGCAAAAAAAGTAATTGCTGTTACTAAAATGCTAAAATAACTACTTAATAGGTCTATCACTTTAAAGTAGTTAGTTTTATATTTATTAAGCTATATTATTAATATTATAATATAAGATAATTGCTGCTTTAAGCCTTAAATAGTTTTATATCTAAGCAATAATCTAATATAGCAATATACTAATTGCCTTTATCCTAGCAATATTAATATCTATAGATATTAGTACAGCTTTATACTGCAATATATAGATGCTAGCAGCAGCCTTAATATAGTTATAAAGAGCAGTATTACTGCTAATATAATAGAATATATAAAAGCTATCTAAAGCATATTTTATGCTTACTTTAAATAAGTAGATACTAAAAATTAAGCTAGTATTATATTAATAAAATTAATAAGCAGTATAACAAAAGATATAGATATATAACTTAGTGCAAAAGAAAATAATATATATATAGTCCTCCTTTATGCTTATACTGCTGCAGTAAGCATTAATCTTCAGCGTATAGCTGTTCACTCTAGCATAGTAGTTATATATATTAATCAGCACTTCCCTACTAGCGTATATAATGCTAAGCAGCAGCAGAAGACTGCAAGCTGTTAATTGCACGCATTATAGAGAGATAGCTATTGTGAGAGGTATAGAGGCGTAGCAATAACCTCAAAAAGCAACAAAAAAGTGAAATATGACAGAAGTAGGGGTAGTTTTAGCTGGCAGCAGGAAAAATGCTAGATTGGTAGTAAAAGGTGGGTTTTTTCACTAATCTCGCTTGCAGCTAAAAAGGCGCCATAGCGCGCGCCACAGAGGGTGGTCGAAGTAGGTGGGGCGGGGGTGTGCAATAAGATTCCCCTTTTTCAACTGCAGTAGCTAATCGACATTGGACAAGTTTGAATCTTACCCCTTGCCAAGATTGATTTAGGTGAGATGGCATCCGTAGCCACGAGATGCGAATGCGTGTAATTATTCTCCGCGCTGCAGTTTCGGCAGTTTCCCCTCGTCCCCTGGCAATTTTGAAATGCCGTGATAGGATACAGCCAATTTGACAGCCTTCCCGGCGGGATGTCTTCGGCTAAGTTGTTTGTAGGTCTTTACTTGAATCGCGCTCCTATAGCACATGACTCGTCTAGGCATATCTCAATGGCGGATCTTATCCCCGAGCGTAGCCTTACCTGTGTCATCTATCGCTGGCGGCAAACTTTAGACGATAACCCGCGCATTTTGTATTCTGCCAAGCCACCTGGAGTAATCCATGGTAAGAGTGGAACCGGCCGACTGGACCAATCCGCCATTTCAACCCTGACTTGCCTCTTCAAGAGCAACACATGGTCGCAACTTGTGCCTTGGCGGGGTGTCGGTACTGGATAACTTGCCGTGCTCGCGCCATCGGCAAGATCCTTGAGGACTCTATCGCGTCACATTCCCGTTTGACAAGTTGATGCCATCTCCACTCCTATCAAGGGCCTGGTTTCAGCTGGCATGTGGTAAGGCTGGGTATCACCGGGGCTTAGCTCCCCTACAACCACATTGCGTACGTGCCCCTAGTAGGTTGAGTTTATTATACTCTTCCAATCGTCTAGAACACCATTGGCGAAGCATTTGACTGCCCGGCTACAATGCCCTGCTTCTTTAGGTCCGTAACTTTCCCTCACGCCGCCTACCGTTGCTTCCTGCAGGTCTAGACTTTCTTTCGGTAAAGACCCAATCCCTCCCACGTACCTGTCCTACGGGGATATGAACCACTCCTACCAAATCTGTTTAACCGTCGGCAGCACATCCGCATGATTGGCGGACCTCAGATAAATCTTGTTTGCCAAGGTTTTCTCAGACATTGCATCTGCTCCCTCGAAGGTTGTAACATGCATTCTGCGAACCGCCCAGGGTTGTGTTTGATCAATGGCACGTCAGCGCCAGAAAAGAAAAGGCCTTTTCCCCGATGAAGCCTTAAACCCTTTATACCTATGGTGACTTGTCAGCCAAACCCGAGGAGACGCGATTGTCTGCTCGTTCTGCTCGTTCTAAAAACCGAAACTGTGTCCATTGGCCACCACGCTATACTACTTTTATGACTTGCTACTTGATCGCCCACCACACACACGCACACCTGTTTACTAATTGGTCGGATTATCTGCTCGACGTTTTCTAGAACAAAGCAAGATGTTCGGCACTTTGATGTATGATCTACAGCATAACGAGCCTACGTTTATCGAGAACAATCCCGAGGCAGTCATCAATCGGAACCGACGAGGGAAGCCACACATCGCATGCGAATTTTGTCGAGCTCGCAAGGTAGGTTTTTCTTCACGAGCGGCACTCGAGACTCCTTCTGATGAGACCAAACTGCGTGAAGCTCCGATGTAATGGGAATCCAAACGGGTGCGACCGGTGCAAGTCAGCCTCCAACATTTGTAAATACCCAACGAACAGAGGCGTTATCCGAAAACGAAAACAGTCCACCGCCTCAACCAAAGGCTCGTCACAGCCACGCCAGTCTGCCCTTGGAGATACCACAATACCGCAGTCGCCAACACTTTCCGACCACTTCAAACTTGACCCGGCATTGATGTTTCACACAACAAATGACGAAGTTGAGAAGACGGTTGCGCTGGGTCAGTTGCATCGGCAAAGCTCCCTGCCCAGTCCGGTGCTTGATCTACCAGCCTGCCCCACCGACCTGATGGGGGAGTTGACCAACGGGCAAAACGAGAAGCATGAGCAGGATCAGATCGACCAATGGCTGGCTTCATGTAGCCTCTTATCACCCAACGGCACAGTCGATATGGCTAGCCTGAAGACAGGGAACTTTACTTGGCAGGAGCTGAGCAAAGACATGTCATATTTTGACAACGTGGATGACAGTGGAGATGATGGAGCGAGCTCTCAAGAGACTCAACTCGAGGATTTTGACATGAATGGTAAGCACCATCTGCAATCAACTTGCGGATGCGATGTTGTTTGTTCAACAGCTAATTGAATGGGAAGATCCAGCAGAAACCATCGACGACTCATCATCAACGCCATGCTTGTCATCATCAAGCCTGGACATGCTCCTGGACGAGAACTTCCCCACAAATACGAGCGCTCCCCTGCCCAATCCTCCTCCATCCAACAAATCACAACAGCCAAGCCGTAAACAGACCCCGGTAGCATACAAGATGTCGGCGCCTGCACCAAGCCCACTTTCGGCGCTACTGGAGACAGCCGAAAACAACTACAAGAAGAAGAGCGAGTGCCGCTGCCTCCGGTTAGCTGCTCATCTCCTCGAGCAACTTGGCAACGAGGGGGCTAATACGGAACAACCGACGATGGATGGCTTGCTCAACTGCTGCCGCGAGGCAATTAAGGGTTGCGATTCAATCCTTAGCTGCACATTATGCAAGGCCCGGTCTGAAAGCATGATGCTTCTCGCCATGGCGGGACAGTATCTCAGCAACATCTGCGAAAAGACGGTTCGGTGCTACGTCGACGTTGTGCAGCAGCCCCAGCCGACGAACCCTGACGGAGGTGTGGCCATGTGGTTCCGCTCTTACAAGATCGAGAGCGCATCGGAACGCAACCAGGTTCTCAGATGCCTCATTACGGGACAGTTGACAGAGTTTTGCCAACTGATAAGCAAGATTAAAGCGCGGGTAGGAACGAGGAAGGCGCATTTAGCGCCGCTTGTCGGAGCCGAGCGGAAGATTCAGTGCATGCGAACCATGTTGATGCAGTGTGAAAGTTATAGAGGATCTAGAAGCAACAGTAGCGACTCGCCGTCACTAGCATAGCGTAATCAAAATATATCTCAGTTGTCTCACTAGTGCTGCTGTACGTGAACATATTGAAGTTTCTCGTTACGAGTGTGTCGGCTTTCTCCCGAGGCCTGCCAGGTCTTCCTGGTCGCGATGACTTTTACACCGCATGCATGTGCAACGTTGCTGTGGTTCGCCAGCTTTTGAGTTCGTTGCTTGAGACGAATTTACGATTACCTTTAGTCACAATCGTCCCAACTCGACAACTCGACTGAGGAGTACGCAGTAAGCTCGGCATAATCCTGCTCAGATGAAGTATCCGGGGTCTCGACAGGCAGTGTGCTAGACGGAGGCCAACAGACCCAACGGCTAAAGTTGCCTGGGCGCGAAGCGGCATGACACTGCGCCGGCACCCAAAACCATACAACAGATGGATCGCGGAAACAGGCGGTTATCAAGTCTGGGTTGCAGCGCAAACATGGACCTATTTGAGCGAGCAACTCGGAAAACTCGGCCAATCAAATTAACATGCGATGGAAAAGCATCTATAAAGCTAATACGACCCTTGTTCTATGCTGCCTTCACAAGCGTCGAAACATAACGGCTCTTTTCTCCAATTTTCTCCGCCAACACGCTCAAGCTCGGGCTGTGAAGCACGTCAAAAATGCTTGTCGTCTCGGCTCCCGCACTAGATACGAGCCAGTTTCTGAGCTCTACCGCAATGAGCGAGTCGACGCCGTACTTGGACACTGGATACTTCTTGTCAATCTCCGCTGCGTCCAATCCGAACATCTCGCCCAACTTTGAGATGATGGCGTCGAGGATGAGGACCACAGCACCGGGGCCGCTCGTGGCAGATTGCAGAGAGTCTGAGAGGCGGGCCGTCGCCTGACTTTGCTGATCACCTCGTCCACGTGGACCGCCATGTGCGTTGCGAGTGACTTGGGCAGCTGTGAACCGTTTGTCGTTGACCCACGCAACCGTTGATGCCTCGTCGAACTCTAGAATACCCGTGATGAGCTGGCTGAGATCGACAGGGCGAAGAGGGTGTTGAATGGCCGTCTCAACAATCTTGAGCATTTGCGCCTCGCTTATATCGGCGAGACCAGTTTTGGTCAAACGTTCCGCAACACCCTCGGTATTAGCAACAAATCCGACCTCTTGAATGCTGGCGAGGTCAATAGAAACCGCAGGCAAGGACTGAGAAGTCCGGAACTTAGCAAAGGCGTCCTGGAATGTTCCGCCAGCGGAGTAGTTTGCTTGGCTCGTGTTTCCGCCCAGGCCAGTCAAGGAGGATAGCATTACGAAGAAGTCAAGGCCGGGAAGGGTGTTGTGGATGTTCCACGTGGCGGCGACCTTGGGACCAGTGGCGGCGAGCCATTGATTGTACGTCATATTGGGAAAAATAGAGTCCTGGGATACTTTAGGTTTATGCTTACCAGAAAGGACGAGAGGAGAAGGAAACTTACGTTGAGAGTCATTGCCGCCTGGATCACGCCACGAACCGGCGGGAGACTTTGGCTAGCTTGGTCTAGCACCCGGCGGAAGTCTGCATCTTTCGATACGTCGCAATCACCCAAAAAGGGATTGCAGCCCGCAGCTTGCAGATCCGAGATGAGAGCCTCGCTATCAGGATGTGTCCTTGCACTGCGAGAGAGAATGATGAGATTCTTGCAGCCGAGGCTGCGTGCCATCCAGCGTGCGATGGACTGGCCAATCCCTCCCATGCCGCCCACAATGACGTAAGTCGCGTCTGGTGAAAGACGGGCAGGCTTAGGGCACGGAATGACCTATACAACGGTAAGGAACCATGTCATCGGAGGATAAGTGCGACAGGAAACCTTACCTTAACAAGGTCTGTCTTCTTGGGCGTCACAACAATCTTGCCCAAGTGCTTGCCGCTCTGCATTAACCTGAACGCCTTGTCGACTTCCGAGATTGAGTAGGTCGTCATTGGTGCCACTACTCGAAGTTGTCCGTTTCCGAACATCTTCATGACTCCTTGTAGGACATCTTGGACTGCTTGTCCCTTGTACTTGCCCAGTTGGAAGAGATCAACAGCAGCAAACGAAACGGCGCGGCGCAGAGGGCTCATGTCGAGGTGCTTGGCAGCCTCCATATCCCGCTTGCCAATCTCGACGAAACGTCCAAATCGTGCCATGCAGTCCCAACTCTCCTTCAGCAGTGGGCCAGAGAGGGAGTTGAGAACAATATCAGCGCCTCGGCCGTTGGTCGCCGCCATCAGTGCAGGTCCGAAGGAGGTATCTCGGCTGGAGAATATGTGATCTCTTGGGATTCCGAACTCCTTCATAACAAAGTCACGCTTAGCTTCGGTTCCGACCGTGACGAAGACATTAGCACCGCGATGCTGAGCAAGCATCACTGCGGCCTGCCCGACTCCACCGGTAGCAGCATGGATGAGAACGTTCTCGCCCTTGGTAAGCCTTCCAATGTCATACAAGCCATAGTAGGCTGTCGCGAAAACCATGGGAACTGTGGCGGCCTCTTCGAATGACATGTTGGCAGGGATGCGGACAGCACATGGCCAATTGATCGTGACTCTTGTCGACCAATGCCCACGAAGAATAGCGCAGACACGGTCGCCAACCTTCAGATCACTGTCTCTCTGAGCTTCTGCACCAAGTCTAGTGACAATGCCACTGCATTCATAGCCCATGATGGTTTCATCAAGCTGACCTAGAGCAACCAAGACGTCTCTGAAGTTCAAGCCAAACGCGCGAGGCTCGATCTCGATCTGGTCTGCGGCAAGAGATGATTCATCACGCTCGACTTCCCGGAAGCGCAGAGTGTCGAGTAATCCAGCAGTGCCGACCTCCATCTGGAGATCAAATTTGGTGTCCTTGGCATCAAACTCTCTGATCTCTGGCTCAGGTTCACTGCCTTCGGGAGCGAATGCCTTGTTCTCATGTTCGTCGTTGTAGATGCGGGAGATATGGATGAGTGAGTTGTCAACGGCATATTCGCAGTCAATGTCTCTTGAGCTTTGTGAAAAGTCGAATGAAGTCGCAAAGACATCGGTAATGAAGTCCACATTCTTCTCCGACCACATCGGATCTTTGGTGTCAAGGTCAAGGGAGACGTAGCGCCTTCCAGCATCTTCCATCCGCAGGGTTCTGAGAAGACCAGAGTGCATGGCCATGTCGGGCTCCAAGCCCCCGATGAGACTAGCCCTTGTCACCCAGAGAACACCCCGAGCAGTTGTCAACAGACGCTGTATGCGCGCAAACTCATCCTTCGTCAGGCGACTCAAGAGTGGTACAACCATTTCGACGAGCATGATGCAAACTTTGTCAGTGGCATCAACCTCTTTCCAATCCTCTACGGTGGTAGAGGCGCCAATCTTGTGTTGAATGCTGCTCTGAAGACTCTGCAACCAAGGGGCGGGCACCTTTTCTGAAGGGGAAAGAATGGTGACTTCTAAAGGATAAGAAGTCGGCGCGGTCGCAGTTGAAGTCATGACGCTGAAAGAGTAGTTTGCCTCGTCTTCCATGTCGCGAACCTCCAAGTCAATACCGGAAAAGCCACTAGCCTTCAACACCCTGCCCCAGTGGTCGACTGTGAGATTCGGGCCACCCTTCCGTTCGGACTCTTCGGCAAGCCACCATCCAGGCAATGCACCGAAGATCAGTTGAACGTCCAGAGTATCCTTGGTGGTCTCTACCAGAATGAGCTTTCCACCAGGCTTGAGCAGGGAGCGAACATTTTTCATCGTCTTCTCCATATTCTTCGTGGCGTGTAGAACCTGGCAAGCGATAATGAGGTCGTATGAGCCAGGCGTGAAGGACTGCTCGGTCGGGTTGGCCTCAATGTCCAGCTTCTTGTAGCTGATCATGTCACCATACTCCCCGAACTTCTTCGCGGCTGCTTCAAAAAAGCCAGCAGATACGTCGGTGAAGGTGTACGACGAGAAGCGGTATCTGCCGTCCGGGGTGTTTTCGGTCAACCCCTTGAGGACGGATCCTGTGCACCCACCGGTGCCACCTCCGATCTCCAGAACCTTGGATCGCGGGTTCTTCATGGAGTAAAGATGTACCAACTCCTGAACCTGTGCATAGGAACGGTTGCAACGTAGAGCCTTCTCATAAAACTCGTAAAGGAGATTACCTTCCATCATGACTTCGAGGGGTGCAACCTGCTTTCGGAGGATCTGGGACAGATTCTTTCCAATACGGCACAGAAGACGACCATTGACGCTCTGAGAAGCAACTTCGTCGAAGAGCATGTGCTTCATTCCTTTGCTTGCCTTGGCCCAGGAGGCGCTGCCACGAGCAAGACTGCCCACAAGCCCAGCTTCATAGTTGGACTGCATCCAGTCATAGAGAGACTTGTGGTACCACTCCATGTCGGCGAGCGCCTGCTCATCTGAGCTCAAGTCCTGGATGGCATCTTGTATGAAGTGCCATGCAGCTCGGACGAGCTTCTTGTTGACCGACAGTTCCTGTGCGCCAACTTCGAACCTCAAGGGCTGCACAACCGTCTCAGTAGGCATCAGCGTCATGTCGGGATGCCACAGCATCTTGAATAAGAGCTTTGTAGCATTCTCTGAGGCGTCAGTGTTATTCACGCCGCCAACAGCCTGGCAGAACAGACCCTTGACTTCCAAAAGTGTTGTGTCAGGGTTTTGTGGATCGGATGTGGTAATGGTGGAGCGGAATCCTGAGCGGTCTTGCTTGTCCACGGTCGCAAGAGACTGGAATTGGCTTCCGGGAGAGGAAGATAGTGACTGAGAAAAGAAGATCTCTCCAATGGCACGAGGCATGACCATGGAGTTTTGATATGCGTCTGATGACAGCGCCGCATAGGCCCCCTGGAATATGGAGTCCAGTGTTGTAGGATGAAGTACGTGGGAGCTGGCAGATTTGACGTCCGCAACCTGGAACTGGAACCTCGAGCCGAAGTCTTGTGCTTGAATGTTGATCATGTTCTGGAAGGTTGGACCATGTTGAAGTCCCATCTTCCTCAAACGACCAAAAAGCTCGCTGACCTCGACAGGCCGTAGAACGTTATTCTGCACACCGCTTGAGAGACTGTTAGATGCCTCGATCAACGGCAGGACTGCCTTTGTCTTCTTTCTCTGTGAGATGTAACCGTGGATGTGCTCAGTCCATGATTCCCCATCTGTGCTGGGTGACTTGAGCGAGAACTCATACCATCCTGGTTCTAGGTTCTTGTTGTCGCATGGATGCAGAGAAAGTTGGACCTCAATTCCGGCCTCCGTATCCGGGATAACAAGAGCATTGCTGATCTGGATGTCCCTCAGACAATAGCCATCGATTGTTTCCACGTCGAAATCGGAGAGCTGCCGGATGGCCTCAATCGCCATGGCAATACCCCCAGCACCCGGGTAAACGATGTCAGACTGAACCAAATGGTCCCGAAGCCACGGAAGCTCGGATGCCTTGAGGAAATGTCTCCAGGTAGGGCTCGTCGCTGCTGGGCCAGGAAGCAGTGAGCCCAGTAGCTCGTGGCGGGCATGCTTCCTGTTGCGATGTGCAACATTGAGCCGTGACTCTTGCCAGAAACTGTTGGTGTGGTTCCAGGGGTAAGAGGGGAGGTCCGAAATAACGCGATAGGCCTCATGGTGATTATGGCGATTGACTGCGGCGAGATCAACAGGGTAGCCCTTGCACCACAGAGATCCTGCCGCAGTCTGCATGGCAACCACCGCGTTCTGGCCTCGAATCAAGCAAGAAGCATATGGCAAGCTGAGCTCCTTCAAAGAGGGAGCTTTGGAGATTTGTCTGATTGGCCCAGCCAACGCAGAATGAGGACCGATTTCGAGAATGACGTCGACACTGGGTTCGTTGGAGGAAGTGTCCATGCACATTTTCTCAAATGATTGCGAGAAGACCACCGGCCACAGAAGGTTGTTCACCCAGTGTTGCGGCCCAAGCTTCTCAGGACTTTCAATGACGTCTCCTGTGACTGGCGAGGAGTAGACAATCTTATTCCACTTCAACTTCGGCTGGATGACGTCTTTCAACGCCTTCAGGTATTCGTCGGCCATGGGGAGCATATGATGGGAGTGATATGCCGACTTGACCTTCAGTTTACGGGCAAAGATCTGGTCAGTCGCAAACTCCTTCTCGAGGCGATCGATTGCATCAAGGTCGCCAGAGAGTGTGACACTGGAAGGGCTGTTCACGCAAGCCACTGTTACGGTGCCCTTGTCGACCCCATGCTCAGCCAGATATGACCAGGCTTCGTCGGATCCAAGACCAACAGCCATCATTCCGCCCGGTGCTGAAGCAGAGTTGTGATATTTGTCGGTCAGGGCACCACGGAAGTAGGCCACACCCAATGCCTCTTCAAAGGTGAGAGCTCCCGCAGCATAAGCAGCCGCGATCTCACCGCTCGAGTGACTCGTCACGGCACTTGGACGGATGCACCAAGACTTGAGTAGGTCTACCAAGCAGATCTGCAGAGCAACGCAGACAGGCTGACTTAGCCGGGGCTCGTTGACGCGAGTTGACTTCTCGTCGCGTTGCAACTCTTCCACAAGAGACCAGTCGGCGCCGTAGTCGGCAAGAACAACGTCGGCATGGAGAAGCGATTTCTGGAAAGTTGGATAAACAGAGATCAACTCGCGTCCCATTGCATGCCATTGTGCTCCCTGGCCGTTAAACACAAAGCCAATCCGTGGGGGCTCCTTGGCGAGCGTGACCCCTTTCTTGACAGGATCGTCTAGGGCCTCGATCAAGTCCTGTTGCCAGTTCAAACTCGAGATCGCAACTCTCCAGGGGAAATGCGAGCGCCGAGTGTCGAATGTGTAAGCAAGATCATCAAAGTTGATGGTCGTTTCTGCTGACTTTCGGCTTTCCAGGTAAGCCTTCAAGTTTGAAACCATTTGTGTCGTGACCGTGGAGTCCTTGCTACTGAGAACAACAAGCCGGGGCTCTTCGGTCTTCGTTGTCGTCTCAAGAGAGTCATGCAGATGCTCATTTGGACCGTCAATGATTACGTGACCGTTGGTTCCCCCGTAGCCGTAGTTATTGACAGAGACTCGACGTGGCATACCCTCAGGCCAGTTCTGGGAAACCAGTGGGACGCTGACCTTCAAGGCCGTCATGTTGATCTTTGGATTCGCCTCCTTGTAGTTCAAACTGGGTGGAATGATGCCATGCTTGAGCATCATAACGGCCTTGACGACTCCCGCGATTCCACTCGAAGCCTCCAAGTGTCCCAAATTGGTCTTGATGGAACCAACTAGGACTGGGTTGTCGGCAGTCCGACCCTTACCGAATACCCGGCTAATGGCACTAGCTTCTATCGGATCGCCAGTTGGTGTTCCCGTCATGTGGGCCTCAACATAAGGGGTTTTAGAGGGATCTAGTCCTGCTCGGCGATAGCAGGCGCGAATGAGCTCTTCTTGCGCCTCTGACGAAGGCGAAGTGATTGTTGGGGTCTTTCCATCTTGGTTGATTGCGGTCTCCCGGATGACAGCATGGACCGGGTCCCCATCCGCCAAGGCATCACGGAGGGGCTTCAGAAGCAGGGTCGCGATTCCTTCACCGCGACCATAACCGTTAGCGCGGCTGTCCCAAGCAAAACATCGACCATCGGCTCCAAGAACGCTGTAGCGAATTAGCTCAAGCTTTAGAATCTTAATATGGAAGGGCCTTTTTGCTTACCCAAGACTTGACATGACGATGAATGGGTCGGGGTTCAACAGGAGGTTTGATGCTCCAACAACAGACATCCGAGACTCCCCATTACGAATGCTCTGAACTGCCAGGTGAAGAGCAGCCATACTCGCTGAGCAGCCAGTATCAGTCGTTAAGCTAGGGCCACGAAGGTCAAAAAAGTGCGAAATCCGGTTCGACATCATTGCCACACCATTGCCTGTCAAGGCAGTTCTTGGCAAAGTGTCTGGATCTCGCATGAGACTGTCATGGTAGTCTCGGGAGAAAGAGCCCATAAAAACGGAAGTGTCACTTCCTGCCAACTTATGAAGAGGAATTCCGGCTAGATGGTCGACGACGTCAGCTTATTGTTCCATGTCAAAGGTTGGTCGATATGATTTACCATTCTCAGAGGCTTCAAAGACGGACTCTAGGAGCATCCGAATTTGCGGATCCATGGCCTAGGTAAAAAAGTAAGCTACTTGATTTGATATGCCGTTGATAGGAAATTTCACGGCAACTCACATTGGCGATTTCCGCAGTGAAATTGAAGAACGATGCATCAAATTTAGAGACATCATCACGAATGAAATGCCCACCCACAATATTGGACTAGTTGATGACTTGTTAGTATCGGGCGGTGCAATTGAGATGGATGAAAACTCATACCATTCCGATTTTCGCATGGTCTTTATCGTAGAATGCCTCCGAGTTGAACCTCGACTTTGGAATGGGCGACCATCCATCCCGTCCGTCAACGACAAGTTGCCACAGCTTCTCAGGTGTTGTTGCATCGCCTGAAAACTTGCAACTCAAGCCAATGATGGCGATGGGCTCTGCCGGTGCCCCGCTTGGTGATTGGACGCTGTCCACTGGAGAGCCCAGCTCTGAGGAAGTTGCATGACTCATGTAAGGCGCCATTGTAAATGATTATTGTAATAGGTCGTTGAGCTCAATTGCTTCACACGGGCCACAGTAAGTTGGGGCTTTGTTAAGGCAGAGGGTCAATTGGGACTTCCAGATGGTTGGCACCCTTGATTGTAAGAAGATTCGATGAGCGAATGGTTACTAAGAGGTTCTACTCATTCTACAACTTGCCAAGTACGTTGCTAAACCTCTATTGATACAGTACCGGACTGGAAAATTGTGTCTCCAAGCTGTAAATCCGAAGGTTTGGCTATGCAGTCTTCACCTCAGCAACCGGATCGCCGAAAAGGATGAGGTCCGAAAGACTCGGCCTCAAAAACAATCTCCCACCTTCCGCCAATTGTGACCAACTCAGATCTAATCTTGGCTACGCAATAAGGCCCTTCCTAAATGGGAAGCGCCGTAACCTTGCCACACCTCCCCGGAGCAAAACACGGGATGAAGCGGGAGGGACAGACGCCCCGGAAAGTCTCGTAGCAATTGCGGCAACTCTATTTGATGGGCATGTCACTAGACTATTTGGGGTCAGGGGTGCGCGGCGAGAGCCCCGGTAAAGTTCATCACGACTCGTGGCACCAACGGCTGTGCAACTTTGGACGATGAGCTGAGAGTGACACGCGAATGTAACCACTGAAGGCTGCAGCGCGTTGACGATGCGACCCTAGAAGGATAACCCGATTTGTAATGCCATGCGGGAAGGGTTTGCTGCATTACGCGTGTTTGGCTACTGAATGACTACCCAGGACTACTCAGAACACATTGAAATCGCTGGTTCCTGTCAATTGCTCCTAGTGTCTGCAATCAACTCAATGATCGTGTTGTAAACATCAAATTGATTACAGCGTCACATCGGAAGTAACGCTATCAAACACCATTCTGACATTCTCGTCGACTCTCAGACAACTCCGATTCAACATGCCTTCCGTGGGAAACCTGTCCAAGTGGGCCAAAATGGGCGGTCGCAAGTCGAGCGTCAAATCCGAAGAGCCCTCGGTCACTGAACAGCAGGTTCCCGATAGTCCGCCTGCAGACCCTAGTGCCGACGGCCCGACTGGGCTAAAGCTACTTGCGATTACACTCGGGTTATGCTTGACGCTATTCCTAGTTGGCCTGGTATGGGATCCTATGACCACCCTCTCACGATCAATGCTAACGCGGATGGCATGTAGGATAACATCATCATATCCACGGCTATACCACGGATCACCGACGAGTTCCATTCAATCAACGATATCGGCTGGTACGGGAGCGCCTATTTGCTCACGACGTGCACATTTCAGCTCACATTCGGGAAACTGTATACCCTCTTCTCCATCAAGACTACATACCTTGTGTCGATCTTTATCTTTGAAGTTGGATCAGCGATATGTGGTGCAGCTCCACAGTCGGCCGTCCTCATCGTTGGAAGAGCCATCGCTGGCGTCGGCTGTTCTGGAATTCTGGCCGGTACCTTTACCATTATCGCCGTCATCGTGCCGTTGCCCAAAAGGCCAGCTTACACGGGACTTGTGGGCGGGGTCTACGCGATTGCCTCAGTGGTTGGGCCACTTCTTGGGGGAGCCTTCACAGACAAAGTCACGTGGAGGTGGTGTGTATGTGTACTCAGCAGTTTTATTGACTTACTTGTAACTAACGTCACGCAGTTCTACATCAACCTACCTATCGGCGCCGTGTCTCTAGCCATCATGGTGTTCGTCTTCAAGTCACCGCCGCGACCTGACACCGACAAAGACCTAACTTTGGTGGAGAAATTTCTTCAGGTGGACCCTCTGGGCACAGTTGCGTTGATGCCTGCCGTCATCTGCTTGCTTCTTGCTCTTCAATGGGGCGGAACGGTTTACCCCTGGAGCGATGCGAGAGTCATTGTGCTCTTCGTGCTATTCGGAGTTCTTTCCATCGTTTTCGTCTTCATCCAGATTCGTAACGGCGCAAACGCCACTTTGCCCATCACCGTCATCTCTCAGAGAAGCGTTGCAGCGGCTTGTTGGTTCTCGGTGTGCACAGCCGGAGCAGATTTCACTCTTCGACAATACATTCCAATCTGGTTTCAGGCGATCAAGGGAGTCTCGGCAGTCGATTCTGGTCTGATGAACCTGGCCCTCATTCTCGCCACAGCCCTCGCTTCAATTGTCAGCGGCATCGGTATCACCAAAATCGGATACTACAATCCCTTTATGATAGCGGCTACGCTGTTCATGTCGGTCGGTGCTGGATTGCTCACAACTTGGAAGCCTAATGTCCCGTCAAGAGATTGGATTGGATACCAAGTTCTATACGGGCTGGGTTCCGGTCAGAGCATGCAGACACCGTTGATGGTAGTCCAGACCGTGCTCCCGATGGCCGAAATTCCACTTGGCACAGCCCTTGTAATGTTCTTGCAAACATTCGGAGGAGCCATTTTTATCTCGGTGGCGCAGAACGTGTTTACCAATGAGCTCCGCAATGGGCTAGCAAAAGACTTTCCAAATCTCAACGCGACAGCCATCGTTGACGGAGGCGCCACAAGTATAAGATTGCCAGGCGTCTTGCCCCCGGGCATGCTAGAGCCTGTGCTGCGTCTTTACAGCAAATCTCTGACCAACTCTTGGTATGTCGCTTTAGGACTGGCATGTGCGAGTATCGCAGGAAGTACGCTGGTCCAGTGGAAGAGTGTGAAAACGGCGGAGACGGCTCCTGCTGCCGATGGGGACAGCAAGAACAACATGAGTGGAGCGGCGGACGCGATGGAGATGAAACAACAGGACCTCAGCCCCACCGATTCCAACGCAAATGATGTGTTCAACAAACGAAACGATGCTGTCTGAGGGGTGATAACAGGAAGTCCGAATCGGCTGCCATTCGTGGTTTTCTCATAGTTGTCTTACTTTCCATAGACTTTGTAATTCAGAAGAGGCTGAGTTTTCTCCACCGTACTGGTCAATTCGCAAACGTGAAAGATGCTTTTGAATAATGCGTCCCTAGCCTTGAATCGTTTTGGCAGTGGGCGTTAACCGAAAATAATGTTCACTGCGAACAAGGTCCTAAGAAGTCCCCAATTCAGTTAGGAAGGTACCGACGACACAGGCCCAAATGACGTTTCAGACACTGGATGACAGCTTGCATTTGAACGAGACGAAGGCGGATGCTTCTCAGAATAGGATCTATATGCTTATCAGGCTCGCCTATGACAACATACATGTTTCCATCAACCCCAAATTCAGTCTATATGCCGGCTTTGCATCCCATCTGACTACGTCTGGTATCATAGAAATGATGGGGGTTGTCTGTAATACTGATCCACAGCCCACTCCATAGCCCTGACAACCGCCTTGATCTCCGAGTCCTTCTTTGGGGGATGATGTCCGCCCGAGTGTTGTAGCTTTTTCGATATTCTGGGGTCACACATTTGGTATCCTACCTCATGCATGTCGTGCATGAAGGGGAAGTCCCGCCTGCCGGCCACATGGACGGTCGGGATGTGAATGCGCTCTGAAAGTAACATGGGATGCAGCACCCGTGGAACAATACCACCCACATCCCGAAAGAAATCTTGATTGAAGTCGGGTAGAACTGCTCCAATCTTCAGAGCCGATTGGAAAGTGCGTACGAGGCAGTCATTGAAGACTTGCTGCCGTGGAGGGAGATCCACGGCGTTTGTTCCGGTACGGCGATATGCACAGAGCTCCTCTATCTCAGGTTCGCAATATGTTGCGTCGGCCGAAAATGGCACTACTGAGGAGAAGAGCACGGCGAACTTGAAGTCAGGCTCCTCGCCATTGACTTGCTGGTGGTAGATATAAGAGAGCGCGACAGAGGCCCCTTGGCTGAAGCCCAATATCCCATCGAAAGGACCAAGCTCGTCGACCGTTGCGGCAATGTGCTGATGTGCGGCCTCGATTTCTCGAGGCGAGTACCCAGTAAGGTGTGAATAGAATGGCCCCGGAAGAGCCGGGCTCATACCTGAAAGCATACTGTCAGCTTCGTGTGAATGCAGGAGAATGCAGGTCATTTCTTAGGTGTTCGCAGAATGCATGTCATGTCTTAGTTCAACTTACCAGGTCCTCGGTGAGAGGGAACCGGCCCATCAACCAACACAAACTCGTAGCTTGCATCGACTGATTTCATCAGCCCTACGAGCTGGCTCTCTAGAATCTTGGCAGAACTGCCGACGCCGTGCAATGCGAGAATCCTCATGTCTTCTGGAAGAAAATGACAGCAGTGAGTACGAAGTCAATAGGAAAGTAACTTCCAATGCACAACTTCGCAGATGCAGGATAAGAAAGGAAATTAAAAACCGAATCCGACGTTATCTTGTCGAGCTCTTGCTGTCGCATCCCTTGGCATCCCATCTGAAGGTTCAACGCGGGCGTCCCATTTCGGAAGTTTGTGTACAATTCACCTATTTGGGCCCACACCGGTGCTCTTTTGACAGCACAGATACTCATTTTGGGGTAGGTAACAAACTGCTGGATCAGGTTACGGACAGGGATTGGCTGTGGATCCACGATAGCGAAAGAGGCATTACATGTATGGCAGTGTGTAGATTTGGCTGCAATGAAGCGAACGGGAGTTGAGAATCATGGTAACTCTGTGCTGCTTCTAAGCTTCGATAACTATTCCTCACATTACAGGTTACACGCGTAGACACCATCGTCGCTTAGGTAACTTTCACACATTGAACCCCAGAAATCACTATGAGTCCGTGCAGCGAGCAAGAACCAATTGCCATCATTGGGGCAGCATGTCGCCTACCTGGTGAGACAACGTCACTTGGAAGACTATGGGACATGATCAGTCATGCCAGGAGCGGCCACGGCAGAGTTCCATCTTCGCGATGGGATGCAGATGTTTGGTATCATCCTGATCCAGATCGCAAAGGATCTGTAAGTGAGACCTTCATGTGAAGATTGAGCATTGTGTTAACATTACCGGCTGTGAAGATCAGCGTGAAGCATGGGTACTTCCTGGAAGAAGATGTCTCTGTATTCGACGCCCCATTTTTCTCGATGACAGCCAAGGAGGCGGCGGGTATGGATCCTATGAAGAGATTACTTCTCGAAGTGAGTTATGAGGGGTTCGAGAATGGTAAGTTTTACGATGTATTCTGTGCGAAGTTTTGGTACTAAGACACTTTTTAGCCGGTATCCCTGTGGACACCCTTATGAACTCCCAAACTGGATGCTATGTTGGATGCATGACGAACGATTATGAGCAATTATCGACTCATGAGATTTATGACGTGGGAGATGTTGCAGCCTCCGGGATGAGTGAGGCTATGACAGCAAACCGAGTGTCTTGGTTCTTTGGACTACGAGGGCCCAGTCTAACTCTTGATACCGCATGCTCATCAAGCCTGTACGCCCTCCACCTCGCTTGCCAGTCCCTGAAATTAGGCGAGACCAATATGGTAAGAAGACGTCCGCTCTCAGCGAATCAAGAACAGCTAATAACACTGTTTTCAGGGACTTGTTGCCGGCGTTAACTTGATCCTACATCCTAATTTTATGCACCAACTCTCGTCAATGCACATGTTGAGCCCCGAGGGAATCTCTCATTCCTTTGATCACCGAGCAAATGGTTATGGTAGAGGAGAGGGAATTGGATGTTTAATCGTGAAGAGGTTGAAGGACGCCCTGCAGGATGGAGACACAATCCGCGCCGTAATCCGTGGCACGGGCACCAACGCAGACGGAAAGACCCCTGGCATCACGCAACCAAGCTCAGAAGCGCAGGCGGAGCTGATCAGGAGCACGTACGAGGCTGCAGGATTGCCTTTCTCTGACACCCAGTACTTTGAGGCTCATGGCACTGGTACGCCTCTCGGAGTAAGAAGATCCCATTCTCGTCCTGCGTTCGCGAATACTGACAGTTGCTAGGACCCCATTGAGCTATCAGCAATTGGCGCCACACTAGGCACTGGTAGAGACCCGGACTCTGGGCCACTATTTGTGGGTAGCATCAAGGCAAATGTCGGTCATACTGAAGGATGCTCAGGGCTAGCTGGTGTTCTCAAGTCCATCGTCTGTCTCGAAAAGGGGATTCTTGTTCCCACCGCTGGCATCGAGAAGGTAAACCCCAAGCTGAGGCTTACGGATTGGAACTTGGCCTTGCCTTCAGAAAACATGTCTTGGCCTTCCAAAGGGCAGCGCAGAATTAGCATCAACTCGTTTGGGTTCGGTGGTGCCAACGCTCATGTTATCCTGGATGATGCACACAACTATTTGCGGAATCGAGGTTTATTGGGCAATCACCACACCACCACCTTGGAAGACGACTCGTCAGAGTCCGGCATTAGCATGGGATCCGAGTCCCCAAGACAAGAGTCGCAAAAAAGACTTTTCGCCTTCAGCACCAGAGACCAGACAGGGATTGATCGCCTTGGCCCTCTCTTCAACGACTTTTTATCAAACAAGGAAGCCACTTCGAACGCAAGATTCCTAGGCGACCTGGCTTACACTCTCGCGGGCCGCCGATCTCATTTCGAGTTCCGAAGCTTTGCTGTGGCAGAGTCCGTGTCAGACCTACAGACCCAGATCGAGAAGGGCTTACCAAAGTCCAAACGTGCTTCCAAGCATGATAATCCTATCTTTGTCTTCACTGGCCAAGGAGCTCAGTGGCCTGCTATGGGCAGAGAGCTTCTCAACAACTGCATCTTCCGGACGAGCATCCATAAGTCGCAGGTTCTTCTCGAGCACTACGGGTGCCCGTGGGATTTGATCGATGAACTGTGTAAGACTGCCGATTCCAATGTTGATCTCCCTCAGTACAGCCAGGTACTATGCACGGTTCTTCAGATCGCTTTGGTGGACCTTCTTCGGGCCTGGGGAGTCATCCCGAAAGCTGTTGTTGGTCACTCAAGTGGAGAAATAGGTATGCATCCGTTCTGAATGGAACTATTCGATAGCTCGCTGACATTGTCATAGGCGCGGCCTACGCTGCTGGACTCATCTCTCGCTGTAACGCGGTTAAGGTGGCCTACCTCCGGGGTGTATGTTCCGCCAAGGTCGCTGATATTGTCAGCCCTCAAGTAGGTGCCATGCTAGCAGCCGGCTTGAGCGAAGATGAGGCAGCCACATATCTGGACCAAGTGCCTTCGGGTTCAGCTGTGGTTGCATGCGTCAACAGCCCCTCAAGCGTAACGCTCTCCGGAGACCGTGACTCGATTTCTCAATTGTGCGAGCTGATATCCGCTGATGGCAAGTTTGCCAGAATGCTCCGCGTCAAGACGGCTTATCATTCTCCTCACATGAGCACTGTTGCCAAAGAGTATGTTGATCGCATGGGGGTGATACTGCCACTCGCCGATGAAGATCAAGTTGCGCCCATGTTCTCGTCTCTCACTGGCAACCTCGTTACCTCCAGAGACCTCGACGGCCCGTACTGGATGAAGAACATGTGCGAACAAGTCCGCTTTTCTCAGGCCATGAGCAATCTCTTGGAACATTCACCAGACGCATCAAAGGGACGAAGCCGCAATCGCACGGCATGGAGCGCCTTCATCGAGATCGGTCCCCACGGCGCGCTGCAAAGCCCAGTCGGCGAAATCGTCAAAGCGAGCCAGAGCAAGGCTGCAAAAGAAGCACCGTACTTCTCTGCTATCACGCGTGGCAAAAATGCCGAGTCTACCTCTTTGCAGCTCGCGGGACAGTTGTGGGCCTCTGGGCACGCTGTGAATCTTCTTCATGTCAACGGCATCATACCTGAAACTTTGCCAATGGCATTGCCAGATCTCCCGTCCTATCCATGGAACCACAGCAAGAGCTACTGGCATGAGTCGACAGTGGCACGTTCAAACAGGTTTCCCTCCGGCCCCCGGACCGATCTCCTTGGCGTTGCCGTCGACTTGCAGAATCCAATGGAGCCGAGGTGGCGGAACTACCTGCGAATCTCGGAAAATCCGTGGATTGAAGACCATAAAATCACTGGTACCACGCTTTATCCAGCGGCTGGAATGATCGTGATGGCCATGGAAGCGGCTCAACGACTGGCTGACCCCGAGAGACGCCTCAAGGGAATCACCCTCCAAAATCTGAAGTTTGAGCGAGGTCTCGTCGTGCCTTCCAGAGATCAAGCGGTCCAAACTGAAGTCAGTCTGCGCCCAGACGACTCGATGTCCTCGACTTGGAGTTTCACTGTCTACTCCACAGTTTCGGTGGGATCATGGACTAAGCATTGCTATGGATCCCTTACGCTCGACTACGAGAACGATAATCGCGGCCGCCTTGGTCCTTCGGAGACAGAATGGCGAGCCTTCGCCGCCGAGCGACAAGACATTGAGCAGAATGCGTCCGAGGAGCTTGACATGGACTCCTTCTACGACGACCTTGAGTCTGTCGGCGTTGAGTACGGCCCAACTTTCAGAAACGTGTTTCAAGCTGCAGCCGTACCCGGAGAACACTCTGCTTGCGGTTCCATCGCAATCCCTGACACCAAGTCGGGTATGCCTTTCAATTTCGAGTTCCCCCATCTCATCCACCCCGCTACTATGGACGCCATTTTCCACCTCCTCTTCATCGCCTTCACCGACGGCAAGCCGTTGGAGGAAGCAGCGGTTCCATACACGTTGAAACGCATGTACATCTCAGCGGATCTTCCTCAGGGTGACGGCAGCATTTACACTGGCTATGCCAAGCGCCTCCGAACCAACGGCCGCGAGACATCTGGCGACTTGATCGTCTCGGATGAGAACTGGTCGGCGCCGAAGCTGATCGTCCGCGACTTTGCACTGAGACAGGTGACCTCATCTAAAGATTCGTCATCTCTGACTAGCGAGTCTGCGCGAAGAGTGTGTGCCAAACTCCGCTGGAAAGAAGACTTCGACTTCATTCGCGATCCGGTTGCGCTGCAGGGTTCGCCTTCAGTTGCGGGTCTTGGGGAAGTGACAGCAGCTTCCTTGCAGTTACTAGACAGACTGTACCACAAGAAGCCAAACTACAAGGCACTCGTCGTGGTTGCGGATGCGACTGAGTGGGCTCGAAGATTGTTGCAGGACGTACTTCACGCATCCACAATTGCCAGTGAGGGAACTGCTCAACCAACCAACAAGGTCGCGTTGGCCACGACAACCAAGGAAGCAAGCAACACGCTTAGCTGTCTCCCCAAGTCATCTCAGTATGCTATAAATGCGAAAGAATGGCTTGCTCAAGATGATGAACCACTCCCGTTCTCAGACGAGAGCTTCGACTTGTTACTGGTTCTCGACGACCAACGCAAAAACATATACAACTCAGCGGGGTTCCATAGGCTTTATGAAGCACTGCAGCCGAAAGGGTACCTTGGTGTGATTGAGCCTCTCGTCGCGCCCGACTCAAGTGGGGACCCTGTGGGAGATCTCCCCTCTGCAGGCCTACAGAAGAGAATCACCATTTCTAAACCCGAGTCATACCGTACTCTTGCTCTCTCCCAGAAGCCTCCTGCATTGAATTCAACGACTGTTCCAGAGCATGTCTTCCTGCTCCAGAGAGCTGTTTCGACTCTGCCTCAGGGTCTGCAAGCCATGTTGACGAGTCGACTCAACGCTCTTGGTTGCCAAACGCATTCAGTCACGCTGGAGCAGGTTCATGATCTCCGAGGAAAGCATGTCATCTCGCTTCTCGAGGTTGAATCTCCACTAGTGTATTCCTGGACCGCTGAGGAGTTCTTGCATTTCAAGACACTCGTGTCCGGTGCGAGTCACCTATTTTGGGTGACTCGCGGTGGAGAACTGCAGAACTGGGACGGCGGACTCGAGTTTGCGCCGTCTCAAGGACTTCTCCGAGTGATGCGCACGGAGTATTCTCACATCACCTTGCCACATTTGGACCTTAGCAGAGGTGACCATCTCTCTCCAGAAGCAACTGCGGATCTTATCATGAATGTTTGGCACGCCTCCATCGCGGATGATCCTTCGGGACTTGAGCTCGAGTACGCAGAACACAACGGGGCGATCTTCGTGCCCAGATTCATTGAAGATGAAGGTATCGATATCGATTTGGGTCCTGGAGACCAAAGTCTGAAGCCAATCATGCAGGCTCTGGGGGATGATGCTCCCCGAAAACTCTCTCAACAAGACCACCGCCTCGTTTGGGTTGATGATGACATCTCGGCATCGCTCGGCTCAGCAGATATTGAGATTGATGCTGAGTACCTGGCAGTGAAGAGGAGCGGTGCAGACTCTTCGGAGGCCCAAACTCCCGTTATCTCGACCATGGCTGTGACGGGCATTATTGCTGCGACTTCACCAGAAGTAGCTTCTGTTCAGGTGGGGCAGCGTGTGATTGCCTTGCATTCAGGTTCCTGTCATACCAAGCCTCGGATACAGGAGTCACTAGTGAGAGTCTTGCCTGATACCATGCAACCTGAAGAGGCTTGCGCAACTCTCCCTGCTCTGGTTGCAGCACAGTATGCGTTGTCCCACGTTGCAAGACTTGGAGACGGACAGTACATTCTCGTCCATGGAGGGGAGACATCCGTTGGCCAGATGGCCGCCCATCTTGCACGCGTATTGGGGGCGACCGCTTTTGTGACCGTTGAGGGTGCTTCCCAGAATCCGAACCTGACCCAAAGCCTCTGTCTTGACTCAAGCCGCATATTCGAGGACATTTCAGACCATTGCAAGAAGTCGATATTGCGACAGACGGATGGACGGGGTGTTGACCTCATCTTGAACTGCCGCCAGGCTCTCCCGACTTCAACATGGTTCGAATGCCTGGCAGACTTCAGCTTCTTCGTAGACATCAGCGGCGAGAACGCTTCTCGTCCGGTCAACACAAGCCCGGCCCGAAATGCCACAGTTGTCCGGGCCGACTCATCTCAACTTCTTCAAGCCAAGCCGGCACTTGTCAGCAGACTTTTCCAGAGCGCTTGCGATTTCATCGAGAGCGGTCAGATCAGCCCAATCATTCCAAGTGTCGTACGGTCTGTTTCCGAGTTCACCAGTATTGATGGAGAGACTGGCCCCACTGAGTTTGTTCTTCGACTGGATCCAGGTGACAAGGCCTTTGTTGCCCCATCTCGGCTTCCAGAACTCAGACTCGACAGTGAGGCTACATACATCCTTGCCGGTGGTCTCGGCGCTCTCGGCCTTCAGATTGCCGAGATGATGTTCGAGCATGGCGCCGGTCACGTTGTCTTCCTCTCAAGATCAGGAGGGGACAAGGCCCAGGCCGAGCTCGGCGCCTTCCGCGAGCGAGGGTTGAAAGTGGACGCATTGAAGTGTGATGTTTCTGAAGCCTCTCAGGTTGAAGCTGCGGTGAAGGCCATGATTCAAAGTCAGCGCCGCATCAAGGGCGTCATTCAGTGCGCCATGGTTCTAGAGGTATGTATTTCCCGCTTGCTAAACGTATATCGTAGAGTTGACTAACGGCACCAGGACGCCATTTTTGAGAATATGACGTACGATCAGTGGCAGAGGTCGACACGTCCTAAGATTCAAGGTACCATGAACCTTCACAGCTACATGCCGCAGGATGTCGACTTTTTCATCCTTCTCTCCTCCATCACTTGCGTCATCGGTAATGCGGCCCAGTCGAATTACGCTGCTGGAAACACCTTTGAGGACGCCTTTGCCCACTACCGCCGAAGCAAAGGTCTCGCTGCGACTGCAATCGACGTTGGCCTTGTCACTGACTCAGCCCACTTTACCGGAGACTTTGACATGGACGCCTACCTCCAGATGTATGAGCATCGTTGGGATGGTCTCCAGACAACCCAGAAGGAGCTTGACACTGTCCTGAGGGCAGCCATGCGAGGCCGCACCGCCGACGGGCGACCAATCGAGCCTCAGATTGTTCTCGGTCTGGGAAGCTCCATGCCAACCGGAGCAGCCTGGACCAGAGATCCCAAGTTCAGTCACAGAGTCAACCATCATGCATCAGCTAGCTCCGGTGCCTCTGAAGGCCAGCAGACGGTCTCAGAGAGGATAGTAAAAGCCGAGACCTTGGCTGATGCCGCGCTCATCTTTGAGGATGTCCTCAAGACGTATGCTGCGCAAGTCATGGACATTGCTCCCAGCGAGGTGGATCCCGAAAAAGCATTTTATGACTTTGGTGGTACGTTTGTCCTTTACTCCACGACCCTGTGTTTTCTCGTGCATACTGACAGCGCTTGGTGTAGTGGACTCCTTGAAAGCCGTTGAGCTTCGCAATAGGATCTTCCGAGACCTTCAGTCCGACATGTCTGTTTTTGAGTTGTTGAGCCCATCACCGTTGTCCAAGCTGGCTTTGGAAATTGCGACCAGGAGCAAGTTGATGACGAATATGACGGAAAGGACCAGTGCTTTGTAGAACACATATAACGAGAATGATTAAAATCTTTTATGGAACTCGGATCGTGATTTGGTGCTAGTGAACCCAAATGTTCAATTGAGTCAGCGTCCCCGCTCACCTTCATGAAGCCATCTTTAAAGCCAACGAAAATGCCAGTACGGCACCAGGAGAGAGTATCCCGCTGGCGACTGTAAGCACAGCCATCCTAACTATGAATGAATCCATACCGGTTGAGAACCACTTCCGCCTTTTCAACCGATGAAGCAATGCCGATGATTTCAGTACTTGATCCGCAAACGGGACAAGCGCCGCGGTAATTACAAAGATGTCCCACTGTAGAAAATCTCGCGCTCCATCCGCAATGACCGTAGTTGACGTCTTGTCGATGTACTCGGCCGGCCAAAAGACGCGACGCAAACCACCCTCCGACGGGCCTAAAAGAGCCCATACATGACCAGCCGCGGCGGCAACCCCCGAAACGATCAAAGACGCCATGGTGTAGACTTTCGCCCTCGACGGCGCCGGCGTCCACGCCAAGTATGCTGAGAACTTCTTCTGGGCCCAACAGCAAACGGGATGGGCGACAGCCAAGGCGAGAGGGGTGAAACGATAAAATGCGATGAGTCCTTGTCGTTGGCTCATGGTGCAAGACGAATTGAACGCGGGATAGAGCAACATCGCCGGGGTGATGGCACCCAAGATTGCGGTTGGAATCAGCGCGAATGCCTCGTTGGAATCGGACGGGCCGACCTCCGATTTTTCACTGCCATTGGCGTCGCCGAGAAAACGCTCGATATGCGTGAAGCAGTAGAGAGGATACACGGCTGCAGCGCCCCAGGCTTGGTTGAAGACGCCCCAAGACAAATTCTCTCTGTCAGTTGATTAGCAGGCTTGTTTTCTTCATCGCATGATGGCACACGCTGACAAAATCGCCCAAGGCGGCCGCTTCCCTCGGTCCCATCCGAGAACTAACATGCAGTGCGACACCGTCTGCATTGTCGTGAAAAGACTAACGAGGAGCATGCGATCGGCGGAAGATCCGTTACTGAGAATGTTGTTGTAGAAGATGACTGCCGGGACGAGAAATTGGTCAAAGCCAGATATCCCGGTGAAGCTGGTGCGGAGAACATCGCCATTGGGAAAAGTGCCTGTTCGCTTCACTGAACCCACCGAGCCGGCCACACTGCGGATCATCCTCCCCCAGAGAGCATCGTAGCCGACGAGACTTAGCCCGAGGAAGTATGTGTGCATCGTGAGATTGATAACTTTGGTCAACGGCAGGAGATGTGCAGCATATCTTGATGCAAGGGGATGCGGCGGGTTTTAAGTTCGCGGTCACCTTTAAGCCATAACCTCTCCCAGTATGAGCGAGTCATGCCCCACTTGAAAGTTTTGGTTGGATTGAATTTATCTCATCTATCTTAGATATTTGCCCTGTTCGCCTTGCAGCTGAAGTACGAGGGATACTCCCAAACCTCCTTGTAGTACTCCAGCGTCTTGGTAAATCTAGCATACAAATACAAATACACACTCATGCTCGCCAATGTTGCAAGCAAGATTCCTGTCCAAAACGGAGATGATACGTGCCATACAAAGATGAATGCCGTTTTCTCATACGCTTGCTGGTTTTGGAGCAACCACCGGCTGACGATCCCCGCGGCCAACAGAAATGTCACCGCTACGGGCCAGCTAGCCACCTTTGATTTCAATGAAGCGCCCTGAAGCTTTGCTCTTTGAACATCCCATGCTTGAGAAGCGACCGGTGCCGCTTCGTTCGTCTGTATCTCACGTCAGCTGGCTATTTTGCGCAAGACATTGAATTCTCATAACTCACCTCTCCCTCCAGAACGCCGATTTGGAATTTCGCGAGCGTTTTGTACGCGTCTTCGGAATGCCCAACATACTCAAAGCTCTCGGTGCCGTCTGACCCAGCAACATCCTTCAACACCTCGACACCGCCGGGGTGGTCATCCACGTAGCTGGAAACATCGTATACTGCGATAGTCAGATATTCAGTTCCAAACGGACTTCATACCGGCTTACCTTTGCCTCGGATAGAAACCCACAGATTATGGACTTCATAGTGTTTCGCAAGCTCAGACTCGGTGATCACGTCCATCGTCAACTTTGCTTTGCCAGTGAAGGGTCTCTGCTCTCCTTCAGGCTACTTTGTCAGATTTCTGATGTGAAGATTTCTCATAGAGCAGTTCTCTGCGGCAGTCCCTCACCCATCTCATCGTCCGGCTTCCACGAGCCGGGCTGCCAAAGGACCAAGACCGGTCGGGAAGAGTGGGTCCGGACAGCCGAAAGTGGAAGCAACAGAGGACCGGCCCGAGCGGGGCTTCCCGTTTCGGCCTTCGGCTGGATGATTTTGTCTTTCGCCGATGGCATGTTCCAGGGTCATCCCAGCTTCGCATCGCCCAAAGAGGCAGGAGAGGGCTCCTAAGTGATTTTGAGCATCGCGGGATATCCAGGACCTCAAAGTGATCGACTGAGCAAACCCTCCATGCGCTTAGATTCACTATCACGTATCATCAGTGCTAGTTTCTTCGGCTTGGACAAACCAAAGATTATCGTCGGTTGAGGCTCAACCCTCGACTCTGCATCACAATGTTCCAACAACAATTCACCATTGGCCATGGCCCTTTTGAGCGATGTCATACCTTGAGCCTTCCGAGCATCAAGAGTATGCAGGAGCTTAAGGCAGGCATCGCCAAAGTCTTTTCTGTGTCTGACTGTGATTGTAAGTGTGGGATGTCCAATTTGCGAGTAGCTTGTCGCTGACCATGGAGAAGCTATCTGTTTTTACAACAGGAGAGACGTTCTCACATCACTGGACGACATCGAAAAGTGCGATGCTCCAGTGCAAATCAGGGTCAATGGGGAAATTGTGAGAGAGCCCTCCGGACCAGAGCCGTTACCTTACGATGGAAACCGCTATGAGCTGTATCCAGATCCACTTGGCAACTATGACCGTCTCTTCGACAGATACGGGCCGGTAATCAAAACGGTGAACATGGGAACTACGATCTATCTCACCAACAATCCAGACGTTTCTCGGGAAGTTCTCCGCGAAGGCCAATTCTTCACCAAGACAACCTCAGATCCGAGCCACCCGTTGTATTATATGCGTAACAACGAGGCTCTTTTCACTTGCGACAGCGATGCTCCTGCGTTCAAGCTCGCCCACAAGTTCATCCCTCCAAGTCTGACACCAAAGGCTGTCCGCCATTACACACCAATCGTGCAAGCCTGCGTAGACAGGTCTTTCAAGGTGTTTGATGAGCTTGACGACAAAGAGCTCGCGTTCAATGTTTACCAGTATACATTCAAAATGGCTGGTGAAATCATCTGGAAAGTCATCCTCGGGATGGATCTGGGGCACTTTGACTCCATCGATTCTAAGCCCCATGAGACCATCAGGTTGCTGGGAGAGTATCTTTCTTTGATGAAGAAAACTTCACTCCGAGGAAGTTGGTACGGATACCTTCCATTCGGCATCCCGAAGCGACTTCGCCTCGTTCGGCAATTGCTGTGGGACGGTGTTGCCAAAGGTATTGAAGAGTCCATGTCAGGGGAGACATCCCCAGACATGCCAATGAAGGATGTGGCGCTCAACGCGACCTGCGTGGCAGACTATTTACGCCGGGCAACTGACGACAATGGGGATAAACTCCCGGAGGATATCATGTTGAGCAATTGCGTTATCCTGGTTGGAGCTGGATTCGTCACCACATCCTCCCTGCTGGCATGGCTGATTTTCGCATTGGTCAAGTATCCCGGAAACCAAGAGCGTCTGCTTCAAGAGCTAGTCGACCACGGAGCAGAGCCGGGGAAAGAGTGGTCATACGACGAGCTGACCGAGATGCCGTTCTTGGATAAGTTTGTCAAGGAAACGCAGCGAATGCACAACCCGTCTTTCCAGACGGCGCGCAACGCAAAGGAGGATGTTGTCCTGCCGGGCGGATACTTCCTTCCCAAGGGCGCCGTAGTCATCCCCACGTTTCCGTCTGTACACAAAAACTCCGCACATTGGGATAACCCTACCCGGTTTGACCCCGACCGTTGGGAGACCGAGGCTGTGAAGGGCAGGCACAAGATGGCTTACACGCCTTTTGCGGCGGGTACTCGGGGCTGTGTGGGGTACAATCTTGCACTGCTAGAGGTGAAGAGCGCCATGGCGAAGCTGGTTTATCGGTATCATTTTGAGGATGCATCGACGGAGGCAGTGGTGTATGATCCAGAGTTCATTGTTGTGCGGCCTCTGAATTTCTACGCCCGAGCGGTGAAGCGAACCAAGTGGCCACACAAGCAAGCTTAATGTGGTGGGAATTATGGCAAAGGTCTTACTGCAATTTGGTTCCATCGGTTTTTAGTGTTCCAGGGTCACTGTAATCATCATACTTGGTTTTTGGCATGTCTAGTTAGGCTGCGTCAGTCAGTGTGAATTCATCACTCAAACTAAACGGATTCAATGGCTCGCATTCCACGTCCTCGTCCCATTTGCCAACCTCTAATATAATTCATCGCACAGACAGGCCAGAATTTCTGTGTTTCTTCAGGAGCATTGGCACGATGCTCAGCAAAATGATTTCCCTTTTCGGTCAGCTCCGGGCCCGACTTGGGTCATCCCGGCTTAAGCTCTGACCAGTTCGCGGCACTCTTCTGGACGGGGGCAGAAAAGGGAGACCGTTACTCGTTAGCCATGATAGCGGTACGTGAAATACGATACGCAGACTCTCAGTGATCTTACCGAAGGCCGACATTGAAAGCCTGCATTCGATATCATCCGATTTGTCACGATGGCGACCAACACGTATGCTACGACATCCACACATATTGGCGTCAACGCGGCCAATGAGACCACTAGCAGCGTGACCACACAATTAAGCGTCTTCGACCTGATTCCGCCACGAGTTTACATCAAGTTCATTGTCTACCTCCCGCTGCAGCCCAAAGTCACCTTCCAGCAAGCCTTTGCGCACCTGCAAGCTGGACTTCAAGGCACGCTTCAACAATTTCCGTTTCTGGATGGTCGCATTTTCCCGAGAGATGAACGCGAGCCGGGCTGGAGGCCGGGGCACATAGTAGTGTCGTACGAGCCCTCGGAGTCCGACCATAGAACCGATCCGCCGAGACAACTGGCCTTCAAGGACCTCTCCGAAGTCCTGCCCGACTTCGAAGACCTTCGCGACGCAGGCTTCGAGTTCTCGGCCTTTGACGACGAGCTCGTCCTCTCCGCGCCATTCGTGCCGGATCTTTCTGGCGGGGCGGATGTGTTCTTGGCCCAGGCCAATTTTGTCAATGGTGGCTGCATCCTCGCGACTGGATTCCATCACTCCGCCAGCGATGCGACCGGCATGGTCACCGCGATGAGAGCCTGGGCAGAGCACTGTCGAAACTTGGCAAATCCTGACAGCAATGTCTGCGGCTGGCTTGCTCCGGAAAGTTTCGACCGGACTCTGCTGGAAAGGCTGTGGAGCAAATCTCCCGCGAAGCCAGTTGCAGAGATCCCGCGCGACACGTGGGGCTTCCTCGGATTTCAGCCCCCGGATGCGGAGGATGATCCGGCGCAGCATGCGGCCCCACCTCCGGCGCCGGCCCGGACGATGGAGTCGAGTATCTTCTACATCTCGCCTGAAAACTTCAATGCACTGAAGCGGGAGGTGCTTTCGGATGGTAACGATGGCTCGGGCTTGTCGGCCAATGATGCGCTCCTGGCGTTATTCTGGCGAGCACTGATGAAGGCGAGATATCGTGCAGCTATTGCAGCCGGGCAGTCCACGCCACCAGATGAGGTGTCTTACCTCGAGTCACCGGTAGACGGCCGCACAGATTTCGATCCCGCCCTTCCGTCATCTTACGCTGGAAATCTCGTTATCGTCAATAAGGTGCCCATGCCGGTGGTCGACCTCGCAGCACCCACAACAAGCCTTCGCGATGTGGCTCTTAAGGTGCGCGCCCAGGCTGCCAAGGTGAACCCAGGGCTTGTGAAGGATGCATTCACTCTTATGAGGGAAGTTCCGGACTACACCAAGCTGAAGCACGCATTCACGCGACTCGACGGCTTCGATGTCATGATTACGTCGGTGCTGCTTTTGCCGCTGGACAAGATCAATTTCGGGGCTGACATCTTCGACAACGACGGCAAGCCTGAGTCGCTGCGTCCCTTGATGGATGCGTTCAACGCCAACTTTAGACTTTGCATGGTCCTGCCGATGAAGAGTCACGGCGGCATCGAGCTGCTCGTCAGTTTGTTTGCTGATGAGATGGACCAGCTTCTGGAAGATGAGGAGTTTGCAAAGTTTGCGGCGTTTTGCTGCCATTAATAGCATATGATGAAAGAGGTAGAAACGCGAATCATTGAATTGCAACTAGAACTGTGTATCGGTTATGTCATTCCAGTTTGATCGTCATCTGAATATTGCAGTCGGTGAGATGAAAATGAAAGACAAAAAAGCCGATGATGAGTTTTCAGCGCAATTTCGAAGCATCGGTTGAAGGCGACGGTCTGAGCGCATCTTGGAGTCCTGGGCCAAGTGTAGCCGGTGTTCCTGATGCACGTGCGCTGCGAAAACGAAGTTCGGGCGGCCCTGAGATAGCATCTCGAATCGCGCCGTGTTAGTCTGCGAAGCAATGTGTTGTCAAGAATTGAATTGAGTGCTCTTCCAGTCTTTCGGGTGCGACCGGCTTCACACTATGTCCCAAACATGTGGATGGCGGTGAGCTGGACAGCATGTCCGCACCGACTTTCCACGTGCTTTACCTACCTAGGCCAGCTGCTTAGCTGCAGAATACGGTCGCGTGTTCTCCCCCGGACTTGATGATGACGATGCTAAAGTCTAACTTCTAGCTTTCAGAGCGGTTGCCGTCACAGCCGCCTAACCGTCTCAGCTGTGTGTGGTGCAGATTATGCCCAGACGCGCGAACTGAGGCATTACTTTCGCCCTTCTCAAAATAAAAAAGGATCTCTTATCTGTAAATAGAGGTCATGAGATGTGTTCGTGGGGGCGCTGATGGATCCTTTGAGGCAGATGCGTTATGCCGCAACATCGTGAGCGCCCGCTGCGAGGTGTTGTTGCTATGAGGCATTTGAGTGCTGCGTCGCTGACTTTTACCCGTCGCCTGGTTGGGGAAGAGGAGCCGGGGGCTGTGGTTGTGCGGAGGAGGGAGCCGAGTCAGAAGATGGGATTAGTTCCGTGTTACATGTGAGAAACCGCAAGATTGGGGGAACGGAAGCTTGGCTGGAAGTGGCTTAAGCTCAATTTTCTCGAGGCGAGGCGTCGCAGTGTCATCTGTGAAGGAATCGGCTTCTTCAGATCCCAGGATTGGAGGCCATGCTTCGCCGCCGGCACGAAATTCCCTCAAGCAACAATCTGCCTGAGCTGCACGTCACCGTGTTTTGGGGGTTCATAGACTTGACAGGGGGTTCGATTGACTGATTTTCCCCAGGTTAGGATAGCGATGGTCCCTTGTGCGGTGAGGTACGGATATTGTGCCGATGTCTGAAAACCTTGACCTGACTCCGCCGCTTTTGAGGCTGTGCTAAAATATTAGTTCAAGACACCCGTTCGGTCGGGCACCTTTCTTATTCTCTCTCCTCGACATCGCCATCGCTGTCTTCCTTTCTTCAGCATCCATCCTTACCACATTATCTGAATCCATGCAAAACACCGCCGATTGCCTTATTGGACTTTTGCCAAGTCGCAGCTACATCAACCGGTCGATCATGAGACGACAACTGATGAGAAGGTGAACCGCAGAGACCTACTGGCATACAACAATCATCGCCGACCGCTCTTCTGGCTTTCTGAACAACCCTTTGAGAATGGCACACGTTTCTCGTCAACCACCATAAGGAGCTCCAAGATCCTCTCAACAGATTGCTTCATCTAAACTTCCCTACTTGTGTACCATCTCGGAAGAGAATGGTACCCCAACAATACCTCGCCTATCCAACCCGCCTTCGGATCTAGTTTACCAATCCTCAACATTCCAATATGCCGGAGAAGGAGACGACTAAGCCCATCCGGGCCCACGACGCATCCGCTCCCCTCTCCCCATCGAGTGCTCGTCAAGCTGGACCCAGCCCGCGCCCTCGCGATAGAAGCGCCGACCATGCCTCGACCCGCGAGGACATCCTCGATGCGTTCCTCGGCTCGCCGACGATGCACCCCCTAAGCCGCCGTCCGACCTTTGAGTCAACTCGGCGCACGGTCTCGCCACCGAACTCGGTCAAGGCGTTCGCCGCAGCACGTCGCCGCGGCCAGGAGCACCGGCCGGACAGCGACAGCGAGGACGAAGACGGCGGCGAAGGTGTCCCCGACAAGCCTCTTGGCAGTAGCCGGAGCTGCCACAGCCGCGCACACAACGCATGTGGCCACCGCAACTCGTTGGGCTTGGCAACGACGGAGGTTGACGGCACGCACTCGCGAGCCCAGGTGCATCCCAAAGACAGGTTGTACATCGACTTCGACTACCTCGAGACGCTGGCTCATGCGGAGGATGGAGACCGGCCAGACAGCACGGATTTTGCGAACCTGCCCGACAGTGCGATGCCGCACAGCGCGCCAATGTTCACTGCGGATGGCGACTTCATCGACGTCGTTACCGAGCGGATCTCCATCTCGCAGGAGAAGGGGGATGCTGCGAGCAATGTCCACGTCCGTGTTAGCGAGCAGCACCCCGAGCAGAGCCGATTCAATTTCTTCTCGTCTGCTTTGGAGTCGACCATCCACGCTGCGCGGTTTGGGGACCTCGTCCTGCCCGGTGAAGATATCCGGACCTTGTTCGATTTCCCAGATGAAGAGCGAGATGGAGTATGGTGGCTCAACATGAACAACCCCACTGGCTCCGAGGCTTGGACCATCTGCAAGGCGTTTGGTATCCACCCCCTCACCATTGAGGACATCATTCACCAGGAAAGCCGGGAGAAGATCGAGTTGTTTCCGTCGTACTATTTCGCTTGTTTCAGGTCCTTTGCGACCGTGAATGAGCCTGATGGTCATGGGGTTGACTATCACCCCTTCAACGTCTACGTGGTCGTCTTCCGAGAGGGGATCATCAGCTTCAGCTTTACGTCAAACCCACACGCTTCCCGGGTCCGTTTCCGCATTTCGCAGTTGAAGGAACAGGTGTCGCTGAGCAGTGACTGGATCTGCTACGCATTGATGTAGGGACCATTCTAGAAACAGTGTATACCCCTGTTTTGGGCCATGACTAACTCTGTTCCAGTGATGACATCGTCGACTCCTTCGGCCCGGGCATCAACCAAATCGAGCACGAGGCAGATGCGATTGAAGACCAGGTCTTCATCACCCGCCCCGAAGACAATCAAGTGTTCTTGCGCCGTATTGGTTTGACTCGGAAGAACGTGATGAGTCTGATGCGTCTGCTCGGCGGCAAGGCTGACGTCCTGCGAGCATTCACGAAGCGATGCACCGAGGACTACGACGTCACGCCGCGGATGGATATCGCCTTATACCTGAGCGATATTCAAGACCACGCGGTGACGATGATGAACAGCCTGGTGCACTTCGATACAATGCTCTCCCGGTCGCACAGCAACTACCTTGCCCAGCTGTCCATCGACAACATCGACATGGGCAACCGGACGAACGACTTCTTGAGCCGTGTCACTATAATTGCGACCATCATCGTCCCGCTGAACATCGTTTGCGGTCTGTTTGGTATGAACGTGAAGGTCCCCTGGCGTGAGGATGATAACTTGAACGCGTTCTTCGGGATCATGGGTGGTATAATCTTGTTTGCTGCTATCTCGCTCATGGTGGCGCGACGAATGGGATATTTCTGAACGTTTGAGTTGAATTGCACGAAATTAATACAGCAAAATATTATTATCAGATCGAGTCGCAGAAAAGAAGCTCTCATTTCCCCTTTTCTCTAAGCCGACCATTTCTTGAAAGCCATCCTCTGAATGACGTGCCTGACAAGGTCTTGCAGGGGACTTGCTGCGTAGACTCGCTCCACCGCTTCTTCCGAGATGCGGACCGCCTTCCGCCCGTCTCTCGGGACAAGGAAGTTGGCAGCGGCGGAAACCAATCGCAAACGACAACCATGGACTGTCTTGAAACTGGTAATGTCTTTGGATATTATCCCAATAGTGTGGGATCCGAGCTTCCAAGTTCGATGTCCCATAGCTGTCGCCGCGCAACAAAAGAACCACCTTGATGGCTGCCCTCTTTCATATCGTTTGGTTCGCCCAGTGACAATCACCTTCCGTAAGCGAACCGAGTTCTTTCTCATGGCAGCAGGAGGCACCTACCCAATATCGTGGACTCTGCCGAAGTTGGGGACAGGGAACTTCCTTTCCTGGCAAGGAAGATTGCCAAGACATGCGATTTCTCTCTTGGCTCTCTCTTGGCGGCGGGTGAAGTCGCATCGTTCTCCTCGCCGTCGCCCCAGCTGTAATATCACCTACCGCTTTAGCTTGCCATTTCCGCAGTCTGATGAGTGACTTTGTTGAGTGCGTTCCAGCTTGTTGCGGGGGAAGGCAGAGGAAGAAGCAGCATTCAGTCACTCGTGCTCATGCTTATAAAATGGGGTTATCTCAACGGCAACATCTTTCGGCACGGCTTTCCTCACTCTTGGTGCCAAGCCTCAAGTCGCGACTTTTTGCCAAACTTGATCTTGGCTTCCGGGGCCTTTTCCAGTGTCTCGTCGACGTCCTTCACATCCCGACTCACCATGAAGGCTTCCATCCTATCGGCGGCTGGGCTGTTTACCCTAGCCTTAGCCACTGTGGTGCCCAGGTCGACCAAGATTGACTACAATGGCTTTAAGGGTCTTCGTATTACTTTACCTGAGGATGCAGAGGGCGTTGCTGATCAGATCAGCGAGCTTGCGGCCGCCATTCTGAACCCCGGGTCTAAGGAGAAGCTCGACGTGGTCGCGTCTCCGGAGAACGTCGATGCCATCTCCCAGCTTGCAGTTAACACGACTGTTCTCGTCGAAGATATCGGTGCTGCTTTCGCCGAGGAGGAGACTGCTACAGTATATGCTGGTACGGTCACATTCTTTATGGCGATCTGTTAGAGAGCCGCTCGAGTTTGCATCGCATTGCTAACCTTGACCATCCTATAGTGCCTAGCGAGACGTGGTTCACTGCCTACCACAGCTACGCCGACCATCTTCAGTTCCTTAGAGATCTTCAGGGAGGCTTCCCCAGCCAATCTGAAATTGTCACTGTTGGAACCTCCGTTCAGGGTCGTGCTTTGACAGGTATCCACATCTGGGGCAGCGGAGGCAAGGGTTCCAAGCCAGCCGTCATCTTCCACGGCACAGTTCACGCTCGCGAGTGGATCAGCACCATGGTAAGAGATCACCTTCAGGGCTCATTTACATCAGTCTAACACGGCAGTAGACCACTGAGTATATGGCTTTCCAACTCCTGACGAAGTACTCCACCGACTCTACGGTCAAGGCTCTTGTCGACAAGTTTGATTTGTAAGTTTGAACGTCTCAATTATTTCTCAGCAGATTTCTTTGGTAAAGACATAAGCTGACATGCTATTCAAGCTACATCACTCCGGTTGTTAACCCCGATGGTTTCGTTTACACCCAGAGCACCGACCGTCTGTGGCGGAAGAACCGTCAGACCCAGTCCGGCAGCAGCTGTGTTGGCCGTGACCCCAACCGCAACTGGCCCTACAAGTGGGAACTCACGGGCGGCGCATCTACCAACCCCTGCTCCGAGACCTACAAGGGCGCTGCCGCTGCGGACACACCCGAGATCAAGGGCCTGAAGGCTCAAGTCGATTCGCTGAGCGCCAGCAGAGGCATTCAATTCTACATCGACTTCCACTCATACGGACAGTACATCCTCTGGCGTAAGAATTCTATTTCTCTTCCATCGGGCAATTTGACTAACACGATCCATCGCAGCATACGGATATGACTGCAGCTACGTCGCCCCAGATGACGCTGCTTTGCAAGCCATGGCGCAAATCGGTGCCACCGGCATTCGGGGCGTCTCCGGCACTTCTTACACGATTGGGAACGCTTGCCGTGCTCTCTACGCGACTACGGGCGACAGTACCGACTACATCCACGGCGTTGCCAAGTCGAAGTATACATACACCGTGGAGCTGCGGGACAGAGGAACTTATGGCTTCTCTCTCCCTGCCAGTCAGATCCAGGCTACTGTTCGTGAGACCTGGGCTGGTGTTCTTGCAATGCTGAGGGCTGCTTGAGCGCATCAAACGCAGGGCTCGACGACATTTTCCGCTGCGGTAACTCTAAATTAGTTGAATAATTAATAGTGGATGGAACTTGCCGCAGTCTTTCCTGTGAATATGTATTTGCCAAGCTCATTTCATTGAGACTATGGCACAGCGGGGAGGAGACTCTCCTCGGATCCTGGAGCACTGAGATTCAACCATTGTCGTCGGAATCGCATATTTCGATGCGCCCCTGCGTTCTAAAACCGGCCGAGGACTATCCTTCCTGAGCAATGTAAGGATCCATCTTACTGGGAGCAATGACGCAAGAAACATGAGGCATTCTCATCTTGAACGATCTCTCGAGTAACAAGCAAGATAAGCACTGCGCCTTGCCCGATACGTAGGGACCCGAATCATTGCTTCCCGCATAATCAATCGCTAGTCCAGGCACTTCACCGGAATAAAGAGCATCGACCCGAGTCATAGGATGCTCATGCTTTCCATCGCTATCAGAAGGGGATTATCACAGCGGCGCTACTCATTTCGGGCCTTGGTCCACGATCGACGTGCCAGCTAGTTGTCAAACTGCATATGTCCTTGGACTGTGCTCAGCGGGCATGAATGTGCCCAACGAGTAGCGCGTATGGGGCTTTTCATGCGCAAGTCTGGTCTGGCAAACTCCAGATTTTAAACTTCTCAGTCCCGGCCCTTCCCCATTTGGCCCCGGCCCGACGGGATAGATCCACTTCGGGCCCATTCGCCCGGACCCATCTCCACACACCCCGAAAGTCTCAGCCCCACGGCCCGCGCCGGAGTCGGGACACCTGTCATTGATATACGACGGCCCAGAGCTGTAACTGTTGCTGCCATGATGGGTCGTCTTTGTGTAACGCACGGAGCAGAACACCGGACCGTTCTTGAGTCAGTCATCTTCACCAAACCTGCGCTGCTGATCAAACACTTGCCAAAATGTGCGGTATCTCGGCCTGTCTCACCCTGCGACCAGGGCAGCATTTCCACACCGAAGCCCTGAACGGATATGCCAGCGGCACCAATGGTGCGGCAGAAGCGCAGGCCAACGGAAATGTCAAGGCGACTCAGGATCTAAGGGAGCAGTTGAGCAAGAGCCTCGAGGCGATCTCTCACCGAGGGCCAGATGCGCAAGGGGTCTGGGTCAGTCAGGATGGGTTCATCGGTCAGTGCAGAAGTGTGAATGTTTGACACTCTGTCATAGTGGCTGACATGTGTCAGGACTGGGTCACTGCCGATTGGCCATCAATGACTTGACGCCTGACGGCAACCAGCCTATCCACAGCGACGATGAAACAATCCATGCCATCGTCAACGGAGAGATCTACGATCACGATCGCATCCGAGAGGAGTGCAAACAGCGGGGCTACAAGTTAAGAGGTCACAGCGATAGTGAAGTGATCCTCGCACTGTACAAGGCCTACGGCGCTCCTCAGTTTCTTGAGCACCTCCGTGGTGAATTTGCGTTTGTGCTGTATGATGAGGCAGCTGGCAAGGTTATCTTGGGCCGTGATAGGTTCGGTATCAAGCCTCTGTTATGGACAATTGTGCGTCAGGAAGATGGCACAGACAAGTTGATCGTCGCGCCCGAGGCGAAGGCATTCCTTCCATTGGGCTGGAAACCTCAATGGGATGTGGGTGCTATCGTCGACGGCGGATGGATGCAAGATGGCCGGTCGTTGTTCAAAGGCGTGAAGAAGGTGCCACCAGGACACTGGATGGAGATCTCGAAAGATGGCGTCATGCAAATCCATCAATACTGGGATGCCGATTACAAAGACAAGGTAACGTAAATGGCTACGTGCTGGGCGATCCCTACTAAAGTGTCAACAGGCCGAAGGCGAGACAAGGAGCGTGGATGAGATGGTCCTTGGCCTGCGTGAGAGGCTGACTGAGGCCATCCGTCTCAGACTTCGCGCTGACGTGCCGATTGGTATCTACCTCTCAGGCGGGATTGATTCATCGCTAGTAGCAGGCATCGTCACTCACCTTGTCAGAGACGAAGGTATCAAGATCGGTAACAAGGATGCAACCAGCCGGATTAGTTGCTTCACTATTCAGTTCCCCAAAGAGTCAGGCTTTGACGAGTCTGGTATGTTCCCAGGATACCTTGCAACCCATCCACCACTGACTCGAATTCTATTAGATATTGCGGAAAGAACGGCTCAACATCTTGGAGTCCAGATACAGAAGACGCAAATCAACGAGGAGAAACTGGCCGAGAACTTTGCCGACTGCGCGTATCATTGTGAGCATCATCACTTTGATCTGAACTGCGTCGGAAAGTTCACCTTGTCGTCGCTTCCAAACGAGAATGGTGTCAAAGTGGTTCTGACCGGTGAAGGTGCTGATGAGCACTTTGCTGGATATGCATTTTTCCCGCCGGATTATCTCCGCGAGCCAGACTTGTCGATGCCAGGCTCACCTTTGGTGATCGACTCGGAGCTCCGTCAGAATATGCAAAGGTCTACTGAACGGGACATCAAGCTGCTCATCCCGCGCGCCGGAGCCTTCGAACACGGTTGGGAGTCTACACCTGCGATGAAGAAGGTCAACGACACAATTTTGCCCCCGTGCATCCTCGCTTGGCACCCCAGCATCGACATTTTCTCTCCATGGGTGAGAGAAAACAACAGATGGACGGACCTTGACTGCAAAGACGTCATCGTCAAATCTTTCAAACCAGCGATCCATGAAAAGATGCAAAAGAAGTGGCATCCCCTTCACACGGCGCAGTATATCTATGGCAAAGGACCCCTGCCGAACGTCCTCCTCAGTTGCCTTGGCGACTTGACAGAAATGTCCCACAGTGTCGAGGCGCGCACACCGTTCCTCGACCATAAGTTGACAGAGTACATCAACAACCTGCCCCCGAGTCTGAAGATGGCGTACACGCCTGACAAGATCCCGCCCGAGCGCCACCAAGGGCCGTGGTGGGAGGGCATCGGCGTTGCGTCGCAGGCTCTGACTGAGAAGTGGATCCTGAGAGAAGCGGCAAAGCCCTTCATTCTGAAAGAGCTGTACGAGAGGCAGAAGCATCCGTTTACCGCACCGATTGTGTGGCCTAAGGGCGGGCCGTTGCATCAAATGTTAGAGAAGACACTTACGAAAGACAAGGTGGAAAACCTGGGGTTCGTAGATTACACGCAGGTCAAGGAGGCTTTAGATAGAGGGTTTGGAGACAAGGCCGATGTGAAAGCGTTTAGAATCTTGCTCTTTGTGGCTGCCTGGGTCACTATGAGCGAGCGATTTGGTATTCCAAAGGCTGAGGCTGGGGATTGGTCTTGAATGAGTACCTGATAGACAGCTGTGCTTATTTATGCTAGTTAATTAGCACCATCGGGCTACTTTTTCATCTTTAAATCGTCTCTAAATCGCATGCTGCCCAGGTGGCGTTTCATTTTCAGTCGAAGTGTCCTCACATATCAATTGAACACTTTAAGGGTACTCTTGGCTGTGTTATATTCCCTCAATGTTGTACATAGGTAGAAATCTGTTGTGGTTGCAAAACGTGGATATAAATGAGTGTCTCCTATCCTGGCAGGATGTCATCTCAATAGCTCTTTTCCAATGTCCAAAGCAATTTCTTGGACATAGCAGACCGACTGAATACGTACTCTCTCCTCACTACTCCAACGACTCCAGATCCATTTCTCCATGGGGCGAGCAGCTTTAGTTTTGGCGACTAACACCAACTGCGCCAGCTCAACCCCACTCCTGCCGGAAGCCCGGCCGAAATTTCCATTCTCAGCACCGTCGTGATGGCCAAGCTCCGCTCCGTATGATCCATGTTAACTTCCGTTGCGCGATCCTTTCCGACTATATTGCAGGCATTCGCTCGACGGACTTAGGGGTCACGTAGGTAACACTGAAGGGATGTTTTTTGAAAGATTGTTTCCCCAGAAAACCTACAGAAGAAGAATGACCTCACACGTTGTCGGAACATCTTGATATGGAACAAGTGGAGCCATGCTTGCTCTTCAATGCCTTAGTCTGCAGCGGTCTTTCCTAGTCACCAATCACGTTTGCCAGCAACTCTTGGATGGTACAGAAACCTCCGGTGATTTGCAAATGCTAAGCAGGGACAGTTCGCCTAATAGCGAATCCTTCAGTTAGATATTTCTCTCTTTTGTATCCCAAGGCTATTGACGCCGTACTGCAGAGCACACATAGGCTCCCCGGCAGCTCACTGGCTCGGGACACTTGGCACAGACCGCTGTGAGCTATCCCCACTTCAAAACACTGGATAGATATAACGTTGTGAGATCAGGCCTTTTTCAAACCCGGTCTGTCGAGATCTTATCAGACATAGGACTGGGAGTTTTCCCTGTTCAATTGGACCTGCTGTAGGCAGCTCTATTCATACAGAACCTCCCGCGGCCTCCGATCTAATTCGCGGTACCAAAAAATCACCTTCCATAAACAGCACCATTTCCTCCACCACGCATTCAGATCGTTCCACACTAAATGCCCGATAATATCGCCCTCTTATCGTTATCGTTAACGAGGGAGCCTGCTGAACCCCTGCTGAATCCCCGCTCCGTGCTTACTGTGCCCGTTTTTGGCGAAAAGCAGTTCGCGCCACCCGCGGAACGCGTCGCGAGGCTGGATTCACAGATGCCTCAATCCACCCAACACAAGATGCTGAACTTCGGCGTGCAACGCTGGAGGTGGTATCGCCAAGATAGAATGAACTCGTTAAAGCAACCACCGGTCATTTTTCTTCTTTCTTCTCCACATCGTATGTCGTATGCGCAGCTTCCAAAGCCTTCGTATTCCAGAAAACCTGCAGCCGAAAGCAACGAGTCTGCCTAGGCATCGGGTGCATTGAATGCCTCTTTTGGTAGTGCTCCTGAGTTCTGCATATTGTGGATGTTCTGCGGTGGAAGTCAAAATGTAGTTATATATCAACCTTTCGTTCCTCTCACAAAAATGTCTCGTAGTGACTATTCTCTCAGGGGCGTCAGAAAACCCACCGCACTCTCTTACCACCATGAAGTTTCTCCTCACTGTTGTTGTACCTCTTCTCCCGGGCCTCTTGGCCCAGGATCCAGGCCTACCAGTACCGAATCCGAGTATATCGTACTGGCAACTCCCTCCTCTCGACGGTATCGCCAATCACCAGTCCCAAGATCTCCCCAGGGAAGCCGACGTTGTCATTATCGGATCTGGCATGTCGGGCACCAGCATCGCTTGGCATCTCCTCAAAGAAAACGCCACCAAACCCCTCCGGACTGCCATGATCGAGGCTCGCCAAGCTTGTTCGGGTGCCACAGGAAGGAATGGTGGCCACATCAGGCCTTCGTCTTACTCTGAGTACGCCGGTGCTAAGCAGTCCGTGTCTCAGGCTGAAGCGGCCAAGATAACGAGACTTCGATCTGCTCACGTCCAAGCTTTGATATCGGCGGCCAACTCTCTGCCTGAGGAGGGACGTCAAGCGGCTGAAGCTCGTGTTGTGGACAGCATTGATGCGTTCTTTGACGAAAAGGAATGGAAAACCGCCATTGAGCAGTTGGAGATGTTGAAGAGAGAGGTTCCTGATGTTGGCAACGAGTGGACCGCGTTTGAGAAAGAAGAGGCTCGTAATGTAAGTCTAGTAGAGGATGCCCACTCTACCGAGAAAAAGTGCTGACGACAACAGATCTCTCTGCTCACAGAAACCGTGGGAATTCTGACCGGAACAACGAAAGTTGCCGGTGCTATCTGGCCGTACCGCTTCATCAGGCATGCGCTGAAAGCTCTATTGAACGACTATCCCGGGTTTTCCCTTGACACGAACACCACTGCGATGAATGTTTCTTCCTCTATCGGTTCATCAGACTTTGGCTATGAGGTCACGACGAATCGAGGGAAAATTCTAGCCAAGCATGTTGTCTATGCGACCAACGCCTGGACTCCACACTTTGTCCCTGGACTGCAAGGACTCATTAGAGGAGGTCGCCTGCATATGAGCGCTCAGCTCGGCGGGAGCGGCCTTCCTAAGGCTGGAAGCTGGCCATCTTACACTGGAAAAGGCAGTCTCCCTGGAGGCCGCGCATGGTCGCTATTCCGTAATGGATTGGACTACATCGTTCAGATGCCCCGTGATGGGGAGCTGATGTTCGGGGGCGGCATCGAGGGCGACGAGCCCAGCACCACCTTTCCCAGCGATAGCGGCCCTCCAAGTCACACCGCTGTTTCGTACCTGAATGGTGCTCTGCCGAACTACTTTGGATATGATACTTGGGGTTCTGAAAGGTCAGATTTCCCAGAAACCTCTGATGCCAACGTTTGGCGAGGTCGAACGAAGCGTGTGTGGGTAGGGATTGAGGGGAGTTCATCTGATTCGCGCCCGTTTGTAGGACGCCTGCCAGAGATTGCGACCAAGAGGCCCGCCAAGAATGGCACTTCTGGAGGAGAATGGGTGTCGGCGGCTTTTGATGGAGAGGAAATGTGCTTCGCCTGGCTTTGCGGGCGTGCCCTCAGCGAGATGATCAAGGCTGGTAGCTCTGGCCTGAACTCGATCGCAGGCCTTCCTGACTGGTTTCCTCAGTCATTTCTTGTGACAGGAGGCCGCCTTTCAGAGCGGGAAATCACTCGTCGCATGGAGAAGGCTTGGACGTACCCTCGCATGGCAAACGCTTTTCGCTGGCATTAAGAGAGGATGATAGCTGCAGTGCGTACTAAGAGAGGAAAAAAATTGTTATTGCTGCTCCTCAACAGTCCTTGGTCCTGTAGGAAAGATCCCAGCACCTCATTGAACCGCCCCCAAGGATTGTCTGCGAAACAAGAGCCGGCCTTTTCTGAACGCTTCACAACCAAGGAGCGGACAAGAACATGATAATGTTAAGCAGAGACATCGATTGTTACCAGGAGAGGTAAGCAGTCTAGACCCCGAAGCAACGCCCTCAGCTATATGTATTGTGATAATACTGTACTACGCAATGGCGTTTGCTGCGGTGCGAAACTACGCGATTTGCATCTGAACGCGCGCGTCAGATTCTGTGGCAGCCATCTGGTACTTCACAAAAGACAAAACCTGTTTCTAGCTATAATCTTTGCTTAGAGAGGATTGAAACTTATTAATCCCCGCCGGAGACGAGTCGCAGCTAACAGGTAGGCGATTTGTCAGCAATATCAAGCTGGGGAGGGAAAGTTTGAACCGTGAGAGTGTTCTTAACCCATGTGTATTCTTCTAGAATTACCTAGTTATAGGAATTCTAAGTATTATAGCTTTATTTATAATATTGTTCTATATATCTGAGGCGGAAGATTCCTATTTTAGCTATCTTACTGTAGTATTATTATTATTATTATTCTATTTTTTAATATTAGAGCTAGGCTTAGATCACTTCTTAAGGTATATATTATATAAAGTAGAACCTATATATCTAAACTAAACTAATATATACTATTACTATTTCTTAGATTAAGTATTTTCTAGTTAATTACTTCTTATATATAATATATTAAGCTTAAAAGCTACTATAGCTAAAGTATAATATTAATATCTTCTATTTTTAGTTTATATTTCTTAGTTAAAGCTAATATTATAGAAGTTTAAGTTTGTATAAGAAACTAAGCATATAGAGCAGTGATACTAGAGATAACTTAGCTAATATATAAAGATATTTAGAGGCTATAGGCTATAGTTAGATTAAACTAATAGAAGAAGCACTTAAAAGGTAGGTATAATATTACTACGCTACTTTTACTTATTTCTTTTAAGATCCCCTTTTCTTAACCTTTAGTAAGTTTTTATTAAGTTTTCACCATAAAAGGTTTTATATCTTAAGCTTATAAGTATCTCTATATCTTTAGCTTTTATTAGCTAAATTATCTTTAGTATTATTGCTCTATATATTTAGTTTCTTATAATTATTTTCTATTTAGTTATAATAGTTTCTACTATATAGTTAGCTTTTAGTTTAAAGTAGCTATAGTAGTTTTTATCTATTATTTAGAGCAACTTCTATTATCTTTTTCTATTATTTAGTATAATAAATAGCTATTATATATTTAGTGAAAGCTTTATTATCTATTTAAGCTATTATTATTATTATTATTATTATTTTTTAAAGTTCTTTAAGCTATATATAAGTTTTTTTATTTTAAACTTTTTTGTTAGTTATTTTTAAAGGAAATAATATTTATTTTTCTTTTTAATAAATATAATTATTTAGATATTTTATTATTTTTATTTCCTATAAATTTACTTTTTATTTAATAAGATTTTCTAATATAATATCTTTATAATGTTCTTTATAATAGCTTTATTTTTTATTTTATTATTTTCTTTTTAAATAGATATATTATAAGGCTATTAATTAAGTTAAATAATAATTATTATTATTAATTTACTATATTTATTTTTTTACTTTTAGTAATATCTATTATAGTAAATAACTATTATTTATTTTATTTAATATTATATTTACTTTTATAACTGTTTAATAAAGCTTTATAATTATTTATAAAATAATAACTTCTTTCTATTTTAATTTAGTTTTTTGTTTCTTTATAATAATATATTTTTTTATAACTTTATATTATATAAGCTTTATTAAACTTCTATAAACCTTTTATAGATATTTTACTACTTTATATTATTTTTATAACTAATATTATAAATATAAAAAGTTTTATTATTTAAATCTTTATTAAATATAGCTCTAATAATTTTAAGTTTAGTAATAACATATATTAATATAACTAATTTAATAGCAATAAGCTTTATATTAGCTATATATTATAGCTTTATAAAAGCAGTAAGGTTATTTATACTTATATTTATAATAGTAATTATATATATAAATTATATTAGTTATATAGTATTAAATGCTATAGAATAAGTTTAGTAATTATTTAAGAAAAATATAAGCTAACTGTTTTACTTTTAGATTTCTTTTTATTTTATTCTAACTGTTTATTATTATTAAAACTAAGTTAAATATTATATTTATTGAATTAAAGCTAGTTATTACTATTAATATAAGGTTTTCTATATTTTTATTATAATTAAAAAGAGTTAAATATTTCTTTAGAATCTCTATAAGTAGTTAATAAATCTTATTAGTTTTTAGTAAAATATTAAGAATTATAATAACTAATTAGTAGCTATAAATATTAAAAAGAGTGCTACTATTTATATATAGATATAACTCTAAATATCTTTAGATATAAGTTTTATTCTATAGTTAGTTTTATTTTCACTTTTATATTAATATATATTTACAGTTAGCTTATTAAGCTAAAAATTATAATAAAATAAATAAAATTATAAAATAAATTAAAAATATTTTTTCTTTCTATCTATATAATAAGATTTATATTTAGTAGCTTACTTAACCTATATAAATAAATATTATAGTTCACCTAATACTTTTTAATTATATATACTTCAAACCTAACAGCAGCATTTTAACTTATATTTAATCTTAATAAAGCAGAGAAATAAAACCTCAATATAACTAGTTATTAACGCTTAGCTTAACCTTTCCCTAGCAGCAGAAAGCAGGCAAGCAAGCAGTAGAGCAGCAAAACATACTAATAAAAGCGTTATTTATAATGCTATTATCTAATAGAACGCTAATAGCATTTACAAATTATATAGCTGAAACTTAGTAATAGCTTAAACCTACACTTAAAGGTGCAAACTTAATAATATAACTTTTTATATAGCTAAAAGGGTTCTTATAGCTATAAGCATAAAAGCTTAACTGCTACTTTAAATAAAGCCTTAAGCTTATTCTTTATATCTTCTTATATATAGTAACACTTTATAATATATTTCCCTTTTATTATTCCTATATATAGATTGAGTAAAACTAAGCTAAATAACTTAATCTATAAGACTGAAGTTAATAAAATTAAAAGCTTTAACTATAGTGATCTTCTATATATTAACAAGAAAACTCTTTTTAAATTTACTTAGAAATATCTATTGAAAACTATAATTAATAAGAATAATATATAAATATTATATAGCTTTAAGATTAATATAAATATAATTAAAGCTACTAATAATAATTTTAATACTTATAAATATCTTATAAGCTTTCTTAAGATAGCTAAAGCAGCTTAAAAGTTTAAACTTTAGTAAGTTAGAAAGAGTAAATCTAAAGTTAAAAGTATAGCTAATAGCAGCAAAGCTCTTTATTAAAACTATATAGTAAGATAGAAGATATTATTAATAACAGCATAACAGCATAAAGGCTTTAAAGCCTTTACGCTTAGTAAAGCTTATAATATAGATATTTAAATAATAAAGAAGAAAAAGATAGATGCAGACTAAATATAGCATAAAGAGTAACTATAGCTTAGAAGAGCAAAAATAGAAGCAGCTAGAAGAAGACAGTTAACTTAGCTTATTATAATATATAAAGTTAGAAAAGTATAGAGGTAAAGAAGATATTTAAGTTTAAAAGTTATATAACCTAAAAGTTATTAATAGAAAGTGAAGAAACCAGTTTAGCTTTTATAATTAATATTAGTTAAATTTTATAATATGAAGCTATTAGCTATAATAAGATTTATATCTTTAAATAAGCTAACTTTATTAATAAGCTTATTAATATTTTAATAATATATCTCTTAAAAAGTGATTTTTATATAGCTATACTTTTTTTATAAGATCTTTTAAAGATTTAAAATATTTATATACTTTATAATACTTATTACTATATTCTATTTATAATTTTTAAAATTATTAGTAGTAGTTTTACGCTTTATTTTAATTCTTATAAAGATATTAATAAGTGTTTAGTAGTAGTTTACTAAAATTTAGTTAATATTAATAATAAGAATAATTCTTTTAGTAAAAAAAATAGTAATAATAGTAATTTTAATAAGCTTAATAATAATCTATAAGATAGAAATAGTAGTATAACTAGTAATAATAATAATAAGAAGAATAAAAATAATAAGAATAAAGCTAAAAATAAAAAAAGAAAAGAAAAAAAAAAAGAAAAAAAGAATAATAAAAATAATAAAGAGAATAAAAAGTAATATTATTAGTAAAACTTTAATAAAAGCATAGTGAATTTCTATAAAATATTTTTAGTTACATATCTATAGTTTTATATTGCTTTTATAGAAAGTTTAAAAAATCTTTATTAATATTTTAGTTATTTTATAGTTAATTAACTTTTTTTATTTTCTCTATATTACTTACTATTCTCCTTATAATATAATTTATATTATTACTTTTTAAATTTTATAACAATTTATAGAATATTTATTAAATATTCTTTAAGCTTCTAAATAGAATATTTTATTAGCTAATCTTTTTATTTAATTAAATATAAGAAACCTTTTAATACTCCTTTTTATAATATAATATTTTTAACCTCTTATTCTCTAAAGTCTTTTTTTAAGTTTAAAAGTAATTTTTTAGTAATTTTTTAGCTATATTATAGCTTTAGTAGTATAATAAAAAAGATATTATATATCTAATTATACTTCTTTAGAAGCTATATTTTATAAGTATTAAAACTTATAACTTTTATAACTAATATAGAAATAAATTATAAGGTAAGCTTTTATTAATTCTTTATAAAATAAAAGTTTTTAATTAAAAGCTTTATAATATCTCTAATATTATATAATTATATCTTTTTTTTAGTATTTATATTTTTAGCTTATACTTTAATTATATATTATTAATTTTTAGTTATTTTTTAGTAAACTTCTATTAGCTTTTTAAGTTTCTTTTTTAACTTTTTAGGTTTTAAAGTTAATATATAGTAAGTAGTAGTTAATTATTCTTAAGTAGTATTTTATAAAAGCTTTAAATAGCAATATATTAATAATAATATATTTGCTATTATTATATAAAAACTTAACTTTAACTAGCTGTATTATTTATTAGTTATATAAACTTTTATTAAACTTTAAAAGATATATAATTAAAGTTTAATATATTCTTTCTATTTATAGATATTATATAATAGAGATATACTTTTTTATATCTTAAGCTTTAATTTAGTTTTATTAGAACTAATCAGTAATTAATTTGTTTTTATTACTAATAATAGCTTTAAATATATTATATTAATATTTAATTTTTTAGTATAAGATTTTTACTAAACTTATAATATTTAGTTATTTAATTATTACTAAAAATTAAGCTATTTTAATTATTCTATATATAACTATTAAAATTATATTATAAATAATTCTATTATCTTAGTAATATAAATATTTAGCAATATATTACTATATATCTTCTATTAAATATAACTAATAAAACTTTTATAAGATTAATTTAATTATTTTATTTACTTTTATATATTTTAATCTAAATATATTATAATAGTTTCTTAAGATTTTATAATAGAGAAATCTTTCTTTTAAAATAATAAATCTTCTTTCAAACTAAAAAATATTATTCTTATTAAGTTAGTATTTTTAGTATTTTTTAATATTTTAGTAAACTTTAGCTATAAGATCTCTTTAGAAATAGTTTTTAGTTTATAGTTTTCTGACTATTTATTTATAGATAATAATATTAATATATATATTTTAATATAATAAATTATTAGTCTTTTTTATAAAATTTACTATTAATTTAAAAATAAAGATTTTTTAACTTTAAAGTTAGTTTTTTAGTAAGATTTCTATATATTTTACTGAATAGTTTAAATATAAGCTTTTATAATAATTATAGTTTTTTTGAATTTAGTAATATATTAGTAATTTATTATTAAAAGCTAGCTAATAAGTTTAAGTTTTTTTTTAAAAGTAAAAAATATATTATTTATTTTTATATCTTTTATTATATAATTAAAATATTATAATAGTTTATTTACTAAATTAATAAGTTTTAATTTATATTAAATTTTAAAATTAAATCTAAATAAGTAATATATTTATTAAATAAGCTTTTTATAAATATTTTATATAAATATAATAAATATTCTTTTAATATTATATAATTTATAAAAATTAAAAACTTCTTAAAAAGTTTTTATAAATATTAAGCTTAATGATTTAAACTTTTTATAATTATTAAAAGCTTTTACTATTTTATAATTTAATATTTCTCTATATTTAAAAACTTTTTAATTAAAAAGCTATTAAATATTAAATTATATTATATTTCTATAAAAATGTATTAAATATTATATAAATAGATATATTAATTTTAACTTTTATTTCTAATATGAAGTTATAATATTTTAATATTAAAGCTTTAATAAATGCTTTTTAAAGCATTTTAAATATAGTTTATATTTCTTTTATTTAAATAAAGGTTTCTAATTTTATATTATTTTAGCCTTTTTTAAATATATTATTTATAAAAATAATAATATAAAAATATCTTATAATAAACCTATAATAGAAGTTATAAAATTTAAAAAATATTTATATATTTTTGAAAGACTTTAGTATTAGCTATTTAATAACTATTTAGATTTATTTTAAGTCTATTTCTATACTATTTTAAATAATATAAAACCTTAAAAAGTTTATTTTTATTTAATAAAAGGTATATTCTTTTAATCTTATAAATAGCTTAATAGCTTTTAAATAATATAAAATAATATAGAGGTTTTTAATATATTATTTTCTTATATTTAAATAAATACAAATATTATTTAAATATATAATATAATAAATATTTAAAAAGTTATAAAAATATTAATAAACTTAAATAATATTATTATATATTTAAAATATTTATATTTTATTTTAAGTATAGCTTTTTATTTATTTATTTTATTAATTATAATATAATAATATATTGTAATTAAATTAATTTTTAAAATAAATTTTATATTAATAAGTTTATTTAAAAATTTATTAATTAATAATAGAAAATAATAATGTTTTATTATAATTTTATTTAATCTTTTATAATTTATATATAATTATAAGTTTCTGTTCTTTTTAAATATAAATAATATAAATATTTTTATAAAGCTAATTAAATAATATATATAGCTTATTATTTTTATTTTTTAAATATATTTAGTAAATATTTAAAACTATGCTATTAATATAAAATATATAAGCTTATATAAAGGTTTTTTATTAAGTTTTAATTTAATATAATATATTATTTTTCTTAACTTAAAAACTTTTTTTATATTTTTTTTTAAAGAATATTAATAAAGTTTTAAAGTTTTTTAAAAATTTCTTTTTTTTAGCTTTTACTTAATAAATATTTACTTAAAACCTTAATATTCTTTTTATTAAAAGCTAAAATATTTATTAAATATATAATATAAGCTTATTTGCTATTTCTTATAATTTTTTAAATAATTATTTTTAATTTAATAAATAAGAAGTATTTATATAACTAAATATATATATAAATATTAATATAAATATCTTTTTACTTTATTAAATTATTAAATAAAAAACCTTTTTTTACTTTTTTAAAATAAAAGCTTATAATAAAAGCTTAATAAATCTTTTATAGATAGCTTTAACTATTTATAAAAAAAAATATAAGCTAATAAATTTTTCTAATAAATATAAGCTTTCTTTAGATGTTTATTAATTTAAAAGCTATAATATTTATAGCTTCTTTTAATTAAAGCTTTTAATAAGGTTTTGTTATATAATATTTATTATTATATAGATATTTATATTGATTTTTAATTTAACTTTATTAGCTATTTAAAATATTAATATTTATTTTTTAATAGTTTATTTTATTAAAACTAAAGTGATTTCTAATATAATCTTTTTTAAAATTAGTTTTATTCTTATTTATTTTTTAAGTTTTAGCTTCTAGCTGTTTATAATAATTTTTATCTTTTTAAAGCAACCTTTTTAACTTTATACCTCTTAATAATATATACAGCCTTTAGTTATATAATTATAACTTTTCTAACTATAGCTATACTTATATATACTTATTAATAACTTTATAATTTTTAACTTTATTTTAGTAATAATATAGTTTATAATTACTTAATTACTATAAACTATTAAATTATTAACTTATCTTCTTATATATTACTTATACTGCTAATACTATTTCTATTACTGCTTTGCTATTTGCTATTTATTACTGCTGTTATTCTTTTATTTAGTTAAGCTAACTAACGCTTTTGCAGTTATACTATTATTAGTAATGCTCTTGCTATATTACAGTTTATATAAGCTATACTTCTTAATATTCCCCTATTAAGCTTAAGCTTAAGCTGCCTCTACTTTAGTATTATAGAAAGCTTATATAAAAAAAAGCTACTCCTTAAGATAGCTAGAGACCTATATAGCTTCTATATATAGGCCTCTAGAAGTTATTATCACTTTAATTGCAATATAAATAAGATTCTTTTTAAAAGTATTCTTAAAAGCTTTAGTTAATATTACTTTAATATAATGCTGCTAATCAGCAAAAAAGTGCTTATTAAATTTAAAGGTTTTATTTAATATATAGATATTATATTCTGCAGTAATATCTTTAGCTGTATCTATAAAAAAGGATATATTTAGTATAAAATTAATATTCTTATATTCTATATACAGTGCAAATATTATAAAAATGCTTTAAGATTTATTATAAGTTATAAAGATAAGCTGTTAATATAGATTTAAAGATAAAAAAGAGGAAGAAGTATAAGCATAAAGCTTTATATATAAAGATTTTTATACTTCTAGCTATAAGAACTTCTTAAAATACTTTTTTAGTTAAAAAGTTATCTCTTAAGTAGTAATATTACTATAAAAGCCTTAGTAATCTATTTAACCTTAATATAATCAGCTTTATTATATATATTGCTATACTATTTAGCTTTATGCTATATAGCTAATGCTATTATTATTTTATTAGTTTATTCAGCTAGAGTATATATTTAACTTTATATAGTAATATTCAAAAGGTTTGCTTATTAGTAAAAATATATAAAGTTTCTATACTGTTTTTTTTAACTAATAGAGAGTATAAATTAAAATATCTATATAGTGTTTCTAAAATTATACCTATAAATAGAGTAAATTTACTATAGTCTTTTTGCAAAAAGGCTATATTATAACTACAAACTTAATTTTTTAAGTTTTTAGTATTAGTTATATAAAATATTAAAATTATATTAATTTTATTTTATTTTAAGTTAAAGTTCTAATTATTATTTATTAGTTATATTTAGTTTTTAGTATAATTAGAGGAAATATATTTATACTTCTTATAGTTATAATATTAAAGTTCTTAAGAATTAAAAAGTTGATTATTAAAGCTAAATATTATATAAAGGTTTATTAAGTAGTTATTCTAAAATAAAGTTTCTAAATAGTAATTTCTTTAGTTTAATAACTTAAAAAGCTATAAACTACTTTTATAAAAGTAATTTAAAAAGCTTAAGTATAATTACTTATATAACTTAAAATATTTAGTAGTTCTTTTTATATACTTTCTTTTTATAATCTCTTATAACTTCTAGATATATAAAATAATAATATATATATTAATATAATTAATATTTTATTTAAATAGTTTATTTTTTAAGGTTTTTATAAAGCTTTAAAAAAAGATACATACTTTTATATTACTTATATTTAGCTTATTAAAAGCTTAATTAATAAATTTCTACTAAGCTTAATACATAATTAGCTTTTTATTATCTTTTTAATAGTTTCTAAAATTTAAATATAATATATTGATTTCTTATAAAGATTTTAAAGTTTTTTTATTTTAAGTTAATTTTTTTTTAAAATATTTATAAATATTTACTAATATATTTGCTATTTTATTTATAAAATATACTTTATTATATTTATAGTTTACTAAATATATTAGCTATTAAAACAGCTAAAGTAATATATATAAGCTTTTCTTATTATAATAAGCTAATTTTCTCTTATTATATTTATAAACTTATTAATAAGATAAGTTATATTATAGTTTAAAGGTTTTTTAAAAACTTTAAGTAATTATTTAGTAGGCGTTTAATTACTTAGCATAGTAGTAATTAGCTTTTATTAGCTAGCTATTATAGTAATTATCTACTATATTAATATTTAGCTAATAGCTTCTTTTAGCCTTTTAGCTTAAGCTAATTTATTAGCTATAGTTATAGTTATCTAGCTTTATAGCTTATTTAGTCTATAAAAAAGAGTTTTATAGTTTTTATTCTTTTATATATATTTATTACTTAAGTAGTAAGCATTTAGTATAAATAGCTTATTCTCTTTAAAGCTTTTAGCTTTATTTAAAATATAGCTTTTTACTTCTTTTTATTAACTTATATTATCTTCTAATTATTTGCTAAAGTTATTTTCTTTATATAGATTTATATAAGCTATTTTGCTTTATATTTAGTAAATACTAAATATAAGTTTTTTAGCTTAATTAGTAAGTATTATTTAAGTATATAGTGCTATTATTATTATTAACTTTTTTAAATTAAAATAGAAGTAAAAGAATTGTAAAAGTATTTAGAAATTATAAATTATAATTAGAATAAACTAATAGAAAAAGTATTTAAAAAGTAGATATAATATTATTATATTACGTTTATTTACTTCTTTTAAGATTTCTTTTTTCTAACTTTTAATAAGTTTTTATTAAGTTCTTATTATAAAAGGTTTTATATTTTAAGCTTATAAATATCTTTATATTTTTAACCTTTATTAGTTAAATTATTTTTAATATTACTATTCTATATGCTTAGTTCTTTATATAATAAAAACTCAAAATATAGAAATATTTATAGACTTAGAGTATAAAACCTTTTATAGTAAAAGTTTAATAAAGATTTACTAAAGGTTAAGAAAATGAAATCTTAAAAGAAGTAAATAAAAATAATATAATAATATTATATCTACCTTTTAGGTATTCTTTCTATTAGTTTAACTTAACTATAACTTATAGCTTCTAAATACTTTTATAATTCTTTTACTTTTATTTTAATTTAGAAAAATTAATAATAATAATAATAATATCATATATTTAAGTAATACTTACTAATTAGACTAAAAAACTTATACTTAATATTTGCTAAATATAAAGTGAAACAGTTTATATAAACTTATATAGAAAAGATAACTTTAATAAATAATTAGAAAATAATATAAATTAATAAAGAAAAGCAAAAAGCTATACTTTAAGTAAAGCTAAAAGCTCTAAAGAAAATAACTTATTTATACTAAATGTTTGCTATTTAAGTAATAAATATATATAGAAAAATAGAGATTATAAAACCTCTTCCTATAAACTAAATAAGCTATAAAGCTAAATATCTATAGCTATAACTAATAAGCTAACTTAAGCTAAAAAGTTATAAAAAACTACTAGCTAAATGCTAATATAGTAAATAATTACTATAATAGCTAGCTAATAAAAGCTAATTACTGCTATATTAAATAACTGAATACTTATTAAATAATTACTTAAGGTTTTTAAAAACCCTTTAAATTATAATATAGCTTATTTTACTAATAAGTTTATAAATATAATAAAAGAAGATTAATTTATTATAATAAAAGAAACTTATAAATATTACTCTAACTACTCTAATAGTTAATATATTTAATAAGCTATAAATATAATAAAATATATTTTATAAATAGAATAGTAAATACATTAGTAAATACTTATAGATATTTTAGAGAGAAAAGTTAACTTAAAATAAAAAGACTTTAAAATCTTTATAAAAAGGTAGTATATTATATTTAAACACTAAAAATAGAACTACTATAATATTTTAAAATAATACTACTAAAAGAATAATAAAAAGCTAATTATATATTAAGCTTAATAAAAGTCTATTAACTAAGCTTTTAATAAGCTAAATATAAGTAATATAAAAATATATATATATATTTTTTTAAAGCTTTATAAAGATTTTAAAGAATTAACTAATTAAATAAAATATTAATTATATTAATATATATATTATTCCTCTATATACTTAGAAGTTATAAGAGATTATAGAAAAGAAGTATATAAAAAGAACTATTAGATATTTTAAGTTATATAAATAACTATATTTAGGCTTTTTAAACTACTTTTATAAAAGCAGTTTATAATCTTTTAAATTATTAAACTAAAAAGATTACTATTTAAAGACGTTATTTTAAAATAGCTACTTAGTAAACCTCTATATAATATTAAGCTTTAATAATAAATTTTTTAATTTTTAAAGATCTTGATATTATAACTATGAAAAGTATAAATATATTTTCTCTAACTATATTAAAAACTAAATATAACTAATAAGTAGTAATTAGAATTTTAATTTAAAATGAAGTAAAATTAATATAATTTTACTATTTTATATAATTAACACTAAGAATTTAAGAAATAAATAAATATAAAAGCAATTTTAAGAAGTATTATATTAAAAATAACTTTATTTTTAATAAAATAAACTATTAAAAAATAAATATTAATATTTTAAATAAGTAATAAAGTTAAATTAGAAATTAATATAAATATTTATATAGTAATAAATATTATATAAAAAAACCTTATTAAGAAACTTTAATTAAAAAAGCTATAAATATTATAGCTTTTAAATTAATAGATTTCTAAAAAAGCTTATATCTATTAAAAAAGTTTATTAACTTATACTTTTTTTTATAAATAGTTAAAGCTATTTATAAAAGATTTATTAAGCTTTTATTATAAACTTTTATTTTAAAAAAACAAAAAATATTTTTTTATTTAATAATTTAATAAAATAAAAAAATATTTATATTAATATTTATATATATATTTAGTTATATAAATACTTTTTATTTATTAAACTAAAAGTAATTATTTCAAAAATTATAGAGAATAATTAATAAATTTATATTATATATCTAATAAATATTTTAGCTTTTAATAAAAAGAATATTAAAACTTTAAGTAAATATTTATTAAATAAAAGCTAAAAAAAAAAGGTTTTTAAAAAACTTTAAAACTTTATTAATATTTTTAATAAAAAAATATAAAAAAAGTTTTTAAATTTCACAAAATAATATATTATATTAAATTAAAACTTAATAAGAAACCTTTATATAAGCTTATATATTTTATATTAATAAAGTAATTTTAAATATTTATTAAATATATTTAAAAAATAAAAGCAATAAGTTATATATATTATTTAATTAGCTGTATAAAAATATTTATATCATTTATATTTAAAAAAATTAAAAGTTTAGAATTATATATAAACTATTAAAAACTAAATAAAATTATAATAAAAAATTGTTATTTCTTATTATTAATTAGTAAGCTTTTAAATAGACTTATTAATATAAAATTTAGTTAAAAGATTAATTTAAATAAAATATATTATCATATTATAATTAATATAATAAATAAATAGAAAACTATATTGAAAATAAAATATAAATATTTAAATATATAATAATACTATTTAAGCTTATTAATATTTTTATAACTTTTTAAATATATATCTATTAAATATTTATTAACTTCTTAAATACTTATTATATTATATATTTAAATAAATATTTTATTTATTTAGATATAAAAAAGTAATATATTAAAAACCTCTATATTATTTTATATTACTTAAAAGCTATTAAGCTATTTATAAAATTAAAAATATATAACTTTTATTAAATACAAATAAATCTTTTAAAGTTTTATATTATTTAAAGTAATATAGAAATAAATTAAAAATAAGTTTAAAAAGTTACTAAATAGCTAATATAAAAGTTTTTTAAAAATATATAAGTATTCTTAAGATTTTATAATTTATATTATAGATTTATTATAAAATATTTTTATATTATTATTTCTATAAATAGTATATTTAAAAAAACCTAAAATAATATAAAATTAAAGACTTTTATTTAAATTAAAAAAATATAAATTATATTTAAAATATTTTAAAAAATATCTATTAAAACTTCAATATTAAAATGTTATAATTTAATATTAAAAATAAAAATTAAAACTAATATATTTTTTAAATAGTATTTAATATACCTTTATATAAATATAATATAATTTTATATTTAGTAGCTTTTTAGTTAAAAAAACTTTTCAATATAAAAAATTATTATATTATAAAATAATAAAAGCTTTTAGTAATTATAAAAAGTTTAAATTATTAAATTTAATATTTATAAAAACTTTTTCAAAAGTTTCTAATTTTTATAAACTATATAATATTAAAAAAAGTACTTTTTATATTTATATAAAATATTTATAAAAAGTTTATTTAATAGATATATTATTTATTTATATTTAATTTTAAAATTTAATATAAATCAAAAGTTATTAACTTTATAAATAAATTATTATAATATGTTAATTATATAATAGAAAATATAAAAATAAATAATATATTTCTTATTTTTCAAAAAAAGCTTAGGCTTATTAGTTAGCTTTTAATAATAAATTATTAATATATTACTAAGCTTAAAGAAATCATAGCTATTATAAAAATTTATATTTAAGCTATTTAGGAAAATATATAAAAACTTTATTAGAAAGCTAGCTTTAAAGTTAAAAAAATGTTATTTTTAAATTAATATTACTTTATAAAAAGAACTAATAATTTATTATATTAAAATATATATTCTAGTATTATTACTTACTTAAAATTATATATAAACACTATGTTAACTACTTTATAAAAAATTAATAATATATTAGAAAACTTAAAAAAAGCTAAAGTTATTATATTAAAATAATATATTTTATATATTATAATAAAAAAGCTTATTTAAAATAAAATAATTTATTTATTATAACTAAATATAGATTTAAAATAAATAGTTAAAAACTATAAACTAAAAATTATTTCTATAAAAATCTTATAGCTAAAGTTCATTAAAATACTAAAGAATATTAAAAATATTAATTTAATAAAAATAATATGTTTTAGTTTAAAAAAAGACTTATTATTCTAAAAAAAAAGATCTTTTTATTATAGAATTCTAAGAAATTACTATAACATATTTAGATTAAAATATATAGAGATAAATAAAATAGTAAAACTAATTCTATAAAAGTTTTATTAGCTATATTTAATAGAGAATATATAGTAATATATTATTAAATATGTATATTACTAAAAAATATATATATTATAATATCAACTATATAAACTACTATAAATATTAAAACTATTAATATATTTATTTTAATAGATTTCTTTAAACTTTTTAATCAGTTTACTAAAAACTTATTAAAATAATAGAATTATATATAATATAATTTTAATAGTTATATATAGAATAACTAAAATAGCTTAAGTTTATTAATAACTAAATAACTAAATATTATAAATTTAATAAAGATTTTATATTAAAAGATTAAATATTAATATAATATACTTAAAGCTATTATTAGTAATAAAAATAAACTAATTACTAATTAGTTTTAATAATAATAAACTAAAGCTTAAAATATAAAAAGATGTATTTCTACTATATAATATTTATAAATAAATAGTTAAATAGAAAAATATATTAAATTTTAATTATATATCTTTTAAAGTTTAGCAAAAGTTTATATAACTAATAAATAATATAGCTAGTTAAAGCTAAGCTTTTATATAATAATAATAAATATATTATTATTAATATATTATTATTTAAAGCTTTTATAAAATACTATTTAAGGCTAATAGCTTTATATTATGAAATTTAACTAATATTAACTACAAAAGCTAAACTGGTCTTTTTACTCTCTATTAATAACCTTTAGGTTATATAACTTTTAAATTTAAATATCTTTTTTACTTCTACACTCTTCTAACTTTATATATTATAATAAGTTAAGTTAACTATCTTCTTCTAGCTACTTCTATTTTTACGCTATATTTAGTCTGTATCTATCTTCTAAGTCCTCTTTGCTATTTAGACATCTATATTATAAATAATATCTTTTATTCTGCTATATAGTCTTAATATAAAGTTTTACTGCTATTAGCTATATTTCTAACTTTAAATTCACTCTTTTTAACTTATTAAACTTTCAAACTACTTTAGCTATCTTAAGAAAGCTTATAAAATAATTATAAATATTAAAATTATTATTAATAGCTTTAACTATATCTATATTAATTTTAAAGCTATATAATATTTATATATTATCTTTATTAATTATAATTTTAAATAAATACTTCTAAATAAATTTAAGAAAAGTTTTCTTATTAGTATATAGAAAATTGCTATAATTAAAGCTTTTGCCTTTTAAAAGAAAAGTTATATTTAACTATCTATATAACCCTCAATCTGCTACCTTTAGACCTCATTCTAATTAAGTGAAAATAATTAGTTATAAAAGAACCTCTAAATATATTAGCTATAACCTTTGCAAAGTAGAGAAAAGAACTTTTAAATATATTAGCTTAAACTTCTATAAAGTAGAAGAAAGAACCTTTAAATCTATTAATCTTTTCTAGCCTAAAAGACCTATATATATAATAAGTTATTAATAACGCTTTTTAATTATATTATATTACTATTATTACTACTATTATTACTACTAAAAGGAGGTATAAAATAGAAGATAGAAGTTAGTTAGACTAAGCTTAAGCTTAAGCTTAAGGCTGCTTAAAGTTTAGCCTAATTTAAGTTGCTTTTATATAATAAGTTAGTTATATTACTCTATAGCTAGAGGTATACTTAATATTTATACTTAAAGTAGATTAATTAACTTATTTTATATAGAAAGCTAACTATTTAATTTTGTTTTTTAGATTATAATTTAGATTTATAATTCCTTATACTATAGCTAGTAGGTATTACTAGCTTAATTAGCCTTTTTTACTATATTAAAGAAGCTTTAGCTTTAAGATTACTAATAAGATAGAAAAATAGAAAGCTTAATATTAAGTTAAATAAAAACATTTTCCTCTCTTTTTTTATTTTAATTTTTATACTTTAAGAAGTTATCATATAATATTATAAGGAAAAGAAAGCTTAGTAAAAGTTATTATTATATCTCTATTTCTAACTTTTATCGTAAAGTTATAGCTTTTTATTTAAATTTACTAGCTTAATACAGCAGTAAGTAGCTTAATACTTATTGCTTCCTAGCTAAAGTATAAAAGTGAAAGAAATAAATAAAAAGAAAATATATAAAAACTACTTATAAGAAATTATAAAATCTACTTAGTAGCTTAGTTTAAGTTTTTTTATTCTATTATAGCTTTCCTCTTTTTTTCTAAAAGAAAGCAGCTAAGTAGTTTATCTTTATGTTTAGTAAAACTATATCTACTTCTTTTTTTTATTTAGCTTTTATAGCTTTAATACTATATTTAAGTTATAATTTTATCCTCTAGCTTTATAAAGTTATTAATAGCTTAAAGTAATAGCTTTATAGAGAAGAAGAAAGCTTTATTTATATCTATATCTATAGTAGCTAACTTTATAAATTAGTTGCTTATTACAATATTATCTTATATAATCTTTAAAACAGCAGTTATTATATTATTAAAAATATTAACTTAAGCAATATAGAAAGCTAAGAGATATATAGTAGCTATACTGATACTGTTAATATAGCTTCTATTAGTATTTTAAGTAGTAATTTTAGTAATAAATAAGATATTTTTAAAGTATTTTATAAAAAGCTAGCTAAGCATTTTATTACTTTCTTTAAAGCTTTAGTTAAGCTAGTTAATATAGTAGTAAGCTAAATAAGCCTTATATTTATAGCTATAAATATAAAGCTTATAGAGGACTTACATATTAATAGTGCTATATTTAAGCTTTTTATAGCAGCTGCTAAAGCTATTAGAGATTATAATAACTATAGCCTCTTAAAGCAAAGCTTTTAGTACTTCTTTATAGCTATTCTTAAAAAACCTCTTATAGCTATAATCTTTAAATATATCTTTTTTAAACTCTTTTATAATCTCTATACTTTTAGTTATAATAATAAATAGCTTTTTAATATAGGTATTTTTATAGATCTTATTAAATATTAATATAATAGCTTAAATAGTATTTAGAATAGTATAGAAAACTATTTAATAGCTTAAAGTAAATAGTTTTATTATAAAGATGTTATTAGTAATAAAGTAGTAAATATTATTATTATTTAACTTACTCTTAAAGACTTCTTTATTAATTAATTTAGCATTATAGTAAGAAGTGAGGTTTATATAGATAAATTTAATTATGTTATTAAGCTTCTATTAAGTAGTTATAATAGCAAGCTAGATATTATTATTAAGTATTAAGTAAGAAGCTATAGTTCTAAGAGGTAAGTTTAAGGTTTTTAAGCATCTATTAGTATTATATACATAGAAAGAAGTGCTAAAGATTTATAAAAAGTTATATTTACTATTGAAGATTTAGCTAAAAGAATACTAATGCTAACTTAAGAGGGCTGTTAATAATACCTAAAGATAAGAGATTTTTATTGCTAGTAATAATATATAAAAAGAAACTTTAATTAGTTAGATTAGAAAGTGATAAAAATTATTAATACTGCTTTAGAAGGTTTATTAGTAAAGATATCAAAATATAAAGATATAAAGCTATAAAGCTATTAATTATAGTAGTATAAAAAAGAAGTTTTATAAGTTAGGTTAAAAAGTAAAGAAGGTATTCTTTTATGCTTTAGATCTTAGAAGCTGTAGTATAAAAGATGCTATTAATAAATATTATAATACCTTTAATATTATAATATTACTATTATAAAAGAGGTAGTAATATCTATAGCAGCATTTTAACTATAAGTTTAAAAAGAAGTAGATATTTTTTATAGTAAAGGTTTTAAACTAATATAGTAGAAAAAAATATATACTAAGAGGTAGAAGTAATAAAATATAGTAAATATTACTATATTAGTAAACAGCTTATTATAATATATAGTATAAGCAGTCTTTAGTAGTAGCTATAATAGTAGTATATAAAATAAGTTTTTAGCTTAGTTTAAGTTTAAAGTGAGGCTAAGTGAAGTAGAAATACTAAAGCTAACTTAGCAGAAAAGGTATACTTTAGCAGCTAGAATGAACAGTATATAGTTAATATAGTAATACTTCTAAATAGTTTATAATAATATCTATTAAGCTGAAACTAAAAGTGAAATATAGATAATACTTTTACTACTTCTGCTAAGCTTTTCTGCTAGCTTATATATAATATTTTTCTAGTTTAAGTTAAACAGATATTAATTTCAGTTTATAAGCTGCTATTTTTATGCTTTAAAGTGATAAACTGCTTTAAGTTTAATTTATAAAGATATTATTTATAAAGGTTTACTTATTATTTTAAATAGATAATTTATATTGAAGTATTAAAAGAAATATAAAAAACAATTACATTTAAAGTTTGCTTTAAATTAAAGTTATTATCACTTAGTATAAGCAGTAGAAAAGTAAGTAATTAACTGAAATGCTTATTTATTAGGTTTAATTACTAATAAGTTTAGCTATAACTTTATTATATTTTATATATAATATTATTCTTTTCCTCTTATAGTAGCTTAAAGGTTGATTTTTATATCTTATAAAACTATTTATCTCTTATTATCTTTATAGCTAGATATCTTAGTATTCTATTTATGCTTTAATTTTATTCTCTAGCTTTATAAGGTTATTAATTGCTTTGATAAGTAGCTATATTAAGAAGAATATAGATCTTTAGGTGCATTTATCTTCAGCTTTACTTTCTGTAATTTAATAGCTTATTAGAATTTTATTTTATACTATTTTTAGAATGTTTATCTTCTTATTATCTAAATAGTTAACTTTAGTAATATAAATAGCTAAAAGATATATTATTACTATAGTAATACTATTAATATAGCTGCTAGTAGTATTATAAATAGTTAGCTTATTAATAGATTTAATATACTTAAAATATTTAGCTAAAAGCTTACTAACTACTTTATTTATAAGGTTTAAATAGTCTTCTAATAATATAGTATAGAAGTTACTTAAGTAAACACCTTTCTTATAATAACTAAGCTTAAAGAAAACTTAGATATTAACTTAATTATACTTCAGCTTCTTATAGTAGCTATTAGAGCTATTAAAAATAGTAATAACCTCAACCTCTTATAAAATAGTTTTAAAAACCTCTTTATATCTATTCTTAAAGAACTATATCTAACTATTATTATAAAATGCTTCTTTTTCTCAGTTTTAATTAAGCTTAATCTTTTTATCTATAATAATTAATAGCTTTATAATATTACTTTTGCAAAATTTCTTAAAAATAAATATAAAAGCTTAAATAGCATTAAGAATAATATAAAAGATAATATAGTAATATAATATAAACTCCTTAATCTTCAGAATAGTTTCCTTATAAAAGCAGCAAATTTTAGCATCTATTAACTTATTCTTAAAAGTATTTTAAGCTATAGACTTAATAATATAATAAGAAGTAAGGTTTTTCTAAATAAATACTAAAATATTATTAACTATATACTAAAGAGAAGCTATTATAGTAGTTACTTTTTAAAACGGCTTTAGCTATCTATTAGTATTATATAAATAGAAAAGAGCGCTAAAGATTTATAAGAAGCTATATTTACTATTAAAGATTTAAAAGAAAAGATACTACTACTAACTTATAGAAGCTGTTAGTAATACTTAAAAATTAAAAATTATTACTAGTAGTAATATAAAAAGAAACTTTAATAAAGTAGGTTAAAAAGTGATAAAGGTTGCTAATGCTGTTTTAGAAGGTTTATTAGTAAAGATATAAAGATATAAAGGTATTAAGCTGTAAAGCTGTAAAGCTATTAATAATAATAATATAAAAAGAAAAGTTTATTAGCTAGGTTAGAAAGTAAAAATAGTTTTTTTATTATATTATTCTAACTTTATAAGAGAGGATTAGTAGCAAATAGAAAGAAAATATTAGTTAAAATAGTAAGTAAAAAGAATATATTAGCTAAAGTGGCAAATAAAAAGAAAGTGCTAACTAAGCTTATTATAAAAGCTTTAATAGCTTATAGTTATACATAAAAATATAAATGTAGTTATTATTATAGTAGTAATAATAGCAATAATAAGAGTAGTAATAATAGTATTTAAGATAGGTTTCTAATTTAAATATAAATAGTAAGTAAGGCTTTTAATAGTAGAAATCTTAGTAGAAGCTAGTAAAGCAGTTATATACTAGCAGATAGAAGTATTAAGCTAAACTAAATATAGTGTTATTAGTGAATAGCTTATAATAAAAGAGATAATTATATAGTATAACTAGTAATAACTATTAATAATTCACTATACTTACTTCTTTATATAGAGATATATAATATTGCAAAGCTAGCTATACTTAAAAAAGAAAATAAATACTATTAAAAGAAATAACTATTATTTAGAGAAATAATTATTATTTTTACTGTTTAAAGTTAAAATTAATTTACTATAGAAGTGTTTTTAAATAGAACTTTTATATTTATAAATAAAAACTATTTTTCTATTTTATATCTATTTATTTCTTTTTATTTTATTACTTTATACTATATTTAAAGCTTTTTACTATAATAATAATTTATATTGTAACTTTTTAAAATATCTTTTATATTATTTAAAAATATCTATAAAGTTATAAATAACTGTTATTTAGTCTTTCTTATTATTTTAATAGATCTATTTATAGAGTAATATACTATGAGAGGCTTTGATAAGAAATATTCTATTTTTATTTATATAGTATATACTTTACTTATTAAACTTAATTTATTAATTAATATAGATATTAAAGAGATATCTATAATCTTAAGCAGCTTTAAAGATGCTTTATAGCTTATAACTAAAAGATTATACTTTTAGCTATTAGTTTTAGCTGTTTTTAGAAATTAGTTCTTTAACTTTATATTAGATATGGATAAACTATAATAATAGAAACTGAAGTTTAAAAAAGTTAAATTCTATATCTATAATATTAAAGATATAGAACTTTAATAAGAGGTTTTTATATATATTTATATATTACTTTAAGTTTATCTCTTTATATAAAAATATCTATAAGTAGATATAAAAAAACAGTTTACTTAAAGAAAAAGCTTTTAAAAGTGAAATAGGTTCTAGCTATTTATAATCTATTTTTTAGCTTAATATAGCTAATAAAAGAGATATAAAAATGCAGAAAAGTTATTTTTACTACTATTAAAAATATATAATAAAACCTTTTTTAGTGTTATTTAAGTTATAAGCTATGTATAGGTTTTAATTATATTTTTATTTTTTTATACTAAATAGAGGAGAGAATAAAAGTAAAATAGCAAACTTAAGTAATTCTAAAGGTATCTAATATAAGCTAAAAAACTAAAATAGAGCAGCAAACTAAAGCAATTTTAGCAGTATTTAAACTAAAGCAGAAAACTAAAATAGAGCAGAAAATAAAACTTAATCTAATAGAGTTAAATTAAAATAGATAAAACTATTTAAATTAAAAGCTTTACTATATAGTTTAAGTAATAAAAAATATTATATTACTTATAGTGTTTTATTTATATAAGCTACTAAAATTAGAGATAGATCTTTATATTTAAGCAGTTTAACTAAAGCTAAAGCTTACTAACTATTAGTATAATAGAGCAGAGAGGTATAAAAACTAAAAAAACTAACTATATAAAAAGAAAAATAATGCAGCTTATTATTATCTTTTAATATCTATTTTACATAATATAGCTAGCTGAACTAATATTATTTCTCTCTTATTATTTTTATAATACTTTATTAGTATAAATAAATATTGCTATATTAATCTATAAAGTTAAGCTATACTAGCAAAAATATCTCTTAAGATATTTATATCTATCTATTTAATTAGTAATAAAAAAAGATAATTTATTCTACATAATATAGCTAACTAAACTAATATTCTTACTTATAAGAAATATAGTCTTTATTTTAATATATTTTTATACTTTAGAAAAAGATATTATTAAGCTTAGTATAAAAGTCTATAAGGTTAGAATTATCTAATATTTGCTTAGTTTTAAGTTTGTTGTTTTAGCTTATATCTTTTATTATAATAATAAAGATCTGCTTTGCTTTTTATAATTTATATTAATATAATAAATCTTTTAACTAAAGGTTCTTAGTTTTTTAAACTTACTTATTTATTATAGTAGTTAATAAACTAAATCTATTAGTTTAATCTTTTATGCTTTATATTCTTATAATTAACTATTTTATTATATTTAAACTTCTAAATAATATATAGATTATTACTATCTCTTTATAGAGTGTTTAGCTTATTAGTAAGCTTAAGAAGCTTATAATAAGTAGCTTTAAACTTATTAGTAATAAAGAATAAGAATTAGATATCTTTAGCTTATTCTATTAAAATAGGTTTTTTATCTTATTAGAAAAACATTTTTAAGCTAATTACTATCTATCTACTAATTATAAAGATAGTAAAATACTATATATTTTTGAAATTAGTAATATTAAAGTTAGCTTTAAAGTTAGCTTTATAGTCAGTTTTATAAGCTTTAATTATAGAGATATATTTATAAATTAATTTAAATATAACTTAAATTATTAGCTTTAGATTATAAAGCTTAATATTAAACTTATTTAGCCTTTTGAAGTTAGTGTTATAAAAACTTTAAATAGTTTCAGCTATATTAGATCTAAAAGCTTCTTTATATATAGAGAAGTTTTTAATTATCTACTTATTTTAGTATTTATTCTTAGTAAGAAGCTTTAGATCTAGCTTTTTTTAAGGTATATTAGTTATAGTTTTTAAGTTGTTATTATCATTTTAAAAAGATATATTAACTAAAAGCTTTAATAAAATATATTATTAGTAAATACTTAAAATATAAAGGAAGTAAAGATATCTATACTTATAAAGGTTATTATGCATTTTTAGTTTCTAAAAGTTTAAAGTAGTTTAAGTAATAATGCTTTAAATTAAGCTTTATATATATTCTCTCTAATATATAGATAAAAAAAATAAAAAGTAATCTAAGAGGAATAAATAGTTGTTTAAATAGTAAGTTAAATACTAATTATATTAATAAAGTTTATAAAGTAATATAAAATAAATATTTACTTTATAAGTGAATATTAGAAGGAATAGTATTATATTAAGTAAGTAAGTAAGTAAGATATAATAAGAATTAAGTCTTATAGCTTAAGTTTAAATAGAATAAAAATAGAAATACTAATCTTCTTAGTAAATAAATAAATAAATAAGATATAGTGAATATTAGCACCTCTAGCTTAGTTTAAAATAGATTATTTTTATGTTCAGCATAAAAAAGCTATTTCTAAATACTATTAATATTTTTACTTCAGTTTTTAAGCTTTATAGTAAGATATATAATTCTATAATAAGATTTTATTTATAATAATATAAAATATATTTATATTTTTATATTAGAACTTTTTAAAATAAATTAGCTATAAAGGGAAAAAATAATAAAAAGCTAACTAAATAATATATAGAGAGTAATAAGTTATATATAATAGAAAAGAAGATAAGTTTTAAAAATTTATCTTTTAACTACTGAAAAGTAAGTATTTATAAGTGAGAGATATTTAGATTTTTAAAGTTTAAATAGATATTATAGTAAACTAATACTTTAAGCTATAAATAATTAATTAATATTTTTAAAATCTAAAATAAAATAATAGTTTCTAACTTTTTTAGTTCTATAAAAGATATATCTATTTATATATAGATTTAAGTTTTTCTCTTTTTTAAGCTATATAAACTATTATACTTTAGCTTCTTAGAGAAGCTTAGCTTATCACTCTTATTATACTTATTTTAGTTATTTACTTTAATAGCTTTAATCAGCATAATATTTTATATTTTATCTATTATAAAAGGATTATCTATATTTATTTTAATAAGAAGAAGGTCTTAAGAAGAGCTTATAACTAAGTTTAGTTTAGTTAAGCAAAAGCTCTAAGAAGAGCTTATATATATAAATATTAGTTTTAATAATATATATTAAAAGTAAATATAAAGGAGAGAGGCTTATTTAGTTTAGTTAGCATAAATAGAATAAACCTATTAATAGATATTTAAGTTTTAAAGTTAAATATAATTACCTTTTTAGTTAGAAATATAAAAGAGGCTTAGCTAATAAAAACTGCTTGCTTTATATTACTTATTATTTAGCTTAAGTTAGTAATTTTAATAAAAAAAGAACTTAAAAAAGTTATATAATATATTAAGTTAAAAAGTAACTTTTTTATTATAGAAACTATAGAGATTACTAGTAATATAAGCTTTTTATTTATATTGTTAAAATAAAGTAGATATTAAAGAGTACTATAAATACTTCTCTTTCTATTACTTCTTATATTTAGTATAGAAATAATATATATAGTTATTATACTAGCTAAGATTTAAAGCTGCTGCAGCTTTTATACTATTAAGCTTAATATTTATCTAAAAGATAGCAGATAAGTTTTATATTATATTATCAAAGCTAATATTTAGGTTATTAATAAGAGGAAATTATAAAGTATTAATAGAACTAAAAAAGCAAATAAAAAGTAGTATATTTAAAAATAGAAAAGATATATTTAATATCTATTTTAGAGCAATCTTATATTTAATTACTTATTAATAAAGTTTACTTATAGATATTATACTTAGAGAGAGAGAGAGAGAAAGTATTTATAATATAAAGCTATTATTTAAAATAAATACTATATATTTATATATAACTATTAACTCATTATTAAGTATATAAAAGATATAGCTAAAGTAAGGCTTATAAATAATTAAAACTTATTTATTATTAATATATTTAACTAGTAGTATATAGCTTCTAAAGTATTAGAAGAGATTAAGTATAAGTTTATTATAATAAAAAAAGTTAAAAGGCTTTAAGTAGTTTAAATTAATCTATTTAGAGAGGTTTATAGAAATCTTAATATAGCTTATTTAATTTTAGAACTTAAAGACCTTATTAAATTAGTTTAAAGATTTCTGCTTTAATATTAAACTAATTATATAGAGAGTAGCTAAAAAGTATTATTTTAAAGATATTATTAGCTAGATCTAAAGCTAGAATTCTAAGTAGTTAATAAAAGCAAGAAATAAGTTTTAAGATATATTAATTAAAATAGAAAGTTAGATAAAAAGTTTAATTAGAAAGAATAAAAGTATAATTAAAGTTTTAAAATATTAATTAATAAAGTTTATATTAATAGAAAGCTTAAAAATAATATTTCTAAAGATTAAATATAACTATAAGCTTAAAATGCTCTAAATATTTATAACTTTAGTTAATATAAATAGTGTTCTAAATAGATATATATAATAAATAAAAAGAGAATAAATAGCTTAATAGTAAATTAAAAAGAGAATTAATAAGATATTTTAAAACTAAATATTATTGATTTTAAGTATAGAAATAAAATATCTAACTAACAGCTAGTTAGCTAGTTAAATTATTAAACCTTAAGTTTTTTTATAAAAAAGAGAGCAGCTAGATTTAAGATAATATATAAGCTATATATATATAAAGTTCTATTAGCAGTAAAGAAGTGTAGTATTAAAATCAAAAGATTGTTATATATATATAGTTTTAAGCTTTTTAGCTTATTTTCTTCTAGCTAGTTATATTATAATAATAGTATATTAAGTATAAAAATAGTTATTTCTAATAGCTATATAAAGCTAAAACAGCTATAAAGCTAATTATTAAGCTTTTCTACTTATCTATTTAACTATAGTTATATTAAATCTAAAAAAGTAATTATATATTAAGAAAAGATATATTTTAATAGGAATATTATAGTATAATTAAATAAGAGTAGAATATAATTATAAAATAAATTAAAAAATAGATATTAAAAAGTATAATTAGTTTATAATTTAATTAGATTTTATATATTGCTCTTTAGAAATAGCTATAGCTTATAATAATATCTTTTTGTCTCTATTTATTCTTCTAAAACTAGCTATATTATTTAGTAAATGCAATAAATATATATAGTTTTTATAAAGCAAAGAGTAGAAATATATAAAAAAAGCTTAAAGGTTTAATTAATATATAATATATAAAGTCTATTAAGTTATAGAGGAGTAAGTTAGATCTAATATATTGCTAAGTTAAGCTTTAAAACTATAATATATACTGCTTTATTATAAAGCTATATATTTTTCTTTTATTTTAGTTTATCTAATTATTTAGACTTTCTATTATATTATGCTTAAAGTATTAGCTTTAGATAAGAATTTAATATAGCGCCCTCTTTATATACACTTCTCAGCTTTTTTAAGATTGTTTTTTCTATTAGAGATATTAAGTTACTATTACTGAAAAAATTATTAATATAGTATACTAACAGCTTTTTAAAATTAATAGTCTTTATATTAAAAAAGAGCTATTATAGTTTAAAATATAGCAGCTTATAGCTAGATATCATATTTATAGCTTAAGATATATAAATATAACTATAAATAATAATATCTTCTTTTAGTTTAATACTTTTAAGTTTTAAGAGAAGATAATATAAATTAAGCTGAAATAGTATTTAATTAGATAAAGTAATAATGTCTTAATAACTACTTAGTTATAATATCTTATACTTAAGTTAAGCTTAAAATATATTAATATAACTTCTAATAATAACACCTCTTTTAAGCTTAATGCTTTTAAGCTTTAAGAGGAAATAATATAGCTTAAGTAGAAGTAGTAGTTAGCTAGAAGAGATAATAACAGCTTATTAATTACTTATATAGCTATTATTTTAATTACTAAATTTAACTTTAATAGCTAGTATTAGCCTATTATTAATATTAATAATAATATTTTATATATCTTTATAAACTATAGACTTTTAATTTATAATTATTTTAGATAAAAAGCTTTAATTACTACTATAAACTGCTCTATTAATATTTTAACTACTGCTAAATAGTATAAATTGGCTTTAGAATAAACAAGATTATATTTAATAAATAATTAATAGCTTTAATTATTATTATACCTAATAGGTTTATAACTTTATAAAGTATATATAATATAAGCTAATTAAATAAAAGATACTTATTATAAAAATAAAAGCTTTTTATAAAGAGATAAATAATAATAACTTTTTAAGTATTAGATATTATAAAGTTTATTTCTAGTAATAATATTCTATTAAACTATTAGATTAAATTTAAGCAGAGATTAAGCTGTTTTATAAAGTAGTAGAAAATTAGATCTTACTTTTAGATAAAAGTTATTTCTCTTATAAAAAATGCTTTTTAAGATATAAAAGCATTCTTCTTATTATAATATATAAGAAGTATGCTTTTTATCTCTAGAAAGCTAATATTCTTTCTGCTTATAGAGTGAATAACTTTACTTTTAGCTATATATATTAATATTTAGCTAAATTAAAAAACTTATTTTTATTAAAAGAGCAGCTTTTAGGTTAAAATATTTTCTATAAATAAATTACTAAGTTTGATATTAATATAGAGAAGTAAATAAGTATGAAGCATTAAAAGTATAAATAAAGCTATATTATAGTTTTTCTAAATAATATTAAAAGCTTAGTTATAAGTATACTGCTTTACTTATTTATTAAAAAATACTATTAGATTTATATCTGCTTTATTAGTCTTTAAAAGTTAGTAGTTTTTAACTTATTATTTATACTTTTTATTAACTTAAAAAAGCTAAGAATTATATTTATTTAGCTTGAAAGTAATAACTATTTATATTATAGTGTTATAATTAGTGAGAAAAACTTTATTAGCTAGAGTAATTCTTATATTAAAATATAAATTTTAGCTGCTCTTTTTATTTAAATAGTTTAATATAACTCTCTAGCTGAAGATAAGATCTATATAAATTATTATATTACTATAATAGAAAGAGATAAGCTAAATAAGCGTATATAGAATATAGCTAATATTTTTATTAAGCTTAAATAGAGGTATATTAATATAGAAGTATTTAAAGTTAAAAGAAATAATATAAAACTTAAAGTGAACTAAAAATAAAATTAAGGATTAGAGGAGATATAAGAGCATAAAATTAAAGTTAAACTTAAAAAGTTAAAGTTAATTAGCTTATTAAATATTAATTTTAGTAATAACTATTCACTTTAAAAATAGGTTTAAATACTTTAAGATATAACTTTAAGCTTTAATTAGAAGTATTAATAGGAATTAAAACTTTAAAATAGTAGTATAAATATATCTCTAAAGATAAATAAGTAGCTATTTATTATTAGCTACTAAGGAGAAGATTTTACTAACTATAATAACTTAAACCTTTTTCTTAAGATATTTTTATATTTATTTCTTTAAAGTTAAAGAGGCTTTTTTATATTAGTATTAAATAACTAAAGCTTTTTAGAGATATCTTATAAGTTAATACTTAATACTATTTAGCAGCTTTTTAGCTTCTATTTTTAAATCTAAACTTTATATCTTTTAAAATAATCTAATAAGAGATATCTAATATTTTATACTTTACTATTATTGCTTTTAGAATAAAATAGCTAATTTATATTAAAATAGAAGTAAATTTTGCTATATATTCTATTTTTCTCTTTATAATCTTTAATATATTAATTTATTCTAAGAACTAAAGAATAAATTATTTTTATATAGAGGAAGCATTATTTAAAAAGGTTAAAGAGATTATATAAACTTTTATGCTAAACTAAATAGTTTATATTAAAGAGAAATATTAAGAAACTAACAGAATAATAAATAGTGAGATTTCTTTTTTTATAAAGAAGTTAAATGCTTTTAGCTATTAGAAGTATATATTAAATGAAGAATATTTATTATTTAGAAAAAGGATTAAATTATTATATCTTAAATATAAGATGCTATATATTTAGTTTATTATTAATTTAAATAACTTTACTAATAAAGTTAATATAAAGCTTATTACTTCTTAAGTAGCATAGAAGCTAAGCTTAAACCTTCTGATATAGAAGTTTTAAAACTAAATAAGAAGAATATAATATATAGTTAGAAATTCTATTAGTTTAATTATTTTCTTTTATCATAAAATAGAGCTTTTTTTTAAGTATTATATATTTTAAAGACTAAACTTTATTTTTAGTAATATTTTATATTACTTTAGATATATTGAGATAAATAATTATAATGCTTTTTATTTTTATAGTTTCTTATAGCTAAATACTAATATTAAGCTGTTAAATCTATTTAGTGAAATTACTGCTTTAAGAGAGGAATAATATACTGAGAAGATCTATAAATATATTAATTTAGTTTTTTATAAAATAAATATACTACTTTTAGAAAGTTATAAATAATATATACTAATATTAATATTTGCTAATGCTGTAATATTAAGTATGCTTAGCAGTATTAGTTTTATTAGAGCCTTTTTTCTTTTATATTATATCTTATTAGCAATATAAATAAGTAAAATAAAGTATTCAATAATAAGATAAACTAAGTAGTATATTATTATTAGATATATAGCTATAGTGCAACTTATATAAAGTATAATTATAAAATAATAGTATAGAAACTAATATAAGCTAGATATTAAAAAGATATTCTTTTTATTGCTTTTATACTTTATAGATATTTTAAGAGCAAATTAAGTTTATAGAAGATAATATTCTTTATATTTAGAGAAACTATATATAGGTTAATTAATACTACTTAACTTTAGCTATAAATATATATTATAATATAAATATAGCTTTCTTTTTAATAAGTTTAGCTAGCTTATTTACAGTTTATTATATAACAAACTACTTAATTAAGCTAGATTTACTTTTATAGAAGAAAGTAATACTAATAAAAATAGTTCTTAAGAAGATATTAGAATATATAGATAAAGATGCTTATTAGCTGCAGTTTAATAAGATAGATATAAATAATAAGGTTTATTAGTTTCTTATTAAAATAATAAACTAAATCTTTATAAGCTATAAGCTATCTGCAGTTAAAATATATAGTAAGCTTTTAAACTTTAAGTTTAGCTATTATAATAAGTAGTTATAGTTTTATATTACTATAAATATATTATATTAAGTAGTGTTTAGAATCTAAGTAAGCTTCATATAAGGTGTAAAGCCAGATGTTTAATATTAATAAATAATAGAGATAATAGACTTATAAGCTAATAAGCTTATTCTAATAGCTTTATAAAGCTATAAATATTACAGCTAGCTTCTTTAGGACTTATACTTTTATAAATACCTCTATATAGTGAAGATCTACTGCTTAAAAAGGTATATAAAGTTAGATAAAGTTCAATTTATTAACTTTAATTTAACTTTTAATAACAGCTGTTCAAAATAAATATAAGAGGTATTATTAGAGAAAAAGCATTATATATTAGTTATTACTAGCTATTTAAACTATAATACTAATAATATATAAGAGAAGTACTATTAAAAATAATAAATATTTTGCTATTATATATTAATTTATAGTTTAATCTTATTAATAGAGTTATTCTTTTAGATTAGTAATACTGCTTTTTGCTCTATTTACTCTTTAGAATCTTTTTACTTATAGCTCTTAAGAATTAGCATTCCTATAGGTAGAGTTACACTTTAATTTATTAGTATAAGTTAAATTAGTAATTAAAAACATCTGCTTTTTTTAGAAGAGTATAAAGAATACTAAAAAAGATATATAATTATAAGTAAATTAAAGGGAAAGTAATAAAAGTATTAAGTTTAAAAAGCTTAAGAACTATCTTTTAGCAGATTAGTAATAGATATTAATATTAGAAGACTAATAAAAAGCTTTCTATAATATAGTTAAAAATCTATAATTATAAGCAGATATAATATATAGATTTTTAGGTTTTAAGAGCTTTTTTATTTCTCTAACTATAGAGAACTTTTTAGCTTTTAAAGAGGAAAGTATAACTATTGCTTTAGTTACTAATTATTTTGAAGATTATAAGCTTATACTCCTAAAAGCATAATTTAATACTATTAAAATATTAATTAAGCAGCTTTAAAAGTAGAAGATAAATATTATAGAAGGAGATAAGCTTAAAAATATAAATAACTTTTATCTAATAATAGTAGATATTAGCTTTAGTAATAATTATAAAAGCAATAATAAAGCATTAAGCTTAATACTAACAGTTAAGCGAAATATTATATAAACCTAACTTAATATAAAGCTATCTATTTCCTTTTTAGCTGCTATAGAAGTGATTAAGTAGGCTTATATATTAAACTAAAAATAGAATCTTACTTTATAACTTATCTATAAAGCAGTTAATTAGTATAAAAGTTCTAAAGCTGAACAGCATTTTTAATATATTAATAGTACTAGAGATATAGAGAAGTTATAGCTAATTAATACCTTAAAAAAGGTGTTTATTATAAAAAAGGCATAAAATCAGCTTATTATTATAGCATTCATAGATATAGCTATAGTAAGAATTAGCAGCAATATAATCTATTCAGTAGTAAACCTTCAGTTTAATAAAAATCAGTTATTAAACCTCTTTAATATAAATATTAATCTAAAGGATATAAACTGTTAAATAAAAAGAGATATCTTTATAATTAATAAAGTTAGTATACTTAGCTTTAATATATTTAATAAGATTAATAAGAGACTTTGAAAACTAAAGAGAATTAAAATAGTATTTAGAGGTATGCTTATATTTTTAGAGGACTTTATATAGTTTGCTCTAGTTTAATAGAAAGGTTTTATAAATAACAAAAAAATACTAAATACTATAAAGAAGAGTTATTCATTAGAGTACTAATTAAGAGAAGAAAATAACTAGAAGCTATAGAGTATATTTAAGTATATTATAATTTTAGATAAGCAAAAGCAGATATAGAAAAATAACTACTTAATAGGGTTTTTAGAGCGCCTTTATAATAAGATATAAATAAGAAAGAATACTAAGAATCTTATATCTTAATATAAGCTAAATTTTAAACTTAACTTCTCTAGTAATATATATACTATTATTCTGCTAAAGTAATATAAATAGAATATTATTTTTTATATAGCTTTAGTATATAGTGTTAAAACAGAAGAGAAGCTTTTAGTCTACTTCTTATAGTATATTTAGAAAACCTAAATGCTAAATAGCTTAGAATAGACTGTAGTTATAGTACTTAATAATAATAATAAGCTAATTATCTTTAGTATATTTCTATTTATTTATAAGATGCTTATAATAATAAATAGAAATAAGTATATTAATTTTAAAGTAGTTAATAAAATAGAGTTTATAGCAGTTAGTATAATATATAGCTTAAGATTTAAAGAAGTAGTAATAAATAATAAGTTATCTATCTTTTTAAAGCTACCTAAAGGTATTTTACTTCAGTTTGAAGATATAAATAGCTTTTCTTTTTTTATATTACTACTAAATATAATTATAATATCTATAACTTAAGTTATTTTAAAGAAAAAATATACTATAGTTTTATATTTAAGTTTACTAAAAAGTTATAAGCTTAGCTTTATTTAAGTAGATTTACTATATATATTTAGGCTAGCTATAACAAACTATAAAGCTTAAGAGAAAATATTAGAAAAGATACTTTTTAGCCTCTATAGTATAAAAGTTAACTATAAAACTAGCTACTTAAAAAACTGCAAATAATCAGCTTATATATATAAATATCTTATAGAACTATATAAATAGATATATATTTAACATAACTATTAGATATTAAATATTTCTTATTATTATAAATATCTCTAGAGCTATAAAGAAGTATTAATTAGCTATAGCATTTAGTAAAATTAATAGTAAAAGTATATAAAGATTAATTATAAAAGAGGTATAGCTTTTTATTTATATTTAAAGTAAAGCAATATAAATTATAATATAATTAAAATATTTATCATTTTAGTTTATTTATAGTTTACTATATAAGATTACTTTATAAAGTTAATATATTATTAGCATCAGTATATGCTTCACTTATATTTATATTTATGCTATTACTGCTATTATTATAGCTATTACTTAAATCTTTAGTATTTATAAGTATAGTAATAATTAGAACTTACTACTTATTAAATATCTAATTTAATACTAAAATCACTATAATTTTAGATAGCTTTTATAATAGCTAGTATACTTCTTAAATAAAGTTAGCAATAATATTTTATATTAATATAATTTAAAACTAAATATTATTATACTTTTTTTAAAGTGTAGAGTTAAGCAATCTTACTAAAGAACTAATATAGATATTAATCTTAATTCTAAATATAAACTAGAACTATAACTTAAAGCAGTAAAAACTAGAGAAGTTATTTTTAAAGCTAAATAAAGCAGCTTTTTATTACTCTTTATATATTAAGTGCATTTAGATATTTCTTAAGCTGTTTAGAAGTATATTTAGTTAATATTTTTATAAAAAATAAAATATAATTAGAAAAATATAAAATAGAAGTAAAAAATAACTAATTAAGAGGGTAGATAAAAAGCTATATAATATATAGAATAAACACTTTAAACTTTAGTTATTCTATAAGCAATTTATATATATATTTTTTATTACTTACTAGCCTTCTCTAGTTTGAATAATAATATATTCTAACTATAAGCTGTTTATATATAAGTATTTTATATATCTCAGTTTAACTTTAGTATTAATTGCTTAAATAAATATAGATAAAATATAGCTAGAGCACTTTAAATCTAATAATTTCCCTTTTATTTTCTAAAATAGCTTTTACTTTAAGAGAGAGTATAATAAAGTAATTACTTTTCTACTAGCTTATAATAGTAATCTAATATTAAAGCAGTAAAAAAAGTTATATTTAATTATAAGCATTTTATTAGCTTATAATATTTAAAGAGAAGAGGTTTTTAACTTTATAACTTATTTTTATATATAAAAGGCATTTATTTTTAAGATATTATCTCTAACAGCTAAATAGCTATTAGCTTTTATATTAATCTCTCTATTATTTATATACTTTAAAGACTATAAATAAAAGAAGTAAAAAAATAAAATTAGTAATATTATATATAAAATAATAAAGCTATAGATTAAATAGTTACTTATATATATATTTATAATAAGAAGATTGCTTTAAGTAGTTTAAATTATTAATAGTAGATAATTTAATAACTTATATATGTAATTAACCTAATAAGAAAATACTTAAACCTTACTGCTTTATATATAATTAAAGTGCTATGTTTTAATAGCTTTATCTAATTATATAATACTATGCTTACTTTTAAAACTAAACTATATGCTGAGTAATATTTATATAAAGATACTAAATAAAGATTATATATAGCATATCTAAGACTGGATTTATAAGAAAGGTCTTAATGCTTTTATTTAGGCAAACCTCTTATATCAGCCTTTCTTCTGAAAGGTAGTAGCAGCAAGCAGAAAACGCCGCTCTCTAGTAACTTTATTAACTTTAGTTTTACAAATTAAGTTATTTAGCTTAGCTTTATTCAGCTTATATATAGAAAAAATAAAGAGAAAATATATTATAAAAGAGAATATAAGGAATAAGCTTAAAGCTTTATTTAAATAGTTAAGCTTTTATACTTATAGCTATAAGAACCTTTCTAGCTATATAAAAAGTTATACTATTAAGTTTACACTTTAAGTATAGATTTAAGCTATTGCTAAGCTTTAGCTATATAATCTATAAGTGCTATTAGCATTTTATATTGCAAATAACGCTTTTATAATATTATAAATAACGCTTTTATAAATAACACCTTTATAATTAGATAACAGCATTATAAATAACACTCTTATTAGTATATTCTGCTGTTTTACTGCCTGCTTATTTACTTTCTACTACTAAAAAAAAGTTAAGTTAAGCATTAATAACTAATTATACTAAAGTTTTATTTCTCTATTTTATTAAGATTAAGTATAAATTAAAGTGCTGCTATTAAGTTTGAAGTATATATAATTAAAAAGTATTAAGTGAACTGTAATATTTATTTATATAAATTAAGCAAGCTGCTAAATATAAAATACTATATAAAAATAATTAATTATTATTTACTATATATTAACTTTAAGACTTAAAGAGTTAAAAAAAAACTTAAGAAGCTAATAAAGATTTACTAAAGAATAGCTAAAAATTAATAATATATAATTAGAATATAAGCTAAAAATGCAAATATTAAAAGAAAAATATAATTATATAATATTAGAGATATTATAAAACTTTTAATTAAAAACTTTTTTTTATAAAAAGTTAATAAAAGTTTATTTTATAATGTATTTTTATATTAGTTATAGAAGTTATAAGCTTTAATATTTATAAAATATAGTTTTTAGAAAAATATAATTAAATATATAATATCTTTTCTATTATACTACTAAAGTTATAATATAACTAAGAACTTATTAAAAAACTATTTTTAGACTTAAAAAAAGATTTTAAAAAATAAGAAATTAAAAATATTATATTATAAAGAGAAATATTAAAAGACTTCTTATATTTAGTTAAATAAAAAGACTAACTAGTAGAATATAATATTTAAAAGTTTAAAAAATACTTAATATATACTCTATAAATTTTTATAAAATTTAAAAAATAATAGTATAAATTATATTATAAATAAAATAATGAATAGTATAGAGAAAATAAAAAACGTTAATTAATTATAAAATAGCTAAAATACTAATAAAGATTTTTTAAACTTTTTATAAAAGTAATATAAAACTATAGATATTTAATTAAAAATATTTTATAGAAATCTATTATATTTTTATTAAAGTTTTACTAATAATATTCTTTTTTATTTTTTTCACTATTTTTATTATTTTCTTTTTCTTTTTTCTTTTTTTAGTTTTATTTTGATTATTTTTATTCTTACTATTATTATTATTACTAATTATACTACTATTTCTATTTTATAAATTATTATTAAGCTTATTAAAGTTACTATTATTATTATTCTTCTTATTAAAAGAATTATCTTTATTATAAGTATTAATTAAGTTTTAATAAACTATTATTAAATACTTATTAATATCTTTATAAAAATTAAAATAAAATATAAAACTACTATTAATAGTTTTAAAGATTAGAATTAAAATATAGTAATTAGTATTATAAAGCATATAAGCATTTTAAATCTATAAGGAATTAAGCATATAAAGTAGTAATACTAAAAATAACTTAACTAATAAAAGCTGAAAATATAAAGATATTTATAAGCTTAAAGTATAAAACTTTCTATAGTGAGAACTTAATAAAAACTTACTAAAGGTTAAAAAAAGAGAATTTTAGAAGAAGTAAGCAAAAGTAGTATAATAATATTATATTTACTTTTTAAATACTTTTTTTATTACTTTAATCTAATTATAGCTTATAGCTTCTAAATATTTTTATAATTCTTTTGCTTTTATTTGAATTTTGAAAAGTTAGTAATAATAATAATATTATATATTTAAGTAATACTTATTAATTAAGCTAAAAACTTATACTTAATATTTACTAAGTATAAAGCAAAATAGCTTATATAAACCTATATAGAAAAAATAACTTTAGTAAACAATTAAAAGATAATATAAGTTAATAAAAAAAAGCAAAAAGCTATATTTTAAATAAATCTAAAAGCTCTAAAGAGAATAAGCTATTTATACTAAATACTTACTATTTAAGCAATAAATATATATAAAAAAATAAAAACTATAAAACTTCTCTCTATAGATTAAATAAGCTATAAAGCTAAATATATACAGCTATAGCTAATAAATTAGCTTAAGCTAAAAAGCTAAAAGAAGCTATTAGCTAAATGCTAATATAATAGATAATTACTATAATAGCTAGCTATTAAAAGCTAATTACTGCTATATTAAGTAACTAAATACTTACTAAATAATTACTTAAGGTTTTTAAGAAACTTTTAAATTGTAATATAATTTGCTTTACTAATAAGTTTATAAATATAATAAAAGAAGATTAACTTATTATAGTAAAAAAAGTTTGTAAATATCACTCTAGCTACTCTAATAGCTAATATATCTAATAGACTATAAATATAATAAAATATATTTTATAAATAGAATAATAAATATATTAGTAAATACTTATAGATATCTTAGAGAGAAAAATTAACTTAAAATAAAAAGACTTTAAAATCTTTATAAAAGAGTAGTATATTATACTTAAACTCTAAAAATAAAACTATTATAATACTTTAAAATAGTATTACTAAAAGAATAATAAAAAGGTAATTATATATTAAGCTTAATAGAAGTCTATTAATTAAGCTTTTAATAACCTAAATATAAATAATATAAAAGTATATACTTTTTTTTAAAGCTTTATAAAAACCTTAAAAAATAAACTATTAAAATAACATATTAATTATACTAATATATATATTATTACTCTATATATTTAGAAATTATAAAAGATTATAGAAGAGAAGTATATAAAAGAAACCACTAAACATTTTAAGTTATATAAATAACTATATTTAAATTTTTTAAACTATTCTTATAAAAGTAACTTATAACTCTTTAAGTTATTAAACTAAAGAGATTACTATTTATAAACTTTATTTTAAAATAACTACTTAATAAATTTCTATATAATATTTAGCTTTAATAATAAACTTTTTAATTTTTAAAAACTTTAATATTATAACTATAAGAAATATAAATATATTTTCTCTAATTATACTAAAAACTAAATATAGCTAATAAATAGTAATTAAAACTTTAATTTAAAATAAAATAAAATAAATATAATTTTAATATTTTCTATAATTAATACTAAAAATTTAAGAAATAAATAAATATAAAAATAACTTTAAGAGGTATCATACTAGAAATTACTTTAGTTCTGATAGAATAAATTGTTAAAAAATAAATATTAACACTTTAAATAGCTAATAAGATTAAACTAAAAGTTAATATAAATATCTATATAATAATAAATATTATATAAAAAGATTTTATTAAGAAACTTTAATTAAGAAAAACTATAAATATTATAGCTTTTAAACTAATAAACTTCTAAAAAAAGCTTATACTTATTAAAAAGGTTTATTAGCTTATATTTTTTTTATAAATAGTTAAAGCTATTTATAAAAGATTTATCAAACTTCTATTATAAGCTTTTATTTTAAAAGAATAAAAAATGTTCTTCTATTTAATAATTTAATAAAATAAAAAGATATTTATATTGATATTTATATAAATACTTTTTATTTATTAAACTAAAAGTAATTATTTAAAGAATTATAGAAAATAGCTAATAAATATATATTATATATTTAATAAATATTTTAGCTTCTAATAAAAGAAATATTAAAACTTTAAATAAATATTTACTAAATAAAAGCTAAAGAAAAAAAGGTTTTAAAAAGCTTTAAGATTTTACTAATATTTTTAATCAAAAAAATATAAAAAAACTTCTTAAATTAAAGAAAGTAATATATTATATTAAACTGAAATTTAATAAAAAACCTCTATATAAGCTTATATATTTTATATTAATAAAATAGTTTTAAATATTTACTAAATATATTTAAAAAATAAAAGTAATAAGCTATATATATTATTTAATTAGTTTTATAAAAATATTTAAATTATTTATATTTAAAAAGAATAAAAGTTTATAATTATATATAAACTATAGAGGATTAGATAAAAATATAATAAAAAACTATTATTTTCTATTATTAATTAGTAAATCTCTAAATAAGTTTATTAATATAAAGTTTATTTTAAAAATTAATTTAAATAAAATATATTACTATATTATAATTAATAAAATAAATAAATGAAAAACTATATTTAAAATAAAATATAAATATTTTAAATATATAATAATATTATCTAGATTTATTAATATTTTTATAACTTTTTAAATATATATCTATTAAATATTTATTAACGTTTTAAATATTTATTATATTATATATTTAAATAATATTTATACTTATTTAAATATAAAAAAGCAATATATTAAAAACCTTTATATTATTCTATATTATTTAAAAGCTATTAAGCTGTTTATAAAATTAAAAAAATATAATTTTTATTAAATAGAAATAAACCTCTTAAGGTTTTATATTACTTAAAATAGTATAAAAATAAACTTAAAATAAATTTAAGTAGTTACTAAATAGCTAATACTAAAGCTTTTTAAAAATATATAAATATTCTTAAGATTTTATAACTTTTATTATAAATTTATTATAAAATATTCTTATATTATTATTTCTATAAATAGTATATTTAAAAAAAACTAAAATAGTATAAATTTAAAAGTTTTTATTTAAATAAAAGAAATATAAACTATATTTAAAATGCTTTAAAAAGCATTTATTTAAGCTTTAATATTAAAATATTATAACTTAATATTAGAAATAAAAGTTAAAATTGATATATCTATTTAAATAGTATTTAATATATTTTTCTAGAAATATAATATAGTTTAATATTTAGTAGCTTTTTAATTACAAAAGCTTTTAGATATAGAAAAATATTATGCTATAAAGTAGTAAAAGCTTTTAATAATTATAAAAAGTTTAAATTATTAAGCTTAATATTTATAAGAACCTTTTAAGAAATTTCTAATTTTTATAAACTATATAATATTAAAAGAAATATTTATTATATTTATATAAAATATTTATAAACAGATTATTTAATAAATATATTATTTATTTCTATTTTATTTTAAGATTTAATATAAATTAGAAATTATTAATTTAGTAGATAAACTATTATAATACTTTAATTATATAATAAAAGATATAAAAGTAAATAATTCATTTTTTATTTTTAAAAAAAAGCTTAAGCTTATTAGTTAGCTTTTAGTAATAAGTTACTAATATATTACTAAACTTAAAAACACTATAGCTATTATAAAAACTTATATTTAAATATAGCAATCTACTTTATAATACACTTTCTGCTTTGCACAGCTTTTTAGTAAGCTTCACTAAAAGAGCAGGTTATATAACTAATATAAGCTTTATAAGCTTATAATTTAAAAATGCTTATAAAGGTAAACTCCTCTTGAGAAATATATAGCTTTTTATAAACTGTTTAGGTCTCCTCTAATTACTAGCTTTTAGTAGTTATAAACTTAGCTTATTAAAACTTCAATTTAACCTTTTTATTACTGTTAAAATATCTTATAAAGTGAATAGATCTCTCTCTTCTTTTTCTATATTTCTATAACTAATTTTATAATTTATAAGATATCTTACTTTTCTAAAAAAGCTTTTGAGATAGACTTTTATCTTAAAGCTATATAAATTAAGTTAAAGATTTATAAAGACTAATTAGTTTAATATAACTATCTTAAAGTTATTTATATTACTTATAATATCTAAGAATATATTGATTTAAATAGACCTAAAGTATTTAACTTTAGAAGTAAAAATAAAATTAATATATTCTCTCTTAAAAAATATTTTATACTTTTTAATAAATAGAATAGAAAGATTTATAATAAATAGATCTTAAAATAAGCAACTAAATACAAATAAGCAGACTTTTAAAAATAAAATATTAACCTTTAATAGCAACTTATAAGTAAGAATAATATTACTTAAGTTTTAAATATTTTTATATTAACTTAAAGTTAAACTTTTCTTAAGCTGATTAAGCTAATAGCTATAAAGCTTAAGAACCTTTTTTTTTAAATTAAATATAAAATATTTATTAAATAATAAAGTATTTTTGCTATAAAGGCTTAAAATAACTAGAAAACTAAAGAATAACTTTTAAAATATATTTAGAACTAACTACTTATAAGTATTAATATAAAACTTATAAGTATAATTTAGCTTTAGATTTTAAATAAAATAGATAAAGTTAATGCTTTATTTATAAGTATTTTAAGATATAAAACTCTTATTAAGATTAATTTAAAAGAACTAAATATTTTTGAAATAAATAAAAGTCTAAATCTTTTATAAACCTTTTTAATTCTATAATCCTTTATAAGCTTTATTATTCTAGATATTTTAAATAAAAATTTATTTTCTCTTTAGATAGTAGTTAAACTTCTTAAAAAGTAGTTTATAAAAAGCAAGTTAGCTATAAAAACTATTATATAAAAGAATTATATAGCTATTTTTTATAAAGCTGCTTATATAACTATAAACTTAATAGACTTTTATAATTAATAAATAAATTGCTATTATTAAGTATTAACTTATACGATTTTTAATATCTATAAAGCTTTTATAATAAAGATTTTCTTTTAAGCTATAGAAGTCTAAATTGCTTCTAAATAGGCTAAATAATACATCTGGAAGATTATTACTTATAAAAAACATTCAAATTAATTCTAGATATTATATATTATATAAAAATCTTCTTTAATATTATCTATTTAAAGATTTATTAGAAGAAAATAAAGGTTAATAAGTTATTTATAATAATTAGAAGCTAACTAAATAACTTTTAAACTTTAAGCTTAAACTTAAGAAGCATAAAATCTAAAGGCAAATTAAATAAAAATAAGAAGTTTTAAGACTTAAAAACGCTTAAAGAAGCTAAAAAGTGCTTATATTGAAAATTTATTAGAGAAAGGCAAACTGCAAAATATATATAATCTCTAAAAGATTATATAAAAGTTAAATTTATACTTATTAGAAAGTGTTCTCACTAAAATCCCTTATAAGTAATAACTAAAATCTAAAATAATATTAAAACTAACGCACTCTTAAAAAAATAAAAATTAATTTACTAAAACTTTATTAATAAGAGATAAATTAAACTAAAAGATATTATAAAAATAAAAAGATGTATTGCTAAAGAGAAAACTTTTTCTAATAAAATAGTTATTATTTTTATAAAACTACTAAATTTAAATCTATCTATTTATAAGAAACAAAAAAGCAAGCTTAAATTAATCTTTAATATAATTAGTAAAATAAAAGACTTTTTATAGCTTTATACTATCTATAATATTAGATTTTTAAACTATATTATTAATAATTTAGCTTATTTATAAAATTATAAGAATCTTAAGAGACTAAAAAGAGTTGCTATAAGAAATTAAATTCTTATAGTTTAAGGAGTTAGCATAACGGTTTTCTTAAATGCACTCTATAGATTATAAAGAGAGCTTATAGAAGATCTTACTTTTATAAATATTTATTATATTAAAAGATTTAAAACTAATATAATCTTAAAATCTTCTCTTAAGAGTGCTAGTATTTAGCTGAATAGAAAGATTAATAAGATATATTATAAAAAGGCTAGCACTTAACTCTGAAAGCTTAAATATATTAATAATATTTTGTTTTTTAAATATAAATCTATTTCTAATTACTTTATTCTATTTTTATTATATATTTAAATTAATATAAGCTACTTAAGAGTTATAAATATTATCTAATTAGTAGTTATAATCCTTTAAAAGCAACTTTTATATCACTTAAAGCTTATTTAAAAAAATAATATATATTTTTAGTATTTATAAGTTAAATATTTTACCTAAAAGGCTTTTAAGTATTTAGTATAAAATGCTTAGAAAGTGAAAATTAAAGGACTAACTTAGCTAAAATATAAATATTATTTTATAACTTATATATAATAAGTTATTTTATAAAGATTATTTAACTCTAAAAGTAAACGCTTATATTAATATATCTCTTAAGATCTATTTAACTACTTAAAAGCTTACTTAAAAGCTTTTTAGCTTTTTATTATAAAAAATAAATGTATAAAAAAGCTTTTTAGGTTTTATTTTATAAATAAAACTTATTATAAAGTCTTCTAAATGCTTTAAACCTTTAAAAACTAGGTTTGTTAATAAAAAGAACTTCTTATATATAAAATATAGTAAGATATTAATAGATCTATTATTACAATCTAAAGAATAACTAAATACTAATAATAAGCTTATAAGAATAGTATTAATATTAAACTTCTTTTGCTTTATATAAAAGAACTAATAGAAGGAGGAGAAAAGATAAAAAAAGAGGTAATTATATAAAGTATATAAATGCTTTATATAGTAAGACTTCTAATTAAGCTATAAAATAAATTAATGCTTATAGGGATTTTTCTATATATTATAAGTCTTTATATATTAATAAAATAGAAGTCTTTTAATAAAGTAGAAGAAGAATAGTTTAAAAAGCATATTAATATTTAAGTATCAGCTTATAGTATTTTATAGAGCTTAGAAACTTAATCTTACTAAAGAGAGATATATACTTATAGTTATAAAGTATAAATTGTTAAGAGAAAAAGAGAAAAAGAAATAGAAAGAAAAGAGTTTAAAGTAGTTTTATAAAGCTATATTAAATACCTTATAAGATATATATTAAATATATATAATCTCTATAAGATTTAAATCTTAAATTTAAAAAGGTTATTATCTTATAAAATATTATATTTAATAAAAATAAGTTTTATTTAAAACAGAATACTAAAGAAGCTATAAAGCTTATAATTATAAGATCTATTATAAAAGAAATTAAGAAATTACTTTTTACTTCTGCTATATTTATAAGCTTTAGTATTTTAAATAAGATTAATTTTATTTTTAATGAAGAACTTATAGCATAATAGTTGCTATAAAACATAGAAAATTAGAAGCTTATACTTAAGAATGCTTAATATAAGCTTCTTACTCCTAAAGTATTTCTTAAACTAATAAGCTAAGATCTTAAAAGTAAACTTCTTAAATAAAACCTAAAGCTTATTAGTAATAGAAGTCTAAAAAGTAATATTAAAACTACTAAACTTAAATCTTATAAAGTATTAAGAAATAGTAGAGTAAAGCTTTTACTAAGAGATATAATAAACTTTAAACTAATAGAAATAAATAATATTTATAAGAACTCTTTTTTTCTTAAAATATAGTTTAACTTTAGTGATATATAAAAGAAACCTTTTAAGCTATAAAAAAAGCATATTTATATAAAAAAGGTTTATATTTAAATTTACTCTTATAAAAAAAATAGCTTTTAAAATAATCTAAAAAGTATATTTGCTATATTTTCTAATAACTCTATTACTATTATAGAGAAAGTTATAATATCTAATAAGTAAAATTAAAAACACTTTTTTGCTATTTTTATACTAAAAAAACAAAAAGCAATAGAAGAAAATAAAAAACTCTATTATATATTTTATAAGATAATAAAGTTAAAATCTAAAAAGCTTTTTAGAAGCTAAACTTTTAAAAGCTTAATATTAAAACTACCTCTTAAACCTTTTCTATAATCTGAGAAAATTTATTATTTAGAACTACTATTGCTGTTAAAGACTTAGAAAGATATAAAGAAGCTTTTAAGATAGCTTTAAAAGCTATTTATTACTGCATACTATAAGGAACTTTAGAAGATTATTAACTTTAAAATATAAAAGGTTTTAAACTGCTTAAAAGTGCACTCAAAGCTTCTTCTCTTAAAATAAGTCTTTATTTATAAGTTAGATATAAATAGATATTTTATAGAAATAAAAGCTTAAATTATTATAAAAAGAAACTTTTAACTAGAAGATCTTAAGAATATTTATATAGCAACCTTTATATTAAGAACTTTTTAAGTTATAATAGTAATTAATATTTAATTTAATTATAAAATCTTTTAATATAATATAATTAATATATTTCTAAATATAAAAATGCTAAAAAGAAGAGAACTAATTATTTATAAACTACTTTAAAAGATAGAAAAACTTATAAAGCACTTAAAATCCCTAATAAGATATATTATTAAGCTAAATAAAGCTTTATATAAACTTTAAGATATTTTACTCTTTTAATATAAAGAATTCAACTTAATTTTTATAAGATTTAGTCTTTATAGCTTAAAAGAGGATTTATGCCTCTTCTAAGATTTTAACTGAAAAGTTATAATAATCTTTTATATAAATAACTTTTTTATTTTTTTTATAAAGATTACTAAAAAGAAGCTTATAAGATTATTAAAGAAATTAAAAAAGAGTATAAGATTAAGAAACAAAGAGATATTAAATAATATCTTAAAGTATAAGTTATAAGAGATTAAAAAGCTTAAAAGATATTTCTAGTTTATAACTTATATATTAAAAAGATCACTTAAAAATTTAACTTATAAAACGTTACTTACTTATTAATATTACTTCTATAGATAGATCTTAAAGAAAACCTAAAGTAAGTAATAATTTAAAAAGTTAAAATCTATTAAGAGATAGTTAGATTAATACTTTATACTGCTATCTTTATATAGATAGATATTATTTTTATAATAGTATTACTCTTAAGATTTCTTATAAATCTATTTTAAAACCATCTAGATATAATAAGATATATAATATAATATTTATATAAAACTAAACATCTTTTTATATGCTTTAATATCTTAAAAGATAGACTTATAGATGCTTAAATGCTTCTTATTATAATAAATGCTTTATTTATAGATAATAAAGCTATATATTAATCTTTATAAAGATATCTTATAATACTATTTAAAAAATTAATTTAATAGAAAGCAACTTAATAAGTAATAGTTATAACTTTAACTATTAAAATAGAACTTTTAACCTTAATAGAAACAGCAAAAGAATTAGTTGCTTTCTAAAAGCTATTTAAAGATATTAAACTTAAACTTAATAATATTTAAAATATCTATTATAATAACTAATAAATAATTAGATTTATTATAAGCAAAAAAGAGAGATTAAATATCTGCTTAAAATATATTAATATTTATAATATATAGTTGAAAAAGAAATATTAAAAAAAAAGCTTTTAAGTTATCTATATACTTATAAATAAAATATCTATAGATAAACTTATAAAAAACCTCTTATAAGTGAAATTTAAACATTTTTACTCACTTTTAAACTTTAAAAATATAATATATCTAGTTATATTATATTTATAAAATTATAAAGCAAAACTAAGTTTCTCTTATTTATATAAAACCTTAAAAACTATTTAAAAACCTAAAATATCTCTTATAAAATAAAAACTCTATAGATCTCTAAACTAAAATAAGCTACCTACTGAATATTAAAATATTATATTTATAAGAAAATTATACTTATAAACTTAATATAAAATACTAAGCTTATAAATAGCTTTCTAGAAGTCCTTAATAGAAAACTAAGCTAAATTAAAAAAACTCTTAATATCTTTAATAATATTAAAACGCTTTTAAAAGCTTAAATTAATCTCTTATAAGAGATCTTTTAGTCTTTTATTAATATTAGAAAAGTTATATTTAGAGATTTTATATTTTCTAAAAAGCATATATAGCATATAAGCAGAATAGTAAAGAATAATATTTTATAAATATTAGCAAGAAAAAGTAAAGGTTAAAATAGTAAAAACTAAAGGTCTGCTTTAAGAAAAAAAAGGCAGCATTTTAGCTTATAAAATAGATAAAGTATTAAAATATAGAATTAATAGAGCACTTTTAGTAATAAAAGATAAAAAAGCATAAAGAGATTTATAAAATATAAGCTTTTATTAAGCATTAATAGCATTAAAACCTATATAAACCTTCTTAACTGTAAGCTTAAGAGCAGATATATATTTATAAAAATGCTTAGCAGAAGCATTCTTTTAAACTAAAAAAATAAAAATAAAAATATTTATAAAAAGATTATTACTTTATAAAAAATAAATATTATAAAAACCTTTTTTACTTTTGATTACTTTCTTATAATATATGGAAGGGGAAACCTTTATAATATCCTCTTTAATATCTTTTTTATTAGAATCCTTAATTAAATATGTTTAGAATAACTAAGAGAAATAGCACTCTTAAGACTTTATACTTCTGAGAAAACTTATAGAGAAAAGCATTATATAGCAAAAAGCTAAAAAAGAAAAAAGCTTATAAGAAATCTTACTTTTTAGCTTCTATTTTACTTATACTACTTTTTTCTTATTTATAAAAAACTTTATAGCAAATTTCTCAGTAGTAATAAGCTTTTAAGTAGCAAAAACTTTATAAATCTTTAAACTCTTATAATATTAAGAAGCAGAAAAGTCTTTTTTATAAGCATTCTATATAGACTTTTAAGCTTTATAAGCTTTAATAAAATGCTATATATTTATTAGCAGTAAAAACAGCTTATAAGCTAAACAACTTATTCTCTAAGCTTTTCTAACCTTAGAGATAGAATAAGCAAACTTATATTTATAAATAGCAGTATTCAGCTTTTTAGCTTTATAAGCAATCTTAAAAGAGATTATAATATATTTATTATAGCTGCTCTTAAAATAAAAATTATAATAACTAAAATTAATTAAGCAATAGCAATAAATATAGTTATTACTATAACTATTACTTATAATATAGTATAAATATTTATATTTATTTAGCTTTCTAACTTTATAATTATAGTTCTTATTTCCCTTTTTAGTAAAATAAACACTTAGAAGTAGTTAGCTTATAAGCTTATAAAAACGCATAAATAAAGCTTATTAAGCTTCTTCTAAGAAAATAAGAATAAAATATTACTGTTACTATTTTAATAAGATTAAACTTTAATAAAAATATATAAAATATACTGTAGAGCAAAATAAATAAATAAACTTATAAAATATAAAAGAAAAAATAAACTTTTTGCTAATTTAAGCTGCTTCTGACTAAAATCCTCTTTAAAAAGCATAATCTCTTTATTTCAACTTATTAAGAAACATTTTAATAAATATTTCTATTTAAAAAAAAATAATATTAAAACTTATTTATTTATAAAACTTAAGAATTATAATTAAATTAAAATCTTTAAAAGAAAAATTGAAAAAATCAATTTTATTACTTTTTAGCTTATAAGCAATAAGAATAAACTCTTCTGCTATCTCTTTATAAACTAGCTTAATAGTAGAAGTGCAATTATTAATAGATTTATTAAAAATAATACTAAGAAGATATTTATATAGATGCTAATAGAAATAGATCTCAAAAAGTAGGTTCTTATAAGCTTTATTAATAGAGTTTATAGCTAAATCAATCTTATTAGCAGAAAATATATAAAAAGATTATAAAAGTATTTATTAAGCTTATTAGCTGAATTATAAGCATTACAGATAGCAATATAAGCAGTTTAATCTCTTAAAACTTAATTTTATTCAGCTTATAACTAAAAGCAGTATATATAAGCATTTTTATATACTATAATAAAAACTTAAAGATTATATAGTAAAATAAGAAAAAACTTATAAGAAAGCTTATAAAGATATATAATCCTTAAGAGATAATATTATAATAGAAAATATAAAGGATAAATAATTATAACAAAATATAAAAAGTTATATAGAAAGAAAAAATAAACTTATATTCAGCTTAAAAAATTCTTCTTCTTTATTTATATTTAGTTAGTTAACTGCTTTTACTTATAAATATAAAATATATAAGCTAGCATAATTTATATATTTATATATTTATAAAACTATCTAAATATATTATAAATTAAAAGTACTTATTAAAATACTTTTAATTTTAACATAAAGAATAAGCTTTTAAGATATTTTTTCTTTATAAAGAGTTTTAAATTTCTATATATAATTGATCTTTATATAATTTATTTTTAGCTTATAAGCATTTTAATATATATATAAAACACTTTTAGCTGTTTTTATAGCTAAAGAGATATATAGCAATTTACTTCATAATATGCTCTCTACTTTATATAGCTTTTTAGTAAGCTTTACTGAGAGAGCAGGTTATATAACTAATATAAGCCTCATAAGCTTATAATTTAAAGACGCTTATAAAAGTAAACTTCTCTTAAGAAATATATGCTTTTTTATAAACTCTTTAGATTTCTTCTAACTACTAGCTCTTAATATTAAACTATTTAATAAAATATATAAAAACCTTATTAAGAAGCTAGCTTTAAAGTTAAAAGATTTTTACTTTTAAGTTAATATTACTTTATAAAGAGAGCTAATAATTTATTATATTAAAATATATATATTAATACTATTATTTACTTAAAATTATATATAGATATTATACTAATTACTTTATAAGAAATTAATAATATATTAGAAAACTTAAGAAAAGCTAAAGTTATTATATTAAAATAATATATCTTATATATTATAATAAGAAAGCTTATTTAAAATAAAACAGCTTATATATTATAACTAAATATAGATTTTAAATAGATAATTAAAAGACTATAAACTAAAAACTATTTCTATAGAGTTTTTAAAGCTAAAGTTTATTAAAATACTAAAAAATACTAAAAATACTAATTTGATAAAAATAGTATTTTTTAGTTTAAAAGAAAACTTATTATTTTAAAAGAAAGATCTTTTTACTATAAAATCTTAAAAAACTATTATAATACACTTAAATTAAAATGTATAAAGGTAAATAAAATAGTTAAATTAATTTTATGAAAGTTTTATTAGCTATATCTAATAAAAGATATATAATAATATATTACTAAGTATTTATACTACTAAAAAGTATATATACTATAGTCTAAACTATATAGACTACTATAAATATTAAAACTATTAATATATCTATTTTAATAGATTTCTTTAAACTTTTTAATTAGTTTACTAAAAAGTTATTAAAATAATAAGATTATTTATAATATAATTTTAATAGTTATATATAAAATAACTAAAATTGCTTAATTCTTAGTAATAATTAAGTAATTAAATATTATAGGTTTAATAAGAATTTTATATTAAGAAATTAAATACTAATATAGCATATTTAAAAGTATTTCTAATAATAGAAATAAACTAATTACTAGTTAGTTTTAGTGAAATTAAATTAAGATTTAAAATATAAAAAGATATATCTTTATTATATAATATTTATAAATAAATAGTTAAATAGAAAGAATATATTAGATTTTAATTATATATCTTTTAAAGTTTAATAAAAGTCTATATAACTAATAAATAATATAGCTAATTAAAGCTAAATTTTTATATAATAATAGCAAATATACTACTATTAATATATTACTATTTAAAGCTTTCATAAAATATTACTTAAAAATAATTAATAACTATTTATTATATATTAACTTTAAGACTTAAAAGGTTAAAAGCAAACTTAAAAAGCTAACAGAAGGTTATTAAAAAATAGCTAAAAATGAATAATATATAACTAAAATATAAACTAAAAATATAAATACTAAAAGAAAAGTATAATTATATAACATTAGAAATATTATAAAACTTTTAACTAAAAACTTTTATTTTATAAAAAGTTAATAAAAACTTATTTTATAATTTATTTCTATACTAATTATAAAAGTTATAAACTTCAATATTTATAAAATATAGCTTCTAGAGAAATATAATTAAATATATAATATCTTTTCTATTATACTATTAAAACTATTCTATAACTAAAAGTTTACTAAAAAATTACTTTTAAGTTTAAAAGAGAATTTTAAAAAATAAAAAGTTAAAAATATTATATTATAAAGAAAAGTACTAAAAAGCTTTTTATATTTAGTTAAATAGAAAAACTAAATAATAAAATATAATATTTAAAAGTTTAAAAAACACTTAATAAATACTCTATAAATTCTTATAAAATTTAAGAAATAACAGTATAAATTATATTATAAATAGAATAATAAATAATATAAAGAAAATAAAAAAAGTTAATTAACTATAAAATAGCTAAAGTATTAATAAAAACTTTTTAAACTTTTTATAAAAGCAATATAAAACTATAAATATCTAACTAAAAATATTTTATAAAAATCTATTATGCTTTTACTAAAGTTTTATTAATAATATTATTTTTTATTTTCTTTATTATTTTTATTATTTGTTTCTTTTTTTTCTTTTTTTTCTTTTTTGTTTTTCTTTTTAGCTTTATTCTTATTATTTTTATTTTTATTATTATTATTATTATTAGTTATATTGCAATTTCTATTTTATAAATTATTATTAAACTTATTAAAATTACTATTATTACTATTCTTCTTATTAGAAAAATTATTCTTATTATTAATATTAATTAAGTTTTAATAAATTACTACTAAATATTTATTAATATTTTTATAAGAATTAAAATAAAATATAAAATTACTACTAATAGTTTTAAAGATTATAATTAGAATATAGCAATAGGTATTATAAAGTATATAAATATTTTAAATTTTTAAAAGATCTTATAAAGAAAATATAACTATATAAAAATTACTTTTTAAGAGATATATTACTAAAATATTAATAAACTTATTAAGAAACTTAGTTTATTTAAAGATATAAGTTTTATTATATAAATAGAAAAGAAAAGTATTTTTAATTTATTTTATAATTTTATTTATTTTATTTTAGTTTTTAATCTAGCAAATTAGATATAAATATATATTAATATAAAGGTAAAAATAAAGCTAACTATAAAATAAAACTTATATCTAAAGATATTTAGAGTTATACTTATATATAAGTAATAGCGCTTTTTTTAATATTTATAGTTACTAATTAGTTATTATAATTCTTAATATCTTACTAAAGGTTAATAAGATTTACTAACTACTTATAGAGACTTTAGAGAAGTATTTAACCTTTTTTAATTATAATAAAAATATAGAAAATCTTATACTAATAGTAATAACTAGCTTTAATTTAATAGATATAATATTTAATTTAGTTTTAATAATAGCAAACAGTTAGAATAAAATAAAAAGAAATCTAAGAGTAAAATAATTAGCTTATATTTTTTTTAAATAATTACTAAACTTATTTTATAGCATTTAATACTATATAACTAATATAGCTTATATATATAATTGCTATTATAAGTATAAATATAAATAATTTTATTATTTTTATAAAGCTATAATATATAGCTAATATAAAGCTTACTGCTATTAGATTAGTTATATTAATATATACTATTATTAAACTTAGAATTATTAAAGCTATACTTAATAAGAATTTAAGTAATAAAGCTTTTTATACTTATAATATTAGTTATAAAAGTAATATAAAGTAGTAAAATATCTATAAAAGGTTTATAAACGATTAATAAAGCTTATATAATATAAAGTTATAAAAAGATATATTATTATAAAGAAAAAAAGAACTAAACTAAAATAGAGAAAAACTATTACTTTATAGATAATTATAAAGCTTTATTAAATAGTTATAAAAGTAAGTATAATATTAAATAAAGTAAATAATAGTTATTTACTATAGTAGATATTATTAAAACTAAAAAAATAAATATAATAAATCAATAATAGTAGTTGCTATTTAATTTAATTAATAGCTTTATAATATGCTTATTTAGAAGAGAAATAATAGAATAAAAAATAAGGCTATTATAAAGAATACTATAAAGATATTATATTAAGAAGTTTTATTAAATACAAAGTAAGTTTATAAGAAATAAAAGCAATAAAATATTTAGATAATTATATTTACTAAAAAGAAAAATAAATATTACTTTTTTTAAAAATAACTAATAAAAAGGTTTAAAACAAAAAGACTTATATATAGCTTAAAAGACTTTAAATAATAATAATAATAATAACAGTTTAAATAGATAATAAAGCTTTTACTAAATATATAATAGCTACTTATTATATTAGATAATAGAAAAGAATAATAAAAACTACTTTAAATAATAAATAAAAACTACTATAGCTATTTTAAACTAAAAGCTACCTATATAATAGAAATTACTGTAACTAAATAGAAAATAATTATAAAAGATTAAATATATAAAGCAGTAATATTAAAAATAACTTAGCTAATAAAAGTTAAAGGTATAGAGATATTTATAAGCTTAAAATATAGAACTTTCTATAGTAAAAACTTAATAAAAACTTATTAAAAGTTAGAAAAAAGAAATTTTAAAAGAAGTAAGTAAAAGTAGTATAGTAATATTATTTCTACTTTTTAAGTGCTTTTTTTATTAGTTTAACTTAATTATAGCTTATAGCTCCTAAATACTTTTATAAAATCTTTAAAGGATTTTATAAAAAAAGTATAGCTATATACAAATTGCTCTTTAAGAGATATATTACTAAAATATTAGTAAGCTTATTAAAAAAGTTAGTTTATTTAAAGATATAAGTCTTATTATATAAATAAAAAGAAAAAATACCTTTAATTTGCTTTATAATTTTATTTATTTTATTTTAATTTTTAGCTTAGTAAGCTAGTTATAAATATATATTAATATAAAGGTGAAAATAAAGCTAACTATAAAATAAAACTTATATTTAAAGATATTTAGAGTTATATTTATATCTAACTAGTAGCGCTCTCTTTAATATCTATAGCTACTAATTAGTTATTATAATTCTTAATATTTTACTAAAAGCTAATAAGATTCATTAACTATTTATAAAAACTTTAGAGAAGCATTTAACTTTTTTCAATTATAATAAAAATATAAAAGATCTTATATTAATAGTAATAACTAGCTTTAATTTAATAAATATAACATTTAACTTAGTTTTAATAATAGTAAACAGTTAAAATAAAGTAAAAAGAAATTTAAAAATAAAATAGTTAGCTTATACTTTTTCTAAATAATTACTAAACTTATTCTATAGCATTTAACGATATATAACTAGTATAACTTATATATATAATTACTATTATAAATAAAAATATAAATAACTTTACTACTCTTATAAAGCTATAATATATGACTAATATAAAGCTTACTACTATTAGATTAGTTATATTAATATATATTATTACTAAGCTTAAAATTATTAAAGCTATATTTAGTAAAAACTTAAGTAATAAGGCTTTCTATACTTATAATATTAGTTATAAAAGTAATATAAAGTAGTGAAATATTTATAAAAGGTTTATAAAAGCTTAATAAAACTTATATAATATAAAGTTATAAAAAAATATATTATTATAAAGAAAAAAAGAATTAAACTAAAGTAGAAAAAAGCTATCACTTTATAAATAATTATAAACCTTTATTAAATAGTTATAGAAATAGATATAATATTAAATAAAGTGAATAATAGTTATTTACTATAATAAATACTACTAAAAATAAAAAGATAAATATAATAAATTAATAATAATAGTTACTATTTAACTTAATTAATAGTTTTATAATATATTTATTTAAAACAAAATAATAAGATAAAAAATAAAGCTATTATAAAAAATACTATAAAGATATTATATTAGAAAACCTTACTCAATAAAAAGTAAGTTTATAGAAAATAAAAGCAATAAAATACTTAGATAATTATATTTACTAAAAAGAAAAATAAATATTACTTTCTTTAAAAATAACTAATAAAAAAGTTTAAAATAAAAAAACCTATATATAGCTTAAAAGCCCTTAAATAATAATAATAATAATAATAATAATAGCTTAAATAAATAATAAAGCTTTTACTAAATATAAAATAGCTACTTACTATATTAAATAATAGAAAAAGATAATAAAAGCTACTTTAGATAATAAATAAAGATTATTATAGCTACTTCAAACTAAAAGCTAACTATATAATAAAAACTATTATAACTAAATAGAAAATAATTTTAAAGAACTAAATATATAGAGCAGTAATATTAAAGATAACTTAGCTAATAAAAGCTAAAAGTATAGAGATACTTATAAGCTTAAAATATAAAACTTTCTATAATAAGAACTTAATAAAAACTTACTAAAAATTAGAAAAAGAAGATTTTAAAAGAAGTAAGTAAAAGTAGTATAGCAATACTATACTTATCTTTTAAGTGCTTCTTCTATTAGTTTAACCTAACTATAGCTTATAGCCTCTAAATACCTTTACAGTTTTATTAATATTAAAATTAGTATTATTATAAGTTCTAAATAGAAAGCTTTTAGTTAATAATTAAAACTAAAGCTTAAATAACTTATAAACTTTTAAAACAGTAAAATTATTTATAATTTATTATATTTTATTAAAAAACTAGAATTGTTATAGAAAAGTTAGTAAATTAATTTCTATATATTGCTATAGTAATTTTAATTATTTAAACTAGAAAGTTAAAATAGAATAAAATATAATAGAGTTTAAAGAGTTTATTAAATATAAAGTTTATATAAATAAACTATTTAGTAGTTTTAATTACTAAAAAAATCTATAATTTCTTAAAACTTCTTAAACTACTTTAAATTATTAATTATAAATCTTTAGTAACATTTAAGCTTTTTAAATAGAGAAAAATTTAGCTTATTATTAATTAATAATTAAAGCTATTAAAATTTCATTAAGTAAATTAAATAATAAAATACTATATATATAAGTAATTTTTATTTTTTATATTTATATTTTTAAGTATTTTACTATTTCTAAAAGAAATGTTTATAATATATTTTAAAATTATTATATTTTAAATAGATAGTAATCAAGTAATAGAAAGGTTTTTATAAAAGCTTTAGTTTTAAAAAGTATTAAAATATTAATTAAAAGTTATTATAAATATAATAATAAAGTTTTTTATTTATATATTACTATTTTTAATAATATTTAATAATTTTCTTTTATATTAAATGTTTTATAATAGCTATTATACCTAATAAAATAAAGTTTAAAAAAGCTATTAAAGCTTTTTATTTTATAAATATATTAACTAACTTATTTCTAGAAATGTCTTTATAATTAGAAACTTAATAAATAATAATAAGAAAGAATACTAAAGTAATATACTTTTTAGCTTAAGAAATAATTACTTATAAAGATAAAAGTATTTTATTATACTTTTCTAAAGTATTAATAAGATTAAAGTTATTAATATAAATATGAACTATATTTATTAAGCTTTATAAATATATTATTATATAAAGCTTAAAGTTTATAGCTTTAGCTTTAGTATTAAAAACTTTAATAAAACTAAAATACTAAAAACTTTATATAAAAAGCATTTTAGTTTTTGTTTTCTTTTATTTTTCTAAAGAATATAATATAGTTATAGCTAACTTTATTAAACTTAAGTTTAAATCTATTAATATAAGTAATTATATTATTTTTAAAAATATTTTTAAGTTAAATTTTAAGTTTAATAGCTATTACTTCTTTTTAAAATAAAAAAAGCTTAAAAGTTATAAAAATATTAAGATAAAATAAAAGTAGCAGAAAAACATTATAGCTATATATTATAACTATATAAACTTATAATAAAAGTTAAAGAAGTAAATATAAAGCTATTAAATAAATAAATAATAAAAATTAAAATAATTAAGTTTTATAGTAAAATGAAGCTAATAAGCTTTAAATATAATATCTATAAAGGAAATTTTAGCTTTATAATAAAATATAGTAGTAAAAGTAGTATATTATATAAATAGAACTCTATAAATACTAATATAAATTATTTTATTAATAACCTAGAAATACTCTTTTTAGTTTATAAAGTAAAAAGGTTTTATAGAAATAATACTTAAGTATTACTAAGAGAAAATGCAATTTAGTTTCTAAAAGCTTAAAAATTAAGCTTTTATATTATAAATACTAATTAATATAATAATTAAAGAGATAGCTTTATATATAATAATAAAAAAAAGCTTTTATAAACTATTTTAAAGCTATAAAAAAAAATTAGTATATTTTAAAGTAATATTAGCTTAAAGTTAAATATATAATATAAAAATAAATTTATAATTAACAGTAATTTTAAGCTATTTTATAATTTCTTTAGATATTATTATTAAACTATTAGCTTTAATAAAGAAATTTAATAGCTTATACGTTTAAGAGATATAAATAGCTTTATTTTTCTTTAGTTTAAAAAAAAACTTTATTTTTAGTATTTTAATATAAAATATAAAAAATATCTACTATAAGTAGTTTAATATTTTCTTTTATAAAAAGAGATTTAATTTATATTAAAATATTATTAACATATCTAAAGCAAAAATTAGAGTTTTATAAATGAAACTTTATAAAGTAGAATAAATATAAAATAAAAAAAGCTAAAAAGCTTTAAAAAAGCTTATAATAGAGAAGAAAAGGTTTTAAAATAGTACTTTTAATATAAATTTAAGCTTAATATTTAGATATGAATAACTTAATATAGTAAATAAAAAGTTTTAGCTATTTTTATTTATATAGTTTAATAAGAAAATAGTTATAGAAAATAGTATAATAAAAAAAGTAATTAAACTAGCTTTAAAAATAGCTTTAATTTTATAAGTTATATAAATAATAAAATTAACTATATTATACTTAGAAAAGGCTTTAAAGTATTAAATACTAATTATTTATATTAGTAGTATTATATAAGTAGTATATTAAGTAAATAAATATTTAAAGCTTTTTTTAAAATAAAAAAATAAAAATATAAAATAATAAGAAGTAATTTTAATTAAAAGTTTATTTGTTTTAAGTATAAAAACTATTTTAGCTTTTTTAAAAAAATTTATATAATATTTAGAAATTAAATAAACTTAAAATTTTTTTTAAATAGTTTTAAATATAGCTAGTTAAACTGCTTAAAATATATAAATAGATATATTATTAACTTTAATTATAATATTTATAGTTAGTATTATAGTAGCTATTTAACTAAGTATAATAGAAATACTTTATAAAATTTTAGAATAAAGAGAAATATAAATACTATTTAGGTTTTAAATATTATCTACTATAGAAAATTATTTAAAAAATATCTTTTAGAAGATTTAAGTTTTAATAAATAGAAATTTAATTACTTTATTTTTAATTTTAAAACATAGTAAATAAAAATTAAGTTTCCTTTAATACTAATATATTATATAGTAGAAGTTAAAAATATTTATTATAAAGATAATTTTATTTTAATATTAAGTTATTTTATAAATATAAATAGCTTAAGTTTATAGTTATAATACAGCCTTTTTATAAAAAAACTACAGTAAATTTACTCTATTTGCAGGCATAATTCTAGAAACACTATATAAGCATTTTAACTTATACCTTCTACTAGTTAAAAAAAACAGTATAGAAACTCTATATATTCTTATTAAGAAGCAAACCTTTTAAATATTATAAAGTTAAATATATACTCTAGCTGAATAGACTAATAGAATAATAATAGCACTAGCTATACAGTATAAAGCTAAACAGCACAGCAGTATATATAGCAAAGCTGATTATATTAAAGCTAAACAGGTTATTAAAGCTCTTATAATAATACTACTACTTAAAAGATAACTCCTTAACTAAAGAGAGATCTTAAGAAGTTCTTACAACTAGAAGTATAAAAATCTCTGCTATATATAAAGCCTTATACTTATACCTCTTCTTCTTCTTTATCTTTAAACCTATATTAACAGCCTGTTCTTATAACTTATAATAAATCTTTTATAATATCTATATTATATATAAAATATAAAAATACTAACCTTATGCTAAGTATACTCTTCTTTACAAATATAGCTAAAGATATTATTATAAAGTACAATATCTATATATTAGATGAAACCTTTAAATTTAATAAGCACTTTTTTGCTAATTAGTAGCACTATATTATAGTAGTATTAGCTAGAGCTCTTAAAAATACCTCTAAAGAGAACTCTATTTATGCTATAATTAAAGTAATAATAACTTCTAGAGGCTTAGATATAAAGGCTGTGCAGGTCTCTAGCTATTTTGAAGAGTAGTCTTTCTTTATATAAGCTTTCTATAATACTAAAGTAGAGGCAGCTTAAGCTTAAGCCTAATAAGGATTAATAAGTATAGCTTATGTAGATAATATAGTGAGAGCGTTATTAATAACAGTATAGCTATAACAGTAGTAATAAATAGTAGATAGTAAAGTAGTAATAGAGATAGTATTTAATAGCAGCATAAGTGATATATAAGAGGATAGATTAATAGTTTAATAGTTAGTAATTAAGTAATTATAAACTATATTATTGCTAAAGTGAAGTTGAAGATTATAAGATTATAAGCATATATAAGTGCAGCTATAGTTAAGAGAATTATAATTATATAACTAAAGGCTATATATATTATTAAAAGGTATAAAGTTAAAAAGGTTGCTCTAAAAAGATAAAAATCACTATAAACAGCTAGAAGCTAAATATAAATAGCTTAATAGAGGTTTATAATAGTAAAATTTTCTTTTTTATAGAAGGAGTAAAAGTAGTATAAATATTAACTATAGCTTAAAAATTAAATTTATTAAATTTTAAAAAGCTTTAGCTTTACTTTTTAATATTTGATTATTTATTAGAGCAAAAGAATAAAGCTTAAGGTGTATTATAATAAATAAGTTATAACTTTTATAGCTAGTAAGAAGTATTAGAAAGTAGATTTAATAATAATATTATATTAAGCTAATATTAAGTTAGATATAATAATAAAAAATAAATTCTATTTATGAAAAATAGTAAATTACTTAAGTTTATTATTTAATATTTATACTTAAGCTAAAGAGTTTAATTTAAAAGCTAAAAAGATAGACATATAAGTTAAAATAGCTTTATAGTTTATTTTAAAATAGAAAAGAGGTTTATTTTAACTGAAAGAAGTAAAATATTAAATTAAAATATATCTATAGTATAATTAGTATTATATATAAATATCTTAAGTTTATTTAAAAGAAAAAGTTTATTTTAATTTATTTAGATCTTAATTTTTAAGCTACTATTAGTGATTTTTATATTTAATATTTAAAAGAGGTTTATAATATTTTAATTGCTATTAATAAAAAAGTATAAGAGAATAAAGTATTAAAAAATATAAATAGTAATATTATTATTTATTATATTAAACTTATAGATATTTAGAATAATTATATTTTAAATTTATATTTAAACTAAGTTATAAATTTTAAAAAGCTAAATTTAAACTACTTTTAAACTTTTTTTAATATATATAATTATTTTAAAAATAATATTTAAATTATAATCTTTTTAGATATTAATTAAGTAAAAAGCTTTATAAAAAAAGTAATTTATAAAAAGAAGTTAGCTTTTCTTTTTATTAATATAAAGTTTTTATATTAAAACTATATTAATATACTTCTTAGTATAGCTTTATAGTATAATATATATTATAGGATTATTATACTTAATATTATACTATATAATATATAAGCTTTTAATATAATATCTTTAAGCTTATTTATAGTAAAGTATTATTTTTAAAAGTAAGAATTTATTATATATTATTATAATATTTTAGTCTTTTAGTATATAAAGTAGTACTATAAATAAAGCTATAGAGAAGGTATATAATAGAAGTTTATAGAATAATAAGCTTTTTAAGCTTAAAAAGGCTAAATTAAAAAAAGCTACTATTTTTTAAGCTTTTTCTAAAAACTTCTTATTTTATATCTTTTTAATATCTAATAGTATATATAATACTATTAAATTTAATAATATAAGTTTAATTTTAATAGAAATAAGAAGTAAAAAATATATTTAATATTTTAGTTTTAATATCTTTAAAGCTAAAATCTTTTAAAGATAAATTTAAAATAAAGAGGTTATCTTTTATAATAATAAAAATAAAATTAGCTATTTTATAATTTAATAAAACTATACTATTAGTAATAATTATTAATTAAGCTATTTTAAGTTTAGCTAGAGAAATAAAACTATTCAAAAATAAACTATAAAAGAAGTTATTAAACTTAAGTGCTAATAATATACTATAAGTAATTTATTAGATGTTTTATAGCTAGCATTTTAAAAGTATTACTTAAATGCTGTTTTTTAGAATAAACTAAATAATATATTTATTATAATTTATAGAAAAAGCTTTATAATAATTTAAATATTTTCAATTATTTAAATATATTAAGAAAATACTAATATTAATATAATTAGTTTAGCTATAATAGCTATAATAATAAAATCTAATATAAAAGTAGCTAATATAATATTTTTAATATCTAGTAGTATAAAATAAAAATATATATTTCTTTTTAAAAAGCAAATAAATATAAATAGATTTATAGAAAAAATACTATTTAGTGTTTTTATATAGCTAAAATAAAATAATAATTTAAAATTAAATTTAAATATAGAAGTTTATATTTTTTTAAATTAAATAGATTTATATTAAATAAAAGCTTATATGTTTAAAGATATTTATTTTTATTATTTCTTTTATAATAGAAATAATAAAGTTTTTTAGATATTTAGAGATTTTTATAAATATTTAATTTATTAAATATTTATACTATTTCTAAAATAAATTAAAAAATTAAATATTTATTATTTTATAAATTTCTTTTATATATTTAAAAAAAGCTTTTTCTATAATAATAAAATATAAAATAATAATATAGCTTAAAATAGTATATAAGATATATATAATATTTAATAATAAAAAGTTAAAAGCTTTAACAATTTAAGTTTAAAAAATATATAATAAAGCTTTATAAGCTTATATTAAAATTTTAAAAGCTTATAAAAATAAATAGTAGTTTATAATAAGCTTTAGTAATATATAAAGCTTTTAAATATTATATAACTAAATTAAACTAATTACTATATTTTAGTAAATAAGAAGTATTTTAAAAAAAAGCTATAATATTATTTTATTTCTAAAAAGAGACTTTTATAGATATATTACTTTAAGATATATTTAGCAGCTTACTTAACTTATATAAGTAAGTATTATAGTTCACTTAATACTTTTTAATTATATATACTTTAAACCTAATAACAGCACTTTAACTTATGCTTAATCTTAATAAAGTAGAGAAATAAAACCTTAATATAACTAGTTATTAACGCTCAGCTTAACTTTTCCCTAGTAGCAAAAGGTAAATAAGTAGGCAGCAAAATAGTAAAATATATTAGCAAAAGCATTATTTATAATACTATTATTTATAAAAGTATTATTTATAAAAGTATTATTTGCAATATTATAAAGGCGTTATCTATAATATAGCTAAAGCTTAATAATAACTTAAACCTATACTTAAAAGTATAAACTTAATAATATAACTTTTTGCTACTATAGCTAGAAAGGTTCTTATAGCTATAAGCATAAAAGCTTAACTACTACTTTAAATAAAGCTTTAAGCTTATTCTTTATATCTTCTTATATATAGCAACACTTTATAATATATTTCCCTTTTATTATTCCTATATATAAGCTAAATAAAGCTAAGCTAATCAACTTAATTTATAAAACTAAAGTTAATAAAATTAAAAGCTTTAACTTTAGTAATCTTCTATATACTAATAAGAAAACTCTTCTTAAATTCACTTAGAAATACTTACTTAAAACTATAATTAATAAGAATAATATATAGATATTATATAGCTTTAAGATTAATATAGATATAGTTAAAGCTATTAATAATAATCTTAATACTTATAATTATCTTATAGACTTCTTTAAGATAGCTAAACCAGCCTAAAGGCTTAAACTTCAGTAAGTTAAAAAGAGTAAATAGGTTAAAAGTATAGCTAATAGTAGTAAGGCTATTAAAACTGCATAGTAAGGCAAAAGATATTATTAATACTAGCATAACAGTATAGAGGCCTTAAAGCCTTTATACTGAATAAAGCTTATAATATAGATGTTTAAATAGTAAAAAGGATAACAGAAGACAGATGCAAACTGAATATAGCATAAGAGATAAAGGAAACTAATAAAGATAGAAGCAGCTAGAAAAAAACAGTTAAGGCTTATTATAATATTTGAAGTTAGAAGAGCGTAGAGATAAAAAAGATATCTAAATCTAAAAGTTATATAACCTAAAAGTTATTAGCAGAAGGCAAAAGGACCAGTTTAGCTTTTGCAGTTAATACTAGTTAAATTTCATAATATAAAGCTATCAGCTTCTACTTTAAGATATAAATATCTATTAAATATAAATAATAAATCTCTATATAATACTATTAAGTATTTTCTATAGAAGTTCTCTATAAGTTTTTATTAGCTAATTAAAATATATTATAATTATTTTATAAGCTTACTAACAAATATTAAAAAACTAAAATATCTTTTAAATCTTAATAGTAATAGTTATATACTTTATTCTTTTAAAGCTTTTAGAAAGTAATAATACTATTATAGTAGATACTTAAAAGTATAGATATAATAACTTAATAGAAATAAAGAGAAAAGAAAGGTTTTAAACTAGTAATTTAAGCTTAAGTTAAGTAGTTATAATACTTATATATAGCTATAAAGCTATTATAATAGGTAATTAAAGGTATTAATAGTTATTTTTAGATGCATTAAGGTTTTAGTATAATATACTGCAGCTTACTAATAGCAGGTTACAGTAATAAGTGTATAAGAGGAAAGTTATACCCTACTGTGTATGATAAGTCTATTACTATTAGTAGGCAAATTTTAGTTTCATTTTCCTGTTAGGCTATGCTCGCTTGTCTACATGTTGAGCATCTGCATTCGGGTAAGCAGAAGCAACTTGTAATTAGCCCCGCGCGCCTGCAGGCATTAATGGGTTTTCTGTCACTATTGCACTCTGCTATTCAATGGATCCACTGGTACTCCCCCGATGACTGGCTCGGGCGGCGAATTTGAGGATACCAACTCTCGGCAAACAAGAAATATTCAACTCCATTGGTCAAGCTGCAATAGTCAGCTGCAGTTCAAGCTCCTCAATCACCGCTGACTGCATGGCTGAGTAATGATGCACCCTGACCCCCCGCCTTGTTTCCTCAAAAACGTTGCGCGTAGCTCGTCAGATCCCATTGAGTGCCGAATGACGCCAGAAACCCCTTGTGCGGGGTAGGGCCAATCGATGTACATTGAGCGACGCTAAGTATTATCTTTGACCAGTGAAAGAACTTACATACGCTGAAATTGGGGTAAAACTGGAGCATTTTGTGGGTAGGGCTTTCTGGCGTCATTCGGCACTCAATGGGATAAAAACATGCAGTCCAACTGCCTTGGACTCCCTGCCTGCCTGGTATTTCTACCACAAGAAGATTCATTACTTGGCTGCTTGCGGATCGGCCAATGTTGCATCCGTCGGAACAGGATGGATCAAACTCACTGCCCTGTGTGTCTCGATCTTGCGTATGACCTCTTTGATTCTCGAGTTAAATTCACTGGGTCTCGTTGGAACCCGGACTCTTCGGTGAGGTATAGAGCTATCAAATTCGAGGACCTGCGAGCCGCTGCCTTGACAGGGTGTCAGAACTGCATCTATCTCAAGCGAGGTACTGGCTTGTTCTGGGGCAGTAATCCTGAAGAATGGCGTGGAGGAAGAAGGGCTGTTTTGGTTTTAGAAAGCCGCAAAGACCACAGTCTCATTGCCTTTCGGTCCAAGGAAGATGATCCCGCTGCGACTATTGTTGAAGTTGAACTCCGAATTGAGTTCTTCGGTGAATGCGGTAAGTGAACATGAAATTCTCGAACGTTCGAGTCTATAACATTTCTTTAGACAATAAGTCTCTTCCGTCCGCCTTCGGACGTGGGTGTCACTTACCACGATATCTTTCCAAAAACACAGCAGCGTGTCGCTTGCGATCCTGGCTACAAAGCTGCGAAGAAGCCCATGCGAGCTGCAGGATGGGCCCGACAAGGCTACCAACCCGTGTTCTCGATATATCTGGTCCCATTACAAAGCTTGTCGAATTTGAGGATAGCGAAGCGCCGTACGGAGCATATGTCACAATCAGCCATTGCTGGGGTGACCCTGAAGAGTCGACGCCTACAACGACGACCAGGAGCAATCTGGAATCTCGAAAAATGGGCATTTCATCCGATGACCTAACGAATCTTTTTAAAGACGCCATCCAGTTATGTAAGGAGGTTGGATGCGACTACATTTGGATCGATTCGTTGTGCATCGTTCAAGATGACAACTCCGACTGGATCGTACGGTCGCAAAAGATGGCAGAAATATACTCCAATGCCCACTTTAACATCGCAGCAACATCCTCTCCCAACAGTACGCACGGCTTGTTCGAGGAGCGCTGGACCCTTGGAAATGGCGACAACCTTGCGTGTTACCCTTTGCTGGTGTACGATCTCACTATTCCTTCAGCTGTGGGTCACAAGATTTTCGTGCGACCAGCCCACAATCGGGATCACCAATTTACCACGGGAAGTATGCTACATAGTCGTTGGTTCCAAGCTCCCTTGCTAGAGCGTGCCTGGGTTTTCCAAGAGCTTTTACTCGCGCGACGAATCCTTCATGTCTGTGCTTCAGAGCTTATCTGGGAGTGCAAAGCCCGAACCACTTGCGAATGTGGGCAACTTGGCTCAAACGACTCACGAACACTCACTACGACGATGCCATCAGATTCCGACAAGTTTGCATTTGGTCAAATGCATCGCAAGCAAGAATTCACTCTGATCCAAGACAAGCGGTCGTCTTTGAAAAATATTCATGATTTCTGGCTTAGAATATCACAACATTATTCTGGCCTAAAACTGAGCAGACCGTCGGATCGGCTTGCTGCTTTCACTGGGCTCATCAAAGCCGTACAAAAAGTAACACATGGGACGCTTGTAGCAGGCATGTGGATGGAAGACCTTCCACGGGCTCTGTTGTGGACAGGTACTCGCCAATCTGACTCTCAATCTTACAGGTCACCGGAAGCGCCGACGTGGTCTTGGATGTCAAGACGCCAGCTTGATGGAAGCTGCTTGATGAGGTTTACCCCAATTCTTTTCGATGGGTTCCTGCCACACCCGAAGACATCGGTCACTTATGTTCCCGAATCTCACGCGTCCACGAAGGGGAATTGCTTTAAAATCACTTTTCAAGGTCCTATAATCTCAGGCAAAATTGAGCATGGGCAAAGTTCTCTACCCCAATTCTATGTCCGATTAGTTTCACATCTCGAGGATTCGCCAAATCCCGGTTCACATTTGATGCGGGTGGACTGTCCCATGTCACCTGATCCTCCATTGGAGCCAGGGGACACGGTTGAGTGCTTGCTCCTCGGGACTAACGACGATATTACCACATATTACACACTTGTGGTGAGCGAATGCTCGAAGGAGAACGAAGGTTATTATAAGCGCATTGGCGTCTTAAACATTGACGTGAAAGGGGACGGAGAGAGATATAGTGATATCGCGGAAACAAGCCAAATTACAATCATTTAATTCACCATACGTAGCAAGTATCTCTTAAAGATCATCTGTCTTCGGCACTTTTTAGACGACGAAATTTATGATGGAGACTTTTGCAGCATAATACGCGATGCAAGGCGCTGACGACCTCCCAGAAACACCCTAGTCTAGTGACTTTCTAATGAATGTGACAGGCTTCCGTTTTTGAGTGCTAGCAAACGCTAGGCAGTCAAAAACGCCCTGCCGCAGCACATGCTAAGCCTGCAATTCTGCGCAGGCGCGCTGGTGGTATTTTCCCAGACAGGCAGATCCGCGAAGATCAAGTAGCACGCAGGAGCCAGGCACGTGGCACCCAGGCTGGCAAAGAGACGGGCCACGGCCAAGTTTGCAAGTCAGGGTCTGACGTCTGCTGAACTAGTTTCAATCCCTGCGCCACGTACCTCATTTTTACACCATGTGCGGAGTCCAGCGGTCGCCAATAAGCGGTTACCGCTGTCTCACCATTGAGTGACTTCGTATATCTCCTTGAGGCTTAGTGCTGGTGGCGCTTGGCGCCTCCAGCATATTTGCCAAACTGGGAATAGCCTCGTTCAGTCACTGGGAACGTCACTGACGCCCAAATCTGCTATATAACACTTGCCAAGCGACCTTTGACTTCACATCCATCCGGTTAGAGGCATTTCACCAAAAACACCACCCCTCAAAACTTGCTCAACGCTTAGCGATAAACACACTCAAGACTCTCCCTCAAAAAGCCGAGCAACTTATTTCATTTAGAGTACGACAGTTGAGGCGTCCTAACCGCTTCTGTACCTTCTCAACCATGAGCTCAATCTCGTCTGGAAACTCGGACTACGGCGACGCGCCTCCTGGTTATAAGGAATCACTCGCCTCGGGAAGCTTCGTATCACCCAGCGATAGTGGTACCATCAGCCAACTTGACATCCATGCCATTGGCTACGACACGAACCAGGCCCTCACGGGCAACATGCTGGAGAATATCCCGGTGTACCGTGTTGGCTCTGGCGAGCTAGAGTACACATCCATTCGGCTCAAGAAGAACTCCAACTCCTGCGCGCTCGTCCGCGGTTCCGACTCTAGCCAGACACCTCTGATATCAACGATTTACCGTTGGGGTCCGGGTCGGCGTCCCAGGATGAGGATTCTGTCCCCGGGAGCTGCTGCCACCGTGGAAGAGGCAATCGAATCAGACCATCTCGTGTGCGAGGTGGTCGAGGTCAAAAGTCGCAACATGATATCGCGTACGCAGGAACTGAAGACATCGTTCGGGACGTTCGAATGGCGCTATGGCGGGCGCGACGAGCGCAAGGAAGCCTCCGAGGCGTCCTCACTCCTGGTTTTGGAACGCACCGACGACGCCGCCTCGGCCCTGGCCACTAATGGCAAGGTAGGCAAGCACGGCGTCCCGATCGCTCAGCTTGTGCGCAATGCGGATCTCCGTACCCCCGGCACCAGTCGCTGGATGGGCGGTAATGGCGGCCGCTTGATCATGAACCTTGGTATGTGGACCGACGATAAGAAAACCACCATCAAGGACGCCGAGGCTTTCATCGTCGCCAGCTGCATCCTCATGCTCAAGCGCGAGGCCGATCGGTTCAAGGACAACACGATTGCTGCTGTGGTTTGAGCCAGGTATTGAAGTCAATGACAGGACCATAAGTTAAACACGACTTAGGTGTTACGACCTGTACGCAAGGATAATAATCGACTGACCTACTCAGGCGATAAGTAACTAGAATAGGATATTTATACTATAGGATTATAGGAATAATAAGGACTTATTTAAAATAGAAGAACTATAGTATAAGCTATATAATAATAAAGAGTAAGTATAAATAAAGGATTTGTAATAAGTATTTAGTAAATATTAAAATAAGTACTTATTTTATATTAAAATAAATACTTATAGTAAAAAACAAATAGTACTTATAAATAGTAAAACTATTTAATTACTAAATGAACACACTTTTAAGTAATTAGAGAATTGAAAGAGTCTCAAAATTCTCCTTCGCCATCAACCCGTTCTCCATTTTGTCTCTTATGATCTCTCCGTCCATAATACCGTGCACATAGCTTTTGCGGAACCAGTCAGCAGATGTCGTATAACAAGCTGTAGGGGCTATAACTTACCTTTCTCCAATGAAAATATGCCCCTCAGGATATTCTCGAAGCACGAATGGAACCATGGATCCGAAAAGAACGGTCACCTTGTCGCCTGGCCGCATATTTGGGTGACCGACTCCGATGTAACCCTTCGCTGTTCTGAATAGGCTCAGGTTCGCACAGTGCAAGTTTATGCTGCCGAATGACCACAGCTCCGTGGTTTCGTAACGGAGATAAAGATAAACCGTTCCTCATCATCAGCATCTTGGGGTGGAAAGCGGCATTGAAGACCTCTTTTCTTGAACGCTTCAGCCACCTTGTCTACGTCCTCTGCGTTAGGTAGTCGACATACACTAAGTATGGCGTCAGTTTCACTGCTGGACCGGTATCTGTTGAGGAAAAGCGTGCGCCAGAAGACTTCTATGCGGGACTGGCCTGTAAATGGGTAGAGCCCGCCATCCTGCAGACGAGCTATTGACTTCCACCGTTCGATGATGGCCACTTGGGCGTTGTGGGCCTTCCCACGGGACTTCTCTCTGTCTTCGGAGTTTCTATGGGCAGAAAGCGCCGTCATGCCCAGATCCCACGGCTCGCCAACCTCGCTGACAATGTCGACGGTGACACCCCTAACATGCAATATTTCGTCAAATGACGAGTACTCAAAGGCAAACGGCGACTTTGGGTACAGGCTGGCGTTAAAGACCTGAAGCCTCGCGCACATATCTTCCGTCTTCTCTTCCGTGCTAGAAGAACTCGGATTGGCCTCTTGCTGCTGAGCGCTGTGACTGGCTCGCATATATAGGTCAAGAGTGGCGAGTGGTGAGAAGTTGTTGATCCAGATTGAACTGTATGGCCATTGGTGCGGCTGTTCCCAGTCCGGGACCCAGGATGGTATAACATTGCGGTCACCTAATCTTTCTAGTCCAAATATTTGAACATAGTACTCGGGAGTGGCAGGTCGCGCTGTTAGGATTTCCAACGTTTGTCTTGTTTCGAGGAAGTGTTTGGCGGTCCGGATGAAGAGCCTTGTCGCGTTGACCGAATAGTCAGGCTGAAAGTCAACGCGCTCACGGCTGTCCTCGGGGAGAAGGCCAACGAGTGCGAATATCCTATCTCGCGGGTCCGTTGCCTCGAAGTTCCAAGTAAGGGATATCAGGTTCGCCATAGTAACACTCTGGACCTCTTTGGCGAAAAATGAGGCAGCTTCTAGGAAGAAGAAGGGGAAAGTGCTGGTCGCCATCATGAGAAGAATGGCTTGTGCCTTCGACTTTCGCGGCTTTCGGGAAAGACCGCCGAAATGATGAATCATTGATCGTCGCCCCTGTCGAACCAGGGTGTAGAGAATCGATTGAAAGAAAGTCCAATTGACTGACATAGAACCGCAATGCAGGCTGACCTTCTTTGCTAGGATGACCTCTTGCAGCACCCACACCCTTCTCCACCATGGCCTGATAAGTAACTTGATAAGACTTTCGATGAAGCTGTTGTGTGCCTCTGTGTACAGCTCTGGGGCCAGGCTTTCTGTTCGCAATTTCTCCTGGTACTCCCACGTCCGCATGGCATCGGGAATACGGCTTGGTGCCCTTCTCAGCAACTCCCCATGGTCATGGAGCAGGTTTCCGCAACCGCATTGGGCACAGTACACATCTGGTTGAAAAGGGAAGGTGAGGAAAGTCCTCGAAACCATAAGATTGTCGAACCCTTTCCAATCTTTGCGGCATTGTTCCAGTCCCTGAAACAAGGTCGCGCTTGATTCTGACTCGCGGCCGAGCCAAACCTCCACGCTAACAGCATTGCGATAGACTACATCCATCTGGGCAACTTGCTCGGTCCGCTCTTGGGTATTGCATTAATCGATACAAACAGCGTCAACCTAAATGGTTCTTAGTTTGATCCCTCGCGGGCGCAGCTGCCTCAGCGCCGCTTCTAGGTTTTCTCTAACAGTAAACGTCTTCTCGTTAAGCATAATTACACTTAAAAATCCCTATAGGTAACTATGTGGATATATATCTATAGAAACTATAGATATCAATAGGGACCTATTAGAAAGGTAGGTACCTATAGGGTGTAAATAATAAAAAATATATAAGTAATAGATAAATAGATATTATCTACTAGATAACTATAATATTATAAGTATAAGTAGTATAAATATCTAGATAGATTTTAGTAGATATATATATATAAAATTAAAATAAATATAAAGAAGTAAATTTTAAATAATAAAATTTTCTCTAAAATAAAAACTAATATTTAACTATAGAAATAAGATTATTATAATTAATTATTATAAAACTAAATAAAAGAAACTATCTCTATATAGACTAACTAGATCTTCTTAAATATTTCTCTAATAAGCTTTAATTACTTTTAACTTCTTGAATACTATTATCTTTAAGTTACTTTTAGCTTAAGTTCTATAAAAGCAAATATAAAGAAAATAGTAATAAGCTTAATAAAACCTAAAAATACTAAAAGATATTTTATATTAAAGTTATTAGAGATAATAGAGGTATAATAGTTAATTTTTCTATTTATATAAGAGAGAGGTTATTAATATTTATAATATCTTCTAAATTTTTAAAGTTTATAACTTTAATTAAATCCTTATTAATAATAAGAAAAAACTAAAAAGCTTCTATATCTATAAGTAATATAAGTTCTATATATTTTAATATATATTAAAGTATTTCTTAGTAATTAATTATAATATCTTTTATATTATAATTATTTAATAAAAATAGCTCTAACTAGCTAAAGTTAAGCTATATAGATTAATATTATTTAAAAGTGAAAACTAAATAACTTTAGATTATAAAAAGATCTAAGTTGAAATATAAATAATAGTAAGTATATTAACTATAACTAAATATATATTTTAGTAATATTAAAGTTAAAAAGATATATAGGAAATCTTATACTATATAGCAGATACTTATAAAGATTAATATTTTATTAAGCTAGTATTAAAAGCTAAAATAGAACTTAAAATAGCTTTTACTTAATAAAGTAATAAGCATACTATTAAAGCTTTTAAAAAAAGAATATAACTTATATTATTAGTAAAAAGCATTTAAAACTTCTTATAATTTAAAATAAAAATAAATAAACTGAAGAGCAGTGTTTCCTACTTGCTACTACTACCTTTCAGAAGAAAAGCTGATATAAGAGGTTTGCTTAGATAAAGGTATTAAGACCCCCTTCATAAATCCAGTCTTAGATATACTATATATAACCTTTACTTAGTATCTTTATATAAATATTACTTAGTATATAGTTTAGTTTTAAAAGTAAGTATAGTATTATATAATTAGATAAAGCTATTAAAATATAGCACTTTAATTATATATAAAGCAGTAAGGTTTAAATATTTTCTTATTAAGTTAATTATATATATAAGTTATTAAATTATTTATTATTAATAATTCAAACTACTTAAAGTAATTCTCTTATTATAAGTATATATATAAGTAACTATTTAATTTATAGCTTTATTATTTTATATATAATATTACTAATTCTATTTTTTTATTTCTTTTATTTATAGTTCTTAAGGTATATAGATAATAGAGGAATTAATATAAAAGCTAATAGCTATTTAGCTATTAAAAATAATATCTTAAAAATAAATACTTCTTATATATAAAAATAAGTTATAAAATTAAAAACTTCTTCTCTTTAAATATTATAAACTAATAAAATACTTATAGCTAGATATAACTTTTTTTATTATTTTAGTATTAAATTATTATTATAAACTAATAGAAGAGTAATTACTTTATTATACTTTCCTCTAAAGTAAAAGCTATTTTAGAGAAAAAAGAGAAAACTATTAGATTTAAAGTGCTTTAGCTATATTTTATTTGAGAGATTATAGTAAAGATATCCCCCCCTCTATTCACCTTATATTAAGAGGCATAAAGCTTCAATACTTTATACTACTAATTAATACTAGGCTATATACTGCTGAGAAACCCTTTATAGGAAGAAAACTCAAGCTGTATGTGCAGTACACAGTAGGCAGGCAAATCAGGTTATGCAATACTATATATTGTAATTAGCTAACAGCTATTAATGCCCTACTATGCATATAGGTCTCTATAACGTAGAAGCCTTACTTATATAGTAAGTCTTTAATTAATCAGGAGAGAGGAAAAGGGGTTCCTATAGTTAAAATCAAACTGACGCCTGTGCGTTTGGCTAATGCATAGGCTTGCTAGGCGTATACTACTGCGCTATATAGGTAGCTATATTTTATTTATATTTATTTAAATAACTAATATTAAAGTTAAGCTAAAATATATAAAATGCTTATATATAAACAGCTTATAGTTAGAATATATTATTATTCAAACTAAAAAAAGCTAATAAATAATAAAAAGTATATATATAAATTACTTATAGAATAACTAAAGTTTAAAATATTTATTCTATATATTATATAGCTTTTTACTTACTTTTTTAATTAGTTATCTCTTATTTCTATTTTATATTTTTTTAACTATATTTCATTTTTTATAGAAATATTAACTAAATATACTTCTAAATAGCTTAAGAAATATCTAAATACACTTAATATATAAAGAGTAATAAGAAGCTGTTTTATTTAGTTTTAAAAATAACTTCTTTAGTTTTTATTATTTTAAGTTATAGTTTTAGCTTATATTTAAAATTAAGATTAGTATTTATATTAATTCCTTAATAAGATTATTTAACTTTATACTCTAAAAGAAGTATAATAATACTTAGTTTTAAATTATATTAATATAAAATATTATTACTAATTTTACCTAAGAGGTATATTAGCTATTATAAAAGCTATTTAAAATTATAGTAATTTCAATATTAAATTAAATATTTAATAAGTAGTAAATCTTAATTATTACTTTATTTATAAATACTAAAGATTTAAGCAATAGCTATAATAGCAATAATAATAATATAAATATAAATATAAATAAGGTATATACTAATACTAATAATATATTAACTTTATAAAGTAATTCTATATAGTAAACTATAAATAAATTAAAATAATAAATATTTTAATTATATTATAATTTATATTGCCTTACTTTAAGTATGAATAAAAAGCTATACCTCTCTTATAATTAATCTTTATATATTTTTGCTATTAACTCTACTAAATATTATAGCTAACTAATACCTCTTTATAGCTTTAAAAGTATTTATAATAATAAAAAATATTTAATATCTAGCAGCTATATTAAGTATATATCTATCTATATAGTTCTATAAGATATTTATATATATAAACTAATTATCTTGCAGTTTTCTAAGTAGCTAGTTTTATAGTTAACTCTTATATTATAGAAGCTAAGAAATATCTTTTTTAATATCTTCTCTTAAGCTTTATAGTCTGTTATAGCTAGCTTAAGCATATATAATAAACCTATTAAAGTAAAGCTAAGCTTATAACTTTTTAGTAAATCTAAATATAAAACTGCAGTATACTTCTCTTCTAAAGTAACTTAAGTTATAAATACTATAATTATATTTAGTAATAATATAGAAAAAGAGAAGCTATTTATATTTTTAGATTAAAATAGAATACTTTTAAGTAGCTTTAAAAAAATAGATAACTTATTATTTATTACTACTTCTTTAAGTTTTAAGCTATATATTATATTAATTACTATAAACTCTATCTTATTAACTACTTTAAAGCTAATATATCTATTTCTATTTACTATTATAAGTATTTTATAGATAAATAGAAATATATTAGAAATAATTAGCTTATTATTATTACTAAGTAGTATAGCTACAGTTTGTTTTAAGCTATTTAGCATTTAGGTTTTCTAAATATATTATAAAAAGTAAACTAAAAACTTTTTTTCTATTTTAGCACTATATATTAAAGCTATATAAAAAGTAAACTAAAAACTTTTTTTCTATTTTAGCACTATATATTAAAGCTATATAAAAAGTAATATTTTATTTATATCAGTTTAATAAGATAATAGTATATATATTATTAGAAAAGTTAAATTTAAGCTTTAGTTTATATTAAGATATAAGATTCTTAATATTTTCTTTTATTTATATTTTATTATAAAAGCGCTTTAGAAACTCTACTAAATAGTTATTTTTCTATACCTACTTCTATTTACTTAGAATTATAATATACTTAAATATACTTTATAGCTTCTAGCTATTTTTTTCTTTTAATTAGTACTTTAGTAAATAACTCTTTTTTATAGTATTTAGTATTCTTTTATTACTTATAAAACCTCTTTATTAAACTAGAAGAAACTATATAAAGTCTTTTAAGAATATAACTATAGATATACCTCTAAATACTGTTTTAATTCCCTTTAGTTTCTAAAGTTTCTTATTAATCTTATTAAGTATATTAAAGTTAAATATACTAACTTTATTAATTAAAAAAATATCTCTCTTCACTTAATAGTTTATATCTTTTAGATTAATATTTATATTAGAGAGGTTTAATAATTTATTTTTACTAAACTAAAAGCTTATTACTAAATAAATTATATTACTACTAATTCTTACTACAGCTATACTTATTAATATTATAATAATAAGCTAACTTTATACTTTCTTTATAATAAATACCTCTTTTAAAGTATTAATTAGTTATAACTTCTCTATATCTTTATTACTACTAATATATTAAAAGTACTATTTAGCTTTAGAACTTTTATACTAATTAACTGCTTTATAGATAAGTTATAAAATAAGATTCTATTTCTAATTTAATATATAGGCCTATTTAATCACTTTTATAGCAGCTAAAAAAAAAGTAAATAGCTTTATATTAAATTAAATTTATATAGCACCTCATCTAACTGTTAATATTAAGCTTAATACCTTATTATTGCTTTTATAACTATTACTAAAACTAATATCTACTATTATTAAATAAAAGTTATTTATATTATTAAGTTTATCTCTTTCTATAGTATTTATCTTCTGCTTCTAAAGCTATTTAATTAATGCTTTAATAATATCAAACTATACTTTTAGAAGTATAAGCCTATAATCCTCAAAATAATTAGTAACTAAAGCAGTAGTTATACTTTCTTCTTTAGAAGCTAAAAAGTCTCTTATAATTAGAGAAGTAAAAAAGCTCTTAAGACCTAAAAACCTATATACTATATTTATTTATAATTACAGATTCTTAACTATATTATAAAAAACCTCTTATTAGTCTTTTAATATTAATATCTATTACTAACTTACTAAGAGATAGTTCTTAAGCTTTTTAAACTTAATACTTTTATTACTTTCACTTTAACTTATTTATAACTATATATCTTTTTTAATATCTTTTACACTCTTCTAAAAAAAGCAGATATTTTTAATTACTAATTTAATTTATATTAATAGATTAAAATATAATTCTACTTATAAAGATATTAGTTCTTAAAAGCTATAAGTAGAAAGGTTCTAAAAAGTAAATAGAGCAAAAAGTAATACTATTGATCTAAAGGAATAACTTTATTAGTAAAACTAAATTATAAATTAATATATAATAATAAGATATTTATTACCTCTAATAATACTTTTTCTATATATTATTAGCATTATAATTTAAGTAGCTAGTAATAATTAATATATAATACTTTTTCTCTAGTAATATCTTTTATATCTATTTTAAATAACTATTATTAGAAGTTAAATTAAAATTAATAAATTAAGCTTTATCTAACTTTATATATCTTTTTAAGCAGTAAATCCTTATTATATAGAGGTATTTATAGAAATATAAGTCTTTAAGAAGCTAGCTGCAATATCTATAGCTTTATAAAGCTATTAGAATAAGCTTACTAGCTTATAAGCTTATTATTTCTACTATTTACTAATATTAAACGTTTAGCTTTATACTTTATATAAAGCTTAGCTAGATTCTAAATACTACTTAATATAATATATTTATAATAATATAAGCTTATAACTATTTATTATAATAGCTAGACTTAAAGTTTAAAAGCTTACTATATATTTTAACTATAAACAGCTTACAGCTTATAAAGATCTAATTTACTATTCTAATAAGAAACTAATAAGCTTTATTATTTATATCTATCTTACTAAGCTGTAGCTAATAAGTATTTTTATCTATATATTTTAATATCTCCTTAAGAACTATCTTTATTAATACTACTCTCTTCTATAAAAATAAGTTTAATTTAGTTAAGTAGTTTATTATATAATAAACTATAAATAAACTAGTTAAACTTATTAAGAAAAAAACTATATCTATATTATAATATATACTTACAGCTAAAGTTAAGCAGTATTAATTAATCTATATATAGTCTCTCTAAATATAAAAAATACTATTTTCTATAAATTTAGTTTGCTTTTAAAGTATTTATAGAGCATAAAAGTAATAAGAAGAACGCTTTTTTAATATTTAGCTTATATTAGTTTTTATATTACTACTTTTATAACTATACTTTATATAAGTTGCATTATAGCTATATATCTAATAATAATATATTATTTAGTTTACTTTATTATTAAATACTTTATTTTATTTATTTATATTACTAATAAGATATAATATAGAAAAAAAACGCTTTAATAAAAATAATATTACTAAGTATATTTAGCATTATAGCATTAGTAAATATTAATATTAATATATATTACTTATAACTTTTTAAAAGTAATATACTTACTTTATAAAAAACTAAATTAACATATTTATAGATCTCTTCAGTATAATATTCTCTTCTTAAAGCAGTAATTTTACTAAATAGATTTAGCAGCTTAATATTAGCATCTAGCTATAAGAAACTATAAAAGTGAAGAACACTATAGTCATTTATTTTAATACACTTAAAGTAATATAAAATATTACTAAAGATAAAATCTATTCCTTAAGATATATAATATTTAAAGAAAAGCTCTATTTCATAATAGAAAAAAATAGCTAAACTAATAAAATCTCTAACTATATATTATATTCTTTTTATTTAATTTTAAAACTTTTATATTAAAAAGTTTAAACTTAATTTCTATACTACTTAAAAAGCAATAAGCTTTATATTAACTCTATTAATAAAATTATTTAAGTTAATAATAAACTAAATATATAGTATTTTATATTTAAAATATAATAATTTAATTCTTTTTCTAAATAGTAGATATTCTTTATTTAATATATATTTCTAATAGCTAAAAATATTTAACTTCTTTATAAAAAAGGAAATTTTACTATTTATTATTTTTTTAGTTTCTTAATATTTCTCTTTAGTATAAGCTATTTAGTTTAATATAAATGTTTATATAATCTCTTTAACCTTTTTAAATAATATTTTCTCTATATAAAAATAGTTTATTCTTTAGTTTTTAAAATAGATTAATATATTAAAGATTATAAAAAGGAAAATAAAATATATAGCAAAATTTACTTCTATTTTAATATAAATTAGCTATCTTATTCTAAAAGTAATAGTAGCAAAAAGCTTTGATTATTTAATATTAATATAAAAAGGCTTCTTTAGCTTTAGAGAAATAAATATAAGAATATCTTAGAAAAGAAGTTTAAATTACTATAGTTAGTAAAATCTTCTCTTTAGCAGCTAATAATAAATAGCTACTTATCTATCTTTAGAGATATATTTATACTGCTATCTTAAAGTTTTAGTTCTTATTAGTGCTTTTAGTTAAAGCTTAAAGTTATATTTTAAAATATTTAAATCTACTTTTAAAATAAGTAGTTATTACTCAAGTTAATATTTAATAGATTAATTAACTTTAACTCTTTAAATTTAACTTTAATTTTATATTTCTATATCTCTTTTAATCTTTAGTTTTATCTTTAGTTTACTTTAAGTTTTATATTATTTCCTTTAATTTTAAATACTTCTATATTAATATACTTCTATTTAAGCTTAACAAAAATATTAGCTATATCTTATATAAGCTTATTTAGCCTACTTCTCTTTATTATAGCAATATAATAGCTTATATAGATTTTATTTTCAGCTAGAAGGTTATATTAAACTATTTAAATAAAAAGAGTAATTAAAATCTATATCTTAATATAAAAATCACTTCAGCTAATAAAGTTTTTCTCACTAATTATAATATTATAATATAAATAGTTATTACTTTTAAGTTAGATAAATATAGTTTTTAGCTTCTTTAAGTTAATTAAAAGTATAAATAATAAGTTAGAAGCTACTAGCTTTTAAAGACTAATAAAATAGATATAGATTTAATATTATTCTCTAATAAATAGATAAAATAATATACTTATAGTTAAGCTTTTAATATTATTTAAGAAAACTATAATATAGCTCTATTTATACTTTTAATACTTTATACTTATCTATTTCTCTATATTAATATCAAACTTAGCAATCTATTCATAAGAAATATTCTAGCTTAAGAGCTGCTTTTTTAATAAAAATAAGTTTTTTAACTCAGCTAGATATTAGTATATATAGCTAAAAGCAAAGTTATTCACTCTATAAGTAGAAAGAATATTAGCTTTCTAGAGATAAGAAGCATACTTCTTATATATTATAATAAGAAGAGCATTTTTATATCTTAAAAAGCATTTTTTATAAGAGAAATAGCTTTTATTTAAAAGTGAGATCTAATTTTCTACTGTTTTATAAAGCAGCTTAACTTTTATTTAAGTTCAGTTTAATAGTTCAATAGGATATTATTACTAGAAATAAACCTTATAGTATTTAATATTTAAAAAGTTATTATTATTTATCTCTTTATAAAAAGCTTTTATTTTTATAATAATTATTTTTTATTTAACTAACTTATACTATATATATTCTATAAAATTACAGACTTATTAAGTATAATAATAGTTAAAGCTATTAATTATTTATTAAATATAATTCTACTTATTCTAAAGTTAATTTATACTATTTAGTAGTAATTAAAATATTAATAAAGTAGTTTATAGTAATAATTAAAGCTTTTTATTTAAGATAATTATAATTCAAAAGTTTATAGTTTATAAAAATATATAAAATATTATTATTAGCATTAGTAGTAAGTTAATACTAGCTATTAAAGTTAGATTTAATAATTAGAATAATAGCTATATAAGTAATTAGTAAGCTGTTACTATTCCCTCTAGCTAACTACTATTTCTGCTTAAGCTATACTATCTCCTCTTAAAGCTTAAAAGTATTAAGCTTAGAGGAAGTGTTATTATTAGAAGTTATATTAATATATCTTAAGCTTAACTTAGCTATAGAATACTATAATTAAGTAGTTATTAAGATATTATTACTATTACAGTCTTTCTGCTAGCTAGAGGCTATAGTAGTAATTACTAAGACTATATATAAATAAAGTGAACAATAACAATAGAAATATAAAAGTGATTAATCTTTAGGTTTCTAATTAATAGGTCTAAGAAGGATATTCTTTTAAGCTTATAAGGTTTAAACTCTTATGTCTAATATATTAAAAGTCCTTATAAGCATATAACTAATTATATATCTAGCTGACCTAAGCAGAAAGACTTATTATAGATGCTTTTATCCTAAAGACAGTTATTCTAACTGTTCTTTCTAAACTATCTATAATTATATCCTTCTCTATAAATATTTTATTTTAAACGCCTTTTTCTTCTTTATATCTATGATTTTTTACTTACTAGCTATAAGGTATTTAAAATCAGTTATATAATGCTATTTAGTTAGAGTTAAGTTAATATCACTAGTAGTAAAGCGTTTAGCGCTAGCTTTCTATATATTAGTAACTTAAGTATAAAGGTTGTTAATCTCCTTATAGAGTTTAATAATTTCTATCTATTTAACTTTATTAATTGCAATATAGATCTTATTTATAACACTCTGCTTAGTTATAATATTATTTTCTAACTTTATAATATAACTAGTGATGCTGTTAATAGCAGCAGTATTAATGCTTTTAGTAATAGCAGCAGTATTAGTTATAATATTAATAGCTTACTTAGTAGCTTATTTAACTTCTTTAATATAAAGAAAGATATTATTATAGAAACTATCTATAATAATATTAATATAGTTATAAATTCAGTTAAAATCCTTATAAGCTAGCATATTAATAATACTAATATTACTAATATTTATAAGCAGCATAATAGATATTAAGTTTAAGCAGTTAAAAGTAGTAAAGCAGCTAGTAATAATGCTATTAGCTTTTATTAGATCTCTAATAAAGTATACAATAAGAGTTTTAGTGCAATTAGAGAGAAACTTATTATAAAGACTATAAATATCAGCTTTAGCTTTATTCTCTTAGTTCTCTTTAGTAATATTATTAATAGCATAATAAGCTATTATAGCTTTTTTAAGAGCGTTTTAGATATAGTATAGAAAGATATTAAAAGATAGATTTATAAAACTTTTAATATTATTAAAAAAGAGGTAGATTTTATAGAGAAAAACCTTATTAAGGTAGTAAGTAAAAGCTATAGAAGTGTAATTTTTAGCTTTAGTAATAAGGTTTTTATTTTTAGCTTTAGCTAACTTTTTATAATAAGAGGTTTTAATAGAAGTGTTAATCTCTATAGCAAACTTATTGCTAATATTATTTTCTTTATTATTACCTTTCTCTTCTTTATTATTCTTATTGCTTAACTTAATAGTATTTTTATTAAGAGCTTTTTTATTTATTTTAAGGTAGCTTTTTTAGTAAATATATAGGCTTTTTTCTTATTAGCAGCCTTTTTATTAGCAGCTTTTTTCTTAATAGCAGTCTTCTTTTTAGTAGCTTTCTTTTTAATAGCAGCTTTCTTTTTATGCTTTTTATACTTTTAGTAGTAGTTATACTTCTTAATAGTAAAGTTAGAAGTTTTCTTGCTGTTATTAAAGCTGATAGCAGCAGTTAGCTTAATTAGAGTTAAGAGGTTGAAACTAATAAGGCTACTATTATAAAGTTTTTTAATAATGTTAGTGTTTTCTTTATTAGCCTTATTATCTATAGTAAGAAGGTTAGGCTTACTAATAAAGATATTACTATTAGTATTAATATTTCTAGTATTTATATTAATAAAGCTGTAGGTATAATATAACTTATAAAGCTTCTTAATATTACTAAGGTTTATATTATAGTTAATAATATTAATAAAGCTGAAAGTGTTTTTAATAGCACTCTTAATAGCATTCTTAATAGCATTATTAGTAAAGATATTGCTATCTTTAGTGTTTTTAATATTAAATATATTATTATAAGGAGCAGTATTAGTAGTACTTTAGCTACTGTTTAAATTATTAACTTTAAAAGTGTTCTTATAGCGCTAAAGTCTAAAAGAGAGACTGCTTATAATAGCAATATATTTATTAATATATATAAAAAAGAAGAAGGAGATGTTATTGCTAATATAAAAGAAGATAGTTATTATAAAGAGGTTATAAAAGTTTATTATAATAGCATAAGTAGTTAATTAATAGGAAAAATAAAGTGTAAGCTTACTTAATAGAAGATCTTTAATATAAATAGTAGAAAGTAAGTTTTTAAGTAAATTAAAAGAAAAAGTATTAATTTTTAAAAAAAGTATAGCTTCTAAGAAGTTATTTTTATTTCTTTTTTTAAGCTAACTTTTCTATGTAAGTTAAGGTGAAATGAAATAAAAGTAAAAAAAAGGAGGTTTTTAATAAAGAATAATGAATAAATGCTTTTTTATTATTAAAATTAGTAGCTTTATTAATTAGTTTTAAATAATATTATTATTTATTAAAAATAATATAAATAACTTACTATATATAAAGTAATTATTAAAGCTGCTATTTCTTTATTACTATAATACTAAGGAATTTCACTTTATAGTTATAAATAATATTAGCTATATTAAATAAAAAGGATTTATATATTTGCTAAATATTATTTTTAGAAATAAAATCTTTCTATTAAATAAGATATTTTACTTCTAAAAGATGTTTTCTATAAGAAATTTTACTATTAATAATATAGTTTAACTTTTATTTTTTACTATTATTAACTTCTATTAGCTATAGTAGTAATATTTTGCAGCTAAATAGGTTTTTACTTTATTTTAGCTTATAGAGTTAAGTAATAGAGAGAATTAGATATATTTTTTAGTAAATATAGATATTAATTTTATAAGCTAAAAGATTTATTATATATTTAATATAAAAAAGCCTTATTTGCTGAGAGGTTTATTTATTATTATATTATTCTAATAAGTGAAATCTATACTTTAAATATATTTAGATTTTATCTCTCTTGCTAAAACTTATATTTAAGTAGTATTTATTATAATGCTTTTTTTAAGCTAAGGTTTTATAATATTAATAAAGAGAAAAGCTTTTTTCTAATATATTTAGTAAAAAACAGCTAAACTTACTTTAGATATATTATTATTTATAATAGTATTAAGAATGCTATAAAGCTTAAATTTTAGTATAACCTTATTTAGTATACAGCTTATTATAGCTATTAGTAAGTTATTAAGTGTGAAAGTATTAAGCTAAAGGCCTTAACTAGAAAAGGTCTAAACGATAGATAGAAGTTAATCTAATATATTAACTACAGCTTGCTTCCTCTAAGTTCTTTAAGAAGCAGAGATTTCACTAGTAAGCTAGCGTTCTAATTACTTAAGGATTTACTAAGCGTTCCTCAGCAGCTTTCCTAGGTGATGCTTATAATTGCCTTCCTCTCTAAGGCTTTAGTCTTTAAGGTGTATAAGTATATAATTGTCTTTTTAGGTGGGGCCTCTCTGTAGTCTCTCTTACTTAATTAGAAGTAGCAGCTTAATTACACCTTCTGTATTTAAATTGCTCTATTAGCAGCTTAATGCTTTTATATTTATATATCTATTGATTTTTTATATTAATTAATTAATTTGTATTATTATATTATTTTATAAGGTTATTAGTTAAAAATAGATTTTTTATTTTATTATTAAATTTAAATAATTCCTTATATTAATTAGCTTATTATTATTTTATTATTATGCTTTTTTCTTTTAGCAGCAATCTTTTATTTATTTATTAGTATATATTTAAAGCAGTTAATAATTAAGATTTTTATTTACTTCTTACAGCTTTAAAATTTTCTTTCTTTAGTATACTTTTTATTTTAATAATCTTATAGCTTCTCAGCTTTATTTTTTCTTTTTCTCTTTTTATTATTTTTATTTCTCACTAGATCTCTTGCTGAAAGCTTTATATATCTTTACTATTAATTCTATTATTTTCTCTATAAGATTTCTTGCTATTAATTTTCATTTTATTTTTATCTTTTATATTTTATATTGCTATTTTTAAACCTTTTAAACTTATAATCTTTTTAATTTTTATATCTTCTTATATCTTTTATTCCTTAAGTATTTACTTAAGATATTATATATTATTTATATAGCAAAAGTTTTTTTCAAGTTTTAATTTAATTCTAATTATAACTTTAGTAAGAATATTAGTTTTATTAATATTAGTTATTTATATTTAGACTGTTTCTCTTTTATTAGCTTTAATATTATTAATATTATTTATATTTATAGCAACTATTATATAATTTGCATTATTTATAAGTAGTATAAAATTAAATATATTATTATAAGTTTTTATTATATTCTTTTTAATATTTTACTAAAGATTAATTAGATCTTTTAGATACTTAAAAAGCTTTATAATGCTGCTTAAGCTACTTAGAATACTATTAATAATATCTAGTTATATAAGATTATAAGCAGCTTTAATCTTTATAAATAATAGCAAACTTAATATATTTTAAATAAGTTTAGTAAGGCTTAAGAGTAAGTAGCAGTTTTAATTAAAGATCTTATTTAAAGTGCTAACACTATTAATATAGAGTAATTATAACTTTAAAAGCTTACTTCAGTTTATAAACTTCTTATAATTAGTATTATATACTATATAAGTTTTTACTAAAGCTCTCTATATATATATCTCTTAATCTCTTAATAGGCTAGCTTAATTTCTAAGAGTTTTAATATTACTATTTGCTTTAATACTGCTTAGTTAGCTTATATTTATAATAATATTCTTATTAAGCATTTTTATAACTAGCTTTAATTAGCTTATAATAATCTTTACTTTTAAAAACTTTTTAGTAACTTAATAGAAAAAAATCTTAAGAAGTTTTTAATATTCTCTAATTTTATTCTTAAACTTCTCTCTTATTATATAAGTAATAAAGTTTCTAACTGCTAAATTGCTATTATTAATAGTTGCTCTATTTCTTAGAATAATATAAAAACCTCTAAAGGTTAAGCTGCTGCTTAGTTTAATCAGCAGCTTACTGCTAAAACTAAAGTTAGCAAAAAGCATAATACTATTGCTTCTACTAACTTTAAGCTTATTAAAAAGGCTAAATCTTCTGCTAAGCTTGCAGTAAAAGCTAGCTAAAATAGTTACAGTAGTTATAGTAGTTGCAATAGTTATAATAGCTAGAGTAATACTTCTACTAACCTTCTTTTTAGTAATAATAATAGTGAGAAAACTAACTTTAATGCTAACACTTAGAGAGAGGAAGATAATAAGTTAAGTAGTGAGGAAAATAGTTCTCTTATAGATTAAAATAATAAGAATAGAAGAGAGAACTTTATAGTTTCTTTTACTGAGTAAATATTTATATTTTTAGATTGTTATAGTTATTTTCAGCAGTTTATTGCTAAGCTTTTATTAAGGTTTCTATTATTTCTTTATAAACTTTTACTTTTAGATATTAGCTAGCTTTAAAGCTGAATTAGGTCTTTCTTTTTATACTTTACTTAAGCTAAATAAAATTTCTATTAGCATCACTTTAATTTTAATTAAACTTATTTATAAAACTAGAAATCTCTTAGTAATATCTTATTAAGTATTTAGCAAATAATTATTACTTTCTTTTATTCTATTTCTTATAAGCTTTTTAGATTTATTTTTTAAACTTATATATAGCTGCTTAAGTGTTATTTAAATAGCTTTTCAGCTTTTAAGTATTATATTTAATAAGCTATTTAGCTTATTTTATAAGCTATTTTATATTATTATCTTATTTTTAGCGATTTATAATCTCTTTTACTTTCTATTTATTAAGTCTTTCTTCTAACTTAAGTAAGCTTACTTCTGCTTCTACAGCTGCTCACTTTAATATCTATAGTTTAAGTAATAAAACAGAAAATATATTATAAAGCTTATAATATTTCTCTAAAAGGTATATCTAATATACTTAGCTTCTTATATACTTAGTTATAATAACTTTAATATAATATAGCATTAGTTTTCTGTTCTTAAACTTAAAAAACTTTATTAATAACTTTACTATTTACTTAAGTTTAAATAATATCTCTTTAGATTTAGAATTATAATATTTAGCTTATAACTCTACAGCTTTTTGCTAATACTCTACAGTTTTTTACTATAATAAAGCAATATAATTAATTTATTCTTTAACACTTTATATAGATATATAGCTTTCTATCTATATATACTTAACGCTTTAGAGGTAATAACTATATAAAACTTCTATTAATAAATAACTAATAGTTTTATACTATAATTTATTATATATAAACTTAGCTTCTAGCAGTTAAAATGCCTATTATTCTAAAGTATCTTTAGTATATACTTAGAGATACTTCTTAAGGGTTTAATATATTTATTCTGTCTAACTATCTGTTTATAAGTAGTATACTATAGAAAAACAATATTTAATTCCTCTCTCTTAAATAAACTCTTTTTAAAATTAGCTTATAAGCAGTTTATTCTTATTACTAATAATACCTTCTAATATATTAAAGTTACACTTAATCTTCTTATAAAAGATCTATAAAAGCTAAGCAGCATTTAGCTGCTTAATTATAAATATAAATAACTTAAACTTAGTTTATATAGTATATAATAACTAAAATTGCATTATATTTAGTGCTATTATCTTAAATACTTATTAAGAAACCTATAATAAAATCTATATTAGTCTCTTAAAATAAGTGTAATAGCAGTAGTAATAACTATAGCTTACTATATAGCTTATACTTTAGAACTTATACTTTTTAGTATATTTTATAACTAGAGATATAGTTTTTAATATCTACAGCTAGATTAAGCTAATAAAACTTTCTTTTAATTAGTTTAATTATCTTATTAGACTTTATATAGCTTGCTTTATAGTTATTATAGTATTAATAAAGTATTTTAAGTCTAAGTGATTATTTAGCTAAGATCTTAAGTCTCTCTTTATAAAATAAAGTATTATTTAAATTAATATAAAATCCTTTTATATTGCTAGCTAGTTTATAAGCTTTTTCTAGCTTACTTTAGTAATACTTATCTTTAGTTTGCAGTCTTCTAATAAGAGCTTCTATTGCTATAGAAGAGCACTAAATATATGCTGTTTTGTTATTTATAAGCCTTTTTATAATTAAATATAAAATATACTGCTTTAGAATAGTAACTCTAGCTTGCTATAAGTCCTCTTAGGTTGTATCTTCTTATTAAGCGTTCCTTTATATTTCTTATACCCTCTAACTATAAGTTATAACAGCTTAAGTTCTTACTAAGTTGCTAATATATCTATTTATATATAGCTAATATAAAACTGAGATATTTCTATTTTTAAGGCTAAAGTGTTATTAGTAGGTTTTAACAGTATTTATATAAGCTTTTTTAATTTATAATTCTGCTTTAAAACTAGTAATCTTTACTTATAGGTTTTCTAGGAGTTTGCTAATAAGATTTAACTTTTTTATAAAGGTTAGTAGTATATTATTATATTTTATCTCTGTCTCTATATAATTTAGCCTTTTAAACAGCTTATTAATAAGGTTAGTAGCTTTTAAGTAGTGCTTTAAATTAAAGTTAAATATTAATAACTTATATACCTAATAGGTAAGCCTTTCCTAAAGGTCTTATACTAAAGTATTAATTACCTCTTTAAAAGCTTAATAATCTATTAAAACTGCAAATCTAGCTGATATCCTTTATAAGTAATATACTTACTAATTAAAACTCTTAATAATAGCAAAAAGTTTTTATTAGCTTATTACTTATTATTATTCTATATCTAAAAGCTTTTATAAGTAGTAAGCAATTAGTTGCTATTAGCTATTAATCTTCTGAGAGAAGATGCTAGAAATAACTTTTATAGAGATATCTATTTTAACTTTTATCTTATATATTAAGTCTTAATATTAGAGAATAGTTATAAAATAGAAAGTAACTTTTAGTTTATTAAAAGCTTTTTAAGCTTCTTTTAGCTATTTAAACTTTATTAGTTTCTTGCTATTTTTGCTGCTTTTAAGTAGAGATATTATTAACGCTATAATACTTAAATATCTTATAATAAATTTATAGTAGAAGTTATAAAATTTAAAGAATATTTAAATCTCTTAATAAGATTTCAGCAGCTTCTATTTAGTAACAGCTTATATTTATTTTAGGTTTATAGAGATGCTATTTAGTAACATAATATATCTTAAGAATTTAACTTCTTATTAGTAGAATTTATATTTATTAAGCTTTATATATAGCTAAAACTTTTTTAAGCAATAGAATACTTAGAGAATATCTGCTATATAATTCTCTTTTATCTCTAAGTATACTATAATATTATCTATATATATTATATAGTATATATTTAGAAGCCTAATAAATGCTTAATATATATATACTTAGAATATTGCTAATATATTAGTTAGTTTAAATAGTATAACTATATACTTAAAATGCTTATATTATATATAAAAAGCAGTCTTCTATTAGTCTTCTAGCTTAATTTAGATCTAGTAGTAAGCATCTTATAAATCAATTTTTAAAATCTATTTTGCTCTATAAAGCTTATCTAAAAGCTTGCTAATAAGTAGCAGTAAATATCTATTTTTAATTATAACCTTATTAAAGCTATAATAATCTATATAAAGCTTTAAAAATCTATTTTTCTTTAAAATAAAAAAGATTAACACTTTTATTTTGCTTATAGAAAATTAAATTCTTTTATTTGCTCTATTTTTAGTAATATATTAGTAAAATTCCTTTAGTTGCTGCTTATTAAAAGAGTAGATTAGTCTATATAGCAGTTTCTTCCTTTTTTTTAAATTAATTAAGTAGTTTACTTTATTAAAGAGATTTATTTCTTTTGCTGCTTATTTATTAAATATTTTCCTTTTAGATTTAAGCTTTAAGGGCAGCTTAGCTTTTTTATCTCTTTTATCTTTTTTTTCTTAAAGTCTTTTAACTCTAATTTCTTCTAAGCTAATACTACCTAAGATATATAAAATATATACTTTATAGCTGTTTTTAATAATCTCTTTTATAAATACTAAAAGTTCTATAAGTATAATCTTATTATATTTCTACTTATTTATTTATATATTAATAATAATCTATTTAAGTTCTATAAAGCTTTATAAGAGCAATAGATCTCTTATATTTTACAGTTAGAGAACCTTAATAAAAAGCTTATAGATTTTATAAAAGCAGCCTTTAAAGTCTATAAGAAAGAATATAAGTTTAAATATTTATTTTAAATTAGCTGTATAGCTATTAAATCCCTCTAATAAAAAGGCTATAACATCAGAAAGCTTTAAGCTTAAGAACTTAATAAGGCTGAAGCTAATAAGATTAATTTATAAATAACTATCTATATCTATAGTAACTTCTTTTTTAGTATATCTCTAGAGAATAATCACCCTGCTTTTTGCTATAATATTAATAAATATCTTCTCTAGTTTTATAAGCAGCATAGAGATACTTAAATCTAACTTTTAGCTTATTTATTCTCTAATAAGTTAAGCTTATTATTATATTTTTCTTCTTCTATAACTTAAATTGTATTTACACTAGCCTTTCTAACAAACTATTAGTTTGCTATTAGAATAACATTTATATCTTTTAGTCTCTTTAGCTTAAAGTATTTAGCAGCTTTATGCTCTTTATTTCTATAGTTATAATAAATAATAAGTTAGTTCTTTTAGAATATATTAGTTAACTGCAACTAAATAAGTTACTTTTAACTATTTTTTTGCTAAGGTTTTCTATTAAAAAGTTAGAAAATACCTATACTCCTTATAGCTATATAGTTATTCTTAATAGAGTTTCTTACTTCTAACTAATACTTCAGTTTAAGCTAATTTAAATAGTTACTTTTAAAAGGTCTTTTCTATCTATCTTTTTATAGCTTTTCACTAAAGTGTTACTAGCATAAGTTCTAAAGTCTCTCAGCTTTAATAGCTATATCTTTAGGTCTTTTCACTTCTACTTTCTGCTGCTGCAATTCTCTGCGCATAGCAGGCAAAAGTCTAAAGAAGTATATATAAGCCTCTACTTTACTATTCTCTTAGTCTTTTATACTTAAGCTGTAGTATATTACTAACTACTTAGTAAAAAACTAAAATAGTAACTAGCTCTCTTTTTGCTTAATTATATTAAGCTTCTCTTAATATTAAAACTTTTATATCTCTAAGTTAATTTACTGCTAGCAAATAAATATAATAAAATCAGCTTATAAAACCTCTTCTTTTAAACTCTTTCTATAGTAGTATTACTATATCTATAAAGTATATAAAAGTTTTATAAAAAACTATTAGATCTATTTTTCTAGCATACTCTCAGTATATATCTAATTATTATCTTTTATAGCTTAAATCTAATTATTAATCTGCTTAACTATAATATCCTCTCTTAAGATTTTATAATTATATACTAAAAGCTTCTCTTAAACCTTTAATACTATTCAGCTTATAGAGCGCTTAATAAGCCTTTAGAAAAAATGCTCTATTAACTCTTAATAAGCGTCTTATTGTTACCTTATTATCTAAGTATAAGCCTCTTATTGCTACTATAATAACAATTAGAGCATATTTATTTCTTTTCTGCTGCTTATATATTATTCTCTTTAGAGAATGCTTATATTATATTTACATAATAGCTGTTCTATTGCTAAAGTATATTTTCAGTTATTTAAGCTAGAATAGTTATAAAGCTAGCCTTATAAGCCTATATATTTAATTGCTTTATTAATAAGATTATTAATTATCTCTTTTTATTTAATTAATATTACTCTTAGCTAATTTAATTTCAGCATAAAGTTATAAATGCTTTAGTAAAACCTTAGAAGAAGTAGTCTTATATTAAATATAGATTTCTATAGTTTATCTATATTGAACTTTATTTGCTAACTGCTCAGTAAGTTATTACCTCTATTATAAGACATTCTAACCTATACTAATTACTTAAAACAAAATAGAAGCTATAGAATTATAAGAATATTAAGCTAAAAGCTTTAACTAGAAAAAGTCTAAATAATAGATAGGGGTTAATTTAATATATTAACTACAGCTTGCTTCTTCTAAGTTTCTTAGGAAGTAGAGATTTCACTAGTAAGCTAGCGTTCTGATTACCTAAGGATTTGCTAAGCGTTCTTTAGCAGCTTCTCTAGGTGATGCTTATATTAAGGTTATACTAAAAAGATAGTAGTATTTCTATCTATAAGATATTAAGAAATTTAGAGATATAGAAGTGTATTGCAATTTTAACTATTTAGTTAGTCTTTTTGCTTTATTTATCAGTTTAGAAGTGATAAGCTATAGATAGAAGTAGTTTAACTTATAGTATGTTAAATATTGCAGCTTATATAGTAGATATAAACTTTAGATCTTTATTACTAATAATTCTCTATAGGATTCTTTAGTTAGCAATTTAGAAGGCTTTAAAGAGTATTTTTGCTTATTCTTTTGCGCTATAGGTTATATATCTTATAAGTAGCAGCATTTTCTTAGAGAATTTATATATAACTGTTGCTAATATATCTAGTTCTCTAAAGCTAAGTAATATTTAAATTGTTCTTTATGCTTTAACCTTAAGTATATTAGTAATAAAGTTAATTATTACTATATTATAGAGAATATCTATAATAGATAAAAGCTATAGTAGGCTTAGTAGTTTAGTATAGTTAATTTAGTTTTCTTTATATTAACTATAATAGGTAATATAATAATATATAAGTATATATACGCCTTAGAACTAAAAAGTTTATAGTTTAGTTAATATTCTATTAATACTAAAGTAGTACTTATTATTATAAGTAAAGCATAAAATTACTTATATAGAGCGATATAAAATATAGAATTTTTTCTTACTATCTATAGAGATATAAAATAGTAGTCTTTATAGTAAGCAACTCTATAGTATTATTCTGTAGCATTTAAATAAATATTATTCTAATTTAGCTTATTATTCTTTTTTTTTAGTATCTATTAATAACTACTATTTCTCTAATATTGCTTCTATTTAGTTAAGTTAGCAGAAGATTTAGCTGAATTTATTATTATCTATATAGTTATTAGCGATTTTAATAGCAAATATCTCTAAAATTCTTACTATTATATTTATAATATAATAGTTGCTAATATAAAAGATAGTGTTTATAATATTATTGCTATCTACCTCTTTATTATAAGTGATTTTAGAGAGAATAATTTTCTCTTTAAACTTATTTAGAGATTTTAACGCTTAGAGGATAAGTAGTTATAATAGAGCGTTTAGTACTATATTAAATTTCTTAGAGATATAAGTAATATTAAAGTTAAACTAAGAGAAATAGTTTATAGTACTTACTAATCTTAAATTAGCTTTATTTAGGTTTATTATCTTTAGTAATATATATATAAAGATTCTCTTTATAGGAGTATGATCTATAAGAATTTAAATTAAATGCTAGTTAGATTGCATAAGTTTTCTAAGTTTCCTTATAGCTTATATAACTTCTGCTATTTTAGCTTTTATAGCAAGATAATGCTTCTCTAATAAGGTTATAACTTTAGAGAGAAAAAACATAAAATAGATAGGCTTTTATATAATATTTTATCTAGAAATATTAGTTCTATTCTAAAGCATTTTAAATTAGAAAACTATCAGCTTAAAACCTCTTTTATAAGTGTTTACTTCAAAGAAGAGAGGTTTCTTAGAGTTATAATAATATCTTATAACTTAAAAGTATAGATTCTTTTAGAAAGCATTTTAAAATTCTTATTCTACTTCTATTAGCTTAAAAATTACCTTTTAGATATACTTTATATATATAGATTTATTTAGTTCTATTAGAAGAAGGTTTTTATTATAGAGTTTTATATTTAATTAAATCTTTCTATCTTATAATATACTAGCAATTATATTAAACTAAAGGATGTTCTATTATAACTATTTAGCTATTTTAAAATACCTCTTAAAGTTATAAAAGTTTTTTAAAAACTTAAAGTTATAAAGTATAGCAATTCTATCCTTAGTATGCTAAATCTTATTAGTGTTTATAATATAACTAAAGAGTTTTACTTCTAAGAATCTAATAAATAATTTCTTAGCTAATATATAGAAGTAGTTATCTTTAAAGATTTTAAGAATATTCTTAATATATTTAAAATAATCTTTATTATTATTGCTGAAGATTATAATATTATTAATATAAATATATATAAAATGTTAGTAATTATATAGAAGTTGATTTATAAACCTTTAAGTATAAACTAAAGAGTTTTTAAAGCTTATAAGTATAATATTAAAGATCTTAATGCTTTAAAGGCTAATTATAGCTATATAATTATAATATCTAGAGAAGATAAGCAGCTAGTAGAAAAAGCTTATTATATTTATTATTATTATGCGTTTTTTACTCCTAAAAGTAACTATTATATTGTTCTAATTAGATATTAAGTATATATTAGAAACTGCAATGTTATTAAGAGGTTATAAATTTACTACTATATAGCCTTTTTTTATGCTATTAATAATTCTCTATATAATAAATATTAAATAGATAACTAAAATTAAGCTATCTCTCTATAATATCTTACTATCTATATAAAGTTTGCTATAGATACTTTTAGCTAACTTAAGGTCTTTAGTATTAAGAGAGTAAAGCTTTATTATTATCTTTTAGTTTTACTATTTATTAACTAATTTAACTCTTATTTATTACTTATTTAGTAATAGGATTATCCTTTTGTTATAATAAATATTTTATTTATCTAAAACTTTCTTAAGATGTTTAATAAAATCTTTATTCTTACTATAGATTTTAACGCTATACTTACTGAAGATTATAGAGATATTATTAGGTTTTGAAATCTTATATAATAAGATATTATCTGCTATAGTTAGCAGTTTTAAGCTATAAAGTTCTAGTTATTTAAAGAACTATATATAGTTATTTAAGTTTGCAGTAACTCTAGTGAATTTATTAACTAAAAACTTAGCTTAAGCTAGCGTTTAGGTTTTTATCAATTTAATAGCATCTGTATATTTGATTAGATTTGCTATTTTATTAAGTTTTATTTTAACTATATATTCTAATTACTTACTTCTTATAAGTATAAGCAGTATTAAAGTGTTATTTCTTATTAATATAAGCTTTTAGTTATTTAGTATGATAGTAGCATCTGTAGTATTATTATATTCAGTCTGAAAGTGCTATATTTTATTCTATTAACTTAGCCTGTTAAAGAGGTTAAAATAAGTAGCAATAATAAAAGCATCTATCTAAAGAAGAATAACTATAATATATATATTATTCACTCTATAAGTAATTATATATAGTTATTAAAACTAAATATAACTAGTTATATTATAGACTGATTGGAATCTTATAATGCTTTTATTAAAGTTAACTATAATTTTATAATCCTTATAGAAAGAAGTTCTAAAGAGTAGGTTTGCTCTTAAGGTGTTAACTACTCCTATAGTGATAATAATATATATATTAACATCTATACTATTAATTATATTTAAGATATAGAAGTTAAATATTATTTACTTTATAACTTAAAAAGTTAAATTAACTGCATTTATCTTTTATAGCTTTATAAGTTGAAATCTTAGGTTTTATATAAAGCATAAGACTTAAGACCTATTAATAAAGATTATAGATATATCTATATTAATATAAGCTTCTTCTCTAACGCTATTATTATTAGATTTAATGCTGAGATAAAGATATATATACTTAGCTAGTATAGTTCTCTTTATTAGCTTCACTTATATATCTATAATTTAACTAGCTTTAAACTTAATAAAAGGTATATTATAGAAGCTTACTGCTCTAATAAAGTTATCAGCATATATATTATCCTTTTTAGCGTTATAAGTGATTACTATATTCTCTTACTAAATATCTTATATAGTTCTAAATGCTAAGTTTGAGGTCAATTTTACTCCTCTTAAGTTCTAAAGCTTTAGCTAACTAAAGTTTACTAGCTTTAAAGAGATCTCTATAATATCTATAAAAATATACCTACTATTAATAAAACAATCAATCTTATTATTAGTATTAATATCTTCTTAAATATAATAAGCATTTAAGTCTAATTATCTTAAGTAGTTATATTTAGCAAATTTTTAGTTTCTTATATTATTTTATAAGTTATTCTATAGGCGTTTATTCTTTTAGTTGTAATTATTATACCTCACTTAAGTATTATAAAGGTTTAAAAGATAGTTTAAATATTATTAGTATAGCTGCTTTTGCTCTTATTGCTAAAAGTTTTAAGAGAAATATAAGGTTTTTTATTACTTAGAGTTATTTTAAAGAATATTATCTTTAGATTTTATATTTAAAGTATAGTTAATTATAATTAGCATTTTTAGCTAGTATTAAACTGCTTTATGCTTTCTCTCTATAAAAGTGAGATATTTCTTAATTATATTACTAAAGTTAAACTTACTAATAAATTGCTAAAGCTTTAGATCTAAAGCATTATAAAAGATTATTAATAGTTAAATAGTAGTTAATATTAGATCTATTTAAAAGCATCTATATTTAAAATAGTTCTATATAAAAGCATAAATATCTATATTACTTATAAGATTTTCTATAGTAAACTTATTCTTTTAAATCTAATTAATAGACTTTCTCTAAGATAGTATAAAACGCTTTTAGATTATATCTCTAAGGTTATAATATTCTTCTCTAAAGTGTTATTACTACTTATTCTATCTTAAGTAATATTCTTATTAACTTAAAGCGCTACTATAAAGTAGCTAGTTCTAATAATTCATAATCTCTGCTTCTACGCCTAAAGTATATAGCTTTATATTCAAGCTAGAGATCTGAATATCTAGCTCTCTATAATAAGAAATATTCTATTTATAGAATACCAGTTTAATACCCTATTTCCTATTAATATTTAACTAGAATACTCTATATCTCTATAGAATTTAGCCTTATTAGAGCAAAGTTACTACTTAAAGTAATAGTTATACTAATCTTAGCAGTCTGTTAAGTCTTATTAGTACTTAAAGTAGTATTAATTTTAAATTAAATATCTTAAGCAGCTAGCTAAAAGCTCTTTATAAAAATTATTATAGTAGTAGCACTTATATCTATAGTAGATATAGATATCTTATTAGCAGCTATAAGTTTAGTATTAATAGTAGCTAATTTAGCGCTAATATTAAGTTCTCTAGCCTACTATAGTATTAAAAGTAGCCTTAATATTAATTCTATTAGAATTTACCTTTAAGAGGTTAGTAAAAAGTAGAATTATAAGACTTAGCAACTTACTGCTATTTCTAGCTATTCCTTTATTAATATTCTATTACTATAGAGGATTTAAAATAGATATTAGTATAAATCTAACTTATAGTTTAAAGTTTTTCTCTTTCCCTTTATTAAATCCTTTTCTTAAGTTATAAAGTTTAATTAATGCTAATAGTAGTTTATCTTCTAAAGCTACTAACTAGTATAAAGTTTAAATATCTTTAAAAATTAGTTAGAAGATAATTTTCTTACTATAAATAAGATCATTTTTCTCTCTAAAAGCTAGAATAAAATATCCTTTTAGTGCTAGAAATATTTAAGCAGTAGGAATTATATTAAGTATACTAGTTATTACTATAAAGTAGTTAGACTAATAAAATATCTATTTATAGTCTAAGTAAATTTCTTCTTTCTAAGCGTTATTTTTTATATTAATAAAAGAGGTGTTATTATTATTTTAGTTAATATAATATAGAATTGCTATCTAATTATAAAACCTTTTACTAAAACTAGTAATATATTAGTAATTATAATACTCTTACTAGAAAATCTATAACCTTTTAGTTATTACTTAATGCTTTAAGTTTACTATTATAGCTCTTCTTAGTAGTTAGTCCTCTTAAAAGGGATTTTTATTACTAAAGGGAGACACCTCACTAAAAGATAGTAAAGTTAGAAAACTTAAAAAGTTTATTATAAAAGTTAACTACTAGATATATTTTTTAATAAGCTTTTTTTTTCTCTTACTACCTTTTCTTATAAGCTATAATAAAAATATTAGCAGTAAAGTAAATATATTAGTTAGCACTCTTAAGGTTAAGTATAAATTAGAAGATCTGTTTTTTCTTTTTTATTACTAGTAATTATAGTAAGATTATAGAAAAGAGCATTTATATAAGAGAAAAAAAGATATTAAGTTATACTACTAATTATTATAGTTTTTCTATTAACTAGAAGCTATAATAGTAGTTACTAAAACTATATATAAATAAAGTAAATAATAATAATAGAAATATAAAAGTGATTAATTCTTAGGTTTCTAATTAATAGGTCTAAAAAAGATATCCTCTTAGGCTTATAAGGTTTAAACTCTTACGTTTAATATATTAAGAGTTCTTATAGGCATATAACTAATTATATATCTAGCTGACCTAAGCAGAAAGATTTATTATAATTACTTTATTTAATTAAGTACTACTCCAGCTTAGTTTATACTATTTTCTCTTAAAATTTAGAAGTATTAAGCTAAAAGAAGATATTATTATTTATAGTTATATTTATATATCTTAAGCTATAAATATAATATCTAGCTATAAGCTACTATATTTTAAATTATAATAGCCTTTTTTTAGTATAAAGATTATTAACTTTAGAAAATTATTAATATACTATACTAGCAATCTTTTTAGTAATAGTATTTAAATATTTCTAATAAGAAGAATAATCTTAAAAGAGCTAAAGAGTATATATAAAGAGGGTGCTATATTAAACTCTTATCTAAAGCTAATACTTTAAGTATAATATAATAAAAAGTTTAAATAATTAAATAAATTAGAATAAAAGAAGAATATATAGCTTTATAATAAAATAATATATATTATAGCTTTAAAGCTTAGCTTAGCAATATATTAGATCTAATTTACTCTTCTATAACTTAATAGACCTTATATACTATATATTAACTAAATTTTTAAGCTTTTTTTATATACTTCTATCTTTTGCTTTATAAAAACTATATATATTTATTATATTTATTAAGTAATATAGCTAATTTTAGAAGAATAAATAGAGAAAAAAGGATGCTATTATAAGCTATAGCTATTTCTAAAGAGTGATATATAAGATCTAATTAAATTATAAGCTAGTTATACTTTTTAGTATTTACTTTTTAATTTATTTTGCAATTATATTTTATTTTTATTTAATTATATTATAGTATTTTTATTAAGATATATTTCTTTTTAATATATAATTGCTTTTTTAGATCTAATATAACTATAGTTAAATAAATAAATAGAAAAGCTTAATAATTAGCTTTATAGTTATTTTAACTTTATATAGCTATTAAAAATAGCTATTCTTATACTTAATATGCTATTATTATAATATAATTAGCTAAAAGAGGATAAGCTAAAAAGCTTAAAACTATATATATATAATAATCTTTTAATTTTAATATTATATTTTTTTATTACTAATAGAACTTTATATATATATAGCTTATATATTATTTTAAATCTAGCTATTTTTCTTTTTATAGAGAGATTTAAGGTTTAATAATTTAGCTAGCTAACTAGCTATTAGTTAGATATTCTACTTTTATGCTTAAAATTAATAATATTTAGTTTTAAGATATCTTACTAATTTTCTTTTTGATTTACTATTAAGCTATTTATTCTTTTTCTATTTATTATATATATCTATTTAGAACACTATTTATATTAGCTAAAGTTATAAATACTTAAAGCATCTTAAGCTTATAGTTATATTTAATCTTTAGAAATATTATCTTTAAGCTTCTTATTAATATAAACTTTATTAATTAACACTTTAAGACTTTAACTATACTTTTATTCCTTCTAACTAAGCTTTTTATTTAACTTTATATTTTAATCAATATAGTTTAAGATTTATCTCTTATTTGTACTAACTATTTAGAATTCTAGCTTTAAATCTAACTAATAATACTTTTAAGATAATACTTCCTAGCTACCTTCTATATAATTAGTTTAATACTAAAGTAGGAATTTTTAGACTAATGTAATAAGATTTTTAAGTTTTAAAATTAAATAGACTATATTAAGATTTCTATAAATCCCTTTAAATAAGTTAACTTAAACTATTTAAAGCTTTTTAACTCTTTTTATTATAATAAACTTATACTTAATCTCTTTTAATACTTTAGAAGCTATATATTACTAGTTAAATATATTAATAATAAATAGGTTTTAATTATCTATAAGTTTTATTTTAGCTATATTTTTTATATAGTTAATAATAAGTTAATAGTTATATATAAGTATGCAGTAGTTATCTTAAATAATAGCTTTATATTATAAATGCTCTCTCTCTCTCTCTCTCTAGATATAGCACTTATAAATAAACTTTACTAATAAGTAATTAAATATAAAATCGCTTTAAAATAAATACTAAATACACTTTCTCTATTTCTAAATATATTACCTTTTATTTACTTCTTTAGTTTTATTAATATTTTATAATTTCCTCTTATTAATAGCCTAAATGCTAGCTTAAATAATATAATATAAAACTTATCTACTATTTTCTAAATATATATTAAGTTTAATAGTATAGAAGCTGTAGTAGATTTAAACTTTAGCTAATATAATAACTATATATATTATTTTTATATTAAATATAAGAAGTAATAAAAAGAGAAATACTTATAATACTTTTTAGTATATATTTTATTTTAGTAGTATAAATAGAAAGCTTATATTATTAGTAAGTTTTATAATTTCTATAATAAGAAAGTTATTTTCTAATTTAATATATTATAGAACTTTTTTAAGTTTATTCTTTTTATTAAAATTACTAACTTAAGCTGAGCAGTAAGTAATATAAAGTAAGTAGCTTCTATTAATTAGGTCTTTTTTATATCTCTAACTAAAGAAGTAATTATATTTAACTTTAAAGCTTAAATATTTACTAATAGGTTTATTCTATTTATACTAATTAAACTAAATAAGCTTCTCTTTTTTATATCTACTTTTAATATATATTATTAAGACTAATATTTATATATATAAGCTTCTCTTAAAGCTATTATTTAACTAAACTAAATTTAGTTATAAGCTTCTCTTAAGACTTTCTTCTTACTAAAATAAATATAAATAATCTTTTTATAATAAGTAAAATATAAAATATTATACTAATTAGAGCTATTAAAGTAAATAACTAAAATAAATATAGTAGAAGTAATAAGCTAAGCTTTTTTAAGAAGCTAAAGTATAGTAGCTTATATAGCTTAAAGAAGAGAAAGACTTAAATCTATATATAGATAAGTATATTTTTTATAAAACTGAAAGAGTTAAAAGTTATTATTCTGTTTTAGATTTTAGAAATATCAATTAATTATTTATAACTTAAAGTATTAATTCACTATAATATCTATTTAAACCTTAAAGATCTAAATATTTCTTATTTATAAATATTTACTTTTTAGCAGTTAAAAAATAAATTTCTAAAACCTATTCTTTTTTCTACTATATATAATCTACTACTCTCTATATATTATTTAGTTAGCTTTTTATTATTTCTCTTCTTTATAGCTAATTTATTTTAAAAGGTTTTAATATAAAAGCATAAATATATTTTATACTATTATAAATAAAATCTTATTATAGAACTAAATATCTCACTATAAAGCTTAAAAACTAAAGTAAAAATATTAATAGTATTTAAAAACAGCTTTTTTATATTAGATATAAGAATAATCTATTTCAAATTAAGCTAGAGGTATTAATATTTATTATATTCTGCTTACTTATTTATTTACTAAAAAGATTAATATTTCTGCTTCTATTCTATTTAAATATAAGCTATAAAACTTAATTTTTATTATATCTTACTTATCTATCTACTTAATATAGTATTATTTCTTTTAATATTTATTTATAAAGTGAATATTTATTTTATATTACTTTATAAACTTTATTAATATAATTAGCATTTAGCTAACTATTTAAATAGCTATTTATTTCTTTTAAATTACTTTTTATTTCTTTTATTTATATACTAGAGAGAATATATATAAAGCTTAATTTAAAATATTATTACTTAAACTACTTTAAGCTTTTAGAAACTAAGAATATATAAAAACCTTTATAAATATAGATATTTTTACTTTTTTTATATTTTGAATACTTACTAATAATATATTTTATTAAAGCTTTTAGTTAATATATCTTTTCAAAATAGTAATAATAACTTAGAGATTATAACTAATATACTTTAAAAAAGCTAAATCTGAAGCTTTTTATTAAAGATAAGTATTAAGATAGGCAGATAATTAAAAACTTTTCTATATATAAGGGAACTTTTAGATTTAATGTAGTTAAAACTATTTAAGGTTTTTATAATACTAACTTCAAGAGGCTAAATAAGTTTAATATTAAGCTTTATAATTTAAACCTAATAATTTAAGTTATATTTAAATTAGTTTATAAATATATCTCTATAATTAAAGCTTATAAAACTTATTATAAAGCTAACTTTAAAGCTAACTTTAATATTACTAATTTTAAAGATATATAGCATTTTACTATCTTTATAGTTAGTAAATAGATGGTAATTAGCTTAAGAGTGCTTTTTTAATAAAATAAAGAACTTATTTTAGTAAAATAAACTAAAAGCATCTAATTCTTATTCTTTATTACTAATAAGTTTAAAGCTATTTATTATAAGCTTTTTAAGCTTACTAATAAACTAAACATTTTAAAAAAGAGTAATAATAATCTATACATTATTTAGAAGTTTAAGTATAATAAGATAGTTAATTATAAAAATATAAAGTATAAAGGATTAAACTAATAGATTTAGTTTATTAGCTATTATAATAAATAGATAAATTTAAGAAACTAAAAACCTCTAGTTAAAAGATTTATTATACTAATATAAATTGCAGAAAGTAAAGTAGATTTTTATTATTATAATAGAAAATATAAACTGAAATAATAAACTTAAAACTAAGTAAATATTAGATAATCCTAACTTTATAGATTTTTATATTAACCTTTATAATATCTTTTTTTAAAGTATAAGAATATATTAAAGTAGAAACTATATTTTTTATAGATAAAAATATTAGTTTAGCTAGCTATATTATATAAAATAAATTATTTTTCTTTATTACTAATTAAATAAGTAAGTATAGATATCTTAAGAGATATTTTTGCTAGTGCAGCTTAACTTTACAGACTAATATAGTAATATTTATTTATATTAGCAAAATATTATAAGAATAATAAAAGAGGGATAGTATTAGTTTAGCTAGCTATACTATATAGAATAAATATTAGAAGATAATAATAAGCTATATTACTTTTCTTTTTATATAGTTAGTTTTTTTAGTTTTATATCTTTTTGCTTTATTATATTAGTAGTTAGTAAGCTTTAGCTTTAGCTAAACTGCTTAAGTATAAAAATCTATTTTTAACTTTAGTAGCTTATATAAATAAAATGCTATAAATAATATAATATTCTTTACTATTTAAACTATATAGTAAAGCTTTTAATTTAAATAGTTTTATATATTTTAGTTTAACTCTATTAAATTAAATTTTATTCTCTATTCTATTTTAGTTTTCTATTTTAGTTTAAATATTATTAGAATTACTTTAGTTTACTACTCTATTTTAGTTCTTTAGCTTATATTAAATACTTTTAAAATTATTTAGGTTTACTACTTTACTTTTATTCTCTCTTCTATTTAGTATAGAAAAATAAAAATATAATTAGAACTTATATATAGCTTATAACCTAAATAATACTAAAAAAAGTTCTATTATGCGTTTTTAATAGTAGTAAAGATAACTTTTCTATATCTTTATACCTCTTTTATTAGCTATATTAAGCTAAAGCATAGATTATAAATAGCTAAAACTTATTTCACTTTTAAAAGCTTTTTTTTTAAATAAACTGTTTTTTTATATCTATTTATAAATATCTTTATATAGAGAGATAAACTTAAAGTAATATATAAATATATATAAAAGCTTTTTATTAGATAATTATATTTTAGGTTTTATATCTTTAATATTATAGATATAAAACTCAACCTTTTTAAACTTTAGTTTTTATTATTATAGTTTATTTATATTTAATATAAAGTTAAAAAACTGATTTCTAAAAATAGCTAGAACTAATAGCTAGAGGTATAGTTTTTTAGTTATAAGCTGTAAAGCATCTTTAAAGCTACTTAAAATTATAAATATCTCTCTAATATCTATATTAATTAATAAATTAAGTTTAATAAATAAGATATATACTATATAAATAGAAATAAGATATTTTCTATTAAAGCTTCTTATAATATATTGCTCTATAAATAGATCTATTAAAGCAATAAGAAGAGCTAAATAATAGTTATCTATAACTCTATAGATATTTCTAAGTAATATAAAAAATACTTTAAGAAGTTATAATATAGGTTATTATTATAGTGAAAAAGGTTTAAATATAATATAGAGTAGTAAAATAGAGGGAAATAAATAGATATAAAATAAAGAAGTAGTTTTTATTTATAAATATAAAAGTTCTATTTAAAAACACTTCTATAGTAAATTAATCTTAACTTCAAATAGTAGAAACAGTAGTTATTTCTCTAAATAGTAGTTATTTCTTTTAATATTTTTTTTTTTGATATAGCTAGCTTTATAGCATTATATATTTCTATATAAAGAGATAAGTATAGTAAATTATTAATAGTTATAATTAGCTATACTATATAATTATCTCTCTTACTATAAGCTATTTACTAATAATGCTATATTTAGCTTAATTTAATACTTCTATTTATTAATATATAACTACTTTATTAGCTTCTATTAAGATCTCTACTATTAAAAGCTTTACTTACTATTTATACTTAAGCTAAAAACTTACTTTAAACACTATTACTACTATTATTATTACTATTATTACTATTGCTATAATAATAACTATACTTATATTTTTATTTACAGCTATAAACTATTAAAGCTTTTATAATAAGCTTAGCTAGCACTTTCCTTCTACTTACTATTTTAGCTAGTATTTTCTTTCTATTTGCTATTAATTCTCTTTTATTAAGTTAGAACAGCATAATAAAAAAACTATTTTTACTTTTTAACTTAGCTAATAAACCTTTCTTTTTATATTACTACTATTAATAGCTTTATAGCTTAATACCTTTATATCTTTATATTTTTACTAATAAACCTTCTAAAGTAGTATGAGTAACTTTTATTATCTTTTAACTTATTTTATTAAAGTTTCTTTTTATATTACTACTAGTAATAATCTTTAACTTTTAGGTATTACTAATAGCCTTTTTAAGCTAGTATTAGTATTTTTTCCCTTAAATCCTTAATAATAAATATAGTTCTCTATAGATCTTTAATGCTCTTTTCTATTTATATAATGCTAATAAATAGCTAAAGCTTCTTTAGAAAGTAACTACTATAATAGCTTCTTCTTAATATATAGTTAATAATATTTTAGCATTTATTTAAAAGAACCTTATATCTTATTATACTACTAAGTTTATAGCTTAAAACACCTTTAAGAATAAGCTAATAAATACTAAGATCTACTATCTTTATAAGAAAACTATTTTAAAAACTAAAAAGTTTATATTATACTATTATATTATCTTTTGTACTATTCTTAATACTATTTAAGCTTTTATATTTACTTTTAAAAAGCTTTATAGAAGTAATATTATAAAGCTATTAATTATTATAGATAGAAAGATTAAGCTTAGTTAGAACTAAAAAAAAGAAGTATTTTATAGTAATAATTAAATATAGTTCTTTAAGAATAAATATAAAGAGGTTTTTAGAACTATTTTATAAGAAGTTAAAGTTATTACTATCTTTAATAGCTTTAGTAGCTACTATAAAAAGCTAAAGTATAATTAAATTAATATTTAGGTTTCTTTTAAGCCTAGTTATTATAAAAAAAGTGCTTACTTAAATAACTTCTATACTATATTATTAAAAAACTACTTAAATATTATAAATAAAGTAGTTAGTAAGCTTTTAACTAAATATAAAATAAGATTGTAGTAAGCTATTAGATTATAGAGAGTAAAGCTAAAAATAACTACAGCTAAAAGTCTATATTTCTTTTAATATAGCTATTTATTTGAGCAATTAATAATCTTATAAAGCTAAAAAATAAGATTAAAGTATAAATAGAATACTAAAGTATCTAGCTATAAAGATAATAAAGAATAAATAGTTTTATAAGATATAAGAATTAAATTTTAAGCTATTATAAGAAAGAGAGAATAATATTATATATAAAATATAATAAAATTATAGCTAAGCTTATTAGTAGTTAAACCTAGAAAATAAGCATTTTAATTAATTACTTACTTTTCTAATGCTTATACTAAGTAATAGCAACTTTAATCTAAAATAAGCTTTAAATTTAATTATTATTTATATTCTTTTTAATATTTTAATATCTATAAATTATTTATTTAAAATAATAAGTAAACCTCTATAAATAATGCTTTTATAAACTAAATCTAAAGCAGTTTATTACTTTAGAGTATAAAAGTAGCAGTTTATAAGCTGAAGTTAATATCTATTTAGTTTAAGCCGAAAAAATGTTATATATAAGCTAATAAAAAAGCTTAATACTACCTCAGGCGGAACATCTCAGCCGATCTTTAGGGCATCCTTCAGGGACAGAAGCCACAGCAGGCCCTCATGAAGCAGTCCTGCAGCATCAGTCACTCCATCTCCAAGCGTCGCCCCATCAATCTCACGCCAGAGCAATCCAACTCTGTTGCAGAGCACCCTGCTGTTATGAGGCTGACCTGGGCCCTCCATGGATTCTGTCGAGGCTCCAAGCAGGCAAAAGATATTCAAAAGAAGATCAGAAATGAGAAAGCCAGGATAAGGAGACAGCTAAAACAGAAGTTCAGAGAGAAATAGGACAAGAAGCAGGCCATAGACGACGTTAAGTGCCAGATCCAGGGCGCCAGGTTTGCCAAATCTGAAACAGGAGAAAACTGGCAGCCTCAAGGGCAAGCTCAAAAACGACTGCTCGCAAAGCTCACTGCTCCAGTCGTTCATACACTTAAAGGACAGTATCATCAAAGAGACGATGCTATCGAAGCAGTATCCGCATACTGTCTTGTCCAAGAAGGATGCACGTCACGCCAGCCCCAACATCGACTAACAAAGGGTAAGATCCCTCCTACGTCAGGTCATCCTCAGGAGGGCAGCCCCGCATACCAAGCTGCCCTGTCCGTCTTTATGACTGACAAGCATCAACAGCCAAGACGATGCTTCATATGTATTGGTCAAGCCTTCCATCTGCCTCCTGATCATGAACAGCGGTCAGACGATCTCATCCGTGAGTTCTACACGTCCAATGACTTGACTAAACACGTTAGACGTATGCACCTTTCCAAAATTGCAGACCGCGATCAGGTAGAGTGCAAGGTTTGTGATATAGCTCTCGATCACAAAATGCACTTTCAGCGTCATGCCCTGGAGATACACGGCACCGTTTCATGAGCGTATGCGATGTCCCTGACAGGAGTTTTGTGTTGATGACTTCACACATGAGCTCTACACATGGGATTATTTAGCAGACCACCACACACGCAGGCACCTCTTCGAGATTCGGACGTAGTGGATGAGGGCAGGGCACGATGCAGTCTTTCATATCCTTAGCCATAACGTGCACCGGCAGAAGCCATTCGAGGATTGACGGCGCCATGTCATGATCCCTTGATTCATGCCTGACGATGAATAGTCAAGCAAATGACCTAAAGTCAATCTGGTTTCTGCGTCTCTTCAAACGGGTACATGGGTACGTGTCACAGCGCGATGTCGCCATGTAGGAGCATGGGCTGAGCAACGGATGCCACAGTTCACTGGCAGGAGGTGTAACAAATTACAGTTGCGGCAGAAAACAGAAACGTCATAGTATATGGCGAACCTAGGCGATTCTTGGTGTGCAAGTCCAAGACCATCACAAAACTATTGTTCATGACATAGGTCGCAGACACCGGAGGGGTGATCATCAGATATCCATGTGTAGAATCCAAACACGGATCCGATTAAGACTCTCCCGCTCGTCTTTTTTCTTGATCGCTAGAACGAAAGGTTGGCTTCTTCCACATCATCCTGCTTTACAGTGGTCGTGCCGTTTAAGCGGTTTACGAATTGTCCAACAAGATCGCCCGGACAATCACCTCCTTCATATACGAGATCGCGAAATGTCTTTTTCGACCATAGGCTGTCAAGGTGCATCTTAACGACTTGTAGGATAGCGTCCCTAATCTGTTTAACTGAATGGTTGGTAGACTTGTACGCCTCTCTGATACAGCTTATAAAAGATTTGCTTGCCTAAAGCTTTTTAAGCTTTGGTTTCAGCCTTTTAATGGTAAACCTATTCAACTCTGGCATTAAGAAGAAATCTTTCGCATGGATCTGACAAACTGTTGTGTCTCATGCTGTCTCCTATATAATTGCAGAGCTTTAATATGGGATAAACCCTCAGAAGGGCTAGGCTGACATGAGATATACTAATACGACTCTATATAGATTTAGGCTATAATGGTAAGTGCTATAAGATTATGAGCCTTTTGGCCCTTATTTGTTAAGTAATAGGATAGAACCTCTAACTTACTCAGCTTTTAAGCCTGCTTTATTCGCCTATGGAACTTATGACCTAAATATGCGCCAATGCATAACATACCACTCTGCATATTTGCATAGGATCTTTAAGTTTAGAACCTTAGTATGGCGTCTTTAGTATGCTCTCTATTCTCTGTAATCTTATTCTAGTGAATTGATCCACGATATGGTGTATCTTATATATAACTTGCTCCTGCATGGTGAAACTACAGCGTTTGGTCTTACTACTGTTGAGCTTGGGGCAATAAAGCATTATTCACTTTGAGACCTGAATTCAACTTGCAACAAGGACTTTTTTGTGCTATGGCCCAAAGCCTCTACTCATCAGTAGATCTACCAAGCCTGTGTATGTATGTAAATCTACAGACTGTAAAACCATGCTATATACTGTGGCGTATGCTATTCGCCACCTTCGCGTGAGAATCCATCTAAATTCAAGCCTTTTCTTCTATGTTTCAGCTGAACAGCAGTCTTTGGAGTTGTTCTCGACGCCCTTATTCTCTGAAGGAATGGAGATGCTGAGCGCTTTACTAGAAATAAAATCGAGAGGTTGCTTCGTTATAGGGATGGGATATATTCTTGCCTTAGGGAATATGTGAGCTTCAGAGCGCAGATCTGACGCTGTACTCACTAACTCAGCCTTAGATTTAGGCCACGATGGTTCGTCTGATGTGGAATATTTATAGTGTTTGTGCTTTCTGTGGATTAGGATGTAAATGTTAGCGCTGTAGCACTGCCTCATCTTGTTATATCGCCCTATGATGTTCTTTGTGGCCTTGGCAAAATTCTCGTTAGTTCTGTTTCGCTTCTTAGATGCGCTCTGAGAGGGGGCCATTTTTGGCTGTTCTGTAAATCTGCAAATGTTGGGTCGATTGAATCCACTACTTTTATATATGCAGCGAGCGTATAGGGGTGTGCAATCAACCTAGCTACAGTTGGACAGGATCTAAATTTGAGCAGCTAATGAATTCTTATTATCGTTATGCAGCACTTGTAGTCATCCTTATCAAGCCAGACCTGCAGAGAAGTGCTAATAAAGGAAGACTGGTATATATAAATAAGCCTTTTCTGATTTTAGAACCTTCCGCATAAAGATTTTAGGTGTAGAGCAGAAAATCTGCAAAAAGCGGCACAGTGTGATGCAGTTGCTTGTCTCCGCACTTCTTTCATTAGTGCATGCCTTCCTATGATGACAGAGCTATAAGAAGACCAGGTGTGAGAAAAGCTGCAAGCGACTAGATGTAAGCCTAATTCTAAGAGTATATTGTGAAATCTGTAACAGAGGACTTATTTTAGTAGGCAGCTGATATGCCCTTGAGCCTTTATCATAGGGCCAGTCTTAAGACCTTGTGTTTGAGTGGTATGAAAGTGTTGCGACCTCTCTTTCTCACAGTGATATGCCGCTTACCTAGCGCGCTTTATTGGGAAGATGTATAAAACTAGCCTATTAATAGAGTGCTCTATTTTTATCAATATAGTGTAATACTTGTAGTTATTATTTTTGAGCAGCGTTTGAAGAGGTTAGTGTAATGAAGTTGAATTAGGTTTCTCAAACTTTCCACGCAAAAATTCCATCTTGTCGCAACAGGTATTGCTTATATATAATGTGAACGTATAATACGACCCTTAAATGTTTGTTACCCTTCATTCTAGCAAAGTGCTCTGCTAAAGTTGGTGCTCTCTACAGAATTACTCAGCAGAGATTCTTCATTCTCTGCTAAACCTTGGCTAGTAATATGCACTTACTAGGGCAAAGTACTACGCTTATACTGTTTCAGCAGGTAGATTGGATGCTTTTTATGCTTCAACTTGTCTAAGCTGGGATTGAGGACTGGATTGTGGGTTGCATCCAAGTATTTAATTGTTGTGTCTAACTTGATCTATTGTATCTTGCGTACTGTCTATATATGCTGTTGCAGTGAGATATTGAAGCTGGTGTTCTTATTTGTTCTGCTCTGCTGGTTTCTTTAGGCGCTTTTAAAATTGGTTAGAACCTATGAGAAACCTGCGCAAATTGTGTGCTGTCTATGTCCAATTCAGCAAAATGCAGACACTAATTCTGGCGGCTGTGGGCATGCTTGCAATGCAATGCGCGCTATTGCGACTCTGATGCTTAATTGGAAGGTGAAACTTGTTGATTGCCTGGATTAGGAGAAATAGGAAATCATTTAGACCGCCTGGGACTGTTCTTTGTCGACTGCGTTGAGCAGCGCACTTAAATGAGTTAACTATGTCATCAAGAAGCTGGAGATGCAGCATGAAACTTGTGAACATAGGTGTGAGCTTCTGCTACGTGGAATGCGGATGATCGCTTTTTTTTTTTTTTTTTTTTTTTTTTTTTTTTTTTGTGATGTCACATGCCTCTCACTCCAGACGAAATATTTGTATAGCTTCTCTACACTGTCTGACTTGATAGAATTTGAGTATGGCGCTATTCGCACGGCGCGAGTGGGCTGCTTAGGAGTCTGCGCGACGCGGCCTTCTGCAGGGCGTGCACATAATCCTTACTTTAATCCCGGGTTGCCTGGAGCTGGACTGCCACACGCCTTACTGGGGTACCAGGCTAAAGTACTGTATATAGTTACTGCTAGGACTGACTCTCCAGCCTCTGTCTCTAGTGCTTCTTGACCTGGCCCTACTATCTTGGCAGCAGATTAGAGATCTTTTGGAGACCTTAAACTGCTCTTTGATCTCGCATGTTAACGTGGTGTTTGGCAGGCTACATGTTGGCATTGCGCTACCTTCTGCTTTGGGAACCTTGAGGGAGCGATATGATGAATTTCTGGCTGTTGGAATGTAAGTTTCTGCTGTCAGCTTGTGAGATCTACTGTGTAGTTATGGCTGCAACAGCCCTCTTGGAATTCATATGGAGCTAAACTGGTGCTGATGGGCTATGAGGGTTGACGTAACACGATCCGGCCCTATGTCTGGAAAGGTTTGGAAAGCAATCTTTGGCATCTGGCTAAAAAAACTTTTGCTCTATCAGGAAGGGATAAAAATGGATGGTGAGGGAGTAATGGACCTAATCCCTAGTGCTCTTAATATCCAGTCTAACTTCCAGTAATCAGCAGTTTTGGGCAGAGGCTGCTATGATTACAGCTGATGCAGGGCCCCCTTGTTTATTAGCGGGCGATTTGGATGAACTGCTGCATGAGTTGTGGCATTGGAGCTCAAATGGGAGCAGCTTATGGGCAGGTGCCCTCAGTATTTGCACTATTTCTAGAGCCCCTCTTCAGGGGTCAAGGCTTAGATCCTGTGGGCAAGTGTCTGCCGCTTTGGAATGAACATTCAAGCTAGCTCTGGCTCTTGCTGCAGGGCAAACCAGCGAGTGATAAGAACAAATATATTGAATTGCTGTGATCTGGATTGGCATGATGAAAACAGTTTGAGGGCGTATGTGAAGCGAGCATCTTATTGCTAAACAAATTACAAAGGCCAATTCTGGCTCTGTACTCAAGTTGTATTTAAAGGGGTTGAAGCTGAGATGATATTGCTCACACACCCTTGGGAATGACCACTTAACATGCTCTTTCTGCACTTCTAGCATTATATTGCTATAGCATCTTTGGCAGAGAACCCTACGTCTAATGAGGGTATTAAGACCAGCGCCTAAGAATTTGGTGACAGCATTAAGTGGCAAGTATTCTGTCTCAGCCAGAAGGCTGACATAATTTCCTGCTTATTCTACTATAACTGAGCTACTAGACGATTTATGGGGGGCTTGCGTGTTCCCGAAGGATAAAGCGTCCTAGATGTGAACCGACCAGTGAGCTGGATGCTTGGGGAGGACTATATCAACAGCTGACACAGTTTCATTTAGTTTATAATCCTCCTGAATGGGTGTGATGATGCAGAGAGCGCCTCTAGTGAACACTAGGCCTCTATCTCTGCTCTAAATGAGGTGGAGATGGCGAGTATCGATAGGAGCGCTGAGATGGAGGCTGCTGCTGCTGTGTGCCTCATCAGCCAACTAACCTCAGCAGTTGATAGCTTGAAGATGAACCTTCTAGACGAAGCTTCGCATAGTGCAACTTATGAGACAGGGGTTCAGTCTGACGTCAGCGCTGATAATCAAGGCGAACCAGGTAGTCTGTTTCTAGCAAGTATGATGAATAGCGCTGCTTAGCAGCAAGGCCTGTCTACTGTTAGTAATGCTGTCCAGGGTGCAATTCCAGGAAGGATTCTCAAGGCAAACAACTAGTTAGGGAGGGTGCGCAAGGCGCTGTCGCCTAATAATATAAGGAACCTCTAAACTCAGAAATTCTTCACTTATGCTTGTGGGCTGATTGCATAAATCTGTGGGCTTATTGCGCATATTAGTGAGCTGATTGCGCAAACCTATGGGCTAATTGCGCAGATGGATTCTCTGAAAGGTGTGCTGAATGCTGAGTTGGCAGCAGCGATATCAGCTACTCGACAGATGAACCAACAAACATGTGCTGCTTTGGCTGAGGTTTCTTGGGATCCAGCTTTGATTTCCTGAAGCCTTCGCTGGATTGCGGGAAAATTCATAGCCCTACCTGGTATAGAGGCTGCGATGGTTTGTGAATGGGCTTATTGAAACGACATTAGCTGGAGATCTAGAAGTGGGCGCTTTGAGGGCCTGCGATGCTGAGTTCACACATAACGCAGTGTTTGCAGGACTGATGTTAAGCGGCCTTCTCACTTGGCGCCTATGGAAGCACTCTATATTAGGTTTATTTTACAACACTATTCTAGGTGGACGTTTTGCTCAATCTAGTTAATTCTGTTGGAGCTCTTTTGAACTGTGATTGCATTGTGGTCTGAACCTAATATTAAAGACCTAATCTGCCGCAACATTCGTTGTCCCTGTTGTGACTCTTCACTAATGCTAGGCCTGAAAACGTGCTCCACATCCCTGGAAGAGCGTCATCTTGGCAGAAATGAGCGGAGTACTACAGATTGACACTAGTTTAAAGTATCCTCCTAGAATCAACTATTTGGCAACCTGTTGACGTAAGAAATGCAAAAACCTGCCTAATGGTGTGTTTCTCTCAGTTTGGACATTGCAAACGTTGCTTTTAGCATGCTGTAAGATGCTGCTCATCTAATAGAATAGGCGCTTATATTCCAGATAACAGAAGTTGAAGTCTTCATCATTTGAAGTATAGCGGGGGGATTGGGGGCAAGTGAACGCAACGCTGTTAATAATGTCGCTGGTGGTCTTAGATTCGCAGAAACCAGCTTCTAAGTGGGAAACTGTGGCTGAATTGCGGTTGAAACCAAGGGGGCATCCTGGGCAAAGCATGCTCTTAGGAGTGTGGACTCTCACATGCTATGAGCATACCCTGTCAGCTCTAGTGCATCTCTGACCTTGGGGCTGGTTGAACCTACATTTCGCAGGCTGTTTACCGAATCGAATGATTGCTCGCATGCGTGGCATTTGTGGTGTATGGCAGACTTATGTTGGCGAAGGCTGTCTGGCCTTTCGAACGACTTCCTGCATATTCCGCATATGTGCGACTGGTTTTCATGATTCCTCAGCTCTTCGGCAGATGCAAAGTTAGGTTTGTGAGGGCAATTTTCACACCTGTGGTGGTTGGGCGAATTGAAAATGTGTTGAAGTAATATAGCATGACTTGGGAATGGCTATTGACAGCGCACACATAACGCTTTTGGATGCTTGCGTAAGAAATGTTGAAAACGTCCTTGAGATGTATGGAAATGGCTAAAACAGTTGGACATAAGGCAATCTATTGTTCGACGTAAGTCTAACGACATCCTACAGTTGTTAGACGTTCTGGAGTACTTATGATGGTAGATGTGGGGAATAAAGAGTGATGATGATGAGGGCCTAAGTGCAACTGGGGCAGACGGCTTGTCCTGCTGTTTGTTAATCTGCAAATTAATGTCATGATTAATGGGGTGATATAGTTATTAAATACAGTGTGACCTAGGATCTGCTATTGCTATGCACACACCTGTTAGGATATGCTGCCTTGCACGCCTGGCTTACCTTATTTTCCCGTGCTTTGTTGAGCGGCTGGAGCTGTTATGGAGTCTTGGGCCTGTGTGGGGCTCTGTTCTTAAGAACCTGGAAGCTGAAGGTGTCTGAGCTTTTTGCCAGATAACCTGAAAATCCGCAAGATTCTGGCCTGGGAACATAGATGTGACTGGTTTGTCCACACTGCTATAACGCTCTTTGAATTTGAGACTTGCTTATCGGCTGCAAATGAACCTCAGCAAATTTATAGGGCATGTATAATACTGACCCTGCCTCTACTGTGTACTGATGCAAACTAAGCTAAGGGCATAGTTGATTACTGCTGTGATCTACGGCTCTGGGCGTTATGTTAGTACTACTATGCTGACTATTAGGAGCTGGTCCTCCACAGCAGTCTTTAAAGCTGATGCAGTTGGATAGATCTCTTGATGGAGTACTCTCGTTTTTGATGGTTGAGATGATTAACTTGAATCATATGTACTAACTATGAGGAGTGCTTATTTGCGCATGTAATGCGACGTGGTGACCTCCAACCTTCCCCCTCGCGCCGAATTAAATATGGGTAAAATGCGATCAGCTGTCTAGTTAAGAGCTGGGATATCGATGGCTTGATAGAGGCAGCTATGGATTGTTCTCTTCTGATTGCCTATACGCCTTGTTGGGAAAGGGAAGGAATGCTTGATGACGATTTGCTGCTGGCTGTAGTTGCAGGTTGAGGCTGTCCTGTGCCTGTCTACAATTAAGACTATAATATAGGTCTGAATATAGTGGTTTGGCAAGCTGATGGATTACTATCACTTGCACTGCTGGTCTTAATCGGCTGATGATTAGAATACTTCTACAGACGACGAAAGTGTGGAAATGCAACAGACAAGTCAAGAACAATGCACTTCATTCTACTGTATCCTACTTATGTATATATGTGTTTTGTGACGGACTGTGTCTACAGATGTTGATGTCCCATCCTGCAACGCGTTGGAGCGTTCATGAACCTGACTCCCTGCGTCTGGTCTATACCGACCAGCAGTTCAACATTAATGATGGCGTTGTTAGTGATGTTGACGTTAATATCTATCTATATTGATGTCACTATTAATGTCAGTTAAGTCAGCATCAACCATATCAACATTTAAATCGTTAATATCAGTCATAATGATATTATTTGTGATAGAGTCCCCCACCTAACTTCTATAATTTCTATCGACAGTCTTCTCAGCAAATGTCATAGGGTCAGCCTTGAGGACAAATGGTTGCATGTTCTCTGTCTCTCTATCTCGTGGCCTTCTAGGGCCCGTCTGCTCCCAGTCCATGTCTATGCAGTCGGTCAGTCGCCTGTGCATGTCTTCTGCAGATGATGAATCTAACTCTATATGGTCTGTGGGAGTTGGCTCCTAGTCCATTCCTTCCATATCCAACTCCGTACCGCTGTTGGTACTACGCTCCCAGTCCATGTTTTCCACACAGAACAACTCATGTTCTACACAGTCTATAGCAATCAGCCCTAAGTCTTCATTTCTTGCAATTAATTCCCGATGTGCGCCTGCTCTGACTATTGTAGCCTCTATATCAAAAGATTCCTAGTTAATTTTCAGCAGCGAGCCTAGCCTGCTATCCTCTTCTAATCCCGGCCTTTGTAGTCGCGCTTCCTCTGCAAAGGAAGTTGGCTGTGAAGAGGTGTTGAATAAGGACAGTAAGCACTGTAAATGCGTCGGTCGCGCGGAACGAGCTTGTTGCGTGGACGGGTGATCTGTGCACGCTCATGCAGTTAATGCAGGTAGCTACTGTACGCGAGTATGTATCTAAGTGATTATCCTTAGCGAGAGAGGAACATGCTGCGAGACGGTAGTCGGCCGGGCCCGGGCCCGAGGCCCGAATCCCGGCCCGAATCCCGCCTTTACGTAAGGGATCGGCCACACCACTTTGTAGCCAGGCGCGCCCGGCGCTCGTAGCTAGATTAATCAAGCCACTTCACGCACATGCGCATGCGCGGAAAGTACTTGTCTCGCCCTGGGAGTGTGAGCCACAGAGATCACGTGTTGCTTCCTGCCTGAGGAACATTGCGAAGCCCTCACTTGTTTGCTGCCTAGGGACAGTTGAATTACATAACTAACACCTCGTCAGCTATGAAGAAGCTTAGTGTTAAGGAGTCAACCTGTAAGTATAGTGTTCGTCTCTAGGGTCTGTGCTAATGTTTTGCAAGCTGTCTTTGGAAGACTGTCTGAATGTGGCGATTGATGATGAACATATAGCGAGGGTGGATGGTGGAAGGGTGCTAAACTGATGATATCCCACTGATGCAATAAGGCCTTAGGTCGTAAGGGAGGGCGGAAGAAGATCCCTTCCATTGTGAAGGGAACGTCTATGAAAGTAGGAAGTGCTACAGATTCTTGCGGTAGCAAGCGCCCTGTGTATTGCAAGTTTGATATGAAAGGCGCGTTCTCCTTACGGCTGGGCTACTATCTTGAAATGGAACATGACAGAACTCCTGATGAGATCCAGTATGAGCAAGTTGGATACAGTCAGGAGTTCCGGGGAATGATGTTGGAAGAAGTCTGCGATTTGGTGTGTTGTCGACTGGCTGTTGAAGCAAGCAAACCTTTATTATCTGGAGAAATCTAGCAAGCTGCGGAAGACTTGAAAGATGGAGGTATCTTAAGATAATGCGGCTGATTATGCGCTCAGTTATGCCTACTCTCGCAGTAATGCTTGAAGAAGCATAAGATTGGTTGTTGATAAGCTGCTGTCCTATATTTGAAGCCTCCGTACGACCAGTGTTAGTCTATTGGCACTCTAATGAAAAGGACCAGCAGACTTTAGTGGACGGATTTCTATACTTAAGCCTATCGAACCCCCTAACTGTGCAGCTTTCTCCACCTGAGACCTGCTTATGATATCACTCCAGCAATCGCCAGGCGGTGTGACTATCAGCCCTTGATACACGCCTGTGTGTTCCTGAAGCTAACGGTCCTGCAATTTCGACTGGCAGCTCGCAAGCTGTCAGCTTGCGATCGCGAGGAGCTGCGGACCGGCACGTATATGCGATGCTTCTCCATGTTCTTCAGCAAGCTGAGCCTGACTGTCCTCTGTCCTGTCTGACGCTGTTACAGATGCTGATAGCGGGATCGATGGCGCCAGAAATGACGCGAAGGGTACAGATATTTGGCGGTAAGTTTTCGCCCAAACTGACATGGTAGTGCGCCAAAAGAAGCTGGCCAAGGAGCATGTTGCGAATAAGCACTGAATCGCTGCAGCTATGCAGTGGCAGCGGACTAGACAGAGATACCAGGCTTTACGATGCTTGCTGGACGAGGCGGCACCGCTATTTTGTCATGAACAGGTCCAGCGACGGGTGTCTGGTGGGCGCGCTTCTGGGCATCAGAGACCATTTGCTTGGGCGCAGGATGTGGGATCTGATGTGGATGCACGCCTGGATTTGCGTGGCCACTATTGTTAAAGTATATATATTCATTGTATTCTTGTTATATTGAGAGCTGCAAAAGACCTGCACTAAAACAACTTATGAAGATGTGTTGCATTTATTATTAATGTACTATTGACATAATATGATCTTCAACCTGAAATAACGATTGATGTGTGCCATAAATTCCTGACAGTTGTCACACGCAGGCTGGCTTGTCATGATGACTGCCTCACGCAGAGTGACTGGAGGCTTGATATGCTTGAGAGATGGAAGCCTCTCCCTATAGTGCTGGCCGTCCTGTCTCCGTTTTGCATGGTCATCAGCATCGTTGAGATGGAGGTTTTCTAATGCAATCACGTCCTCAACATCCTTGCGTAGGAGGTGTTTGCTGATAAAATAGGCGACTAGTTGCTTCTCGGCGTGGCAGGTATGGTACTTCCTCCGACTCCCTTGGTCTCTGTTGTGTGGGCGCAGCGAGAAGCTAATTCTCTTGCAGAGGTTGTACACTTCTTGGGTTCAATCTTTTCTGGAGACCTGAATGTTGAGCTTCTTTCTATGGCCCCAGCTGCTTATCGCTGCAACCTTAGGAAACCTTCTACCTCTGTAGAGCATGGCTACGGTCTTCCACTTATTTGGGATGTTGAAGGTTGCGATCATCACTAGGGACCTTTTATTGTATGGGGACTGATGGAAAGCAAACCTAGCGAGTTCCTGGTCTGGCGGTGGGCTTTCAGTCCTTCTGCGCAACAGACGAATAACTGCAGCTTGGTTGCGATCTCTCGCAGGCGTATTCTCTCTGTAGACCCCCCTGGCTAAAGATTCCTGTTCAGTAATGTTTTCCTCTAGTGGCATCGCAAAGTCTACTGCATGCAGTTGTTGACTTTTGCGAATGCAGTATGTCTCTGTGTCCGCGCCATACTCCAAGAGGAGCTTGACGTTCCTCAGCCTTCCCCAAAGGGCAGCTTCCATCAACAGAGATCTTGCAGCTGCATTAACCACGTTTGGTTTCGCTCCTTTCTGCAGGAGAAGCTGAACCATGTCATCTGACTTTTCGCATGCGGCGCAGTGAAGCGCTGTATTGCCAGTGACTTGAATCTTGCTCTCTGGCTTCTCGTTGCCCTCTCGGCTGCTGCTATCAGAGTTGTAATTATCGAGCTGAGAAACGCGGTGGGCTTCTACCCCGTGCAAAAAGATATCTGCGTCTGGCGATGACTTGAGATACCTGCAAACTGCTTCCACTCTTCCCTCAACTAGGTTGCTCACTATAATGATAATTCTTTTAACACTATAGCTGCTAGGAAGTCCTGTTATAGATTTGCTATAGTGAACTTGTTTATTTGCGTCAGTCTACTTCTTTTGGTTTGTGAACATACTCTTCCTGGGTTTTGGTTGCTCTTCCCCTAGCTTGCTGAAGTATGCTGTGGGATCAGCAGTTCTACATACAAACATAGCTCTCTGTCTGTCAATTTCATAGCCTACGTCGCCTAATATTACATCAAAGGGAAATACAATCTTGTACCTTAAGAAGCGCTCCTTGAGACCCATCACGTTGCAGTGCGACATATGCTATAGCGGTGGCTCATAACGACTGTTGAAACTGTGGCGGTGAATCTTTCTGCATTCTGGGCAGCGAACGTACATGTCCTTGTCATTCCACCACTGTACTCTGGCTTCAGCTAGGTTGGGTATAAATTGTGCCTGACTTATTATTTTACTGTTGATGGGTGGAACTTGGCGATGTTTGCAAGATGGGGGTGAGGTTGTAAGGGAGATAGAAGAAAATGGGGCATTTGTAAGTAATTAGGTTGAAAGGAGCAGGAAGTTTCACGCACATGTCCTAAAACTGAGAAAGTAGCTTTTGCATATGTTTGTAATTCAGTATTAGATGGAATTGTTACGCTTGGTCCTGGAAGTGGTGTCACGTTCAGCAGAAAGGATAGTTACGCTTTGCGGTTTCTCTAACATTACTTGTTGAGCTGAATTGGCGAACTCAGCTTGGATACTAATTCAGACTTGATTAAAGCCAGATTGCTTGACAAATCTGGGGAAAATTATGGTTTTGCTTTTCTGTAGTGCGTAAGTCTATCTTGATAGTGCGTTTATGTCGCTTTCAGGTTCGCTGCTCTTCTTGTGCATCATGTTAGTGATTGGCTGAAGTGGCTTGGATGGTGCGGAAGCGCTTAGTGAGCACCTTGATATCAGCCACTTATTGGCTGAAATGTGTAAGTTCTGGTGGGGTGCTGTAAGAATGAGTGCTGAGGCACCACCTATCATAACCTATTTTGACTAAACCTTTTGTCCTGCAGCGGAGGCGATCGTCATGATGCTCTTTCAATGCGTATATTGCTGCTAGAAACCTACTTAATTGTGAGGAGGCTTACTATCCTACTAAAGCTTCACAAATTTAGCTTTAAGTGTAGCCAGCAAAGTATTGCCACTGCATTTTCTCACTTTCCAAGGAATAGATGGTTTAGCTTGACACTGATGGTCTATGTAAGTTTATAGTGATGAAGGCATCTGTGAACGTTATCCCACTCTCGAATTAGGCGCTGCAAACTGACATAATGTCATGTGAATGGTATAGGCTGATTCAGGAGAATTTAAACTGGTGAGGCATAATGCAGTGGGAGAGAGCGCTGAGATGATTGCTGGCCCTTTGCGTACCATGTCTTAGATAAGGAGGGGGAGTAGCGGGCGCTCTTGAACGGTGTCGACTAGAGGCTAGGGAAACGAAACTATATAAGAAATATCGCAATGTACTGTAAGTATGTAGTGACGTGAAGTTTTTGTGCGGTTTAAAGCGGTCTGATGTAAAAGAAGAGAAGGACTTAACTAGCTCTGTTTGTGTTTCACTGGGACAACTGGGACAAGGTTGCATGACTAGGACAGCTTGTTTATTTCAGATCACTCTGGGGGAAAATTCTGTCGTTGTGGCTTGTCTCAAACACCACTTGCACATTCTTAGCGGCCATCCGCTTTCCGTCATGCAGAATTGTGAAATCAAGACTAACGCCGTCACTTGTCATCTCTATGTCCTATCTGAGACGATAGAAAACTTTTCCCGCCGGATTGATAAACTTCGGGAGTTTTTTGAAGTCAATTTGCTTGTTCTACTGGATGGTGCAAAGCTGGCTGACTGTCTTGTCAACGCGAGAAGGAACGTGGAACGCAGTTGAATAGTACAATATTCCAGTGATTTTATCTGGGGGCTTTTCAAATAGAGTGTAGAAACCATGACTGACAGGACTGGTGTCACTGACATTGGCCCCCTACGGTTTATGTCAGCCATCTGAAGCGCCGCGTATAGTTGGTCTCACCTGTTTCAAATACTACTGAACCTGGTTGTTTGCAACCTATTTCATTTCTGTCTCATCCCAGGCTCTGTTGACGTTCAGATGAACGGTAGGATTGAAGGTCTCACAGAATGTTGTTCTGTAGCTGATTCGAGCGATACGGGACGCGATCTTGACCGGAAACTCCTGAGAATCACTCGCCTGCGTGAGTCCACGAATGATGGCACTGCGACAAATAGCACTCCATCTATGAGAATCAGAGGAGCGAATGATACAGCAGCTTGTCACTCACGGTCTTGGTCCTTGCGCCTGTAAGACGTCTATGTTGTCCTTGCTCACGCTTTGTACGAGGCGATGGTGAAGATACGCGCAGCGACCAAAGCCCCCGACGAGTATGATGTACTGGAAATAATTAGCCATACAGCCTAGAGAAATGGGTGTTGTATGATTTGCTTGCTTTGGGCGACTTGTTGTGCTTCAGCTGGACCTGCTCCACCTGCTTTTTGATGAGATCCTCGATCTGTCTCACTATCTGACAGAACACCGGATTAAGGTCAGAGTTATTAAGAATCAACACGGGCTTTCGAGCCCGACCGATTTGGTCGGCGGCTGAGCGACATCCGTACGGAAGAGTAACTACCCAGTCTCAGTCCTGGCCATGAAACTGCTTTTTGATTCCATGCTCCCAATCGTTGTGAAGGAGCTGTCGAATTTCCTCATTTGGCAACGCATCCCAGACATGACATCCGACCTTGCTTCTCATCATCTCAACAAAAGCTTGGTCAAGAAATAAGCAGCCGCAAAGTCTCCTGTCTCCTTTGACAGCTTCCTTGACAACTAAAGGGTCGGTGGTCACTGCCTCATAGGAGATCAGGTCGACGGTGCCGCCACCAGCATCGCAGACGACGAAATGGTCTCCGCCCTGCGTTTACACCTTCTGTCAGCGTTTTTCCAAGCAGTCCACCGGAATTCATAAAGCAACCTTGATGTCGGGCCGAAATTGTAAGTCGCACAACGTGGCCAACGCTGCAGCCTCAGGCTCGGTGACGAAGGATAGAACTGTCTCGCCAGCTGGACGGATATCCAGGATGCCGGCGTCTTTAGCAGCACGTCTCATACGAGCCTTGGAATACTCAGGCCAGATTGCCGGTATTGTGACCACCACGTGAAAGGTACAGAGTCTCAACAGGCCTTTTCCTGTTGAGCGAGCGATGCAGTCGATGGAGTGATTCCAGAGGCGTTGCAAATAGCTGCTAATGACCTCCACTACTTCTCGGTTGGAAGTTTCTAAGAGGCTCTTGGCAGTGGCGATTTGCGGTGATTCCCGCAGTTCTGGTGAAAGATCTCTCGGGTCAATGAGGAGCAATTTAAACCACTTCAGACATTCATCGGTGCTGTGGGCGGGGACACTGTATCCCCAAGTTGCATCATCCTGGAGAGTGCCGTAAAGAAGCGTGGACGGTGTTTTCTCAGTATCGGAATTGAAGCTCAATTCTGAGGGCCATTGGGTTATGACTTCGATGTTCTTTGGTTGACCCGCAAATGCCCAGCTGATTCCAGAGAAGCTATGGCAAGACCCAACGGGTTAGTCAACTATCGATCAGGCGTGGAACGTTGGGCACTCAACGTGGTTCCAAAGTCAATACCTATGACTATTGTGTTCTTTTTCGCACGAACTGGAAGGTTCCAATCGCCAAAATCGGTCATTTTGAAATGATCCACTGCAAACATCGACAACTTGCACGGGCGTCTGCAAAAACGCTTATTAGGATAGTGCCGCAGTGGGCGAAGGGTTTTATGTGAAGATGATTTGTGCGGGCGCGGTAGTATGAAAAAGGCTGCAGATACGCATGAAGCCCCGAAGCATCGCGGAACTTGACTTTGTTCTGTTCATCCCCTTGACGGAAGTCTGTGGGCAGATTCAAGCTTTCGCCATTCTCTCCTCGAAACCTTTTACCATGAGCAGTAAGTAGAGCCGACATCCTTCAGTACGCAAAGTATCGGAATGAGATTGTTCTCATTGAAGCGATCACTGTCGTTCACTTCTCGCCTAATGACGTTTTCCTTTGTACGAATCTTAAAACCACGAAAGTATGCCCAATAGAGTTTGCCGCATCTCATGACCCATTTTGAGTTGGTTGCGGAATGGTGCCCACTTAGACATGGTCGCGTATCCTACCTACATGCCCGGCTGTACAAGAATGGGACCAAGCTCTCCCGGTCGATCGATGAACCAACTGTATCCGAGATCATTGTCAACGTCTTTTTTCTGAAGACTCCTTCCTGATGCAATGTATCTAAACGATGACCAGCGTCCCGTTGTGACGGACTCAGCAGGTGATTTCAATCGTTTACCTCGACGGCCAAGAGTAGATGATAGCACGAACTCTGGCCACCTCAACGCCGATATTCCCGTGACGAGTATGCGATGGTGGATAGGCTGGCCGTTCTCACGGAGTTATGGAGATGGTAGAACTCAATCTAGAGCTTACGAGAGTATCATACGGGAAAATGAGAGGATGAGTCGCCAGTTGAGTCAGGGCGAAGAAGTCATCCAATCACTTCGGCTTGCTCTGGACGAAGCAACTCAGCACATTGCAGACCTCAAGCGCAAATACGCGGCAGCGCAAGTCGCACACACTGAGCACATGAACAATCATACACGCGAATGTCAGCAAGAGATATCGACACTGCGCGAGCATTTGTACAACATGGAAATAGCCAGAGCTTCAGGGCGAGCTTTCGCAAATGATACCAAGGTCTCAGACACAGCTATCATTGACTGTTGGAAGAGGATGGCATATAACGTTTGCTCACTCGCAAACGCTTTCCTCATCCACTGTCCAAAGAAAGAAGAATTGGCCGCGGGTCACCAGCAGAACGCAGGCACAGTTTTACAAATGACAGCTGATGAATACACGTTACTAGCAGACGTGAACACGAGATCGGCTGTTGTGGAGTGCTTCATCTGGCGTTCAATCATGGGCAGCATCTTTAGTGGCAGTCATCTGGAGAATCAGACTGGCGCCTGGGGGGGGGCCTGCTGGCATTCGCTTCCACGGCCTTTGTTCCTCTCTCATGCGTAAGCGCAACCGCTATGGATGACTTCTTCCTCGATTTCAGGCGCTAACTTGCGAACGACCAGCAAAACTGTCCCAATCTACTGCTGCTGATTTCTTCCACTGGAGATCACAAGGGGCGGTTCTGATAGAGACCACAATGGGCCTACAAGACCAGCTTTTACGGGAGCATGCTCTACGTGAGCAGCTCAGGCTCTCGGTTTTGCTACCGTTGGACAAAAGGAAGGACAGGTCGGCACGGGATGCGCTACATCAGGATCTGTTAAGCGTCTTCAGAGATGCTCTATGGCTATTCTCAACTTTCATGAAATCAAGGGCCTTATTCTACGTACACTGGGCCAGCCAGTCAGAGTTCTCGAAGGAAAGAGTGGCGTACGATCCAGCGGTGATGGAGGAGGAGGTGCGGAGGGGTAGTCCGTACGATGGACGAAGTGTCGTTTTCAACATGTCGCCAGGTCTTTCCAAGATTGGTACCGCTGACGGGACCGGCTACGACAGAACCATGATTCTGGTCAAACCGAGAGTAATTTGCAACTAGTCACAATCTGAGTCGGTAATGGTAATTCAGTGGTCTTGATACGGTTATTGCCCCACTTTTATGGCTCCGACATGCTGACACCCCAGGCGGGGCATGTGCCGTGTGGTTTCGATACATCGACTTTGGATAGCTTGGTACAGTCTATCTATAGTATGGTGGGCGGCCATGAAGGAAATAGTCTGACGCCGTAGAGGCAGTTGGTACATACGTACAAGCAGCGTGCAGTGAACTGGAATGTGGGCATAGTGACGTTTTGCTGGAGATCGCTGTTGATGTGCTTACAGCTATATCATGGTCTGCGTTACTGTGAAGGCCTATAATACAGTACAGTACCTCGATCAATTGATTTGAATGATTGCAGATGAATTCCTTCGACCGGTGAGTACTATTACTGCTTGGTGGATGGAGATGGTGTGGCAGATGTACGTTTGAGAAGCGTGGAAATCGGTGGAAGCTGGCAACTTTTGGTCAGGCAGGTGTATAGCATGGCGCCTGGGGCTGGTAGAGCAGAATAACTGACGGAGGGACTTGCAGCTATAGCGGATATCTGACTGGTATCTCGACTAGATCGGCGAGATTGGTGGGTCTTGACGCTGGCGACTTCGACCGACGGAGCAGCTATTTGGCTACAGTACACTGCGAAGTCAGTAATGATGAGATATACACATAACATCACAGTATGCGCTGCAAAGTGAGCAAGCTCCTGGCTTGCTATTTAATGTAAAAAGATGCTGCGGAAGATGCAATTGTCCGAAGTGGGTATATAATGGGTCTAGACAGACTGGGTGACGACGAGTGGACCCATAATCTAGAACGAGAGCCTTGAGAAACAAGGTTCACGGCCTTGATCTGCTGAGGGCGCCGCTTACGCAGGTGCTGGTCTTATTGAAGAGCACGGCGGACCACTTCCTCAATCCGGTGTGTGGTGCCTTACTTATTTGGCAACTGTCGCCTTTCACCACCTGTTCGGCCTGCTAAAGCGCAAGTTGAGAGGCAGATATGGCAGCTCCGGATGCGATAAGTAGTGCTACTGGGCTGCCAGACGTTACTGTGGACAGCGTGGACGTTGCGTCAGTCTAGGTCTAAAGACGATGTCGCAGAGAAGCAAAAGAGGCGAAGGAACAGGCTGGCAAACCTGTGCTGACGCAGAAACAATCTTGTGCAAAAGCTTAACGACTATTACGAGGATTTCCATGATGAATTTGATGTTGCGATTTACTTGGTAATGTATTGTTCTGGGAGGTATCTTGTGTACGATATGTCGGACGACGCTGGCTGGAGAGCAGCTGAGCGTCTTGTACGCATCCCCACGACATGCTTGAGCGTCTCGTTGACTTGATAATAGGATCGTGTTTACCCCTTACCAGTGATTGTAAGCCCAAGTAAAAAGCGTCTGTTGAAGTAAGGACGGAGTGACAGAGAGAATATGGCGATTGGAATTTGAGCATAGATAGGCGGCTAGGCAGATCACATTGAATGCATTCATGACAGCCCACAAACGCTTGCCCGAATCCGGGGTTCGTTCCTTGAAGATCAGTAACAGATTGTGTGAGCGTCCAAGAGGCTTGCGCCTCCAGTAAATTCCAGTGCATTGTGTACTGGGGATAGCGCAACAAGGTAGGGTGAAGGTGCTATGCTCAGGTAAAGGCATCCGCGACCACCATGACGGGGTCGTTTTCGACTGTGCTGGGAGACATGCCCTCGGGTGCTACATTATGAGGAGAAGACAGTGCGATATACGTATGCCCCCAGCTGTGTCGCGGACAATGGACCTGCACGAATTACGTATGGCTGGTTCAGAAATGTTCTCTGTGGCTCCTGCGTAGTCCTGCTCAGGGACTGCTCGGTCCGGCTCAGGGACTGCTCGGTCCGGCTCAGGGACTGCTCGGTCCGGCTCAGGGACTGCTCGGTCCGGCTCAGGGACTGCTCAGCCCGGCTCAGGGGCTGCTCAGCCCGGCTCCAGGTCATCCGGGAGAGCTTCGGGGCTGCTCAGGTGTTCAGGCCCGCTAGGAACACAGCGACGATTCCGGCAGGTTTACGCGACACAACGTTAGAGCACTAAAAAAACCTGAACACCGTATGCTGAAGGATGTCGATTGTAAAGAGGCCATTTTGAAGGTGACTTCCCTTCACCTGCTAGCAGTCTTTCTTCTATCTACAACCCAGTCGCCATCATTGGTGTCGTACTTCCGCGCCGACGCGCATGTTGCACATTGCAGACGCCAGCGTTTGTTGGGTTTTCCACTTGGATTAGTAGCCTCGTGATGCACTAATTGGACCAGTCGAACGTAGCTCCGTACTGTGTAAATCCCGCGGCTGTTGCTGGTCTCTTCCTCTTACGTCTTGAGCATCGTATCACCAAGGGTATGTATTGATGGTTCGTTAACCTCGATCTGAAGATGAAGAAAACCAGTTCATTCATTCAAGGCTACATTAACTACCGTAAAACGCACAGTCACCCAGAGCCTTCGTCCATGCCAATGTCGCTAGTTTCTGGTTCTTGGGACCTAAGCAGCGGCCAGAAGCTTTGGATACCCTTGCTGAATTCGCGGATGTACTCAAATAGATGCGCGACTTCGGTCGACTGATCGTTGAATCGTGCTTCCAGCCTCACGTTCTGCTTTTGAAGTTCCCCGTTTCGGCCCTCCAGTTTGCTGCTTTTCTTCTGAAGCTCTTCGTTCTGTAATTCCAGCGCCTTATTCCGCTCCACCAGAGCATCGTGCTGCTTGCTAAGCTTGGCATACCCAGATTCCAGCGATTCTAACTCCTTCGACAAGCTCTCGATTCTCGAGCTGAATCCACCACAGGCCCCGTTCTCATTGCTCCTGGCCTCAAAGCTGCGACCGACCTCTTTGCGTAGCTTCTGCAGCGGCCTGACCGAGCATTCGCTAAGCTGTCTGGAAAACAGGTGTTCCATCTCAGGGGGGTATTCCCACACGTACGGGTCATTTGGGTATGTCTTCAGCTGGACCTCTGAAGGCTGTACGTCCAGACCAGTCTTCTCGACTTGGTCTCATCAGTCAAGCACCAACGGCCTTCAAATCATGCACTCATAGATATGATTCTTCAGAGCCTCTCTGCACTCATCCCTGAGTCTCTTTCGCTTGTGGTTTTTGGATCCCACATTCGACATTGTTCTGGAGAGACCACTCCAACGATACGATAGAAACTGAGGCAACAGACGATAGAAGCACGAGATGCGAAGCTCCATCTAGCAATACGTTGGTCCAACGCTGCAAACCTACAATATTGATCATATGTATGTTGCTTTCCCTTGGCAACACACTTCATCTTTCTGAACTCGATCCACACAGGCTGGACTCAAAGTCATTCTTACAGTACTGTGTACATGTGAACACAATTAGCAGTGCGAGAATGGTTGCTGTTGAAGCTGGTTGTGGATATTTCGACGTATCTCCTGATTACGCGCTGCCCTCGCACTGTTGTACACCAAGCTAACCCACTCTTTAATTTGCAAACCAGCCAATACAGCTAATACTAAAGGTCTGTAGACACCCATCACAGCAGTTTTCAGCTTCCCAAATATTGAGAATGTTTGTAGAAGAGGAAGCGACATGTGAACAGTACTATATATACTACAGTACATACAATTTTCAGAAACACTTAAACACTGCTGCAAACCATCAGTATCTCATTTATAGTTGCTTCAACTTCGCCAGATTATGCTCTTTATATCCTATATGATATTAAGCATACATCGCTTTCTCTCTCGCCAACATTCTCAGTGTTTGCAAAGCTGGGATTGCTATGATAGGCCCCTGAAAGCCTCTGGTAATGGCCATAGTAGCTGGTTTGCAAATCAAAGTATGGGTCGAGAGGGTGTACAACAGTGCGAGTCGCAGCGCGTATTCAAGAGCTACTCCAAAGTATCCCTCATCGGCTTCAATAGCAGCCATTCTCGCACTGCTAATCGTGGTGATGTACGCAGTAGAAATGACCTTGGGTCCAGCCTGTGTGGGTCATGTCCAGGATGATGAAGTTTGTTGCCAAGAGGAGGCAACATATGATCAATGCTGTACCCAGCTCGGTACCACGATCTGCCATTTGCACTGAGACATTCCCGCCGCCTTCATTAGAGAACTGCGCACATGAGCGGTAAGAGCAACATAGGCGCTAGTTGTCTCATGATGATATGCAGCGTTTCATGTCACAACGGAAGTGCGCAATGGTGACAGCCTCTGAACAAAAAATCAGGTGTGTACTGTTGATTGGAAATGGCTAAATCCTACAACTGGCCGTAAGGACCATCTACCAGCTGCCGCAACCTGATTAACAACTTGCCAAATGGAGGGAGCAATTGTCCTTGGCAACTGCTTGCACGCCTGTCACGTCTCTGCACTGGCTCTATCCCTGGAAGGGATTGATTTCCAGGCGGCACCACGAGGAGGTTGCAGAGTCCGAAATTTCGCCGCCCTTAATCGGTCTCGCTGCGTAGTCAACAACTACACATGCATGAGCTGGTCTCATTGAAGAAAAGTTCAGCGGCTCAAGCAAAGTCAGACCGCCCTGGTCTCGTAAACGGATCGCTAGGGCAAGTGGCCCTGGTCTCGTAAACGGATCGCTAGAGCAAGTGGCCCTGGTCTCGTAAACGGATCGCTAGAGCAGGTGGCCCTGGTCTCGTAAACTGATCGCTAGGGCAGGCGGCCCTGGTCTCGTAAACGGATCGCTAGGGCAGGCGGCCCTGGTCTCGTAAACGGATCGCTAGGGTGAGTTTGGCTTCATCGGACAGACCGCCCTGGTCTCGTTGGGAGAAAGTCCAACTGATCGCGAGGGTAGGTCTGGCCTGGCTGGAAAGAATCCAGTAGAGATCGAAATATTCCAGAGGACCAGCGGCAATAGGCATCCATACTTATACTTTCATCGCCCCTGCGGTTCTTCTGCACACACGTTTGCAAAATGGGGGGGCAGGGCCACCCCCTGTGCAATGACATCACAACTCAAACCGCGTTGGCTGCTACATAACGTAGATTACGCCCAGGCGGGCGTGACCGGGAAAAACCAAACTCGGAAATTCCCACATAATCAACTGGCTTTCGTTCGGTGGGCCTAGACCGGGGCTAGAAAAGACGACAAGTTCGTGGAACAGCTGGGGTGCTAGGTCTGGACTGTTGGCTGGGGGCCATAGAGCGCACAGGAGGGATCCCCGATTTTCGCGGACGCATTTTTGAACGTACACTTTGGTGCAAATGTTTCTTCCGCTGTCAGCAGAAACAATCAGTCTTCGAGATATGGAAGCAACATTCGACTACTGCAAATAAGCGGTTTGAAAAGTCCAGTTTTGGCCGCAAAAGAAGCCGTAATACTGTAATCCAACGTTGGTTATGATTAAGTTTGGATCCAGGTGTTGGGAGGTAGCCTAAGCACCGAGCCAACACCCATGTCTGCTGACCCACAGTGGCAGTGCAAGTTGTAGCGCTATTTGAGCTGACTTGCTGACTTATATCGACCTTGTCGTTGCCACGTGCTGCCTGCTCACAGAAACCGATGGAAATGCATGGAAGCTTAGCGATTAGCACCCTAGGCCACCTTTTGCGACCATGGATCAAAACGAAGCTTGGACAATTGTACCAGTAGCTTCTTGTCTCCTACACCTTCCTCCTCTGAAGATACATCTCAACCTACGCCTATATCGCACAGAAGCCGCCTGAGACCTGCTGGCGCCGCCCCCACGTCCGTCCCGTACGCTGCTGGTTGGGAGCCAGAGCAGTCATATGAGAACGAGCCTATCACACGCTATAACATTGAGTGGAAGCTCTTTGCGAAGAATTGGGGCAGGCTGGCGAATCAGAGCTCAACATGGTGATATCGCCACACAAGTTCTGGAAGCACATCCTGCAGCCCAAGGTGGCTGCCCTAAGAGCTGCAGAAGGAGGAAGCTATGAAGCTTATGCTGTCTGTAATCAACTGTAAAACTAGCAACATCATAAAGCAGTTTCCAGAACTTAATAATAACTAGCTTCTTATCACTCAGCAGCTTTATAAATAGAGCAAATTCCTAGACAAAGGAAGAAGATCACCCTTACAGCTACGTTTTACTACATAAGCCTAGACGCTAGTAAGTCTGGCCGGGCAGGAGCAAAAGCCACTTATGAGGCAGACTGAGGAGCAAGAACCATCAGCTTAGGTTGAGGTGTCTATATCAAACAGGCAGATGCACTGATATGCTGCCCCAGCCAGCTGTATATAAAAGGAGACCACTGCTGGCAGCACAAGAGGACACCCTATTATATATAACCACACTATAATGCTGGCCGATCATCTGCAGGCATAAAGGCCTATAAATAGACATAACAATATTCTAAGGTAAGTTTTATCAACTGGTTTTAGAAGATAAATATAAACTAGAAGAAAGGGGGGCTATAAGAAAAGGAAAGGTCATATTATCAAAAGCAGATAAGATATAATTAAGACCTATTGGTGTCTAATATGAGGTTTGTCTAATGCTATCTATGTGTTGTTAGTGCAAGCAAAATTCCTGCCTGTCTCAGATTGGTGTTCCAGTTGACACCTTACAAAAGATAGGTTTGGCTTTGCAGTAGAGAGGATGCAGTTAGAGCGTATAGCATGTGACAGCAGTCCTAGGTTAGCATAAATAAGCAGAAGAAACATAACAGCATAGTTTAAGAGCTGACGTTAGCATATAGCTATAACTTAGATATGCTTGCAGCTAACTAGAAAAAAATATATCAGTTTTACACTAAGTATAGGGTCCTATTAGGTATTTCATAGCATTATATTTAAGATATGCACTTATTTATAGCAGAGTATAGCAGTTAAAATGCTATATAATCTAACTTTAAGGATATTTTGTAGAGCAATATTTATCTTCATTTATCTTTAAGCCTTATCAACATCAATCTGAGCCTTTTTAAAGTGTCCTCTAGCTATCTTCATATCTCCTTTAACTACTCTTATCTGCATTAGAATATAGAATAGAAAGTTGCCTATAATAAGATCTTCATCCTCTAAAGATGTTTTCTAATGCAGTTTTTAACTGACTTAAATAGATACTCTCTATTAGGTTTAAGTCAGGTGAGTATAGCACTTAGAATTTAACTAGCATGCCTACTTAAGCGATAAGATCCTTAAGTTTTAAGGAAATAAAATAGAAAGAAGCTTAACTATAAAGATAACTGATCTCAGCATAAGGAACCTGCTGCAGAAATGCAGCAGTCTCTTGAGGAAGCCTTCAAACACCTTAGTATCTGTGTTTTCTGCATAATCCTCATAATAAATAACATTATTAATAGTGTATACCAGCAGGATCTAAGCTCTTTTCCTGCGATGGAATCTCTTAGTTTGTTTCAGCATCACACCTTTTAGAGCATACCTACAGCTTAATATAGCTGAACTACAATTGCTTCTGCTTTTATCTATAAATATCATTTAGTTGAGCTAGTAGTGCAATTGCTGGTTGATATAGTTGTTATAGAGATCCTAGCTTTGCTCTTTTGCAACATTCTGTGTGATATTCTTCATCCAGCCAGCTTGTTTCAGCGCCCTCCTAATAGTACATCGCAATAGCTTCACTTAGTGTTGTCAGAAAAGGAAATAGCCACGTCTTGTTGACTTATATAAGGATTTTGTTCCAGCTAATAGATCATAGCCAGTCACATGTTTTCTGTCATTTCTCTGGGCTGGCCCATGGCTTTTCCAGGAGGGTCAATCGTGCTATATCTCAGGATATTCGATCAGGCGGAGCGCACAGTCCGCAAGCTACAAGGGATAACGTTGTGGGCTATGTCATTATCAGTGATGCAATGTCAGTGATGTTCTTGCTGCCTTCTAATTTGCTTACGATGATGTTTTCAAGCTTGACTCGCTGGACCTTCGCCAGACGCAGTGCCATGGTCTGATGTCTTGACAGCAACGGGCAAGAGCCCGGTCCTGCTGCTTATTGACCCAGTTAGCCTTGCGGAGATATTACCAGCAGATTGTTCTTCCAAGCAATCCACCCCTTGCCTGTTGCGTGAAGTAGCTTGATTAATCTAGCTACAAGCGCCAGGCATGCCTAGCTACAAAAGTAGTGTGGCCGATCCCTTACGTAAAGGCAGGATTCAGGCTGGGATTCAGGCCTCAGGCCTAGGCCCAGCTGACTACCATCTCACACCCCCCTTTCAGCTGACACTTCCCCAGCGCTCTTATAAAGCTATTCCTATCCTAAAGCAGTAATTTAAATTGTTATATAACTATATAGTTTATTCCTACCTTTTTATTTTATTCCTTTTATACTATATTATTTTTATTATCTTATATTACCTCTTAAAACACTTCTAACCTTTTTATATCTCTTATATACTTAATTACTATATAGAACTTTTATTAAACTTAAAGCAACCTTAATATAAACTTAAACTATATAGTCTACTAGTTTAGCTACTTTTAAATTATATAGACTTAAATTAAAAGAGCTAGCAACTTAACTTTAAGGTTTTAAGTTTAAATCAAGCTTATAGTAATTAAGTCTAATTACTTCTTAATACTAATAAATTAACATTAGAATTATATCTCTATAATTGAGCTTAATACTTTAAAATAAATAAAGTTTATAAGTTTTTATAAAAGTTAGTTTTAAGATGCTTATTCTATATTAGTATAAACTTAATTAACTAAAATAATTATCAGAAGATACTATAATATCTAGTTCTCTTTTTGTTTTGTTTTTTTATTCTAACTTATACTTTTAATATTTAATTAAATTTAATAAAGTTAAACTTAAATTAATATATCTTTTAGCAATTAGTATTAATATTAATATATTATTAATTAAAGTAAGTACTAACTAAAATATCTAACTTAATAATAAACTTATAACTTCATAAAGTTAAAGTCTTTAATTACCTTCTAAGCCTTTATCTCTAAGTAACTTCTTATGCAAAAGAGTTTTACAGTTAGCAATTTAACTATTAAGAAGAGCAAATTGAAGCGATCAAAATAATATAAAGTCTAACTATAAAAGTCAATCAGTTAGCAAGATATAAAAGATTAAAGTTATTATATATAAAAGAAACAAATAAATAGAAAAAACTTAATTAAGCTTAAATCTTAAGATATTATCTTTAGATTAAGACTTATTATTAGTTATAAGTAGTTTAAATAAACTTAGCATTCTAATAAAGTTATAATATTTCTCTATTACTAGCAGTTTAATAAAGCTATTAGCAACTATCTTATAAGTTAAAATATAGTTAATCTTAAAGTCTCTATTACTAACATTATTAATAATCTAGCAATATTTCCCTCGTCCCTATAAGGGAATGGGAATGGGAATATAGCATAATTTAAGCAACTATCTGCCTAATAAATAATTATTAAAGGTATTTATAAAATCTATATATATTTAGAGAAGTAATTAAATAGAGATATCTAACCTTTTAAAGAGATCTGCAATATATAATAAAGCTTTCTCTCTAAGCATAAGATTTATTTACTCAGCTTTATAGGTTAATATAGCTATAAATAATTATAATATTAACTTTTAAGCAATTAGTACTTCTCTACTTATAACTATATAACTAGCTGTTAACTTGCTAGATCTCTTATAATCTAACTAACTAGCATTATAATAAACTAATAATTTAAGGTTATTAATAAAGTAACTTAAGCTGCTAAAGCAGAGTGCTAGAAACTATAAGCTATAGAGATATCTCTATATTAATCTTAGCAGTTTATTATACTTTTCAAAAGCATATTATTAATCTCTAGCAGCTTTACTTATAGGCATAAAGATATCTAGTTATATACTATTTGCAATCTATTATAACTTACTTAGATCACTTTAATATTTATATATCTCAGCAGGCGTTTTATGTTTTTCTGCAATCTCTAGCAGCTAAGCATTACTAAAGAGGTAAGAGATTTAATTATATTTAGTAATACCCTTTTCTATCAGCATATTATTAATATATTTAGCCTGTAAAATCTAAAGTTATCTTATCTTTTAGTAGCAAATAATCTTAAACCTAAAAAACTATTATACCTCACTTAAATCTTTAATCTAAAAGAAGTTGCATAAGTTATCTTTAAAGTTATTAACTTGCTTAATATTAAGTGTAGCAATAAGTATATTATTAATATAAAGCAATATCATAATGCTATCTTTATTAATAAAAATATAAAGTTCTTTTAGAAGTAAGTAAAATCCTAATTATTTAAAAATAGCAACAATTTACTTATACTAAAGAAAAAGTGATTCTTATAGTCTATAGAAAGCTCTCTTCAACCTATAAAACCAGCTAGATTTATTATTAAACTTATAAAGTTATATAATAAAGATATCTTAATCTCCTATAAAGGTATTTAAAAAAGCTGTAATTATATTAACCTAATATAGTTTTAGATCTTTAAATACTATAATCAGCAGAAAGACTTATAAAATAATAAGATTAGCAACTATAGTATAAACTATCTTATTATCCTTATTCTAAAAGTTACTACAGATAACCTATCTTATTCTAACTCTATTAAATTATCTATCTGCTATAACCTTTTTATTATATACCTATTTACTTAAAAGATATTTAAGGCTGTTTAAAAGCTCTTCAAGCTGCTAGCACTTTATTCCTTTTAAGCTGTTAACTTAAGTCTTTATAGCTTTAAAGATAGCTAACTTTAGAAATCCTTCTTTTATTACCTCTTATTTTTTAAAAGTTATAAGCAAATAAATCTCTAAGCTAAAAGCTTATAATAAGTTAAATATTAAGAAAGCAAATATAACTAGTTCTCAGTTTATTTTATTATTAACTAAGTTAATCTCTATAGCTTCTATCTTACTAAATTCCCTGTTAAACTTCTTAGCATTATATAATATTTAAGTTCTAAAAGACTAAGTGATTTAACTAAATAAAGCAGAAGCTGCTCTTAATAATCTTATAAGAATAAAACCCCTACTACTACCCTTTAGTTTTCCCTTCTGTTATCTTCATATTAGTTAAAAATACTGCTGAGAAGTAGTAGAGGATTTTTGCTCTTAAGCAGAAGCTAGAAAACTTTACTCTAAAAGAATATATTAATTATATTACTATAGAGAAAAATCTTCTTCTAGTATTAATTATACCTATATATTTATAATATTAATATTATGCATTAATATATAAGGTTTTAGTTTTAAAATTAGCAACCTACTCCTCTTGCTGCTAACTTCTTCTTAAAGAAGCTTATCTTCTTATTCTTATTTATTATTACTTTCTATTTCCTAAGCTTCTTCTAAATATAAATTGCTTATCTCCTCCTCTTATTACTTTTATTCAGTAAGGCTAATATATAGCTAGTAATATCTATAAAGCTAAATTTCAGCTTTATAAGTAGTAGTTAGAAGTTTATTACTATACTTATATATCTTTAGTTTAACTTCTTCCTCTAGCTATAGGTTATTAAATTTAACTAGAAAAAGCTTTCCTTTATCTTTTTTAAATATTATATCCTTTGCCTGCTAAATACTATTAGTTCTTTTTATAAATATATAAAAAATATTATTATAGAAGCTATTATATCTTATAAATCTTCTAAGTTTAGCTTTAAGCTTTATCTTCTATCTCTTTATATATAAATAGCTATCTAAGTGAATATAAATATAAGCTTAGCAGCTTTAGCAGCAGAAATAGTATATATATAGTTTTCTTATAGAGAGAGATATATTGAGAGCATTTATTAGCTTTTTATAAAAGCTGATATTACTCTTACTATTAGATAACAAATTGCTAACTTCTATAGAAGTTTTTATTAACTAAAGCTAAAAAGATTTAAAAAGGCTAGCTTTAATATATATTACTTATGCTTTTTATTATATAGCCTTATTAGATCTTTTTGCCTCTCTATTCTGCTAATAACAGTTTAAAGCTGCTATCTCTAAATAGAAGCTTTATTCTTAAGCAAAAAGTTCTATTACTTTAAGAAAAGCTATATTATTATTTATAATAACTTCAGAAAAGTGAATAATACTATTAGTTGCTATAATCTTCTTTAGAAACCAGCTTTATAGCTAAATAGCTGCATCTTTTTTTAATTTAAATACTTAAAACTATCTATAAATTAAAAAGGCTTTAATAATATAGAAGCTATAAATAACACCTCTAAAGCTTTATAGCATTAGTTCTAAAAAGTTAATCTAAAGCTTTTAAAAGGCATAAATTAGAGGTTTTTATTATCTATTACTAAGTTGTTATATTAACTTTACTATAAGGCAGATATAACACTTATATTCTATAGAAGGTACTCTGAAGAGCTTTATATTAATATCTCTTGCAGTAGTAATAATTACCTCTCTAAATAGATATCCTAGATAAGCATAAAAAGTTTAATAATTCAGCCTAAAAAAGCTAAATTTATTATTCTAATTAGAAGGATAAATCTAAAGCTAAGAGACTTATATATCTTATTTAAAGTTAGCAACAGCTTTAGATATATCTTTATAAACTAAAATATCATTCAAACTATTAAAATAGATGCCTATCTTCTAAAGAAGACTAATACTAATAATTTATACTGCATTATAAAGTTTATAGAGAGCATTATATAGTTAAAAAGTGGTTTTTTTACTACTTAGCTTAATAGCAATCACTTTAGCTATACTAACAGCTTAGCTAATTTAATTCTTTCTGCTTATACAGTTTATAGTTAATCCTTAAAAGAGATTTTAAAGTTTTTTAAAAATAAAGAGATTATTAAAGATATATCTGCTAGCATTAGTATCTAGTATAAAGAAATCTATCCTTCTAGTAGAGGTTATAAATATAATATATTAGCTTAGTTATACTTCCTAGCTATTATTTTCTTCTTTATTAACTTCCTTAACAGCACTATATATAAAGAAACTATTAATCTCTATTTCTATAGTCTAATTAGCAGAATAATAAATAAAAGGTTTAGATATCTTTATTATTTGCTTTTTAACTCTCTGCATATAGTTAGCTTTATATAGATCTCTATCAAAAAGTTAAATATCAAAATATAAACTAAATACTTCAAAATCATCTACTAGAAATAATAGAAAGGTTTTCTTTTAAGCTTAAGCTGTTAAAGCATCTATATATACCTCAAATTAATAATTAATACCTATTTTAATACTAGAATTTCTAAAAACACTATCTTAAGTATAACCTTCTGAGATAAAAACTAAAGCAAATCCTTATATTATTACTTATATAGTTATTTATAATATATTTAAATATTTAAATGCCTTTCAGAAGAAAGGTTATATTTAACCACCTGCACAACCCTCAATCTGCTACCTTTAGACCTCATTCTGATTAGGCGAAAATAATTAGCTGTAAAAGAACCTCTAAATATATTAGCTACAACCTCTGCAAAATAGAGGAAAAAACCTTTAAATATATTAGCTCAAACCTCTATAAAGTAAGAGAAAGAACCTTTAAATCTATTAGTCTCCTCTAGCTTAAAAGACTTATATATATAGTAGGTTGTTAGCAAAGCCTTCTAATTATATCATACTACTACTATTACTATTACTACTACTGCTAAAAAGAGGTGTGAAACAGAAGACAGAAGTTAGCTAGGCTAAGCTTAAGCTTAAGCTTAAGGCTGCTTAAGGCCTAACTTAATTTAAGTTGCTTTTATATAATAGGTCAGCTATACCACTTTATAGCTAGAGGCATACTTAGCGCTTATACCTAAAGTAAATCAATTAACTTACTTTATATAAAAAGCTAACTATTTAATTTTATTTTTTAGATTATAATTTAAGTTTATAATTCCTTATGCTGTAGCTAGTAAGTACTACTAGTTTGATTAGCCTTTTTTGCTATATTAAAGAAGCTTCAGCTTTAAAACTACTAATAAGATAGAAAGACAGAAGGCTTAATATTTAAGTTAAATAAAAACACCTTTCTTTTCTTTTTCATTCTAACCTTTACACCTTAAGAGGTTATTATATAATATTATAAAGAGAAGAAAGCTTAGCAAAGGTTGTTATTATATCTCTATCTCTAACCTTTATCTTAAGGTTATAGCTTTCTATTTAAATTCACTAGCTTAATATAGCAGTAAGTAGCTTAATACCTGCTGCTTACTAATTAAAATATAAAAGTGAAAGAAATAAATAAAAAGAAAATATATAAAAACTACCTATAAGAAATTGCAAAATCTGCCTAGCAGCCTAGCTTAAGTTTCCTTATTCTATTATAGCTTTTCTCTCTCTTCCTAAAAGAAAGCAGCTGAGCAGTCTATCTCTATATCTAGCAAAACTATATCTACTTCCTTTTCTATTCAGCCTTTATAGCTCTAATGCTATACTTAAGCTATAATCTTATCCTCTAGCTTTATAAAGTTATTAATAGCTTAAAGCAGTAGCTTTATAGAGAAGAAAAAAGCTTTGCTTATATCTATATCTATAGCAGCTAACTTTACAACCTAGTTGCTTACTATAATATCATCTTATATAATCTTCAAAACAGCAGTTATTATATTATTAAAAATATCAACTTAAGCGATATAGAGAGCTAAAAGATGCATAGTAGCTATACTGATGCTATTAATATAGCTTCTACTAGTATTCTAAGTAGTGATCTTAATAATAGGTAGGATATCTTTAAAGTATTTTGCAAAAGGCTAGCTAAATATCTTATTACCTTCTTTAAAGCTTTAATTAAGCTAGTCAGCATAATAGTAAGCTAGATAAGCTTTATACCTACAGCTATAAGTATAAAGCTTATAGAGAACTTAGATGTTAGTAGTATTATATTCAAGCTTCTTATAGCAGCTGCTAGAGCTATTAAAGACTGTAATAACTATAGCCTCTTAGAGCAAGGCCTCTAACACTTCTTTATAGCTATTCTTAAAGAACCTCTTACAGCTATAATCCTCAAATGCATCCTTCTCAAACTTCTTTGCAATCTCTATATCTCTAGTTATAATAACAGACAGCCTTTTAGTATAGACGCCCTTATAGATCTTATTAAATGCTAGTATAATAGCTTAAACAGCATTTAAAATAGTATAAAAGACTACTTAGTAGCTTAAAGTAAATAGCTTTATTATAAAGATCTTATTAGTAATAAAGTAGCAGATATTATTATCACTTAGCTTGCTTTTAAAGGCCTTTTTACTAATTAACTTAACATTATAGTAAGAGGTGAGGTTTATGCAGATAAATTTAATTATATTATTAAGCTTCTACTGAGTAGCTATAATAGCAAGCTGGATATTATTAAGCATTAAGTGAGAAGCTATAGTTTTAAGAGATAGGTTTGAAGTTTTTAAGCACCTATTAGTATTATATAAATAAGAAGGAGCGCTAGAGATCTATAAGAAGCTATACTTACTGTTAAGGATTTAGCTAGAAAAATGCTGATACTAGCTTAAGAAGGCTGTTAGTAATACCTAAAGATAGGAGATTCTTATTGCTAGTAATAATATATAGAAAGAAACTTTAATCAGTTAGGTTAGAAAGTAATAAAGGTTGCTAATACTACCTTAAAAGGTTTATTAGTAAAGATATTAAGATATAAAGATATAAAGCTATAAAGCTATTAATTATAGTAGTATAAAAAGGAAGTTTTATAAGCTAGGTTGAAAAGTGAAGAAGATATTCTTTTATACTTTAGATCTTAGAGGCTGTAGTATAGAAAGTGCTACTAATAAATATTATAATATCTTTAATACTATAATATTGCTGTTGCAAAAGGGGTAGTAATATCTATAGCAGCATTTTAACTGTAGGTTTAAGAAGAAGTAGACGCCTTTTATAGCAGAAGTTTTAAACTAATGCAGTAGGAAAAAGTATATACTAAAAAGCAGAAGCAGTAAAATGCAGCAGATATTGCTATACTAGCAAACAGCTTGTTATAATATATAGCATAAGCAGTCTTTAGCAGCAGCTGCAGCAGTAATATATAGAGTAAGTCTCTAGCTTAATTTAAGTTTAAAGTAAAGCTAAGTAAAGTAGAAGTATTAAGGCTAACTTAGCAGAGAAGGTATACTCTAGCAGCTAGAATAAACAGCATATAATTGATATAGTAGTGCTTTTAAATAGTTTATAATAATATTTATTAAGAGCTGAAGCTGAAAGTGAGATGCAGATAATACTCTTATTATCTCTGCTAAGCCTCTCTGCCAGTCTATATGCAACATTTTTCCAGCTTAAGCTAGGTAAGTGCTAACCTTAGCTTATAAGCTACTACTTCTATGCTTTAAGGTAATAAACTGCTTTAGGTTTAATTTGTAAAGGTGTTATTTATAAAGGTTTACTTACTGTCTTAAGTAGATAATCTATATTGAAGTATTAGAGAGAATATAAAGAATAATTAGATTTAAAGCTTACTTTAGATTGAAGTTGCTGTCACTTAGTATAAGCAGTAGAAAAGTGAGTAATTAATTAAAATGCCTATTTATTAGGTCTAATTACTAATAAGCCTAGCTGCAACTCTATTATATTTTATATATAATACTATCTTCTCTCTCTTATAGCAGCTTGAAAGTTAATTCTTATATCTTATAAAACTACTTATTCTTTGTTATCCTTACAGCTAGATGCTCTAGTATCTTACTTATACCTCAATTTTATTCTCTAGCTTTATAAGGTTATTAATTGCTTAGATAAGCAGCTGTATTAAGAAGAATATAGATCTTTAGGTGTATTTATCTTCAGCCTTACCTTCTGCAATCTAATAGCTTACTAGAATCTTATTTTATACTATCTTCAGAATATTTATCTTCTTATTATCTAAGTAGTTAACTTTAGCAATATAAACAGCTAAAAGATATATTATTGCTATAGCAATACTGTTAATATAACTGCTAGTAATATTATAGATAGTCAGCTTATTAGTAGATTTAGTGCGCTTAAAGTACTTAGCTGAAGGCTTGCTAACCACTTTATTTGCAAGGTTTAAGTAGTCCTCTAATAATATAGTATAGAAGTTGCTTAAGTAAACACCTTCTTTATAATAACTAAGCTTAAAGGAGACCTAAATATTAATCTGATTATACTTCAGCTTCTTATAGCAGCTGCTAGAGCTATTAAGAATAATAATAACTTTAACTTCTTATAAAATAGTTCTAAAAACCTCTTTATATCTATTCTTAAAAAATTATATCTAACTATCACTATAGAATGCCTCTTTTTCCCAGTTCTAATTAAGCTTAATCTCTCTATTTATAATAATTAATAGCTTTATAATATTGCTTCTATAAAGTTTTTTAAAAATAAATATAAAAGCTTAAATAGTATTAAGAATAGTGCAGAAGATAATATAGTAGTGTGATATAAACTTTTTAGTCTTTAGAATAGTTTCTTTGCAAAGACAGTAGATCTTAATATCTATTAGCTTATTCTTAAAGATATCTTAAGCTATAGACTTAATAGTATAGCAGGAGGTAAGGTTCTTCTAAATAAATATTAAGGTATTATTAACTATATGCTGAGGGGAAGCTATTATAGCAGTTGCTTTCTAAGAAGGCTTTAGCTACCTATCAATATTATAAAAAAAAAAGAATGCTAAAGATCTATAAGAAGCTATACTTACTATTAAGAATTTAAGAAAAGGGATGCTGCTACTAGCTTATAAGAGCTGTTAGTAATGCCTAAAAATTAAAGATTATTGCTAGTAGTAATATAGAAAAGAACTTTAATAAAATAGATTAAAAGGTAATAAAAGTTGCTAATGCTGTTTTAAAAGGTTTATTAGCAAAGATATAAAGATATAAAGGTATTAAGCTGTAAAGCTATTAATAGTAGTAGTATAGAAAGGAAAGTTTATTAGCTAAATTAGAAGGTGAAAATAGTTTCTTTATTATGCTGTTTTAACTTTATAAGAGAAGATTAGTAGTAAATAGAAGGAAAGTGCTAGCTAAAATAGTAAGTAGAAGGAAGGTGCTAGCTAAAGTAGTAGATAGAAAGAAGATGCTAGCTAAGCTTATTATAAAGGCTTTAATAGCTTATAGTTATAAATAAAGATATAAATATAGTTATTATTATAGTAGTAGTGATAGCAGTAATAGTAGTAATAGTAGTAGTGTTTAAAGTAGGTTTCTAGCTTAAGTATAAATAGTAAGTAAGGCTTTTAATAATAGAGATTTTAATAGAAGCTAGCAAAGCAGTTATATATTAGCAGGCAAAAGCATTAAGCTAGGCTGAATATAGTGTTATCAGTAAATAGCTTGTAACAAAAGAGATAATTATATAATATAGCTAGTAATAACTATTAATAATTTACTATACTTACCTCTTTATATAAAGATATATAGTGCTATAAAGCTAGCTATACTTAAAAAAGGAAATAAATACTGTTAAAAGAAATAACTACTATTTAAAGAAATAACTACTATTTCTGCTATTTAAAGTTAGAACTAATTTATTATAGAAGTGTTTTTAAATAGAACTTTCATATTTATAAATAAAAACTACTTCTCTATTTTATATCTATTTATTTCCTTTTATCTTACTACTTTATATTATATCTAAAGCTCTTTTACTATAATAATAATTTACATTATAACTTCTTAAAATATCTTTTATATTACTTAAAAATATCTATAGAGTTATAAATAACTGTTATTTAGCTTTTTCTATCGCCTTAATAGATCTATTTATAGAGCAGTATGCTATAAGAGGCCTTAATAGGAAGTATTTTATCTCTATTTATATAGTATACACTTTATTTGCTAAACTCAGTCTATTAATTAATATAAATACTAGAGAGATATCTATAATCTTAAGCAGCTTTAAAGATGCTTTATAGCTTGCAACTAGAAGACTATACCTCTAGCTATTAGTTCTAGCTGTTTCTAGAAATCAGTTTTTTAACTTTATATTAGATATAAATAGACTATAATAGTAGAAACTAAAGTTTGAAAAGGTTAAATTCTATATCTATAACGTTAAAGATATAAGACTTAAAATGCAATTATCTAATAAGAAGCTCTTATATATATTTATATATTACCTTAAGTTTATCTCTCTATATAAAGATATCTATAAGTAGATATAAAAAAACAGTTTACTTAAAGAAAAAGCCTTTAAAAGCGAAATAAGTTCCAGCTATCTATAATCTATCTTTTAGCTTAATATAGCTAATAAAAAGAGTATAGAGATATAGAAAAGTTATCTTCACTACTATTAAAAACATATAGTAGAACTTTTCTTAGCATTATTTAGGTTGCAAGCTGTATATAGGTTTTAATTATATTCTTATTTTCTTATACTAAATAGAGGAGAGAATAAAAGTAAAGCAGCAAACCTAAGCAATTCTAAAAGTATCTAATATAAACTAAAGAACTAAAATAGAGTAGCAAACTAAAGCAATTCTAATAGCATTTAGACTGAAGCAGAAAACTAAAGCAGAATAAGAAATAAAACTTAATCTAATAGAGTTAGACTGAGATAAATAAAATTATTTAAATTAAAGGTTTTACTATATAGTTTAAATAATAAAAAATATTATATTACCTATAGCATCTTATTTATATAAGCTGCTAAAGTTAGAAATAGATCTTTATATTTAAATAGTTTAGCTAAAGCTAAAGCTTACTAACTACTAGTATAATAAAGCAGAGAAGTATAAGAACTAAAGAAACTAACTATATAAAAAGAAAAGCAATACAGCTTATTATTATCTTCTAATATCTATTTTATATAATATAGCTAGCTAGATTAACACTATTCCTCTCCTATTATTCTTATAATACTTTGCTAGTATAAATAAATATTGCTATACTGGTCTATAAAGTTAAGCTGTACTAGCAAAAATATCTCTTAAGATGTTTATACCTACCTGCTTAATTAGTAATAAAGAAAGATAATTTATTCTATATAATATAGCTAGCTAAACTAATACTTTTACTTATAAGAAATATAGTTCTTATTCTAATATATTCTTATGCTTCAGAAAAAGATATTATTAAGCTTAATATAGAAGTTTATAAGGTTAGAATTATCTAGCATTTACTTAGTTTTAAGTTTGCTATTTCAGCTTATATCTTCTGTTATAATAATAAAGATCTGCTTTGCTTTCTGCAATCTATATTAGTATAATAAATCTTTTAATTAGAGGTTTTTAGTTTTTTAGACTTATTTATTTATTATAATAGCTAATAAACTGAATCTATCAGTTTAATCTCTTATGCTTTATATTCTTATAATTAACTATTTTGCTATATTTAGACTTTTAGATAATATGCAGATTATTACTACTTCCTTCTAGAGCGTTTAGCTTATCAGTAGGTTTAAAGAGCTTGTAATAAGTAGCTTTAAACTTATTAGTAATGAAAAATGAGAATTAGACGCCTTCAGCCTACTCTGTTAAAATAAGTTCTTTACCTTATTAGAAAAGCACTCTTAAGCTAATTGCTATCTATCTATTAACTATAAAGATAGTAAAATGCTATATATCTCTGAAATTAGCAATATTAAGGTTAGCTTTAAGGTTAGCTTTATAGTAAGTTTTATAAGCTTTAATTATAGAGATATATTTATAAACTAATTTAGATATAATTTAGATTATTAGCTTTAGATTATAGAGCTTAATATTAGACTTATTTAGCCTCTTAAAGTTAGTATTATGAAAACTTTAGATAGTTTTAGCTATATTAGATCTAAAAGTTCCCTTATATATAGAGAAGTTTTTAATTATCTGCCTATCTTAATACTTATCTTCAGTAAGAAGCTTTAGATCTAGCTCTTTTTAAAGCATATTAGTTACAGTCTTTAGGTTGTTATTACTATCTTAAGAAGATATATTAACTAGAGGCTTTAATAAAACATATTATTAATAAATACTTAAAATATAAAAGAAGTAAAAATATCTATACTTATGAGGGTTTTTATGCATTTTTAGTTTCTAAAAGCTTAAAGTAGTTTAAGTAATAATACTTTAAATTAAGCTTTATATATATTTTCTCTAGTATATAGATAAAAGAGATAGAAAGTAATTTAAGAGGAATAAATAGCTGTTTAAATAGTTAGATAAATGCTAATTATATTAGTAAAGTTTATAAAGTGATATAAGATAAATATTCACCTTATAAGTAAATATTAAAAGAAATAGTACTATATTAAGTAGATAGATAGATAAGATATAGTAAGAATTAAGTCTTATAGCTTAAGTTTAAATAGAATAGAAGCAGAAATATTAATCTTTTTAGTAAATAGATAAGTAAATAAGATATAGTAAATATTAGCACCTCTAGCTTAATTTAAAATAGATTATTCTTATATTCAGCATAAAAAAGCTATTTCTAAATACTATTAATATTTTTATTTCAGTTTTTAAGCTTTATAGTGAGGTATTTAGTTCTATAATAAGATCTTATTTGCAACAGCATAAGATGTATTTATACCTTTATATTAGAACCTTTTAGAATAAGTTAGCTATAAAGAGGAGAAGTAATAAAAAGCTAGCTAGATGATATATAGAGAGCAGTAGGTTATATATAGTAGAAGAGAAAGTAGGTTTTAGAAATTTATCTTTTAACTGCTGAAAAGTAAGTGTTTATAGGCAAAAGATATTTAAATCTTTAAGGTTTAAATAGATATTATAGTGAACTAATACTTTAGGCTATAAATAATTAATTAATATTTTTGAAATCTAAAATAGAATAATAACTTCTAACCCTCTCAGTCTTATAAAAGATATACCTATCTGTATATAGATTTAAGCCCTCCTCTTTTTTAAGCTATATAAGCTGCTATGCTTTAGCTTCTTAGAAAAGCTCAGCCTATTGCTCCTATTATGCTTATCCTAATTGTCTACCTTAATAGCTTTAATTAGCATAATATTCTATATTTTATCTGTTATAAAAAGATTATCTGCATTCATTTTAATAAAGGGGAGGTTTTAAAAGAAGCTTGCAACTAAGTTTAGTTTAGTTAAGTGAGAGCTCTAAGAGGAGCTTATATATATAAACATCAGTCTTAATAATATATATTAAAGGTAGGTATAAAGGAGAGAAGCTTATTTAGTTTAGTTAGCATAGATAGAACAAACCTATCAGCAGATATCTAAGCCTTAAAGTTAAATATAATCACCCCTTTAGTTAGAGATGCAAAAGAAGTTTAGCTAGCAAAAGCTGTCTGCTTTATATTGCTTACTGCCTAACTTAAGTTAGTAATCTCAATAAGAGAAATAAACTTAAAGAAGTTATATAATATATTAAGTTAGAAAGCAACTTTTTTATTATAGAAACTATAGAGATTGCTAGTAATATAAGCTTTCTATTTATGCTGTTAGAACAAAATAGATGCTGAGAAGTATTATAAGCACTTCTCTTTCTATTACTTTTTATGCTTAGCATAGAAATAATATATATAGTTATTATACCAGCTAAGGTTTAAAGCTGCTGTAGCCTTTATGCTATTAAACTTAATATATATTTAGAAAACAGCAAATAAGTTTTATATTATATTATTCAAACTAGCATTTAGGTTATTAGCAAGAAAGAATTATAAGGTATTAATAGAACTAAAGAAGTAGATAAAAGGTAGTATATCTAAAAATAGAGAAAGTATATTTAGTATCTATTTTAGAGCAATTCTATATTTAATTGCTTATTAGTAAAGTTCACTTATAGGTGCTATACCTAGAGAGAGAGAGAGAGAGAGCATTTATAGTATAAAGCTGTTATTTAAGATGAACGCTGCGCGCTTATATATAACTGTTAACCTATTATTAACTATATAAGAGATATAGCTAAAGTGAGGCTTATAGATAATTAAAATCTATTTATTATTAATATATTTAACTAGTAGTATATAGCTTTTAGAGTATTAAAAGAAATTAAGTGTAAATTTATTATGATAAAGGAGGTTGAAAAGCTTTAAGTAGTTTAAGTTAACCTATTCAGAAGGGTTTATAAGAATCTTAATATAGCCTATCTAATTCTAAAACTTAAAGACCTTATTAGACTAATTTAAGGATTCCTGCTTTAGCATCAAACTAATTATATAGAGGGTAGCTAGAAGGCATCATCCTAAAGGCATTATTAGCTAGATCTAAAGCTAGAATTCTAAGTAGTTAGTAGAAGCAAGAGATAAGTCTTAAGATATATTAATTAAGATATAAGGTTAAATAAAAAGCCTAGTTAGAAGGAATAAAAGCATAGTTAAGGTCTTAAAGTGTTAATTAATAAAGTTTATATTAGTAAGAAGCTTAAAGATAATATTTCTAGAGATTAAATATAACTATAAGCTTAGAATGCTTTAGATATTTATAACTCTAGCTAATATAAATAGTGTTCTAAATAGATATATATAATAGATAAAAAGAGAATAAACAGCTTAATAATAAATTAAAAAGAAGACTAATAAAGTATCTTAAAACTAAATATTATTAATTTTAGGTATAGAGGTAGAATATCTAACTAACAGCTAGTTAGCTAGCTAGATCACTAAATCTTAAGTCTCTCTATAAAAAGAAGAGTAGCTAGATCTAAGATAATATATAGGCTATATATATATAAAGTTCTATCAGCAGTAAGAAGGTATAGTATTAAGATCAAAAGATTATTATATATATATAGTTTTAAGCTTTTCAGCTTATTTTCTTTTAGCTAGTTATATTGCAATAATAGCATATTAAGTATAAGAATAGCTGTTTCTAACAGCTATATAAAGTTAGAACAGCTATAAAGCTAGTTATTAAGCTTCTCTGCTTATCTGTTTAACTGCAGTTATATTAGATCTAAAAAAGCAATTATATATTAAGAGGAGGTATATCTTAATAGAAATACTATAGTGCAATTAGATAAAAATAAAATATAATTATAAAATAAATCAAAAAGTAAATACTAAAAAGTATAATTAGCTTGCAATTTAATTAGATCTTATATATTGCTCTTTAGAAACAGCTATAGCTTATAATAGCATCTTCTTCTCTCTATCTATCCTTTTAAAACCAGCTATATTACTTAATAAGTGTAATAAATATATATAGTTTTTATAAAATAAAAAGTAGAAATATATAAAGAAAGCTTAAAGGTTTAGTTAATATATAATATATAAGGTTTATTAAGTTATAGAGAAATAAGTTAGATTTAACATATTGCTAAACTAAACCTTAAAGCTGTAATATATACTGCTTTATTATAAAGCTATATATTCTTCTTTTATTCTAATTTGCCTAATTATTTAAACTTTCTATTATACTACACTTAAAGCATTAGCTTTAGATAAGAATTTAATATAGCACCTTCTTTATATATACCTCTCAGCTTTTTTAAGATTATTCTTTCTATTAGAGATACTTAGATGCTATTACTAAAAAGATTGTTAATACAGCATGCTAACAGCCTTCTAAGGTTAGCAATCTTTATATTAAGAAAAAGCTATTATAGTTTAAAATATAGCAGCTTACAGCTAGATATTATATTTATAGCTTAAGATATATAAATATAACTATAAATAATAATATCTTCTCTTAGCTTAATACTTTTAAGTTCTAAGAGAGGATAATATAGATTAAGCTAGAGTAATACTTAGTTAGATAGAGTGATAGCATCTTAATAACTACTTAGTTATAGCATCTTACAGCTAGATTAAGCCTAAGATATATTAATGCAACTTCTAATAATAACACCTCTTCTAAACTTAGTACTTTTAAGCTTTAAGAGGGGATAGTATAGCTTAAGCAGAAGTAGTAGTCAGCTAGAGGAAATAATAACAGCCTACTAATTACTTATATAGCTATTATTCTAATTACTAAGTCTAACCTTAATAGCTAATACCAGCCTACTGCTAATACTAATAATAACATTCTATATATCTTTATAGATTATAAACTTTTAATTTATAATTATTTCAGATAAAGAGCTTTAATTACTACTATAAACTGCCTTATTAATATTTTAACTACTACTAAATAGTATAAACCAGCTTTAGAATAAGTAGAATTATATTTAATAAATAATTAATAGCTTTAACTGTTATTATGCTTAATAGGTTTATAACTTTATAAAGCATATATAATATAAACTAATTAAATAAGAGATAGTTATTATAAAGATAAAAGCTTTTTATAAAGAGATAAATAATAATAACTCTTTAAGTATTAGATATTATAAGGTTTATTTCTAGCAATAATATCCTACTAAACTATTAGACTAAACTTAAGCAGAAGTTAAGCTGCTTTATAAAGCAGTAGAAGGTTAGATCCTACCTTTAGATAGAGGCTATTTCTCTTGCAAAAAGTGCTTCTTAAGATATAAAGGTGCTCTTCTTATTGCAATATATAAGAAGTGTACTTCTTATCTCTAGAAAGCTAGTATTCCTCCTATTTATAGAGTGAATAACTTTACTTTTAGCTGTATATACTAATACTTAGCTAAGTTAAAGAACCTATTTTTATTAGAAGAGCAGCTTTTAAGCTAGAATATTTTCTATAAATAGATTACTAAGTTTAATATTAATATAAAGAAATAGATAAGTATAAAGTATTAAAAGCATAAGCAGAGCTATATTATAGTCTTCTTAAATAATATTAAAGGCTTAGCTATAAATGTACTATTTTATTTACTTATTAAGGAATGCTGTTAGATTTATATTTACTTTATTAGTCCTTAAAAGCTAGTAGCCTCTAACTTATTATTTATATTTTCTATTAACCTAAAGAAGCTAAAAACTGCACTTATCTAGCTTAAAAGTAATAACTATTTATACTATAGTATTATAATTAGTAAAGAAAACCTTACCAGCTAGAGTGATTCCTATATTAAAACATAAGTTCTAGCTGCTCTCTTCGCTTAAATAGTTTAATATAACCTTCTAGCTAAAAATAAGATTTATATAAGCTATTATATTGCTATAACAGAGAGAAATAGGCTAAATAAACCTATATAAGATATAGCTAACATTCTTATTAAGCTTAAATAGAGGCATATTAATATAAAAGCACTTAAAATTGAAGAGAATAATATAAAACTTAAGGCAAACTAAAGATAGAACTAAAGATTAAAAGAGATGTAAAAGCATAAGATTAAAGTTAAACTTAAGGAGTTAAAGTTAACTAGCTTATTAAATATTAACTTTAGTAATAACTACTTACTTAAAAAGTAAGTTTAAATATTTTAAAATGCAATTTTAAGCTTTAACTAAAAGTGTTAATAGAAACTAAAACCTTAAGATAGCAGTATAAGTATATCTCTAAAGATAGGTAAGCAGCTATTTATTATTAGCTGCTAGAGAGAAGACTTTGCTAACTATAGCAACTTAAACTTCTTTCTTAAAATATTTCTATATTTATTTCCCTAAAGCTAAAGAGGCCTTTTTATATTAGTATTAAATAACTAAAGCTTTCTAGAGATATTTTATAAGTTAGCGCTTAATGCTACTTAACAGCCTTTTAGCTTTTATCTTTAAATTTAAGCTTTATATCTCTTAAAATAATATAATAAGAGATATTTAATACTTTATATCTTATTACTATTGCTTTTAGAATAAAATAGCTAATTTATATTAAAATAAAAGCAAACTTTACTATATATTTCACTTTTTCTTTTATAATCTTTAATATATTAATCTATTCTAAAAACTAAAAAATAAGCTATTTTTATATAGAGAAAGCATTATTTAGAAGAGTTAAAGAGATTATACAGACTTTTATATTAAACTAGATAGCTTATACTAAAGAGAAATACTAAAAAACTAAAAAAATAACAAATAGCAAGATTTCTTTTCTTATAAAGAAGTTAAATGCTTTCAGCTATTAAAAGCATATATTAAATAAAGAACGCCTGCTATTTAGAAAAAAAATTAAATTATTATATCTTAAGTATAAAATGCTATATATTTAGTTTACTATTAACTTAAATAACCTTATTAATAAAGTTAATATAAAGCTTACTGCTTCTTAAGTAGCATAAAAGCTAGGCTTAAACCTTTTAATATAGAAGTTCTAAAACTAAATAGAGAAGATATAATATATAGTTAGAAATCTTATCAGTTTAGCTACTTTTTTCTATTATAAAATAAAGTTCTTTTTTAAGCATTATATACCTTAAGAAGTAAACTTTATCTTTAGTAATATTTTATGCTACTTTAGGTGTATTAAGATAAATAACTATAGTGTTTTTCACTTTTATAGTTTCTTATAGCTAGATGCTAATATTAAGCTGCTAAATCTATTTAGTGAAATTGCTGCTTTAAGAGGGAAATAATATGCTGAAGAGATTTATAAGTATATTAATTTAGTTTTTTATAAAGTAAGTATATTACTTTTAGGAAGTTATAAATAATATATACTAATGCTGATATTTGCTAATATTATAATGCTAAGCATATCTAGTAGTATTATTCTTATTAAAACGTCTTCTCTTTTATATTATATCTCACTAGCAATATAAATAAGTGAGATAAGATGTTTAATAATAAAGTAAACTAAGTAGCATACTATTATTAGATATATAGCTATAATGCAACCTATATAAAGTATAGTTATAAAAGCAGTAGTATAGAAACTAATGCAAGCTAGATGTCAAAAAGATATCCTCCTTGCTGCTTTTATACTTTATAAATACTTTAAAAGCAAACTAAATTTATAGAAAATAATATCCTTTATATTTAGAGAGATTATATACAGATTAACTAGTATTACTTAGCTTTAGCTATAAGTATATATTATAATATAAACACAGCCTTCTTCTTAATAAGTTTAACTAGCTTATCTATAGTTTATTATGCAACAAACTATTTAATTAAGCTAGATTCACTTTTATAAAAGAGAGCAGTATTAATAAAAATAGTTCTTAAAGAGATATTAAAGCATATAGATAAAGATGCTTACTAGCTGCAGCTTAGCAGAATAAATGCAAATAATAAAGCTTATCAGTTTCTTATTAGAACAGCAAACTAGATCTTTATAAGCTGCAAGCTATCTATAATTAAAGTATATAATAAGCTTCTAAACTTTAAGTCTAGCTACTATAGTAAGTAGTTATAGTTTTATATTACTATAAATATATTATATTAAGTAGTATTTAGAATTTAGCTAAGCCTTATGTAAAGTGTAAAACTAAATATTTAATATTAGCAAATAGTAGAGATAATAAGCTTATAAGCTAGTAAGCCTACTCTAACAGCTTTATAAGGCTATAGATATTGCAGCTAGCTTCTCTAAAACTTATGCTTCTATAAATACCTCTATATAGTGAAGATCTATTGCCTAAAAAGGTATATAAAGTTAAATAAAGCTTAATTTGTTAACTTCAACTTAACTTTTAATAACAGCTGCTCAAAATAGATATAAGAGGTATTACTAGAGAAAAAGCATTATATGCTAGTTATTACTAGCTATTTAAACTATAATGCTAATAGTATGCAGAAGAAGTATTACTAAAGGTAATAAATATCCTATTATTATATATTAATTTGTAGTTTAGTTTTACTAATAGAGTTATCCCTTTAGATTAACAGTATTACTTCTTATTCTATTTGCCTTTTAGAACCTTTTTACTTATAGCTCTTAAGAACTAGCATCTCTATAGGTAGAGTTACACTTTAATCTATTAGTATAAGTTAAATTAATAATTAAAAATATCTACCTTCTTCAGAAGAGCATAGAAAATACTAAGAAAGATGTATAGTTATAAGTAAGTTAGAGCGAAGGTAATAAAGGTGTTAAGTTTGAGAAGCTTAAGAACTATCTCTTAATAGGTTAGCAATAGATACTAGCATTAAAAGACTAATAGAAGGCCTTTTATAATGCAATTAAAAATCTGCAATTATAAGTAGATATAATATATAAGTCTTTAGGTCTTAAAAGCCTTCTTACTTTTCTAACTATAAGGGACTTTTTAGCTTCTAAAGAGGAAAATATAACTACTGCTCTAGTTACTAATTATTCTAAAGATTATAAGCTTATACTCTTAAAAGTGCAGTTTGATATTATTAAAGCATTAATTAAGCAGCTTTAGAAGCAGAAGATAAACACTATAAAAGGAGATAAGTCTAATAATATAAGTAACCCTTATCTAATAACAGCAGATATTAGCTTTAGTAATAGTTATAAAAGCAATAATAAGGTATTAAGCCTAATGCTAACAGTTAGGCAAAGTGCTATATAAACTTAGCTTAATATAAAGCTATCTACCTCTTTTTTAGCTGCTACAGAAGTGATTAAGCAGGCTTATATATTAAACTAGAAATAGAATCTCACTTTATAACTTATCTATAAAGCAGTTAACTAATATAAAAGTTTTAAAGCTGAATAGCACTTTCAATATATTAGTAATAATAGAAGTATAGAGAAGTTATAGCTAATTAATACTTTAAAAGAGGTGTTTATTACAAAAGAAGTATAAAGTTAGCTTATTATTACAGCATTAATAAGCATAACTACAGCAAAAATTAGCAGCAATATAATCTATTTAGCAGTAAGCCTTCAGTTTAGTGAAAATAGATTATTAAACCTCTCTAATATAAATATTAATCTAAAAGATATAGACTGTTAAATAAGGAGAGATATCCTCATAATTAATAAGGTTAGTATGCTCAGCCTTAATATACTTAATAAGATTAATAAAAGACTTTAGAAACTAAAGAGAATTAAAACAGCATTTAGAAATATGCTTATAGTTATATTTTTAGGAGACTTTATGCAGTTTCCTCTAGTCTAACAGAAAGGTCTTATAAGCAACAAAAGAATGCTAGATATTATAAAGAAAAGTTATTCACTAAAGTATTAATTAGGAGAAAAAAATAACTAGAAGCTATAAAGCATATTTAAGCATATTATAATCTTAGATAAGCAGAAGTAGATATAGAAAAATAACTATTTAGTAAGGTTTCTAAAGCGCTTTTATAATAAGATATAGATAAGAGAAGATGCTAAGAATCTTATATTCTAATATAAGCTAAAGCTTAAACTTAACTTCTCTAGTAATATATATACTATTATCCTATTAAACTAATATAAATAGAATATCACTCTTTATGCAGCTTTAGTATATAGTGCTGAAATAGAAGAGAAGCTTTTAGTTTACTTCTTGCAATATATCTAGAAAACCTAAATGCTAAGTAGCTTAAAATAAGCTGCAGCTATACTATTTAGTAATAATAATAAGCTGATTATCCTTAATATATTTCTATTTATTTATAGAATGCTTATAATAGTAAATAAAAATAAATATATCAGCTTTAAAATAGTTAATAAAATAGAGTTTATAGCAGTTAGCATAATATATAGCTTAAGACTTAAAGAGGTAGTAATAAATAATAAGTTATCTATCTTTTTAAAGCTACTTAAAGGTATTCTACTTTAGTCTAAAGACATAAATAGCTTCTCTTTCTCTATATTGCTGCTAAACATAATTATAGTATCTGCAACTTAAGTTACTTTAGAAGAGAAATATGCTGCAGTTTTATACTTAGGTTTACTAAAAGGTTATAAGCTTAGCCTTATTTAAATAGGTCTACTATATATGCTTAAGCTAGCTATAACAAACTATAAGGCTTAAGAGAGAACACTAAAAAAGACACTTTTTAGCTTCTATAGTATAAAAGTTAACTATAAAACTAGCTGCTTAGAAAACTATAAAATAATCAGCTTATATATATAAATATCTTATAGAACTATATAGATAGGTATGCATTTAATGCAGCTGCTAGATATTAAATATTTCCTATTGTTATAGATGCTTCTAAAGCTATAAAGAAGTATCAGTTAGCTATAGCATTTAGCAGAGTTAACAGTAAAGGCGTATAAAGATTAATTATAGGAGAAGTGTAACTTCTTATTTATACCTAAAGTAAGGCAATATAAATTATAATATAATTAAAATATTTATTATTTTAGTTTATTTGCAGTTTACTGCATAAGATTACTTTATAAGGTTTATATATTATTAGCATCAGTATATACCTCACCTATATTTATATTTATACTGTTACTACTGCTGTTATAGCTGTTATTTAAATCTTTAATATCTATAAGTAAAGTAATAATTAGAACTTACTGCCTATTAAATATCTAATTTAATACTAAAATCACTGCAATCTTAGATAGCTTTTATAATAGCTAGCATACCTCTTAAGTAAAGTTAGTAATAATGTTTTATATTAATATAATTTAAAACTAGGTATTATTATACTTCTTTTGGAGTGTAGAGTTAGGCGATCTTGCTAGAGAACTAATGCAGATACTAATCCTAATTCTAAATATAAGCTGGAATTATAACTTAAAACAGTAAAAACTAAAGAAGTTATTTTTAAAGCTAGATAAAGCAGCTTCTTATTGCTCTTTATATATTAAGTGTGTTTAGATATTTCTTAAGCTATTTAAAAGCATATTTAGTTAATATTTCTATAAAAAATAAAATATAGTTAGAAAAATATAAGATAGAAGTAAGAGGCAACTAATTAAAGAGGTAGATAAAGGGCTATATAATATATAGAATAAATATTTTAAACCTTAGTTATTCTATAAGCAATTTGCATATATACCTTTTGTTGCTTATTAGCCTTCTTTAGTTTAAATAATAATATATTTTAACTATAAGCTGTTTGTATATAAGCATTTTATACATCCCAGCCTAACCTTAGTACTAGTTGCTTAAATAAATATAGATAAAACACAGCTAGAGCATTTTAAATCTAATAGTTTCCCCTTTTTTTTCTAAGATAGCTCTCGCTTTAAAAGAGAGTATAATAAAGTAATTACTCCTCTACTAGCCTGTAATAATAATTTAACACTAAGGCAGTAAAAAAGGTTATATTTAGTTATAAACACTTTATTAGCTTATAATGTTTAAAGAGAAGAGGTTTCTAATTTTATAACTTATTCTTATATATAAGAAGCATTTGTTTTTAAGATATTATCTCTAACAGCTAAATAGCTACTAGCTTTTATATTAATCCTTCTATTATCTATATATTTTAAAGACTATAAATAAAAAAAGTAAAAAAGTAGAATTAGTAATACTATATATAAGATAATAAAGCTATAAATTAAATAGTTGCTTATATATATACTTATAATAAGAGGATTACTTTAAATAGTTTAAATTATTAATAATAAATAGTTTAATAACTTATATATATAATTAACCTAGCAGGAAAATACTTAAATTTTGCTGCCTTATATATAATTAAAATGCTATATTTTAATAGCTTTATCTAATTGTATAATACTTTACTTACTTTTAAAACTGAACTATATACTAAGTAATATTTATGCAAAGATGCTGAGTAAGGGTTATGCATAGCATATCTAGGACTGGATTTATAAGGGGGGTCTTAATGCCCTTACCTAGGCAAACCTCCTACGTCAGCCTTTCTTCTAAAAGGTAGTAGCAGCAGGCAGGAAACGCCGCTCCCCAGTCCTAGTAACGTTGACCATATCAGGTGTACACCTCGCAGGGAGGTCTAAAAAGCAGGCAGAGGGCTGTGGCAGTATTAGAAGAATAGATCTTCTAGGTTATGCAAGCATAATTTTCTCCTCACAGTCCACTCTACTATATCTTAACTGTCCTTAAGCCTTGCCTATATCTAAACAAAATAAAGACTGTATTATAATAAAATATAGTTATAATAGATATTAATAATAGAGTTAAGTTATTTTCTGTATATATATAGCATATGCTATAGCAATCTATAAGAATATACTTACTTTTACTTCTCTTCTCTATAAGAGAGATATACTATATATATGCAAAACCTATTCTCTAAGTACCTAATTCTCAACCTAAATATCTATAATATCTTAGCTTAATTTTTCTAAAAATTCTATATATAATAGACTTCTCTTCAACTCTAATTAACCTTACCAGCCTTTCAGCTGCATTTATAGATAACAATCTATTTTTTAACTTTAATGTTTTATTTACTTTAGATAATACTGAGAAATATAAAAAAGAATAGAAACAACTTAAGGATAATAATCTTATTATAAGCTTAACTTATTATATTACCTACTAGCTTAATACTTAAACTTACTAATATAACAACTTATCTAAAGATTACACTTAAAATAAAAGAGGTATACTCTATAAAATAGACTTAAGTGAGGTAAGCTTTTTCTTAATTTATACCTAATATATGCTCTATATATGCTAAGTATATACCTAAGATGCAGTTAGTATATAAGATGTTCTTATTGCTTAGAGTAGAAGCTACTAAGTTACTGCATATGCTATATATAATCACTTAACCACTTTAGCATATTCTGAAACCTATTCTAATAAAGTTCTTTACTGTATTTCTTATAATATCTAAGAGGGAAACCTTTCACATTCTTATATGCAGAAGCTTATCCTAGATATTACTTAAACTATTTAATATTTAAACTATAGAAACTTTAAGATTGCAAAAAGTTTATACTTAGTTCTAAAGTAAGTATAACCTATATATATACTAAGCATATACTAATGCTATTTTAGACCTAAAAAAGATATAAATTAGGTTTAGCACTAGTCTCACTAGTGCAGTAGTATTAAGCATTATAAGTTTGCACACCTTTTAGTTATAACGCTAAATATAGCATAAAATAAGAGAGACTTTATTAAAGCATTATAAGAACTATATATAGTGAAGAGTGCCTATGAGGCCCCTAAATTAATCACTAATAAGTTAATTAAATATATATAAGAGTTAGTATCTATATCTTATATATACTCTATATATACTGATAAGATATACAGCTTCTATATAGCTTTTCAGTATGAATAGCAGAAGCATCTTAATAGCCTCTATGTTTAGAAGCTACAGTTTCTATTTTAGCAACCTAAAAAGACCTGCTAAAACTAGAGATTTCAGATATTTACTTAATATAATATAAGTGTTTTCTCTACATCTTTCTAGCATAAGCTAACTATATACTAAATATAAGTCTATTATATTAGCTGCTTAAAGCTAAGCTTTTTAGAGCTATAGCATTTTGCTTATAATATACCTATTAGGCAAAATAGAGTTAATATTAAGTATCTTCGCAATATAATTAATATAGGCAGCTAGCATAAGGTTAGAATAGATTATACATATATTAGAAATATAGAGGTAAGCTGTTAAAGCTGTAGTAAGTAAGATCTCTAGCATATTTTAGGTATATACTAACTATATACTAAGCTTCTCCTACCCTTAAAGTTACAGTAAGATATATATATTACTATATAAAGTTAAGCTTAACTTCTATATACCTCTCAACCTTACTAAGTTTCTATTTATCTTTCTCTTTATATACAGCTTGTATATATATATTCTACCTCCTCTTTTGCAGCTGCCTTTATATCTTATAAATAAAGTAGTCCTCAGCCTCTCAAATAAGCCTGATATTGCTATAGTTACTGCATATATGCTTTCTATATCCCTAGCATATATGCAGCATATGCTAACTTTATATAAAAGCAGGCTCCTTCTCTATCTAAAGATATACTAAATCTATAGCTAATTTAGAGTTAATTCACTATAAGCTATAAGTGCAGCATTTAATAATAAAGATAAAGTAGCTATACTTTTATAAAAAGCTTATCTTCTGCAGTTTCCTGCTAGAAACTTATATATAGGTCTGTTTATACTCTATATATGCTAAGTATATACTAATGATATATAGAGGTTCTGCATAAGTTTGCTTTTAATAAAGTAAAGCTTGCATAAGAGCAATAGATTTGTGAAGTTTAACAGCTTCTAAGTAGAGATTTCTATATTATCTGCATAGCATAAGTATATATATAAGCATTTCAGAAGGCATAATATCTTAAGGTTGATATATTATTTAAGATAGTGCGAAGAGATATAAACCTATTTAAGGTTTGCAGGTAGCAAAAAAGATCATAATATATACCTTCTCTATGCCTTATATATATAGAGCATATGCTAATTTGATGTTCAGTAGATCTTAAGTTATATGCTTATATCTAAATAAATATAGATTTATAAGAAGGCTATATAATTCTTTTTAAGTATATATTTGCTCAGATTGAAGCAGTCTCTAGTATTCCAGCTTAATAAGCCTATATATACCCTGCAACGCATAATGCAGTTTATACTGTTACAACTAATATAAATATAAAGCAGGCTTACAGTAAGTCTATATCTAGCATATGCCTAATATATGCTAACATTATGCTAGTATCAAGCTTTAGAGATTACTTGCATAAGTAAGACCTATTATAGACTGCTAAAGAGCATTTACAGCATCTACTTATATTCTATAAAGTGTATATTCTCTATAACTAGCAGAAGAAGTATCTAAACCATCTTACTACTTCAGAGCTTTTTAAGCTTTAGAAAGCAAAAAATAAATAAGAATATCTTCGCTATATATATAGCATATATAAAACTTAGCTGAATATTAGGTTTTAGTTTGCTGAGAAGAAGAAGAGATAAATTATAGCTGCTCTTATCTAATCCCTTAGTAAAATACCAGCCTAGTAGTAGATGTTTGCTTATAAGCATACTAACTTTATAAAGTTAAGCTATACTTAAAATAACTTTGCTACTAGTTGAAGTCAGCTTCTGCTTCAAGCTGTGTTAAGAATATCTTAGGCTTACGCATTATATATACTAAAGTTATATTAGGACTAAGCATACTATATTTTAGGCTATCTCTTAGCAGCAGCTATACTTAAGCTAAAGCCTATATATATAGAGAGATAACTTAAGGTTAGCTTAGATTAAGAAGAGCTTTCAGCAAACATATCAATATTAACAACAGCATATATAGCACCACAAAAAGCACTTATATATCTCTTATAATCTATTCAACCTACTAAACTTACTAATGCTAAGTTTAACACTTAGGTTAAGTATATAGAATGCAATCTTAGTTTAAAAATCCCTTAAGCAAAGCATATAGCTAGCATATGCTCTATATAAGCATAGCATATCCTTCTTATTATCACCTCTTGCTCTCTACTTATATCAGCATAAAGTTAGAGATATATAGGATTTCACTATAGAATAAGCAGACTAAAAGCTTCTTCAGCTAGAGCAGAAGGCTTATAAACTTTATATATAGAAGCAGAAATATAAACTTTAAGAAGAGATTGCTTAATTTAAATAGAAACTAAATAATAAGGAGAATAAGCTAACTATAAATAAAACTTATATCTAGCATATATGCTGTATATATAGACTTAAATTAATACTTATATTTTTATGTTTTAGATTATATATATACTGCATATATAAGGTATTTTTCTATAGAGAAGCTTTCTTATTACTAAAGCTAGATATAGCTAAGCATATGCTGTGCATATATAAGGTCTACTACTAATACTATTTAAGAGTAATATATTAATCTGATGCTGCCTTTACAGCTGCATATACTAAGCATATGCTAAAGCATAAGTCCTTCCTTAAGTTCCACCCCTAGATCATACTTATAAAAAACTTATATTAAATATATACTTAATAGTCTTCCTGCTTAACCTCCTCTTGCTTCTGCTCCTCACCCTCTTCTTGCTCTTCTTGCTGCTGCTGCTCCTACTAAGCAAAAAGAGCACTTTATATATTATCAGCATATACATAATATAAACATAAAACTAATAAAATATATATTACAGCAAGAATGAGAAAAAGCAGCTATCTAAACAGCTGAAATATAGTTAGCATATATATAATATAAACACTATAAGAAACATACCAGTTAAAGCCTTTTTAGCAGTATAAAACTTTAAAATAAAGTCAGTATATATAAAATATAAGCTAAATATATACTAAATATACTTTTTATAGGAAAAAGAGTAATCTTAAATAGAAAAAGGGGCATAGCAGCTTAAGCAAAAGAGGCATCACGCTATATATATTATCAGCATATATAGAGTTACAGCTTAATTCAAATTAAATATATATCTTACACTTACTACTAGAGGGAGTACTAGTAAAAACATCCTCACGCGCAGCTGCTTATGAAATTATTAGCATATCCTCTATATATGCTAGCCTTAATTCTATTCTAATTAAGGTTTTATTGCAATTGCAATTACAGTTTATATTATATATTATATCAGATAAAAGTAAGAATAATTTATACTAAGTATATATCTTCTCTATACTTTAAATTACTTTAAAACCTATAGAGTTAGTATATAAGTTTGTATATAAGTTTGTATATAAGTTTAAGGATAACTCTAATAAAGCAGAAAGTAATATACTAACTTAAAAGGTTTTCCCTCTCTGCTTATAAAATAGATTAGTTACTATAGGCTAAAAGTTAGCAGTCAGTTTATATAATATATATAGCAAATAAATAGCAAATATATAGTATTCTCTAGCTATATATATATATAACTTATATAGTAAAAAGTTAAACTAAACTGCTGTTAAAAGATAAAGTTAACCTTACTGTATTTAACGTCAGTTATATATATATAGAAGGTATATAGAAATAAACTCACACTAAAGCTTCTATCTTAGAGGCAATTTCACTAATAAGGCTGTTATAAAAACCAGCACTAAAATAGGTATTAGTAGAGTATATACTGAAGTTATATAAACTATATACTTAAGCTTAAAGGCAAAGCAGGTGTTCTTTTAAACACTGCTTCTAATATAAGCATAAAGAGCACTATATATAGTTAGTATATATGCTAAGTATATGCTAAGCGAGAGTATGCTATATACTTATAGCTGAAGATGCTCTTAATAAAACCTAAATTATACTTATCTGCATTATAAACTATATATTATCAGTATATATATAGCAGATGCAAAAGATAGGCAAACAAAATATACTAATACTAAAATGCTGCTAGTAACTATAATAGTAAAGCTATAAGATTTATATTAGTATTACTTAAATATATATAAGAAATATATAACTTATATAGTAGACTGCAACTTATAGATAGTGCTATATATAATATTAGAGCTAACTTTAATTATATAGCTAGTATATAGTTAGTATATATTTAAACTAAGCAGAAAGCAAACTAAACTTATATAAAAAGGTTCACTTTAAATATAATCTCAGCTTAGTTAAAAGTATCTATTAACTATACTTAATATATATTTAGCTTATACTAAATAATTTAAATATACTAGCATTATACTGCAGTAAAATATCTTTAAAATTAACTAAAACTATATTAGAAACTATTTATGCATATACTTAAAATATACTAAAACTTATTATTAGGATTATAATTAGAGTTGCAATTAGAAATAAAACTTAAAATATATTAATTTCATAACAGTCTTAATATATACTATATATATACTAAGCATATTATAGAAATAGCTTTAAACTAAATAAAAGTTAACAGCAGTATTAATACCTATATTTATAAACTTTTAGTAAGATATCTTCTGCATATAATTAATATATACTGAAATATTACTTAATTAATACTAAAATAAGTAGCTATATATATATTATATAATTATAAAATAATAAATAAAAAAAAAAAAAGAAAAAATTTTAACTAAGCTGAAGCAAAAAGATGCAAAGCATATGCTATACATAGCCTATACGTCAGCAGGGCAGGGATCAAGGCTGCACCTAGTCCCTAGGGCAACACTGCTCAGCTAGGTAGGTGCCCCACTTCAGCACACGCACAAGCGTTTAAAAAGAATTACTATGTAGGCAGGCATAAAATATGCACAACCCAGAGGATCTATTATTCCAGCACCGCCACACACCCATGGGTGGATTTTAGACCCCCCTACAAGCAGCACTCCAGACCATGTCACCATGTCTGAACGAACAGACCGAGGGATAAATTTACGGGCATACTCCCAGTCGTAAGCATGCCAGCAAGGTTGGAAGCACGTCAGCATAGTTGCAAGCGACAGGCATCAAGAGAAGAAGGATCAGCAACGCTCTCGGTGGTCAAGCACATTGCACACATGGGAAGCTTGGAGCGATGTGTGGATTTCGCCAGTCCTCTTCAGTAAGAAACTTCTGCTAAACGTAGTGTGGATACACGCTGACATGGGATGGGGGCTTACTCCCATGTAATCGAGTACCCAAGGTACAATACACAGCACGTACGCAGTACAGAGATAGGCAGACCAAACAGCCCTCGCAATCACTGTTCAACACGGGCGGTGCACTTTGATTCATTGTATACGAAGGATTTCCTATTTATCATGAGCGGGCCACCTCAGTTGCGTCGGGCCACCCGTCCACTTTTTTGACTAGTGCCAAGCAGACCGTTCACTCCACTCGTACCTGTGGCTGAGTTGGCTATGGTCACCGAGAGGCGCAAAGCCCAGAATCGGGCCAGCCAGCAAAGATACCGTCAACGGAAACGGACACATTTGCAAAAATCACTAGCACCTCAAAGCATCACAGATCTATCATCTGACCAACCTCGAGAGATGCCGATGCAGGCCGTAGATCGAGCACGCTCGGCATCAGTGCCTCCTCCCGACCGCAAAACGCTCGATAGCCTCTATTCCGAGGCTGGCCTCGCACCGAAGCCGGCCGGCGCCAGATGTGCTCCAATAGCATTCATGTCGGATCCTCCGCTTATAGCGGATCATTCTTCTGGCTTACCAAAGTCTCCCGATATAAGTACATCATCAGAGTATAACAGAGAGAAATCCTATGACAGGACCGGTAAGGTAGGAGCTACTCATATCACGAATACCACTAGCTAACACCAGCTGAGACACCATGGTTCCCTCAGAACGTACGGTGACAACATCCAGCCTGCCCTGCCGCGGACGACACACCGAGCAGCCTGTGGACTGCCGCCTATGTCATGTCTACGGAGGTCTGTACCTCGATATCAAAATTTGTCCCGGTATCTCAGGGTTTCTGTTTCGGGCTAAGGCGCGCTTGCTGGTAGATTTGACGACACTTCACGCAATCTTCAATCGCTCGGAGGGAAAGCGATGGCTCCCGAAGTACCGCCGACAAACCACATCGAATTCCAGAGGAACGTCGTCATTTCTGACCATCAAGTTTTCCTCCTCGGAAGCAGCTGATTTGAGAGCACAGATCAGCGATGCTTTTGGGCTTCCGGATACCTGTACTTCACGTTTCTTTCCGTTTATGTCAGGAATGGCCGTGCCGGATCAATGCAGTCATGGCTGAGCGCAACGTAGATTGAATGAGACAGGAAAGACGATTAATTTACTACAACGTCGGTCAGCACTTCGCCGAACACATTTCGTCTCCAGAATGAGCCGGCGCTGATGCTAGTGTTTCGTCATAATATCGTTGAGAAGGATAGCGTCGGAATAGTCTGAAGCGCAACGCCGGTATGATGAATCCACATACTGTTAGGGGGGCACAGCCACCTGCCAAACATTCGTGTGACCTGCCAGCAAGTGCCACAGGGACTGCCTACAGCCCTCTTCAGCGCCCGTAGTCTAGATTAGCACTTCATCACAGTTTTTCCGTCCCTACCATCGTCACATACCCGCGGGAGATGGCTTGTGTAAGCCCAAGTCTCTGTAGGCCACCAGACGGCACCATCTCAGGGATAGCAATATTCTGACGGGGGAGGATCGATTTTTGAACCGCCTAAGCCCCTTTCAGAAGGCGTCCCACCATAGCCGCCACAACTCCAATCTCCCGGCGTTTCGCTTAGAAAGTCGGTATGGGAACCCACAAAGCTACGTGCACTACTTCTATCTTTTTCGAATGAAACAAATCCCATCTTATCTCCCGATTGATCGCTTTCAGATGATTCAGGTTCGACTTACAAAATGAACGCAATTTGTATTTTTTTCATGTGAGACTGATTGATCAAAGGAGACGTTAGAACCAGGCGAACTACACGGACTTGTACATGGCGGCTGGCTAGACTACCTTCTGAAACAGGCTTAGGCGGTCCAAATATCAATCTTTCCCTGTTAGAATATTGTCATCCCATCTCAGGGCTAGAAAGTTATGTAAGTCTGGCCTCGCCCTGGTTGGAATTTTGCTGTGGTCGTCGAGAAAACGGTCTCTGAGGGGCCTGATACGTCCTAGTGGCACGCCAGCAGGCTGCACAGCTGCACGCACTTTTCTCATTCTTTCCTCCCCACCCCTAATAGCGCATAAGCTATCCCCTTCTGTTATAGAAGACCCCATCACAGATCTTGAGGCACTATTGCTTATAAGGTCTGCATCTATATACCTATATGCACTCTTATATGCTAACTTTTTTCTAGCTGTCTGATATTAATATATTATAGTATAAATATAGAATAATATATATAATAGCTATTATTAAAATAAATATAATATAAAATATATATTAATATTTTTTAAAGCTTTTAGCTTATTATATATAAAGCTATAATATAAATAATTTTATATTACTACTAAATATATTTTAATTATTTAAAATTATTATTATTAACTTTATATTTTAATAAATTTTTTATAATAATATAAATTATTATATTAAAAAGGTAGACTTTTTTTAAAAATATATTAATATAATATATTTAAATAAGTTTAATATATTAATATTCTTTTAATATTAAATATTAAGTTTTATTATAATAATTATATTATATATATATTATAATATTTTTTTTATATATTAAGTATTTAATAGTTATTTTCTTTAGATTTATTTTATTTTATAAATTAAATTTTTTCTTTTTTTCTCTTTTTATTAATAAATATATAGCTACTTTTAATAGCTTTATAATTAATATTCTATTTCTCTTACTATTTATACTATTTATTAATATATATTATAAAACTTAATAAATAAATATATCTTTTATAAATTTTTAGATTATTTATTATATAAAATTATTATAGCTTTTTATAACTTTTTTAAGCTGTTTATAAGATTTATCTATATATATTTAAACTGCTTTTTTATATTGCAATTTAAATGCTACTTAAATATCTTTTAATAAAAAAGCAAATTATTTTTAAAAAGCTATAGAAGCTTTTTTTATTACTTTTTATATAGCAATCTCTAGTATAATAAAGATTTTAATAAAAAGCTTTTTATTAGTTGTCTATAATATATAGCTTATAAAAGCTATACTATAAGTAATAAAGCTTAAAGCTTTTTTATCTTTATAAATAAATATCTTTTTTTATTTTTTATTATTATATTATTTAATTATAGTTAATAGTAGAGCAGTTTATATAGCTTTCTATATAGCTTTTATTATATTTATTTTTTTTCTATATTTTATTTATTATAAGTTATCTAAAGTTATTATTTTGAGAAGCTGTTTTTTTTTAATTTCTATTACTTATTATGCTCTTTTAATAAAGAAAATAAAAAAGCTATTATAATAAACTATAATATAAACTAAGTATTATTAATAGTATTAAGAGTTTGCTGCTTTTACTTAACACTTTATTAGCAGAATACTATTAGTTTTATAAATAGAATTTTTAGCTAGCTTTTCAATTTGAAACCTATATTATACTGTTCTCTTAAGTTTTAATAGTAATAAAACTGCTATACTTAATTGCAATTTTAAACTATTAAAACCTTTAATAAGAGAAGTTGCTTATATAGAGGTAGTAATTAAGTTTTCTAAAGATTAAATATATTAATTAGTCTATTTATTTTATATTTTTCTTAATTACTTATTAGCTATATAATTAACTAGTTTTATAACTTACTTATTAGTTTAAATAAAAATAGAAATCTCTTTTAGCTTATTACTATTATTATTATTATTAAAAAGTATATAAGTATTATATAGCTAAGACTTTAATTTTGCAGCTAACACTTATTAACCTTTAGCTACTAGTTAAGAGGCTGATATTTCTAAATCTTCTACTTATTCTTCTTAAATATATAAAATAATATATAAATAGCATTAGTTATTATATTCTACTTAATAAATTAAATAGATTACTTATATTAAGAGGGATTTTCTAGATTAAAGTTATTATATCTCTATTATAATACTTTTTATAGTAATCTAATTAATAAATAAGCTTAAGACTAGTATAATAAAAGCTTTAGCAATTAGCTGTTCTATAGTATATATATTATAATAATAACTATAAATCAGCTTAATAGCTAATTAAAGCCTTCTTATCTTTCTACTTATTAGCAATTATCTTAAGCTAATTAATTATTTTTCTTAAGTTTATTAGAAGTATCACTTAACAGCTTTATTAACTTTACATACTATAATATTAATAGATATAATAGTAAAGTAGTATTATAGCTAATTTAAGCTGCCTTTTTATTACTATGCTTTTAGAAGTATAAAAAGAGTAATAACTAAAGCTGCACTAATATATCTTAGAGAAAGCTAAATGCTATTATAATAAGCTAAGCTTCTTATAATAAGCTTATAATTATAATAATATTTATCTCTACTTATTATAAGCTAAATATAATTCTAAAGCAGTTTAGAGGTATATATAGTTATATATAAAGTTTATATCACTTTAGAATAAAATAGTAATTGCTATTTAGACTTTTATTATATATAGCTACTAATATACTTAATAAATTAATAATAACTTAATAGTTTAAACTAGCTAATATAATTTATATTGCTAATTATAGATATAGATAATACTTCTATTACACTTTAGTAATAAAAAGATATTACTATATAGTAGTCTATAAAATAAACTTTAAATTATTAGAAAAAAACTAGATTTCTACTAATTAGCTTTACTTTTAATATATAAAGTAGTTATAAATAATATAAATATTTAGTTAGTAAAAATAAAAAAGATTTATATTAAAAGTGCTTATAGTTAATATAACTTACTAAATAATTCTAACTAATATAATTAAGCTTACTTTAATATATTTAAGCTAATAATAAAATAGTAAGATATTAATATTTCTAAAATTAAAATAAAATATTATTAGTTAAGCTTAATATAACTTATAATAAAATAAATTTAATCTTTTTATTAGTATAATAAATTAATATTAAAAGGTTTAATATTTATAAATATCTATTATATATAAACTAATTTAAGAATTTCTATTTAATTTAAAAGTAATAACTAATTATAAGTTTTTTTTTTTTTTTTTAGTTTTATTTCTCTATATATAATAACTTTTTAAAATAAATATTTAAATTATTTTTATAAAATAATATAAAAACTGCTTTATATAATATCTAATATATATATTATATCTTTTAAAATTAACTTAAGATTTTAAAATATATTATATTAATAGCTATAATAAAATTAATAAGCATTATTTAATTTAATAAAATAATAGCATTCTATAAATAAAATAAATTAGATATTTTTAACTTTTTATCTTAAAAGCTAGCTAGATTATAACAGATTGTTATAGATTAATGCATTCTGCAGCTGCTTAGATCTTAAGCTTAGAATAAGCCTAAGAATCACCCTTAGGACCCTCTATAGGCATATCAACTCGTCCATATTATAAGTTCCTTGCTTACTTGCGCAAGAGCTTACCCCGTAAGAGCTTACCCTGCAAGAGCTTACCTCGCTGTAGCTTACCTCGCTGTAGCTTACTCTGCTGTAGCTTACCCCGCTGTAGCTTACTAATAAGTCATCAAGCAAAAAAAACGCTTTCTTGTGATGGAATAGAAAATTATCTTGGTTAGCAGACCGCTTGAGACCCGGCTGTCCAAGCGTCTCAGACGGAGAAACACTGATACGTGTTACAGGTTCAGTACTGTAGTAGATGCCAATGCCCTATGGTCAATGCCGGCCAACGGCATTCAGCATAATACAAAGTACAGTAGCAATAAGTAACTGACAGTATGTAATGGATTCGGAGTCACCAAAGGCAGGGTAGACAATGGAAGAGTGCGCACTTACAGTATTGTACAGAGGATCGCAAAACCGGTGTCCGCTTCGCAAGTATGGTTTGTCTGTTGAGCACAGACCTTCCATGGATTAGGTACATGGACGGAGGCAGGGGTACCTTATCAGCCACCACGCTACACCTGTTCCTAGGAGCACGGAATGGGTTATTGGCCACATCGCTAACAGCTGGCTTCCATAATACGTAGCCAACATGACGCAAGCCAAAATAAGCTGATAGTGTGCGTTTACAGCGCACAGCGTCAGCAATAATCGGCTTCCTGCCACTTATGCACCGCGTTAGAGACATATTTCTTTATCAGAGCCGTCATTCCATTTATGGGGCAAGCGTCGTGATACGCAGTTTATGGCATCGGCAATACTTCCATTTCACGCCTCGTGTGGAGCACTAATCTACTCCAGGGTGTCCTTAATGGCGCCGTTGCGCGTCGAGAACGCATCCCATTTGGACTCCCAAGAGACACATATTGGCGCAAGGCGAGACATGAATATCTCCTTTTGACTGTTGAGCGAGCCCTCCCTTCCTCAATCTGCCTACACACATCAACTACTGTACTGTACAAATCCGACAAGAATTTGGTATGTCACGAGTCTGTCTTTGGCGCTCAGCCAACTTGGGATGTGATAGCACGGGAGCCGATTGTCGAACGGTTTTCAGCATTGTACAGTATTCAGGCAGAGCAAGGCTACAAAGGTTTGAGCGAGAACGATGGGTAGCTCTGGGAGGGCAAGGCGGACAGGAGGGATGAATGTGACGATTGTGTAACGGCAGTATTCCTCAGTCTCTTGATGTCAAACATATGGGCTTCGCCTCCCCGAATCCGACTTTCCTTACTCTCAACATTAATTGTCTATCGAATTTCATCGTGCCCAACGTCATCGAGGTTGCAGACATGGTGCTATCTACAGAGCTTGTGAAAGAAGTAGTGGACCATCGTTCGCGAGAAGACTCTCTCCATCTCTAGAAAACATCTCCGAGGAACCTGCAGAGCAATAGCTGCTAAAATGTTTTGGTTCCTTCAGACACCTGTTTCATTGAGCAGCAGAGCGTACAGAATCTTGTGGACATATCCCATAATCCTGTCCTGGGATATACCGTCGAGATCCAGCTCTGTGTTGATCACCTTGTCAAACCCGGATTTTGTCAATTGCCTGAACCCCGACAATATCTCCCGGAGGACTGTTGAATAGCGCTGAGGAAAGCTGAAAACACATGTCAGATCCATTGAAACAAATGGCCAATACTACATGACTGGCAGAAGCCTTTCCGTGATTTTCAAATTGCCAAAAATATTGGAGTGGGCGACACATTCCAGTCAAGGGGGCATAGTCAGACTCAGTCGCCTTGGCAGAAAGTTTGCTGCCTGTTGCAGCCATGCTTGCAGCTGTACCTGCTGGTAGAGTCTTGAGACTAAAGGCAGCCGGTGGTTGACCTTCCATGGGCAAAATATATGTTGTAGCCGGATGCCCTCCAGGGCGACAGCAGCCAACGGTAAGCCGGCGTCCCGTAGAGGACTACTTAAGGGAGTCGTCTTCCAGACAGTGGGAGCAGCCCTTTCTGTAACGACGATGACATTTTGAATCTTTTCCACAAGCCCCTTCTTGTCGGTGTTGACGGATTTGGCAAGCGGAGACGCGCCGGTGTCGGTCTCCGCACGGTGGCCCTGACGTCTAGGAGCGCCGCTGCCTGGCTCGCGTCGAAAGAGACTTTGTTGTCCACCTCCCAGCTGAGGATACCTGCAGCACTTTGGTTGAATACCATGGCGTTGACCTCAAGTGCGGGTACTCACGGCCAGAATGGCGATGTCATCTGCATACGCAAATCAAGTCTTTGACGGTTCTGTCGATCCTGACTTACTCATGGCTCCAGGACAAGAGCGACGTCGATCTGATCCCTCCAGCATAACTCGAGAATAGCGGTGTGTGCCGGCGAGGTCTTCCTAACGTTGCACTGACGCAGAGCGTGAGTGGCGCGGCTGTCTTCAGCTTCCGCCTCCAAGTTGAGTCCGAGGTGGGTGTAGGCATTTGCGACATTACAGTTCGGCTTCTGCGCTGTCTCTTGGCTCCTGCTGGGGAAGCTTCGAACGGTCGTTATGGGGTCCGCTCACAGGTTCTTCTTCCTCGTTCTCATCTTCGTTCATGCTGCGACTGCTAAGATTTTCATCGCTTAGATACATGATCGAGCTTGCCGATGGCGTCCTTTTGCATGTACGTTCAGAGCCAGGCTGCTGATCTTGGTTGAATGTGGCCTTATCCGTTGACAATTGCGCACTGTCAGGATGAGTGGCTTTGTACAGGGGTCAGAGTCTCATCTGCCTTCCAAATGCGAGTCCGGTCCTTACGGCTGAGTATACAGAAGACGCTATTGATGATCACTGGCCTTGCGGAACAATCTCTATGGCTGGACTGGTAGGGGCCACGACAGTTTGCGCACTGGAACTTTGCTGCGCAAGGCTGAGACTTGTGTGAGTCGGACGGTCTGCCGCAGTTGCCGCAGAATGCCTGCAGTCACAGTGCCGGTTTGAGTGGAAGCCCTGGCAGCCAGGGTCTAGCAGACGAGCGTCCTTTTTTTTTTTTTTCTTTTTTTTCTTTTTTTTTACGAGCTGCGACTTGCTGCTCGGGTTGCACAGGCTGAAAGCGGACACGTCCGATGTGATGGAAATGAGCTAAGACACTTCTCTTTGTCATGGATTTCGAACCAGGACGAGACTCTGTGGAGCGGACCGGCTTACGTCTCGTATGGGTATAGACTCCTCGTCTTCGATCACGGAGGCGGGGTCGAGGAGGTCTTCGCCGATTTGCATACTTCAGTTGGGCATCGGGACACAACATAGGTGTATCATTGCGCCGGCGTCTCCGCCCCGTGCCCAGGCAGTGTTCCAGTGTTTCTTTACCCTCGAGCAGTACTCATTGGAAGGATTTGTTCAGCGGCTTTAGAGAGTACCCTGTACCGACGCAGTGGACGTAAGAAAGATCGGCAAGATGTAGATCAAAGATCTGGTAGGCAGTCTGGCGTAGCTCGAACGGGGCGACTTTCCGGGCAGCCCGTAGAGCCTCTTCCGAGGTGCGGGCAAAAACGCGGAGATCTTATTGCGGCGGGATCTAGGTTCGGCATGGGGATGGGGTCAGGAGCGTTGCCCGCGGGCGAGCGGAAACTTCCCTAGAGGTTGAAACATCAGTGGCGGCGGCGACCGTGCTGGCCTTGATCAGTTTTCTCAGGGCCTGGGTGATGTAGGCAGCGGCCTCCACCGTGAACTGTTATCTGGAGCCATCCAAGCTGGGTACTACACTGTCGGAAGATTGGGCAATAGTCAGGAAGACCTATTTTCGTTTCTTACACTGTCTGACTTCCTCGTCAAGAGCTGACAGAACGAAGCCTTGTCGCGGGGCCGTATGTGGTTGCAGTCAAAGGCGTGGGCGGAGGTGGGTCCCTTTGCCGTGGAAGGGGGTGTGGTTGTTGGGGTCAGGCTGGCTTCCCGTCAGGCTAGGCCGGAGTGGCTGTGCCTCGGTGTTGCGGCGGCGCTCATACCTTACAGTCGGGCTCGGCTCCGGCTGTATCTCGGAGTCTCAGTCGAGGTTGGCGGGGGTGTCGGCCATTGCGAGCCGGGATCTCGGCTTGGAGCATAGTATGTCCGCCCCTACTCCGTATTCCATCGCCTGCTGAATGACGTCGGCACATCTGACCCATACAAGCGCCCCATTATTACCCCTCACGAGAGGGAGTACTTGTGGGCGCGTCACTTGCCTCTGTAATTCTTATAGTGAATTTATCATTTTTATGAATGTTACAATAAACTCTGACGATTCTGACGATTCTACAGGCTCTGCGAAGTTATGTATCGTCGCATTACTGCCCGAAGACCTCGCCGTCGCCTGTACTGACTACTGTACGCCGGAGCGGTGCGATAACGCCACCGTCCGGCCCCGAGAGCCGCCGGAGGTGGAGCACGGAGTTCCCGGCCAGTTCCTTCCGCTCGAGGCTCCGCGCCGGGACCCCGAAGTCCAGGAACTGCCGGATACGCCGATAGATCTCTTCCTCCGGTATGCCCCCCGGGATCTCGTTGAGCGGTGGGCCGAGTGGACGAACGACGCGAGGCCGGGTGGCACCGATCGGCCAAAAAGACACTCTCGAAGTATGAAGTGGAGGGAGACCTCTACTAACGAGCTTTACCTCTTCTTAGGTATTTTAATTTATATAGGATTACACTCAGAATCACAATTAGATCGATACTGGTCAGTTCAGCAGAAGGAGGAGGATCCCATCCATCTATTCACCCAGTTTATCTCTCAGGATCGGTTCCTACTTCTCCGCCGCGCCCGAATATTCAACACTGCCGAGATCTCCAACGACAGGCCTCCGGCAAGCCAACAAGGCCGGCAGCAACATTCTAACCAGATTCCGAAGATCTACCAGCAGGTTAATAACTAGTCCGCTCATATTCAAGAAACCAGCGATGCCTTCTACCAGCCCAGGTCCAATCTTACCGTCGATGAGGCTATGGTCCGATTCACCGGCCGGTCTCTAGAGACGACGACGATACCGACGGAGCCGATACCGAAGGGGTTCAAAGTGTGGGTTTTAGCCCAATCAGGATACTGTATTCAGTAGCTGTGGAACGTATATAGCGTCAGGCCGCACAGACTTGTTCCACAAGCTCAGCCGGCACCAGGCGACGCGGAGGTCCAGAAGTCGGCGTTAACGCTGACCCAACAGGTTATAGCCTCTCTACTTGCGTTGCTGCCGTTGGCTATTTACCACGTCTTCCTCGATAAACTCTTCGCCTCAGTACATCTCTTCCAGGCACTTCAGAGCCAGAATATCGGAGCCAACAGCACTTACCGGAGGGACGCCAGCATCAACGAGATCCTCATCGCCGAGAAGGAGACGGAGGGCCAGAGGATCCCCTAGGGCCAAATCCATACAATCCCAACTTCAGACAGCCAGATATCATACCATAAACAGCTTTTACTGTTAATAACCATACTGATCTGTTCGTCGTATCATTATACAGGTTAACCAGTTTACATAGAAAGATGATGCCCTCGTTTTATTCCTCGCAACGGTCTACCGAGAGACCTCCAAAGTCGTACGACTACGCTGGAGGCCCGCCGGAGACTCTACCGCGAAGCGGGCTGCCCGGGAGGTCTTCAGGCCCGACGTCCAGAAGGATCTCCAGATCCCCAAGGCCATCAACAACTACAACCGCAAAATAAACAGCATCAATACGAACGATCAAATAAGGTCTTATTATTACTATAATCAGCCAATCAGACGCGGCGGTTAGCAGGCAATTGCTTGAAACTTCCTTCTCGAAGTTATCGTCGTTAATACCTTCTTTCTACAGAGCTGGGGCAGCCCTAACTAGACCCGGGTTGAGAGCCAATACAAATTGCGTAGACTACTGTCTGCCCAGCTGATTCAGATTTTTGGACCATTGGGAGAAGCTCGCCAGAAGGCACGCCCACGGAAGGCTACAGATCAGAGGAGTGAGGTTATTGACTGGCATCTACATACGCGAGGTAGTAGGAGGGTGTCCTCGCCCTGCGTAGCTTATAGTAAGGTCTCAGAGATAAACGAGAGGACTACCCTGGGTTGAATATCTAGGAATAGCTACGCGCAGCGTACGCGTCGGAAGTACTCTAGGATAGGCTGCCTTAAGTGTAACGTTACCATATGTAAAAGTAAGGATTGCTAGTACAACTTCCACACCCAAAATATACTGTAATTAGAGGTACCAGTTATCAACTATGGTGATTGGGCTGAAGAAAGTGGCATCTAAGCCCTCATTGGCTCCATCTCCGCATATACGCATAGTAAATGTACCGACGTCATTCAGTAGGCGATGGGATATCGCCGGGCTGGCCTTGGCCAGCACATCCCCACAAAACCCCGTTTCCCTTGCGTTCCGTTACGCAGCAATAGTCTGGCGCCCAGCACTGGCTAATCATGGCGAAGGAGCTTTAAGTCTATCAACTGCCAGCATACACTTACGTACAGTATGCGCTTGCGTTGATGTACTGCAATTCTCGACCGGTGAGAGGCCATACATACAGGCAATCGGCAAGTTGTCAAAGATTGAGTCCTTCTTGATCACCCAATTGTACGACGATCACTTGTCGTAGATCCGATTTGGGAGTGCAGAAGATTGAAAAAGCACCTGCTAAACTACAGAGGGTCGCAAGTACAGCGCACGAGTGAATGTAATATGTGGATTTGAGCTCCCGAAGCTCTTCAATAGATAAATCAGATGCTGATAGGATCAAGTCTGGATGCAAGACGTAGCGCGAGGAGCAGGGAAGGAGGGCCGCTTGGTTCACCTATTTGTTGGACTGGTTTCCCCATTAGTCCATAAGCGCCCGTACATAGATTAAGACACGCATTTACTTGTAAACACGGTTCATATCGACTCAATATTGTATACTTGTGCCCATGATGAGCTTATTCGGAATGCACAATGTACGCAAAACTAATCGAGCCGTGCAAGAATCGTTTATTGAGTTCTGCACAACGAAGCGATGCACTGCGCTCTGCGCATCAGCGCACACTGGCAAAGGATATCCGCTGGTGCAAAATGTCGCAAGCGCAGAGGCAGAACCTAGCGCACCTATCGCTTAATCATGTCGGCGATGTCTCCCTGCACCAACTGGAGCAGGATCGGCCCCGAAATCTGACCGCCTTTGATGCGGAGCAAATGATAACATACGTGATGCAGTACATAAAAATCATCCACCATCCTGAGCAGGCATTGCTGGCTTGCTCTGGCTCTTGGGGATAACATTCCATGATCCTCAGCATTGCGGCTACCATGTCCGGCGTGAGCGTCGTCGGCCAATGGCAGCATGTCTCCTGCTTGAACCCCTTTTTGTATCTGCTCATTATTTTGCGACGGGGCCTCGCTCATCATGCGGTCAATGCCATAGTCATCGTTCGTAAAGAAGTCCTCCATTTCGAGCGGAACCTGCTGTTCCAGAGCAGCTGATGGGCCTGGCTTCAAGGGCTGATGAAACAAGTTGGAAGCAGCACCAAGATCAGTGAAGGAATCGGGCAAATAGTAGGATGTGCTGGTGGAAGGCTGGATTTGTGGCGTATAAGTCGTCTGGCCGATATCAGGGCCAAGGTCCATCGGCTCAGTGTGTAACGCGTTCGAGAATGAGGAAGGGAAGCTATTAATGATCTGCCCGTTTAGAGGTGGGTGGTTTTGGATAAGAGAGTTATCTTGATCAACTGGCGGAGGTGATATACCAGAGATCGCGGCTTGTGACGATGATTGCTGATGTCCCGTGGGCGAGGTCTGCTGGTCCTGGAAGGCGGGTTCTTGCTTGTCAGACGCTGTTCCTGCCACATCCGCGGCTTGCTTTTTCCAGCTTCGGAATCTTTTTTGACTTTCTCGATTCTGAATTCTTCGTTTTTCGGTCACCATTGCCGGCGTGGTGGATGAGAGAAAAGTCGTTTTTACATGAGAACGTTATACTGCATATGCCTTAACACACACTTCCCTCCTACACACTTTTTACTGTAACCCGCTGTTAGCAGGCTGCAGCACACCACACCAGAACCTTAACACACCCAAAAACAACCATCAACGCCTTCAATCGCCTGTCGCAATAGCTTTGCAGCTGCGCACAGGCGCTGCAACCGCCCAACCCAGGCCTAAATCGCCAGTTCAGAACCCTTCCCCTCCCCCCGCCTCTGCTGAGCTGTTGCATCTGCACCCTTAGGCGCCTGCTGCAACAGCATCATCACCTCCTGAAAGCTTTGAAGAAATAGAGCGCATAACTATTGCTGCTAAGATTTAGAAGATATTCTAGCCCTTCAGCACCTATCAGCAAGCCTATAAAATAATTACAGTATATCTTAATCAGCTAGTAAAAACCTATAAGGAACCTCTGCAAAAAGCGCTTAGCAGCATTATACAGAGATTTATCACCTATATTTAGCAGACGCTTATGCCTTAAAGCAGCATACCTATAAAAACCTCTCCCTAGAGGCAAAATAATACTATAGCTCCTTCTAAGATACCTCTCACTTACTAAAATGCAGCAACTAGCTTAGCTTAGTTATATAGTGTTTAGAAGCTCTGCATACTGCTAAAGCCTGCTGCAAACTACTATCTGCTTCTATAAGCCTTTAAAATTTCAGCATAAACCTGCAAAGCCCTACTATATGCTTTTTAGACTTAAGTCACTAAAGCTTTTAACTTTCTGCTATTAGATATTATATATATCTTATATACCACCTTAAGCTATACTATTATCCTACGCTTTGCTGCTATAAAAAAAGCTCTCTTTAAGCGTATAGAAGAAATCTGCAAAGCAATAGGTACTTAATCCTTCAACCTCTCCTAGAAATAATATAAATACCTAATAGACTAAATATCTATAGAAATCTCTAAATATCTAAAAAACTTTACTATTTCTATTATAAAAGAAATAGTAAAAACAAATATCTTTAAATATATAAGCCTTCACTTAGTATAAGTCTATCTAACTTAAAAAGACATAAACTTCTATACTTAAACCTAATCTTAAATTATTATTCTGTTTTAGCTGCATAAAAGCATTAAATAGCATTTCTTTTATAAATCTATTTATATCTACTTGCTCTCTAAGAAGAAATATACACCTTTACTTCACACTAACAAATGCTAAAAATACTATATCAGCTGCTTTTATATTAAATCCTGCTGCTGCAGCCACTATAGCTAAACTAACTACACTAGCATTAGCACCTTCTCAATCTGCTTAAATAACCTAAAGTGCTTAAACTGTTATAAAGCCTTCTCTGCAAACTATAGCAAATATACTGCCTAGTCTACTCTAAAAAACAGCATCTAAGTAGCGCCTTTAAAATGCTAGCTGCAGAAAATCTAATAGGTTATATATAGCATATTATTAGCGCCTAAGCCTAACAGCTTCTTTTGCGCTCCATTTTTAGGCAGCCTCACTTCTCTAGCTAGGCTTGAAACAGCTTAATTAACAATTATTGCTAATAATATAGCCTTATTAAACTGCAAAATAGCTAACTCTATTTTTGCTGCTATAGAAGATAACTTCTTTATTTTAAACTTATCTTTAGATAACTCTAGCCTTAAAGATATTAAAACTAAAATACTAAATACACCTCTTATTCTCTGCTCTTATTAAAAGCAAGCCTATACTATTAAATCTAATAGCATTATATATACTACTATATACTAAAAAGATGCAAAACAAAAAGCCTTTAGAGAAAGCCTAAAGAACAGCAGCTTCTTTCAACCTAGCCTCTTTAAGCTTAAAAAGCCTATCACTCTGCAAGCTTCTACTATATATCCTCTCTATAGCTCTATTTGCAGCACTACCTTACACACTAAGAAACCTAAATATTATAATAATATATAATAAATCTCCACCTTTAAAGATAACACTTTACTATAAGCAAGCCTAAAAACGCTACACTAGAAGCCTATATATTATATAGTGTAATATTAAGTATAGCAATCTTATAATATATATACTACTATAAAGCTATACTAAAAAGTATATCAATATAGTTCTAGCATAAGAACTCTATACTAATAAAAAGAAAAGCTAACTTTTTTTTGCAAATCACTCTTTTTATAAAGCCTTTTGCCTAATTAATACTTAGAAAGATTGCAACTTAAATACTATCTTTAGAGTAATTATATATATTAAGAAGGGTTTAAAGGCTGTTTAAACTCAGCCTTTTAAAACCTATAACCTAGTTTGAATATAAATTTAAAGTGTAACTATTCTAAATATTTATAAGCTTAATATAGCAAATAATAATACTACTATTTATATCTTTTAATACTTTATTCCTCTATACTTCTTTGCTAACAGCAATTAGAATACTATAGACCTCTTTTAGGCATTAAGCATAAGAATTACTAATAGCAGCTTAAAAATTAAAATTTAAGTAAACTAAAACAGACTTTTCCTTCTGAACAAGCCTGAAGTGCTTATATATAATGCTAGCTGCACTATAGATCTATTTTAATCTAATATTTCACTTATTTCAGCTGAAATAAACCCCTCTTTTCACCCTAAAGCAAACTATAAAGCTATTCTAGCCTATATCCCCATCTTTCTAGCTTTTAAACTAAGCCCTCTAGCTTAAGCATAAGTGCTAGATAGCAAACTTAAGCGATTTACTACCTTCTGCAAACAGAATCTACTTTTTATCACTATACTTAACTTAACGCTAGCTTAGTGCAATACTGCTGCTAAATCTATCTTTTAATATCTCTTGCTAGCTATAAAAGCTATAACCTACCTGCTGCAGTATATTTTAAGCTTTACTATTTCACCTTAATAGATAACTAAATGCTAGAAAGCAAAGCTGAAGCTTTTTAAAGCTTAGCAAGCTTAATCCTTAAGCTGCAGTTAACACTTATACTACTTTTACCCCTTCTATAAGAAAGAGAAGTTTGCTGCTATAAACCTCTATTAAGCTATTTATACCTATAAAACAGCTTAGCACTAAAGCAAAATTGCCCTCATAGCAAACGCTTTTAACTTCTACTGCATAATATATTAGTATTAAGAGAGGCTTAACTTTCACTTACTACTTCTTAAAATTAGAAATAGAGCAATTAAATCTCTATCTACTAAAGCTTAAGCCTTCTAAAAGGCACTCTTTAAATAATTCTCTACAGCAGATAATATTTAGAACCTAGATAGCATCTATATTTCTTTTCACTTTGAAATCTTATAAAATACTTCTGTTACACCTGCTTAAATAGCTACTATAATGCTAATTATAAGCATTATGCTTAGAGTTAATAGTATATCTATTTGCATGCTTTAAGCAGTTTAGCTAGCTATATTTAAATCTATTTAAGCCTTCTTTTAAGCCTACTTAACCTTTAAATATCACTTAGAGATTTTTAAAAAAGCTAAAGTAGTCTTTATATTAAAAGCAAGCAAACTTCTAACTGAAGTCACTTCTTACTGTCTTATATCTTTACTCTTTTGCTTTAAAAAAAGCTTTAAGCGCCTGTTTGCTTAATATACTGCTTATATAGCACTGCTAGCATAAATAATTAGCGCTTAACACTTTAGAGCCCTTTTTAGGTATAGTGCAGTTAATTTTACTGCTTATATAATTTATAAAATTAAAGCTGCCCTTAAAGCTAGTTTAATTGCTTTTTTTGCTATGCTTAACACTAAAGGCGCCTTTAATGCTGTTCTCTATAACTGCTTCCTTATTAGACTGTATAAGCAGAAGTAGCTAGAACCTTTTGTTTGCTATATTAAGTTATTTATATCTAAACGCTAAGCCTAAATCTATATTAAAAGCACTATCTTAGAACTTTTTTCTCTCTACTGCAGACTTCTCTAAGGCTTTCCAGCCTCTCTTATTTTATACCTACTTTATCTTGCAAAGCTTCTTTTATAGAACTCTAACTTTTGCTTTAAATATACTAATAATATTTTAATATAGATTAAATCTCTTTCTGCAGAAAAAAATGCTAAACTGCTTACAGCAGATATTTTCTATATTTTATATTAAAGCGCTAAAAATAAAGTCTTTTTTAAACTAAAGAAAAGCAAAGCTATCTATATTTTCTAAAAATATAAGCTGTTAAATCCCTTTATTAAAGCTGATAGCTTAATAATAATGCCTAAAGAAACTGTAAAGTAGCTTAAGGTTACTTTTAACTGCAGGCTTACTTTCACACTACATATTTAACTTTAAGCTGATGCTGCCCTAAAGTGTGCTAAATTCTTCTACAGCCTTAAGGCAGTTTATAAAGGCTTCCCTCCTGCTATTACATATAAAGCCATCTCTTTAATTATTATACTAATTACTACTTACAGCATAAAGGCTTAGTTTTTAAGCCTCTAGAAACTAAATTGCATTCCCTCTTAGCAGCGCCTAAACACTGCTTTTATAAAACCTTTCTGCTCTATAAACTAAAAAGAGCATCTCTAGCTTATTAATAGAGCGATTTATACTAGCATTTGCAGAGTTTTGCCTATATAGTATACTACTTCTGCTGCTATACTTTATTGCAAAGCTGGAATTCTCCCTATAGATATTATGCTTAAAGCCTGCTAGCTTTACTTTGCTATAAGGCTTAATTATTTTAACCCCTACTACTTACTTATTCAGCAGCTTTATATTTACCTTTCTAACCTTTATTATAAGCTTATATAGCTATAATGCATAGCTATAATACTTCTCTACTGCCTTCATCTTATTCTAATGCTTTTATAACCTTTAAGCCCCTCTCACTTTAGAAAAAAAGCAGCTGCTGCTGAATTTAAAGCCTAGCTTAAAAATATTCTTAAAAACAATATAATTGCTTATACTGATAGATCTAAACTTAAGTCTAATAAAGTTAGCTACAGCTATATTATATTTTCTAGAAAAAAAGAAGAAAAGAAAAAGGCTAAAATGCCTTTTATATAAGGCTTTCAGCACTTTAGCTTTACTGAAGTCTTTAATGCTAAAGCTAAAGCTGCAAACCTTAAGCTCTATATAGCAATACGCTTATAAAGCTTAATAAGTATAGTTTATATTTATATTAATAACTTCAGTATTATTAACACTTTAGAAAGATATAATAAGATGCCTTTATCCTTATAAGCAACTATTTTTCAAGCTAGAGAGTATATCACTTTAATATCTTCTCTTATTATTATCCACTAGGTTTCTAGTTATAAAGATATTCTTAGAAATAAGTTAGCTAACACACTTATAAAACAAAAGGCTTTAATAGCTCTTCTAGACCCTATCTTATTAGTTATTATAGCTGCTGTAAAGCACTTAGCACAGAAGAAGATTGCTAAACACTACTAAAAATAGTAGCATATAAGCGAAAAACCTTAATACTATGCTTATAATAACTTTCAGCTGGCGTTTTAATACCTTCTAAAGCTAAAGCTTTTATAAAAACTTCTATACTACTTAATTGCTATTTATTTAAAGCATAGCAATTTTAAGATATATTATAAATGCTTTTCTTAAAAGCAGCAAAATGCCTAAAGATATAAATATAGAAAATAAAAATCACCTATATATATAGTATTTTATTATTTAACTTATTAGAAAAAATTTCAATAGCTTTAGCTACTAATTAACAGCAAGCTAAGTCTTTCTCTATTTAGAAAGTCTAAATACTACTAAAGATCTATAATTAGCAATCTAAAGCAGTTTGAAAAGTTTAAAAAGATTATAAATTTCTTTAGCAGTTAAAACTGCTAAATAGTCTATTTATATAAACCTTATGCTTAATAAACTCTTTAAACTTTACTATATCTTATTCTATTTTAATTTTTCAGCCTAAATAATTTAAATTACTAAAAGAAAATATAAAAATCAACTTATTAACTCTTCTATAAAAATCCTAGTTTTCTTAATAAAATATAATAAGCTATAAATAATTTTATTTTCTTAAAGGCTTATAAATAGCTTAAGCCTTAACCTTAGCTACTAACTAAAAGCCCCCTACTTAGAATTTATAATAACACCAGCCTCAGCACTAATAAAGCTTAAACTTCTATAACACTAGCTCTAGCTAGGAGATATAAGCTAGAAACAGAGGATGCTAGCGCTATATATCAGCTACAGCAGCCTCCAGGCCTAATATACTGTGCGCAAGAGGCGATTAACTAGAGAACGCTCAATCTGAGGAGTAGTAACAGTGTATATTAGTTTAGTTTAAACATATAAGCCCTGCCTTACACAACATATACCCCAGGGAGCAATTTGAGCCTAGCTCTGACGTTGAAAAATAGAATAATAACAACAACAAAATATGCCTTGATGCTGTGAGGTATATACTGGCAGCAGTGACTCTTTCGTTGGGAATGATGTTGTTGCTGCCGTTTCTTTGGGGAAAGATAGGTGGGATAGGCAAACCGAGTTTGTACGTTCGATATTGCAAGACTTTGTATGTCGAAACCACGCGTATGAGAGCAAACAGTCAGTGTGGTCTTGCTTACGGCGGCGTCTCTTCACTAATAAATCTTCTTTCTAAGTACTTATAGTTAATCACTATACCTAGTTCAACACACTTCAGAATCCTCTCGATCAGAATGATGTATCGAATCGTGTTTCCTAGACATTCTGATTGGAGCTCTTAACTGCTGCCCTTGGTGTCATTACAGACGAGCATAAGCGTGCATTGATCGTCCGAAGCTGACGCTACTTTCTCGCCAAATTCATACCTGGATCTTTCGCGAATAGTGCCAAGACGAAAAGTGGGGGATTGATTTGTTACATCATCTGTGAGCAATAGAACCCAGATAACCTCATGAACGGCGCGTACTTTGCAAACGTGTACTTGCTTCTTCACACAACGTCAGCACTGCGCAACACATGGCAACCTTTGCATAAGTGGATTACGGTCGCCGCTGCCACGCTATTCAGAGAGCTGTGCACATTACAGTACACATACACTTATCTCACGGGGTAAAAGATTAGCGCAGTACTTGCGGGGCCATCTAAGTACTACACTAACCCTCCGCTACGTGATATGAGTGTACTGCTTGTGACTACTACCCGGGTTTGGTGCCCTGACCTGTCCTTTGCTGACTCGCCGTTTTGCTGACCTGCCTTGACAAGGGTGCGACTTGTCTCCACACAAATGCAGCAGTTAGCAATTAAATTCTGCTGGCTACCTGGGGGCGTTAGTCAGCCATATCAAGCGCAAAACACCCCCTACTCACATAAGGGGCAAAAAAACAGGGTTTCTACATAAAAAAGGGGGTTTCTACTTAGTTATATAAAAGTTGCATTTTTAACTTTTTGCTACTAAAATATAACTTTTTTAAGACTATACTGTAACTTAAAACTACTTTTTTTTTAATTACTGCTTTTAAGCCTTACTGCTAAGATGCCTCACTAGAGTGATGCTAACTTAATGCCTGCTAAACAGGCTGTATAAGTGTTATATGCTTTATATTAATAAGCCTTCTAATTAGAGCGCTTAAGGAAGCCTCTAGCTGTTATGCTGTTAATATAAGCTATTGCTGCTAACTATAAGATATTCTATATAGTAATAAAAAAATATCTGAAGGCTTTTAAAGCTAGCTATAACCTCTCTATATTACTTTAAGAAAGTAGCTAACTAAAGGTGTTAATAGAGGCTGAAAACTTAGCTTTAGCAGTATTTATAATATAGCTTAATACTGCTAGCTTTTTAGTAACCTCTCTTATTATTAAAAAGACAGCTAACACCTTCTAAGCTAGCTGAAGTATAAGCCTAATCTTAGAACACTTTATAAAGTCTTAAAAAGCTAATCACTTAAAGTTCTAAAAGAGATTAAAAATTAAACTTATTAAGATTTATTAGAAAAATATTAAGTTTAACTTAGCATTAATTTAATACTTTTTTAATTAGTATAAAGCTATAGTTTAAGATTATAAACTTAAGCTTTCTAAGATATAGAATGCTAATAAGTCTAGCTGCTATATTAGCTGCTTTAGCAGCTATATATATATTATTTTACTCTAAGAATAATAGAAGTAAAGTAGACTATAAGAAGTTATTAATCTAACTAATAGAGAGTTATATACTTTTATCAGCATTAGTAATGCTATTAGAGATATTATCTTAATATATCTTATTTTTAAAATATAGCTAGTTACTGCTTAAGCTGATTATAATATTAAGGAAGATATCTACTTTATACAGTCTTTTACTGCCTTTTCTAACTAAAAGATTATAATAAATTATATTAAGCATTTTAATATATATTTATTTAAGCAGTCAGCAAAGTTCTAGCAACTTAAGTATATAATAGAGTTATAGTTTAGTATTAATATATATAAAGGCTGCTCTAATAAGCTTAAAATACATAAAATAATACTAAGTATTTAAGCTGAGTTATATTAAACTTTTCAAGCTGAATCTAGCATAATACTGCATTATTTACTCCTTCTTAATAGCTTCTCTAGTTATATTAGTATAAACCTCATAAAATACTATATTAACTTTAATATTATTATTAGATTTTTCCCTCCTCACACTATATATCTACTTCAACCTATAAATATAGAAGTCTTCTAGCTATTTAAAAAGACTTATTAAATAGTACTATAAAAGTCTATATAAAGTAGCAATTTCACTTTTACTTATAGAAACTTTATTAGTAAGCTTCAGCAAATAATAGATATTATATTTACCTACTTAAATATTATAATAAAGTTTGAAAAGTTAAGCATCTAGCTAATTAAAAACAATATAATACTCTCTTAATTAGTTAAATATATGCAGTTAACTTAAGTTAATATATCTAGCTACCTCTTAAGTTACTTACTAAATAATAATAGGTTTAAAAAAGCTTTATTATAAGCAGATACTATTAAGCAACAGCATGCTACTAAATAGAGCTTTCTTACTTAGAGAGGTTATAAAGTGATTAAAGCTGTAATTAATAAAAGTAATTTATACTATAAGAGAAGCTAAAAGCATATTATTAACTAGAATAAATATATAGAGATATAGCAATATAAGAGATAAACTTAGTAAGATATCAAATCAGCTTACTTATTTATAATAAATATAACTTTTATAAAGATTAAAAAGCATTATAAGAAGCAAATAACAGAAGCCTTATAAAAGAAGCTTAAATAGCAATATATTGCTATAAAAAAAAAGCTTAGCAGCAAGAAAAGCAAATATATATAGAATATAATACTATAAAATATTAACAGATTAATAGATATATAAAAAGACTGAATTTTAAGCAGTAGCTTATTTATATTAGTAAGATTTATAACTATATAGCATTTAACTTAAAAAACTTATAATAGTTTAAGCTACTTAAGCTGAAATAGCAGATTAATCTCAACTTTACACTACTATTAAAAAAAGCTTAAGATTATATTAAATATATAGTAAGGCTTTTTAATTACCTTAATATCAAAAAGTTACTTAGCAATATAAATAATAATAATAACTTCAACTTAGAAGTTAATAATAATATTAATAACTTTATTAATAAAGATAGTAATAATACTATAATAAGCATTAAATCAGTCAGCCAGTTTAAAAATATTAATAACAGTATTAATACCAGCAGACTTAAGTTGCTGCTATTATTAGCGCTAGCTGCTATACCTAACGCTATATTAACACTAGCATTATAGCTAAAGTATTAAGCAATTTATCACACTATAAAAGAAGGTCTTAATAACTTCTATACTTAAGGTACTATAGAGAGTAACCTTCTATTAATATCTCTATTAATATAAATATCAAAAAAGCATAAATATATTATTAATAATATAGAAAGTAATAATATAGTAATCTTCTGCAATCTATCTACACTTATATAATATATATAGATATTATATATATAGCTAAATAGCTCTATTTGAGAGCAATATAATAATATAATTTTTATTATTATATAATATAGTTAAAGCTGAAAATTACATCACAAAAAGTTATTAATTTAGTAGGTTAATATAGAAAAATGCCACTTTTAGTGATATAAGTGGAAACCCCCTTTTTAGCGTAGAAACCCTGTTTTTTCACCCCCTACATGAGTAGGGGGTCTAGCGTTAGCCTGCCACACGCTTTAACCCCCAGGTAAGCAGTTCCATGGGAACCAGGTGAGAGACGAGGCTGTTCAGCAAAGGTACATACATGGTTTGTTACGCCCCCGCCAAGCTACTCAGGGCTCATATGATTATCTACATAATCTTCACCTTCGATCATATCCCTGCCTCCAGAAGCCCATACGAGTGTTACTAATCTCTATATGCCATCTTTGTTACTGCTTATCACGTCTGCGATTGCTCGTGGGGTCAGTAGCAGTCCATCTCGAGGTTGTTTCCCAACGTGTTCGGCGTCCTATCGTCGGCGGCCGAAGCCAGTCCTGCTGTCGATGGCACGAGGGTGCGTGGGGTTATTGTCGGTTAGTGTATTGATGTACAGTTCGTGCCTAAAAGTCTGGGCCCACTAGCCGTTTTACACCAAAACTCACCTACTTTGATACTTAGTATATAGAAAACTTAGGTAGTAAAAATATATAAGATTTTATTGTTATATAGAACTTTATAAAATATATATAATATATTTTCTCTATATTTATAGAATTTTTCTATAAAAGGTTATATTTTTTTTAAAGAATTATAAAGTTAAAAACTCTAGAATTAGTATATAAAATTGCTAAATTTTAGTTAAAATTTTACTTTTTTAACTTTAAAAACGTCCTATACTTAATAGTTAAATAATACTATACTGTAGTTACTTTTAAAAAATTCTTTAAGTATCAAAGTATTTAAATAGACTTTTTAATATATACTTTTATACCTAACTTTTTAATATATTAGAGATTAAAACATAGTATTTTTATTAAGTTTTTATAAATTTAATAATAACGTACTATATATAGTATATAATAGCATAAAAAAACTAATATAGCTTTTTGAGTTATTATTCATATATTAAAATAGCTTTTATATAATTATATACTATAATAGTGGAGATGCACCCATTTAAAAATAGGGTGTTAAGTGCGAAAAATCAGGTGGGCTCAGACTTTTAGGTACACACTATAGGCGGTGTGTCGTCTCGCTGCTGGCTGATCTGTGCATCCAGCCTCTCCGTACTCATGGCAAACTTGATCGTCTCTTTAACAACGTCTACGTATGCATGGCGACCAATCATCGGGATCGGACGCGCGTTTTCCTCCGAGAAAGTAGGACAGGTCCCCTCTACGCGATTCCGTCTGCTGAAGCATCCGAGTCCGCTGTGCCGTCCACTGTGTGCAGCAGAAGAGGAAGTGCTCTGCCGTTTCTACCGCTTGTCCGCAGACGCATTGCGCCGAGGCAGCCGCACCGATCTGGTGCAGGTACCAATTCCGTCTTGCCATGCCGGTGCGTAGTTGCGCCAGGATACTGGCTTCTTTCCAAGAGAGCCCGTCATATAGCTCGCGTGTACAGTATGCTTTCCTGGCAAAGCCACATCGATCTTCTTCGAATATGCTCCAACGTTGTTGGGCAAAGCTCCGTACATCTGCAGCACGCTTCGTAAGGCGATCCTAAGTGCGGTCGAGTGAGCTCTGGTAGCTTTCTTCTGCGGTGTCTTGCTTGGCCTCGTGCTTTCCTTTGCTGCCGCTTTCGCCGCTTTCGACAGGTCTGGTTCTATTGCTGATGTAAGCCAGAAGAGTGTGACTCTGTTACCTTTCCTCTGAAGAGCTTGCACGCCGGCGTATAGTTGGCGGATCTCTCGTTGGCCTAACTGCTGCCGCGGGTTACGGATGGCTAACGCAGCTGCTTTGTTGCGGGTGAACACATGGATGGCCCGGTAGTCAAGCCTCTGGGGTAGAGACTTCAGTGCTTCTGCCAGCGCTACCAGCTCTGCAACGTACGGGTTCTGCTCTGTTCTCAGTGCGAGTGTGCGTGAGGCCGTCATGACGCCACCGCCTCCTTTCACTGAGAGGGGTAGCGTTGTAGCTGTTCCATACCCCACAACCCCGTTTCTTGCCGAGCTCCCTGTCGCTATCTTCACTGCCCATCCCGACTGGATTGCCTCTGACGCTTCGGCTGCGTCGTCGTCGACTGCTGTGTGCATTCTCTCTTCCCACGGCGCCATCGGAAATGCTTCAATAGTCTCCAGCCTGTCAAGAAGCTGGTCGCGGAAGGCCTCCGCCATCAACTGGAAGGGTGATGGAAACCGTCTAAAGGTCACCGGCCGCAGTCGTCGCAGCGGGTGAGTTTTGGGAAGACTTCGCATCCGCACCCAAAACGTCGTTGACTTCCTGTCGTATCTTTCTCGCGCTGATTGTATGCTTGCCTCCGCTTCAGCAACCGCCGTGGCGACCGTATTGAAGGTTCCTATAACCGCCTGGGCTCCAATCCTCTGCACCCGGTTGATCGCTCTCATCTGCGCTGCCCGGCATCTGTACCTCCAGACGTTCGAAGAGTTGCCTGGCCGTCGCCGGTGACAGACCTTTGAGCCGCCTGGGCCCCAGCACAGCCTCCAGCCCTTTTGTCGTCGCGTCTGCAATGTGCTTTTCAAAACGAAGTTTTGTGTCCATCGTCACCCCTAGTACTTTGACGTGGTCCTTTGGTCGGACGGTATCACCTTTGATGACGAAGCTGGTCGAGTCTGCCGGCAGCCTCCAGTTGCGCGTGAAGTGGATGATAGGCGTCTTGTCTGTCTCGAACGTTGCTCCACTTCGTCGTTCCCACTCGAGTGCTCGGTCGATAATGTCTTGGATGCCCTGGCGGTTTGCTTCGCGCGATCGGCCGGTAACTCACGCTGTGTAGTCATCGACGAAGGCGAGCGGGCCACCGTTTTCGTCGATTTGGTGCTGTACGAGGTCGGCGTTGAAGAAGAGGAAGAGTATAGGTGGCAGCGGCGAGCCCTGAGGCAGCCTGGCTTGTGGTAATGGACGGGCCTCGGACTCGTGACCGTTGACCAGGATGCTTGCCGAACGATTGGAACAGAAAGCGTCGATCCATCTCACCGGTTTCTCAGGGATACCCCATGCCTTGAGTCTTTGAAGTAGCCACTCTTTGTGCACACCATTGTATGCTCCCTTGACATCGGAGCTGACCAGACTGACCACCTATCGCTTCCTCCACGCTCTGTAGATGTACTCCTGTAGCAGTACCAGCGCCTGCTCTGCCGATCTCTGCTTGCGAGCGCCAAAGTGGCTCGCAGGAAGGAGGCCGAAGGTCTCGACAGCGTGCGAGATACGCTCTGCCAGGACCGACTCCAGCACTTTTCCGAGCGTCGAGAGAAGCGAGATCGGCCGCCAGGCCTTTGCTATACCGTAGTCGCTTTTGTTTGGTTTCTTCAGCGGGATGATCTTTGCGTGTCGCCATTGCCTCGGCAACACCCCTTCATTCAGTGACGTCTGGAAGAGTGCACGCACCCTCTGCTTCACCACCGGCCATGTGTGCTCCCACACTGCCACCGGCAAACCGTCCTCTCCGGGAGCTTTCCACGACTTTGCCGCAAAGAGCTGTCTCTCTATTTCTCCCAGCGTGAGGTCGGGGAAAGGCACCGGCGACCTCTGCGGCCGTGCCCCCTCGTCCTCGATGTTGCTCGGAAGAGCAGGAAAGAATGTGGAAAGCAGCTCTTCGGCCTGCTCCATGGCGTTTTCCGTTGGAGAGCCATCCGCCCTTTTCAGTTGGGGGATCTTGTCGAAAGATGCCCCTTTACTAGCGTCGAGGTACTTCGCGGCCTTCCAGATGTTGGTGTCGTCTGCCAAAAAGTCCTCCGAATGGCTTTTCTTCTGTCGACGGATAGCCTCGTGATACTGCCTTGCTGCTGTGCGTGCTCGTTCTTCAAGTTCCGGCTGTCTATTGACTGCCCTCCTCTCCGCCCTTGCCTGGTTTCTCTAATGCGTATGCATCTGCTGGAGCTGGGTGAGGTCAGCCGTCCACTATCTCTTGGCATATTCAGACGGCTTGGCTGTTGGTGCCAGTGCCTCCACTGCCTCGCACACAGCTGACATCAATCGATCCGTCTGCTCTTGCACTGTGCCTCCAAACGGCACCTGCCGAAGACTCGACTCTATTCTCTCGCTGATCTGCTTCCACGGCGCGTTCTTCAGTGGGAGTTGAGGACGACTTTCTGTCTCGGGTGTCGTAATGTCGAAAATCGACTCATATGCACGATGGTCCGAGCCGTGGTCTTTCTGATGTATCCCACCTCGCACTACTGTCCTGGCTATCTCCTCAGATGCAAGAGATAAGTCAATCGTCGTTGCCGCCTCGTTCTTCTCCCACGTCTTCGTACCCCGCGGAAGGAGGCTACGAAGCGAGTACTCGCTTATCAGATCGATGATCGGGTCCGCCTCGCCTTGCCGGTCCTCCAACACATCATCGCCTCCCCATAGGTAGTCGTGACGATCGAAGTCTCCTACCAGGACGACGTCTACCCTTTCGCCTGTCCCTCCTCGAAGGTTCCTGATGACTTGCCTCAGCAGGTCACACGCCTGCCGCAGCATCTGCGGGTTCTGCACCGGCACATACACCGATGCCACCAGCATTCGTCAATCCAGAAGCCGGACAACGGCCGCCGTGATGTCCGGCGATGCTATGGGCAGCTGGTCTGCCTCTATGTCTCTGCTCACCCACAGCAAACTCCTAATCCCCCATCTTCCTTCGTCCCTCCACTCCGTCGGTACTATCCTCGTCCACCTGCTATGTCCCATCGGAAGAGTAATGACCTTACCTTCTGTCTTCTGCGCCTACGGTTCCTGCACCGCTATTGCTGTGAAGTCACTAAACGCTTAGTCGTTTATCAAACTCTCGTGCACTGCATCCTGTTTTCTCACGTTGAGCTGAAGAATCTGGACCTTCCTAGTTATAAGAATGTGGGTACAGCTTTGGACAGTTCTTGCTAAACGACTCATGCAGTCTGCCATAAGGTATGCATGTCACGATCGTCTCACGGCATATAGAGTGGTGGTGACCTACCTTGGCGCAGCGTCCACACACCCTAGGGTTTTCGCACTGATATGCTTTGTGCCTGGTAATCTGCTGGCAGCTGTAGCATTGTTGAGGATGCAACTGCTGTTCAAACGCCATTATCGTGCTAGACTCTCCTCTAATATAGAAGAAGCCCTTAGAGATCAGTCTATACGCATCACTAGCCTTAGTCATAAACACAACTATAGACCTATACGCTTTAGGTATGTCTTTCTTGCTGAGCTAAGATATCTTAGCAACAGTAGTCTTGTTTTCTCAGCTAAGTGTCTCTGCCGCCTCAGCTCTGACGTTGCCCTTCTCATCTAGTACTACAGTTCGCTTCACATTATCAACCTTCACAGGATACAGTTCGTCTCGCAGGATTCAGGTTCCAGGACCAAAGCTCTTCTCTGCAATCTGCCTGACAAGCTTATGCTCAGCATCATCGCGGCAAATGATCCGGTTTCTATCCGCATTCTTTAGGTCTACCGTGATGGCCCGACAGCGCCAGCTACCCTGTCCATCCATCGCGCGCATCTCCTTTTCCACCGCAGCCCGAATACAACCTGCGTTGGGCTTGTCGCTGCCTTCTTCGACTCTTGATGTATCGATTGTACAGAACAAGGGGTCGCTACGGTTCGGTAGCGTCGCGTTGCCCGGCGTGGCTACCCGCGAGTCGCGACCTTGCTCACCCGAGCCGCTTCGGGCGACGTCCGCATAAGACACACTTGGGTTGTTCCGCGTCGCAGCTACTGACGCGATTGCTTCGAGGTTCTCGTTCGTCTTGGCGCTTTCGTCTTCCACGCGTTGCTTCATCGCTTGTAGCTCTCCTTTGATAGCCTGTAGCTCGCTTTTAACTGTATGCAGCTCCGCGGTGACCAAGCGAAGCTCTGCCTCAACGTTCTTATTCCATGTTTCCGACTTCTTCCACGCATCGAACATGATGTTGGTCGCCGCGTATAGCTCTTTGATCTGCTTGCCCATCGTCAGGAGCAGCGTTTTATCGTCGTCCTCAATGGGTTTCGCGCGTTCCTTGGCCAGGGTTGCAGCTCGAGAGGTGGTCGTCCGCCGGCCACCACCAGCAATCTCGGTCGCTCCCTCGATCGCATTGTCGATTTCCTCTTGGTGAACCTGGTTTAGTCGAGCTTTCGCTGATGGTTTTCGCACCCTTCGTGATGGCAGGTCCTCGTCGCTCGCTGCCATCGCCTCCCTCGCAACAGTGATGGACGTTGAATCTGGCTCAAAATCCATCGCGTCGGGACGTGCGCAGAGTCGCCACGCGGTGGATCGTGCTGCATAGTGCCGCGTAGCGCGTTTTGGAGCGTCTCGACAACGCTCAACCCAACAACTTCGAATAATTATTCACATAAACAAATATCGAAAATTCCTGATAGATTCGCAACACTGATCCACCACGATTTTTCGTGTAGTAGCTATAACGATCCTTTGTGTCATACAGTAGCTTTAGAGTGGTACTGTAGACGCCACATTTGGCGCAGACAGAATCCAATAACACGGGGAGTAGGCAGAAAAGGGCGTTAGTCTATATCCAAGTCCAAACGGCAGCAAGCTGCTACTGGCGATTGGCCATGCAGGTATGTTTGCCGATATGGTTGACGTCCGCTTATAGACCCTCTCAGCAACATCGCATCACCAGTCAAGTGATCATTGCTCAGCACACTCCACTCATTCTCTATTGTATAGGCTTGGAATGCCTGGTCACTGCCTAGGCGCATCAGCACATCGCAAATCTAGGCTTGTTTGTGTAGCAGGCATGGACGATGAGCGTCAACATAGGCACCTTGTTCGTTTGGTATCACTGCGCGCGAGTTACTAGTCTCATACCTCTGAGATATCAGTTATCCACCACCACCAGTGTCTTCCCTGTGTTTGATCCGCAGTGGCTCATACTCAGGGGAGCACCTAGCGGGCTGTCTCTTTTGCCCTGCAGGGTCAGAGAACTTCCAATCCTGGGAGATGCTGCAGGTGCATTGCACTTTATAGCTAATCCTCGCACGATGTCGAGGCCAGTTGAGATCTGCAAAGATCACAGACCAAGGGGATTGTCGCTCATGTTGGATGAAAGCTGAGCAATTTACCTTGATTGTAGCGATCTCTTTCACGGTCTGGTGGGATGACCCCAGTTCTTGATTGAGTAGCCCCACCCGGACCGGCGATAGTGTGGTATTTAATTTCGGTGTTGGGAGTTTGAGGCCAAATCGCCGACATAACGGAGAGAAGTTGGGTGGACCACCAAGAATGGGGAAACGCCCCCACTCAGAACGCCAGAGAGGCCTCGGGCTTGCATGCACGCAATTGACAAGCATGAACGCTGTGTTAGCCGAGGCCCGCCTACTAGATGCCAGAGGTCATCTGTCACTCCCGTAGCAGATGTTCGAGTGCTTGGTGTCTGTGATGGATGGGCTTCGCGGATGAGGGCCTAGTAAGGGGCTACACGTTGACTGTTCTGACAACGCGATAATTTCGTGCTCGTCGCTGGGATGGTCATGTTCCAGGAACACATCGGAATTCGCGTTTGACCCTGTGAAGCGTTGGTGGCTTCGGTAGAATGAACCTTTAAAACGTTATTAACTGTTAGACCCATAAGGCCATGCCACTTCTAGGTCTGTGAAACGAGACACCCTTGATGATCTCAAGCCACTATCTGCCACCATTGCCTCAAGCTGACAGCATTGCTTTCTTGGTTCAGTCCCAATAACCCGTCTGCCTGAGTATAGACCAACTCTACAGAGGACGTCTTCCCTGACGTAGTACTCGCCAGACTTTGAGTGTTTTTTGTTAATTGCATTCCAAGTCTCTTTTCGCCCAGTATCATTGTCAGAACTCTTGCATTGCTGATTGCCCACAATAATCACTGACGATTTGGTCATACCCGTTGCCGCTGTGATTGCGTTGCGCGCGTCATCATCGCAAAGCGCTTTGTGACCAAAGGTCTCATCTTCAGATGCATCGGTAACACCATTGACCTCAAAATGAGGGTCTGCAGCATCGTTGAGCAAGAGGGAACTGTGTAACGATCTGACAGATATGTATTGCACACCCACAAGAGAGCTGGACCTATGCAGGCAAGCTACCACAATCTCCTTAATTATGTTGCTATTATCTGCTAGCAAAAATCAGCAAACTTCATGCTGTTACTTAGCTTAGAGATATAGACTGGTTAGCATATTTCTAGAGGTGCTATGACGCTTAGCAGACCTTAATACCTAATACCCTTCATCTAAAGCTTTCTTAAATATCTCATTATTCAGCTCAGCTTTATCCTAGTTGCAGCTTATGACTTAAACGCTAAAAGCCTTAATAACAGCTAAAAAAGCTGCTGAGGATCCTTTATAAATATAGCCCTTCAGATAGAAACCTACAGCTATAACTGCTCTAATAGAAAATATATCTTATATTTATTGCACTTAAAAATAAACTATTTCTTATTATACTTAATTATTCTATGCTTATACTTCGCATGTCTATTATTGTAAAGCTTTTTGAAGTTAACTGTCTTATTAATAGAGTTTATAGCTGAAGTCATAATGCAAAGTCATTTGCCTGCAGTCGCAGGCAGGCGCTTGGCTGGTCTCTTCGCTGAAGAGGCAGTGATGGATGCAGGTGACGCTGCACGATATGGAGTTTGTTGTTCGTGATTCAACGCCGTGTCAACGCTTCCAGAGTGGAAGCCCTCTCTCAACTGCGAAGGTCCGACCGAGGTGAGTCGATGCAATCGGACTTTGAAGCAACGGGCTGTGGCAGCATGAGCTCTTAGTTAATTTCCTTCTGTCATGGTGCAATCGAATCCGGCACCTGCCAATTTGGCAGCCGGAACGTCCGGGCGAACCATAAGGTGCTTGCATGGCGGTTGTTAGCGCCCGTTTGGCGATAAGGTTTGGGATGGCAGACAGCACAGCGCATGGTACAGTACTTGACAGGTACCATACAATCCTATTATGCGAAAGCGAACTCCAATCGCCCCTGTTCGTCCTGACGCCAGGCCTCAAGCCAAGCGCTCGCCTTAGAACAATCCGTCTCCCTATGCAATCGCCTGGGGGCATATCACACATTTGACATTTGGAAGTCTCTGTCGCCCACTTACAGTATATATTGGCTTCCAGTCGACACATCAACTTGTGTCGATGCCGTCTGCAAGTCCCTGCGGGCATCTCGCTGGTCAATGACTTCATCAAAATTTGGTAAACCCTCTAGACGTGTGCCATTCTCACGTGAAGTGGAGCATCTGAGTGACAATGTACTGTAGTACTGTGCGTTCAGCAGCATAACGGTCAGTGTCAGGGGAAGTCAGCAACAGCGAAGTCAGCAACAGCGAAGTCAGCTACAGCGGGGTAAGCTACAGCGGGGTAAGCTACACTGCTGACAGGCCGACTACTTCGTTGCAGACTGCCCTGTCCTCGACGTTGGTGACCACAACACAACCACTGACTACCCGGTAGCTAACCCTCGATGCTGACTCTCCTTGTTGAGGCGCAACCAGCAGCCCTGGGGTGGGAGGCGGCCACGCGATAAACCTGTCGAGACATCGTCGTTGACCGCTTTGCTGCTGACTGACGGCCACACCGCCACCCGCTCTTCGGAGCTGACGCAGCCATCGCTGATCAGGCACCACCGAACGTGGAAGCTGCGATCCCGTGCACACTGAGGACACTTCAGCGAAGCATTCAGAGTCGCGGCTTGAGATCATTGTAGCACTGTATCCCTTTAGGGGCGGAAAATGGCTCAGCCAGGGATTATTTGTACCTCCAGGGGTAGTTGACCAATTGCGTAATTCGATTAATGATTGACTCTGCGCGAGGTATATTGCTGACAGGGGTTACCACACCCTTCTGCCACCTAAAAAATCCAGCCTGTAGTGTTGCTATCTAGGCGTTTTCACTATACCATTTTGCCTAGCAGTTGCTAGTATAGCAGAAGGGCATATCGCACTTAATGTAGCCTTAGCGTATATAGCGCTATTCCTAGCTACTATTTCTATCTATTTGCTTTAGTATAGTCCTTCTGAAATGCTTTATATAAGCGCAGCAGTGCTATTCCTTTTGATATTATCTAAGTTTATAAAAGAGGGCTTTTATATTTTAGATAAATATAGAATAATGCTTTCTGACAGCTATAAGCTTAAATTTTACTGTTAACTGTTTATAAAGCTTTTATTAAAAAGCTGTAGAGGGCTTATTATATATAAGGTTTAAAGCCTTATAGAGTAGGTATATATTAATAAATATAACCTCTATAGCATAAAAAGTTAGCAAATATAGCGCTAAAAATGCTTTATAAACCTTTAATATATTTAGTAAGTAATTAAAAGCTATAAGCTGCTAGCTATTATAATAGCAGTATTATTTACTAATGCTACTGCAGTTAGCTTTATATTAATTACTAGGGAGCAGTGTTTTCTGCCTACTGCTACTACCTTTCAGAAGAAAGGCTGATGTGGGAGGTTTGCCTAGGTAAGGGCATTAAGACCCCCCTCATAAATCCAGTCCTAGATATGCTATGCATAACCCTTACTTAGCATCCTTATATAAATATTACTCAGCATATAGTCTAGTTTTAAAAATAAGTGCAATATTATATAATTAGATAAAGCTATTAAAATATAGCACTCTAATTATATATAAAGCAGTAAGGTTTAAGTATTTTCCTGCTAGGTTAATTATATATATAAGTTATTAAACTATTTACTATTAATAATTCAAACTACTTAAAGTAATCCTCTTATTATAAGTATATATATAAGCAACTATTTAATCTATAGCTTTATTATCTTATATATAGTATTGCTAATTCTATTTTTTTACTTTCTTTATGTATAGTTTTTAAAATATATAGATAATAGAGAAATTAACATAAAAGCTAGTAGCTATTCAGCTGTTAGAGATAATATCTTAAAAACAAATACTTCTTATATATAAAAGTAAGTTATAAAGTTAGAAACCTTTTTTTTTTAAATATTATAAGCTAATAAAATGCTTATAGCTAGATATAACCTCTTTTACTGCCTTAATATTAGATTACTATTACAGGCTAGTAGAAGAGTAATTACTTTATTATACTCTTCTCTAAAGTGAAAGCTATTTTAGAGAAAAAAAGGGAAACTACTAGATTTAAAGCGCTCTAGCTATATCTTATTTATACTTATTTAAGCAACTAATACTGAAGTTAAGCTGAGATGCATAAAATGCTTATATATAAACAGCTTATAGTTAGAATGCATTATTATTTAAACTAAGAAAAGCTAATAAGCAACAAAAAGTATATATATAAATTGCTTATAGAATAACTAAAGTTTAAAATGTTCATTTTATATATTATATAGCCTTTTGCTTATCTTTTTAATTAGTTGCCTTTTATTTCTATCTCATATTTTCCTAACTATATTTCATTTTTTATAGAAATATTAACTAAATATGCTTTTAAACAGCTTAAGAAATATCTAAATACACCTAATATATAAGAAGTAATAAGAAGCTGCTTTATTTAACCTTAAAAACAACTTCTCTAGTTTTTACTACTTTAAGTTATAATTCCAGCTTATATCTAAAATTAAGATCAGCATCTATATTAGTTCTCTAATAAGATTGCTTAACTCCACACTCTAAAAAAAGTATAATAATACCTAGTTTCAAATCATATTAATATAAAATATTATTACTAACCTTACTTAAGAGGTATACTAGCTATTACAAAAGCTATTTGAGATTATAGTGATTTCAGCATTAAATCAGATATTTAATAAGCAGTAAGTTTTAATTATTACTTTACTTATAGATACTGAGGATTTAAGTAATAGCTATAATAGTAGCAGTAATAGCATAGATATAAATATAAGTGAGGTATATACTAATGCTAATAATATATAAACCTTATAAAATAATTTTATATAATAAACTGCAAATAAACCAGAATAATAAATACTTTAATTATATTGTAATTTATATTGCCTTACTCTAAGTATAAATAAGAAGCTATACCTCTCTTATAATTAATCTTTATATGCTTTTGCTATTAACTCTGCTAAATACTATAGCTAACTAATACCTTTTTATAGCTCTAAAGGCATCTATAATAATAAGAAATGTTTAATATCTAGCAGCTGCATTAGATGCATATCTATCTATATAGTTTTATAAAATATTTATATATATAAGCTGATCATCTTACAGTTTTCTAAGCAGCTAGTTTTGCAGTTAACCTTTATACTATAGAGGCTAAGAAGTATCTTCTTTAGTATCCTCTCTTAAGCCTTATAGTCTGTTATAGCTAGCCTAAGCATATATAATAGACCTATTTAGATAAAGCTAAGCTTATAACCTTTTAGTAGACCTAAGCATAAAACTGCAGCATACTTCTCTTCTAAGGTAACTTAAGTTGTAGATATTATAATTATATTTAGCAGCAATATAAGAAAAGAGAAGCTATCTATATCTTTAGACTAAAGTAAAATACCTTTAGGTAGCCTTAAAAAGATAGATAACTTATTATTTATTACTACCTTTTTAAGTTTTAAGCTATGCATTATGCTAACTGCTGTGAACTCTATCTTATTAACTACTTTAAGGCTGATATACTTATTCCTATTTACTATTATAAATATCTTATAGATAAATAGAAATATATTAGAGATAATCAGCTTATTATTATTACTAAGTAGTATAGCTGCAGCTTACTTTAAGCTACTTAGTATTTAGGTTTTTTAGATATACTATAAGAAATAGACTAAAAGCTTCTCTTTTGTTTTAATACGATATGCTAAAGCTATATAAAAAGTAATATTCTATTTATATCAGTTTAATAGGATAATAGCATATATACTGCTAGAGAAGTTAAGTTTAAGCTCTAGCTTATATTAAGATATAAGATTCTCAGCATTTTCTCTTATCTGCATCTTATTATAAAAATGCTTTAAAAACCCTGCTAAGTAGTTATTTTTTTATACTTACTTCTGCTTATCTAGAATTATAATATGCTTAAATATACTTTATAGCTTCTAGCTATTTTCTTCTTCTAATTAATACTCTAGTGAATAACTCTTCTTTATAATATTTAGCATTCTTTTATTGCTTATAAAACCTTTCTGTTAGACTGAAGGAAACTATATAAAGTCCTTTAAAAATATAACTATAGATATACCTCTAAATGTTATTTTAATTCCCTTCAGTTTCTAAAGTCTCTTATTAATCTTATTAAATGTATTAAAGCTGAGCATACTAACCTTATTAATTATAAAGACATTTCCCTTTGCCTAACAGTTTATATCCTTTAGATTAATATTTATATTAGAAGGGTTTAATAACCTATCTTTATTAAACTAAAAGCTTACTACTAAATAGATTATATTGCTATTAATTTCTGCTGCAGCTATATCTGTTAATACTATAATAACAAGCTAACTCTATGCTCTCTTTATAATAAACACCTCTTTTAAGGTATTAATCAGCTATAACTTCTTTATACCTCTACTACTACTAATATACTGAAGGTATTATTCAGCTTTAAAACTCTTATACTAGTTAACTGCTTTATAGATAAGTTATAAAGTGAGATTTTATTTCTAGTTTAATATGCAGGCCTGCTTAATCACTTCTATAGCAGCTGAAAAAGAAGTAGATAGCTCTATATTAAGCTAAGTTTATATAGCACTTCGCTTAACTGTCAGCATTAGGCTTAATGCTTTATTATTGCTTTTATAACTATTGCTAAGGCTAATATCTGCTGTTATTAGATAAGAGTTATTTATATTGTTAAGTTTATCTCCTTCTATAGTGTTCATCCTTTGCTTCTAGAGCTACTTAATTAATATTTTAATAGTATCAAACTGCACTTTTAGAAGTATAAGCTTATAATCTTCAGAATAATTAGTAATTAAAGCAGTAGTTATACCTTCTTCTTTAGGAGCTAAGAAGTCCTTTATAGTTAGAGAAGTAAAAAAGCTCTTAAGACCTAAAGACTTATATACTATATCTACCTATAATTATAGATTTTCAACTGCATTATAAAAAGCTTTTTATTAGTTTTCTAATGCTAATATCTATTGCTAACCTACTAGAAGACAGTTCTTAAGCTCTTTAAACTTAATACTTTTATTGCCCTCACTCTAACTTACCTATAACTATACATCTTTCTTAGTATTTTCTGCACTCTTCTAAAGAAGGTAGATATTTTTAATTACTAATTTAACTTATATTAGTAGATTAAAGTATAACTCTACTTATAGAGATGCTAGTTCTTAAGAGCTATAAGTAAAAAGGTTCTAAAAGGTAAATAAAGCAAGAAGCAGTACTGCTAATCTAAAAGGATAACTCTATTAGTAAGACTAAACTATAAATTAATATATAACAATAAGATATTTATTACCTCTAGTAATACTTCTCTTATATATTATTAGCATTATAGTCTAAGTAGCTAGTAATAACTAGCATATAATGCTTTTTCTCTAGTAATACTTCTTATATCTATTCTAAACAGCTATTATTAGAGGTTAAGTTGAAGTTAACAAATTAAGCTTTATCTAACTTTATATACCTCTTTAAGCAGTAGATCTTTATTATATAGAGGTATTTATAGAAGTATAAGTCTTAAAGAAGCTAGCTGTAGTATTTATAGCTTTATAAAGCTGTTAGAGTAAGCTTATTAGCCTATAAGCCTATCATCTCTGCTATTTGCTAATATTAAATATCTAGCTTTACACTTTATATAAAGCTTAACTAGATTTTAAACACTACCTAATATAACATATTTATAGTAATATAAGACTATAACTGCTTACTATAGTAATTAGACTTAAAGTTTAGAAGCTTACTATATATTTTAACTGCAGACAGCTTATAACTTATAAAGATCTAGTTTGCTGTTCTAATAAAAAACTGATAAGCCTTATTATTTATATCTGTTTTATTAAACTGCAGCTAATAGGCATCTTTATCTATACGCTTTAATATCCCCTTAAGAACTATTTTTACTAATGCTGCTCTCTTTTATAAAAGTAAGTCTAGTTTAATTAAGTAGTTTGTTGCATAATAAACTATAGATAAGCTAGCTGAACTTATTAAAAGGAAAGCTATATCTATATTATAATATATACTTATAGCTAAAGCTAAGTAATATTAGTTGATTTATATATAGTCTCTCTAAATATAAAGGATATTATCTTCTGTAAACCTAGTTTGCTCTTAAAGTATTTATAAAGCATAAAAGCAGCAAAGGGGATGCCTTTTTAATATCTAGCTTATATTAGTTTTTATACTACTGCTTTTATAACTATACTTTATATAAGTTGCACTGCAGCTATATATCTAATAATAATATGCTACTTAGTTTACCTTATTATTAAACACTTTATCCTATTTATCTATATTGCTAATAAGATATAATATAAAAGAGAAGACGCTCTAGTAAGAATAATATTGCTAAGTGCACTCAGCATTATAGCATTAGCAAATGTCAGTATTAATATATATTATTTATAACTTCTTAAGAGTAATATACTTACTTTATAAAAAACTAAATTAATATACTTATAGATCTTTTTAGTATATTATTCCCCTCTTAGGGCAGCAATTTTACTAAATAGATTTAGCAGTTTGATATTAATATTTAGCTATAAAAAACTATAAAAGTAAAAAGCACTATAGTTATTTATCTTAATATACCTAAAGTAGTATAAGATATTATTAAAAATAAAATTTACTTTTTAAGGCATATAATGCTTAAAGAAGAGCTTTATTTCATAATAGAAGAAAATAGCTAAACTAATAGAATCTCTAACTATATATTATATCCTCTCTATTTAATCTTAAAACTTTTATATTAGAAGGTTTAAATTTAGCTTCTATACTACTTAAAAAGCAATAAGCTTTATATTAACTTTATTAGTAAAATTATTTAAGTTAATAGTAAACTAAATATATAGCATTTTATATTTAAGATATAATAATTTAATTTTCCTTTTAAATAGCAGACGTTCTTTATTTAATATATGCTTCTAATAGCTAAAGGTATTTAACTCCTTTATAAGAAAAGAAATCTTACTATCTATTATTCTTTTAGTTTCTTAATATTCCTCTTCAGCATAAGCTACTCAGTTTAGCATAAAAGTTTATATAATCTCTTTAACCCTTCTAAATAATATTTTCTCTATATAAAAGTAGCTTATTTTTTAGTTCTCAGAACAGATTAATATATTAAAGATTATAAAGAGAAAAATAAGATATATAATAAAGTTTGCTTTTATTTCAGTATAAATTAGCTATTTTATTCTAAAAGCAATAGTAGCAAGGTATAAAGTGTTAAATATCTCTTACTATATTATCTTAAGAGATATAAAGCTTAGGTTTAAAGATAGAAGCTAGGAGGCTGCTAAGTAGCATTAGATGCTAACTTATAAGATATCTCTAGACAGCTTTAATTATTTAATGCTAATATAAAAAGGCTTCTTCAGCTTTAGAAAAATAGATATAAAAACATCTTAAGAAAGAAGTCTAAGTTGCTATAGTTAGTAAAGTTCTCTCTCTAGCAGCTAATAATAAACAGCTACTTACCTATCTTTAGAGATATATTTATGCTGCTATCTTAAGGTTTTAATTCCTGCTAACACCTCTAGTTAAAGCTTAAAGTTATATTCTAAAATATTTAAACTTACTTTTAAAATAAGTAGTTATTACTAAAGTTAATATTTAATAAGCTAATTAACTTTAACTCCTTAAGTTTAACCTCAATTTTATACTTCTATATTTCTTTTAATCTTTAGTTCTATTTTTAGTTTACTTTAAGTTTTATATTATTCCCTTTAATTTTAAATACCTCTATATTAATATACTTCTGTTTAAGCTTAATAAGAATGTTAGCTATATTCTATATAGGTTTATCTAGCCTACCTCTCTCTATTATAGCAATATAATAGCCTATATAGATCTTATCTTCAGTTAGAAGGTTATATTAAACTATTTAAATAAAGAGAGCAGCTAGAACCTATATCTTAGTATAGGAATCACTCCAGCTAGTAAGGTTTTTCTTACTAATTATAACACTATAGTATAAATAGTTATTACTTTTAAGCTAGATAAATATAGTCTTTAGCTTTTTTAGGTTAACAGAAAGCATAAATAATAAATTAGAAGCTATTAGCTTCTAAAGACTAATAAAGCAGATATAAATCTAGCAGCATTTCTTAATAAATAAGTAAGGCAGTATACTTATAGCTAAGCCTTTAATATTATTTAAAAAAACTATAATATAGCCCTACTTATACTTTTAATGCTTTATACTTATCTACTTCTCTATATTGATATTAAACTTAGTAATCTATCTGCAGGAAATATTTTAGCCTAGAAGCTGCTCTTTTAATAGGAATAGGTTCTTCAACTTAGCTAAGTATTAGTATATATAGCTAAAAGTGAAGTTATTCACTTTATAAGCAGGGAGGATATTAGCTTTTTAGAAATAAGAAGTATATTTCTTATATATTGCAATAAGAAAAGCGCTTTTATATCTTAAGAAGCACTCTTTATAAGGGAAATAGCCTCTATCTAAAGATAAGATCTAAGTTTCTACTGCTTTATAAAGCAGCTTAACCTCTACTTAAGTTCAGTCTAATAGTTTAATAAAATACTGTTATTAGAAATAAACTTTATAATATTTAGTACTTAGAGAGTTATTATTATTTATCTCTTTATAGAAAGCTTTTATCTTTATAATAACTATCTCTTATTTAACTAGCTTATATTATATATATTTTATAGAGTTGCAGACCTATTAGGTATAATAATAGTTAAAGCTATTAATTATTTATTAAATATAATTCTATTTATTCTAAAGCTAGTTTATACTATCTAGTAGTAATTAAAGTGTTAATAAAGTGGTTTATAGTAGTAATTAAAGCTTTTCATCTGAGATAATTATAAATTAAAAGTTTATAGTTTATAAAGATATATAGAATATTATTATTAGTGTTAATAATAGGCTGGTACTAGCTATTAAGGTTAAACTTAGTAATTAGAATAATAGCTGCATAAGTAACTAATAAGCTGTTATTATCCCTTCTAGCTGACTACTGCTTCTACTTAAGCTATACTATCCCTTCTTAAGGCTTAAAAGCATTAAGTTTAAAAGAGGTATTATTATTAGAAGTTATATTAGTATATCTTAAGCTTAACTTAGCTATAAGATGCTATAACTAAGTAGTTATTAAGATGCTATCACTCTATTTAACTAAATACTACTTCAGCTTAGCTTGCACTATCTTCTCTTAAGACTTAAGAGTATTAAGCTAGAAGAAGATATTATTATTTATAGTTATATTTATATATTTTAAGCTATAAATGCAATATCTAGCTATAAGCTGTTATATTTTAAACTATAACAGCCTTTTCTTAGTGTGAAGACTGCTAACTTCAGAAGGCTGTTAGCATGCTGCACTAGCAATCTTTTTAGTAATAGCATTTAAGTATCTCTAATAAGAAGAATAATTTTAAAAAAGCTAGAAAGTATATATAAAGAAGGTGTTATATTAAATTCTTATTTAAAGCTAATACTTTAGATATAATATAATAGAAAGTTTAAATAATTAGGCAAACTAAAATAAAAGAAGAATATATAGCCTTATAATAAAGCAGTATATATTGCAGCTTTAAGGCTTAGCTTAACAATATATTAGATCTAACTTACTCTTCTATAACTTAATAAACCTTATATATTATATATTAACTAAACCTTTAAGCTTTCCTTATATACTTCTACTTTTTATTTTATAAAAACTATATATATTTATTGCATTTACTAAGTAATATAGCTAGTTTTAGAGAGATAGATAGAGAGAAGAAAACACTATTATAAACTATAGCTATTTCTAAAGAGCAATATATAAGATCTAATTAAATTGCAGGCTGGTTATATTTTTCAATATCTACTTTTTAATTTATTTTATAATTATATTCTACTTTTATCTAATTATGCTGTAGTATTTCTACTAAAATATGCCTCCTCTTAATATATAATTGCTTTTTTAGATCTAATATAACTGCAGTTAAATAGATAAATAGAGAAGCTTAATAACTAGCTCTACAGCTGTTCCAGCCTTATACAGCTATTAGAAACAGCTATTCTTATACTTAATATGCTATTATTACAATATAACTAACTAAAAGAAGATAAGCTGAAAAGCTTAAAACTATATATATATAATAATCTTTTGATCTTAACACTATACCTTCTTACTGCTAATAGAACTTTATATATATATAGCTTATATATTATCTTAAATCTAGCTGCTCTTCTTTTTATAGAGAGGCTTAAGGTTTAGTAATTTAGCTAGCTAACTAGCTGTTAGTTAGATATTCCACCTCTATGCTTAAAATTAATAATATCTAGTTTTAAGATATCTTACTAGTCCTTCTTCTGATTTACTACTAAGCTATTTATTCTCTTTCTATTTATTATATATATCTATTTAGAATACTATCTATATTAGCTAAAGTTATAAATATTTAAAGCATCTTAAGCTTATAGTTATATTTAATCTCTAGAAATATTATTTTTAAGCTTTTTATTAATATAGACTCTATTAATTAACACTTTAGAACCTTAACTATACTTTTATTCCTTCTAATTAGGCTCTTTATCTAACTTTACATTTCAATTAACATATCTTAAGACTTATCTCTTGCTTCTACTAACTACTTAGAATTCTAGCTTTAGATCTAGCTAATAATGCTCTTAAGATAGTGCCTTCTAGCTACCTTCTATGCAATTAGTTTGATACTAAAGTAGGAATCTTTAGATCAGTCTAATAAGGTCTTTAAGTTTTAAAATTAGATAAGCTATATTAAGATTCCTATAAACCTTCTTAAATAGATTAACTTAAACTACTTAAAGCTTTTTAACTCTCTTTATTGCAATAAACTTATATTTAATCTCTTTTAGTACTCTAAAAGCTATATACTGCTAGTTAAGTATACTAATAATAAATAGGTTTTAATTATCTATAAGCCTCATTTTAGCTATATCCTTTATATAGTTAATAATAAGTTAATAGTTATATATAAGCATGCAGTGTTTATCTTAAATAACAGCTTTATATTATAAGTGCTCTCTCTCTCTCTCTCTTTAGATATAGCACTTATAAGTAAACTTTACTAATAAGCAATTAAATATAGGATTGCTTTAAAATAGATATTAAATATACTTTTTCTATTTCTAGATATACTACCCTTTATCTGCTTCTTTAGTTCTATTAATACCTTATAATTTCTTCTTACTAATAACTTAGATGCTAGCCTAAATAATATAATGCAGAACTTATCTGCTATCTTCTAAGTATACACTAAGTTTAACAGTATAAAAGCTGCAGCAGCTTTAAACTTTAGCTAGTATAATAACTATATATATTATTTCTATACTAAGCATAAAAAGCAATAGAAAGAGAAATGCTTATAATACTTCTCAGCATCTACTCTATTCCAGCAGTATAAATAGAAAGCTTATATTACTAGTAATTTCTATAGTTTCTATAATAAAAAAGTTGCTTTCTAACTTAATATATTATATAACCCTTTTAAGTTTGTTTCTCTTATTAAGATTACTAACTTAAGCTGAGCAGCAAGCAATATAAAGCAGGCAGCTTCTGCCAGCTAGACCCCCTTTATATCTCTAATTAAGAGAGTGACTATATTTAACTTTAAAGCTTAGATATCTGCTGATAGGTTTATTCTATTTATACTAACTAAACTAAATAAGCCTCTCTCCTTTATACCTACCTTCAATATATATTATTAAGACTGATATTTATATATATAGGCTCCTCTTAAGGCTTTTGCTTAACTGAACTAAACTTAGTTGCAAACTTCTCTTAAGACCCCCCCCTTGCTGAAACAAATATAAATAATCTTTTTATAACAGATAAAATATAGAATATTATGCTAATTAAAGCTATTAAGGTAGATAACTAGAATAAGTATAATAAGAGTGATAAGCTGAGCCTCTCTAAAAAGCTAAAGTATAGCAGCTTATGCAGCTTAAAAAAGAAAGAAGCTTAAATCTATATGCAAATAGATATATCTTTTATAGAACTGAGAGGGTTAGAAGTTATTATTCTATTTTAAATTTCAGAAATATCAATTAATTATTTATAGCTTAAAGTATTAGTTTACTATAATATCTATTTAAACTTTAAAGATTTAAGTATCTCTTGCCTATAAATACTTGCTTTTTAGCAGTTAAAAAATGAATTTCTAAAACCTACTCTCTCTTTTACTGCATATAACCTGCTGCTCTCTATATATCACCTAGCTAGCTCTTTATTGCTTTCCCCCTTTATAGCTAACTTATTTTAAAAAGTTTTAATATAAAGATATAAATATATTTTATGCTGTTATAAATAAGATCTTATTATAGAACTAAATATCTCACTATAAAGCTTAAAAACTAAAGTAAAAATATTAATAGCATTTAGAAACAGCCTTTTTATGCTAAACGCAAGAACAATTTATCTCAAATTAAGCTAGAAGCGCTAATATTTATTATATCCTGCTTATTTACTTATTTGCTAAAAAGATTAGTATTTCTGCTTCTATTCTATTTAAACTTAAGCTGCAAAACCTAATTCCTACTGCATCTCACCTGCTTACCTACTTAATATAGTATTATTCCTTCTAATATTCACTTATAAAGTGAATATTCATCTCATATTACCTTATAAACTTTACTAACGCAATTAGCACTTATCTAACTATTTAAACAGCTATTTATCCCTCTTAGATTACTTTCTATCTCTTTTATCTATATATTAAGGAGAATATATATAGAGCTTAATTTAGAGTATTATCACTTAAATTACTTTAAGCTTTTGAAAACTAAAAATGCATAAAAACCTTTATAAGTATAGATATCTTCACCTCCTTTATGTTTTAAGTACTTACTAATAATATGTTTTATTAAAGCCTCTAGTCGATATATCTTCTTAAGATAGTAATAACAACCTAAAGACTATAACTAATACACTTTAAAAGGAGCTAGATCTAAAGCTTCTTACTGAGGATAAGTATTAAGATAGGCAGATAATTAAAAACTTCTCTATGCATAAAGGAACTTTTAGATCTAATATAGCTGAAACTATCTAAGGTTTTTATAATACTAACTTTAAAAAGCTAAATAAGTTTAATATTAAGCTTTATAATTTAAAGCTAATAATCTAAGTTATATCTAAATTAGTTTATAAATATATCTCTATAATTAAAGCCTGCAAAACTTACTGTAAAGCTAACCTTAAAGCTAACCCTAATATTACTGATTTCAAAGATATATAGCATCTTACTATCTTTATAGTTAGCAGATAGATAGTAATTAGCTTAAAAGTATTTTTCTAATAAAGTAAAAAACCTATTCTAGCAGAGTAGGCTGAAGATATCTAACTCTCATTCTTTATTACTAATAAGTTTAAAGCTACTTATTATAAGCTCTTTAAGCCTACTAATAAGCTAAATGCTCTAAAAGGAAGTAGTAGTAATCTATATATTATTTAGAAGTCTAAATATAGTGAGATAGTTAATTATAAAAATATAAAGCATAAGGGATTAAACTAATAGATTTAGTTTATTAGCTATTATAATAAACAGATAAGTCTAAGAAACTAAAAACCTCTAATTAAAAGATTTATCATACTGATATAAATTACAGAAAGCAAAGCAGATCTTTATTATTGCAATAGAAGATATAAGCTAAGATAGCAAACCTAAAACTAAGCAAATGCTAAATAATTCCAACCTTATAGACTTCTATACTAAGCTTAATAATGTCTTTTTCTGAAGCATAAAAATATATTAAAGTAAGAACTGTATTCCTTATAGGCAAGGGTATTAGTTTAGCTAGCTATATTATATAGAATAGATTATTTTTCTTTATTACTAATTAAACAGATAAATGTAAACATCTTAAGAGATATTTTTGCTAGTGCAGCTTAACTTTGCAAACTAGTATAGTAATATTTACTTACACTAGCAAAGCATTATAAAAATAATAGGAGAGGAATAGTATTAATCTAGCTAGCTATACTATATAGAATAGATATCAAAAGATAATAGTAGGCTATATTGCTTTTTTTTTTATACAGTTAGTTTCTTTAGTTCTTATGCCCTTCTGCTCTATTATGCTAGTAATTAGTAAGCTTCAGCTTTAGCTAAGCTGCTTAAGTATAGAGATCTATTTCTAACTTTAGCAGCTTATATAAGTAGGATGCTATAAATAATATAATATTCTTTACTATTTAAACTATATAGTAAAGCCTTTAATTTAAATAGTTTTATTTATCTCAGTCTAACTCTATTAAATTAAGTCTTATTCTCTGCTCTATTTTAGTTTTCTGCTTTAGTTTAGATATTACTGAAATTACTTTAGTTTGCTGCTCTATTTTAGTTCTCTAGCTTATATTAAATACCTTTAAAATCGCTTAAGTTTGCTGCTTTACTCTTATTCTCTCTTCTACTTAGTATAAGAAAATAAGAATATAATTAGAACCTATATACAGCTTGCAACTTAGATAACACTAGAAAAGGTTCTATTATATATTTTTAATAGTAGTGAAAATAACCTTTCTATATCTTTATACTTCTTTTATTAGCTATATTAAGCTAAAGGATAGATTATAGATAGCTAGAACTTACTTCACTTTTAAAGGCTTTTTCCTTAAGTAAACTGTTTTTTTATGCTCACTTATAGATATCTTTATATAGAGAGATAAACTTAAAGTAATGCATAAATATATATAAGAGCCTCTTATTAAATAATTGCATCTTAGGTCTTATATCTTCAACATTATAGATATAGAATTCAACCTTTTCAAACTTTAGTTTCTACTATTATAGTTTATCTATATCTAATATAAAGTTAAAAAACTGATTTCTAGGAACAGCTAGAACTAATAGCTAGAGGTGTAGTCCTCTAGTTGCAAGCTGTAAGGCATCTTTAAAGCTGCTTAAGATTATAGATATCTCTCTAGTATTTATATTAATTAATAGACTGAGTTTAATAAGTAAGATATATACTATATAAACAGAAATAGAATACTTCCTATTAAAGCCTCTTATAGCATACTGCTTTATAAATAGATCTATTAAGGCAATAGAGAGGGCTGAGTAATAGTTATTTATAATTTTATAGATATTTCTAAGTGATATAAAAGATACTTTAAGAAGTTGCAATATAAGTTATTATTATAGTGAAAGAGCTTTAGATATAATATAGAGTAATAAAATAGAAAGAAACAAATAGATATAAAATAGAGAAGTAGTTTTTATTTATAAATATAAAAGTTCTACTTAAAAATACTTCTATAGTAAATTAATTTTAACTCTAAATAGTAAAAACAGTAGTTATTTCCTTAAATAGTAGTTATTTCCTTTAACAGTATTTATTTTCTTTTTTAGATATAGCTAGCCCTATAGCACTATATATCTCTATATAAAGAAGTAAGTATAGTGAATTATTAATAGTTATTACTAGCTATATTATGTAATTATCTCTCTTATTATAAGCTATTTACTAATAACGCTATATTCAGCTTAGTTTAATGCTTTTGCTTATTAATATATAACTGCTCTGCTAGCTTCTACTAAGATCTCTACTATTAAAAGCCTTACTTACTGTTTACACTTAAGCTAGAAACCTACCTTAAATACTACTACTATTACTATTATTACTATTATTACTACTGTTATAATAATAACTATACTTATATTTTTATTTGCAACTATAAGCTATTAAAGCTTTTATAGCAAGCTTAGCTAGCATCTTCCTTCTACTTACTACTTTAGCTAATATCTTCTTTCTACTTACTACTTTAGCTAATATCTTCTTTCTACTTGCTATTAATTCTCTCTTATAAAGTTAGAATAGTATAATAAAGAAACTATCTTCACTTTCTAACTTAGCTGATAAACTTTCTTTTTTATACTACTATTATTAACAGCTTTACAGCTTAATACCTTTACATCTTTATATCTTTACTAATAAATCTTTTAAAACAGCATTAGCAACCTTTATTACCTTTTAACTTATCTTATTAAAGTTCCTTTTTATACTACTACTAGCAATAATCTCTAATCTTTAAGCATCACTAATAGCTCTTATAAGCTAGTAGCAGCATCTTTTCTCTTAAATCTTTAACAGTAAGTATAACCCCTTATAGATCTTTAGCACTTCTTTCTATTTATATAATACTAACAGATAGCTAAAGCTCTTTTAGAAAGCAACTGCTATAATAGCTTCCTCTTAGTATATAGTTAATAATACCTTAGCATTTATTTAAAAGAACCTTATTTCTTACTATACTATTAAATCTATAGCTTAAGATATCTTTAAGAATAAGCTAACAGATGCTAAGATCTGCTACCTTTATAAAGAAACTATTCTAAAGACTAGAAAGTTTATATTATACTACTATATTATTTTCTATACTATTTCTAATGCTGTTTAGGCTTTTATATTTACCTTTAAAAAACTTTATAGAAGCAATATTATAAAGCTATTAATTATTATAGATAGAGGGATTAAGCTTAATTAGAACTAGGAAAAGGAGGTATTCTATAGTGATAATTAGATATAGTTCTTTAAGAATAGATATAAAGAGGTTTTTAGAACTATTCTATAGGAGGTTAAGGTTGTTACTATTCCTAATAGCTTTAGCAGCTGCTATAAAGAGCTAAAGCATAATTAAGTTAATATTTAAGTCTCTTTTAAGCTTAGTTATTATAAAGAAAGTGCTTACTTAAGTGACTTTTATACTATATTATTAAAAGACTGTTTAAACCTTATAAATAAAGTAATTAGCAAGCTTTTAACTAAGTACTTTAAGTGTACTAAATCTGCTAATAAGCTAACTATCTATAATACTGCTAGTAGCTATATTAATAGTATTACTATAGCAATAATATATCTTTTAGCTGTTTGCATCACTAAAGTTAACTACTTAGATAATAAGAAGATAAATATTTTGAAGATAGTATAGAATAAGATTTTAGTAAGCTACTAGATTATAGAAAGTAAGGCTGAAGATAAGCGCACTTAAAGATCTATATTCTTCTTAATATAGCTGCTTATCTAAGCAATTAATAACCTTATAGAGCTAGAGAATAAAATTGAAGTATAAGTGAAATACTAAAATATCTAGCTATAAGGATAATAAGAGATAGGTAGTTTTGCAAGATATAAGAATTAACTTTTAAGCTGCTATAAGAGAGAGAGGATAGTATTATATATAAAATATAATAGAGTTGCAGCTAGGCCTATTAGTAATTAGACCTAGCAAACAGGCATTTCAGTTGATTACTTACTTTTCTACTACTTATGCTAAGTGATAGCAATTTCAATTTAAAGTAAGCTTTAAACCTAATTATTCTTTATATCCTCTTTAATATTTTAATATAAATTATCTACTTAAAATAATAAATAAACCTTTATAAATAATATCTTTATAAATTAAACTTAAAGCAGTTTATCACTTTAAAATATAGAGGTAGCAGCTTATAAGCTGAAGTTAACATTTATTCAGCTTAAGCTAAAAAAACATTATATATAGGCTGGTAGAGAGGCTTAATAGAGGTAGTAAGAGCATTATCTGCATCTCACTCTCAGCTTTAGCTTTTAATAGATATTATTATAAACTGTTTAGAAGCACTACTATATTAACTATATACTATTCATTCTAGCTGCTAGAGCATACCTTTCTTACTAAGTTAACTTCAGCACTTCTACTTCACTTAGCTTTACTTCAAACTTAAACTAAATTAGAGACTTACTCTATATACTACTGCTGCAGCTACTGCTAAAGACTGCTTATACTATATATCATAATAAGCTGTTTGCTAATATAGCAATATCTATTGCATCTTACTGCTTCTGCCTCTTAGTATATACCTTCTCCTGCTGTATTAGTTTAAAACCTCTACTATAAAAAGCATCTATTTCTTCTTAAACCTACAGTTGAAATGCTGCTATAGACACTACCACCTTTTTTATAACAGCAATATCACAGCATTAAAAGCATTATAATATTTATTAGTAGCACTTTTTATACTATAGCTTCTAAGATCTAAAGCATAAAAAGACATTCTCTTCACTTTTTAACCTAGCTTATAAAACTTCTTTTTTATACTACTATAATTAATAGCTTTATAGCTTTATATCTTTATATCTTAATATCTTCACTAATAAACCTTTTAAGGCAGTATTAGCAACTTTTATTACTCTCTAACTTAACTAATTAAAGTTTCTTTTTATATATTATTACTAGCAATAAGAATCTCTTATCTTTAGATATTACTAACAGCCCTCTTAAGCTAGCATTAGCATCCTTCTAGCTAAATCCTTAACAGTAAGTACAGCCCTTTATAGATCCTTAGTGCTCTTTTTTATTTATATAATACTGACAGATGCCTAGAAACCTTAAACCTACCTCTTAAAATTATAGCTTTTTATTTAATACTTAATAATAATATCTAGCTTGCTATTATAGCTATTTAGCAGAAGCTTAACAATATAATTAAATTTATCTATATAAACTTCACTTCTTGCTATAATGCTAAGTTGATCAGCAAAGAGGCCCTTAAGAGCAAGCTAAGTGATAATAATATCTGCTATTTTATTACTAATAGGATTCTTATAATAAAGCTATTCATTTCAGGCTACTAAGTAGTTTTTTATACTATTTTAAATGCTGTTTAAGCTATTATATTAGTATTTAATAAGATCTATAAAGGCACCTATACTAAAAGGCTGTTTGTTATTATAACTAGAGGTATAAAGATTATAAGGGAGTTTGAGAAAGATATATTTAAAGATTATAGCTGTAAGAAGTTCTTTAAGAATAGCTATAAAGAGGTGCTAGAAGCCTTGCTCTAAGAGGTTATAGTTATTATAATTTCTAATAGCTTTAGCAGCTGCTATAAAGAGCTTAAGCATAGCATTACTAATATCTAAGTTTCTTATAAGCCTTATGTTTATAGCTATAAGCATAAAGCTTATCTAGCTTACTATTATGCTGACTAACTTAACTGAGGCCTTAAAGAAGGTAATAAGGTGTTTAGCTAGCTTTTTGCAAAGTATTTTAAAGATATCCTATTTATCACTAAGATTACCACTTAAGATATTAGTAAAAGCTATATTAACAGCATCAGCATAGCTACTATATATCTCTTAGCTCTCTATATTGCTTAAGTTGATATTTTTAATAATATAATAACTGCTGTTTTAAAAATTATATAGGATAATATTATAGTAGGCAACTAGGTTGCAGAGTTAGCTGCTGTAGATATAGATATAAATAAAGCTCTCTTCTTCTCTATAAAGCTACTACTCTAGGCTATTAATAACCTTATAAAGCTAGAGGATAAGATTATAGCTTAAGCATAGCATTAGAGCTATAAAGGCTGGATAGAAAAAGAAATAGATATAGTTTTACTAGATATAAGAATAAACTGCTCAGCTGCTTTCTTTTAGAGAGAGAGGGGAAGGCTATAATAGAATGAGGAAACTTAAGCTAGGCTGCTAAGTAGATTTTGTGATTTCTTATAGGTGGTTTTTATATATTTTCTTTTTATTTATTCTTTTCACTTTTATACTCTAGCTAGTAAGCAGCAGGTATTAAGCTACTTACTGCTATATTAAGCTAGTGAATTTAAATAGAAAGCTATAACCTTAAAATAAAAGTTAGAGATAGAGATATAATAATAACTTTTATTAAGCTTTTTTCTCTTTATAATATTATATAATAACCTCTTAAGGTGTAAAAGTTAAAATAAAAAAGAAAAGGAAAATGTTTTTATTTAACTTAGATATTAAGCTTTTTATCTTTCTATCTTATTAGTAGTTTTAAAGCTAAAGCTTCTTTAATATAGCAAAGAAGGCTAATCAGACTAATAGTATCTACTAGCTATAGCATAAGGAATTATAAACCTAAATTATAATCTAAAAAACAAAATCAAACAGTTAGCTTTCTATATAAAGTAAGTTAATTAATCTACTTTAAGTATAAGCGCTAAGCATACCTCTAGCTATAAGATAATATAGCTGACCTATTATATAAAGGCAACCTGAATTAAGCTAGGCCTTAAGCAGCCTTAAGCCTAAGCTTAAGCCTAGCCTAGCTGACTTCTGTTTTCTGTTTTATACCTCCTTTTAGCAGTAGTAGTAGTAGTAATAGTAGTAGTAGTATAATATAATTAGAAGGCTTTACTAACAACCTACTATATATATAGGTCTTTTAGGCTAGAGGGGACTAATAGATTTAAAAGTTCTTTCCCCCACTTTATAGAGGTTTAAGCTAATATATTTAAAAGTTCTTTTTTCTACTTTGCAGGGGTTATAGCTAATATATTTAGAGGTTCTTTTACAGCTAATCATTTTCGCCTAATTAGGATGAGGTTTAAAGGTGGCAGATTGAGGGTTATGCAGGTGGTTAAATATAACCTTTCTTCTGAAAGGCATTAATATTAATATTATTTATACTGTAGTTATAGTTATTAATAATATTAAGCATAAATAGGTGCTAATAAAGCATTATAGCTAGCTTATAACCCTTCTTAGAGGACTATAAACTTTAAAAGTCTTCTGTATTAATAAATATAAGAGAGATCTTAAAGAAGATATATGCTGTTCTTACTGAAGTTAATATAGCACTAAGTTGTTTATATATTTATAGAGTAGCAATTTCTTTGCTATTAAATATATTACTAATTAGAAGTATAACTATATTATCTTTAAATACAAACTGGCAGGCAAGGCTATCTAGCATTAAATAAGTAAAAAGCTAGCCTTATAGCATAAAGTTGCTCTTTTTATTACTAGCTTATAACTGCCTAAATAGCTTAATAATATTAAAGTTTAACTAGATAGTGCTAATAGCAGCTATAAGTAGCTGTAGTTAATATTGTTAACATATAACGTCTTATTATAATAATAATAATAATAACAATATAATAATATTTTACTTACTTAAATATTCTATATAAAATAAACAAATAGACTTTTATATATACAACCTTATATAAAAGTGTTTAGTTTATTATAACCTATAACTTTATAAATGCTTACGTAATCCCTTATATTATGTAATCCTACTTATGTAATTAAGAGCTTTACAGCTTATGTTTCAGGTTATCTTTCCCCTCCTTTTTCCCTACCTTAGGATGCAACCTGCCAACTACATCAACCAGAATCATTATAATACATTCCTTCTCTATCAATTATCTATATAAATAAATGCCCATAAATGCTGAGGATTATCACATTTTATCATAACATATCTCCATCTATAACCCTATACTATATAGGCGCATATACTACGCCCCTGAATACTCTTATACCTGTGCTAACAAATATAGATGTTAAATAAGGTTAACAGTAGTAAATAAGTTATTAATAAAAATATAGTAATAAGCAGTAGCTTTCTCTAGCTAGAGATAAATAAAGGCAGATAGGCGCTATATAAGGGTGATAACAACAGCTTAAGTAGGTGCTAACTGCTTAAGCATGCAAAGCTTCTTAAGTACTAACTTATTAGCAAGGCGTATAAAACTTTATATTGCCTCTACTGCAGCTTAAACTGGTAGAGGCTGTAGAGGTAGGATGTTAATGCTGAAAGGTTCTTTTTTAGCAGCAATAATTTTAGAGGTTAATAAGAAGTTAGTATGCATATAGAGGATTTAAGCTAAGAAGTAGCCTTATTAAGCAGCTATTTACAGCTTAAACCTAACTTTAATAAGCTTTTTTAGTATCTTAATAATATTATAAGAGCATCCTTAAAAGCATACTATATACTTATTAACAGCAATAATAGAGCTAGAGTTTTAAAGTGAGAGAGATACCTCTTAGATTTAGTCTAACTATAGCTAAATCTTATTCTAGATCTCTACAGAAGGCTTAGGCATATTAAGGTCTTATAGGCGAAAATTGCAGTAAAGACTGATAAAATAGTCCTTCAAAATATAGTTAGTAAGATTATAGTAAGGCTTCTGTAGCATAATAGACTAATAGTAATCCTACTAAGCAGTAAGATATATTAACAAATAGATAAAGCAGGTAAGATATAAACCTCAGCAGGACTAGTAATAAATGCTTTATTAAAGCGCAACACCTTCTTTTTAAGGTCTTAATAAGGGCTGCTAGCGCTAACTTAATATAAAAGAAACTGCTGATTAGTCTACTTAGCTTAGTTAGCAATAAGGTTAGTAGGCATAAAGCATAAGAAAATATTAAAGGCTAACTTGCTGTTAAGGCGTATAGAAGTTGCAGCATAATTAACAGAGCGAAGTTTGCAAAAAGAAAGGTAATAATATGCCTCTAGTATGCTGCTATTAAGCTACGCTTTTAGTAGCTACTGCAGTATTAGCTTAAGGCTAAAGTTATTCTTATATAATAGTACTAACCTTAAGGGGGGCTGTAAAGCTAGCTATAAGGCTGGCTGTAATAGAGGCTGTAATATAAAGGTTAACTACAAAAAATCCTATTCTAGGCAAAAATTAGCTATAGAAATAATAGAAATACTAAAAAAAAGCGCTTATTATTATCTTTATTATCTTCAGCCTCCTCTATAAGGTTTAGTTTATTATTAAAAGCTTTATTATTATCATTATAGATTAGTAGAAGAGGTAGGTTGAAGAGGGTGTTGTTTAAAGTAGGTAGAAGAAGAGGGCTAAAGTAGCTGAAGTTAGGTTATAAAGAAGAGCCTATTGCAACTGATTAACGCACTAGCTAGAATCTAATATATCTAATTAGCTAGAAAGTTATTAAGTAGGGCGATAAAGACTAGCGTTATCAATTAAAGAGATTATAGCTTAAGCTGCAAAATATTTCCTTTTTACCTCTATAGTTAATTAAAAATTCAACTACAATCAGTAAATAAAGAAAAAGACTAGAAAAATGATTGCTATATTAATCTATATGAAAATATCGCTTTTTTTTATTAGCTGATTTATAGCTGATTATTGCAAGAGTTTCAAAAAATTCTATAATCACTCTAACCCTCTATAAGTAGTTAAAAGTCACAAAAAAGAGTATAGTTAAGCTATTTTCCACCCCTAAAGGGATAAGCAAGCGATCTGGCTGCCATTAGTTGTTCCTAAGCTTTGAGACTGGTACTGTGATCTGTTCACCTAGGGCCAAGCTCGAACCAACCGAGCCTTGTCCTTGTCTCGCGCTGGTGACATTGGACAGGAGCGGGGCTTCTCCAGGGAAACCATAAGCGTGGACCCCTGTGATGATGATGGTGAGAGCGTACATTTGTTCCTGCGTCTGATTCTAATGTATAGAAGCAGACTCTTCTTATTGCCCTAATGGTATGCGTAAGCTCTTGCGCAAGTAAGCAAGGAACTTATAACATAGATGAGTTGATATGCCTACAGAAGGTCTTAAGGGCAATTCTTAGGCTTATTCTAAGCTTAAGATCTAAGCAGCTGTAAGATATACTAATTTATAACAATCTATTATAATCTAGTTAGCTTTTAAGATAAAAGGTTAAAAGTATTTAACTTATTTTATTTATAGAATATTATTATTCTGCTAAATTAAATAATACTTATTAACTTTATTATAGCTGTTAATATAATATATTTTAGAATTTTAAGCTAATTTTAAGAGATATAATATATATATTAAGTATTATATAAAGCAGTTTTTATATTATTTTATAAAAATAATTTAAATATTTATTTTAAGAAGTTATTATATATAGAGAAATAAAACTAAATAATAAAGAAATAAAAAAAAAGAATTTATAATTAGTTATTACTTTTAAATTAAATAGAAATTCTTAAGCTAGTTTATATATAATAAATATTTATAGATATTAAACCTTTTAGTATTAGTTTATTATACTAATAAAAAAGCTAAGCTTATTTTGCTATAAGTTATATTAAGCTTAACTAATAATACTTTATTTTAACTTTAGAAATACTAATATCTTAGCATTTTATTATTAGCTTAAATATATTAAAGCAAGCTTAGTTATATTAATTAGAACTGCTTAATAAGTTATACTAGCTATAAATATCTTTAATATAAATCTTTTTTATTTCTATTAACTAAATATTTATATTACTTATAATTACTCTATATATTAAAAGTAAAGCTAATTAATAGAGATTTAGTTTTTTTCTAATAATTTAAAGTTTATTTTATAAACTATTATGCAGTAATATCTCTTTATTACTAAAATATAATAGAAATATTATTTGCATTTATAATTAGCAATATAAGCTATATTAATTAGTTCAAACTGTTAAGTTATTACTAGTTTATTAAATATACTAATAGCTATATATAGTAAAAGTCTAAATAGCAATTATTATCTTATTTTAAAGTGATATAAACCTTATATATAACTATATATACCTTTAAACTGCTTTAAAATTGCATTCAGTCTATAATAAGTAGAAATAAATATTATTATAATTATAAGCTTGCTATAAGAAGCTTAGCTTATTATAATAGCATTTAGCTCTTTTTAAGATATATTAATGCAGCTTTAGTTATTACTCTTTTTATGCTTCTAGAAGTATAGCAATAAAGAGGCAGCTTAAATTAGCTATAATACTATTTTATTATTATATCTGCTAACACTATAGTATATAAAGTTAATAAAGCTGTTAAGCAATACTTCTAATAAACTTAAAAAGAATAATTAATTAGCTTAAGATAATTGCTAGTAAGTAGAAAGATAAAAAGGCTTTAGCTAGCTGCTAAGCTGATTTATAGTTATTACTATAATATATATACTATAAGATAGCTAATTGCTAAAGCTTTTATTATGCTAGTCTTAAGCTTATTTATTAATTAGATTACTATAGAAGGTATTATAATAGAAATATAATAACTTTAGTTTAAAAAATCTCTCTTAATATAAGTAATCTATTTAATTTATTAAGCAGAGTGTAATAACTAATGCTATCTATATATTATCTTATATATTTGAGAAAAATAAATAGAAGATTTAGAAATATTAGCTTTTTAATTAGTAGCTAAAAGTTAATAAGTGTTAGCTATAAGATTAAAGTTTTAGCTGTATAATATTTATACACTCTTTAATAATAATAGCAATAGTAATAAGCTAAAAAAGATTTCTACTTTTATTTAAACTAATAAGTAAGTTATAAAATTAGTTAATTATACAGCTAATAAATAATTAAAGAAAATATAAAGGAAATAGACTAACTAATACATTTAGTTTTTAAAAAACCTAATTACTACTTTTATATAAACAACTTCTCTTATTAGAAGTTTTAATAGTTTAAAATTATAATTAAATATAACAGTCTTATTATTATTAAAATCTAAGAGAATAGCATAATATAAGTTTTAAATTAAAAAGCTAATTAAAAACTCTATTTATAAAACTAATAATATTTTGCTAATAAAATATTAAGTAAAAGCAGCAGACTTTTAATACTGCTAATAATACTTAATTTATATTGCAGTTTATTATAATAGCTTTTTTATTTTCTTTATTAAAAAAGCTTAATAAGTAATAAAAATTAAAGAAAATAGCTTCTCAAAATAATAACTTTAAATAACTTATAATAAATAAAATATAAAAGAAAATAAATATAATAAAAGCTATATAAAAAGCTATATAAACTGCTTTGCTATTAACTATAGTTAAGTAATATAATAATAAAAAATAAAAAGAGATATTTATTTATAAAAATAAAAAAGCTTTAAGCTTTATTACTTATAGTATAGCCTTTATAAGCTATATATTATAGAAAACTAATAAAAAGCTTTCTACTAAAATTTCTATTATACTAGAGATTATTATATAAAAAGCAATAAAAAAAGCTTCTATAGCTTTTTAAAAATAATTTGCTTTTTTATTAAAAAATACTTAAGCAGCATTTAAATTGCAATATAAAAAAGCAGCTTAAATATATATAAATAAATCTTATAAACAGCTTAAAGAAATTACAAAAAGCTATAATAATTCTATATAATAAATAATCTAAAAGTTTATAAAAGATATATTTATTTATTAGGTTTTATAATATATATTAATAAATAATATAAATAGTAAGAAAAATAAAATATTAATTATAAAGCTATTAAAAATAGCTATATATTTATTAATAAAAAGAGAAAAAAAAAAGCTTAATTTATAAAATAAAATAAATCTAAAGAAAATAACTACTAAATATTTAATATATAAGAGAAATATTATAATATATATATAATATAATTATTATAATAAAGCTTAATATTTAATATTAAAAAAATACTAATATATTAAGCTTATTTAAATATATTATATTAATATATTTTAAAAAAAATTTACTTTTTTAATATAATAATTTATATTATTATAAAAAGCTTATTAAAATATAAAATTAATAATAATAATTTTAAGTAACTAAAATATATTTAATAATAATATAAAATTATTTATATTATAGCTCTATATATAATAAGTTAAAAGCTTTAAAAGATATTAATATATATTTTATATTATATTTATTTTAATAGTAGTTATTATATATATTATCTTATACTTATATTATAATATATTAATACTAAACAGCTAAAAAAAAGTTAGCATATAAAAATGCATATAAGTATACAGATGCAGACCTTATAAGCAACAGTGCCTTAAGATCTATGATAAGGTCTTTTATGACAGAAGAGGATGGCTTATGCGCTATGGGGGGTGGGCGAGAGAGGACGAACGTGTTGAGCCCCTTGGAGACCGTTTTCTCGACGACACTGGGATTCCGATCAGGTCAAGATTTTTGCACAATGCCCCCCCATGGGATTCAGCGGTATACAGGGAAGGTGAGCTTGGTGAAAGCCTCCCAAAAGTGGTCGAAGCATGCTCACTCGCGTCTGCAGATGCATGTCTTGGTACAATACCATCCTTGGCATTGATTCCGCATCCAAAGGCCGTCCTAGACACGAGCGGTCGATGGCGTGCATTTGTAGCCATGATGTAAGCTGTTGTTGGAAATTGGCAATCTCTCGTCGAGTTCACATACTGCGCATCATTTTGAACACGCGCTGAATCTCAGTGCTCCCGCCAAGCCCTATAGAGCCAGTCAAAGACTCCATCCTGATGGCTATTTGCTGGGAGTTTCCTTCAGAGATCGTCCAGAATTTTAAGCCTCAAGGCTAGATTTCACAGCGGGATGGCTGATGCTCGTCGTACGTCAGACGATGCCAGTTGAATGCGGCGTCCTTGGACGAATTGAGCAACACGTCAGCATGGGGGAAGTTGCACTATTGTACACAAACAAACTCGTGAATGTTCATGGATCGAAGATTCGAGCTTATGGTCCTGGTCTAACACTGTTCGCACCCAATCTCCGAGGCTGTAAATTCGTCAATCGTGAACCAACTGAACCTTGTCCCTTTTGCGCATCCATCAGCGAGGCTTCTTCACGGTAATCTCACGTGTTGATCCCGGTACTGGTGGCGCCATGGCGTCGTGGCGATATGGGATTTCGAGAGTGCGGATAGGTACAATACAGTAGGTAGTGTTGAAACTGGAGTATTATTTGTCTGATCCCGGTAGACTCTTTTGCGCTAAATGCGAGCGCAGGGTCTGCTCACTTCAACCAACGGCGTTCTTCAAGACGCGCGCGAACCAGATGCCCTGTAGCACGCTTATCTGCCAGGATCGCGATTTTCGCGTTTCCTCCAAGCTTGAAACCTAGGATGGCGAAATCCGTTATGATCCGGTTGGCTTTCGGGATCAAGGGTCGACCGTGACGGCCCGCCCAACTCGGAACGCTGTAGTTCCATCATGCCAACCTGCGCTCGACATTTCCGCTACGATCGTTGGTGGTGAGATGTTCCTAATGCCAACCAAAAGGCAGACCTCCCAGCACAGTTCATTCTCCTAGTCAGTAGTCCACCTGTATTGCGCTGCGAGCCGCATCGGACTCCACTGACAACGTTTAGTCGCGAACCTCATAGACCCTTTGATCCCGGCCTTCCATGCATGGCCCAGGTAATCAAACCGGCTGTGAGCCCCTCCGGCATACATCAGCACTCCCCCTTATCCCTGCTGGCAGACTCGGTTCAAGAACGGAGCCCGAGCAGCAAAAAACTTGTTTTATTTTTGCCACAAAGTCAAAGTTGTGGGTTTCACCCATGCGATAACCATGCATTACCGCGCATACCGCACTGTGACAACCACTCGTCTCCTATTTCCGATATCTCCATGGTGGCAAAGAACACCACCATTTCAAGGACAGGAAAGCCGACAAGAACTACTACGCAGTACAGTGCAAACCAATTTAATTTAAGGCGCGCAGAGCATTGATGAGGTTGCGACTAGCGTCAAGGGAGACACAAGAATCACAAATATTGAAACACCATACCACTGCGACCGCGATAGCACACGTTGCTTTGGAACACAGATTTTTAACCCGAAAATCCAAGATCGCATCGAAAGATGGGAAGCGGTTAATCTGAGAAAAGTTTATATCCATGCCGAACGCGCAGCTCAGCTCGTTTCTGCACCAATGAAAGAGTCTACACTCATGATCAGCATCACCAACTACGTTAGCTATCCAGTCTCTCGGGTCGTCGCTGATTCGTCAACTGTCCCCTTGCCGGCTTGGGGACAGGCCCAGACCGCAAGAACTGTCACATCCCAAGGTGTCCACCCTCTAACCCAATCCAGATTTCCTCTGGTGCCGCTATGCGCGGTTCCTGGCATGGTTTCCCAAGTGATGCCTGCATGCGCCCGTAGTCACGGGGATCGCTGCAGAATCACCTCAAGCGCATGGCATGCAGAAGTCGACGTCGTCATGATCTTGAGCCCGTTGTAGGAAGACAAGACTATCGTAGCGATTTCTGGCCTTTGCCGAGGCATGCTAGCGCAGCTCGATTTACCGCCAACCTGCCATCTCTCAACTCAAAAGACATAGTGCTGCGAGACCGGGCAAGCTGCTACACTACTACGCCGATGCGTTGGCTTTAGTCAAGGCGCGTGTTCGACAAATCTATCTGCCGATGCCTCGACCAAATCGGAAGACAAGACTTCATGGGCTGGGAAAGTAGTCCGCAAGCAGGGGGGATGATAGGCCAAGTAATGGCTGGGTCGTTGCGAGTTATTGCTGCGACGCGCGTGCTGAATGACGGCCGAATATGAAGCTATCGTTACGTTAATCTAAGGCTTCTGTGTTGGTCGCCTGACAGGACACGATAGTGGAGGCATTTTCTAACAGCTTGGGGAAACTCTTCTGTAAACCCTGTCGGGGCATGTGGGTATAGTATCTGAGCTACAACACTTCAAATAATTCGAAGCAAAATAACAGCGGATCTCGACCCTTGCTGAGAACCATGATGTCTCGTACAATCTGTTGCCTCTCCTCCAAGCGCCGCAATATCATGACCGGATCAACGGATGTGCGTTGATGCAGCCGCTCAGCTAAGGCCTCCTTACCACCTGTGCGCGGTTGGTCAACTTGTGTATCCATGGCTTTGCGCAGCTCTTCGCTTCTCTGCCGCACTGGCACGTTCGTCTGAGTCCAGTCATTGCCGAGCACGGGGTCCGAAGGCGAGACTCGCTCAAAGTCCGGCGTGAATGTCAAGTCCGCACGCTGGGCAGATGGTTCAGTGCAGATGTTCATGTTCCAAGCCTGATCGCTGAGCTCCATCAGTTGACAGTGTGGCACATCCAATGGCGCGACGCACTGCTGACCGAACTGCCCTGGTGCTGATTGTTGCTGAGGCAGGCTGTCACCGAGAAATATTCCATGGTTCACGTCTGGTATAGGTAGGTTGCCTGGGTTGCCAGGCGGCGTATCCCATTAAACGCCAGATGTGGCTCAAAACCCACTTTGCCCATTTTCGCGAAAAGTGATATTAGACCCCTACTAAAGCCTCAAAATGCAACAGCATTTTTTTTAAACTCTTGCGTAAATCAACCACAACACAGCTAATAAAAAAAAAGAGATATTTAGATATAACTTAATATAAGGATCATTTTTTTAACTCTATTTTAGTTATTAATTTATATTAAATTTTTAATTGCTTGCAGAAGATAAAAACTATTATTTTATATTTAGATTACTATTAATAATATTAATATAATTTGCTTTATTTTCACTTAATTTAACTAACTAAATATATAAAATTTTAATTAGTATGCTTTTAGCTAGTTATAGATTTTTTAACTTAGCTAGTATTAAGTTATTTCAGCCTTTTAATATTACTACTAAATAGAGGTTATCTAAAAAATATAATATAAATATATCTCTTTATAAGGTTAAATCTACTAAAGTAAGTATTTTTAAGCAATTAGTATAGCTATTATAAAAAGTAAATATACTATAATTATCTATAAAAAAAGCGCTATTTTTAGCAGTAAAACCTACTTTTATAGCCTTTAGTTTACTATAGTTATTACTGCTTATATAATAAAAGCATTAATATTTTCCTTCTCAAGTTAAATATAATATACTAAAAATACAAACCTACTTTTAAATATATATAAAATAATTTATTTAATAATATTATATAATAACCTATATAAACCTTATATTTTTTGCTTTATTATAGCTATATATCTAAAAATAATATTAAAAACTATTAAATTTAATTAAAAATAGATATTTTTATAAAAAATATAAAAATATAATATATTTTCTGTATTATATTTTTTTTAACCTCTACTATTAGAAAATCTACTCTTCAACTTACTACTGCTACTAATTAATAATAATACTAATAATAATGCTGCTAACCTTATAAATATTAATTCTAACAGCAAAGATAATAGTAAGCTTTTTTTTTTCAATACTTTTATTATTTCTATAGCTAATTTTAGCCTAAAGCTAGATTTATCGCAAGCAACAGTTGCATTTAAGCTGTCCTCTACTTAAGCCTTATTGCAAGCTTTATTACAAGCTACTTCAACCCCTCTTACCCCTCTAACCCTTAATAGCACTAAAAAACACCCTTTTTTTAAGCTTAAGCTGACTATGCAGTATTTGCTGAAAGAGTAGCTTAACAGCAGTATTTTAAAGTTATATTACTATAACTCCTTTTAGAAGCTGCAGCCTATAGGCTATATATTAGTTGCTATTAATCTTACTAGTAAGACCTCTCTCAATCTATTCTTACGCTTTATTACTACTGCTGATATTACTAAATAGGCTGACTATATTAATAAATGCTTTTAGTAGCAGCAAGTTAGTACTAACAGCCTTTAGTAAAGCCTAAAGCAGAAAGTATTACAAACTGAGCTATACTTTAAGATCTTACTAATAGAGATTTACACCTTTCTTGCTATATTAATTTATATATTAGTTTATTATAAATCTAACTTTAATTATTACTAGTTAACTAATTCCTTACGCCTTACTTATAATATTGCTAGATAGCTCTCTTATAACTGCTTTGCTACTCTATATTTTAACTTCTGCCTATAGGACTTAGATATATTTAACCTCTCTATAAAGATCTAACAGAAAATTAAGCTATAATTAACTTAGATATAAGAGGTATCTCTATAGTTATAAAACCTTAGCACTATTATTGCTGTTAATAAATATATAATCTGCTTCTTAAGAAGGTTTTATAATGTTATTAAGATGCTTAAGAAGCTTATTAAAGTTAAATTTAAACTGTAGATAGCAGCTTAATAAGGCTACTTCCTCTTATAGATCCCTTATATGCATACTAACTTATTATCAACTTTAGAGGCTGCTGCTGCTAAAAAAAGCTTTCTTAATATTAACTCTATCTTTCTGCTAGAGGCTTAGGTTTAAGCCTCAATAGAAGTAGTATAAGGTTTTACCTCTCTTATAGGAAAAAAAGTGCTACAGAAGCTATTAGTAGCTAAGTAATTAGTATCTATTTAAGCTGTTATTATTACCCTACTATAACGCCTATCTACTTACTACTTCTAACTAGAGGCTGTTACTGCTTACTACTATATTTTTACTAATAACTTATTTACTACTGTTAACTTTATATATTACTTATATTAACTGCAGCTATTTATTGCTGCTACTAGCACTACTAAGCTGAACTTTAAGGTTATTAAGCTATTTAGGCAGCTATAAGCTAATAATAAAAAGAGTGACTATATTCTTTAAAGCTATCTATATATATATTTTACTTTAAATAGTAAGACTTATTAATTTGTATTTAAGAATAATATTATTATGCTTTTAATTAGTAGTATATTTAATAGTAGGGAGATTATTACTTTATACTAATATAGATATCTTTTAGCTATATTAACTTTAGCTAGAATATTATAAATACTTTTTTAAATTAACTTTATTATTAGCTTTACTAGCTTATATATTAATACTGCTAGCTAATCTAAGTAGAAGCTACTTATTATTATTATTACTATTAAATAACTACTTATACCTACTTTAATTAATATATATAACTATAGTATAAATAGTATTAATATTAGCAACTAATATAAAGCTAACTATAAAAGTATTACTATATATTACAGCTGCTATAGCAGCTAGCAGTTTATAGCCTTCAATTTTTTACTAGATATATTAACTGCTAATAAAACATTTTAAAGTAATATTTACTAACTTTTATATATTTATAGAGGTTATATTTACTAATATATATTTACTCTATAAAGCTTTAAATCTATACTATAAAAAGCTTTCTGCTATATTCTATTATAAATTCTATAAATAATTAGTAGCTAAATTTAAAAGTATTATATTTAGAGAGAGGTTTTTTTTAACTATTTAGCTTATTAAGAGCAAGCTATATAATTTCAAACAGTATAAAAAAGAATAGAAATACTAAGTATATATAAAGCGTTTTAAAAGAACTATATTAAGAAAGACTAATAGAAATATAGTATTAGCATACTATATATACTAAAGCTGCCTTCAGTGCAATATATCCTTCTGCTGTTAAGATGACTGCTAAGTGAAATAGCATAATGTTAAGCCCTGAACATCAGTATTGCTAGAAGGGATATACAGAGCGAAATTTAAGTTAGAACCCCCTTGTCGACTATATACCTCATGTGGAGTCAGTTATGAATTGAATTACGCAATTAGCCAGTTTCAGTTTGAGCCACATCTGGCGTTTAATGGGATAACTGGCGCTCCCAGACTGCAAATTCGCCCATGCAGTATGTAATAAGTGGGGTTGGGCTATGAGCAGGGTGGAAGATTGTTGCTCTGGCGGCGAGGAGAAAGCGTGCGAGGACGTGGTAGCCGGGCAGACAGCAGACGAGAGCGCTGCCTGTGAGGACGGCACCGAAGATGCTGGGTCAGGAGTCAAATTGATAGACCTCTGCTTTCTCCGTTCGCGGTAACGGCGTTGCGCTTGTCGATTTTGAATCTTCCGCTTCTCGCTCGGCAAGATCTGTGTGTTATCCAACATGTTCGAGAAAGAAACGTTGACGAGTATTGTATGTCAACCTTTGAACAGGCAGCCGAGTGTCGATGACTGGAAACCATAAATGTGAATTTTGCGCTCCACGACGCTTGTACTGTAACGAAGACGGTTCGATGACATTTCCCGACCTCGTCCCTCTTTTATAATCGAACAGATTGCCCTTGTTGACTCGTTCTAATTGCCTCACGCTGCATGTGTGATGCGGACTAAACGGACAGTCAAGGACATGGTCGAACATGTAACCAACAAGCAAACAAGCAAGCGGACAAACAGACCAACCAACAAACTCGATCTCTTGAAAGCCCAGACACTGCCCCTGCTCCAACGACTTTCCTCATTAAACCTCATGAGAGGTCCCGACAATCCGGAACCGCAATCAAGCGCAGCTGGCTCGCCGCTGTTGGGCACTGAGAAAGCAGTCCAAGTTGCCTCCCAGATCGGGAAAATTGGCCGAGGAGTTGTGATCTTCTTGTGAGGTATCGGACGAGAACGATAAACCCTCAACGCTGTCGACAATAACCTCAATCTGGCGCAGGTCGTTGCAATAACTCCTTCGTTGAGAGAGGTCGAAAAGCAACGGGGGTCGAGGAACGCAGCCTCGCGAGAAGACAAAGCTAGGACTTTCACAGAGGATCAGTGACAGTACATAAAAGGTGTTACAGAACGACAGCCGCGCAAGCTTGAAAAGGGATTCGCTGGGGAAGGGCACGGCCCACTAACCTTGCCACCTAGCGACTCACACGTAATAGATGTCACCGTGGGCGACGAAAGCTAGGGAACAATTCAGGGACACTATCATTATTACATTCAGAAATCCTTCGAAGGAGGTTCATTCGAGAAGTCAATAAACGGTTCGAAAACGCTCGGACGACTCATTTGGACGACTCGTTCGGACGGCTCGCAGAACTGGAGTGACGCGCCCTGTGACAGGTAATTCGTAAGTTCCTCGCAAGTACGTTCGCTTGCTGCGCGCTTGGTGAGCGGTAAAGAAGCGGCAGGAATCCCTCCGCCACTAGAAGCACACCGGATGGCGACGAGTCCTTCTCACGAAAACTGCCACCTCGCCAAAGAGGCTTGTGAATTTAGCGGGGACTCACGCCGAGCGCTTAGCGCACGACGGAGGTATTGCAGTGTTTACGCAATGAGATCGCTATACTGTGCCAATACTTCAACGTTCAGAAATACTGCGATATCAGGTCAGAGTTTTACCCCCTGTACAGGTATCTGTGGCTCAAGCATACCAGGTGCGGTACATCGATCGCGGGCGAAGAACGGCCATTCAGCATTTATTCCAGAGCTTCCAGTGAGACCACCAGTCTCCATGGTACATGACTTGGGGGGTAATAATTAACCATGATACCATAGTAGAATGCTACTCTGCCGAGCCTGTCCGAACACGCCGTATTGACAGGATTCAGGGACAGTCCGCCCTTCCAACGTCATGCGTTGCTGTAAGAGGTTTGGTCCGGCCGAGAGACCTGTGGTAAAATGGCATGCTTGGTGACAGCAATCCCAGGTGACTGGGATGCTCCTGGTAGCGCTGCATCAATGCATTGTGGATCCGTACATAGCGAGCCAGAAACTTCGGGGAATGTGACAGTACCTTCCGCGGTGCAGTCATCCTAGTAACGGGCTCAATTCCTAACTGACACTGGCTAGTGCGCTTGCATCGATGTGGAAAATTGTCCGCACCACCCTTTACAAACCTAAACAAGTGGTGATGTGTTGACTGCAGAGGAGCGCCAAAAGACTAACACAAGGAATATAACAACTACAGTCGAGAAAGCCGTGATGCTTTCACTTTGCGTTTGAGATGTCCCATCTATCCATCACGTTATTGCTTTTGTGCACTTGGTGAGGCAGTTTTCAACCCCTCAAAAAGTAGAGGCATACACGGCGATATGCATCCTCGCTGAGAACACCACGGGAAGCTGACTCGAGAGACCGCGCGGTTGGCCGACGTCCACCGTCCTCTACGCGGTAGCGACAACATGTAGGTGGCATCCCCGAGTCGGTTGCGCGCAGGTGCATTCATGGTCCGCAATCCGACCTCGGGCCGCGCGGAGGTCGGTTTCCCCGACGGCGCCAGTCACGCCAGGATTGCACACACTGCTTTTAGTGGACAAAAATTATCGTTCTCACCAAGAATCGCATGCGAGACGGCAGTGCCGAGCAACCGAAGCAAGCCCTCTTGCGCGTATACACAGAAACGCAACTGTTTGCGTCCTAGATGACCCTGAGGTTTGGACGGTATGCTAGGCCTACCTTCTTCAACCTTAATCTCAGAAGTTTGAAGTTAAAGAAAATTTGATGCACATGCAGCTCGAATAATCGGGGCCGGCTTCGTTTCTGTCGTATGCCGCACACCCCATACCCTGGCGCTACTCGGCGGTATGCGGACACATCCCGATCACAGCCATTGGCTTTGCCTTGGCGCTACTTCACCGGTCGTAAACATGCAGCATGCAGTATGTCAGGAGCTGCAATACAGAACATCGTTGACGATAAGGGCTCGCCGCCTGGGTTTCGCATCGAGCGTCAAATATATGGATGTCTAGGAGTGCAAATGAGAGCGATCAACCGTGTGCAGAGGAGCGGGCCCGGGCGATCGTGGGAATCTTCAGAGGGCTTAGCGGTGCTTAGCATGGGACGAACGCTCTGTGCTTCGCTTTGCAGCTAAGAAGGCGGGAGCGCCGCCAGTTATTGTACGACGGCTCCCGTGATAGCGTCAGCGGAAAAATGATCGCATGTAGAGATCGCCTTCTCTCGCTGGTCTCAGCATTGGTGATCCGTCTTGAGCCCTTAAAGCCTCGGCGCGAAGCGATGAAGACGCATGTGGACTCGGCCAAAAGGGGCCATTCATGTCGTTGCACATCACGCTGGCCCGAGTAGCTGAGACTAGCTTCGGCTGGACAACCATTCATTGAATATTTGCGGGCTGAAGAACGATGATTGCGATATTATGCTTGGGATGATCGCGCCTTTTGGACAGATGAGTACGGGTCAGTGGCGTCTCGCATTGTCGGCCATGAGCGGGAGATAAGACTCGGTGAAGTTGAGGTGGCAACTGGCTTGAGTCTTGCGTGGTGTCACATCGACCGAATGCTCAACAGGCTCTATACGCATCCATCATGACTTCCAGCGATACGCCTTCTGTAGTACAAATCCAGCGAAACGCCACTGCTCGGCATGTTTGTGGACTGAAGCTCGAATGGCCATGAAACTGCGGACATTACTCAGGCACGGGCCGAAGCAACTTTTCAGACGGTTGGGACGCAGTACGCAGTAGCAGCGGTCATTCAAATCAGCACTCGATGAAACACTGTCAGGGACTGGCTTGTGCCCGCCGAGGATCTAACGGAGCCAACATTCAAATGGACCATCAATTTATTGAGAAGGGTTCATCCAGTAATGGGCACAGATGGGCACAGAGCCTCCGAGTATCAACAACCAGGAAGGAATGAACTTTGTCCTCGTGCGTGCTCTCGAGGAGTCGGCCGTGCACCCATGAAACCGCTGTCAGGTTATCGTAACTCCTCATACGAATCAGCGGCTGTCTCTTGCTCCCCAATACATACGGCATAGGCGATCCGTGCATGACCCTTCACCACCTCGCACAATTGGGGCGCAATAACCTGAGCAGCATGGAGCAACGTACGAAAAGCAAAAAAAAATAAAAAAAAACGTCGTCGTTGATTTGGCCCCATTCCTTGATCTTAAATTTCAGCCTGCCTCGTACCTTTTTGAGTGGAGAGGCCACAAACACGAATCCCAGAGCCTCGAGGCCCCTCATCGTCAGCTCGAAAGCGTCGACAGCCTTACCTCTGTCCAATCGCTTCTGTCCGAGCACGAGGTATGACTCCCATAGTTCCAAGCGCAACGCCCCTTCTCTCTCGGGGTAACACTGGTCCAGCCGCTCGAGGAGCCGCTCAGCCTGAGACTCTTTGGCTGGCGTGTCGCAAGCTTCCATAATCTGTACCAGGTCCCGAAGGAGCGCCTGGCGTCTCTGCCACGTCTGCGCCGAGGTTGACTTCTTGTCCTCACACAGTCTGCACTGGCAGGTGAAGCCCCAGTTCTCTAGACATTTCTGCGTTGCTTGATAATCGTCGCCAGGCTTGGGTTGCTGGTTTCAGATCAGCAACTCGGCGTCGGCGTCGACGTCTTGGTGGCTCGCACAATCATCATGTCGCCAATGAAAGAGCGACGACAATTGCTGACACAGGAATGAATAATGTGGAACGCAATGATCCAGGCGCCGCAAATAGTGTACACGGCGGCTGTCTGTCTCTGGGTATTCCCTATGTTCTGACGGCTTGATCTCGGTGCGCCGAAGCAGTTCAGGCTGACGATACCCTCAACGAGAAACAGAGGCGATGGTAAAGTATTCCGGTACAAAAGATTTATGGCGGGATTCGCAGCGGTTACAGACGGGAAGCTGCGGGCTTTCGCACGCCCAGTCATCCCGTACCGTCCCCAGTTTCAACCCCGCATCCGGAATTGTAGCTGTTAGGCAATTTGCAAATCAATGATGACCACGTCATGGTCTTTAAGCAGCAACGGCTGCCTCTGGGCCGCAATAACAGCACCCTAGTCGACTGATTCAACTAGAACATCTGCATCTCGGCCTTTGGACGAACAAACACGCGTTATCTACAGCACGGCAAAAATCTGCTCCAAGTTGCCGCTCTTGCCATAACTCAGCAGAACCCGACTCCACGTCAGCATTCTATTTCCACTGGCAATGACTTTTTGGATTGCCATTAGTACGATTGCGAGCTTTGCCCAGACGGTTTCGAGCCTTTATACCGATCACCAAACGCGGAAAGCAGCAGCGGCACCATCTGTCCTCCCGAGGACTGTCCACATCCCCAGCAATGCTTTCAACGCGGGTGCCGACTTCACGAATCTGTATGCTGGGACAGCCATCGGGGGCGTTGCCCTGCTTGCTATGACAGTAGACCAGCTCGGGAAGCTTGGAAAGCAGCTCAGCGGCATCAAAGACGAGCTTGAAGTCCAGACCGCCGCCATTGTCCAAGGCTGGCACGAAAAGGGCTTCGGCTCTTTTATTTACGACTTTGCGAAGACCGAAATCGACGAGTATGATGGGGACGCTTCTGTTGGGAAACACGCATTCTACATCTACAACCCAACGACTAGCGCCGAAATCGTATTCAAACAAAAGGTCAAGGAACAACCACTGCCCTCTTCTTTTGGCGGTATTAGCGACGATATTGAAGCTATATTCCGCTTGATGTGGGCGAATCGACAAGCCCTCCGAGCTACGATGACTAGAGAAGAGGCAGATAAGGTGGCGTTCCACCTGCTGGTGCCAGCGAAGAGAACATGGGCGATGGTTGATCCCTTGGTAATTGATGAATCGATAGGAAGGCTCACCATCAAGGGGCATATGGATGAGGGTAGCTGCTACGCTTCGTTCAACTTTGGGCGACTACCTCCACAGGTATCATTACACCATGTTGGTCACGTTACAATAGAAGACGGAAATATATTTCTAGTACCGTGGCTCGGAGGTGTTGGATCATGGTTTGGTGGCGCCGCTTCTACGATTCTTTTCCCCCCTGCAGCGCCGTTCTTCGCGGCAGGCTTCATGCTATGCTGGGTAGGATGCGTCGGAGGAGGTTTGTACAACGCGTGTAAACCAAGACAGCCAGCGCGACTACTTGGCCCTCCGTAAAAGGAGTGAAACTTAGGACGTTAGTGCTAAATATGCGGAACCAGAGGGTGAGGGTCCAAGTACAGTACATGATCCTTCTCGTCCTCCAAATCCTGTCTTGTGGCCACTATGTGTTCTGTCTGTCCCCAGGTCCAATCGGTGCTCCAGTTCCATTCGTATCTATCCCGTTCCTGAACAAGACGTCGGGAGGCACTTCTCTTAGGCCGGAAAAAGGGCTCGCAGCCGACTAACGTAGGAAACGGCGCAGTACACTTGCCTGCAGAGCATCTTGAGGGTCACAAAGGCCTATTTCAGTATGACCTAGCACTGTAGACGCTTTCAATTCCCTTTACCCTTTGCTTCGCTAAGTGACGCGACATGCTGCACAAACAGCGTGACAGCCGGCAGATGGGTTTCCACGACTGCGAGCGTTTGGAACGGGAGCGCCCATCCGGCTCGACGGACTTCAGGCGTTGGCGTGAGTGTCATACATCAGTGGGACTCTGGAGCGACTTGATTTGCATGAGCTCGGCACGGCCCGATCGGTGGTGAATGACCCCCGCCCTGAAGTACTATGTAGTTTTCAGATGACCTAAGCGACCGCTGGCATTCCCTAAAACGGCACCTCCAGCGCTGCATAATGAGACGGTGTCGATTCTAACGTGAGGAACTGGCCCCAGTGCATATCTATCGTCGCGTGTGTCGCACGGGTTCCATTCAGTGATTGTTGCCTTTTGATACCCACGGTGTCATGCTCCCGACGAGCTGCCGATCGTCGCTGGCCCATATTGTAATATGTCCATGGTGGGATGGATGAGTTCCCGTCTGCGCTGTGTGGCTCACCCCAGCTATGTAGCTGCTCGGCAGTCCGTGGGGTTGTGCGAACATCCCACTTGTGCACCCGGACGGTGATCCCCGCCATGCGACAGTAAACGCGCTTCGCTGCTCCTATCGTGGGCACTAGAGCCACAGCCCGCTGCGATGAAAATATCACCATTGCCGATAACAGGAATCGCAGCAGATTGCAGCGCTTCGGACGCCGCCGGGTGTGCGTCCGCAGCCAAGCCGCCTGCCTCTCCGCTCGCTCGGATTGGCGCGGCAAGCTGAAAGGAAAGGGATTAGACGTGTTCAGTGCCTGAGCGGAAACAAGCGGGCGATGCCTGAAGGGCTTTGCGTCGGTTGAAGTACGGGGAACTTTCGGGGAATCAGCGGCTTACCATGCTGCACTTCCTGGCGGTTCATCCACTTCACAGAGCCATGGCTAGCAGTGCCTGTTCCCTGCAAAGGCCGCTTGCAGACAAGACGGTGCAGAAGGGACGTGCTCCCAGCGTCGTCACGTGGTGCGGCGGCGCAGTGCTGGTCGTCTTTCTGCAATTTAGCAACGCCTGTCCGCCGCGGCCGAGAGAACACGGTGCAACGGACTGACCATGGACGCTTGCCCCTTCTTTCGCGATGGCTTTTGCATCGTAATCCGGCCCTTTTTTCTGGTCTTTTCGCGCACGCCGTTGGGCAGTAACTGGATACTTTCATCTTCGCACGTTGAAAGCTCTGCATCACTGTCCCACTCCATTCCAGCGCTCACGCCGCGCGAATCGATAGCGGCGTTTCCTGATTTGCAAGAACTGTGGGTATTGCTCGATACCTGAAGCTTCTCACCGCTTTCCAAACATCTGCTGACCAACGCATTATGCAAAAAGCAGAAAAAATTGCGTTGCCGGGAGGTGCGGCGAAAGTTCGCGGGAGGCGAGCCCCCTCCACGCCCCGCGATCCGCCCATCGTATAGCGTCTTGGACAGCACAATCTATCCCAAACCACCGATCGAGGTCATATCAAGCGCCCAAATGATCATGCATGAGGGCATGATGGTGATACATGAAATTGCAAAGTCGGTGCCTCACGAACCCCGTCACCAATAGAGAAACGGAAAGACCATGGACGGAACAACTAGTGGCGGTTCGATGCCGCTGCCGTAGACCCGAGACACGTGGACGGCATCCGGACGGCCCACCGATGCGGCGCCGAACCCCGGTCGGTCAAGGAGATCGTCCGGAACAGCCACGCACAAGGTACGCGCCTGCTGTGGAAAAACGTTCTGCCCATCAAGTTGGACATAATGCTCAGAGAGAGGCAGGGCACGAGGATTGGGCAGCGAGACGCAGAGATGGGCTCGGTACCGTAAGTGAGATGTTCCTCGGTCCCCCTTCCCGGCTGAGCCTTCCCGACTGAGACCACGTAACGTCGATGATTTTGGCGCACCACTGATTTCGGAATCATGCCACAAGTCTAGTGTTTCTCAAACTATCCAACGAGAGTTCGGTTTCCTCATCCTACTCATAGTTTGACATTTGAAAAGCCTCGGCTCTACGCACCACCACCACGAAGTCCCAGGTACCGAATGCGTCGCACAGAGAGGCATCAAAGACCCGAGGATTCAGCCTTTACTGTGCGTGTTATTTCAAAACGAGAACTTCCATACACATGTGATTTGGAACTGACTGAGAACCCAGTTAGTGAGGCTCTTCAAACAGGAACGACCCAAGTAGTGATGCCTCAAGATCATACGTGTCGGAGCAGACCGCGCAAGATAAGGCAATGGCAAACACTAATGTTGCCTGATTGTAGAGGCTTAAAACTCGTTGGGTTGAAGCCTCGCTAGATATACTTTTCACTGGCTTTGATGAGGGAGGTACTCCCAACACTGTATTGGATTGCACCCTTATGACGGCCTCCCGCAGCAGTCGACGGTTTCGCGGGAAACCTTTACCTGTGGCTGCTTCCGTTGATGCTTCTCAACACGTCTTCGGCTCATATGTAATGATTGGGTCTCTCCATATATATCAATGACTAAGGTCGCCCATTTTCCCGCCAACCTCAGTCCCGAAAACACCTATTTGGAAAAGTTGAAGAAGTACTCTCAAGTCAAGTTCTATAACGAAAAAAAAAAAAAAAGAAACCACGATATCGTCTTTATTGCTCAAGTCACACTCAGCCACTGGTGCGCTGAACCCTCTTCCAGCTAATGTGCCTCTAGCTAATGGTCTCATCAGTCACTCATCCTCAAACCCGGTAGTCATTATTATTTGCCACACAGCAAGTTCCGAACAGCCCACACCTCTCAAGATGGCCGCTCGCAACGCCCAGGATACTTCTCTTTACCTCGCTCGTCACATGTTCCTTCCCTCTCAACTTCCACAGTCCGATGACTCCGCTCATGACAACGACATTGCCCTTTTGCGGTGCGTTTATAACTCTCTGGGCATATTTGGAAGCCACGTCACAGAATCTCAGCAGGAACCTGTCGCCTTGGTCACGGACATGGTGCATAAGATGCTCACCGCCCATGAGCCTTTGGGTGGAAGAACAGCCGTTGATGAAGCAAAACTTGCTGAGATTCTGCGCTACGTATTGGATTCGCGTAACGATTTTTCCCTGCTCATGCTGGGATGGCACTCAGTAGTAACTTCATTACGGCTGGCTCAGTCGGTCTTCACATCAGAGAGCAGAACGCGGGCGTTCTGATTAGCCGAGTCGATTCAACGCTCAGGGTGGAAGCCTTTGAACTTTCGGCCTGCAATAAAGATGTCACCATGACCACCGGACGTTTGCGCCGTACTTTTCCTGGGACTGCTGTCTCTATCAATCTCGAGAACGCTCGGGAGGACGGGTTCACCACCACCCTGGCAGCCACATTGAGTAAAATGAGTACGCAGCCCTCCGCCGAGACCAAGCCCAAGGCCAAGAAGGCCGGGCAACTACAGGACGAGAATCGCGATACGACTCATCCAAAAATGGTCACAGAGCTACTGCACGCATTTCTCCTGGCTGTCGGTCAGCCCACAGTGTCTGACAGAATCTGGAAGAACACTCGAGAAGAAGTTCTGTGGCGGCAGGCCTGTCTTCCCTGGCGGAGGTCGCCAATGTGGATGCTCATCCGTGTAGTCCTCCAGTTGTCATTCATCCGTTTGGCTGGCTCCCCTCAGTACGGCGTCAAAACCTACAAGCTGTTCATGGGTTTCCTCATGGCCAATGTTCTCCAGAAAGCCGTGGATGTTGGCCTGGACTCAGATATACTGTACGCAATGACGGCCAAGTGTTCCAGGAGGCTCCTCAAGATCGGACAGGAGACTCACGCCAGTGCCCTTGGCTATGTCCATAATCAGATGCGTTACGCAAATAGCTTTCTCCGGGAGCGATGGGCGGTAATTCGGGACAAGACGTCAATCGATATGACAGCTCACTTTTCTCGCCTCAAGACTATCGACTTTTCGCAGGACATCGTCATCGCTCTTCCCGGTCTCGATGGCTTTCTTGATTTCATCAGAAGGCGTCAGGTCGTGGAAAATAGCCGTGTCTTCATTCCGTCATGGAGGCTGACCAAGTTTGAAGGTCAATCGTTACCGAGGTCCATTGATCCGTCTGATGCGGATCATCTTGCACTGACCCTTGCGGCTTTTGAGGCTTGGGTACAAATACACCTTGAGCGTTGGATGTCTTCACAGCTAGCCGAAGACTATCTCAACACCTGCCTCCAGCTGCGGCATCTCATCGAGAGTTATCACAACGCAGCAAGCAGCATGTACTGTGGAAACCCGGAGACAACGTCCATCATGTTGCTTACCATACTGGAACTTTGGGTGGCGTGCGACAAAGCAGCAGTACACGCACATCCTCTGCTGGCTGATTACGACCCTGGAATTCCTCGAGGCTTGTTCCAGAACTTCTTGCTGCCGTTGAGAAGACAGATGAGACGGATATTTGAAATCGAACGGTATCTGGTTGATCGCTCCAGCAGGTCCAATTCTCGGTTGTCAGCTTTCACATTTACAAATCTTTTGGTGCATCCGACAGTTTCTCCCTGCGGTACTTCCAACAGTCCACTCGGCATCAAGAGCTCTTGCTTCTTATTGAAGCCGACGCAACCAAGCAACGAGAAGCGAAACGATGTGAACTAAAACGCGTACAGGACAGATACAAAGCTCTCATGAAGAAGTACGGCGAAAGCAAACGTACCTACGTCGACAACTTGGACCACTACAGTGGCAGCTACTACTAGACGCACAGCGCATGCTGCACTAGATGCGGATAGCAGAAAGAGGCCCAAAGTATATCTATGTTCACGAATGGCCGCTCCCAAGACAGGATCTCCAAAAGAAGTCCGTCGTCTTCGAACTTGAACTTCCGCAATCATTTGGCTACTGGCGAGAAGCCAGTTTTTATGTCCTTCTCGACGTTCTCAAGGTACAACATGCCAACTTCCGACGGCCGCAGTCTCAGCACCCACTGCGCAACCACGATGCACTGCGGCCATACCATCAAGCGAGAGTTGTGTCGCAAAATGTCCAGCTCCTATCGGAAACGAAGCCTAATGTTGTCGTCCACCGTAACCCAGTCGTTGTGGCTTCGGCCACTGAAGCAAACGTGCTTCTCAACAATGGGCTACAATTCATGTACCACAACGATAGGAGATCTTGCTTCATCCAAGACCTCTTGGTGATGGACAAAATTCCAAACAGCTGTACATACAAATTGCCACACTGTTCAGCGTCTTTGCAGAAATTCATCTTCCGACCTGCGGCTGAACCGTGCGGCCCTCCGCCGAACTTGGTCATCGCCACCCAGAGTGCCTGTCCAAAAGGGATGACCATAGAGGAGTACAAAGCTGTGGCGTCTATTCCGTTAGGTGTCAACATTCAGTACCAAAACATCCTTGTTCAGCTGTTCTCGCTAATGGTGGATTTCAAGAAGTGGGAAGTCACGTTGACGATCTGGCAGTGCATTTACCACGCCGGTCCGGGTAGTGAACATGTTGTGAGGGCCGCGCACGACATCTGCGAGGATGAGCAATTTGCCAGCAAGCTTTTCGAAGGCATCACCGATGCAACACAACGCTTCGAACAGAATTGGCAGTCATCGGCAGCACTCGCCATCTTGATTTCACTTGCCTGCCGGCTCCTCACACTCACTCGATCTGTCGCAATTGAAACTCAGTGTCTGGACTACTTGCACGAAGCCAGGGAGATTACCTTTCAATGGGCTTTAGCTCTAAGGGAGAAAGCTTGGAACTGCCTCGATGACGACGAGAAGGTCTCTCTCCAACGTAGGGCTTTGGAGGCGTTTCTGATTTCCTCCGACACCTTCAACACGGACACCAACCACCAGCAAAGCGCTCTGTCGCAAACGGAAGAAGCCTGCTTGTACTTTCGTTGTGCTATCTACATACAAGAGTATTCGGAGTCGCTACTCAGTTCCGTTGATGCCCCGATAAGACGTCTTCACGCTCGTTGGCAACGAACCTTATATCATTGCTATAGGTACCTGGCGAAGGCGGACAATGTTGGCGCTGCTCTCGACCATGCAATTCTCGCTTTGTGGCTGGCATATCGCTCAAGTGGTCTTTGGGCTGTACTTTCAGACGACCACGACCACTGGCTCACGAGCACTACCGTTTCTCCGAACTCTCAATCTGTTCATTTCAGCCTGGTCACTGGCGAGTTCCTTGTCGACGGGGTGCCTTTGGACCATCTTCCGCCGGAGTACCTAAAGCATCCGGCGTATCAAACACTTTTTGGCTGACTGTCCCTCGATATCATGCTCAGTTCCATTCCTGGAATGCAATACTCCTGTACAGCATGCTACGCTGGGCACAAGGTTCACGTGTCTCTTGGGGGCTCTCGGACGTCTGCTGCATCGACGCTGGATCTTCTGGCGCACGCGAGTCAAAATCAAACGAAATATGATCTAATTCCATCTCGTCACCTTCGAGGGAGTTTCCCACGCTCGTTCATAGAGAAACATGTTCACTGGTACAATCATGATGAGGGTTGTGTCGAGTTCTGCGACAGCCGCACTCCGTGACACCATGCGACGTCGAACTGGAAGCTGAGGCGCAGTCAAAACGGCCGTGAATGGTCCCTTCACCGAGACGAGGACGTCCTAATTGGCATCAACAAAGAATCGTCTCTCCTTTTAGCGAGTATACTCGCGCCATTTGAGGATAGGGATTGGATTCATGTCATACAACGCAACTCGAATGCAATCTTCATTGATCTTCCCCGTACCGGTCTGGAGTTCACGCTGGAACCAGGGACATCAGCCATGGTATCGAAGCAATACCGTGGAATGGTGATCGACTCTCTACAGTCAATCGGTTACTTGATAGGATGCGTGATAAGCTGGTCTTGCGCGCCAAACAGTCTCTCGACACCTGTCTTACCCCGCGCCGCAGGGTATTGGTCATGGACGGAAACGTATCTCACGTTGCTACGGCAGACCATGTTCAAGTCCACATCGCAAAAGACTCCTACCGCAAATTACACACCTATGACGTTGACGAGAGGCTTGGCCGATTAGTGAGCAACGGGAGCCTGCAGAGCAAGCTTTTTCTCGCTTATCTACATGCTCTGACTTCGTTCTGACTGCCGGATCCGCTCACGGGGAAAACTGGGACTGAGGAAGCTTTAACCATTCTCGGCTCGGCTTCTGCGAAATCGTTTGATTGTCTAAGCCACGAGAATGTGCAGCTTCTCTCTTTCATTGCGAGGTTGACGCCCGGGAGGTCCTACTATCCCGCCCATGAGCGTGTCATGCAGACCGTACACTGGGATAAGGGGCTGAGTTTCCTGTCACAACACGGCCTGTTCCTTGACCGTGTGCGCTCAATTTTCGATCACGCATCCAGATTAGACTTCTTCTACCCGGACCGATATGTCAAACCTCCAGCCTTGGACCACGCCGACGCACGTCTTCTTGATAGGGACAATATTCTATCATCCACGTTTCGGATCTCTGGCTTTGGGGCGGAACGACATTGCACAACGAAAGACAAAGACTATAAACCCCAACATCGATCTGTCACCTCCTCAAGCTCAATGTCTCACTCTGTAGCGCGCATGGTCTTCTCCAACCAACCTGCGCTGTTCCAGTCTCTCCCGCCGAGCTTTGGAAGCCATCTCCGGGACTATTTGAAACAGACCTCAGAGGTTTCCTACCGGAGTGGCACATCTGTCATCACCAAGATTGCCTACAACTCTGGTCTGCTGCTGGAATCAACCGGATTCATCGCCAAGAACTGGATCGATCTTCACTGAGATGTCATACCAGGAGTTTGCAAGTTTAAGTTGATGATATGGCTGGCGACACTAGCCTTCGCAACAAGCGCGAACATAGCAGTTCTTCAGACACTCGCGTCCTTCCGTACCTCTCCGCAAGCAATGCGGTTGTCGCCCCCCGCTGGCAATGATTTCCAACTCTCAAAAGGCGTCAAAGTCGACTCCGCGATGTTGCAGAAGGTCATCATGTCGGGCGCTGTTCCATACAACAGTAGCCCAGAGGCCAACCTAGCCAGGAATTCATACGAATCCTCAAGTGCCTATGACCAACGGCGATCGAGTCAATTCAAGTCAAAGCGTCGAATGGCAGTGAACACACTGGTATCTTGCCTCCAATACCAATGGCCATGCGAAGTGCCTGAAATTCCGTTGGCCCACCAGAATCAGAACCTTTGGCGAACTTACGTACGGGTCAACCATGTTCTTCCGGCCATCAAGACGCATTTTAGGATGTGATACGATAACTTACTGTTGAAGAGATATGTCAATACCGTTGCCTCCAACATGCCCTCCGCAATTCGTTCGCCACAGTTCCCCTGTCCTTTGTTGACAGCCCCAGACTGGAGTCTTTCAGGTGCATGTCGCTTTATTAATGGTGACGATATTTTTCGGCATGCCAAGCCTCCTCCTCCAGTTCGCGGCCTCCACATTCTGTGCCAAGAGACCTTGCCGGAATCGCGGAAATATGACTACCGGATGCCAGAGTTGCTAAGTATGTTACGGAGCAGAGCCCAGGGGACCTATGAACGGCGCTACGTTGAGGAGCTCGATGCAAGCTTCAGGGCATTACAGCGAAAGGGCATTACCGGCAGCAATGCTCCTGGCTCAACACCTCCGAGGAAAGAGCTCCTAATGGCTTATCTTCGACAGTGGGAGCAAGAAGTTGATCGTCAGTACGACGCGATTGTTAAAGCACTTCTGGGCCCCGAGGGTGAACGCCCGTCGACGGCGATCGAGGTTTTCGATCTTTACTGCAGACCTCATACTTCACCGATAGTGATCCTGCAGAGACTCAACAAGGACTACATCAAAAATACCCCAACCGAGTGGAGAGAGCGCATTGCGGACTATGGCGTAGCTATGACACAACTTCAACGAGCAGAGAGAATGGTTGCTTCCATGGATGATCCTCCCGCCCTTGAGAGCGAACTGCGTAACCCAGGACACGCCAATTGGAAACCCCTGGATTATCCTGATACGCTCCTTCTCGAGATTGACAGTGGCCTAATGGTGCGCGAGGTCCAAGAAAGTGTTGCCAAGAGCATGAGAGTTCCTCCCTCAAGCAAAAACACTACCATGCAGCTGCGCATGGGCGAAGGGAAGTCCTCGGTCATTCTTCCCATCGTCGCAGCGGCGCTCGCAGATGGCTCGAGGATCGTGCGGGCGATTGTTGCCAAGCCGCAATCCAAGCAGATGCAGCAGATGCTCGAGTCTCAGCTCGGAGGACTGGTCAATCGTCCGATATTCCATCTCCCTTTTTCTCGCGCCATAAAGGTCGGGCTTGCAGAGGTTGAAGCGCTAGCGTCGACCTGCATCGACTGTATCAAATCAGGAGGCATCTTGCTTGTTCAGCCTGAGCATATCCTGTCGTTCCAGCTGATGGGCATTGAGACTGCCATCAGTGGCAAGATGGATGTCAGCCGTCCTCTTCTCCAGCTGAAGGACTTCATGGACCGAGCAGCACGCGACATCGTCGATGAAAGTGACGAGAACTTCAGTGTAAAGTTCGAGCTTGTCTACACCGTGGGCACCCAGCAATCGATCGAACACAGTCCAGATCGATGGATCTGTATAAATCACGTGTTGGGCATCGTTCGTGGGGCTATTGCGGAGGTGGAGAAGAGCTATCCTGACTCAGTCGATTTATCTCCAGGACGGCCGGGACGCTTCCCCAGACTGCGAATCCTGAGAGATGACGCAAAAGACAAGTTGACCGATCTCGTTTCCCGGCAGCTAAGCCAGGAAGGCTCTCCTGGGCTTCCTATGGCAACTCAACCGAGAAAGGTCCAAAGCGCCGTTTTGGGGTACATTACCAAACTCAGCCTGTCGCAGGCGGAGATCGAAGCGGTCGAGAAGTCCAGCCTCTGGTCTCCCTTGACCAAGAATACACTTCTCCTGTTCCGCGGTCTACTAGCCTCACAGATTCTGGCGTTCGTGTTTTGCCAGAAGCGATGGAAAGTTGATTACGGTCTGGCGGTCTGGACTCCACCAGGAACCCAATAACTCAACTAGCAGTGCCCTACCGCGCCAAAGATAGTCCCAGCGCTCGGTCCGAATTCAGCCATCCAGAGATCATCATCATGCTCACGTCGTTGAGCTACTACTATGGCGGGATGACGGACGAAGATGTCCTCACCACTTTCAGTCATCTCCTGAGGTCCGACCAGGCCGACATGGAATATCAGGTCTGGGTAGCGGACAGCGATCATCTTCCCCATGCTTTCAGTCAACTGTCGGGAATTAACCTGGATGATCGCGAACAGTGTACCGAGCAAGTGTTCCCGTGCTTTCGGTATGCGAAAGGTGCCATTGACTATTTTCTGGCTCATGTTGTTTTCCCAAAGGAACTCAAGGTGACACACTGCTGACACTGATGCCAAAGCAGAAGACGGCAGGTCGGTCCGACGCAGAGTTTCTCCTAGAAATGGTGACACACCTTCAACCACCCACAAGGGTCCTATTGGACGTAGGTGCTCAGATTCTCGAGCTCGATAATTTGGGGGTCACCAAGAGGTGGCTGGAGATAACAGAGGATTCAGAGCACACACAAGCAGTAATTCTTTGCGACGATAACGATAGGCTCTGTGTGGTGGACAGACGCGGAAGGGTGGAGAGTTTCCAGACGTCACCATTCGCTGGCCAGGTTGACGTTTGTCTCGTGTTCCTCGACGAAGCCCACACTAGAGGAACAGATCTGAAGCTACCAGCAAATTATCGAGCAGCGGTGACTCTCAGTGCAAGTCTGACAAAGGATAGATTGGTTCAGGGTGAGTCGTCTGGAACTCATGCTTCATGGCACCTGCTGACGATCCCACGCAGCATGTATGAGAATGCGTAAGCTGGGTAAGGGGCAGTCCGTCACCTTTTGCATTCCAGATGAGATCCAGCAGAAAATCATCTCGCGCCAAGGGAATGGTGGACGTACAATTACTGTATTAAATATCCTCGAATGGGCGATCTCGGAAACCTACACCGAAGTTCGTCGTGATGTCTGGCTCTGGGCGAACCAGGGACTACGACATCATGACCACCAGATCTTATGGAAAGAAGCTCGGTTTGGAGGCTCAACCAACCTAGACACCAATCTTGCAAAGGGGTTTCTTGAGGAGGAGGCTCAGACATTAGAGCAAAGATACAGGCCCAAGCCGCCCACGAATCCCAGAACCGGGGAAACTTCCAGCCTGTCGTCCATAGAAGGCCCCGATGCCATCGTCGAGCGACTCCTTGAGTTTGACGGTCTCAAAGAGGAGTCGGCCACTTTCCGGGAAGAGCAGGAGCGCAAGCTTTCACCTGAGATCGAGCAGGAAAGAGAGATCCAAAGGCCACCATCGGAGGAGCCCGCAGAGCACTTTCTTCATCCAGATATACAGCTATTTGTTACTCACGGCGTTCTCCCGAAAGACTCGGGTCCTTCACCTCGGCCTTCCAGGCGCTGTCAAATACCACGGCTGCGCGACATTTTGACGCTGGCAGATTGTCTACGAGCCTTTTGGCGTCATCGGATTTTGTCCGTACCATAAAATCTACACGCAGATGGGATACATCAGACCTATTTCAGAGATCTGTTCAATGGATCTTGACCCGTCATTGCTCAAATGGCGTTGTCGACACCGCGATCATCGTCAGTCCATTCGAAGCCCAAAAACTTTTCCCCAACATCAAGAGATCGAACTTCGTCTCTTTGCACCTGTACTCCCTGCGACCCAATATGGGATTTAGGCCACTGGATGATCTCAGTCTGTACATAATTCCGCATCGCGCCGTCTTCTCTCCGACACCAGCGCTGTCCCTACGCACAGAATTGAACCTATTCTCTGGTCAGCTCTACTTGAAGTCTATGGAGGAATACCGCAGCATTCAACAATTCTTCCAGCTATCTCCTGACGCCAGTTCAGGTGATCAAACCATTTCTCGCCCTCCTGATTTAGGCAGCGAAGCATTGATGCAGTTCATGAAGGTTCTCATGACGCAGATAAGACGAAACTGCGAATCAATTGATAAGACGCACATGGGACGGATCCTGGACCATCAAGTACTTGGACCTTCGGATTTTAGCTAAATCATATCTGGTTGCTGCTTCTTCAATCAGCGATCCTGGGCGATTTTCCGGTTTTCTGCATGTTCGGTGCAACCTCACGTTCAGATGGTGTCCATCAACATCGGCAAAAGGTGCGATACAATCAATCGGATTTATTTGACGGAAGAATCTCAACCCCCTCAGCGTCCAAGGCACACTCTCGGAGCGATCGTGGTGTAGAACGACATGCTTGTTGGATCTTGTGTGTGTTTAATAGGACTGTCTCTGGCGTGGGCGACGGAGTCGGCTTGAGTTGGGATATCGTGAGAAGGCGGAAGGGCAACAGTTACAGTTTAAAGTGTTAGATTTGGGTAGTTCAACGGTTATACTTACAACGCTTGAAGCAAGCAGAGTGCGATGCTGATGGGCTCACTGCTTAGGCCTGACTATCACCCCCTGCCAACAACACCTCTATGTCCTATGATGAGTGAGACAGTATGTCAAGGTGATGGCTTGAAGAGCTGATGCACTTGACGATGAGCTTCTTGGAACGTGTTCTTTTGCTGGGTCGCCTGGAATATGAGTCATAGGCCCAGCTCTGTCTATCTGCTGCGTTGAGCAAAGGGTAAAATTTCTCTGCATTTAGTTCACAAATATAGCCATTCACAAAAAGCAGCCTATTTAGACGCTGAATTAAGTACTGATGAAAAAATAGAAGGCCCATGTAGAGATCAAGGTGCCTGCATAGTGGTGTGCTTAAGGCAACACGTTTCAATACAGCGCATATAGGCTTGCCTCGATACTCCAGCAAAGTCTATACGGTCAGCCTTTAGTGAATCGCTCAACCCTGGGATCACAAACGATGGAGTTTGTTTGTGCGCTGCCACTCTACTGGCCAACACATACACACGCCTCATAAACTGCGCCATAGGCAATCCTACTCCTCCTGCAACCATGTTCCCAAACGAGCTATAGAACAGGCCGCCGCTACTTACTGCCATCCGCTCCCATCAGCCCTGTTGTGCGAGTACCTTAGCCGCCGCGTGACGAATTTAACCCCAACAGGCCTCGCACTCCAGTCATAGGCTCAGAAAGGATCCATCTAAGAAACCCGTTCGATCCGCAGCGGAAAGCGTGTGGGATTTCGTGACTGAAACAGGCGAGATGGAATGCATGTGCGACCTATTTAGAGGGGGGGTAGCCACTTGCTCCCCATGCTCCCGTCAGCTGCGGGGCACACGTAGCGTGCCGCACTTGCGATGAAACGTCCGCATCGGACTGCTTATGACTGAATCCACGCCAATTAGGCGCGTGACCAGCGAAGACGTCACTGGCTCCGAATCGGCTTCTTGGATGTGTTGCCTCCCCTCATCATGCCATTACCTTCGTGCACTCGTGGATGGGAGCATGAAGGAGGCCGAGGAACGTTGCGCACGGTGGGTGAATGTTGACGTGTCTACCTTCATTCGCACGATTCGGCCGGTTCATTTATACAGGCACTATCACGCCCCGCCGCACAAGAGCCGCAATGATCCTGATGTGGGCGGAGACGTCAACTCGTCCGCACAATCGACTGTCGAGCCACCACAAAGTCCTACCATCACGAGGGAAAAAAAAAAAAAAAGGAAAAAAAAAAAAGGAAAAAAAAAAAAAGGGACTGACGGGGCTTTTGAAGCCATCGCCTGCTCTGCATCCCACAAACGGAATGCTGCGGGACGAGTTCAAGAGCATTTACCAGGACCCCAGCTTTGGAAGCAGACGCAGCAATAGGCCGAGCGATAATTATAGGAATATATGCCTTGGTCACGCTAGAGTCTATATATTCGCAGACTGCTACAGAATTCCTGCACTTCGCATAATATCGCTCAGAAAGCTGCAGAAAACTCTAAAGTCCTTCATTTTGTATCAAACAGATATCTAGGATGTCATAGGGCTGATTTAGTATTGCTACAATAACATAGCAAACAGAGTAAATAAGAGAGATAAGCTGAGAACGCTAGTGACCATATATACAGCCTGTAAAGTAGAAATGCTGCAAGAAAACAGAGAGTTTGCCAGCTTAGTGGAAATAAATAGCATATACGCAAGAGCTTTAGTCAAGTTCATATTGCAACACATATGCTAAAAAGGAGTTCAGGATATCACGTCAGTCATATGGCCGTCATGATTTCAACTCGCAAAACTTGAATCATGTTACGTCGAGATTGAAGGTGAGGGCGTAGATTCTACGCACCGCCCGATCACGCTGCCTTCTGTCCCTGATCTGCGTGGTCGTTACCATCCTGCGAGCAAGCCACATGTGAGGCGGGACGAAGGTTATGTTTGTTTAGGATCTGCTCCACAGAATCTTCGAGGACTTCCTTATAAAAGCTGGCCAAATCACGTTCTTCACTACTGCGATCCCAGCCCTGCAGACCCGCGTCGTTGACGTATTGAAAGATGATGCGTTCGCCGTGAATGCTCCAGAACTTCCTGAAGCTGACCACCTCTAGCCCGGCCTCTGTGCCAATATAAGGTGACATGGAAGCGCATTCCGCGGGAAGGAGAACTCCCACAATGTGAAGCCATTGTTCCTCCGGATCGGTGCGTTTGCGCCACTTGGAAATCTCCTTTCTCTGGTCATCAGAGACGCCCTCAGAGGGAAAATGCTCCTGAGTATCACACGACCTTTCGACGATGTGCTTATCTCGAATTTTGGCCATCGGAAAGTCCACCTTGCAGATGGGACAGTAGAACGGTAGTCGGTGCTTCAGCCACACATGGACCTCTACGTCATCGACTGACTGCAGACGACAGAACCTCAGGCAATCGGCGTATCGTGATGGCTTCCACTGGAAATATGGGCAAGCGAATTCTCGGACTGCGCTGTCTTGGCATGGCGCCGCTGAGTGGCATGGTTGGCTGCCGGTTTTTTCCTCTCCGGCGTTCACTACTGTGTTGGCGCGTTTCCGGCAGTGTCTGCGTTCCTTCCAAGCAGTGAACTTCTTGCTGGCTCTTTGGACAGTTCCCTCGGCAATGGAATGAAACGGGTGGCCGTCGTCGAGAGACGACTCCATGCTTGTCCACTCGTCGAAACACTCCCAGGAACCAGCGTCTCCTTGCTTTCCGACGGGAGATACATCCCTTTTGCTGAGCTCATAGTATTGCGCTACCGTGCTTTGCGGCAGGGGGCCACCATGCGCCTGTGCCCAGACATCCTCACCCGGAGCGTCTCCCGCACCTGCTGTTCCATCTAGCCAAGACGACACGCGTTCAGGTGTGTATTCAACCGAAGTTGCTGCGCGTACAAGATCGTGCAATCTTTCAGGGATATCAGCTTGTGAAGATTGACCATCCTGCGACTCCAGCCTCATTGTACCACTCGCCGTGTCGTCGGAGATGAGATCATGTAGATGCGTCTCTTCGTTGAATGTCGAAGACTTCAGAAAGTCCTGGGCCATAATTAGGTCGTTGATGACACGTAATACCAATTGCCGTAGTCTATCGTGTGTCACAAACGTTCAAATGGTTAAATATGGGAGTGGAGGTAATGCTCATTGATGAAGGATGTGCAGGGAATGAAGAAATGAAAGCCAGGGGAAAGGCAATCGAGCAGTAGCGTCAATATATAGAGGGCCGGCGGGTACAGCAGCCGTAGCGTATGTGGGTGTCGCCGTCGCGGCCGAATGGTTCTGACAAGGCCCAATTAGACGAGGCAGGGTTGACCTCAAGAAGGTCAGGCTCCCAAGGAAGAGAGGGGTGAAAACCAAACAGTTTAACACCACGTGGGCGCCTCTTGCCTGTGAGGCGGCCCAAGCCCTACGTTCGTGGCAGTAATCGGCCTAGGTACAGCTTGTGTACTTATCGCATTCAGCCAGAAACACAAACAATTTCCATCGTCAGCCGCGACTCCTGAGGCGCCTTTAGGTGAGCGATTAGGGACCCAGTCACCGTGACGCGTCCATGCAGCCCCTGGTGGCCACTGCTACGCGCCCGCCGGCTCCGTGAGAGCTCGTTCGGTCGACAAGCGATTCCAAGAAAGAACAAGGTCTCATCCGCCAGGCGACGATGAAAACCTGTAAATGAGGGTGGTGCCAGGCTGCCAGGAAAACGACACGCAATGCGTCATCAGCTCCTTCTGCGTTGGGCCGCTTACCGTGGAATGTCGACGATATTGACCTTGACAAGCATGGCCGAGGGCCTTCCACTGTCTGCGCGTGGACTTGCGGGGACCGAGCAGGGTGCCGTTGACGGTATCAGATAGCTGCCTACAACGACTTGGTCCGTCGACGTACATGGCTGCTGGACATTGGAGGCGACATGTCGCACAGCTTGAACTGGCTGCGCGAGGTGCCAGGTTTGGCTGAGGCCAGGCAAGTTCTCACGTCTTGCCGGAACACGTCTGTCTCGCGAAGCACCTTGTCAACATGGCTTTGTGCCACGTGCGCGAGCGCATAATGGCGTCCATCGAAGCGAGAGAACCGCGGTGGCATATCCAGCCGGCCGGAATGTGAACCCAGGCTAAGGAGCTCCGTCCACGCAGCAGGACACGGCAGGCTGTCTCCCAGGTGACTGGATCTATGGATTGCTGGAAGCACCTGCACCTGGGGAACGGCGGCGTCTCAGCCACGCCTTGAGCCGATGCACAGCCTGTACAGTGCGCCTCACGCCGTCAAACGGCGATGGCGCAAGGGAACAGCTCAGAGGGCCCCATCGGTTTAGGTTCCCGAGCGGCAGGACTACGTGCTACGCAGTTCTGCGTAACAAAGCAATCACCCATAAGCCATTGAACAACAAACCCTGAATGTTTGTTACTCTCCTTACCAGTGAAGTGCTCCGCCGAAATCGATGTTCCCCACAGAATTGCTCTACACACTCTCTCCTATCGCCGCTACACCTTGGCCAGTACTATGTATTCTGTTGACGGACCCTGCCAGCGGGTCCCTCTCCAGCGCTCTAGCGCCCGTGGTGAGCTCTCTCTGATACACATCAGTTTCCCACGTTCGTCGCATTCACTAGGGCAAAGTACCGCGCTTCGACTCTTTCAGCAAGTGTACATGCACAACCCGCGCGTCTATTCCCGTCAACCGCGTTGGACATGCCTGGCGTTCTCCTATTTCGTAACAGATCCCACGGCGCAACTGTGCAAGCCACCTCTAAGCGGTCTGCCCAGCCATCACCGTCCTCCCCCCATCTCTTGTGAGCTGAGAATGTATCTGCATGGCAGTCGGCTCATTCGCATTCCAGCAACGACCGTTATGCCCCGCATCATGCAAACTCCCGATCAGCGCACTCAGTGCAAATACAAGACCCTGCCCTGTACGTAAAGCCATAATCCTCTAGAACAAACCTAAACCAACACTTGTCTGCCCAGGTGTAGCTGTATTCGCACCTTCTGCCAGGATGTCTTCGTTATTTGCAAGATGACAGCATAGGGTCTGCAACCAATCAGGCGACGTAAAACGGTGGACAATCGTTGTGGTGCATAGGTCTAAAAGCTTTAGCGATATTATAGGTTCTTATGTTGATATAAATATCTAGACTCTAAGGTGCTATTGAAAGCAAACTGCCTGCAACAGCAAATTTGTAAGCACCTGGCTTTCTCCTAACTGCCTAAGATGCTTATATACCTCATTTAGCGCTACTATGCAACTAATATCTAACTTCTGCTCTAAGAAGAGAGAGAGATAGATATTAAAGAGGAAGTATGCTATTTCTAGTGTAATATAGGAATAAGAGAGATTAATAATAGTAAGCTGCTTAGCTTTAATAATAAGTCAGCTATTATAAAGATAATATTTAAATAATGCTACTATGCTTTTAATATTTAAAGAACCTCCTTATTAGATTAAGCCTTTCCCTTAGCTATAAAACTTTTAAATATCTTAAGATGCTGTTATAAAGGATCTTACTGCCTTTCTGAGAACTTTTTCTGCATAAGGGCTGTTTTAAACTTAGTATAATTAAAATAAAAGCTGCTTTTCTGCTATTTTAGTTTGATATCTTAAAATATATATTGTATAACCTAGAGATAAAGCAGCTTAATACCTTTTTAGAATGCTATAAGGCTTAGCATTCTGCTAGTGTTAAAATTAAAACCACTAATTTTAAAGGATTTAACGTCAACTTAGGAAACACTGCTATAAACCTTTTAAAACCTAGCAACTTTTATTAGCTACTAACTATTAGATATAATTATACTTTAAGATATTATTATTACTTTTATAATATAGAAGCTTATTAATATGCAGAGAATGCAAACTGATATTTTAGCATAAGAGGTAAGAAAAGCTGCTTTATATAGAAGACTGCTATTATTAGATATAAAAGTATTATAGTAAAAGATAATATTAGCAAATAGATAAAATAGCTTTCTCAGATCGCTAGATATTAAGTAGTTTTCTAGAAAGCATACTAAAATATTGCTCTTTTTTAACTTTTAATTACTATAAATAAAGATACTAAATAAATAGCTAATATTATAGAAGATATATAATTCTTTTAACAGCTAGCTATCTTTTAATAGTATCCTATTTAGAAAGCTAAATTATAAAAATAATAACTATTAAATATTAGTATAAAGAGCAAAAGGCTTAAGTCAATCTTATTCTGCTCTTAACTAGAGGTGTAACTGAGAAACTGCATGTGGAGTGTTGCGATGTTGCTATTGAGGTCAACAGGGTTGCATGTCTCTAGTTCAGCATGCAGCTTCTCCAGCTTCTCCAGCCTTACAGTGGCCAGCAATCCAGAGCTTTCAGCCACAGCAGTTTTCTAGACAGAAACAACATCAGCAGCGCCAATTTAGAGCATTTCGTCAGCATAAAACCTTCAGGTGACCTATGTCTTTTTGGTGTTGTTGCAGTGCCTCTGGCGACAAGCAAACGCAGTCGCAAGTAACACACTTAAGCTGTAGGATCGTATAGCGCATGTCTTTCATGTGCTGTTTGCACTTTGCTTGCGAGTCGAAAGTTTTTCTGCAGCTACCGCATTGGAAAGACATGGCGAAGATGGCGGTGCTGTTGGCAGGCTGGTGATCATTTACAGCGTGGACAATTGAGTGTCGACAATCTGGGCGAGTGCTGGATGTAGTGTCTCTTGTCATGGTACTGTTAGGAAGCGGGACGAGTTTAAATCGCCCCAACACCATGGCGTCTGCTTCCATGCGAGACAAACGCCTCGAGCTAAATCATAGTCGGCCTCCAGCAGCTGACACTTGCGCTTCTCAACAGATTTAGAACTTGCCGCAAGTTTTATCCACACCGTTTCCCATTCAGCATTTTCTTGGGGCTGTCGACTTGTTGACTTCTCGCCAGGGGATCATGGCTGCATTGTCAAAGGCGGATGTCAAAGGCGGATGTCAAAGGCGGATAGGGATGGGGAGCAGCTGAAGCAGTGTCATGTTCCTTGGTATAAATTGGCATGAGCGACAGTAGATATGCGCTCTGCATGTGGCCAACGGCTGACCGTCCCAAATGTGGCGGGTAGTCTGATGTTCTGGTGCTCTGTCTTTCGCGTCTTTTGAAACCTGGGTCACTTTCGCTGGTTAACCAGCTTGGGCTAGGACGTGTTCGGTAGTGACCGATGGATAAGCATATTAGTCCGAAGCGATGACCAACCCCTTCTGGTCGTTTCTGGGCTCTATAGGCGCGCGGTCTAGGTGTTTTGGACGTTAGTCAGTTTGAGTACGCAGTGGCCACGTCCGGGATGCGCAAGTCGCATTGCACTATGCCTTTCCGCCAATGTTCCACGGTACGACCAAGGGATCGAGGGGCTGAGCCAACAGGTGCAGTAGCCGGGAGATCGTGCGTGCCGCTTCGTGCCTCGCCCTTGCTCGGAGGTCCAGAGGGTCACCTTGCAGGCTGCCCCCGGCAACATGGCGGGGTCGGACGGCTGGGTCGCGCTAGCGCGGACATCACCGTGCCAACATTCGGCGAGATGGAGGGTGCCGTTCAAGCCTGCAATGGCTGTCAACCTACCACCTGAAGTGCTGCTCGGCGCCTCGCTCAGGGTACGGCGCAAGTAAGTCACTCTTTCGACCCCCACGCTCATCTGTGCCCCATGCGACGTGGCCAGCATATCGAACGAAAATGCTGTGAAGTATCCTCATTCTTTCGGCCGGTCTGTGGTCCCAACAGCGCTACGCAGCGAGCACCCACGCGTCTCGCACGGGCCTATCCGCGTGTACTCTCCGTCGCAGCCAAGTCGACAGCTGTCACTGTCGCACAAGTCATCCGACGAACTCTGCCTATGGAAGCGCCTAGAAGCCCGTCTGAAGCTGGTCCTTGCTTGTAAATATGAGGGTTGCCCATGCGTCACCAACTCTGCCTTTCGATCTACGTCAACGAAGTCCAAAACAATGGCTCCCATGGTGCCTGGGGATACTCCACACGTGTTTCGCGTCCTTCACCAAGTCTGCGAGCACATTGATCGATACGAAGACCTCCCGGAGGAGAGCGTGTCCAAGGCTTACACGCCCACGCGACCCGGCCTCCATCAGCGCTTACATCTTGGAACTGGAACAGGCGTTCAACATCACCGTCGACAGCAGGACCAACCGAACTTGTCGTAAATTCCTCGTAGCATCTAGGATTTCCGGCTCGCGCTACCACACATTACATGGAATATGCTTCAGTAGAATGGCTGGACCGTGATCCAGCTCTTCTCCTCCGCCGCCCACGTTGTCGCCGAACCTGGCGACCCTACTTCAGATGACTTGCAGAAGCGGGCTGGCTCGCAGAGCTGCGGCGAAGAGGACCTCTGAGAAAGGGGTGGAAAGACTGAGCAGCCGCGGAAGAGACCATAGACCGGCCGGACGTGTCGAGATACTTCACTGTACCTCCCCCGATGTATCATACGACGGATACATCTTGTGGGGCACTATCGCGTATTCCAATCGAGTGAGTTGCTTGCGCCATGCCTCGATCGCTCCGCCTCCATCACGTCCGGCGTTTGGACTGGTCTTCCTGCGTTAAACGAATTCTTCTGCATGACTCTGTCAAGTCGCTAGGGGTATCATGCCTTGCGCTGGGGGGCCGCTTGCAGGGAAACCTTGACTGGCCACAGCGTCGCGCAATTTCTAGTGTGACCCTGCCTCCATCCAATTGAGCCAGCCGCCTGAACTAAGGTAAATAGAAGCTAGGCCCAGCGCGCTTTTGCCAAAGGAACGAAGCAGCATGCAGCAGCCAGCCAGCTGTCAGATCTAATACCCATTTGAGACAGAAGAGCCCAGTGTGGTGGGGACACCATACCTTAGGCGCCATAACCTGCAGCGGCAAAGAAGGGCCCAACCATGACGTGCCACCATCTGGCGGCTAGTGACTGTTACTGAGGCTGGGACAGGGCTTCCTTAGCGCCCGCAAGTGCAGCGCAGCAGTCCAGGGGGAGGGTGGCTTACCATCCTGTTCCTGCCGGCTGGCTAGGCGTATAATCAGACCAGCATCAACAAAAACCCAGACCAGCCACCTTCTAAGCCCCGGGAAGACCAGTTGAGGCCGCTCAAGATCGAGACAGCATCCCTCGGGATCATGACGATCACTGGTGCAGTCATTCACCAGGTTGATGGCGATGGCGACGATGTTGTAATCGTATGTTTAGGCTGTGAATCTGATGGGAGAGACTTGTTCGAAGTTCTTCCACGGGTGAAAGCGATAACGGGGCAACCCACCTGTGCCCATGCTCGTGGTCCTTGAGCGGGTGAAGCAGGTCAAGACTAGCTTTGTTTGTTTGTAATCTCTGTTGAAATTGTCGTCACTTGACAGCACCTCTGCCAAATTTCATCTCGCGCCTGAAGGGACTCGGCGATTGTGGGCATCTTTTCGGTTTTCAAGGTCTTCTTCGCTAGACTTCAAGCATTACGATTACAGAGCCCAAAAGCCGTCAACGAAGCCGATAGCGTACGTATCTGGCTCTATTGTCAGTCCAAACATCGACCCGATCTATCTCCTTATCTTCCATTGCAGAGAAGGTCGATGGAATGCCTCGAACGGCGCGACCAAGTGGATTCTGGTTCACGAGCCAATTGAATGCCTTCCGCTCATCAGTTCCCTCTTCGGCCTTGTCCACTCGAAGCTCGTTCGGTTCGCCATCGTCCTGGCTTCTTTCCATCCACAGGTAAGCCTGTTTGATTGACTCTAATGTATCCTCGTTCGTGATGCTGGCGAAAGTGACGTATTCGAGCTCCGAGACGTATTTGTTCGAGTATTCCTTCCAAGTCGCCACGATAATGGTCCGGAAACGGCATTTGCGCGGCTCGAGCGTCGGGTCGTCTTCGTTGATCGCATTCCAGATCTTGATTTCATTCCTGCTCGGGTACACGGTCATGTCGTCCAGGCTGAAGAACATGTCGGGCTTCCATTCTTGAGGCGAGGGCATCATGACTCCGACATCGACTCTCACAGAGTCTGAATATTTGTGGGCGTTGAAGATATAACCCCTCTTAGTGATGTCCGGCACATGGCCATCCTCAGTGTCGCTCAGATCGGCTGCAGCAGTTTGCTCTTCGTTGTCTGATTCGGACTCGACATCTTGTTGTGGCTGGGAGGAGCTGGTACCTTTGCTCTTGCCTTTAAATGGATTCTTGAATCCCCATCCTCGACGAACAATTCTGTCAGTGTCTGAACGCTCTATTACCGATGAAGCATGGCTATCGCTTAGGGCGGGGTGAGCAAGGCACCCTAGAAATAGTTGTATGGCAAAAATGACGGTCAGAAGGAGGAAACGCATAGTCATCGAAAGGTTGGGGAGAAGAAGTGACCTGAGAGACAGAAGACTTCGAATTGGAAAGATGGCTTCTCTTTCATAAGTTTCGGTTTAAAATCAAACTAGACTGTGGTATAATTGTACAGCTAGTCACTTCGGGCTTTCCGGACGAGAAGCCATCGAAGGAAAATCAAACCCAAAAATCGCAAGATTGCTCAATATAGCAGAGTTTACGTATCTTGTGGTTGGTTCATTCCGGCCGCTCCGACTCAGATGACTTGTGAGTGAACCCAGCAACAGGGCTAGCGATCACCTAAGTCGACTTCAAAATCAGCCAGGTGTCGTTCCCCGATGCATAATTAAACACTGCGTATCAAATTTTTTTTTTTCCTTGAACAAGTTTGATTCAAGAAACTGTTGCTGCCCAATTTTTCCCTTTCAGCCCTGACTTGACTTCCCCGTGCCGGCCGGATGTCTCGCCTGTGCGGGGCCTCCAGCCCTGTATACACGCCTACGCTTAATGCTAATTTCAAATCGCGGCACACGCGAGTGTTTAATCGGGCGCGGTGGGGATTTACTGCGATAGTCACTGGTGGTGATAGCTCCAAATGCAGCGCGGAATACTCCGGGCTGGCGCGCTGGGAAGCGCTCGGCCGCCATTGACAGAGTCCCACACAGGCAGGACACGCGGATCGCACCGTTCGCTGATTTAGATAGAATGCAGAGTGTAGAGGATGGCCTTGTTGATGCCGTGGTTTCTGGCAACCTCCGTAGATGCTTCTAAAGTTTACGCCACTACATGAACCACATCAGGTTCCATTCAGACCTCATGCACGGCATTAATGTCATAACTGTTGATCTGCATGTAATACCTGTACACCGTGTTCGAAACTACGAAATTCTTTTTGTCCTTCCACGCATGCTGCGCCTCGAATGCGTAATCGGCCTTTCTCAGAGGTTACGTTGTCGTAATCAGCGGCTTGAGATTTACATCATTCCGCTTCAGCGAGCTAATCGCATCTGCAAAACAGCCCGGCGTGTACCTCACAATACCTACGTCCAGAATAGCATTATGTGTATAAAAGAAAAAAAACGACCCACCCCTGATGTTGAGCTCCTTAGCCGTGACCAAAAACAGCGGGACGAACGTGAGAGGTTTGCCTTGTTTATACAGCCCTTTCCATCGCCCTGGCGCCAGCAGTTAGTTTTCTCCATCACACATCACAGTTTCCCACGTTTCTTTGATAAGGATGTTTGTGCAGCGGGATTGATGTTACTGTAGGGTCGAACGAGGGAGGTTGTTGATGACAAATTGCGATGGAAAGGCGAGACCTGGAATTTGGCTGCCATTCATTCCTAACCTTACAGGATCCTGCTGGATGCGTAACATACATATAAACGGGCAATCGTACGAGTATAAGTCGCCGTCTTTCTTGGGCATCAGAGCCCACCGCAGGTTGACCGTCTACTGTCCTCCGGCAGGATGTCACCCTTCACCCGTTAACCCAGTCATGGACCTTCATCTTGTTCAGCTCGATATGCTTCTACGATTCAAGTTAATTGACACAACTTCAGGGCATCTGCGAACGCTATTGGCGCGTTCCTTGCCCCCGAACGCGCTCCGGTCAGCCAAGGAACACAGTGGTGAGGCTGATGCGCGCCTCCTGGGCGTGACGCTCAGATGGTCGCGTTCATCTACACTGGTGGTACAGGGGTCTCGATGAGGGGGTTGAGAACATGCGGCTGCAGGATAGTCTTGGCCAACGAATCGGACGCCCCCCTCTGCTGCCATCGTGGTTCTGCGCCCATGTATACGGCAGCGTGGTGGAGCGCCCTTTCCAACGATACGTCTAGCGCAACCATTTTCTGCAGGCCTAGCATCACGGCAGCCCTTCCGCGTGTCCCAGCCAAGCCGCATTTTGACCGTTCCCATCCGGCAGCTGCCAGTGCGCTAAAAGTCTGCCGTCCCAATATCTTCCCAGCCTTGATTGAAAACGCTGCACCGGCGAGAGGGGATATCGGGGATGGGAGATGTCCTGAAATTCCCATGATGTCTGCACAAATGGCTCGGGTGCGCCTTGCTCTCAGACCTTGCCTGGCGGTGTGGCGACGTGTGTGCCTAAACCGAGCCTTATCCAGCAGACCCGATAGCGACGCGATAGGCCGTTGCGTTGCGCGCTTCCGAACACGCCAATACGCCTGGGGTTCTCTCGGCCTGGGAAACGAGCCGCCCCTGTAACGGCCGCTAGTCTTAGCTGGCACGTTGCAGCTGGGAGTGATTTTGAGCGACGATTGCCCTACAAGCGTGAACTCCGCCGCTAACCCGCCGCCACGTGTCTGCCTCCTCTGCGTTGGTTACAGCGCAGGGAGCTGATGGTGCAAGGCGCACGGACTGGCAAGTGCTTGCCCCGACATCTGGTAAGTATTACCCCCCGCCACGTATCGTGGGGATTGACGGTCCTGCAGGAAGCTCTGGAAGAACGGCCGGTCCTTCGCCCGCGATCAATATACCGCACCTGGTCTGCTTGAGCCACAGATACCAGCACAGAGAGTAAAACTTCAGCCTAATAGCGCAGTATATGGACCAGGGGCCCCAAGGTGGTCCTGACGGCATGTTTGCCTAACAATTATGTGAGATTTCGGCTGCTGTTGGTTGGTCTTCATCCTCCTCCGCCTTGATAGCTGAACGTAGATTGCGGTCGACATCGCCTCATCCGACTGGGTTCTCATTTCATCCTTCATCAGATCTTGGTAATTGATGGTGCGATGGCTGATTCACTATAACAGGACTCTCTGAACACGTCTTCAGATCACACGTCGCATAATAAACCTAACTAAGCCTTTCGCATATTCGCCAGTTGTTTCCACCAAGCCAGCAAACTCTCTATCTTCCCACAGCATCTCTACCTTGCAGGCTGTATACATATTCACAAGTATCCTCAGCTCGTCTTCCCTATTCACTTTATCCACAGTATTGTAGTAGCAATATCAAATCAGCCTGATAACATCCTGAACACCTATATAATACAAAGCAAAAATCTCCAGAGATTTTCGCAGCTTTCCAAGCAATAAAGCCTATAAGGTAGCAATCCTATAGCAGTCTGCAAACATATAAACCTTAGTATAACCAAGAAATATATCAGTATAATCGTCGCTTAGCCTGTTCTCACGCATATTAGTTAGACTAAAGTCTGCATAAAGCTGGCTAAACTCACTCCAGAGCAATCCACTTACAGGACATAGACAAGCTGATAGCTTAGAATTCCACGTCACACCCTTTTTGCTCTTAGTGAAACTAGGACTCTAAGCGATCTCAGCAGCTGGTTCTACAGGTAAAGCATTGCTGACAACCAGGTCTGGAACGTTGCGGCTCGTGCACAGCGCAGCGTAGTAATCGCCTATATATATGAATTTTCTAAATTAAACGAAGGTTGGTATGTCAACATCTAACCACTATACGCAGCCTTCCTGGGCCTCCTTCATGCTGCCGTACAAGAGCTTATGGAGTGCCTTGGATTGCCAAGCGACCAACGTGCTATGAAGAAGGAAGGTCTGACGCTTGGCGCCCACGAGAAACTTGAAAGAGTCGGGAGCCAGAATCCTGAACAAAGCCAGAGAAGGTTATGGGCGTTGAGAGCGAAACATACTCATCGTATTTCATCTTGGCCAAACTTACGACGTGCGATGGATAGCGTCTGCGTCTTTCACCACTTGAGAACTGATTTTGATGGGAGGCTGAGTTTATACTGAGAGGACGACGGCTTCTAAGTTTTCCGAGATATAACATGAAGCTTTGCGGGTTTTGCTGCAAAATTCGTTGTGGACAAAAAAGGAAGATCGCATTGGTATTTGTACTAGAGCAACTGCGAAGGTTTGATAAGTATACTTTGCCAGGTTCCAGGCTCGAACTTGAAGCCAATTCGACAGAAGTCGCCGAATATGTGCGAATTACCTTCGCAGGTGCATTAGTATTCGTTCCAGCTTTCCACTCTATGTAGGCATGAACGCTTGGAGAGCCTTTCAAGAGCCTGTTTCAAGCGTCACCCGCTTCAACCGGGCCTTGTGCGTCCAAGTCGAACTTCAAGATCAATGGCAAAAGAGCATGCCGCCTTCGGATGCGGCGACGAAAAGGGACCTAATGAGCTTGATTGGCACGCCGATATGGTCCTGATACTTTGTCGTCACCGGCTCATCCCGAGATCCTTGTCGCAGCATCACCATATTTCGCTTGTCTTCTAGGACCTCACTTCGGTGGAGGCCACGCTTTGCGATGGGAGCAGCCGCCAGAAATCACCCTGGAAGAGGACGATCCGGAGGCGATGCATTTGCCTTTGTCGGCACTCCATCACAAGACCGCCAGCCAACACAGCCACATCAACTGCCAACTGCTTGCCCACATCGCGCAAGCAAGTGATATAAATCGCGGCCATGGCGCCTTGTCCGGAAATCCCGATATCCTGCAGGGCTAGCGGAACGGCATGTGCCCCATCACAATCCGTGATAAGGTTAAGATCAGGTAATAGCCGAGGTGCCATTCGGAGTGGGCGACCCCGCAGCCGGCCGGCGTCGGGAACCGAAGCCAGAATCCGGCCAAAGCCGAACGGCGCGGTCGTTATAGGAACCGGGCCAATCCCAGGGGAACCGACCGAGCCGCAGCAGGAGGAGGCTTCACTGCATAACCATCCGGGCATCGGAGACAAGCACGGTAGCTGCTGAAAGCGCGCCCTAAGAGCCCGGCCCAAGCACCCAGAAGGCAAATACACCAGACGCCAGACGACAGCACAGCGATGGAGATCGTCGTCGATGATGACGAATATACACTTACAACGCTACAATACAACGGAAAAACATTTTGAAGATACCATTGTGGCCTGCGCGACCCAGACATAGACAACTACGACATCTTTGCCGTCCAGAAGCGCGGACGAAACCCCTTCAGCGCAACGACGGTACACCAGATCAGCGCGCGGCAGAAACGGTAGAGCACTCCCTGTTCCGCTGCATACATTGAACGGCACAATGAATTCCAATGCGTCCACAGGCGGAATTGCGGAGTGGGAGTCTGTCGTACTGCCTCGGAGGAAAGAGCGCGTCTGATCCGAAGGAGTGGTCGCCATGCGTAAGCGTTGTCAAAGAGACGATCAAGTTTGCCATGCGCACGGAAACGCTAGACGCACAGATCAACCAGCAGCTAAATCACACTCAACCTACATAAACACACTAGCTGACGACATGTACGGCAGCCTGCAGGACGCACTAGGTTAAAATTCAAAACTTACTGCTTACAGCTAAATTTCTAATTTAGGTATATACTATCTGTAAAACCAGTAATACCCCTTTAATAATTAACATATATTTATATTTATTATGCACCTTAAGCAAGCTATATATTTCATTATGTGAATCTATAAAACTGTACACTTCTATATAGAACCTTATTTAAGTTATCTTTTTATTATTTATTATATCTAACAGCTGCAGCTAAAATGTTATTAATTTGCTTAAAATAGGTAATAATTAACCACTTTATAGCAAAACTAATTAGAAAATAGCAGTTCTATATATACTGCTGATTAGATTTATCTTTTGTTATAAAGCTAACTATAATTAATCTTATTAATTCTAATGATTTTGAAATCTTACTAACTTTTAAGACTTTTTAAGCTGAGTTATATAAAAGTACAGCTAATTCTATAAAATAAAGTCTTTTTACATCTAATATTAAGCTTCAGCTAGGCTTTTTAACTGCTATTTAATATAGTATAGAAAAACAATAAGCTAGTATTAAATATACTAAGAATAAGCTAATTATAAACCTAATAGCTAATATTATAATTAACCTATAAATTATATTTTTTTATAAGATAAACCTTAATAAAATCTTAATTTAAATATATATTTATATAGAAGTTATTAAGAAGTTTATAAAAAAGTTATAATTCTTAATAATAACTACTTATATTTCTTATATAGATATAATAGGTTATGTTTTTATAAAGTTTACTATAAAAAAGTATTTCTTAGACTGAGACTAGCAAGCAATACTAATAAACTTAAAGAACTTTATAGATATATATAAGTTTTGCAGCATTGCATATAATGCTGTAAATCTTTATATATTTCTTAAGAAGTTATTAATTATTCCTAAAAAGAAGATTTACACCTTCTAACTAGTCTCTTAAAGCTAAACTAAGCTAATTATTTCCAACTTAAACATTTTAAAGAAGATCTAATTTAAGCAACATCTTATACTAAAGACTTTAATAACTACCTCTGAGAATAATATAGCTAAATCTATATATATTTAGACTTAAACTAAATAAAAGCTTATAGTAAAGGCTATTAAAGCTAAAGAGCAAATTCAGAAGCAACTTAGGTTTTAGAAATATATAATCTTAAAGGTAGATATATAAGATATTAAGCTTATTATTTAAGAGGAGTTTAAAGAAGCAGGCTAAAAAGAGATTATAGTAAAAATAATTAAAGAGAGTAAAACTAATCTACTTAATATTAATAATATTTAAACTATTCTTAAGTTATAGCTATAAATATAAATCTAATTTAATTTATATCTATCTCTTTATTTTTATTAGATACTATTAGGATTTAATTAATATTAATACTAAACTGCTGAAGCTATATTTTTACTTATTCTACTCTACTATCTTGCTTTTTAAGTAGAGCAACTTCTAAGCTACACTTTGAAATTATATGCAGCTTAAGATATTGCTATAAGAAGTTATATACCTCAATCTATAAATACTTTAACTTATAGAATTCTAATATAAAATAGAGATTTTATACAGAAGCTATAATATCTTTATAGAGATTTAATATTTGCTCTAATAGATATTAATCTAAGTTAAGCTCTTCTTATAATAATACAGCTAGCATCTCTTAGACTTTTTTAAAATTAATTAGCTAAGCAAAATCCTTTACAGTTATTAGATTATAGTAGTAATATAACTTCTAAAGTTGCCTAAATACTATATATAGTTAGCTTTTTTATATCTATATAGTATAGTTATTCTAAAGCTAAATAAAATTCCTAAAGTTTTTATAGATTAAAAGCAGAAAGATAAATAATAGAGCAACTTAGTCTGCAAGTAATATAAAGTAAAAAAAACTAAATATTTAGAGTTAGTAGAAATATTCCTATTAAGATTAGTTATAATATTAATATATAGAGAGAGATAGAGAATATATATATTATGCTGCAAACTATACTTAATAAAGCTAATTCTATTAGCTTTCAATCTTAATATTATAAATATTCTTACTAAATATTTAACAGTTATAGAATTTAACTAATATATCCTCTCTTAGTTAACTTAAAAGTCTCTTTATATAATCTTATAATAGATATTACTAAGCTTCAGCAATAAAAGCAGTCTTAACACTATAGTTAGATTATATAATTTGAGATATAACTTTCTGATATTAAAATATAGAAAGGTATTAAGCAAGGATAGATTATATTATATATATAGAAAACCTAATATAAAACTATATAATATATTGCAAATAAGTATTAATTGCAGTATATATCTCAATCTTAAATAGAAATAGTTTGTTATATATATTAAATAACTAAATAAAATTTAGCCTAAATATAGTTCAGTTCTTTTATTAGTATTATATCTCTTTAAGTTAGGCAGCAACTTATTTAAGAAAAACTATATAGTATGCCTTATATAAAGCATTATAACTAATAATATAGCTACACTAGCATATAAATATATAAAGGAACTGCTAGCTAAAGTTCTTTATAAGTTATATAATCTTATCAGTTAACTAGAGATATATTACAGCATTACTTAAAGCTGCTTAGATCTACTTAAGAGATTATTAATACTATAACTGATAGCATTTTTAGATATTAGTTAGACTATATTATAAGATTATAAATCTTTCTGCTTATAAGTAAGCAAGTAGGTTTAGTTCTGAGAGGTAGTAAGTGAAAAAAAGCTTAAAGATATATTAGAGTAATCTAACTGAGAAGACTGTATAGACTTTATGCTGAAGTTTCTATTTCTAGAGATACCTTTTTAAAGTTAATAGAGATATTTTAAATTAAAAGGACTTTTAAAGAAGTATTATAATTATATTATTCTTCTAGCTGTTATAGAATTTATTAGTAATAATTAAGCAAAAAGGCTTTAAATTGATATATAGGCAACTAGCTATCTAGTGTTAAGTACTAAGCAATATAATATTTAGCAAAATATTATAAAGTTAATTAAGAAAATATAAAAGTGAATAATAGAGATATCTTATTTAAAAACCTAAGAATATAAAGATAAAAGCTGTTTAACACCTCTATATAGAGCTATAAAGCTTTATATAGAGGTGCTCTATCTGCTAAACCAAAATACTAACTATACTAAACTCTAAAACTATACTTAATACTTATAAACTTATATATATGCTAGTAATATATATACCTATATTGCCTAACTTTAAACTAGAAATATTAAAGTTATAAAGCTATATATGCTTTAAAGTAAGGTTATATAGAACTATTTATTTAAGTTTAATCTTAATGTTTTCACTAATATCTATATAATAAGTTAGTAAATCTTTAAAATATTATAAATAGGTATATAAATATATATTAAGTCTAGCAGTTTTAATACAGTCAGCTATAGCGTTTAAGGTGAGTCTAATGCTCTGCAAGGCTTTAAGCGATATATTATATAAGTACTTAAGAAAGCATAACTTAATATAGAACACCTTCAGCTTACATATACTTATAAGCTTAATGCCAGCCTGCTTATAAGAGGTAGTAGTCTCTTTTGCAATTATATATATATTAGCAAATATATAAAGATAAAATAGTATTATATAAGACTTACTGAAAGAGTAATTGCTAATACTAAAGTTATAAGTATAGTTAATATATAACTTATAGCTGTTAAGGATAATATAGTTCTAATAAGAGCTGTTACTATTTTTATAGGTAGTGTATTAGTCTATACCAGCTTAAGTAGTACTATATACTTATATCAGATAGATGTTAGTATTCTGTAAGCGCTTATAATTAAGCAGCTTAAAGCTATACTGACTGTTTATAATTATAATATAAGCAGCAATTATATTTTGAAGCTGTACACTTATATTAGCATTATAAAAGATTATAAGAAATTATATAATAAATTTATCTTTAGATCTTTTTTATTAAAAAGGTTATTAATAAAAGTGTTAGAAGCAAACTCTATAGCATCTTATATAAGTTAGATTAAAAATAGTATAAAAGGAGATAAAGGTATATATATATACTAAGTAGAAGGCAGTAGTTTTTAGAAGTATAGCGTTAAGAGATAGATTTTTAGAAATATACTTAATTAGAATTATAACTTTATTAACCTACTTAGAGATAAGCTTAATAACCTAACTGTTAATAAAATTATTAACCTCTATAACTTTTTAAGAAGACTTAATAGTTTTATAAGTAGACTTAGTTAAAGCTATTTTCTCTAAGGTTTCTAGCTTAGCCTTATAATTAAAAGATATTATATAAATTATATTAGAAGTATAAAAAAATAAGAAGATATAAAAATACTAATAGAACTATATATATATATAGAAAGATTATAATATATAATATATACTATAAAGCTTTATATAAAAAATTATTAAATACTAAAAAAAAAAAACAGTTAATATAAATAAAATATTAATTATAAAATTAATCTATATAAAAGCAAATAACTTTAAAGTTATAAATATATATAAAAATAGATATAACTTACTGTTATAATAATAAGCATAAAAAAAAAAAAGTTCTAATGCTTTACTAAAAAGATATTTATTTCAAAATAAGTAGCCTATATGCTGCATACAGCTTTATACGCACCAATCAGATCTTAGATTTACTTATTCCAGTCAGACCCATTGCACATAAGCGTTATTTCATATAAAACGTATTACCCCCCATATCAGTGGTGGCGTAGCCCTAATACTACTGGGAATTTTGACCCAGTGCGTCCTGCAGGCTGCCGTAGACACGCCCACATACCCACATGCCATTGACACTAGGACTAGTTTCGGCTGCCGACAACAGCTTGGCGGAGACTGGCCCCACCTTCAATCATGGCATTGGCAAGTAGTATTAAAGATCAGACGTAAGCAGACGTATGCCACGTATGCTCGAAGAGGCTAGCGGTGCGCGTGATTTCGTGCCTTTATTGTGTAACCTTCCGCAAGATCTCCGCCATGCGATCGAATTCCGTTATCACATTCTTTGTGAGCGGGTGCTCGTGGCCTAGAGTCGAACAAGCCGCCACTACCAGAATCTCGTGCAGACGGACGGCTTCTTCCAGCCTCTTATGATCTCTTCTGTCCAAGCTTAGGGAGAACATAGTGGTGGTCAAATGGTTGCCCACGACGATCTTCTCCAGCCCGTGGCTGCCTTCTGACTGACTGAGAATGTCATACGACTGCCTGAGCAGTGCCCCCGCATCTTCCAACCTGCCCTTACTTCGGTATGCGGCGGCGAGGTTGTGCCTTGGCATAGCCGTGCAAAAGTGCCTCTCACCGAACTTGTTCTGATTCCATCTCAACACTTTTTCAAACAGAGGCTCCGCTTCAACCACCCGGCCTCGGTCCTGAAGCCAGTTGGCGTAATCACTTATAGCGCCAATCGTCTCCGAGGCGTCTGCGCCGAAAACTTCCGCCGTCGTTTTGTACACATCCTCAAGCAACGTACCAGACTCGGCGCTTTCCCCCTTGTATCGTAAGGTGTTGGCAAGGCTGGCTTTCGCTTCGAGGATGTCGGGATGTGTTTCGGGCGGAGCGTCTAAATCTGTCTCGCGGACGGCTTCTTGCGCCTTCTTTAGTACGTCCCTCTGCAAGTCCTCGGCTGCGTCGAGCCTTCCCTGCCTGGCGCGTGCACTGGCAAGGTTTGCCATCGACCGTCTTGTGAAGGCATGCTCCTCCCCAAAGACCCGGCCCGCCGTGGACAACACGCTCTGGAATAGGGTGGCCGCAACGTCGGTGTCGCCCAGATGCAGGCGCAAGACGGCCAGGTTTTGAATGGCAGTCAGTGTCTCGATGTTCTCCGAGCCTAAGCTATGTTCGAGACCTTGGACAACTTCCCGCAGCAGGTCTGTTGCTTTCTGAAGTTGGCCATTCCTTTTCAGAGCCAGTGCTCTCTCGTGTTTCGACTGCCATGGCCTGGGGTTGTCATCGTCATCGTTAGTTGTGACACTACTGCCGTTTTTGGAGCGTTCGCCTGCGGTTGACAAACTGCCATAGGTCGCCGTCGGGTGCATGTCACCTCCTCGGGCGGGACGTGCTGCGATTCGCTGTGGAAGAGTATCGTAAAGAACGCAGTTGTGGTTGGCAAGTGGCAAGGTCTTCGGTTGCAGAAGCCTCTTGCTGGACAGGGTGAATTCAGGAAACTTGAGGAGGCCAGGACTCTTGGGACTCGCTCGAGTTTTCTGGGTGATGAGACTTGAGCTGCGGATCCGCAGCAGCTATGGGCGGAGGGCGTCTGGAGGGGTTGACGCTTAGTTGTTCAATCCCCTGAGCCACTGTTGCCCTACTGTGTCACAGGCCTGAGTCGAGCTCCAAAACCCAGCGGAGGTTAAGGCGGCACCCTAGGCAGTCCTCCTAACCCAATCGGACGGTCCCGGATGCTGCTGCGACTGCTCCACACCACCTAGCAGCTGCGACAGGCTCTGTACCTGTAATATGAACGGTGGAAGCCTACTGGGGGTGCGAAGCTCCTTTGGTTGGCAAGCCCATGCGCATAAAGGTACCCGACTTAAGTTCTCGTTCACAATAAACTGTGCTGCTTACATATAAATAGGCCATGCTCGCTCTTAGTTTCGGCGAGCGTATGTGTGGGCTGTGGCATGGCACCCACGCCATGCCAACTGCTCTTCGAGCTCTGCCCCCGCGGGTGGTCCGCATCAACCTATGAGTGGCTTGTTCTAGGTAGTCCAGGTGCGATGCACATTCCAGACTCCAGAGCAAGAAGAAGTTTTCGTCAGCAGCAGCCAGAGACCGCTTCTTGAAGATAACCTACCCACGCTTTGGTGCCGAACAAAGGGACACACTTGTCTTGTGGCTGGGATAATGCGAAAGGATGGCGGCGATCTTGGGAGCAGGACACAGTTAAGAAGTTCCGAAGCGAATGCCGCCAGCGTTCTTTTGAGAGCTTACAGAGAGGACTGTAAGCGTTGCTAGAAGTTCTTGATGCGCTACGAGACTGCTCAACTGGGATCTTCGCTGCGTAGGCTGCTACGACGTTAATCAAGTACTGCACCCATTAACCTTCGAAGCGTGTCAACGCGAAGGTGTCTCCCAAACAAACTCAACCTGAGCAACCCTCACAGCACTGAGTGAGATGCCAAATGTCACCTTACGTGAGGCTCGGGAGCTACGGACAGAAAGAACCGAGTCTGTGGGAATATCAAGTGCTTTCAAGATCTCGCTCCCATCAAGAAAATCATGCGGCTGCGACCAGATTGAAAGCAGCCCGGTCGCTGTCGACGCAAAGTCGATATGGAGAGAAAGCCTGTCAATTTGAACATGCAATGGCCCTTGTCTCACTCGCGTGTAGCAATTCCATGGCAGATCCAGCTCAGTGATCATGACGAAAGATGACAATTGAAAGGGCCACGAGTGACGCCTGGATAGCTAGGGATTCACGGCATTGCTGTGCTGCGTTGGGTGCACTTCCTCCTCGACTTCCTTGCGTCGTTCCTCCAGACTCGAGTTGGCTCCGCTCGACAGAGGCAGACATGCCCGGCTCTCAAGGGGATATCGGTAGATGGTTCGTCCTCCATTTTTGAGCCCTTCAACCGCCTCCCGCATGTCCTTCGTCATGCTTTGGACCAAAACCTGAAACCTGTCCATCTGCGTGGCGGTCATCCACCCAGCATCAGGCAGAGTCCATTTCTCGTAGAGCCGACCATGGGTATGAGACACCACATAGTGGCCATGCCTACGAATGAACAGGTCGCACAGATAGCAGGCGGACTTGCTGCATCCGATTGCTCGCGGCGCCGGCGTATGCGGATGTTGTTCCAAGTGGAAAATCTGTTGGATCTCTGCGTCCACGAAGCAGTAGTGGGCAGTCCCTGGACGACGGACGCCTGAGGGCGAATCCAAAGCCCTCACGTCGATGTTCCTGAACACCCGCCTACAAACGGGCTTCCTTGCCACTCGGGCTAGGTCTCTGCATGTGAAGAAGTATCTGGCAATCTTGTCGACCTGGCGTATCTCGGGGCTCTCGGCGAGCTGTATTTCAGCGCCAACAGACTTCAAATGCTCCTCGACCGAGTTTGTATTGCCCAAGCGAGCGACTTGCGCGCAGCTTATAATAATCGTCTTGAGGGCGTTCCGCAGAGCGTCGGCTTCGATGGGATGCTCGACAAGTTTGAGGGTGTCTACCAAAACCTTGAGCCTGGCCAGGAGTAATGCGACTTTCTCAGGGGGCTGTGGTGGTTTCCCAATCTCAAGAATGCATTTCTGCAATCTGTCTTGCAATGAAGGCAGCTGTGTTTTGAAATGGCGAGGCTGTTCAACCCATGGTGGGCGCAATCGGCCAAGAACGCGGGTGCTGCTAAAGCGTAGCACGATGTCGAGTAGCTCTTGAACCGTCTGCTTTAGACCGCCTACGAGCGCATTAGGACCCAATCTTCGGGGTATTTCAAGTGACGAACCTTCTCTACTAAGCTTGCTCAGACGGGCCGTAAGCCGCATGAGCCCATCAATGACACTTGGCGATGGTGTTGTGTTTCCGGCAAGCACAACCTGATGGCCTTCCGGATATTCGCGTAGGGTCACCGTGGAGACGAACTTGCCCCCCTCTTCGTGATGAGCAAGGAACGCAACGGAGTCGGCCGTCCGAATCTCGTCCTCAATGGAAAGTGTGTGACCGCGAGAATCTGTCGTCACTCCCCCACGGCAATCTCGTGGCTCGGATGGGATCTCGGTCAGCTGTCGCAGGGATGCCATGGTTGATGAAATTCAGCCTTCAACCTCGGGTTCCAAAAGTTGGACGGCATTCTCAGGGCTAGCGATGACCGTCGTGCACGAGCACTGGACTAATGCTTGGAAGCAATATTTGTTCGAGGCGTTTTGTGAAATTATCGGCTTGCTTCATAGATGTGTTCTTTTGACATGCACCCGTCGTGATCGCGCCTTGTTGTTTACTGCTGGCTGATTCCTGCTTGGGCATGGTGGTGTGCAGCCGTCTTTGGCCGCGTCCTTCCAAATGCCAACACATCTCGACTGATCACCCCCGTCCCTCATGAACCAACGCCGACAGACATAGCCAGGTCGCGCGGGGTCAGTAAGGACGACTGTGTTTGTCCAGCCATTCGCGGATACCCTCTCAAGAATGCAGGTTTGGGCGACGGCCAGCCCCCGTGCAGACCAAGGACAGGCAACGGGAAACCCAATGACGGTTGTCTCAGAAGATGTGCTATACCAGCGACATGTCGATTAGAGTGGCTGCCTCACATGCAAGTCGAAGGTACCCAAGGGAAGTGATGGTCATGTCAAGCACGCCGCCCTAGCAGAACACCGCGTTGACGGCACGGGCGGCTCGCCGGTCACGACGGAAGCTGTCTGCCAGCTCAGGCACAGACACTAGCGGACACAACATCGTCCCCTAGTATGTAAGTCGGCTGGCGACGACGTCTGTTTTTCCTGCTGGGTGGTTCAAATTCACGCGGACTCCCCTGCGACCGCTGGTCTCGTCGGCTTCACCACTGGCGTCGACTGATGAAATACCAAGCAGCAGGTCGATGGCTTGTCAGGCTCCCGATAACGACCTCCACCGTTGGATCCCAGACGAACCCATCACCAGGAGGACAACATCTCTGACTCATCCTACGCCGCCCGGGCTGCTTTCCCGGAGCCCTTTCCGCGCCCAGAGCCCTCAGCCCTCAGCCCTCAGCCCCTATCCCCGCCATCCCAACCCACCGTGGACCCTCCTGTTCAGCCACAGAAAGACGCTTGTAAATCCCTGGAAACGGAATTGTTCCTTGTGTAGACCGACAGACCGTGCTTCCGTCTTCTTGTTCGGCGCTTGAGCGATGGATAGTCAGAGCCGTCTGGTGCTTCACATTTCAGTTCTAGCCCGCGAGAAATTAGCAAGTGAAAAGGCAATCTCTATTGGTTGGCAACGGTTCCCGGTACAAGCACCGCTCTGTGTTTGTGGTGACCGCACTTCGTCCACTGCCTCGATTCGGCTTTCCGCTACGCTCGGCGCCAGCTGGACGAGTTGTATCGCTGCGACCGCAAGCCAAAAGCTTAGCTGGAAAGGTGCCGCAGCGACACATACGCTTCTCCGGCTCAAGACTTCATCGTATCTTTTATTCGAGCTCGGGGTTGTCTGCTCCCGTCACCTCTCGATCGGAGATCGCACGAGGCGCTGAAAGCAGTATGTCTGGGTAGACAAGTGTATGCGAACCGGGACAGAGATGGTATCCCGGCTGGATTGCATGTAGGATAAGGGCTCTGGTAAGACGCAACAGTCAAGGTCACGATACAAGGTCACTAGCTCGATGCCCGCAATCCTACCCCGCCCGCCTCTCCGCTCGGGGCAGTTACCCGCACTCGTCCGCTGGCGGTCTTGACACCAGTGACTGAGATCGAAAGGCGCAGCAAGCTTGGCTATGTTGATTACCGACAGCGATAGACTCCAGCTCACCTGGACAGCAGTCTATCGCGCGATGGACACCCAACAGACACTTTCTGCGGGAGGCCGGACAACGTGCTAGGGATACACGATCCAGCAGCCAGGGCCATTTCTTAATCTGCAGCCTCACTCGCACAGCATGTGGCCTACTGTGTCCGCTGTCACACCGGTACCGTACAGCGCTAAGACGGCCCTGGTGCCTCGTCGGCCGTGCATGGTTGTACACCAAAGGACTTTGCATGCAGTCGCTCGCGCACAGTCTACGTATTCAGCAAATCACCGCATTCTCTTCCGAGCCTATCGTTGCCTCACAGCTCCGCACGCCTCTGAGAGATGATGCTTGCATATTACGACTGTACAGAGAAGAGTCGCAACGTCACGGACAGCTTGCGACGGACATCCATGGGACAGATGGGACAGCTATAGTCGGGCGCACATACAAAAGGGGCCTCGCCTTTTGGCAGCCTTTTCCTCGACGCATCCCCGTTCGAAGAGCACTAGTCACCGAATTACACTTTCCCGACTGCGCACACAATGATTATCCCTTTGCACATAGCTGGAAGTATTGATGCGGGGCTTAGCTCGGTCGCAGCCCACCGTTTGCCCGTAACTTCAGCAATCACCCAATTAGTCGACGAGCAGAACATTGGTGAGTGGCTTGGTCAACAATGGATTGGTTTCGCAAGCTGGTTATCTCAGCCGCGTGAGTGTTGCATCTGCCACCGCGGTGTAGTAGCATGTGGCTGACAGACATACGTCTAGAGGTAATGCCGGTGATAGTTGCTTGGGCAATAACTTTCAGCGTCATGTCCACTACCGTACTTAGTTTGAGATTTGGGCCAGCTGGAGTAGTCGCTGGTGAGTCGCAGCTTGCTTCGTTGCATCTGAATTTCTTTCCGTGTCCGCCGCTCCTCCTCCTGCCCATACGGTTCGCTGACTGGCCGCTCTTTGGCAAGGAACACTGTCTGCTGCGTACCAATCCTCTATGTATGGAGCTTTCACTCCAGTGGGAGGCTGCTTCGCAACGTGCACAAGCATGGGTGCGATGGGAACTTTGACGCCATGGGTTGCTGTTATCTCTAGTCTACTTGCTACGGTGGTTGCAGGTATCGTGTGGCTATGTGGTTTGAAGATCGGATGATGCATGTGTGAGCAGGTTGATGGAGTGGCCGTCTTCGTAGAGCGAGTTGGCTCGATCGGGACGATCCAGTTCTTGCAGTTTGGACAGCCACTTTCTCCACAGCAATCAAATGCCTTCCAATCGCGAGGGCAGTACTGAATTGATAGGTGTTTGAAGCCTCTGGCTCGGCTGCCTTCGTGAACATGATCGTGCCGTCGGTGGAGTGAAGCAGCAATCTGCTGACAATAAGGAAAACACGGCTTGCCGACATCGATGAATTGCTCGGCCGTCGGCCCTTACCGCCCTATGTCTCGCCAGGGAGCTGTTCTAGACCAACCAATGCCGCAGCTGATCGGCCGAAACTCGATAGAGTGAGCCGACCCGCCGTCAGGAAAACGTGCAAGCTCGGGACCGGCGACCGAAGCATGAGCGTCGGGGCCATTTGCCTCAGGTGGTGGGGCCGCTTCGGCGCTTCGGGTCGTCATGATATGCCCCTGGTGACGTCGGCGTACTCAGACGGACGTGGTGTTAGGGCGTAAATTTCGGAATCATCTTTGTGTCTATGCCAAACCTTGAACAATAGGACTCATTCGGTCAAATCAAACGGTTTTGGTGCAATGTGCTTATCAGTTACTTTCCTCCATATCACGTTCCGGTAGCCCTGCCGGAGATACAGTTTTCGGAGCAGCTTCGAAATACTGCGGAACGTCGATGTGGGATGTTGGAGCCCCAATGAAGAGCTGTTGACCAGGGATGCGTATGTCGAAGAGGCTGTGCGATGATCTACAAGGGCTATCGTGGAATTTGGGGCACCGTCCCCGAGGAAGACGGTATCTTACATGAAAACCGCGTCCCTGGATTCATGCTGTCTGGTATCAGGGCAATGCTTCTCCACGGAAAGCTCTTTCCAGGTGTCCATCATCACGTTCAGCAGCAGGAGCAGACGATACTGTGCTTGAAAAGACTCGAGCTCATAGGCAGAAGGATGGTAGAACAAGGCGTCAAAGTCTCTCCCGCATCACCAGTCTCCGCGTCAGCCTCAAAGGTATGTGAGGGCAACTTCAATACATAAATAAACGCCTCGAGCTCATGTAGAAGGTCAGTGGCTGGTGGTGGTTGATAAGAGACATGCCGAATGATGTTCCGAAAATGGTTCAGCACATCAAGAGCTCTCTCGCGCTTCTGGGGGGTGAGTCGTCATTCTTGGCTTTGGTGGTACTGACTGGAAAAAGGACTTGGGAATGGAATCGGGAGCTGAGGCGACCTTCAGTCTTTTGGTCTGGACACCATCTTCAGGAGGACCTGCGGAAGCGACACCGAGCAGGACTGCGATAGAGAGTACACCCCCGGTGGTCCTGTAAGAGAAGGGTGGAGGCGCTCAGCAACCCAGGCCGCCAGCTGAGTAGCGCTGTGGGGCTGGCATTGAGCGCCTGCGGGAGAGACCATGGCCAGTACTTCACACAACGTGCTGAATACATCATGTGGGGCATTACTGAGCCCGCACATCGAGGGAGCGGGTTATGCGCCGGGCCTCGAGCGAATGCCTGCCCTCGTTTCCAGAGTTGGGTTGGGGGTTGGCCTCGGCCACGACCCCGGCAAGGGCGGCCTGTGGATACCGGCTACCGCACCCAGTGCTTCAGCATCTCAGCCCGTTCCAACGAACACTTCGCAGAAAGCCAGTGACACTGCGGGGATGGCTACCCTGGACCCAGGGTGGTGTACACGGCGGGCGAGGTGACAGGCGGCAGGAACGGCCGGGGCGGTCACGTTCCGGCATCCGGCGGCTGTGCGTGCTTGGCGAGCCGCCGCGCCTGGTGGGAACAGTTGATTCATCCCTTAATCCCGGTGCTGTGGCAGGTTTCTCCCAGCAATCGTATTGGCGGCTGATGCTGTAGCGTGTCCTGACCATGCGCGTCGAGGCCATGCCAGAAGCACAAGGCAGGGCCCACTTGGCGCAGTGCCAACGGGACCCAGCTAGCACGTGGCGAGCTAGACTCATTGCTACGTAAGGTACGGTTGCTCGGTACCGGGCCATTTTTCCCTCTACGATTCCAAGCTCGACGTCCAAAGATGGCAGTTTCCCACAGTGGCATTCGTTAAGAAGACCATGGACCGGGCCATCCAATGCGCTGTCTCCAGATAGTTAGCTTGAAAGCTCTTGGAACCACGATGTACATCGACCTCTTCTCGACTAGGTCTTCCGCCCCGACATCGGTCACTCTGCTATGGACTTCCGATACTGATATGCTCTTGCCTCCGCGACGCGTGAACTTCGCAGCCAATCCCTTGCTTTCATGAATAGCAATGCTATAGCAATGTTGCCTCCATCATTCCTCAGTTCAGGCCCAAGGCTGTCCCGATCAAGATTCTGGATCAGCACCCGCCTGACGCTGCACCACCTGAAGCGCACCTCTCTTCTGCAACACCTTACTGTAAAATAGCCTTGCAGAAACACTTTACTTCCTCGTGTATTCTAAGACACCAGGCTCCGAGACATTTAACACATTTCACTTCAGAAGGGTAGAACTTTTGAACGTAGTATGTATTCCATTTCTGCCACTAAAACGCGATCCGGCCAGGGTTAACTATGCGCTTCGCCGTTTCCTGCACAGCCTCGAAGGTGATGTAGTCACGGTTTTCGCTTTACAAACGCTCAGTAAGAGCGGCAAACTCGCTAAATCCCTGCTCGTAACGTTAATCTGGGTAGCGGTAGACTTTCTCCTGGTGCTTAGGTGGCTGAAGATGCTGATTGAGGGAGTCGAGGCGCTTGAAGCAGAGCGAATGGTTGAAAGTTCTACTGCTAGGGTTCTAGGTATATGACGTAGCCTTAAGACTGCGAGCAGACCACTGGCGCATACATGAATCAATCCAAAAGATAACAGCTCCTCAGCAGCTGCCAGCGTTAGTGGCCTGAGCAGACCACCAGTTGACGTCAGGGCGAACTACGTAAGGCAAGCCAGTGTCGCCGTGAGCGCAGCTGCAGATGTACTTGAAGTGGTAACCCCCACCGTCGAATCCACCAGTCAAAGGGTCAGTTCCCTGCGCGCCAATGCCTTTACAGGCATCCTCAAGTGCGTCGTGGACTTGCTGGCGCTGGCTATCCAGCGTCTTGTCCCCAAAAATGACGTTACCCTCGAAAGCAACGCGGATAGGCCTTCCGCGAGCAGCAGCAGCGATATTCGCAGTAAGAAGAGCGGCAAAGAGGGAGTACTCTAGAGGCTCATTAGCTTAATATGCTTTGAGTTGGTCAATAAAGAAGATCTTCGGCAATACTACCGCATTTGGAATGGTGTTGGAATGTTCAGAGTAAGGAGCGATAGTGTTAGGAGCTTTAGAGTAACGAAACGAGAGGGTTATGGAAGCCACAGAGTGCGTGAGAGACGTTCTTAATGCGGAGCTGGTTCTGCACACGTTGCTGAAGACCGCTACCACTGTCTTTATAGCTGAATGTTCGTTGCCAGTCACGACTCAATACGGGCTCTATCTCAATACCCTTCTCGAAGGCTGATCAATCGGGCGCTGACTATTCGGAGAGTTTCATTTATTACAAGTTGCTCTCAATCTCTATCATCATACTCAAAAGAAAAAGCAAAAGAGGGTCTGGCAAAACACTCATTACAGCGGATGTCACTTGACCGCACTTTATTCTACGATAACTATATTGAGGACGGGTTTGTCCATTCATGCCATCCGAACTCAAAGTAATAGCCTAAACACCAGAGTTTGCGAACCCTTGTGTACTTTCTTTATCCTACCCTTCTTTGTCATTAGTGTCCACGAAGTTGCTGGTCTAAGTGGAGATGTTCAAATTGGAGTGAAACTGTGTCGGAGAAGACCGTAATCATGGGATTCCATGGAGCGACTTCTCATATGATAGGCTTTATCTGCCTTGTAAAATAATCGATGAAAGCTAAGTCTGTACGAATCGAGCCTTTCTAACCGTTGGCAAAAGCTTAAGTTGGTATCAGTATGTCTTCAGACGGAATTTGACAGATTTCCAGTTTTCCGTTAAGCTTTGTCTGCCCTGGGTTGATTTGCTCAAGGTTTGCGGTTTTATTCGATCCGCAGCAGTATGGTGGCGCTGGGACGTTCTTTTGTAGGTCCAGGCCCGGGCACACCGTATGGAAGACACCTTCTTTGCCAAGACAGAGGATCTAGGATAGGCATGATCCTGCAAAAGCTTCCAAGTAGGCCACCATCTTATTCATTATCCACTTTCTATGAGAAAAGTCAGCAACAACAGTATCCTATTAAACGCCAGATATAGCTCAAACTGAAACTGGCTAATTGCGTAATTTGATTTATAACTGACTCCACACGAGGTACATAGTCGACAAGGGGGTTCTAACCTAAATTTCGCTCTGTATATCCCTTCTAGCAATACTGACGTTCAGGGCTTAACACTATGCCATTTCACCTAGCAGTCGCCCTGACAGCAGAGGGGCATATCGCACTGAAGGCAGCCCTAATGCGTATAGCATGCTAGTACTATATTCCTATCAGTCTCCCCTAATATAGTCCTTCTGAAACACTTTATATATGCTTAGCATCTCTGTTCTCTCTTATACTGTTTGAAATTATATAGCTTGCCTTTAATAAGCTAGATAGTTAAAGAAGACCTCTCTTTGAACGTAATATCTCTAAATTTAGCTACTAATTGCTTATAAAGTTTGTAATAAAACATAGCAGAAAGCTTTTTATAATATAGGTTTAAAGCTTTATAAAGTAAATATATATTAGTAAGTATAACCTTTATAAATATATAAAAGTTAGCAAATATTACTTTAAAATGTTCTGCTAGCAGTTAATATATTTAGTAAAAAATCAAAAGCTACAGGCTGCTAGCTGCTATAGCAGCTGCAATATATAGCAATACCTCTGCAGTTAGCCTTATATTAGTTGCTAATATTAATACTATTTATACTATAGTTATATATATTAATTAGAGTAAGTATAAATAGTTATTTAATAGCAATAGTAATAATAAGTAGCTTTCACTTAGATTAGCTAGTAGTATTAATATGCAAGCTAGTAAGACTAATAGTAAAGTTAATTTAAAAAGGTATTTATAACGTTTTAGCTAAAGTTGATATAGCTAGGGGATGTCTATGCTAGCATAGAGTAGCAATCTCTCTGCTGTTAAACATACTGCTGATCAGAAGCATAATAGTGTTATTTTTAAATGCAAATTAGCAGGCCTTGCTATTTGAGGTAAGGTATATATATAGGTAGCCCTAAGAGATATAGTTACTCTTTTTGTTATTAGTTTATAGCTACCTAAGTGGCTTAATAACTTTAGAGTTTAGCTTAGTAGTATTAATAGCAGCAATAGATAGCTGCAGTTAATATAAGTAATATATAAAGTTAACAGTAGTAAATAAGTTATTAGTAAAAATGTAGTAGTAGGCAGTAGCAGCCTCTAGCTAGAAGTAGTAAGTAGGTAGGCGTTATAGTAAGGCAATAATAACAGCTTAAGTAGGTGCTAGTTATTTAGCTACTAGCAGCTTCTGCAGCACTTTTTTCCCTGCAAGAGAGGTAAAACCCTATACTGCCTCTACTGAGGCTTAAACCTAAGCTTCTAGCAGAAGGATAGAGTTAACACTAAGAAGGCCCTTTTTAGCAGCAGCAGCCTCTGAAGTTAACGATAGGTTAGTATATGCATAAGGAATTTATGAGAAGAAATAGCCCTATTAAGCTGCTACTTACAGTTTAAACCTAACTTTAATAGGCTTCTTAGGCATCTTAATAACGTTATAAAACCTTCTCTAGAAGCAGATTATACACTTATTAACAGCAATAATAGTGCTAAGGTTCTATAGCTATAGAGATACCTCTTATATCTAGGTTAACTATAGCTTAACCTTCTATTAGATCCCTATAGGAGGGTTAAGCATATCTAAGTCTTATAAACAGAAGTTAAGATATAAAGTAGTAAAGTGGTTATAAGAGAGCTACTTAGCAATATTATAAGTAGAGCGTAAAGAATCAGTTGACTAGTAATAATTAAGGTTAGATTTATAGTAAACTAATATATAGATTAGTATAGCGAGGAAGGTATAGATCTCTGCTAGTAAGGTCTTAAAGTATAGCTCAGTTTGTAATACCTTCTGCTTTAAGCCTTGCTGAAAGCTGCTAATATTAACTTGCTGCTGCTAAAAGTATTTATTAGTGTAGTTAGCCTACTTAGCAATATTAACAGCAGTAATGAAGTATAGGAATAGATTGAGAGAGGTCTTACTAGTAAGATTAGCAGCAACTAGTGTATAGCTTATAAGCTGCAGCTTCTAAAAGGAGTTATAGCAGTATAACTCTGAAATACTGCTGTTAAGCTACTCTTTTAGCAAGTACTATATAGTCAGCTTAAGCCTGAAAAAAAGGTGTTTTTTAGTGCTATTAAGGGTCAGAAAGGTAAGAAGGGTTGAAGTAGCTTATAATAAAGCTTATAATAAGGCTTAAGTAGAGGATAGCTTAGATGCAACTATTACTTGCAATAAATCTAGCCTTAGGCTAAAATTAGCTATAGAAATAATAAAAGTATTGAAAAAAAGAGCTTACTATTATTTTTGCTGTTAGAATTAATATCTGTGAGGTTAGCAGTATTATTATTAATATTATTATTAATTAGTAGCAGTAGTAGGTTAAAAAGCAGATTTTCTAGTAGTAATATTAGAAAGCTGAAATAACTTAGCGCTAGCTAGGTTGAAAAATCTATAACTAGCTAAAAGCATATTAGTTAAAATCCTATGCATCTAGTTAGTTAAATTAAGTGAAAGTAGAGCAAATCATACTAGCGTTATTAATAGTGATCTAAATATAAAATGATAGTTTTTATCTTCTGCAGGCAATTAAAAATTCAATACAGATCAGTAACTAAAATAGAGTCAAAAAAAATGATCTTTATATTGAGTTATACCTAAATATCTCTTTTTTTTTATTAGCTGCATTATGGTTAATTTATGCGAGAGTTTAAAAAAAATGCTGTTGCATTTTGGGGCTTTAGTAGGGGTCTAATATCACTTTTCGCAAAAATGGGCAAAGTGGGTTTTGAGCCACATCCGGCGTTTAATAGGATAGTCAACAGTGCAAAGGCTTCAACAATCATGATGTAATGTTAGAGAAGCTGAGGAGCGCTTTTAGGAGTGCGACCCACATCCAATAGTCATGGGATGCTCGGTCACATTTAATTGCGTAGTCAAATACACTCTTATCAGTTAGTACAGGCTGTTTTCTTACAGCATAAGGCGTGCGAAGGTGGAGCTGATAAGGGTGTTTTACATCTTCTCCTCATTCTCAGTAAGTTCTGTGACTAATAAGAACTGAGAAATGTTGAGGCCCTTCATATCACAGTCCGCTCACGCTGGACAAAATATAAAACACGCGGGTTGCCGTCACGCTCAGGAGTACCATGTCACCCGCTTATCCAGACATCCTACAATCATTCTTTCTTAAAAACCACATTCATTCACTCACTCATCCCATCCCTCATTAGCTATCAAGATGATTGCTCGTGTTTCTATCATCTTTTCTGTCGCCCTTGCGGCGTTCAGCGTGAGGACTCAAGCTGCCGCCGCCAACGACGTTTCTCTAGCCCCGAGCTCTTCATTGGACGCTCGCGCTGGACTTTGCTGCGGGCTCGCCCAGGACAATAGAATCATCCAGACTGTCTGCCAGTACATGTACGAAAACTGCGGTGGCTGGGATAACTGCGTCTCGGGCAACGACAACCAGTGGTGCCGCCACTGCATCGTTAACCACCCTGAGGACGGCGCTTGCCTCAAGTTGACCTGGCCTCCTGTTGACCCTGCCCCCGTCGGCAAGCGCGCCAGGAACGAGGGCAACATCATACCACCTAAGCAGCTGAGCCAAGTGAACAACGAGAGGTGAGAGCAATCCCTATGTAGTCGCTCCCACTAAACTAACATATCATGACAGGGGCCTAGCGCTTGACCGAAGAGCACCAGAAAGCGCCATCATCACCACAGCGCACACACCCAACGTTGCTCAGTCGTTTGCTAAAACCTTCGGCTTGGTCACGATCAGAATCATAGTGAGCGCTGTGAACGTCGTGACTTACAACATTCAGAACGCTGGGGCAGAGGAGATCATATGGACCATTGTCGACCAAGCTACGCAGTGGACCAAAACCGGCACTCTGGCTAGCGGGGCAACTGATGGTGGCGCGGCTCCCAATCAGGTGGTTGCGAAGGGAGGTGATAGCTTCAAAGTGATCGTGGGCTGATGAGTAGGGTCTGAGTTTCAAGGAGGGAGTGGGATTTCAAACCCCTGAAGACCAAGTCACGGCTCGCAGGCTGCGTGTGCGCTCCCATCGTCTTACTCCCAGCCAAGGAGAGCATCTTAAATGCTCCAAAACTGTAGTAGTGCGTCTGTTAGCCACCAAGAAGATACCGAAACTGTTCGCACCCTAATGCTCATTCTGGATTTGAAACGAGTAGACGATACCCGTGAGAGATTCAACGGCTTTGAACCTATCTATCGACACGTTGTCGTGTCCACGCACCAGACCGGGGGCTTCGATCAACCATACCGACTGGGGCATCTGAGCAGCGACCCGATTGCCCTCTCCGTTGAGACCAAGCACGATGGCGAGGGGTTGGAATAGGCTCTCTCGCAGATTGGCACTTTGCACGCGTCTTAATGGCGAAGCCTGTTGCTTGAGGAATAGCAAACGCCTGCAGAGATTGACTTCCTTCCCGCCTGGTTTGCTGGCAGTACGACCCGAATGCTCCATGGCAGCTCAGAATGGCAAGGACAGCAATCTCAGCCAGATATTGTATGCAATCGCTCGCAAAAACATCATCGTTCTCATGGAAACTTCTAGGCTCGACTTTTGCCGGCCCTGAAAGATGATGCTAAGGTACGGGCATGCAAGTTTCATCGATGTTGACCACATCTGAACCCCTCGCAACCCGTTGTGGCCAGGGCATTTGTCTGGATGGTCTCATTAGTGCCTTGGGGGCCGATTGGGCAACGCCCTCAGACCCCGCGTCGCGGCGTCCAGCGAGCTGGCTGGTTGATGGCCCGTCTCGCCCTGGTCGCGGCGCTCCCTACTGCACGACACCTATATTCTTGCAGGGGGCTAGGGTTAGAATATATCTATGCAATTTCCTGGACATGTCGTCGCGTCCGGGCTTGCGCCTTTGATAGTCTGCCTGTGTTCAGCTGGTTTTTTTTTCTCTCCTGTTGCGACCAGCCATTGAATTGCTTACATCTCAATCGCCCGCTTCTGTTGACCAATCTCTGAGGTTATCGCCGACGCGGAGCAGTAGTCGGACCAAAGCGCAAATGGGTAGTCCCATCGACCACAAGCAGTATGTGCAGCAACTCGAGATTTTCAGGCACCAGGACCATAACCGTCAACAACTGATTAGCGTAAGTGGCCCATTCCTTGGTATTGAGTCGAAGATTGTTTCCTTCCGTGAAAGACCACTGTGTCGTCAAAATGATAGCCCTGTATCTGACATCAGGGATTCCCAGGAAATCCTGGCAAATTATGCAAATCTGCAACGTGCGTATCAGGAGAAGTGTGATGACTACAACAACGAAGTCGAGCCTCACCGGTTGTGGCAGACGAAGGCACAGAACTGCGATGGAGAAACGCAGGCGTTACGCGAGACGATGGTGAGCTTCGATAATGCTTCCCTCCTTCAAGTCATATCCTATCACGCCAGCGAGCACTGACCGACTTCAAAAATCCAATCCTTTTATTCACGTCGTCATCGACGGAGACGATGCAGTATTCCAGCACAGCCTCCTGAAAGCCGGAAGGGACGGAGGCTTTGAAGCAGGGCACCTCCTCTACGGCGAGATAATGAACTACGCCTGCAAGACATATCTTCAAGAGCCAAGCCAGGACTGGGACGTCATCGTCCAGGTCATGCTTCATCTTGACGGCCTTGCTAAGCGGCTCCATGCCTCTGGCATCATCCCCAACACTGCCGCCGACCGCACTCTCGCCGAATTTGGACATGGTTTCAGCCGCGCTCAGCCCTTCTTCAACTTCGTCGATGTCGGCCCCGGCAAGGAAGCCGCCGACCATAAGATTCGTGAGACTCTGCGCCTCATGGTTCGCAATAACCAGTGCAAGCACATCTTCCTCGGCCCCTGCCATGATAACGGACACCTACCCGTCCTGGGGCCTTATAATGTAGACCCAGGGATAAATTCGCGCCTGACGCTTATCGAGACCATCGCAGCCGAGGAGGGCTTCAAAAAGCTTAATCTCCATCGAGTTACGTTTCCTTCGATATTTAGATCCGAGAGGTTGCCCGGGCGCATGCGGCGATCCGACTTCGGCATACCACACTCGTCGCCCCGGGCAAACCGCACCGGGAGCAACGGAGACGGTGGCTCACTAGTGAAAACCAGTCCGAAAGGGGCCCAGCTGCCTCGTCTTGCGAGCCCGCAGTCTTCGGGCGGCGGTGCTAAGACCACCAGCTCCTGGGCTACTGTCTCTACTGGGAAGAAAATTGATGTTTTCTCCAAAAAAGCAGCTCCTAAGAAGTACTATCTTCTCAACGTCAGTAGCCAGCGCGTTGACGAGCAGCTCCCGCGTGTTGACCCAACGGTCGAGAATCAATTTATGGAACGCACGCAAAAGTCTGGTAAAAAGCTATGCAGTGATTACCATCTGCATGGAGACTGTCCATCCGGCGATGCTTGCGTATTCCTCCATGGTGCAAGGCTAAGTCCAGGGGAATTGACACTGCTCAGGAAGAAGGTGGGCACTACTGGTCCCCGTACCCTGCGATCTTGCTAATCACTTTCAAGTCACGGGGCATCCCGTGCAACAGCATGGCAGATTGTCAAGATGCCAACTGCATGCTGGGTCACCACTGTCGGTGGCTCAAGAGCTGCACCTATCGGCCGTGCCGCTTCGACGGCTATCATGGCATCAACCCGGTATGTCGTTGCTGTCTGTTGATTATCTGCCAGCATTGACAACTGACATTTGCCGTGCAGAAGCCTCGCGTCAAGGTTTTCGAGGACGGAACGACCCAAATGCTGGCGTCTTAAGCGGTTGACGCGCGACTTACACCCGTCATTGAGTGCATCGGAATTGCCATGACATCAAGGGATCACATACGCAGTACGATATGTCGCGGAGACCTTGCAGGGAATTTTGATCAATTCACGATACGGGAGATAAATGACAACAATGTAGACGGCGAATAACCAGACTTATCATGACCTTGAGCCAGAGGAAGCTGAGGAAAGAGGCTCAAGACCGAATCAGCCTGTCTCACAAACTCTCTGGCATGCCGCAAGGACCTTCCACCTTGACTTGCGGCACAAGAGCGTCCAATCATTCAAATGTGTTTGGTAGTAGAGATAGACTGACTGTCTCGGTCGCCGCTCTGTGGCACATCAAACCTTCCAAAAGGCTAAGCTGGGTACTCCTGTAAGCGCGCTGCACCGCCAAAGGGTATCAATCACATCCCACTTGCAGGCCGTAGGTCACCCCAACGGAAGTCTTTGGCGCCTCCTAGTGGGCCAATCGGAGCGAGCCCGAGGCAAGCACGATCAAACGTTCGAAAGCTGAACGCGCCAATCTGGCTGCCTCGAACGCAAGCCCACCGACCGTCTCAGGCAAGCATTCTCCAAAGGAGCTTACACAGCCGAGTGACAAATCACCGTGCATATGGACCCAATGATTGTTTGTTGGGAGACACTGGCCATTCTGAGCACTGGCGGACGACAACACAGCAGCAAGCCATTAATATGTTCTTTTCCTCGTCAATGTTCTGCCCGTGTCATCGGCTCATTCAGCTTACGATAGCACCTCGTTACCCTACCCGAAATCTACGCACAGCGCGCTACACGCGATGGAACAAGACTCCAGCAAGCAACGGCAAAGAAGCGCCCGGTCTCGTCGGTCCAGAAAGCACCATGACGAGGCCTGGTTGTGGAAGGATGTGAACCGGAAGGTTTCGTCCAGCATTGGCCATTCTACTCTCGTACCGTCGAACACCTTGGTGTCTAGCGAACTAGGCCACGAATTGGTCTGCAGCTACAACTGGGCAGTCGGTCCGGATGAAAAGATTCACATACCTGGTAGGAAGTGCCAAGGAAGGTAGCACACATGAGTAACGATCAACAGGTTTCGCGGCGGTCTTTCGGAACGCCGACCTGCCGATTGCCGTCCCCAAGGATCGAGGCACCTTTTTCGTGGACCAGAATGCGGCGCGCGTCCCTGAGTGCCCTTTTGCGCCGCTGTTTCGCGCCACGGCATCCATGAGGCCATCGTTCCGCTTTGATGATATTGACATGTTGGTGAATCGAAATAGCCTAAGAAAGCTCCTCAATTTCTCTGCGGGACGAAGTCAAGACAGCTTTCGCCTCAACCTACACCTGGTTCACCGAACTCTGGTCATCGAGCGTTGCGAGAGGACCGCCCGCGAGCTGATCAGTGGTTCCAAGAACTCCGGGTGGGGCAGGAACTTCGAACGCTGGTTCACGAAATACCCATCTGGTCTGGAAGACAGCACGGCACATCACCGGGCCCTTCGATACCAGCTAGGTGATCTCACATGCGTGGTGCGTTTTGAGGTGGACGCATGCTACGAGAAAACGGGCGAGGGAAGCGGCTCGGAGTCGCTGGAAGGCGCAATGGGGCGGCTGGCAGTAGAGGACAGTCCTGAGGGGATCGCTGCTCCCCCCAAACCTTCATCGCAACCGCCGATGGCTCAAGAGATGGCGGCAGAAATAAAGACGGCAACCAAGCTCAAGAGCCCAAGCGCATACATGCCACAGCTCTGGTTCGGTAGAACGCCCTGGCTCATCATCGGGCAGCACCAAAATGGAACCTTTGAACAACTGAAGATCACCGATACCGGAGCTCTGTTCACAAGCTGGGAGGAGAGGCACCAGGCTGACCTCCGCAAGTTGGTCACGGTCTTGGCCCGACTACGCGAGGTCGTCGCAGAGCATGGAGGCAGCCACTGCGTCGCGATATACGAGAAAACGGCAAACACTCCTGAGATCAAAGTGTACCCTTCACGTGTGTTGAGAAAGGCTGTGCCGGATGGTTTGAGGCGCACGCTCTGGGAATCGGGGTCAACCGGCCCGCTCGTGCGTTGAGAATTGTGCCGCCTCGACCTCTGTTCGAACTTGCTCGATCATCTTTCGGACATACTCGATCTTGCGTCACATCACCGTCTTCATGCAGTCAAATGCTGAACACTGTTCCCCTTCTACAGCTAGTCGGTTGCGAATAATCGGCATCTAAATGGAAGAGACATTAGCGGTCGATTGTTTGGGCTTTCCTGAGGTCGATGAGTGTGGGGATTGACGCCAAGCCACCGCTTTGTTAGCACAGCATATGGAACAAGAGAAGACGCTGCTTACGGACAGTGGCAGAGTGCACGGACCATGGCGGGCGACGGCATTTCTAACAGAGGCCCTGGTATTGGCACCAGAGACCATAGGAATCAGTATTGTACGCGATCTTGCAATGTTGTGCTGTGCGTTTCCATGAAGAAACGTGGGCCATCCCTATAAAGCCCGAGAAGGTGTAAATTCGCCTTGTTTTCCCCCATTTTTGTCGATTGCTTACTTAAGAAGGAAACGGAGCAGAATTTCGTGGGAGCTGATTGATCGGATTCCCTGTTTTCTGGACGAAATGGCGAAGAAACGGCGCTAATTTACACCTTCTCGGGCTCAAAGGGATTGAATCCTGAAGCAATGCTGCAAATTGCCGATCAGCTACCAGGCTTGGCCGGTAGGCAGCTCTGCACGCGTACCGCGTTGGTGCCTAATTCAGCGTCAGGCACGTGAGTGCTGCCGAGTTTTGGTCTGACATCCGACTTGCTAATAAAATTTCTCTTTCGTCGACCAACATCAACATCGGTCTTGCTGCAGGGCCTTTACCAACCGCGCCAGAGAACGATGTACGACCAGGCCGCACAGAACAGCTCGGCCAGATTCAAAGTCTCGGTCTTCCGCCTCACATTATGGCGTTGCTTTCCGAGGAGGACCTTTCAGCGCTGGCGTCCGCAAAGCGTGCAGTCGATGATGTATGCTCAAGAAGTCGCGTCGGTGACTCTGAGGACAATAAGAAAATCATGCAGGAGGTTGGATTGCTAAAAGAGTATGTGAGACTATAGAACTACCTGCCGTGTACCTCAAAGCACTAAGTAATTCGGCAGACAGTGGTTTCATTGTCGAGAGATTTTAGCGGAAAAGATGCACGAGAAAGGTAGCTGGGATGAGGAATGGATGTACATTCGGTATGAGCACCTGTACGACGAACCCCCTTACGTTGGTATCGTCGACCGTAGGACTGGTGAAACCTTTACTATGGGCCAGTCCGGAGAATTGGAATTCAGAGGGGTAGTGGAGTTCTTTCGGGACAAGAAATTACAGATCAGGCCACCCTGACATGCGGACGGCTTTGATCTGATCTAAAGCCAATACGAAGGTATGGCGCAGGTCGGCCTGACAGGCCAGAGCATAATCAAATGTAATGCTTCAATGTGACCAGACTTCTGCTCCTGCTGTAACTGCTTTCTGTTATGCGTCTGAAAAAGCGCCTGAGAGCAGGCGCCATGCATACAATACCAACTGCAGGCGGCAACTCGACACGTCTGTCTGACGGCCTGGCCAGCTTTGCTGCCTGTGAAGGACGCCGCAACGAGCTCCTCCGGCGTGCAGCCGGATGCGTGAGGCGGGGTCTGGCAGGGTATCAGGGTCAGAAAATGCGCCTTGCATATAGCCAGCTTGGGCCGTGGCGGGTCGTAGCATCTGCTTGTGGACCACTCCAACTGCAGGCCGTTGGAGACGTTTGTGTCCCACGGCGCGCGTCGCCCGCAGCCGTTGGGCACTGTGCCATTGGTACTCTGCGGGAGGCCGCGGCGCACCGCACCTGGTGTACAAGCCAGAACGGGCACACGACCGGGGCGACCCCGGCGGCGGTGGACTGCCTGGGAGAGACAGCAGCTGGACGAGCGCACTGCTAAATGTGAAGCGTGATGGCGCCAGTTGGTGGTGGCTGCGCAGCAGGCTGTCCCCGGATGGCAGCAGGGCTCTGAGCCCGAACTACAGTCCTCCAGGGTAATATTTCCCCTGTAACTACAAAATCTGACACTTTTTGCAGGGATCGCAATATCTCAACCAGGGCTTCTGACGCCTCACGCCCCTGCCCGCACACTCTATAGGTTTGATACTCTGTTTACAGAGGCATATTACCTCTTCTGGACGATATAAATAATACTAATTTTAGGTTAGAATTTGACGATAAATACATCTAGCTGACCCTAAGAGATATTAAGGCTATCTCAACTATAACCTGCATAAGCCTTCTGCCTACCTCTACACCTACTTCTAGCCTCTACCCCTCATAGCACTAGCTGCTAATATACGCCTCTATATCTCAAGATAACCTAGCGCCTGCTGTAGCCTTATATTATAAGCCTTCTATATATTATACACTCTGTGGCAGCATATATGCTAGCAACAGCAGGCCTATCAGCCCTCTATAGCACCTCTATTTTCAACTCCTCAGCTCTCACTATAGGCATTCTCAGGCCTTAAGATTTAAGGTTCCTGCCTACTATGCTATTACTAGTAGAAAGATTAAATGCTACTATATTTATTAATTTAATGCTCTCACTATGCAGCTCTAGCTTAGAGATTATTTCTCTTACTGATATAATAGTTAAAAATCTCTTTTTTTCACTAATCTCACCTCTTCTGCTAATCTCTGCTATACCTTTATACCTACAGCCTTATATGCCTAAAGCTTAAGTTATTAATCTCTCTAGTAATAACTTTTTTAGCTTTAATTTTAAGACAGACTACTACTCTTACTGCTAGACTATACCTAAATAATAAATTGAAATTTAAGCTTTATATTATTATGCTAGCTTACTATATTATAAGATTGCTGATAAAGTAGAAGTTTCTCTACACTAAGTGCAATATACCTTTCTTCTAGTGCGCTAAGAGAGTGATTATAAGGCATGCTGATAAGGCTGCAAGCTACTAATTTATATACTATACTGCTATAAAATTAAAAATTAAATACTTGCTAACCTTATTAACTGCCTTATGCTATAGCTAGATATTTCCTACTTTATACTAAACCTTTCTGCCTACTTAAAATAAGCTATAAATACTGCTATAAAGTCTCTCAGTTACTAATATATCCTCTACCTCTGCTGTATTACTCTGCCTCAACATATTAAGCAGGCTAGGCTAGTATTTACACTATAGTTTACTAGTCTCTCAGAAGAAGATTAAGATTTATAGGTTTAGTTAAATAAAGTATAATATAACAGCATATTATATAGCTGTCAGTTTCTAACTATTAGAGCTGATGAGGATGCTAGTGATTACTCTTCAGCCTATATTAAAGCTAATAGATATATATTCTGAGCAGTAATCTCTAGCAGCAAGAAGAACTGCTACTTAATATAGGAGAAAAGCTAGAGTTAGATTAACTGTTAGAACTACTATAAGAGAATAATGCTACTGTTCCTTAAGTTTTAGCAGCAGAAGCAGCAAAACCTTAGCAAACAAGATGTTACTTATATATATAATAGCACTCTAACTTATACTGCTGCCTATATTAAAGATTAAGTATAGGAATATTTCAGCTGCAACCTATTTATCATCTAGCTGTCTTAAAATCCTAACTTAAACCTTATAAAGCATATTTAGATATAAATAAAGCATTAAATTAAAGAAAACTACTAACTACAGCCTATAGGCAAACATCTATATGCAGTAGTATTTATTGCATAAGCTGTAGTGCTAGAAGAATATATCTTCTACTTAGTTAGGTTGATAAAAAGAAGGCTGCAGAAGGTGATCAAGAAGGAAGGTGGCTAGACTGGCTATTAGAAGGCAGTGCAGAGGGATGTAGTTTTGCTAGCCAAAACCCCTTTTTTTCATGATGTATCATCATACCGAAATTGACGTTCCAGCCAGGCCGGAATATTCAAAATCCAGCGTTTTTCGAGTCACTAGTGGCGTCAATATATCGATTAACAGGGCCTGTACGCATGTATCGCTCGAAGTACTGACAGGGGAAATATTTACCTGGAGGAGTGTACAACGCTGGCATTGCCATCCTAGACGCCGTCGACGGTAGTGTTGATAGGCGCAGTCCACACATTACAGCACCTCGTTCTGCCTGCAGGTCGGCATGCTGCGACCGTGGACTGGCCAATGTGAGCATCGCTGTGCAGTCTGGCGACCGCAGATCGCTCTCGATTCCTGTGTATTCGGCGTTTCCAACCCCATGCCAAGGGCGGCCACGTAAACGGCTGTTGGGGGGCGGGCAGTCTCAGTGAGGGGAAACTATCAGCCCGGCGGCGAGGCATCTCGCTCACAGGTGCTTCTGTTGCTTTCTGCCAGGTTGCGCTCTGTCGAAACGTGTCCTTTCCAGCGCAACTGGCCTAGCCAGTGGGGATGGTGGCCCTCCCGGGGAAGCCATCTGGGGGCACGTTGGGCGTGCTGCCAGAAGCGGCGCCGAGTGCCACCCCATCCCTTGACGTCGAGATGTGACTTTTAGCGCCGTTTTTGATGTCCAATCAAATCTTCCTTAGAATGCAGGCTTGAGCGAATCAGATACTGCCTACAGTGGATTGCTTACTTACGCAGGAAACTGAGGGAAACTGGAGACCAAAACGGCGCTAAAAGTCACATCTCGACGTCAAAGGGATACGCAGCGGACGCTTCCGGAGCCCCGCGACGAGCTTTTGTGACTGCAGGCCACACGTGGCCGTCGCAATGTCTGTGCAACATGTTACCTAGATTCATATTGATGCTCATATCACAACGGGAGGAAGCGGCCGCCCGCCGACACTGGCACTGATGGTGCTGGAGCCATTCCACGCCTAACTCTAGTGCCGTCCCCCCATTGCAAAGTGTTGAGCCGACACCTCGATCAGCGCCTCCTTGCGGGAACACGATGCAATGAATGGCAAAGGTTGTTGACGGTCACTGAATGCGTAGCTTGAACCATTCTCGATTCGCCCATCAATAATGCCGACATCTACTGTCTTTGGTTGCACCTGCCATCTAGTCTGACTTAATACGATCTATAAGGTCTTCGATCATTCTGCGTGTCGCACAGCTCACCGACAGCCTGGCCAGACCTACAACAACATTGCCCTTTCGGGATTGCCATGCAAACAGTGTCGGCGCGGCTCGACCTCCAGGTCCCGGGCTAACGCAGGATCTTCATCGCAGCTCCCAGATCGCGGATTTCTTTCGTAAGCCTCTCCCTATAATCTGTCGTCGAGCGGGACTCCCCTGCGACGAACCGGAGCGTCTCCGCATCGAGCTCGAGGACCCATTGGGACGACAACAGGCGATGAGGGCTGTCCGACCCAAAAAGCAGAATGTGGCTGACCGCTTGAAGATAAATATTGTCGGCAAACCGTTTGACAGCCACTTTGTAGTACGCCTGCAAAGTGTCGTGGATAATCTCTCTGGCGTGTGCTGCATTACTCTTGTTGGTGACAGCGCGCGAGACGTCGCGTAAGTAGATCCAATGCATTTTCGAGCCATTGTCGTGATTAGCGGTCGGCAGCAGGGTGTCTTCCATGCGTTTGCCATGGCTCTTCTGTTGATTATGATTGAAGTAATGATTGAGCGTGTAAGGCTTGAGGTCACGCTCGACACCAACCAAAAGGTTCAGCTGGGCCATGCTAGCCTCGTACCTAGCGCAGATGTTACCCGTCATCGTAGACAAGATGTTCCGGGCGACCTGCGAGTCGGCACAAACAGTCCGGAGTCCCGATACTATGAAGTGATGGACAACTAGTATGACCTTGCTGATGTATTGCTTCGAGATTACCTGCCATTTTGCCGACTGCTCTCGGAATACACTTGATAGAATGTTCGGGCTCAGGGTGCCAAGCTCAAGTCCACGAGAACGAAGGTGAACAGCCTCGATCCACTCCATGATGCCTCGCTTCGGAGGCCGAATGTCCCAATCCGTGACTATGATCCTTTCCAAGTCAGGATAGTCTGAGGGATCAGGGATGTCGAAGGGAGTGAAGTCGGCGGCGCTACTCTCGTTGGTGCTGTTCTGCTCGCCCTCATCGTCTGCCGCAAAAGCTGGCGTCGGAGGCGCCGGAGTAAACGTCTCAACCGCCGGGCCTGGGGCCTGAGAGAGTAAAGACGTTCCAATCGCCAAGGCTGGGACCCTGGGCCGGGTTTCGGATTCGAACAGATACGTGCGCCCGAGGTCGTTGAAATCAGAGTTGTATTGGTCTGTAAGATTGGCAATGGCTGTGATGAGCCGGAATTCGTCCCGGTCGAAAGCAACATGTGTCGAATAGTTCGCATCAAGGGCATCGCGAGCGAGGGACTGAAAGTTCGATACAATGCCGATAAGGTATTGCCGCTGCTCATGTTCCGTCCGACGAGATGCACCAAGTTCCTGCAACTTCGTCTCGGCGTCTGCTAACTTCCGCCGGGTCTCCGTGCGAAGCTTTGGAAATGCGCGGTCCGTGATCTCGCCCAGCAAATCCGCCAGCCGTTCGCGGAGGGCCTGCACGCCTATGCGACCTTTTGGAAGGTCATTCCAAGGATGTTCATCGAACATGGCTTCCCTCTGGCGCAAAGCGGCTGCAGTGTCGTCCTCTTCGCCGGCATCATCGCCTCCACGGTTTGTCACAACGTGATAACCGAGCTTCAGAATCTTCCGCTTGCCCTCCACCAGGCTGACCACCGCAGCTTTGGCAGTATTCTCCTTCAAGAGGTCGGCTTTGGTCAGGATTCCCAAAGTGCGATCCCCAACCGGGTCAGCCTCCGCTGCAAGGGTAAGAATTTCCTAGGTGGCAACGTCTACGTTGCTGGGAAGTATAGCCAAAATGATAGTCCAACTGTCTTTGATGTATCTTTTTACCATATTCTTGACAAGTTCTTTGTCTCTGTTCGTCGTGACGCCCTCGGTGGTGTTGCGGAATATGCCGGGCACATCGATAATAGTGAGATGGTCCTCGTCCGGGCCGTATTTCTCAATCTTTAGCACGTCCTCCGAGAAGGTGTTTTCACCAGCAACGTTCGAAGCGGTGTTGATGTTCATGAGACCATCAACCTATGAAGTGGTCAGTTCAACTCGTCATTAGGCTCGGATTGTGGTATTACCTGGGCTAACATGTCTTTGAACTCGCTGCGAAGCTCTTTTGTTGTCTGCACCTGCCTGGCGTACGATCGCAACTTCTCCTTGTGGGCTGGCGTAGCATTTGGCCCAGGAATGACACTAATGTCGATACGCTGGGATTCTTCGCGATGATGGGTAATTTGAGTCGCATAGCGGGTGCAAAGTTCCTGGCCGTGGGGAAATGGAATTCCGCAGAGACTCTCCAGTAGGGAGGACTTTCCCGAGCTCTGGTCTCCCACTGCTACGAGCTGCGGCAGAGGTAGGTAGGACCCGATGTTGTGCTCGCGAAGCTTGTCGATCCTTTGCAGCTGATCGAGACTTGTCAGCTTGGGAGAGTCTTGTCGAGGAGAGTCATGCTCAGAACGGTCCTTCTCAGGAGACATTGTGGTGAATCGAAGATGAAAGAATGACTAAACTGTGCAAGTTTAGGGGCAACGTCAGTCGCGCATTACAGATTGCACAGCATGTTGAGTCTTATAGGGTATCCGTTTTTCTCTGGCCGTAGACCTAAGTTCATGTTACTCAGTCAAGGAGCAAGTGGCGGGGCGCACTTGTCGGCCTCCTGCATGGAAAGTGATGTAGTGCCTGAGTCCTGTCATTCGTTCCCGGCCTGGGAAGAAAGAGTTCGATCGACAAGCCCGCAGGCACGTCCCTTTCAGGCCAGTGCCGCTCGTTGGCTCAACGTTGGAACTACGGTGCACTGGTTGTTCGGCTGTAGGATAGACCTTGATGCGTTGTCGTTACGCCACATTGAAGGTTCGCCAATCGAATGAACCTACATCCAATAGCATTGGAGTATTCGCTCCTCACTCGCCGCCAAGCGCTGCGGGAAGAAAGCTTCTGGTTTCGGAATCCCGGGCGTTCGAGCGTTTGGGCAGTTCATCGGCGACTTGAGACCTAGTAGCGTAGGGCTTCGCATTGACGTTTGCTGTTCTACATGGAAGAGTATTGCCGGGCACGAGTTCTGCATGTGTTGATTGAGCTGTACGGCGCGGCTGATGACAGTTATGAAGAGCAGACCTTTAAATGTCGCTGATACACGAGTGTATCCAGCGAAGCTGGTGTGGATGTGATGTCGAACAAGGCAGAATCATTACCACGAGATTCAAAACGGTGGCAAAGTTGAGAGATGAGCGTCGATTGCCGTTTTGTTACAAGTCTGCGTAAAACCAGGTTGTTGACGTTGATTAGCAGGTGTGCAATCTGCAGCGGAGGCATGATCCGTCGTGTATCCTGGGCATCGGGGCTAACTGCGTGCCACACATCTGGCTCCAAGAAAATGGACGCGACGAGGACATCAAGATATGAGGGAAAAACGATACACCTCGACATCGCCAGAATTGTTGCCGCCCATGGTAATCTTCTCGGCGCCTTGGCCGGCAGAGAGACAGAAGCGGGTCTCACGATACGTCTGAAAGGCGTTGATTCCCCGCCGCTGCGTTCGAGAGGGGTTAAGCGGCCACTGCCCTTGGGCAGATTTAGACATCCTCCGCAACCCAATCATGGCTTTCCATTCTGTGGCTCCATTCGATCGACGCCACCTCGGAGATCTGCGGAAGCACAAACCGAGAAACGTACTGGTCAGGCTGTTTGTGACGCGAACCAACGGCTCGATTCTTGGAGACTACCGTAGAATCTCGTCCAAGTGAGAATCCGCTGACTCAGGGGTTCTGATTCGCTACAGGCCTAAATACTGTGTACTTTTTCCCTGCTTAGCTCTTTTTACCCTTGGCCTCGTCGATTACACATCCAATAGGAGAAGAGGGCCAGGGGGGTACAGGGGTATGCGGATTCTCACTTGGACGAGATTCTACGGTAATGTACGGGCGCGGACCTGGGCGCTCGGCAGCCCTGTCATCCCCATAATTACAGGGGTCTTGATAGAGGGCGCTACAGCACACTGCATCCATTTGAAGTCGGCAAGGCAACTTTTAACGTGAAAGGATCTCTGGCTCTGATTGGTTTCTCGATTTGTTAACTGGATGTTTACTGAGGAGGCCTGATTCGACAAAATTCCCTGTTGATCAGCGACACTAAAAGGCGTAGTCGCCGACTTCAAATGGATAGTAGTACTCCAGACGGCGTGACAGCCCGCCGCTAACGAATCGGATGACTCCCTACCGCCATCCCTACCGTCCCACCCACGCACGCTGCAGCGAGGTGAAGACTCATTTCAACGATACGCCTCGGGTCAACATCCCTGCGGCCCTGTGTACGGCAGCCTGCAGGACGCACTAGGTCAAAATTCCCAGTAGTATTAAGGCTATGCCACTACTGATATAGGGGGTAATACGTTTTATATAAAATAACGCTTATATGCAATAGGTCTGACTAGAATAAGTAAATCTGAAATCTAATTAGTGCATATAGAGCTGTGCACAGCATATAGACTACTTACTTTAAAATAAATATTTTTTTAGTAGAGTATTAGAACTCTCTTTTCTTTTCTTATGCTTACTATTATAACAGTAAGTTATATTTATTTTTATATATATTTATAACTTTAAAGTTATTTGTTTTTATATAGATTAGTTTTATAATTAATATTTTATTTATATTAATTGGTTTTTTTTTTAATACTTAATAATTTTCTATATAAAGCTTTATAGTATATATTATATATTATAATCCTTTTATATATATATATAGTTCTATTAGTATTTCTATATCTCTCTACTTCTTTACACTTTTAATATAATCTATATAATGTCTTCTAATTATAAAGCTGAGCTAGAGATTTTCAGAGCTATAATAAGTATTATATAGTAGTACTATAACTATGTAGTATACTATATACTATATATAGTGTAGTGTAGTTATAGTATTTAAAAAAGAATTGTAGTATACTATAACCCTACTTATTAACTTTATAGTATACTACAGCCCCACTTTTAAATCTGTAGTAATGTAGTATAATACTATATACTACACTTTAAAAACTAGATATTTAATTTTAATTAATTAACTAGTATTTATTTAAAGCTAGTTTTTAGTTATATAATTATTTAATTAATAATTAATTATTATAATAATATATATACTAATATTATATACTATATATAATTAAAATTAATTAGTATATATATTTAATTATATATATAACTGATTAATAAAGATAACTTAATAGTTTTTTAATATTAAATTATATTTTAGTTATAATAACTATTTAATAAATAACTTATTAATATTTATATAGTATATTATTTTATATATAATATTATAGCTAAAATGTAATATAATTTGTAGTATGTAATATACTACATACTACAACTACAGTAGTATGTAGTGTAGTTATAGTACTAGATTTTTCTTTATAGTATACTACATACTACAACTACATATAGTCCTATAGTACTATAGTATATAGTAGTTAATGCTCTAGAGATTTTAGAGAAGATAGCTCTAACTAAGTCTGCCTATAAGACTATTAAATCCTCTTAAAAAGTTATAGAGGTTAATAATTCTATTAATAGCTAAGTTATTAAGCTTATTCTTAAGCAGGTTAGTAAAGTTATAATTCTAACTAAGCATATCTTTAAAAATCTATTCCTTAATGCTATACTTTTAGAGACTACTGCCTTCTACTCAGCATATATATATACCTCTATTTCTTTCTATACTATTCTTAATTTAACTTATATAAGATATTATAAAATTTACTTCTAATACTTTTATTAATAACCTTCTTAATAAAGAGGATCTAAAAGTAAGTTTATTATATAATTTCTTATAATCTTTTATAATATTAATATAAATATACAGCTTTAGAATATAATTGCTGCTTATATTATAACTATAAACAGTTAGTATAGCTTTAAGCTGCTTAATTATAAACGCTTATAGAATGCTAATACTTATCTGATATAAGTATATAGTACTGCTTAAGCTGGTGTAAACTAATATACTACCTATAAGAACAGCAATAGCTTTTACTAAAACTATGTTATCTTTAACAGCTATAAGTTATATACTAACTATACTTATAACTCTAGTGCTAGCAATTACTCTTTTGATAAGTTTTATATAACACTATTTTATTCTTATATATTTGCTAATATATATATAGTTGCAAAAGAGACTGCTACTTCTTATAAGCAGGCTAATATTAAGTTTATAAATATATACAAGCTGAAAGTATTCTATATTAAGTTATGCTTTCTTAAGCATTTATATAATATGTCGTCTAAAGCTTTATAGAGCGTTAAACTTATTTTAAATGCTATAGCTAATTATATTAAGACTGCTAGACTTAATATATATTTATATACCTACTTATAATACTTTAAAGACTTATTAACTTATTATATAGATGTTAGCAAAAATATTAAGATTAAACTTAAGTAAATAGTTCTATATAACCTTACTTCAGAGCATATATAGCTTTATAACTTTAATATTTTTAGTTTAAAATTAAGTAATATAGGTATATATATTATTAGTATATATATAGGTTTATAAGTATTAGGTATAGTTTTAGAGTTTAGTATAGTTAGTATTTTAGTTTAGCAGATAAAGCATTTCTATATAAAGCTTTATAGCTCTATATAAAGGCGTTAGATAGCTTTTATCTTTATGTTCTTAGGTTTTTAAATAAGATACCTCTATTATTTACTTTTATACTTTTTTAATTAACTTTATAATATTTTGCTAAATGCTGTATTGCTTAGTATTTAATATTAGATAGCTAGTTGCTTATATACTAATTTAAAGCCTTTCTGCTTAATTATTACTGATAAATTCTATAACAGCTAGAAGAATAATATAATTATAATACTTCTTTAAGAGTCCTTCTAATTTAAAATATCTCTATCAACTTTAAAAAGGTATCTTTAGAAATAGAAACTTTAGTGTGAAGTCTATACAGTTTTATCAGCTAGATTACTCTAATATATCTTTAAGCTTTTTTTTACTTACTACCTCTTAGAACTAGACCTACTTACTTGCTTATAAGCAGAAAAGTTTATAATCTTATAATGTAGTCTAATTGATATCTAAAAATGCTATTAGTTATAGCGTTAATAATCTTTTGAGCAGATTAAAACAGCTTTAAGCAATATTATAATATATCTCTAGTTAACTAATAAAATTATATAACTTATAAGAAACTTTAGCTAGCAGTTCTTTTATATATTTATGCATTAGTGCAGCTATATTATTAGTTATAATGCTTTATATAAGGCATACTATATAGTTTTTCCTAAATAAGTTGCTGCCTAACTTAAAGAGATATAATACTAATAAAAGGGCTAGACTATACTTAGGCTAAATTTCATTTAGTCACTTAATATATATAATAAACTACTTCTATTTAGGATTAAGATATATGCTGTAATTAATACTTATTTATAATATATTAAATAGTTTTATATTAAGTTTTCTATATATATAGCATAATCTATCTTTGCTTAGTATCTTTCTATACTTTAATATTAAAAAGTTATACTTTAGATTATATAATCTAACTGTAGTGTTAAGACTGCTTTTATTGCTAAAGCCTAATAATATCTATTATAAAATCATATAAAGAGACTTTTAAGTTAACTAGAAGAAGATATATTAGTTGAATTCTATAACTATTAGATATTTAGTAAGAATATCTATAATATTAAGATTGAAAGCTAATAAAATTAGCTCTGCTAAGTATAGTCTGCAGTATAGTATATATATTTTCTATTTTTCTCTATATATTAATATTATAATTAATCTTAATAGAAATATTTCTACTAACTCTAAATGTTTAGTCTTTTCTACTCTATATCACTTGCAGACTAAGTTGTTTTATTATTTATCTTTCTGCTTTTAATCTATAAAAACTTTAAGAATTTTATTTAACTCTAGAATAACTATACTATATAAGTATAAAAGAGCTAACTATATATAGTATCTAGGCAACTTTAGAAGTTATATCACTATTATAATCTAATAACTGCAAAGGACTTTACTCAGCTGATTAATTTTAAAAAGGTCTAAGAGATGCTAGCTGTATTATTATAAAAAGAGCTTAACTTAAATTAATATCTACTAGAGCAAACGTTAAATCTCTATAGAGATATTATAGCTTCTGTATAAAATTTCTATCTTATATTAGAATTCTATAGGTTAAAGTATCTATAAATTGAGGTATATAACTTCTTATAGCAACATCTTAAGCTGTATATAATTTTAAAGTGTAGCTTAGAGGTTGTCCTACTTAAAAAGCAGAATAATAGAGTAGAGTAAGTAAAAGTACAGCTTTAGCAGTTTAGTATTAATATTAATTAAATCCTAATAATATCTAATAAAAATAGAGAGATAGATATAAATTAAATTAGACTTATATTTATAGCTATAACTTAAAAATAGTTTAAATATTATTAATATTAAGTAGATTAGTTTTATTCTCTTTAACTACTTTTGCTATAATCTCTTTTTAGTTTGCTTCTTCAGACTTCTCTTAGATAACAGGCTTAATATCTTATATATCTACTTTTAAAATTATATATTTCTAAAACCTAAGTTGCTTCTAAATTTGCTCTTTAGCCTTAATAGCTTTTACTATAGGCTTTTATTTAGTTTAAGTCTAGATATATATAGATTTAGCTATATTATTTTCAGAAGTAGTTATTAAAGCTTTTAGTATAAGATATTGCTTAAATTAGATCTTCTTTAAAATGTTTAGGTTAGAAATAACTAGCTCAGTTTAGCTCTAAGAGACTAATTAGAAGGTGTAAATCTCTTTCTTAAGAATAATTAATAACTCTTTAAGAAATATATAAAAATTTATAATATTATATATAATATTATAAAACTTATATATATCTATAAAGTTTTTTAGGTTTACTAATATTACTTGCTAGTTTCAGTCTAAGAAATACTTCTCTATAGTGAACTTTATAAGAATATAACTTATTATATCTATATGAGAAGTATAAGTAGTTATTATTAAGAATTATAACTTTCTTATAAACTTCTTAATAACCTCTATATAAGTATATATTTAAATTAAGATTTTATTAAGGTCTATTTTATAGAAAGATATAATCTATAAGTTAATTATAATATTAGCTGTTAGGTTTATAATTAGCTTATTTTTAGTATATTTAATATTAGCTTATTATTTCTCTATACTATATTAAATAGCAATTAGAAAGCTTAGCTGAAGCTTAATATTAAGTATAAAAAGACCTTATTCTATAAAATTAGCTGTATTTTTATATAATTTAACTTAAAAAGTTTTAAAAGTTAGTAAGGTTTTAAAATTATTAGAATTAATAAAGTTAATTATAGTTAGCTCTATAATAAAAGATAAATCTAATCAGTAGTATATATAGAACTGCTATTTTCTAATTAGTTTTGCTATAAAGTAGTTAATTATTACTTATTTTAAGCAAATTAATAATATCTTAGCTGCAGCTATTAGATATAATAAATAATAAAAAGACAACTTAAATAAGGTTTTATACAGAAGTATATAGTTTTATAGATTTATATAATGAAGTATATAGCTCGCTTAGGGTGCATGATAAATATAAATGTGTGTTAATTATTAAAGGGGTATTACTGGTTTTACAGATAGTGTATACCTAAATTAGAAATTTGGCTGTAAGCGGTAAGTTTTGAATTTTGACCCAGTGCGTCCTGCAGGCTGCCGTACCTGTGTACCTAACCACCGGCGCATGGACGGTTGTCAAGCCAAGCACCTTGACACACATATCGCCTTATGCAGGCTTTTAGTGAATCGAGGAAGCGTATGGATCTCGAAGTCCATCAAAAACGAAGGGACACTATTACTATGTACTGCGTACAGTCCGCCGACGGCTAAGCTAATCGGAAGCTAAGCCAGCACCGGCTCTAAGCCGGCGATCACGGTGCAGACCCGACATGTTGGTTGGAGGCCGTGCAGCGCTGGATTAGTCGCCTACTACGGTAACACCGGTCGGCGCTGAGGTTGGTGTATTATTGTTGAACCCGATGCCTACTGCATGGTAAACGACTGTGCGCCTCGGGATGCGCCTTCCTCTCCCCCTTGCGAGACTGGTAGACAGCGATGCGCTGGGAAACTGTTAGACAGGCCGCCATTTGCGTTGCGCCTGCCAAATGCAGTAGCAACCGCTGGAACGAGCCAGCCGCCCCTGTAACGCGAGCTACCTCAGGCTGACACGCTGCAGCAGAGAGTGAATGGGGCGGCGACGACCCTGCAACGACCACAATAAGGCGCTGCCGTCAAGCGTACTGCTAGGGCATGCCACCACATGTCACGGGCCAGATGGCGTGAGGCGCGCAGGCTGGCAAGTGCCTGCCGTCACCTGGTCCGAAGAGCACGCTACACTACCTACGCGGGACCACCCCCCCTGACAACATCGGCCCTTCAGCGTGTTCTGCTAGTGGCCTTAAGGGCTATAAGCACCTAACAGGTCACTGTGCCGTCTCTTCACGTTGTGTGTATTAAATTAGGAAGCTACACTCTTCGTTCCTCCCTCAATTTCCTCTGTTCATCGCCGCCCCATAATAAACACGTACGAACACTATAAGGGCTCGAACATCAGAGATTTAGACCAAGTGACTAGGAAATCTCTCAGAACAAAAGGCCAGAAAAAGCAGGTTGCTCACGCCGCGTTTTAGCCATCGTAGGGCCATACTGGTAACAGGATGTTATATAGGTTAACTGCAATAAACTGCTTAACTAGGTTCGGCCGATGTTCTAGAGTGGTGCCCTTCCGCGTAGGTACTTCGGCCACCCTGCGACCGAGGTATCGCCCGGTGGGCGTTGTCTGGAGTATGCCCTGCATTGACCAGGCGCTCCTTACACGTGGCTGCTGCATGCGCCCCAATGTGCCAGCCCACGAACGTGCGTTGGGGCATCGTTGCGGAGGGCTGGCTGACTGCAATAGAATTGTGGTCCTAGACTGCGAAACCGTCTATCTTCGCGACGCGTTTCTCATTTGGTCAGCATCACTATCGGCATTCGGCTGAACGTGGATGCGTCCTGTCCCGCTTGCTGCGCAGAAGCCAGCACCACCATGGGCCAGTGCAGCGGAGCCTCCGCCCGCACGAACTGACGGCTCAAGCAGAGGACCAAGCCGGGTCGGAGAACTGACGAGAGCGACATTGCCCAGGTAACGGCGGACGATCTTGCAAATTGAATAACGGCAGTAACCTCAACGTGACGAGCCATCGATGTCTCTGTCAACGGCCCATCCCCCATCTCTCAACGTTCCTGTCGATGGCGTCGAATTTCCCCTATATGCCCGATTCTACCGCGGTGCCAATTTTCAATCTGGTCTGCGCATCGGGACGCGAAAGCCGCTTCAGCCAATGCACCAGTCGCGGAAAGTTGAGGCTCACGGTCAGATCTAAGCTGTCCCTCTCGCGCTTCCATGTCTCCATAGTCAGGTTGTCGTGCGCATGGGCTTTGGCGTCGTCGGCCAAATCTCCGAAGGTCCTCGGGTTGAAATGATCATGAACAAAGCCCGGACATTCGTTGTACAGCCAAATCAGCTCCAGGTCATTCACGTCTTGCGGCGCATTGAACTCTTCGAGAAGGAGACTCTCCAGCTCCAAGTCTGACAGCACGTTGTGAGGCCGAGATGGGTTGAAAACGAAGTTACGGCCATGTATTCGGAATACATTGTGTAACCGGCTCAAGCCGGCTGGATGCTTGGACATGTATGAGGAGTGATTGTACACCGTGCCGAACTGGAGGGCCGTGGGTGTTCCACAACCAGAATCGTTCAAGAGCTGGAAAAGGTCGTTGTTCGGGGGCCGATCCCAAGATTGCGTCAACGTAAACGGCTTCGCTAGAGATTCTGTACAAGTGTCAAATTCCACGTCGCCGAGCATATATCGAATCGACATCCACTGTAGAAGTTGACACCACATGCCGCAGTCCATCGTTGTAGGCCCACTCAGCAGCTTGTTCAGTCCTTGGCTCAGAGGCGCTTCGGCCTCGTATAGTAAGACCCATTTGCCTCCTTCGAGTTTGCTAGTCCATCCGGGCGGACACTGTCGCCTAAAGTCTTGGTTCCAGATCGTGGCAGGTTGCTGAGGGTGGTTCTGGTTCCACAGTTTGGCAAAGGAGTTTGGACCATGCAGCCCTTTGAGAGGGTTGTCATAGTGTGACCCTCTCTCGGGACCGACGAGGCTGCAGAGCCTCTCAGCCCCTTCGATGAAGACCTTCATGTCCCAAGAAGGGGTGCGGCCTCTCAGCTCATCGAAATAAGCCTGGAGCCTATCCGAAGGCGCTTCGGCGTGCAACGCAGCCAGAGTCGCTGCCCTGGCCTGTTCGACCTCCTGCGGGAGGAAGTGAGTATACGAAATGGGGATTTGTTGGGGTAACGTATCCATGGGTCCGTTGCTCGAGTTGACTGTTGAGGCGATCTGCGTCACCACAGGCGACCATCGACGCTGCGTGTTCGCAGGCTTGAGGGAACGATCGGGGTGGCGAGAGGGAAGTTTGGTTCGCTGTATCGGCAGAAGCACTGGATGGGCTTCAACCATAGTACTTATTGAAGAAGCCGACGCCACAGTGCGACGAGAATGACCCGCTATTTGGACGGCGCAACTGATGGCCCCTGGCAAAGCACTGGAGGAGACGTGGCGCGAGCGAGTGGGGAACCGACGGCGCTGGCGCAGGGCCATTGCGCTCGATAATCGACACCCACAATCAGGGCGTGGATGTCCAAGGCATCCCTCTGAGTGCTGATTCTGGCTCAGACAATGGTGAGGAGATACAGCAGCTTACGCCGATCTCCAGCATTCAGACCCCAGAAATAAGCCCAGGCCGCTTCACTGTTCACCGTCCTTCAGCGAGATCCATAGAGAAGGCTTCAATTATCTGGCGGGGTTCCTGCCTGCTGCTTGCACCGTACCTGCTGCGCAAGCATGCCACCGCCAGTGCTTGGCACACTGCTACTTCACCGACATCATCCATTGGGCTTTCGGTTTCCGCACATTTGATGCGCAATTCAAAGATAATGGAGCTTAGCAGATTGCGCAGGCTGACCAACCGAGCCAAGTCCTTCTCTCCTTTGATGTACAGGACAGAGGACAACTAGTACTTTTGTTGCTTTTGGACCTAGATGCCAGCGCACTGAGGCACGACCTTGGCACCGCCTTGAACACCGCGTCGACTGTGCATGACATCCAACACTCTTTGGAGAGCTCCGAGCTGAATGTTCAGCTTACCCAGCTCCGCGGCATTCTCTCTCCCGACCGATAGCTTATGAACAGTCGCAGCCATCGCCTCTCCGTTGCTCTGAGGACCCCATTCCTTTTCAAGATGATCGAAGCCTTCTATGACAACCTTGAGGCTTTCCATGTTCTCTTTGAGCTTATTTGGCCTGCAGATATATAAGTCATGTGTACGCATCACGGACGACATACTCACTGCTCAATGGCGAACAGGGCCATCTTCACAGCTGTCCAACTGTTTACAAGGACATCGCGGGCCTCGTCTGCACCTTCGCGGCGGTGAACAATGGCATATGTGTCACACGTGAGCCCCCGAAAGGTCAGAGGAGGCCCGGCAACATCCAAGTATTTTTGGGGTTTGGATTTGTACAGTATACTCGCTCGCTTGGCCGTTTTCTCGAATTCGTCAACCCCTCCGATTATAACTGCATCGTAGGGCACGGCGCCTCGAAGCTCTTGGGCTTGCTCCAGGCTGAAAGAAAGTACTTTGAGAAAGGGCATGGATGCAGTTTATGCAATTTCGATGCGGGTATCAAGAGCAATGAATTGCCACCGCCACAACGCTGGTGACGGCGGAGCGCGCCACTTTATACGGCGAGCGTTCAGACTTGCGTGATATGACTGCCCTCCACGGCATGACCCCCACCCCGCTTTGCTTCACGGTGACGACGAGGCAGTAATACAACCAGTCTCAGTCGAACAAAGAAGTGGGATCCCAGCCGTTGGCTGCGGCTCAGAAGCGCCTAACATGATGCAGCGACTCCGGCTGTCCGTCGCTGTTGGTCTTCCTCTTGAGCGAGCGCCTCCCTAACCGATATCGAAGTGGGCGCCTCGCCCGGCGATCACCTGCCAATGAGAATGCTCCAGCAGCCGCCGAGCTTTCCAGATTTTGGCAGCTTCGGCGTTTACCCGTCCATTCTCTACCAACTATACTGAGTGTTTGTCACAGGGCAGTGCCACTGCATATGCCAATGTCCTCGACCAAACGCCAAACGCCAGAGGCGAAATCAGCGGTTGGACCTACAAGAAAGCGATGCCGAAACAGCACATACGTGGACGTTATCTTAGTTGAACCAAGGGGATGTATGGCAATCTTGCTGCGAGGGCTGGCCTGACGAGAACCGGCCAAATTCTGCGTCCGCTTAGATACCTATACCTGCATTGATGCCACGACATGAGATGCCCTGCCACGTCGCGGACAAGAGACACACCAGCGCGGCGGCAGACATTGAGAGACGTCCGGAGGCAGGAATTTTTCAGGCCCAGTCGAGATTGATGCGCCTTTCAAGCCTACTGATCCATAATCGTCGGGCTTGGCCCAGGTTGAGAGTTGTCTCGCCGGACTCGCCGTGTGGCTTGTAATATACGATGGAAATGATTCGTCCGCCCTCGGAGTCACGGCGACCGAAGCGAAAAGCCGAACCTTCTGCTGGTTCCACGCTGCAACCGATACTGCACATTGCCTTGCAAAAGTCATCCCAGGCGAAGGTCTGTTGGGTGCCGTCTCGCAGCGACAGCCACAAATCCCATTCTGGAAGCTTGATATGCGGTAAGGAACTTAGCGACGAGCTGCATGACGGTCGGTGAGTCGACCGCTCGGCGGGTTGATCGGGGTTGTTGTTGCTCTGATATCGGTTTTGTTGGCGACGCGTTCGTCTGCGTTGAGTATCGGTGGCTGCCGTCGGGGGCGCCTTGCTGAAGACTGGGATCCTAGGCTCCGTCTGATTCTTTGTTGCAGACGGCTCGGGCCCAAGGGGCATGTCTTTTTCTATCTCGCGGAATACGCTTTCAAGAGCCTCGTTTTCTCGCGATACCTTTCCCATCTGCTGGTCCAGTCGTTGCCAAAAGCCCCAGCGTCCTCCCGCAAAATTGAACTCGCCGGCCCCCTCCATCGCTTCAACAGCCTTCTCGAGTATCTCCATCCAGGGCCGCGGTCTGCCAGTCTGCTCCACGTAGAGGGAGTGAACATTTGAGAGTACTCCACCCAGCTGGAAATCGATGGATGGTGGCTCTCGGTCTCTTCGAGGCAGGCAGCCAAGATGTGCAGGTCGCTGAGGATCTGTGAGACGGCCGCAGGGAACGACCTGCTTTCTTCGACCTCTCGATCTATGGTTCTCATCACCGCCGAGAACCCCATACAACGGAGAATCGGATCGTTCTCCCTGATCAGCTTCAATAGCTGATTGCCAGCTTTGGTGAGTGATCCCGCTGGCGGTGACATGATCCATCGAAAATGGGCCAACCTCTTCTCGAACGCGGCAGAAAGAGCGCAGTCAAGCGATGCTGCAATCTTCATGGTGTCTTCGTCCGCCTCGGTCAGCAGATGACTCCCAACCCGTTGTATGGCATCTCCTAGGAGCTGGTCCAAGTTGCCGAATGTGTCGACGCGGCTGAAGAGTATGGTCAGAAGCTCTTTTGAGCCGCTGCCTCGAGCCATTCTCTTTATGCTGCCATGCCAAGAGGCTGGGTCTTGACGAAGCTGCCACAGATCGTCCCTTGCTTCGTCGAGTGATGTTCTAATCATCTCTCTCAAATCGTCCAGTTTGATATTCATGTCGTGGTTGTATTTTAGAAAGGAAGTACACGTAATGGGTGGGCTTCCTTCCACGCTAAGACGGTTATCTTGGATGACGGTCTCCGCCTCGTCTTTCGTCGTGTCGTGAATTGTGTCAGCAAAGCTCAAAGCTGCTCAGGAACCCGTATATCTCTTTTTGTCCTTGCAGTTGCCAGAACAGCGCGTTAGGACTAATTAGCATCGAGCTGATTTGCAGCGGTCCGTACAACAGAAGTTCCCCACCCCCCCTTCCTCGGAGGATCCGTCGTCAAACTTCATGTGCGATACGCCTTTCACCACGATGGGAGCTTTACGCCCTGCCCAGACGCTTAGCAGATGGTGACGGCCGTCTGAGCGACGGAAACGTTGCGGCGGCGATCGGCACCGCGTCTCGAGCAACGATGGTAGTTTATCACTCTCCAAGAGATCAACGCCGTTGAGTGCCGGACAAGTACAACGAACGTCGACCCCCTTCAAGTAAGCGTATATGTCAGAGTTTTGCATCTGGGCAAGCCCATACCGTTGCAGCATTTTCATCCTGGCATCGGTCTCTAGTTTCGCCCAGCTCTTTCGAAAAGCGGGAAGGTGCCCTTGCTTCTTTGTGAGCTTTTCAATTTCCTACAGAGCTTTCTCCTGTCGCAAGCAAGAAGCCTGCCGGTATTGTTCCCTGTTCATGAGGATCCTTTGGGTTGAGGTTGTGCCGAGACCGTAGGTGCGGTCGATTTCACGCCACCGTGTTTGCCAGTTTGGGCCGAAGACGCGCACACAAGAACGCTCAAACGGATGCTCCGAGCTTTTAGTAAAGGCCTCGTCTAGCCCCAAATCGGTCATGTCAATCTTGAGCAGCTTGCATGCCCTGGCTGCCGCTTCGACTTCTCCGCGTATGTGGTCCTGGGCACCCTTGATCCACTTCTCCAGATTCGTCCAATCGGTTTTCTTGCCCTTCGCTTTCTCCATCGCTCGGAAGCGCTTCATGGACGGTTAACTTTCGAGACATGCCGAGAGATTCAGGTGCGAAAATGCGTCTGCGATTTCGTTCGGGTCCCCAAAGTGCCTGAAAGTGGTTCGGAATTCGCGTGCGGCATCCCATAAGAGATCGAATTGCTTGAGTTGCTCCTCAACCCAGCTAGCATAAGGGTCCATGGTGGCCGCCGTTTTTTTTGCGTTGTGGGGAGTAGCCGTTGTTGGTTGAAGGTGACGGACGAGATGTTCGTGTGTAGGCCATACGTATCGCGAGCCTCGCGGAAGGGGGGGAAAGAATAATATGCGAGACAGGAGGGGGTTCTTGTACGAAGCATCGCATGAAGAGGCCCTGCATGCAAGCGCCTGTGGAGAGCTGACATGCTTGTAGAAATAGCCCACCTTTGCCATAACGGTAACGCCACCCGCGGCTAGCAATTGAAATCTGCGATGCTGCCAGAATTGGCGGCATGGGTAACCAAGAGCTCTCGAGCTGGTGTACAGTTACTATTTCGTTCGGCTGCAGAGTCCACTGAACAGGGCTTCCGTAGTGCCGTAGCCCATGTCGCTGCGGGACCTTTGCGTCCACGTTCCGTTTCGCAGATGTGCCCCGAGGGGCTGGGGCGGGTGGCGCGCACGGACCTCACAGGCTAGCCGTCGACGTTCCCGAGTGCACAGAGCTTCAGGTAAGTCAAAATTGGCTCCGTCCGGATGGACAGACAGAAGCTCACAACATGCTCTTGAGGTGATTTGGGCGGGTCGAGTACAGTCAGGAGCATAAATAAGATCCTCTTAACCAACAACTCTCCAGTACCCAACATGACGCCAAATTTAAATTTTGGTTTGCGTGACGATCATCCTGGTGTCATAGCCCTATGGAGCGCCAAGAGTGGAGAGACCGACACAAGATTTTATCAACGACAACAAGAAACCCGGGAAAGAAACAACAACAACCGTCTTCTCAATGCGAGGAGCAAGGAAGTTGACGAAGAGATCCATGACCGTTTGTGGGTAACAATGTATCTCCACTTTCTAGTTGAGCGAGTTCACAGAAACGAGCCAGGTTTTATCGAGTTTTCGGATTTACCGGATCAACAAAATCTATCAATGAGCGACAGCGAGCCTCGCACTCCTTCGCCCACACCGAGTTTCTACGGACAACCGTACGAGCTTCAAATGCAGATCTTGGATCTACGTCTAAAAGATGCTCGTATTGGTACGGAATCTACATGGGCTTTTCTCAACACCCTGATTGAGCAGTTGACCTTCGGTAAACGGACCCAGCTCTCAAAGACATATCAGGAAATGACAGCGATTACGGACATAACAGAGAATCCGGCCAACACCGATATCACTTTTAGACTTTTTGATGACTATAGTAAAGCCCGTTTCTTTAAAAGAAGAGGGGACATTTGACGTTCAAATTGGCGAGATTTCAACACGAAAAAGAATCTGCCACTAGCGGGTACGGAACGCCACATAACGGGAGCCGGAGGCCCAACGGATTATATATGCATAACCACTTCCCCGCAGCGTTCGTGGAATCTGATTATCAAGTGGGGACCCGAAGTTTCATCACAGATTGCAGTTGTCGATTTGCGCATTCTTCGACGGCTTTGGCGTTGCATTTAGCAGTACCAGAAGCTTCAATTGTGAGTTTTCCATGAAACAATGTTTACTAGTGGTGGGATGGGTTCCTACCAGAAGTATACTGGCTTTCTCTCTATCACCCGATTTCACAACATCCTTAAGGCGTCACAAATCAACATCTCATCAGAAACAAGTGAGTTGATCTATTTCATCCAGTTTCATCGTTCACCGTTAACCTTTAAACACAATCATTCTCTCGCACCGAATATAACAAAAAGGTTCCCTTTGAGTTACTGAGGAAGCGCCTTCAAGAACGAAACACTGTATTGTGATATCTCTGGAGAACACAACCTCAGCAGGAATCAGAATGTCAACTCCCTGAATCATGATTTATTCTTCCTAGTACGATCAGCAGGATCAATAATTTGACTATGAAATTATAATTGTCCTCTTAACAGCCTCCTGTAACCAAAGGGGTTTTTTTTTTCGCTTGTTGTAAACTCATATATAGGCATGCCTTCCTTGTCCACATAGACCATTGGCGGATCATGGTTTCCGTGCGCAGTTGGGCGAGTCCTGTTCCAACCATAAACCCTGACAAGACCGATCCGCTGATATCGATCCCCGTCCTGCCTTAAAAGGAGGATAGTATACCTCAGCTTCCGGGACTTTGTCTGGAGAATGAGACCCAATACTCCAGCGTCCAATGATGTGTCCTCGTCCATGTACGCGTAAGGCAGAGCCGTGACGTCTGCGTGGATTGGGAGAACCGCGTGGGTCCCATCATTGAAACCCATGCCCAAAAGCTGGCTTTGTGTGCCGCTGTTCTCACTCAGGCCAGTCCAAGTCCTTTTCTTGAAGTTGACCCAGATTGTCATGCCAGAGATACGCAGGTCCCGAGAAGCACTCGTGCTCGATGAATTCGGGTCTCGCACTTCCTTGCGGAACCAGTCTTGTGACGGTACTACATGACCGTCTTCCTCCAGCAGCCCAATCTCGTGACCATCCGCGTTATGGATGTCGGGCTCGCTCATACGGATTCCACCCACCCAACCGGACCAACTCCAGCTAGGGAAAGGTAGGTACCTCTTGGCGACCTTTTCATGATACCAGCCCAGGGAAAACTCGAACCCTGCTGGTTGAGATACTTTGCGAATAGGTATTCCTTAGAGATGCCGAATCCAACTTGGTTCCAACGCGCGGAAAAGGCCGAGAACCGCGCTGATAGAGTCTGAAGTGTAAGTGAACTGACGCTTTGTGTAGTTTGGTAGTTGCTTCTGCTTTAATTGATCCCACCGCTTGGTCTTTAACTGGTTGGAATTCCCGTACAAACTAGACGCGCTGGGTATTATCTCTAAAAAGCTGTGGGTATCGGCTTCAATCTCCTTCTCGGAGAGAATTCGTGGCTTCCTTACTGTCTCCGCATGATGCATGGTGTTACAGAGGTACGATACCTCGTGGTCCGTGAAAACAAGTCTCCTGGGAGACAAATAACCCTCCTGATAGGTCCAACCGCGCTCGGCCCACCTCGATCGAGAGACTTGAGCTGATGTGTGCGGAAGCATTTGAATTACGACGACATTATCAATCGTGATTCGTTCCATGAGAGGGCGTTGCCTTTTTCCGATCCCTGGCAGCCCGTCCGAAGAATCCGCTCCAGCGGCCGCCACCAACGTCAGATGCGCGCGAGAATAAATCTCATGCATCTGAGCGACTTGTGCCTCCTTCAATGATTCATCCTTCTGGTTAATGCACTGTTGAGTCCCCTGCTTAGAAATTGGATCTCGTAGCACATAACTTGGGCTTCTGTCGCTGCTTACCCATCTGTCCACCCATAGATAGCGTTCGCCGAGTGACCGAGTCACCTCCATAGCGTCGCGGACCACCTGAGAAAATTCTACTGCGTCCTCTTCTGAATTTTCGGAACTTCCCCAGACGTACGATAAAGCGAGATATTTGCAACTCGCAGGCGCCTCAATCGTGACTTCCGGTTTTTCTGAGTTGCAGTCGATGACTCGCAGTCCCCGCACGTTGCCGCTGCCACCACGAGTTATCTTGCATGTCTTGTAATGCTGTGTTGTGCAATGATCCAGCCAGCTTTTGACAAGACTGAAGTTGACCAACGGCAATAGCTTTCTCGGCCCGGTCTCGAGCAGCCTATCATGATCTCCCGCCTTCACAAGGGCCCGGCAACCGGCGTCCTGCCAATCATTTTCAATTTGTTGTCCTTCCGTTTTGTGGTTGGACTTGGCCTTGAGCACGGGAAATAGCACTGTACAGTCAGAGTGTTCTTTTCGTTTAGGCGCACGTACTTCCCGGCCCAGAAGTGCAAGAGACGACGACAATGCTTGGAGCTGGCAAGGCTTGCCAGCGAGACTCGTTGGCACCACTTTAGCGAGCAGCCGGCAGATAGGACATGATGACTGGCTAAGAGCGCTGGGATCTATGGTGGGTAAATCTGCTGCAAACCTGCCCCTTCGTGTTGCTGGCGGAGGCGTAGCGAGGTCAGCCCAGTGAATGCCACGACAACGCTGGCAGAGAGTAATTCTAGCCTCGATGGGACAAGCCAGCAGAGGCCGTTTCGTTGCTGGAGCCGAGTCTTCATCCGTGGCTCTCCTCCGTTTCTGAACGTTGTGTGGAGACTTGGCGTGCTCCATCGGACGGACGAATGCAGTCATCCATTGACCTGCCGGTCAATATGGTGTTTGACAATGCGATCCAATAATAAGCTTTTCACAAAGGGTATTATTTTGAAACCTTTCCCGGGATATGCTGGTGAGCTCGGACACTTTAGATGAATCCCCGAAGGTCGATGATGACATTTTCTGCCACACTCATATAAGTAGACCACACACTCCAAACATTCCATACAGTTCTATGGGTTTCTATAGGCATACTGACACGTGACATTGGGCGTGACACACCGGGATTTCGCCTTTGTCATCCCATGACTAACATCGCTGACAATCAGACGAAATGTACGCAAGCAAATCGAGCGAAGTGGCCTGCTGATCCGCTCGCGCCGTGGTTATCCCTTTGACCCCGAGAGGCACCCTTTTAGCGCGACTTGGCTGCAGCCGGCAACCGTCAGGTATTTAAGCCAATAACTCTTCAGTACTGGATTTTTTAGCCTCTTAGATATCAGCATAACTATCGGATTACCTAAGAAGGAAGGCTGCTCCACTCGCCGGTAAAAGCACGCTGAAAGGGTGCCTCTCGGGGTCAAAGGGATGGGGCATCTGGAATTGGACGTACTTGCAGAGACTTTAAGGTACTACGGGTAAGGGGTCATCACGGCCATTTCTGGACGTTTGCAGCTTATTATACAGCCACATCTCACATCTGGCTGTTTTGAACCTTGTCAAGTAGATTTATGTACCCGTAGGTAATCCCCACAGTCTAAAGATTGAACGTTTATATCCAATGCACCGAAATCTAGGCGAAGTGGGTCCCGCAGCGGCGTGGACGCGCCGCGTCTTCCAATTCGTGCACTGCGGGGGCAAGCTTGGCCGCCTGAGCGTCCCACCTTCCGGCTCCGTAACTGTCATATATTGACGTCGGATCCGATGGGCTTTACGGTGTTGGTGGAAAGATCCTCCCAACAACACCCAAGCGGACCACGACTCACAACGCGCACGATCTCTAACGGCAAGAGGGGTTCTCTGTAAAGTCGTCGCGACAGGAATCAAGCACTTCAACTGGTCCTACACGCCCATCTTAGCCCAGCTCCAGCGGTGAAAGATACAACATCAACGACAACAAGGACAAGCACAGAAAGACGAAGAGTCGACAGCCACCCAGCAAACCGGTGCGCAGGTCTCGGAGCACATCAATGCTACTCCTTGCGCTGCAGTCTAGCCCCACTCGCTGAGCCTAGAATGCGTCTTGCGCTACCTCGTAAACGATTCAGCTCGACCTTCAGCGGACAGTCGGATCCCTCTTCGCAGCGATGCCTCCTCACGACGCTCAGTCCAGCCAACCGATTAGTTATCTCCGTAGCGGAGCAAGTGAGGAAGGGCGTGATAGACGGCCACAGCTTGTTCTCGCAAAGAAATTCAAGATATTCCGCAACGCGAGTCTGGGATGTGTACAACACGTCCAGTAATTCTTTGTTCTTACAGGGGTGGAACTGTTTGGAACCACTCGGGTGTACTCGACCGCACAGGCCGCAGAGCACCTGATATTTCATGAACGCTCGCCGATCGCCCTGCAAGACACCCACCGGGTTTTGGATTTCCTCGTGTAGTCGGGTCAGTGTGTTTTTTCTCTCGCACTCGACCGCGTCTAATTGCTGCTCAGCGGACACAGTTGACTGAGGGGGACCGCATAAGGAAGCTGCTAACTCCGCTGTCGGGAAATGCAAATAGGATATCATGATCCGTTCACGTGACAGCAAACCCCAGCGGAAGGTGCCTCACCGCTTCTGCTGAGATAATCTGAAACTGGTCCTTGGCCTCGAATAGGTATGCAGCCATGAGCAACAGTCCGTGTTCCGCTACGTCTCCAGGAGGTCTAGATTTCCGGAGCCACCGGAAAATCCAAGGTGACGAGGCGCCATTAAAGCGGTATTTATCACTTGCTCGCGCGATCTGGGCAAGCAGTTACAAGTCGACGTCGTTGTGTTGGTCTGTGGTCTTATAATGGAGCGCTGAAAAAAGCACGTCCATTGCCTCTGGGTCGTCCTCTTCCAGCGTGATTGTTGGCTGTTGCTCTAATCGTAAAGCCTGCCCTTCGCAAAAGTGAGGTCCAAGGAGAGTGGCGAAGTATGGTGACGCCGCGACGAGAACTTCAGAATGGACCAGATATCTGCGGGTAGGCTGTGTGCTTTCATGGCGCAGTATCAAGACCGTATCGGCATGGGGATGCAGTTCAATAGGTCCCTCTTCCTCAATGAATTCAAGACTATTGTGGTTGGTTGGCATCTTAAGAGATTAGTTTACATGATATGATATACTGACAACAGTTGACGCAAGAGAAGATTGCGATATGCAATGTTAGTTTAGGGGGCTTGCTGTATAGGTAGACTGGGAAACTGGAATGTGTATAAAACCTACTGATGCATATGTGAAGATGCTGGCTCACCCTCGGCGACCTGGAGCAGATCGATCGAAAGTTTCGGACCCAGTTGTGTACAGTACGTTTACGAAAGCTTGTGGTTAATCTAGTTTGAACGCTAACGCGGCAGTCTTTGTTTGCGTTCAAGACGTCTCGACATGGGCCAAGAAGCTTTTTCGCAGAAAGCGTGCTCGCTTCTTGTACATAGTAAGACTGCTCGCGTAACAAGCAACAGCCCAGGGTATCACCAAACCTTGTAATCCTCGCATCCGCAGTTAGTCCAGCCAAATAACGCAGTATTTGGAAGTTGAGTATCACCAATCTGCCCCTTTGGCACCAACTTTTCGCCCTAAGAGGTTTCCATGCTGAGTAGGTAGCAACAGACCCTGAAGTCTTTCACCAGAAGTAGACGGCAAATTAGATCCAATAGCAATGCGACAGGCGAACCGCAGGCCAGATGTGACACCCATCGTTGCGTTGTGGTACACGCCTGATAGCGCAAGGCGCATGAGCTGGCAGGTGCTTGCCGTCGCCTCGTCTGAACTGCACGCTACTTCGGCCGATCTGCGCCCCAGGCACCGCAACGTGGTCGTCGTTCAGAACGTGCTTAACCTGCAATGACTTGGCGCTCCAGCGTGATCCTGACGGTGATGGAGCGCAGGTTTGGCTTCAGGCTGGATTAGCCATTGGCGGACTGCGATCACAACTCACCAGTAGCTCCAGATGTTTTTGATAGGCAGCGAAAGGCACCAAATTCCTCAAACCACGCGAAAAGTCTGCATACGACGGCATAGCGCGTGGTCATCAAGCGCCCAGACTTGCGCGCGTGCATCAGTCTCGAAGAGTCGAGCAGTGCGTTCGCCTGACAAACAGTGTGATAAGTAAGTCCCTTGGTTCATAAGCGCGCATGCGGGAGTGATTCATAGATGGTCGCGATTGTAAGGGCGAAGGAGCGAAGCATGTATTGCAGACGAAATAGTGACAGCCCACGACAGCAATACCCTCTTAGGAAGACTGCCATGCGTGCCAAGCTCACCAGATTCAGGAGACATTCAGTCATACGATGCCTGGCTCCAGAGGGTGACGGCGCTAGCGCTCCAACTTAGCGTGTGAAAGACAGCAGAGGTGGACGAACCCCAACGATCGTCGCCAAGATGGAGAAAATCGGTAGTCCGGAGACTCTTGTCAGTGAGACGCGACAGATGCTTCCTGTCGAACCGGAACGTGACATGGACGGCCCGTCTGTGTTGAAGCGACTTGATTTCCTCAAGCAGCAAGCGGCTGAAGCGAGTTCATGCGTTCACTATTCCATTACTATCAAGCGCTTCCGTCATGTTCAGATGGTACACTTACATAAACGGACGAGACGAAGAGTGGGGGGACAGAACAAGGCAACGCCTCCCGGTCGCTGGTTGATATTTTGCCGAGAGCTTTTTCCCAGCTACTCACCCCCAGTGAAGCAGGCCGGTTAAGGGGGCGCGAAACTGAAGACGCAGCCGCTGAAGAGCGCTTTCAACAGGTGGCTGACCCTCGGAAATAAGCTAACCACACATGTTATCAGTAATGGATGCGGGGTCCTTCTACTCCTGCCAGGGAATTTGAGGAATTCAAATTTAGTGCGCAATACAGGCTGCTTGAGAGGTATTGACTTCGCTGAGTCGAGGATCGGCCTGCAGTCGTGTGTATCTGCATCACAGATCGCGACCTAGCCTCGGAGTCCATGTTTCTCGAGAGCCTCTTCCCTAGGGGTGCCAGCCGACCCGGGCCACGCCCTGTTGCCGCAGCCCATTTGCCATTCGGCGATTGAACAGCACGAAGGTACAGCGGACACGAACGATATTCATCCCACGCCGACTCGTCTCTCGGCGTTCGGTGGACCTTCGGGCGACTGGCACGTTCGCATGACCACATATTGGTGAAGCAGCAGGCTCGAACTGGCGTAGTGAGAGGGGAAGATGAGACGACATGATTGATGAAGTTCTCTGACTGAGAGCAGAGATTAGAGCTGGATTAAGGCAAATATTACGCGCTCACCTTCTCAGCCATTATGTACATGACGGTGAACGACCAATTGTGCACCCTTTATGAATCCGTGTTGCCCCGCCTGATATCGTCACACGCCGCCTGGCACTGCCTCATACTAAAAAGCTCAAACTCGTAGGAGGTGTCGGTTAAATATGCTAAGGCGCTGTTGGAGTGCATGCGCAGCATTGGCTGCCCGGTGCCCTTACAAACCCCGTCATCAATACCGGCAGGCTTATTCCTTTCAACTCGCTCAAAGTCCCATCCTAAACCTCTCACTACGTCGAGGACTTGCTTGGCTCTCGTTCCCTGGTCTGCAAGGCAAAATTCGCTAAAAGCATACTTCAAGGATGTGAAGGCTGTGTCGTACTTGAGATCTATCTTGTGAGTCCTGGCTGGTTTGTAAGTCCATTATGCTAGAGAATGGGTTTGGAGCTTTGACTACATTTTGACCCTTCTGCGCGACAAAGTACCAGATGCTGCTGCTGTGTTCTGGTGTTGATTCCTGCATATAAGCAAAGATGGTAGCCGGGGAATACTATGGATATTTGATTGCCTTAATGGGCGAAGCAAGTGGCGTATTCCCTTGGTTCTTATAGCTTGCTGATCCGCGCTGCCAGCCTGCTACGTATCTCTGCAACCCGCCAGCGCAGCCAGCACTCGCTTGCCGCTGCACCGCCTAAAGAGCCCATCTCTTCTGCGACACCTTCCCGTAAAATGGTCCTGCAGAAACGCTTTACTTCCTCATGCATTCCAAGACACCGGGCTACGAGGCATTTGAAATATTCACTTCAGAACGATATCGAATGTAGTATGTATTCCATTTCTGCCACCAGAACGCAATCATGCGGCCAAGGTTAAGTATGCGCTTCGCTGTTTCCTGCACAGCTTCGAAGGTGATGTAGTTGCAGCTTTCGCTCTGTAAATGCTCGGTAGCAGCGGCAAACTCGCTAAACTTCTGCCTGCAATGTTTGTTGGGGCAGTGATAGACTTTCTCCTGGTGCTTAGGCGACTGAAGGTGCTGGTTTAGGGAGTTGAGGAGTTTGAAGGAACTGCTATAGATGGGGCAGTTGAAAGTTTTGCTGCTAGGGTTCTAGGTACTTGGCGTAGCCTGAAGACTGGGACCAGACCACTGGCGCAGTCTCTTGGTGATCAAACCGTTTGGGTCTCTCTGCTTGACGGCCTCATCCCTTTGACGCCGAGATGTGTAATTTAGCGCAGTTTCTGATGTCCGATCAAGTTTCCCCAGAATGCAGGTTTAAACATATCAGATACTGCGAAGAGTCCTTTGCTTACCTACGCAGGAAACTGAGGAAAACTGGGGCAAAAAACTGCGCTAAATTACTCATCTCGGCGTCAAAGGGATAGACCTTCATCCGATCCAGCGGGGCTTTGGGACATTTCCCCCGCTCCAGATTCATCCACCCAGTGACCAAGGGCGTTCATGTGCTGTTCCACGGCTGTCCAACTACCGAAATAGCGGTCGCATGTATGGCATTTGAAATCGGGCGCCTTGTGGAACTTGGCAGTGACATGCTGATCTTGGGATCTCCACGTTGGCTAAGTGTGCCTGCAAGTTCCACAGGCAAACTACATTACGAGACGGAAGAAAGTTGGGTGGCATGGACGCGGAGGAGAAGATTGATAGATGCGGTTGCAGTTCACAGAAGGCTGCCTTTTCATTGTCCTATGCGTGTGCCGACCACTGACCGCGGTTGGGATTGCATGCTTGGTGTACTGCTACCAACATCACTAATGGTGCAATCGGATGTGTGCCAGGAGCCAAAAACCAGGACTTTTAACCCCCGCCGCTACTGTCTCAGAGGCCTCGTCGTACTGCTGTAACCAGCGATCGAGGCGTTAATTCACTGCCTTCTTGATGTGTCGTTTTGCTATAAATAGATTACTAATATAAGGTCTTCATTAGTATTAAATTCTTTGCAGAAGAAGGCGAGGAATAAGGGGTTTATTAACTTCTATATCTTTTTTTGTAGTTAGATAGTAATAGTAATAATAGCTACTGCGATAATGATCTTAGGCATTTCTTTTAATAATAAAAAAGACGATAGTATTTGAGATGATATAAGGATCTCTAATGCTAGAGAAGATGTAGAGATGCCTCTATTGCTGCTATATTAATGCTGCACCTTCTGCTCTTTATTAATAGCAAAAGTTATTTAGTCCTATAAAGCTTTATAGCTGTTCTTCATTCTAACTTAAGAATAAGTTAATAAGAGGAATTTACTTAATAATTAAAGCTTATATATTAACTATGCAATAGGTAATATCTTACTGTAAATATAAATAGAGTTTTTAAAGCTGCTAAAATATATTTAGAAAACCTTTATTAATAAGTTTAAGTTGTTATTATATAAATAGTATAAAGTTAAAAGCCTCTTCTGCTTAAGTATTAAGTATAATAATAAGTCTGATATAATATATATATCAGAAGATTGCTAGTAAGACTTTATTACTAAAAACTTTTATTTATAAGTTATTAGAAAAAAAGGCTTTCTATTTATTAATAAGTATAAAATCTTATAGCTTAATTAAATGTTAACAGGCTAGTTTATTATTAAGATAAGTAATATTAATGCTATTAAGATTATTTCTAATAATAAAAATAAAGCAGAAGAGGTTAAAATAGCTTTTAGTAAGCTTTTTTAATACTAAAAGAGAAAGTAATTAAACTTTAATAACCTTAAGAATAATTTTATAGCAAATGCTGCTATATCTACTATAGTCTTATTAGTAGAGCTAGTTTGATGCTGCTTAATAAAGCAAGGTGAAAAGAGAAGTTATTAGTTTAATAAATTTAGTAGGTATATTAAGCAGAGGATTAATTAATTTAAAGAGGCAATTTCTGCTCTTTATAAAATAGAGTTAAGTAATATTAATACAGCAAGTTATAATTTTTAGGTGTTATTTAGATATTACGTTAAAGCTAGCATAATGTTATATATTACTTAATACTTTAAAGTTTATATATTAGAAGTAGTTACTTAGTTAAGTATTAAGTTAATTAATAAGAAGGAGGCTTTTTTAGCTAAACTGCAGTTAAATAAGCTTAATATTATACTTAATAACTAACTGTTAATTTATTTATTAGTGTTTATTAGTTATTAAATAATATATAATTTTTTTCTGTAATTATCAGCCTTTTTTGCTAAGTTAACTATATTAAAAAAAGAGCTTTTTTTCTCTCTATCTCTAGTATTAACTCTAATATTAAAGTTAATATTAATATTAATAACTTACCTCACTAGTTAACTTTACGCTATATAACTACTTTAATTATATTATTATTATTACTATACCTACTATTATTATTATCTCTCTTTTAAGCCTACTTCACCTTAAGAGCTTTTTACGCTTAGATTGCTATATTATACTGCACTACCTTACTAGCCTTTATATTAACTACTTTATTCGCCTGCCTTCTTACTATTTCTAATGCTTAATCTTATATAAAGTTAAGAGGTATATCATTCTGCTGTTTAAAAGCAATAAAGTTATAAATTATAGTTATTATATATATTATTCTGACTTAATCTTTATAAAAGTATTCTGCTAGGCAGTTTTTAAGCAGAAGCTACTGCTTTTTTATATTGCTAAAGAAGTTTTTAATTCTCACTCTTCTGCTAGTATAAAGTATATTATACACCTCTTTTGCTAATATTGCATTAATATATACTTTTATTTCAGCTTAGTGATATCTCTTGCTGAGGAAAGGTATTAAGATGTCTTTCTTATAGGTAAATCTAATATCTCTAAGGTAGTATTAATCTGCTAATAGGTTAAATAATTAACTACACACCTATTATATTAATACTGCATTATTTATAGATCTTTTTGCACTTATTAGTATATATATAAATATTTTGTCAAATTAAATTATATAAAGTATATTTTACTGCAGCTAGCCTTTATAATTAATAAACCTCTTTTTTATCTGTATAAGTATATAAGCAGATAAAAAAGTTCTATTTATTGCTTTAATATAGCTTATAAAGCAGCTATATTTATTTTTCAGCTTAATTTGAAGTGATATATATAAAGCGTCTAACTGTTTAATAACTTTATTATAGAGAGTAATAAAACTAATAAGTACTTATTAATATATTTCTAAAATAATGCTTTATATTATTTAAAATTTATTTAAAGTTATATACTAATATACCTCTTAGCTTAATATATATAAGCTAATTATTAGCTTATATTTAAAGCTTTAATACTAAATATCTTTAATAAAGTTATAATATTATAGTTAAACTATAATATTTATAAAGTTCCTCTTTAAGATATAAAATATCTAATAGAAGTTATTACAGTTACTATATAGTAGTAAGATAGTATATTTAAATGCTTATTCTATACTATTAAGATATTAAATTACTTAAAAGCTAAGCTTATTAATAATATTATTAATTAGAGCTATAATAGCTATAGCTATAGCTGCAGCAGTAATATTAGTAATAACAGCAAGTTATTAAGAGGTATTTATTTTAATGCTTAAAATATAACTAATATAGAACAGAGATATATAAAATTTATTTTAGCATTTAAATCTTAATGCTAGCTCTGCTTTTTAATATGCCAGACTAAACAGCAGAATCCTTTAAGAGTGCGCCAGCTATTCCTAAAGCATACTGTCTTATCTAAGGTTTCACAGAGTGACTTTTTATAAAGCTAGGCTGGTGCTAGCATGAGGGGGGCATTATTGGATTCAGCAAAATGCCCTGAAAAGCTAATAATTAGGGAAATTATATATGCTTACATCATCGAAAAACCCTGGTTTTTGGCTCCTGGCATACATCCGATTGCACTATAAATAATGAGACAAGACGCAAGAGTCGTATGATTCTGCATCTGGTCAGCCATCGATTCAAGCATGCCAAGCTGGCGAATTACAGCCACGAGCAGCCATTTCTAACGTGCACGTAGATCGGCGAAGGTGAGGCGAGCGAGTGCAGTCGTACCGTACGAGTGTGCCGTTAAGAACCATTTCGCGCATAGGCTGGCTGGTCCGTAAGCTGATTGGCTTCCCACACCCCATCGATCGCACCTTACCACAAGCCATAAGAGGATGGGAAGCTGTGGAAAACGGGCATCGCTGCAGTGTGATGCGGGCACTCTGATCTGCTAGATGGTCGAGCACCCGCCTCACGTATTCGCTGGCCAGGGTACTGTGACATGTTTACTTGATGGCCGCTTTCAGGACAACTGTGGGAGCGTTCTACCGACGGCGGGGCACCACTTGCTCCAGCATTCTCCATTAGCTATGAAGTAATACGAACCTATCGGTTGTGCTCGCGATATTGCTGGCACAGAGGATAGTTGTTCCTGACGGTATCTGCTACGCCACAAGGGCCATGCCAGAAGCTTTCGAGCCTCTCTTCTAAAGTCTGCCAGAATCAGGGATGATCAGATTTGCTCAGAGCCGCTCTAAACATGATGAAATTTGTCACGCATGACGCGGTGGCCCTGCGCAGGAGATTGTACATCCAACATGGCGTAAATTCACATTTCTACAGAATCGTCCTGTGCCGTTGGTCTGCCATTGCTCCGTCTGCATGTCCTGAATACTGAGAGCTTCAAAATCCAAGCTCCCCGGAGGCCCCTATTCGAGACCGATCGGCATCACAACTATCAATGAGGTGCGAGTCTCCTTTGAGGTATGGAACATTAGCCTCAAGCTCCTCCGGGATATAGTGGAGGGCTATTAGGATGAAGTCACCTTGAGATGAGAGAATCGAGGCATGGAGAGCCAGCGACCCCTCGACACTGACAGGAGTGAGGCGGAAACACTCGTCAAAAACGTTTCGCACCAAGATCCCGCCCTGGTCGACCAACACAGACCGGACGTTTGGATGGGCAGCCAGGCAGCGAAGAGTCACGCCGTGAGATAGCTGTTCCGACGTATCCCGGACAACAGGCTTCCAGCAGTCCCAGGTGTAGCTGCAAACGCCGTCGCGATCTTCATTTCTGTTGCACCCCACGACCAGACAGCCGACAGGTCCAGCGGTTAGTCCTACGGCGTAGAGGGCGCCTTCGCCCATTGCCAGAACGGTTGCTCCCACAGAGGCGCCTTGAATAGCGCCGGCACCTGCAACGGTCGCTGCGACAGCAGTGCCAGCGGCAGCGCCCACAGCAGGTGGGGCGACGAGCGTGGCGCCTGTTACGACCAGGACCATTCTAGTGGTTCGAACTCAAGCTTCTGTTTTCTCCTCAAGAGTTAGCGATGTCGTCAAAGCCGTAGGTAGTTAGATCAAGGTATAACTTTAGAGATAATGGTGATGCATACAAATCAATGGTGATGCATACAAATCAACGTTGATGGACAGATTTGGAGCTCGACAGCGAGGGTTAAAAAAAAAAAAAAAAAAAAAAAAAAAGAATTGTTAATGAGCCGTTACACCCTCCTCAATCGCAGCTAGGCGGTCTGCTCTAAACAGATACGATGACTGTCTCTCCTGTCCGTCCAAGCGGCGAACGACAGTACCAAATGCAGGTAAAACTGACTGGTCATCAGCAGCGCCACGTCGGCCACGTTTCTTCATCAGATGTCAACGCACTTCGCGTCACAATTTGTCGGGACGTCTTCGGGGGCGCTTTTGGAGGCGGTGACCTATCCTAATCGGATCCAATAGGGACTTGCAACGTGGGGCAACCTCGAGATAACAGTAGGGAGGATTTTCGGCAGTAGTGTCGTTTTCACATCGATCTATGCCTGTATCGTCGCGTGTTACTGCCAACAAGCTCAGAACGGCGAACTGTTCCAGCGTTATCTGACGAACGTGTGAAAACAGTGATGTGTGAGGGAGAAGCTAACTACTGGCACTGGGGCGCTGGAGAGGGCTGTATGGCAGCCTCTGGCACTCGCTGGCAGGCCACAGCAGTGGCAGCCGAGTGGCAGGGCCCGTCAACATTATCAGACGAACGTCAAGTAACGCGAGCCTATCGGTTGCGCTCATTAGACAGCTAGCACAGAGGGTACCCGTCCCTGACGGTGTCTGGGTTACCAGAAGAGCCATGCAAGAGTCTTTAAGCTTTTGCTTTTCTTTCCTAACGTCTTCTAGACTTAGGGATGATCATAGCTCAGAGCTGAAAGAAAAAGAAAAAGAAAAAAAGAAAGAAAAGGCGGGAATTGTTCGTATGACACGTTCTGTCTGTATGTGAGAACTTCAAAAATCCGAGTCAACTGCCTCTTCATAGCTCCTAGTGTCATTCTGGTTACATTCTGATTAAGCAGAAACGTCGAGGCTCATGTCCTTTGGCCGCACCCCTTGGTCCAGTGCCTCTCTGATGGACCTCAGAAGAACATCGTCCACAGCCTGTTTCCACTCCTCGACGAATGCCTCTGCTTTCTCCTTTGTGTGCATACAAGTGCGTAAAAATGATATGATGGGCATTAATGCATCAATTGAGTTTTTACGATGTCTGGACCGCATATGCAGGAGGCCGCCCAAGCTGCAATTCCTGAATCCACGTCTTGCCACATATGCAATGCAGGGCAGCGCTGACCTGGCCCCACAAACGTCCATGAATGGAAACAAGGTGGATAACAGACGTGAGCAACCAAGTTAGCAGCGTCGCAAGGATCATGCACGAAGTAAGGTCTCCCGCATTGTTCTGATTATTGCACTCGCGACTCGTCAACGTAGGCATAGGTCTCAAAGGGCTGATATCCGAACTGATCGAAGCATACGTTCCATCCTGAACTTCCGCATTGCAACACGAAGAGTTGCGTAAAAATTGCAGACAAGCGTGGAAGTAGCGCTCGTTCCTGACCCAGAGGGCATCATTGACGACGACAAACTCTCTTTCATTATTGAATCGTACCCCAAATTGGTCGTCGGAACTTAGTAGATCAGCCAGCATCTGCCATGACGGCTCCTGCGACGAATTAAGAATGTCATCAGAAGACACAGCATTTCGTCTCTGACTGTCGTCAGCGCGTACGACATTGAAGACAAATTCAGTGGGTTGATGTCCGTTGCAATCCGGCGAACTGGACGTTGAAAACGCTCTCCCACGAGCTGTAGCTGACAGATCATCATCTGTTCTCAGAGGCGCTCCTGCCGGGGTTTCATTGTCGACGGTCGACCCTGGAGAGGAGGAAGCGTGTTGATCGATAGCCGTGTTTAGAGGACTGACAGGTCTGTAATCAACGAGACCCGATATGGATACCCCGGCAGTAGAGTCGAGCTCCATATTTCTGGCGCTGCCGATTCGATATTGCAACTCTTTTCTAGCCATCGTCTCCGCTGAAGAACACAGGTTCGTGATAATCGATCTATATGTCTTGTGTAGTTTTGAGTTGAACGTGGGTGGCGATCTCCACGCCAAGTACAGCTTTTGGTGGGAGCAAGATACAGAGAAGGAGGCCGAGTGCATGTGGAGGAACTTTTGGCACAAAAAGCAGCTTTTCTGACGTTTCGCGAAGCGCCTTATCAACTGCAGGCTACAAGCGACCGTAGGGCCATATGTCCAGCAAGAACCGGCTGCGGTTCGATCCGCGTGCGCGAGCTCATGGTAATGTCCATCGCATCGAAAGACACGCGATGGCAGATCCAGCCAGCCGGAAGGTGGACCCCGGCTGAGGAGCTCCGTCCGTGCAACAAGACGCAGCGGGCTGTCCCGTACCTAAGTAACATAAGCCGCCTAAGCGGCCGTACCCATGGCTTACTGGATGCACAGGCACCTAGAGAAAGGCGGGGTGCCAGGCACACCATGAGCCGGTGCACGCCCTGCACAGTGCATGTCACGCTATCAAATGGCGAGCACAGGAGAACAGCGCAGAGGGTCCCAATCATTGAGGTTCCTGAGCGGCGGGACTACCCGTAGGCCTATTATGCTTGTACAGCATCGGATCCGTGCCATGTGTGAATAGCGCAAGATGGGAGTCTGTTCGTTCAAATATGCAAAAATCGATGACGGGGCTGTATGGTGTGTTTCCTACACATGTTGGCCGTTTTTTCTTTTTTTTTCTTTTTTCCTTTTTTTTTTTTTTTTCTTCTTTTTTTTTGCTATCACAATGAAGCGGTGGTAGTCGGATACGCAGCTGCCTTTCTATGTACGTGCTATCGGCTACGGAGGACCGGGCGGGGGGTCGCTTTCGTCCTCTCCATCACACGACGCTGCCTCCGTTTTGGACAGAGCAATCACCCCCGATACAGCGGTAAGACTGCCAGCCAGTTGAAAGGCCCCATGCACAGCTGCTACCCCGTAGCCACCGGCTCCGGCGCTCTGACAGAGGGCAAATACGCTGGAGGCTGCGACGCTGCCGATAGCGCTGTGAATGCCGGCGGCCATGGATCCTGTGGGATAAGTGATGTTAGTCTGGCGTTCAAAAGACATGCATCACAACATTAGTTAGCAAAGCGAGGATGGATGCATACCAGCAACAATGCCATTACCACCAAACCCTGTCGCCAGCAAGACAGGCGCAGCGACAACGCCCGGTGCAGCGACAACGGCCAGGCTAACACTAACGGCGCCGCACGCCGCCATCGTGCCAGGACTGTCTCTGCAAAACTGATACGTCCGCGCAGAAGTTTCCAGAGTGAATTGTTTGGTTTCGCTGGCCAAAGCAGTCAATCCGTCAGGGACGTGGATCTGAGCTGAAGCACGCTGCGCTGCCGCTAATCCAGCAGCGGCGGCCCTGCCACCCGCAGACGGGAGTGATGACTGCCACTGAGCTAGGGTCGACATGGGTAGTGATGTAGTGAGAAGTGCCATATAGATTTGCGCTTTTGACCCTTCTATTCACATACGAGGATGGATGCATTCGCGAACGTCAAATACTACGGCGCAGTCCAACACTTGTCGTAAGCTGACGATTCTGCCTTGATCCACTGCTCTCTGGTGAGAAACGACATGTGGTATAGTTGAGGTTGGAATGCTCTCGGCACGGGCCAGGCCTATCCGGATGGAAAGTACCACAGTACATGACGCATTACCACAGGCCCAACGCCCCGTAAGTGTGCCAATGAGGATATGCGAACCTACTGGATGGAGACCAACAGTTTCGAGGGCGTACGTGTGCGCGCTATGGCACAGACACTCCGATAGCTTGCATGTGGCAGCGTGCCGCACCGTCGCCGCTGTTGGGCAATCTACGCGGCGGCTGACTGCAGACTGTGGGTTATAGGGGTCTCTAACGACATGCACTCAAAGGAGTCCGCGCAGGATTAAACGGTTTGTCGCGCTGCACCGCCGTCTCCTCCGCTGCCCACTGAAAGGGTCTTCCCGCACGACTGTCGATGTATGGGGTGGCGGCCATGCGAGCCAGACCGCAGCGTTGCGACTTCAGGCGCTAATGACCGCCCACAGGCCGCAGGCGCACCTACCATAGTATTCCCCAGGTTGGCGGTCATTACTCCGGTTTGTCGCGCAATCCGGATTCCCGCAACTGAGATTATTTCTTGCCTGCATCTACGCCGTAGCCCCATGCTCTGCACACCATCCTCTGGCTGCTGCCGTAGGCGAATCAAGAGACGGCCAAGGCCGCATTCAATGATACAAGACCGGCGCAAGACCGGAGCGCCGACGCTAAGAGGGAAACTGCTTAGGCAGAGGTAAGTCTGAGCCAAAATAGCGTTGTGCCTTGTGGTCGCCTCAGAGAGCCTGCTAAACAAACTAGAGTAGGAGTGGGAGACGAGCCGACCTTCCCCGCGACGGGCCCTAACCTGCCCTAGGTCCCGCATCGTCTCATCGACAGGCGGGCAGCCTGGCTGATGCGCGGGAGGCACGGGCAAGCGTTGGGCTGAAGGTCTTAGACTGCGGGCGTTGTCGAGGACGTCATCAGGCGCTCTGATGCGCCCATTTCGTCTGGCGTACTGCAGTACTGTCACCGGCGCATCGTGAAGCCCACGTTGGGGCGCGCATCTCAACAACCCCGTGGCCTCAGAAACAACTGTCGCCAGCTGGCCTTAATTGAGTCACAACTGCAGAAGAAGCCTAAGCTACACTCCCAGTTAATCGCTGTGCTGCGTTCTTCGACGTAGCTTGACCATGGCATGAGCAGGTCAGAACGTCCCTACTGCGCCCAGGTGATATCCATTGTCCACAGCTCTCCATTCTGAAGCGGGACTTTGTAGATTTGGTGTGTATCTGTTTGAGCAAATGGGTAGGCAATGGTACAATATTGATCATATGTCGCTTCCCCTTCGCAACACACTTCATCTTTCTGAGCTTGACCCACACAGCCTGGGCTCCACGTCATTTCTACTGTGTACATGTGAACACAATTAGCAGTGCGAGAATGGCTGCCGATGAAGCCGGTTTTGGATATTTTCGAAGTATCTCCTGATCACCTGCTGCCCTCGCACTGTCGTACACCATCCCGACCCACTCTTTGGTTTGCAAACCAGCCGATACAGCCAATACTTGAGGTCGGCAGAAACCCATCACAGCACTTCTCGGCTTCTCAAATATTGAGAATGTTTGTGGGAGAGGAAGCGACATATGAACATTACTGTACGCATGCTAACTATGATCGATACGGCACGTTGCGCGTTTTGCTCTCTGTTCTGTGCTGTTTCCAGTGAGAGCGCCGGCAGGCAGCACCACAGTAGGACGTGCGCGGGGCGGGCCATTTTCGTAGCCTTGCACCCCGAGGAACCCGCACATTGACGGGGGCTCTGGCTTGGACTAGCGCCGCTTACGTTGTAGGGAGCAGATTCACCGTCTTAGGCCACTGCTTGAAGTTGCCAATGGTCTAACGAAAACTGCTTCTTATGTGTACAGTAGTACATAGCACGATGTAGATGGAAGTAGGATTACTCGAGAAGTATCATCTCCGAAGCGGCACCAGACAACCCTATCGCATCCCCCGTCATGAATTCGGGGATGATGCATTCACCAACGAGGAGGTATCGGCCGTCCGAAGATGGCCGTATGACGTACGGAAGCTCCATTCCGTCGAAGATACAGATTAAGTCTCCTTCCTCAGTAACCGGCGTTAGCCACCCGAGCCTTCCGCTCTCCGTACTGCCAAACCGCCGGTGCAGCTTTTCCATTATCATGCTATCGAGGAGATGGCTCGATTCGAGGCCCATGCTTGCCATCACGGCAGATAACCACCTACTATGGTTGCTTTCGTAGGCCATGGCTTTATAAAGCCGCATTTGAGTAGAAAACTCTGTCTTGACCACTGCTAAAGCCCGAGGAAGTTCTTTGTTGATGAAACAATCACCCAGCAATGCATTTTGAAAAGCTCCCTCGAAGTTGGTCGCGCCCGAGGTTTTTGCAATGGCGTAACATTCTTCGAACCATTCCCATCGCTGCCTTTCTATCGCCTGAATATTCTTCCGAAAGGCATAAACATCCCTTTTCAATACCTTTTCGACAATACAAGCGTCGCCGAGACTTCTGTTGTCCGATCCAAGAAGGCAAACCTTGTCGATGATACGGCCCTGTATTCCTAGGATACCTCCGGCATCAAGTAACTCCGTTTGCAGCACCGTGTCTCCAGATGCGTCATAATCTTTGTACTGCTGTACAGAGAACTGGGTGAACAAGGGACCCCCGTCCCTATTACTTGCCACGCTTTGGATGTTTGGCACCTAAGAAGATACCCGACACTTTAATGGAGTAAAGCAAATGAGAGACCACAGCAACTTGAGACTCATGCTGTCGGCGGCGCAAGCAGACGCGAGCTGTCGACAAACCTTCTCCATTGGGCTTCTGTAGTCGATCAGATCGAAGCGGTCGGCATCGGATGCAATGCCTACCACGGCGAAAATGTGATCATGGGGACCAGCGCATCTGAACTCCAGCGTCCTCGCGATAAGAAACAGCAGAAGTTGCTTCTCTGTACCCTCTATGCGCGTGAGAAGTGAGGCTTGCAGCAGAGATAATCCCAACACCTTTCCACCAGCCTCGAGAGGAGCGGGGCAGGTTTGTATGAAATCCTCCTTTATCTTCAGGCACCACTCGACGAAGCTGATCCAGCAAGCCATCATAGTCCATGGGAGATCTAGTCTGCCGACCATCAACTTTGGCCTCTGTGATTTCACCAGCTCTTGAATGATCCACTTCCGTGTGAACCATTGACGGTCAAGCAGGGCCCAGATATGTCGAAACGCAGCAGCTCGGTGCCTGCCGAACGCCGCCTGCAACGGCCCCTCAGCCCGACTTTTGGTATTTCCAGAGCAACAGAGAATGCATGGAGACAGATGCTCTGAACTTGTGGTTGACGAGGTATTCGCAGCAGTTGCTGATTGGGTACCTATCGACCAACATGCGACGTTTAGATCCCGACTCAGTCAGCTGATAAGTTTGTTACGTGGGAGCTGGCAGCGTGTCCAAAGGCTGGACGAAAAGATCGAGCCCTGTTTCATCTTGAAGACGCCGTATGACTGGCAACCTCTGCTGAAGTGGATAGATGCAGTCGCACCAGATAACCACACTAGAGCGATGGCGCTAGGTGAAGGGAATAAGGAACGTCAAATGCAACAGAAAGAGTTGAAGCTGGTAATGCTGTCGACGAGCGAAATTGTCAAAATCGTGTGGCCAGCTTTCCTCACTACTGCAGACGACGAAGCAGGCGCATCAGACCCGGTCTGCCCTGGGTATGTGCTTATGCGTGCTGAGGTTTAAGGCGCTGAGGACGAGGAGAATTCGCGGAGAGCCACGCGGAGAGCTGCCTGTAACCCGAACGGTGGATCCCAAAGGAACAGACGAGATTCTGCTGTTTTTTTGTCCCAAGGGTCTTCCAACGCATCGGAGGTCAGGTAGCTCGTCGCTGGCGGGCTGACAAATGACCAGTGTATGAAGTGCTTGGCACAGCATGATTGGACACTGGCAAAGAAGGATCGAGAATGAATCGGCAGATTGAAATGTTACCTACCCAGAAGCAAGAGGCTTGTTGTCGACTTGAAACGTATAGGAAGCGGGCGGCTGTCACGGGACTCAGTGGGAGACCTCGTGCCATGGTGATAGCAAACATATTGCACGCGCCACCTTCAATAGGTTTCCTATTCATCCCGCTACATCTAGTTTTCAGAAGTAATTCACGGACCAATCATAATCCAACGGTGACCCCAGCGTCAGCCACAGCCAGCTTTGCAGACTATGGCTTCCACTCAATCCACGGGGAACAAGCATCGTTGATTGTCTGCAACGATTGCTCTCACGCCAAGCGCCCAATCCGGCTCATGCTAAGTGCCAGGTATCCACCCCATAGATAGGAGCCGTGCTTCTGTAACGCATGCAAGTCTCTTCTTGCTGAGCGCCGCCTGGAGTCCAAGGAGACGCAGGACTGCGCTTCGTGGGAGATTAGATCGGCTACGGTTGTCTTCGACAACCTGAGAAACGCCTGGTACAGGCTTTGGACGTCCTGAGATAACGGTGACAGCCTCAGAATATGGAACGTCCATGGGCAATGATGATAGTCCATGGTTAAACCTAGGAAGTCCTTTGATGCTCCTGGGACGTCCTGGGACAAGCCTGGAGACAACGGTCATGTTCTGGGACAAGCCTGGGACGTCTGGGGACAAAACTGGGACGTCCGCGGACACTCCTGGGATACCCTGGGATCCTAGAACACACCTAGGACATCCATGGGCACGCCAAGGACGTCCCAGGACAAGGCTGGTGATCCTGGGACTCGCCTGGGACATCCGTGGATACTCCTGGGACGCCCTAGAACTAGGGCAATAGTCCCAAGAAATGCCTGAGACGTCCAAGAACAACAGTGATAGACCAGGCTAGTTCCCGCCTGGTCCTCCGCAAAGAGATAGCCTAATGATACCAACACGTGTTTTATAGATCACTAAAGCTTGCAATTCTCGTGCGCAAAGCGACAGTACCTATGTCCTCAGCATCAAGATATCTTCATAGCAAACATACTACACCGAATAAATCAGACCGAGCTATCGTACATCTTGACCTTACTGTTCACACTCACAGCGGTTCTTCGCTGCGCTGCTGTAATATACCTTGAAACATGACCTACGATGGATTCTAGTTCTATGGCAAAACCGTCTTTCCCTTGATATACCGATGATCCTGGCTTCTCAAGCGCTGCACGCTTTCTCTTTTTGCTTTGAACGTTAGAATTGAGCAAGCTGAGCGGAGGGCGACAGCTGAGTTCTGCCTGCTTGAAATCCACTACCATGATACTACCACCCACTGTGTCACGCAAGACGTTACGTAGCTCTGCATCGCGGTGAAGGACACCCAACTTATGCATTTCCTTGTATGCCTGGGCAATCACGTTGATGTCGGCCTTGGCGGCTTGATTGGCGGTGTCGAAGAAAGGCACGCCGGCCCAGCTGAGGAATAAGTCACCCTTGTGTATATTCGATTCGTCATTCGCATGTGAATAGAAACCGTCTGCGTCTACCATTGCGAACGTGACTGAGAATTCGCAGTCCATAAATCGGACATTACCTGCTCTCCCATCGTAGCTCCAACAGCTGATTTTATCTGGACGCAGGCGGGTTCTCCTATCCTATCAGTGACCAACTTCACCAGCGCCTTAAGCCCTATCACCCCGCCTACTGCAGCTACATATATATATTGACAGGATATTCAAGTAGTCCCACAAGTATGACTTCGCTCTGTTATAGAATCATATCTCAGCTGAAAGCATATCGAACTCTCGTTTACCCTTAAAACCAAGTTAAGTAGCAACGCAGAATAGGCTGATAACATATCGTACTCTCAAAACTTTTATTTACCGAATTGCCTGCACCTAAGCCTTTCCAGTCAATATACGTTGCTGCGCTTCAGCAAACCGTCGGCAGTTAACACGCCCCCAGTCAGTCCGCGGCTAGGCCTTCAATTTGAGCAGATCCTGATTAGCCCTTACAAACCTTTTGCTTACAACCCTCACAAAGATCTGACAGGTGTGGCGGTCCCTCTTTATGAACATGAATTTCCAGCTCGATCTCAACGCCAGCCCACTTTTTGAGTCGATATGCAATCTGCTCAATATAGGATTTCTTGTTGAGCGTGAAGGTACTGAGATTTTCGCAGATCCTGCAGCGTTGATTGAACACTGAGGCGTTATATCCATTTCCAGCATATCCTCTGATTACCATTGCCACCTTCTTACTGGTCCACACACTGTCGACACAGCCATAATTGCATCGGAATCTACCTATGACAAAGGTAGCATACTCGTTCTCTGGGTGTGATCCGCAGGTAGCTCGCTTGACCCATGTACAGTCAATGTCGTTGCGGACTGCTATTGAAACCTTCTTATGGAGCGAAGGGAACGTGAATGATTTCTTAGTCTCCCCTATGACCTGCCTTGCAGCCTTGAAAGCTTTCTCCTTTGCTATTCTAACAGTGTAGTGGTCGATTAAAAGGTATGCCTCAAAGAAATTGACGACATGGCAAATCGACCCTTTATTTAATGCAGCAAATCAGCAATTTAACCAATGCAGGATGGGGGCGTGATATCAAGGTTTTGTCTTGCACCACCTCAACAAATTTGAGAAGGTCATCCCTATACTCTCAAGGTTAGCAATTCCTTTTATGCCATCTGCAGAGCTAATGTTCCCAGATATAACTGGTCTGGCTCAGATGGGAGGAAAGTCTGGAGGTGTAATTAACGCTAAAGCTGTAAATATACGATGGGCTATTGGTTGCATTCAAAGACGACTTTTTATTGTATCTAACCTTTTGTTATCATCCTGGTCACAATCGTCGTGACCTGGCGAAGTGCATAATTGTTACTTGGCAGATTGCGTCATCCATAATGCTGAGCTGTTCACAAGTGACACTGCGGCTGGCCAGGCGATGATGAAGGTTAGATATTAGTGCAATTGATTCGAAACCTAGTTAAGCCAGGTACGGAAATGTTGGGGGATCAGCAGATCCCAAGGCACACTATTCAGTCGGAAGAATGAAACCCATATGGCTTACTGCATGTGTAGAGGACTCGAACAAGATGCTAGCAACAAAGAACCTGAAACCCGCCTTCGGAAAGTTGTCTCATGAACCACGAAACTCGTTTGTGTGTATAGTGAAATCTCTAGTCGGTACCTTTTCGCCAACCTTTAACGCAATTTCTCACAGACTTACTGGTCGCTGCACAGCTTCAGAGGTTCCAAGACTACCAGTAGATACGCAGAACCCACCAGATCCGAAAGAATCAAAGTGTACCGGGACCGCGATTGCAGATCTATTTTCTCGGAGTTCGAAAAAGCACAGCTGCGCCAGCGGAAGGCCACTGCATCCCTCGTCCGCCAATGCCATCTCTGGGTATCCGGTTTCTCGACCGAACGCGTGGATCCCTGTCCTACGATCCCTCCAGAAGGACGATATTTGGCTCTTCCGACCTCGCACGAAATGCCTTCTCAGAAAGAACTGTTCCCGCCCGAAGAGTCCACGCCATCATTACCTACTACCGCGCCTGACTCTGTGTCCATCCGAGCCCAACCAGACATGGCCCCGGCCAGTCGACCGAAGAGGGACCTATATGAATCCCCTGAAAAGTAACCGTCGGTTCCAATAACGTCTTCAATTAGAGTCAATCTAATGTGGTACCACGCTCTACTCCACCGGAGCCTACTCAGTCGTCTGTCCGCGCTCCGATTTCTTAGCTGCCGCATGCTGCAATCCTCTGAAAGCACACATATTCTTGCACAGAAGAGAGACAGTTGCAACCACGGTCGTTTCCTGACAATCAATACATACAGGCAGGCTTCAAAGACAAAGTCTGGTCTCACTTCCTTCCTTTCTTATCCTGCATGCATATCTTCTTCTAGTGCTGTTCAACACCCCCCTTCGGCCGCCCCAACTTGCGAGCTATCCATCGCGGGTCCTTTTCCTCCTTATACCATGCGCGGAGACGCAACTCCTCCAAAGGTGTCTAATGGCGACGCTTACCACTTTTAGCCTTTTGCGAAGGTAAACCAGGGCTTGCACCGTAATCTGAGCCAACACTTTTGCTGTCGCTGCCGCCATTGTCCTCGGAATTGTCCTCGGAATTGTCCTCGGAATTGTCCTCGGAATTGTCCTCTGAGCTTTCGTCATTGTTAGCAGTCTCCAAGCTGGATACACCAACAGCTGAGTCGGATTCAGGTTCGGTATGCACTTTGTCACAGGGGTTGCTTGTTGTGTTATGTGAAGGCCTATACATAGCAAGATCGCTGACGAGCCCAATACATAGCTGAAGCAGGGCCAATGCCCTTTCATTGCTAGATAGCTCAATGTCAATTTCAGAAAGAACCTGAATAGTGTCAACAATTCGCAACAAAAGCTTTACAGAAAAGACGCAGTCATTACACATAGCTGATAATAAGTCTACTGAAGTGATGACAGGAGGGATAGGAATTCGTTTGGACGTTTGATGACTTGATCCTTCCGATGAGCAGTCGGGTCGAGGAGAAGTCACCTGGGCCGTGGAGGGCAACAACTCCCGCCGTCTTCCTGACCGCTTATGTCTTTTCGAGGCCTGATCCATGTCTGGCGGACGCAGAGGTGGTCCTTCAGGGCGCAGTGGGTGATTGTCAAAGCACATGGTGCTGGCTGTGTGGAGTTGTAGCTGTCTTCTGGGGGACCGACGGAGCTGTCTGTCGCCCTGGGATGCGACACTTCTCTGGCCTATCTCGTCCACCGAAGCTCGTGATGGTGTTGTGCGTAGAGTCCTGGTTGCCAAACCCGATGTCGCCGTTTCGCTGCAGACGTTTCGTGATCTCCTTCGCTTGGGCGAGTGACGATCATGCCTCCCACAATCGTCTTCAAATGCCTTGTGACTTCTCTTTCTCCCGCTGGTGCTAGCGTCACCATGTGAAGAAGGGGTAGGAATTGGGGAAACGTCTGCTTGAGAACCTGTCCCGCTGTTCAAAGAAGCGGCGCACACGCCGACTGCACAACTGGGGATAGGGCTTGCTGCGCCGGACGAGCCTTCCATGGTGCTGGGCGCCACAGGCATACTACTGGGAACGACTTGCGAAGCGGCAGTTCCCGGAAGATCTTGACTTATAGGTTGCGGTCCTGAACCTACAGACTCTTGAGAACAGCTCTGGCCATAGGTTTCTCCATCAGCGCTACTGCAATTACTGCTTGCCAGGTCGTTATAGCCACAGCTTTCGTAGCTTTTGCTGCTCTCTCTGCTCTCATGGTCTTCAGGTATTACTATGTAACAATTAAGTCAGTTTCGAACTCCTTCGCGATTGCAATATGGGTCTCACCTGTGTTCATGGTACTGGCTAAGCGACTCGTCGGGTGAATCTGCGCTATTGAAGATTTGCCTAGGTCAGGAAATAGGAGTAGCTCTTGGTGAAAATGACTTGGCTCTTCCTGAGAGCTCTGTTCTGAAGGAAGTTGGACGAGTAAAGGTGTATGTGGCAAGCGAAATTCCACAGGCGACGCAGTCTCGTCTAGAGAAAACCGGTTCATTGTTGTTTCTGCGATAGGACCTATTGCGAACGGTGGTACTATAGAGCACAAAATGCGTGCGACATCGTTCGGTTCCTGACTCCAGTCTACTTCATTGCGATCCTAGCCATTGACACCACAGAAGTTGCCTAAAGCAGCTATCTGTCATAAGCCAATGCCTGGCAGAATGTAGTAGGAGCATACCTAAGGTGTGAGCAATAGGTTAGGTCTCAGTAGTAACAAGAGTTCCGGAATCTCGCTCAAGTGCTGACGGGAGCATAGATAGTGGAATGGGAGATTGCTGTCGTTGTTCTACACATTAATATTAACGTTTCAGCTGTGTAGCCCTCTGCTTAGGCTCCTTTTGTCCATAGAGCCTTGCCATTAACTCTACATCCAGCTGTTTAAACTGTGATTTAGCCATCATTAGTAAAAGAAGAAAGGTAAGGTTGAATGGTTTGGTATGAGCTGGCTGGCGTAGTAAGGAGGAAGAAGGGCGTTATATACGATGTAGGATGTCTTGTGTTGCAATAGGTGCCCCTTTCATAGGCATGACGGCTAGACTAAATAATCCACCCGTCAACCCATGGAGGAACCTGCTGCTTCCACACCTGCTTTAGGACTTAAAGCTGGGAGTACTTGGCACACTGTCGCAATGCAACTCCTTCGTCATGCAGTACCCTGGATGGCGTGGTGTTCTCTTCCAAGCCTTGCTGATGCCTCTGACACACTAGTGAGCTCTCTATCCTTTGTAATTGCTATTTCATCTCATCCAAAATAGCAGTAATAGCAGACTTGCCAGGCTAAGTGTTAACCATAGACGCATTAGATTGCAGCCTTAAGCCCTTAGCTAAGTCCCGCAAGCTACATCACTAACTTCAAAGCAAGCCAGGTCCAGTCCTAGCAGCATGAATCATAGTTGGCGGACCAAGACAGGCACCTATCTGTTGATGCAAACTCTCAGACTTATAATTGCCCTGAGGGAGGTCTGTCCAGCTGAATCTAGCTATCTAGCAAGCCTGGCTAACCTGTCAGCCAGCATAACAACTTAGCCTCTTAATATAGGGAGAAGAGGTCATCTGCTCCCTCTCCTGGGAAGTGCGCTATAGTATTCTAAGGCTAAGTGCACGATCTGCTAGGAATGTTACCTCAGAAGCTGTATAATAGTCTCAAAATGTTAGGATAAGGCAGGATTTATGTTAGAGCTGTTAGTCGTCTTAGGAGTATTACGCCAGCACTTTAAGCTATGCTTGAGATTTCTAGCAACCTCTATCTCATATATATAAAGTGATTAATATTAATACCCCTTTATTAGAGGCAAATCAAGCAGACTTAAACAGCATAATTAAGACGAGAATTACCTCTTCAGGCAATTTTATAAACTAAAAAGCCAGCTTAGCAGCTACCTAATACGCCAAAGCAACATCTAGCTGTTCATCTTACTAAGCAATAATGTACAGACTTCTAGGTTTATAGACCAGCAGTCCTGCCTATAGCTTAGAAGTATCCTAATAGGGCAATTTTATCAGCAAGCTCCTGCTTCTAATCTTGTGAGAGTGCTGCAAAAAATGCAATCCCAGCTAGTAGAACATAGCAGCTATATAACTCTCTGCAGCAATTTCAGATCGCTACACCCTAACTGAGATTCTAAGTGCCAGCATAAGCTGATTCTCAGGGTCTCAAATAGAAGACTTCTTTATAAGCTATATCTTAGATCTAAGTTGATGTTGTATAAGCTAAGCCTCTAAGGAGGAAGCTGTCTTAAGGATGGCGTAGCTAGACTATTGTTCAACAGTATAGCTGCAAAGTATATATAGCCTGGCTTGCATGCTTTATCTTATATATGCAAGGCTGTCGTCATTAGTAGCACTTCGCTAGGGATAAGTGAGCTAGACGTCTAGGCTATAGTTAAGATGTGAATTACCCAAAAAGGAAATTCTGCTGGCACAAGCTATTATCCCATTAAGGGCGGAAAATAGCTCAAACATACCTTTTTTTGTGACTTTTAGCCACTTGCAGGAGGTTAAAGTGATTCTAGAATTTTTTGAAACTCTTGCAATAATCAGCCACAAATCGTCTAATAAAAAAAAAGCAATATTTATATACAGATTAATATAGCAATTATTTTTCTGCTCTTCTTTTTCATTTACTAATTATAGTTGAATTTTTAATTAACTATAGAGGCAAAAAAGAAGCATTTTGCAGCTTAAGCTATAATCTCCTCAATTAACTATACTAATCTTTTTTGCTCTACTTAATAACTTTCTAGCTAATTAAATATATTAGATTTTAACTAGCATATTAATTAACTGCAATAAGTTCTTCTTTGCAACTTAACCTCAGCCACTTTAGCCCTCATCCTCTATTTACCTTAAACAACACCCTCTTTAACCTACCTCTTCCACTTAGCTATAATAATAATAATAAGGCTTCTAATAACAAACTAAACCTTATAAAAAAGGTTTCTAATAATAAAAATAACAGTAAGCGCTTTTTTTTAGTGCTTCTATTATTTCTATAGCTAATTTTTGCTTAGATTAGGATTTTTTGCAGTTAACGCTAGCATTACAGCCTCTATTGCAGCTAGCTTTACAGCTAGCTTTACAGCCTCCTTTAAGGTTAGTACTATTATATAAGAACAACTTTAGCCTCAAATCGACACTATAATAGCAACTAAAGGTATAGCTTAACAGCAGCATACTAGAAGCATATTATTACCCTTCTTTTTATAAATTACACCTTACTAACTATATTATAATCTCTATACACTTTAACAGCAAATCAGCTTTTAATATTTTCTTATACTTTATACCTGCTAACCTTATTACTAACTAAATAAAATAGACTAATCAGTAGTACCTTTAGTATTAAGTTAGCACTAGCAGCCCTCACTAAAAGCTTAAAAAGAAGGCGTTACACCTTAATAAGTTATTTATTACTAGCCCTACTGAAGTTTATATCTTTTTTACCTACTTAATTTACTTATTAATACACTCTGCTACTTAATAGGATTATTACTAGTTAATAACACTATAGATGCTACACTACAATCTCACTAACTATATCTTAAAGAACTATTTTATCAGTCTTTATTGCAACTTTCACCTATAGGACCTTAATATATCTATACCCCCTATTAGCATCTAAAACAAAATTCAGCTATAATTAGATAAGATCTAATAGATATCTCTCTCACTTTAAAACTTCAGCTCTATTATTACTGTTAATAAATATATAATATACTTCTAAAGATGCTCTCATAATATTATTAAGATGCTAAAAAAGCCTATTAAAATTAAGTTTAAGCTGTAGGTAGCTGCTTAGCAGGGCTACTTTTTAGCTTAAATACCTTATATATATACTAATCCCTTATCAACCTCTAAAATTGTTGCTGCTAAAAAAAGACCTCTTAGCATTAACATCCTACCTCTACACTTCCTATTAATTTAAGCTGCAGTAGAAGCAGTATAAAGCTTTACACACCTTGCTAACAAGCTAATGCCTTAGAAGCCTTATATACCTAAGCAGTTAGCACTTACTTAAGCTGTTATTATCACCTTTATATAGCGCCTACTTATGCTTACTTTCTTCTAGCTAGAAAGTATTACTGCTTATTACTATATTTTCACTAATAACTTATTTACTACTGTTAACTTTATATACTACTTATATCAACTGCAGCTACTTATTATTACTACTAATACTATCTAGCTAAATTCTAAAATTATCAGACTATTTAAGCAGCTATAAGCTAGTAATAAAAAGAGCAACTTTATACTATAAAGCTAGCTTTTTGCCTACTTAATGCTAAATAGCCTTACCTACTAATTTGCATTTAAAAATAATGCAGTTATGCTTCTAATTAGCAGTATATTTAACAGCAGAGAAATCGCCACTCTATAGATATATAAACAACTTAGCGCTATATTAACTTCAGTAAGAACAGCATATATCCTTTTTAAGATCCCTTCTACACCTATTAATATAAAAGACTTTTAAAGTTTATAGTTATCTAAGAAAGGTTATAAGCTAGCTATAATGCCTTATTAGCGCCTGCTAATGCTAGAAATCATTAATAACTATAACTATAATATAAACAGCATTAATATCAGCAACTAATATAGAGCTAATTATACTAATATTACTAAATAATGCTGCTGTTATAGCAGCTAGCAGCCTATAGCTTTTAATTACCTACTAAATTAATAGAGGTCTATAGAGCACTTCTAGCGTTATATCTGCTAACTATTTTATATTTATAGAGGTTATACTTATTAATACCTACTTACTTTATAAGGCTTTAAACCTTAAATATAAAAAGCCTTTTATAGTTTTCTAATAAAAGCTTTATAAAGAACTTAGAGCTAAATTTAAATCTATAGCTATTAAAAAGCAATACTTTAGAAGTATTTAAGTTATAAAAGCAATCCTATATAACTATAGATAATATAAGAAGGAATAATGCTGCTAAGCATATATAAAGCGTTTTAAAAGAACTATATTAAAGCAAGTTAACAGAAACAGTAGCTAGAAATAGTATTATACACACTAAAGCTGCATTAAGTGCAACCTACTTCTCTGCTATATAGGCAACTGCTAGGCAAAATAGCATAATAAGAATGCCTAAATATCAGCATTACTTGCTAGATTTTTTATACAGTAGAAAGATATAGCTACCTCTATCAGCAATATACCTCATTTAGAGTTAGTTATAAGTCGAATTATGCAATTAGTTAACTACTTCTGCAGCTACTTCAAAGCCCTGCTTAAGCCATTTTCTGCCCTTAATAGAATAGCCTCTAACTAATACATCCTTAGAGCTTAAAGGACCTCAGCAAGACAAAGCCTGTCTTTTCTTAACTAGTAGCCTAACTAGATGCTAATTGCTATAATAGGTGGTATTTCTAGCTGTCTTTACTGCTCTACAACAGCTGAAAAGGTTGAAAGCTTAGAAATTACTAAATATAGCAACTTCTTGCTTAAGACCTGCCTCTCTTCGCCTTAGTAAAGACTATTAAGGACAGCATAAGCGCTTATTATAATACCTGACATAGCACCTCAAGCTACTGCTGTGTAGTTATCTGATGCTATAGGCGCATCCCACGCCTCCTACTGAGTTCTTAAATTACTAGAAGCAGTATTTCTCTATAGCATTACACTTGCAACAAAGCATTCGCAAGAATTGATGTGGCACCTCAGACTAAACCTGATCCTATAATCTCTCCTGAGTTCTCAAATTAACTAGAATGGGCAATTTTAAGTTAGACGTTAAAGGCTAGGCAGATGTGTAGGACAGCTAGGGGAACCTTTAAAAGTGGGCAATATAACCTCTAGGCGTTTTATTAAGGTATTTAGGCTTTTGATATCAACTGTTAATAGAATAGGTAAGGCGTTAGGCAGCAGAGGAAGGTTGATAAGACTATTAGAACTAGCAAAACTCTGAGGAAATTAGTAACTATTGCAGTAAGAGAACACTAAAGCTTACTGTGTAGAGCATGCTGCACCTAGCATCTAAACAGTAGGTATAGATAGTAGAGAAGGGATACCTAGACCTTCTGATAGCTAGCTCAAACTGGCGTTAAGAAAAGCTGTAGTTATAGTTTGTTGTGGCTAGCAGTGGGAGTTAAGCAGATGTTAATGAAGAGTGAGTGGTATAGTGTGGGTGTAGCTGAGATATATAGATATAAAAGTGGCGCAAAGCAATGCTGCAAGGAAAGAAAGATATAAAGGGAACTTTGAGGTATATCAGCGTGTTGGGCGGGGCAGGCGCTCTTTTAAGGGACGGCAAAAACAGCGAGGGATAGTATAGCTGAGAATTACCCAATATGGCAGTTACTGAAAATAGCATATCAGGACTGCTGTTTCTGAAGGCAGGCAAGCCGTCTTATTTTTTACTATATATTATTTATTTTAGCTACTAAAGTATATTTATTTTATTAGATTAGCTTTAGTATCTCTACTTTATTTAGCTTTACTTTAAATTTAAACTAAGTTAGAGACTTATTCTATATACTACTACTATAGTTACTACTAAAAACTGCTTATATTATATATTATAATAAGCTATTTATTAGTATAGTAATATCTGCTATATCTTATTATTTCTGCTTCTTAATATATACTTTCTCTTATTATATTAGTTTAAAACCTCTATTATAAAAAGCATTTACTTTTTTTTAAACTTATAGTTAAAATATTACTATAAATATTACTACTTCTTCTGTAATAATAATATTACAGTATTAAAAGCATTATAATAGTTATTAATAGTATCTTTTATATTACAGCTTCTAAGATCTAAAGCATGAAAAGATATCTTTTTTACTTTTTAATCTATTTTATAAAACTTCTTTTTTATACTACTATAATTAACAGCTTTATAGCTTTATATCTTTATATTTTAATATCTTTACTAATAAACTTTCTAAAGTAGTACTAGTAACTTTTATTACTTTTTAATCTAACTAATTAAAATTTCTTTTTATATATTATTACTAGCAATAAAAATCTCTTATCTTTAAGTATTACTAACAGCTTTTTTGAACTAATATTAATATCTTTTTAGCTAAATCTTTAATAGTAAGTATAGCTTTCTATAGATCTTCAGTATTTTGTTTTATTTATATAATATAAATAAGTGCTTAGAAACCTTAAACTTACTTTTTAGAACTATAGCTTCTCACTTAATACTTAATAATAATATCTAGCTTGCTATTATAGCTATTTAGTAGAAGCTTAATAATATAATTAAATTTATCTATATAAATTTTACTTCTTATTATAATATTAAATTAATTAGTAAGAAAGCTTTTAAGAGCAAACTAAATAATAATAATATCTACTATTTTATTACTAATAAAATCCTCATAATAAAGCTATTTACTTTAAGCTACTAAGTAGTCTTTTATGCTATTTTAAATATTATTTAAGCTATTATACTAATATTTAATAAGATCTATAAAGGCGCTTATACTAAAAAGCTATCTATTATTATAACTAAAGATATAAAGATTATAAGAAAGTTTAAAAAAGATATATTTAAAGATTATAACTATAAGAAGTTCTTTAAGAATAGCTATAAAGAGGTATTAAAAGCTCTACTCTAAAAAGCTATAGTTATTACAGTCTTTAATAGCTTTAGCAGCTACTATAAAAAGCTTAAATATAACACTATTAACATCTAAGTTCTCTATAAGCTTTATGCTTATAGCTATAAATATAAAGCTTATCTAGCTTACTATTATACTAACTAGCTTAACTAAAGCTTTAAAGAAAGTAATAAGATATTTAGCTAGCTTTTTATAAAATACTTTAAAAATATCTTACTTATTACTAAAATTACTACTTAAAATACTAATAGAAGCTATATTAATAGTATTAATATAGCTATTATATATCTTTTAGCTCTCTATATTACTTAAGTTAATATTTTTAATAATATAATAACTGCTATTTTAAAGATTATATAGAATAATATTATAATAAGCAATTAAGTTATAAAGTTAGCTGCTATAGATATAAATATAAATAAAACTCTCTGTTTTTTTATAAAGCTACTATTTTAAGCTATTAATAACTTTATAAAGTTAAAAGATAAGATTATAGCTTAAGTATAGCATTAAAGCTATAAAAGCTAAATAAAAAAGAAAGTAGATATAGTTTTTATAATAAGTCTTTTTGCTTAGGTCAACTAGATATATAATTAATTATATATCTATAAAGACTTTTAATATATTAGATATAAGAGTTTAAACCTTATAAGCCTAGAAGAATATCCTTTTTAAACCTATTAATTAGAGACTTAAAGATTAATTACCTTTATATTTCTATTATTATTATTTACTTTATTTATATATAGTCTTAATAACTATTACTATAGCTTCCAGCTAACAGAAAAACTATAATAATTAGTAGTATAACTTAATATCTTTTTTTCTCTTATATAAACAATTTTCTCTATAACTTTACTATAATTACTAATAATAAGAAAAAGAAAATAGATCTTCTAACTTATACCTAACCTTAAGAGCACTAACTAATATATTTATCTTATTACTAACATTCTTATTACAGCTTATAAGAAAAAGTAATAAGAGAAAAAAAAAGCCTACTGAAAAACACATCTAGTAGTTAATTTTTATAGCAAACTACTTAAATTCTCTAATTTCACTACTTTTTAGTAAGATATTTCTCTTTAGTAATACAAATCCCTTTTAAAAAAACTAACTACTAAAAAGAGCTATAATAATAAACCTAAAATATTAAATAACAGCTAGAAAGTTATAAACTTTTTAGTAAAAATATTATAATAACTAATATATTACTAGTTTTAGTAAAAGGTTTTATAATTAAATAGTAATTTTATGCTATATTAATTAAAATAATAATAACACCTTTTTTATTAATATAGAAAATAATACTTAGAAAAAAAAAGTTTATTTAAACTTTAGATAAATGCTTTATTAGTCTGATTACTTTATAATAATAATTAGTATATTTAATATAATTCCTACTACTTAAATATCTTTAGCACTAAAAAGATATTTTATTTCAGCTTCTAAAGAGAAAGATAATTTTATTTATAGTAAGAAAATTATCTTCTAATTAGTCTTTAAAAATACTTAAACTCTATATTAATTAGTAACTTCAAAAGATAAACTACTGTTAGTATTAGTTAAACTTTATAACTTAAGAGAAAGATCTAATAAAAAAAAGAAGAAAAACCTTAAACTGTAAGTTAAATTTATACTAATATCTATCTTAAATTCTCTATAGTAATAGAATATTAATAAAAAAATAGCTAGAAGTAGCAATAAAATTATTAAATCTTATAATCTTACTTTTTACTAACTTTTTAAAAATAAATCCTAATAGAATTAATATTAAAACCACTTTTAGTACTATAATAAGTTAGAAAACCTAATACTAATATTAAATTAGCTACTACTAATACTAAATTTATAGCTACTAGCAGAATACTTATATCTTCTATAGATATAAGCGCTACTACTATAATAATTCTCATAAAAAGCTTCTAGCTAGCTGTTTAAAATATCTAATTTAAAATTAATACTACTTTAAGTACTAATAAGATTTAATAAGTTACTAAAACTAATATAACTACTACTTTAAGCAGCAACTTCACTCTAATAAAGCTAAATTTTATAGAGATATAAAATATTTTAGTTAAACGCTAATAAGAAATAAAGCATGAAACTAATATTTTATAAATAAAATACTTTTTGCTATAAAAAGCTAGATATTTAGATCTCCAGCCTAAATGCAAAGCTATATACCTTAAGTATAGAAATAAAGATTATAAACTACTAAAACTAATTACTTTACAATAGCACTTTAAATTAGTAGAAATATCACTTAAAATAAAGTGAGTAGTAATAACACCTTAAAAAAAGATATTATAGCTTTAGAGATATAATCTAAAAGCATTTTATACTATCTTAGAGAAAGTTTATTAACTAAACTTAGAAAAATAAGTTTACTATAAAAAATCTTATAAGTAATATAAATATTTATATTTTTATATAGAACTACTTTAAATATAAATACTTCTAAATAAGTCTAATATTAACTACTATCTAACTATTAATAATCCTTTATAATATTTAAAATCTAAAGCTTTAGTAATTTATTAATAAGCTTAATTTTAGTAATATAATTAAGGAATATCTTATTTTCATAAAGAAGAAGTATAAAATAGTTTAATACTAACTAAAAATGCTAATTATAATTAACTATACTTTAGATATAAAATCTAAAAATAATGCTTTTTAAAATAACTTTAAATAATAAGAGATTTTATATTTCTCTTAGAACTTTTAGTAATAAAAATAAAAATAGCTATACTAGTAATATTTAAACTATCTTTTAAACCTTTATAACACTTAAACAAAATATAATAATTATAACTAAAAGAATAAATATCTATAGAATAACTTATAAAATAATATAAAAAACTAAAGATTTATTAAATATAACTACTTGAAATAACTAGACTTAAATACCTACTATATCTAAAAAAATATTAATATTAATAATAAAATTAATTTCCTTATTAATAGCAGATATATCCTTATAGATATTATAGAAGTCTTCTTAAAGCTAATAGACTTTAGCTAACTAAAACTTTAAAACTTAAAAAGAGCAGAATAAACCTCAAACTTAATATTTAGAACTATATAAAACATTTAATAAGAAAATATAATAATTACTTATAATACTGAAAAAGATAATATATATACTAATAACTTTATCAGAATAGCAAACTTTTATAATATATCTTCTATTAAGTTTAAAGCTAGTTAAATTATAAATATATAAGTAAAGCTAATAAATAGAACTATATTAGCCAAATATATATATTTTCATTTTGGTATTAAATCTAATAATAATAGTATTAGAGAACAGGCTTATATTAATATAAATATATCTATAATTTTTATTAATAAATCTTAAGTTTTATGCTTTATATAAAACCTAAGATTTCAACTTATAGAGCTATAAAAAATAAATATAGTTAATTTAACCTTTTAAGTTATAAAGTAAATAATATTTAACTTTTATATTTTAAATATAATTAACAATATAAATATTAATATATATATTATTATTACTATAGAAATAGTTAATACTTTAAGAGCAAACTTACTTTTTAAAACTTCTTTTTATGAGAATTATAGAATTATAGTTAATTTTAATAAAAGCACTATAAAATTCTAATCAGTTTATAATATAACTAGTTATATCTAATTTTAATAACTATATATAATTACTACTGAGAGCTAGCAGTTAGAAGAGACCTAAAGAGTTTATAAAAAGGTATATATTTCTTAAGAGGAGTTTACCTTTATAAATATTTTTAAATTATAAGCTTATAAAGCTTATGCTAGTTATATAACTTACTCTTTTAGTAAGGCTTACTAAGAAGCTATATAAAGCAGAAAGCATATTATAAAGTAGATTGCTATATATTTCTTTAGCTATAAAAACAGCTAAAAATGCTTTATATATATATTAAAATGCTTATAAGCTAAATATAAATTATATAAAGACTAATTATATATAGAAATCTAAAACTCTTTATAAAAAAAGAATAACTTAAAAGCTTACCTTTTATATTAAGATTAAAAGCATTTTGATAAGCACCTTTAATTTATAATATATTTAGATAGCTTTATAAATATATAAACTGCACTAGTTTATATACTTTATATTTATAAGTAAAAGCAGTTAATTAACTAAATATAAATAAAAAAAAGAATTTTTTTAAGCTGTATATAAGTTTATCTTTTCTTTCTATATAACCTTTTATATTTTATTATAATTATCTATTCTTTATATTTTCTATTATAATACTATCTCCTAAGAATTATATATCCTTATAAACCTTTTTATAAGTCTTTTTTTATTCTATTATATAATCTCTAAGTTTTCATTATAATATATAAAAATACTTATATATATTACTTTTAGCTATAAGCTGAATAAAATTAAGTTTTAAAAGGTTAAACTGCTTATATTGCTATTTATATTATTTATAATTTAGCTAATAAGCTTAATAAATGCTTTTATAATCTTTTTATATATCTTCTACTAATAAGATTAATCTAACTATAAACTCTATTAATAAAGCTTATAAAAACTTATCTTTTAAGGTTTATTTCTACTAATATCTATATAAATATCCTCTTAGTACTGTTTTTAATAAGTTTATTAATAATTATACTTCTATTATTAAGCTAGTTTATAAGAAAATAGCAAAAAAGCTTGCTCTTATTACTTATAAGTTAAAAAGTAATAAAATTGATTTTTCTAACTTTTCTTTTAAAGATTTTAACTTAATTATAATTTTTAAGTTTTATAAATAAATAGATTTTAATATTACTTTTTCTTCTAAATAGAAATGCTTACTGAAATATTTCTTAATAAGTTAAAATAAAGAGATTATTCCTTTTAAAGAGAATTTTAGTAAGAAGCAGCTTAAGTTAGCAAAAAGTTTATTTTTTCTTTTATATTTTATAAGTTTATCTATTTATTTTGCTTTAAAGTATATCTTATATACTTTTATTAAAGTTTAATTTTATTAAAATAATAATAATAATATTCTGCTTTTATTTTCTCAAAAGAACTTTAATAAGCTTTATTTATATATTTTCATAAGCTTATAAGCTAACTATTTCTAAATATTTATTCTACTAAAGAAAGAGATAAAAACTATAATTATAAAGTTAAAAAGCTGAATAAATATAAATATTTATGCTATATTATAAGTAATAGTTATAATAATAACTATACTTATTATTATTACTTAACTAATTTTAGTTACTATAATTTCTATTTTAAGAGCAGTTATAGTAAATATACTATAATTCTTTTTAAGATTACTTATAAAGCTAAAAAGCTAAATATTACTATTTATAAGTATAAGTTTATTTATTTTATCTTTAAGGTTAAAAAAGCTTAAAAAATAAGTTATTCAGCTTATAAGCTGTTTTTACTACTAATAAATATATAGCATCTTATTAAAACTTATAAAGCTTAGAAGTTTATATAAAATGCTTATAAAGAAGATCTTTTTGCTTCTCAGCATTATAAAACTCTAAAGATTTATAAGGTTTTTACTGCTTAAAAGCTTATTACTATTAAGAAACTTATTATAAAATCTCTTATAAATAAGAAAAAAGTAATATAAGTGAAATAAAAGCTAAAAAGCAAGATCTCTTATAAGCTTTCTCTTTTTCTAGCTTCTTACTATATAACATCTCTTCTTATAAGTTTTCTTAAAAGCATAAAATCTTAGAAGTATTATTCCTCTTAGTTATTTTAAGTATATTTAATTAAAGATTCTAATAAAAAAGATATTAAAGAAGATATTATAAAGGTTTCTCTTTTTATATATTATAAGAAAGTAATAAAAAATAAAAAAAGCTTTTATAATATCTATTCTTTATAAAATAATAATCCTTTTATAAGTACTTCTTCTCTTATTTTGTTAGTTTAAAAGAATACTTCTACTAAATATTTTTATAAATATATATTTACTCTTAAGCTTACTATTAAAAAGGTTTATATAGGTTTTAATACTATTAATACTTAATAGAAGCTTATATTTTATAAGTCTCTTTATGCTCTTTTATTTTCTATTATTAAGAGCATTCTACTAATTTTATACCTTAATATTTTATCTATTTTATAAGCTGAAATGCTATTTTCTTTCTCTTAAAACAAACTTTTAGTTTCTATTATTTTAAGCTTTATTTCTTCTTATTAATACTTATAAAGTATTATTCTTTACTGCTCTACTTATATATTATATATATTCTTTAGAAAGTATAAAGTCTTTAAGTATAAATTTTTTAATATTAATAAAAGATTAAAAGATCTCTTATAAGAGATTAGTTTAAGCTCTTAAAAGCATTCTAATATTATTAAAGATATTAAAAGTTTTCTCAATTTAGTTTAGTTTTCTACTAAAGACCTCTAGAAAGCTATTTATAAGCTTAGCATTCTATATTAAGTTTATAAGTATAATTTTCTTATAAATATAATATTTTAATATTTAGTAAGTAGTTTATTTTAGTTTAAAGATCTATAAAGTTTTTAATTTATAAGAGATACTTTAGGTTTTTAGGTAGTTTTTAAGGTTTTATATAAATAAGAGAAATCTAGCTTTACTTTATAATTTTATAAATATAATATAACTAGACATATTATATTTTTAAAGTTTAAAAATAAGCAAAAGTATTTAAACTTTGCTTATAAGAGGTTTTTTATAAGTTTATCTATAAGTATTTTATTTATAAATATATAAATAACTTAAAAGCTTTCTTTCTAATATTTCTATTTTAACTATATATTATAAATATTAATATATCTTAAATAGATATTTAATTTCTCTCTTTTACTTATAATAAGTTTAATTATTTATTAGTTATTATAATAGATATTTTAAATATTACTAAGTTTAAATTTAATATCTTTAAATAGCTTTTAGAGAGCAACTATTTCTTTTGCTGTTTCTATTAAGCTTAAAAGTTCTGCTTTAGTAGTTAAAGTTATAACTATTACTTATTAAATTATTTTCTATTAGATTAATCTTCTAAATAGCATTATAAAATATCTTTATAAAGATTAATATATAGTTTTATTATCTGCAAATAAAGCATCTATTATAATAAGAAGTATTTAGGTATTTATAAGTCTACTTCTTAAAATACTAAAGTATATAGAAAAGTATTTAGTCTTATATAAAGATTATATTATATATTTTGCTATATTTAAATGCTTTTAAAATAGGTTTATAAAGAACTTTAAGAGTAGTGCTGTTATAAAAGTAATATCTGCCTATATAAAGATAGCAGTATAAAGTATTAATCTAACTATCTCTTAATAGATTTTAACCTTTTGAATTATTACTTACTTTAGGTTTTTTTTGAGATCTATTTATAGAAGTAGTATTAATAAGTAAGTAGCGTTTTATAAGTTAAATTTTTAAGCAATCTTTTTGATATATAAGTTATAAACTAGAAATATTTTTTAAGCTTTCTAATCTTTTATAATCTATATTTTAAAGTATTATTTAATATCTCTTTGTTTTTTAATTTTATACTTTTTTTTAATTCTTTTAATAATCTTATAAACTTCTTTTTAGTAGTTCTTATAAAAAAAGATAAAAAAGTTATTTATATAAAAAACTATTATAACCTTTTAGTTAAGATTTTAAAAGAGGTATAGGTTTTCTTTTAAGCTATAAAGATTAAGTTTTATAAAAGTTAAGTTGAATTTTTTATACTAAAAGAGCAAAGTGTTTTAAAGTTTATATAAAGCTCTATTTAGCTTAATAATATATTCTGCTAGAGATTTTAAATGCTTTATAAGTTTTTCTATTCTTTAAAGTAGCTTATAAGTAACTAGTTCTCTTTCTTTTAGTATTTTAGCATTTAGAAATATATTAACTATATTATATTAAAAGATCTTATAATTAAACTAAGTATTAATTGCTATTACAACTTAGAAAGTCTTTAATATAAAGGTTGCTATATAAGTATTTTTAAGATCTTTTAGTTAGAAGTTTTCTCTTATAATAATTTAAGCTTTTATTTCTATAAGATATTTATTTATATCTAATTTATAAGTAAAGATTTATTTTAAAAGAAGGGGTTTTAAGTATGCTTTTAAGCAGTTTAAAACTTTTTATATCTTAAAGTTAATAATCTTTTGAAGTTCTTTATAATATATAATAATAAATAGCTTTTAAATCTATTTTAAAAGCTTCTTTATATCTTTTTAAGTCTTTAGAAGTAATAATAGTTCTAAGTAATAAATTTTCTTAGATTATAAAAGGAGTTTAAAAAGTAGTTTTAATATTAAGCTTTTAAAACTTTAATTTCTAAAAAGCTTTTTAGATTCTAACTTTATTATTTTATAAAATATATAATAGAGTTTTTTAATTCTTTCTATTGCTTTCTGTTTTTCTAATATAAAAGTAGTAAAAAAATATTTTTAATCTTATTTATTAGATATTATAACTTCTTCTATAATATTAATAAAGTTATTAGAAAATATAGCAAATATACTTTTTAAATTGCTTTAAAACCTATTTTCTTTATAAAAATAAGTTTAAGTATAAACCTTTTTTATATAAGTATGCTTTTTTTATAGCTTAAAAGGTTCTTTTTATATATTACTAAAGTTAAATTATACTTTAAGAAGAAAAAAGTTTTTATAAATATTATTTATTTCTATTAGTTTAAAGTTTGCTATACTTTTTAGTAGAAGCTTTATTTTATTATTTCTTAATGCTTTATAGGATTTAAATCTAATTGTTATAGTATTATTTTTTAAACTTTTATTACTAATAAGCTTTAGGTTTTACTTAAGAGGTTTACTTTTAAGATTTTAGTCTATCAGTTTAAAAGATATCTTAAAAATAAGAAGCTTATATTTAGCGTTCTTAAGTATAAGCTTCTGATTTTTTATGCTTTACAGTAATTATTATACTATAATTCTCTTATTAAAAATAAAATTAATTTCATTTAGAATATTGAAGTTTATAAGTATAGTAGAAATAAAAGGTAATTTCTCAATTTCTTTTATAATAGATCTTATAATTATAAGCTTTATAGCTTCTTTAGTATTCTATTTTAAATAGAGTTTGCTCTTATTAAATATAATATTTTATAAAATAATAACTTTTTTAAGCTTTAAGATTTAAATTTTATAGAGATTATATATATTTAGTATATATCTTATAAAGTATTTAATATAGTTTTATAAAACTATTTTAAACTTTTTTCTTTTTATTTCTTTTTCTTTTTCTCTTAAAGATATATACTTTATAACTATAGATATATATCTTTCTTCAGTAAGGTTAAGTTTTTAAGCTTTACAAAATGCTATAAGCTGATATTTAAATATTAATATACTTCTTAAACTATTCTTCTTTTATTTTATTAAGAGATTTCTATTTTGTTAATATATAAAAACTTATATTATATAGAAAAATCCTTATAAGTATTAATTTATTCTATAGCTTAATTAAAAGCTTTACTATATAAAGTATTTATATACTTTATATAATTATCTCTTTTTTTGCTTTTTCTCTTCTTTTTATTAGTTTTTTTATATAAAATAGGGAAAGTTTAATATTAATATTATTTTTATAAGCTTATTGCTAGTATTTAGTTATTCTTTAGATTATAATAATAGATCTATTAATATTTTGCTATATTTTATATATAAAAAGTTTTTTCTATTAAAAAACTTAGTTTTTAAAGGTTTAAAGTATTTAAAAGATTTTATAATAAGTTTTATTTATAAACTAGAACTTAAAAAGTTTTTCTATATATTTATCCTTTATAATAAGAAGCTAAAAAGCTTTTAAATAAGCTTTTAAGTAGTTAAATAGATCTTAAGAGATATATTAGTATAAATATTTACTTTAAGAGTTAGATAGTTTTTATAAGATAACTTATTATATATAAGTTATAGAATAATATTTATATTCTAGTTAGGTTAGTCTTTTAATCTTCACTCTTTAAGTATTTTATATTAAATATTTAAGAGCTTTTTAGCTAAAATATTTAATTTATAAGTATTAAAAATATATATTATCTTTTTAAGTAGGCTTTAGGTAATATAAAGGTTGCTTTTAAGAGGTTATAGCTATTAGTTAGATAATATTTATAACTTCTAAATAGCTTATATTAATATAGATTTATAATAAAAGTAGAATAAAGTAATTAGAAATAGATTTATATTTAAAAAATAAAATATTATTAATATACTTAAGCTTTTAGAGTAAAATGTTAGCTTCTCTATAGTATATCTTATTAATCTTTCTATTTAACTAAATATTAGTATTTTTAAGGGAGGATTTTAAGATTATATTAGTTTTAAATTTCTTAATATAATAAATATTTATAAAAATAAGATCTTTTATAAGCTCTCTTTATAGTCTATAAAATATATTTAAAAAGACTTTTATGTCAACTTCTCAAACTATAAGAATTTAATTTTTTATAATAACTTTTTCTAATCTCTTAAGATTTTTATAATTTTATACATAAGCTAGGTTATTAATAATATAGTTTAAAGATATAATATTATAAATAGTATAAACCTATAAAAAGTTTTTTATCTTATTAGTTATATTAAAAACTGATTTAAGTTTGCTTTTTAGTTCTTTATAAGCAAATAGATTTAAATTTAGCAGTTTTATAAAGATAGTAACTACTTTATTAGAAAAAGTTTTCTCTTTAATAATATATTCTTTTACTTCTATAATATTTTTTAGTTTAATCTATCTCTTGCTAATAAGATCTTAATAGATTAGTTTCTATTTCTTTAAAAGTGTTTTAGTTTTAATATTATTTTAAATTTTAGCTATTACTTATAAAGGATTTTAATAAGAATATTGTTTAGTAAGTATAAGTTTAACTTTTATATAATCTTTTAGAGATTATATATATTTTGCAGCTTATTTCTCTCTAATAAATTCTCAGTATAAATATTTTTTAGCTTTTTTAGGTGTTTCTAAGTTTTAAAACTTCTTATTTTTATTGGTTTGCTTTTAGATTTTATACTTCTTAAGTTTAAGCTTAAGATTTAAGAGTTATTTAGTTAGCTTTTAATTATTATAAATAACTTATTAACTTTTATTTTCTTTTAATAAGTATTTAAATAGATAATATTAAAGAGGATTTTTATATAATATATAATATTTAAAATTAGTTTAAATATCTCTTTATAAATAATAAGCTTTTAGATCTATTATTTAGCTTACTTAAAAGCAATTTAAATTTCTATAGCTTAAAAGAAAATATTTATTATAAAAGCTCTATAAATATTAAAGATCTTATAAGTTAATACTTAATAATAGTAATCTATCTATTAGTTATAAAAATCTATTACGTTTATAGTTATATTAGTACCTTTATAAAAAATAGCTATATAATTCTCTTATATAATAGTTTTTATAGCTAATTTGCTTTTTATAAGCTGCTTTTTAAGAAGTTTAATTCCTATCTAGAGAGAAAATAAGTTTTTATTTAAAATGTTTAAAGTAGTAAAGCTTATAAAGAATTATAGAATTAAAGAAGTTTATAAGAAATCTATATTTTTATCTATTTTAAAAGTATTTAATTCTTTTAAATTAGTCTTAATAAGAGTTTTATATCTTAAAATACTTATAAATAAAATATTAGTTTTATTTATTTTATTTAAAATCTAAAGCTAAATTATATTTATAAGTTTTATATTAATATTTATAAATAATTAGTTTTAAATATATTTTAAGAGTTATTTTTTAGTTTTCTAGTTATTTTAAGCTTTTGCAGCAGATATACTTTATTATTTAATAAATATTTTATATCTAACTTAAAAAAAAAGGTTTTTAAGCTTTATAGCTATTAGCTTAATTAACTTAAAAAAAGTTTAACTTTAGGTTAGCATAAAAGCATCTAAAATTTAAGTAATATTATTCTTACTTATAAGTTGCTACTAAAGATTAGCATTTTATTCTTAAAAGTTTGCTTATTTATACTTAATTACTTATTTTGAGATCTTTTTATTATAAATCTCTCTATTCTGCTTATTAAGAAGTATAAAATACTCTTTAAGAGAAAGTATATTAATTTTATTTCTACTTCTAAAGTTAACTATTTTAGATCTATTTAAGTTAAGATATTTCTAGATGTTATAAATAATATAAATAACCTTAAAATAATTATATTAAACTAACTAATCTTTATAAATCTTTAATTTAATTTATATGGCTTTAAGATAAAAATCTATTTTAAAAGCTTTTCTAAAAGAGTAAAATATCTTATAAGTCATAAAATTAGTTATAGAAGTATAAAAAGAGAAAAGAGAGATCTACTCACTTTATAAGATATTTTAATAACAATAAAGAAGTTAAATTAAAGTTCTAATAAATTAAGCTTATAACTGCTGAAAGCTAGTAGTTAGAAGAAACCTAAAGAGTTTATAAAAAAATATATATTTCTTAAGAGGAGTTTATTCTTATAAGCATCTTTAAATTATAAGCTTATAAGGCTTATGCTAGTTATATAACCTGCTCTCTCAGTAAGACTTACTAAGAAGCTATATAAAGCAAAAAGCATATTATGAGGTAGATTGCTATAATTACTTATAGAGTAAATAATATATATACTATAGTTATTTCCTTTTAAATAGATATTTTTATTATTATTATTTATTTTAACTTTTTTAATAAACTAAATTAATAAAATAAAATATAGCATTTTTAAGTTAAATATAATAATACTATAGATATTACTATTATACTAAATAACTAAAAGCTTATATTAATAAGAAATAATATTTTAGCATTATTTATACTTATAAAAAGTAAGCAATTAAAATATATAGTTAAAATAAAACTTAAGAAAACAGCAAACTTAATTAAATATATAGATGCTATTAAACTAATAGAAACCTAAGTACTAGCTTAAGCTAAGTTTTTAGTTAATAAATTTATTAGAGTTACTATAAACTTAAATAACTATATATAGTTCTTTAAGCAATTATAACCTTATAGCTTAAAACTGCTAACTATAGGAAATAATATCTTATTATATAAGATTTTAAAACTTAATAATATCTTTATAATCTTTAATAAATATAATATTAAAATCTATAGTAAGAATAAGGATTTTATTAAATATCTTAAAAAAGTCTTAGATAAATAAGATATCTACTGCAATAAAAAAATAATTCTCTTATTAGATAAGCAATAAATAAAAATTAAATTAGTTAATAAATAGCAAAACTAAAAAGTAATAGTAAAACCTTACCTTTTTAACGCTAAAGATCTTAAGTTAGCTAAAAATATTTATAGTAAACTCTATATAAATAGTAAGATATTATAAAGAAACAGTTTAATTCTAATTATCTATCTAATATTTATTATATAGAGAACTATTAACAGTATAAAAAAAGATTATATAATAATAAATTTATAACTTCTTAATAGAATTATAGTTTTTAATATATACTTAATACTTAATTAAAACGATATAATAGTTACCTTTAAAAGTAAAAAATATATAATAATAATAGATATAATAAGCTTTTTATACTAACTGCTTATCTTCTCTAAATATTATAATTATATAGCTATAATTAGCTTTTAGAGCATTAAGATCTCTAATATTCAGAGGTTGTCCAAAAAATACAATACAAATACATCCCCTCATAAGGTTAAATCTACTAAAGTAAGTATTTTTAAGCAATTAGTATAGCTATTATAAAAAGTAAATATACTATAATTATCTATGAAAAAAGCGCTATTCTTAGCAGTAGGACCCACTTTTATAGCCCTTAGTTTACTATAGTTATTACTGCTTATATAATAAAAGCACTAACATTTTCCTTCTCAAGTTAAATACAATACACTAAAAATACAGACCCACTTTTAAATATATATAAAATAATTTATTTAATAATATTACGTAATAACCTATATAAACCCTGTATTTTTTGCTTTATTATAGCTATATATCTAAAAATAATATTAAAAACTATTAAATTTAATTAAAAATAGATATTTTTATAAAAAATACAAAAATACAATGTATTTTCTGTATTGTATTTTTTCCAACCTCTGCTAATATTATACTTATAAGCTTTAAAAACTTTCTAGCTTATATCTAAAGGTTTATAAATTAACTTCTATATAATTACTAACATTTTATATATACCTATATTAATAATATTATAATCTTTAGTAATAATAATAAAGATCACTTTAAGCATATTAAAATTATTTTTAAAATCTTTAAAAATAACTACCTCTATATATCAGCTAAGAAGTTATTTGCTAGATTTCTAAAAGTAAAACTCTTTAGCTATACTATAAATACTAATAAAATCTAATATACTAAAAATAGAATTACTATATTTTGCAACTTTAAGTTTCTAGAAAACCTTTATAACTTTAAGAAATATCTTAAAATAACTAAATAGTTATAATAAAATATTTCTTAGTTTAATATAATTATTAGCATATTATAAAAATAAAACAACTTAGCTAAATATAAAACTCTATAAAGAGAATTTTCTTCTAATAAGACTAAATAAATCTATATATATAAAATATATCTAAAAAGCAACTTTTAAGCTAATAGAAGCAAAATAAAAATCTTAAAACACTTTCTAAGAGAATTTATACTTTTAAGTTATAAGATATTATTATAACTTTAAAAAACCTTTCTTTTTTAAAATAGATATTTATAAAAGAGGTTTTAAGCTAATAATCTTCTAACTTAAAATGCTTTAGAATAGAACTAATATTTCTAAATAAAATATTATATAAAAGTATATCTATCTTATGCTTTTTCTCTCTAAAGTTATAACTCTATTAGAAAAGTATTACTTTACTATAGAAGCTAAAGTAGTAGAAGTTATATAAGCTATAAGAAAACTTAGAAAGCTTATATAATCTAATTAGCATTTAGTTTAAATTCTTATAGATTATACTGCTATAAAGAAAATCCTTATATATATATTACTAAAAATAATAAATCTAAATCAAACTAATTTAAAGTTAGTAAATACTATAAACTACCTCTTTTAGTTTAATTTTAATATTACTTATATCTTTAGAAAACTTAATATAATACTAAACGCCTTATTATAACTATTTATCTTCTAAATATTAAAATCTTTAGATAAATTTAAAAAAAGAAATATTCTCTCTGAAATTACTTATAACAAAGAAATAGATAGCAATAATATTATAAATACTATTTTCTATACTAGCAACTATTATATTACAAACATAATAATAGAAATCTTAAAGATATTTGCTATTAAAATTACTAATAACTATATAAATAATAATAAGTTTAGCTAAATCCTCTACTAACTTAATTAAATAGAAGTAGTATTAGAGAAATAGTAGTTATTAATAGATATTAAAAAAGAAGAATAATAAACTAAATTAGAATAATATTTACTTAAATACTATAAAATAATATTATAGAGTTATTTACTATAAAAACTACTATTTTATACCTCTATAAATAGTAAAAAAAGACTTTATATCTTATATCGCTTTATATAAGCAATTTTATACTTTGCTTATAATAATAAACACTACTTTAGTATTAATAAAATAATAGCTAAACTGCAAACTTTTTAGTTTTAAGGCATATATATATTTATATATTATTATATTATTTATTGCAATTAATATAAAAAAACTAAATTAACTATATTAAACTATTAAGCTTATTATAGCTTTTACTTATTATAGATATTTTTTATAATATAGTAATAATTAACTTTATTATTAATATACTTAAAGTTAAAGCATAAAAATTAATTTAAATATCATTTAGCTTTAAGGAACTAAATATATTAGTAATAGTTATATATTAATTCTTTAAGAAAATGCTACTATTTATAAAGTATATAACTTATAGCATAAAAGAATAAATAAATGTACTCTTTAAAGCTTTTTAAATTATTAACTAAAGAATTTTATAGAGAATTATTAGTAATAAAAACCTAAAGTTTATATTCACTATATAAACTGCAATATTTAATATACTATAAATTAAACTACTTCTATTTATAGCTTATTACTTTTAAACTAATAAATAAAGTAAAAAAACTAACTAAATAGTTAAAATTATAATATATTTTTATATCTCTAAATTTCTTAATATCTTATAAATAGAAATACTGCTATTCTTCTAATATAACCTTAATAACTTACTAATAGCTATAATAAGCTGCATACTAAATAAAGTTATATTAAGATTTAAGTTTTAAAGTATTTTTAATACTATTATAAATAATAATATACTTAAAGTGAGTTTAGCTATTCTTTATTAAATATACTAAAAAGAAGCTTTTCTCTTTATCAATATTATAAACTTAGCTTAAAAAGAGTATTATAATAAATACTACTTAAATATAAGTTTTAATAAGAAAAATAAAGTTTAAATATACTTAAAGTGTAAATTTTATTTACTAAAATAGCATAATAATAAATAAACTTCTTAGTAGATAAAGCTTTTCTATATTAAATATATAATAAGTCTTTTAGCTTATAAGATTAATATTTCTACTTATTAGAAAATATATCTAATTCTCTCTATTACTTAACTCTATAAGCTGAAATAAAATAAAGACTTATTCAGCTGTAAAATATTACTGCTATAGCTAATAGAAGTTAATAATAGCAAAAAATAGAAGTTAAGCTATATTAATAATAATACAATTTTTTATAGAAAACACTTCTTAAAAGTAGAATATTTTATTTAATAAAAAGGTTTTATTTTTAAAAATAATATTTAATAAATATATAAATCCTTCCTACTTAATATAGCTAATATTATTCATAACTATAAAGCAAAATTCCTTAATACTATAATAATAAAGAAATAGCAGCTTTAATAGTTACTTTATATATAGTAAGTTATTTATATTATCTTTAATAAATAATAATATTATTTAAAACTAATTAATAAAGCTACTAATTTTAATAATAAAAAAGCATTTATTTACTATTCTTTTATTAAAAAACTCCTTTTTTCTACTTTTATTTTATTCTATTTTAACTTCTATAGAAAAATCAGCTTAAAAAAAGAAGCAAAAATAACTTCTTAAAAGCTATACCTTTTTTAAAAATTAACACTTCTTTTTCTAATTCACTTAAAAACTCACCTTCTGCTATTTATATTAAAAATCTTTTATTAAATAAGCTTATATTTTATTTTTCCTATTAATTAACTACTTATGCTATTATAACAAACTTTTATAACCCCTTCATAATAACTATTCTCTTCTGCATTAGTAATAATATTCTCTTCTTCCTCTCTATATATATTAATAAATATATCACTATTATAAGCAATCTCTCTTCTAAACCTTAATATTATAAGAACACCTTTAAAATTAATAACTTAAACAGTAGCTAGAACGTCACTAATACTACTTTTTATAATAATATATTTAATATTAAAAACACTAGAGATAATAATATTTTCACTAATAATACTATTGAAAATGCTGCTAAAAGTACTACTAAAAATGTCTTCAGTCTTATTAATATTATTAACTATAATATAAATCTTAGTAATATTAAGAAGCTTTATAAGTTATATTATATCTATAGCTTTATTAATATAAATACTAAAAACACTAATATTAATAGCAATATCTCTACTAATAAGCTTAACTTTTCTACTATAGATAATAAAGCTAATAAGGAAAATACTAATATTATTAAGAGACTTTATAACAGTAGCTTTATTAATTTTAATTTTTTAACTTTAATTAAACTAACTGCTGCTATTAGCTTTAATAATAGCAAAAAGACTTTTAATCTTATTATTAAGAAGTATAATTACTACTAAAAGCATAAAAAGTATAAAAAGAAAGCTGCTGCTAAAAAGAAAGCTATTAAAAAGAAAGCTGTTACTAAAAAGAAAACTACTAATAAAAAAGCTATTAATAAAAAGAAAGCCTATATATCTACTAAAAAGGCTACTTTAAAAGTAAACAAAAAAGCTTTTAATAAAAATACTATTAAGTTAAATAATAAAAATAATAAAAAAGAAAAAAATAATAATAAAGAGAATAATATTAGTAATAAGTCTACTATAGAGATTAATATTTCTACTAAAACCTCTTATTATAAGAAGTTAGCTAAAGCTAAAAGTAAAGATTTTATTACTAAAACTAAAAATTATATTTCTATAGCTTTTATTTATTACTTTAATAAAGTTCTTTTCTATAAAATCTACTTATTTTTTAATAATATTAAGAGTTTTATAAACCTATTTTCTAATATCTTTCTATACTATATCTAAAATACTTTTAAGAAAGCTATAATAGCTTACTATACTATTAATAGTATTACTAAAGAAAACTAAAAGAATAAAGCTAAAGCTAACGCTTATAGTTTCTATAATAAGTTTCTTTCTAACTATACTAAAGTTCTTACTATATATTTTATTAGAAATCTAGCAAAAACTAATAGTGCTATTACTAGCTGTCTTACTGCTTTTAACTACTTAAACTTAATATTTATTATACTGCTTATAAATATTAGTAATATTAGTGCTGCTAATATACTAGCTTATAAAAATATTAACTAAATTTATAACTATATTAATATTATTATAAACAATCTCTGTAATAATATCTTCCCTTATATTAATAAAATTAAGCAAGCTATTAAGTAAGCTATTAATATTATAACTAATACTACTGCTATTACTAAAAACACTAATATTACTACTATTAACAGCATCACTAATTACATTATAAAGTTAGAGAATAATATTATAACTAAGTAAAGCATTATAAATAAGATTTATATTGCAATTAATAAAGTTAAGTAGATAGAAGTTGCTAAACTCTATAAAAAGATTAATAACCTTTACGCTTAAGTTACTAATATATAGAAAGCTAGCATTAAGCGTTTTACTACTAGTAATATTAACCTAACTTTAACTAAATAATATTATATAACTAATTTTAAAAACCTTATAGCTAGCAAATGAAAGATTATAAGTATAAAGAAGAAAAAAGCATTTAAAATAAAATATTTATAGAGAAAAGCATAATTATAAATAGTCTAAAAAGAATAATTAAATAACTATCTTTAGAATAAAAATACCTATAATAAATCTTTCTGCTTAAATTAGCTAAGCATATAATTAGTTATATATCTATAGAAACTCTTAATATATTAGATATAAGAGTTTAAACTTTATAAGCCTAAAAGAATATTTTTCTTAAACCTATTAATTAAAGACTTAAGAATTAATCACCTTTATGTTTTTATTATTATTATTCACTTTATTTATATATAGTTTTAGTGACTACTGCTGTAGCCTCTAGCTAGCAGAAAGACTATAACAGTTTTACTAAACATAAAGATAAACTATTTAGCTGCTTTCTTTTAAAGAAAGAGAGAAAAGCTATAATAAAATAAAAAAAACTTAAGCTAAACTACTAAATAGATTTTATAATTTCTTATAAGTAGTTTTTATATATTTTCTTTTTATTTATTTCTTTTACTTTTATACTTTAGCTAGTAAGTAATAGATATTAAACTACTTACTGCTATATTAAATTAGTAAATTTAAATAAAAAGCTATAATTTTAAGATAAAAGTTAGAAATAGAAATATAATAATAACTTTTATTAAGCTTTCTTCTCTTTATAATATTATATCATAACCTCTTAAAATATAAAAGTTAAAATAAAAAAAGAAAAAAAGATGTTTTTATTTAATTTAAATGCTAAGCTTTTTATTTTTCTATTTTATTAGTAATTTTAAAGCTAAAGTTTTTTTAATATAATAAAGAAAGCTAATTAAGGTAGTAGCACTTATTAGCTATAGTATAAAGAATTATAAACTTGAATTATAATCTAAAAAATAAAATTAAATAATTAGCTTTTTATATAGAGTAAGTTAATTAATCTACTTTAGGTATAAACGCTAAGTATATCTCTAGCTATAGAGTAGTATAGCTAACTTATTATATAAAAGCAACTTAAATTAAACTAAGCTTTAAGTAGCCTTAAGTTTAAACTTAAGTTTAATTTAGCTAACTTCTATCTTCTATTTTATACTTCTTTTTAGCAATAGTAATAATAATAATAATAGTAGTATAACGTTATTAGAAAGCTTTACTAATAACTTACTATATATATAAGTCTTTTAAACTAGAGAGAACTAATAGATTTAAAGGTTTTTTCTCCTACTTTATAGAGGTTTTAGCTAATATATTTAAAGATTCTTTTTTCTACTTTATAAAAGTTATAGCTAATATATTTAGAGGTTCTTTTACAGCTAATTATTTTCACTTAATTAAGATAAAATTTAAAAATAGCAAATTGAAAGTTATATAAGTAGTTAAATATAACCTTTTTTCTAAAAGGCATAACTTTTCTTCTAAAAAGCACTTTTAGATAGTAGATATTAGTTTTATAATTATTATAAAAAAATTAATATAAAGAAATATAAATAGCAATTTACTTAGATATTAAGATTATAGAAAGCTTATATAGCTAAGCTATAAATTAATAAAGAGAACTAATTATTAAGTTAAAAGTTATTTTATAATATTTAAGTGTAATAATATTATTTATAGATGTTTTTAAAACAGCAAATAATACTCTTCTAAGTAATATAACTATAATATTAGTTTAAACTAATAAAGCAAAAGTTAGAGGAATTATTTTCACTTTTATATAAAGATAAGAATAGTAAAATAGCTTTATAAAGCTTAATATTATTTCTTTAGAACTAAAAGTATTTTTTAAGCTTTATTTTAGCAGCTTAAATACTACTTAGTAGCAGCTATATTTAATGCTTATTTTAAAGAGAAAATTATTATTATACTGCTTTTTTATATATATTTAAGTGTTAGGTAATAACCTTTAATATACTTAAAGTTCAGCTGAAACTTATTCTATTTTAACTTACTTTTATAGTAGCAAAAAGAAAAAGCTTAATAATATTAAGTATTATAATAAGCTAAATTTATTTATTATTAGAAACTATAAACTTTATATTTATAAAGTAAATCTTAAATTAATAAGTAATAGCTGCTTTAAGCTTAATAGCTTATAGATATATTAATATTATTAAGTTCTATTAAGTTTTTATATTAAAGATAAGTTAATATAGCTTTTATAAAGAGTTTATATTTCTCTATAACTTAAGAAATTTCTATAACTTTATTAAGCTATACTGTATAGAGATTATTAAATATTATATCTGTAAATAGATTAATATAAAGGATTATTATAAATTACTATAAGTTGAAATTACTTTAATAATTATAGTTATAATTCAAATCTCTTTAGTATTATTAAGTTAAGTATTAAAATCTTATAAAGTCTTTATAATATATTTAATATTATCTAATAGTTTTGCTCTATAAGTATTTACACTTATAGAAGGTTTATTACTTTTAATTTCTAAATTATTAGAGTTATCTTTAGAATTCTTATTAAGATTGCTTTCTATTAGTTAATATACTACTTAAGTTAGAAGTAGGTTTAAAAATTGAGAGAGATTTATATAGCTTTCTAGTAATTAGATTGAAAATATAAATAAAACAGCAAATATATATAGTTTTTAAGAGGTATATATTAAATCTTAATATATACTTCTAAGTGAAAATAGTAAGAGAAAAGTTATAAGTGTTATTAGCAGTTATATAGTTAAAATATAATAGTTTAAAAAGCTTAAGCTTTTTAATTATATTAATAATATAATAAGTAATATTATTAAAATACCTCTCTTTAATATTAAGTATGCTTAATAAGATAATATATTAAATCTAATTTATATTAATAAAATAGTATATTATATTTAGAAGTATAGCTTTTTAATTAAGTATAGTTTATATATTAATAGTGAGAAAAACTTTTAATTTTAAGATAATTTTAGAGAGTATTTAGTTTTAAATTAATACTATTTTAGTATAAATATAATTTGAAATAGTTAGAAGTAAAGAAAAAGTAAATAATAGATTTAGCTACTTAATAAAAACTTAAAATATAGGTTTTATAATGCTGTTAAAAGGAAAGTACCTCTTAATAATAAAGTATAAAAGAGCTTTATAAGTTTTTCTAGATTTAAGTCCTTTAGAGATATTTTTAAATTAAAAAGGATTAATATAAAAGATTATTATAAGTAATAGTTATAAAAAAAGTATAACTAATATATTATATAGTATTTATTATTTAACTTTTTATAGATATATAAAACCTATCTTTCTATTACTTTTTTATATAAGCTAAAGATAAATAATAGTTCTTTATTAAAGATATACTTTAAGCTTTAGAGGAAATATAATTAAAAGTTATAAAGCAGACTTTATATATAAAGACTAGCTTACTATTAATTAAAACAGCAGTATTAAGAAAATATTACTAAATATTAGCTTTTTAATTATTAGGATTTTATATTCTTTAGCTCTATAGTAGTTAGATATCTTAGTTTTTTAATAACTATAGTTTAAAAAGTAGTATAATAATATATTACTTATACTATTTTATCTAAAACTATTAGTCTTAAAAAGAGGAATTATAATTATAAAGTATAACTATACTACTATAAATAAGTTTATAACTAATAAGAGGTTTAAAGAATAAAATATTATTATTATTCTATATAAAGCTATTAAAACTTAAAAGAGGAGAAGATATTATAGCTTTAAGAAATATAAAGAAAAAAAGAAGTAGAAATTTCAAAAGTATTATCATAAAATAATTATTATAAATAAATACTATAAAGTTTTAAAACCTATAAAGTAGCTTATTAAATGCTAACTAAGTAGATCTTAATATTTCCTTTATTTTATATCTATATTAATTTCTATCTATAATTTCTCTATACTATATTACTATACTATTTATACTATTATAAACTATTCTATTTACTCTCTAATTATTAAAGAAGAAGAGTTAAAATATTAAGATTTCTAAAACCTTAAATGCTTCTTTTTATTAGATATAGTTGCTAAATTTAAATAACTAATTATCTATTTAATTAATAATAATAATAGTATATATACTTTAATAAATTTAAAAGCAGCAGAAAGCTATATAACTTATAATTACTAAACAGCTTTTTAGTTACTTCATTTAAAAAGTAGTATTTAATATTAAGTTAGATATATAATTTTAATTATTTATAATTAAAATATTATAAGAAGTAATAGAATTATTTCTAGTTATAATTTTTAAAAATAAGTTTGTAATTATATTAGTTAAAATATACTAAAAAGAAATAAATATTAATCTCTATATTATTCACACTAAATAAGTAACTTTATAGTAAAACGATATTTATTTATTATAAGATCTAAGTAAGTAAATAAAGATATAAGTGAAATATTTAATATAAGGTAAATATTATTAAGATTACTATAAAACTAATTATTATAATTTAAATTAATATAATTTAACTTATAATATTTCTCAACATAAAGCAAATATTAATTTATAAAGCTTATCTACTTAAACTTTAAAGTAATATAAAAATTATAAAGTATATCTTATTTTAAACCTAAAGAAAATACCTTATTAAAGCTATAAAGTTAAAGTTTTTAAAAACCTTTAGAAAGCTATACTTATAAAGCAGCATCTTAAGAACTAAAGAAATAACTATAAAGATTTTCTTATACTTCTAAATAATTTCTTAGAGGAGATATATATTCTCTATAACTATAAGATTGATTTCTTTTTATATTTATATTAGTTTAAAAAGAGAAATCTAGTTATTAAGCTTATTAATTAAATATAAAGTAATAACGTTTTAAATTATCTTATAGATAGAAATACTATATTGATAGCGCTTCTTATAAGAGTTAAATAAAAGATAGAAGCCTAATATATAAATAAAAATAAATATTTTTATAATAGTTTAGATTTTAAAATCAATTTAATAAATATTATAATATATAAAAATCATTTTTAATATACTAAATAAACTTCTTTATATAAGCTTAGTAGCTAAGCTTAATAGAAGTATTTTTAATACTATTTAAGTTTTAATAAACTTTAAAAATACTAAAGAGAAATATTTTAATAGTAAAGAGAAATTTCTAGAGAAAAGAAATAAAGTAGCTGCTATTAATTATATTTATCTTTTATAATAACTAGTAAGTGCTATCTAAGAATTAGTAAAAGTAAGTTAGCTTTATTTAAAGAAGTTTTAAATATTTAATCTAAAAAGACTAAAAAGAAAAATACTTAATAACTTTAGTATTTTATAATTCTATTAGTTTATAATAATCTTTTATAATAACTATTAAAACTTATATAGTTTATCTTTTATTATATAATATTAATTACTTCTGCTAATATAAATAAAATAGCTAGTAGATTTATTATAGTAATTATTTTACTGTTATTAAATATAATAATATTAACTGCATTATTTTTATTTACTTTTAAAAACTTAGTATTTAAAACATTATTATAAAGAGCTAGATTATCTTAAGTAGTATATTTATTATTATATAGTAATAAATAATAGCTATTCTCTATATTATAATAAGTTAGAATAAATAAATTAAAATCTAAAAATAAACTTATTAAGCTTTATTAACTTTATCTTTCTTAGTAACTTTAAAAGCTATCTTACTATTAGTAGTTATATTCTAACAAGTAGTTATCTTCTGAAGTATTTTAACTTTTTTATACTTCTACTAGTTAAATACTATTTTAGTATACTTAAAGTTTTTCTATATTTTAGATAAATTTTTAATATATTTTTAAGACTTTATAGTATTAAGATTATCTAAATAGAAATTTTTAGCTTTTTGCTTCTCTTTAGTATTTAAGCTTTAAGACCAGCTTACTCTTAAAGTTAATATAAATAATTAGTATAACTTTAAAAAGAAAATATATTATAATTAGAAGATATTAATAGATCTATTTTTAGTAGCTTAAATAGATAGTTAGATATAAAAGAGGAAAAAGTATAATATTATTAAAAAAGAAAAGAAAATATAAAAATATAAAATTATAATTACTATTATTATTATATTAATAAAAAAGAGAAGAAGTTTAAAGCTATTTAATTAATATTTATAATTTTATAATAATAGAAAAAGTAGTAGTAAATAAAGAGGAAGAGCAGAAGTAAATATAGTTTTTACTTACTTCTTCTAAAGAAAATATTATATAAAGTAATAAATATTCTTTATTAACTAGAAAAAAGTTATAATATAAATATTAAAGTTATATTAAAAGAAATATAGTTATTCTTTCTTAATAGTATTATAAAGTTTTTTATTATACTAATTTTCTTTCTTCTATTTATCTACTATATATAAACTATAAATATACTTACTATAATATTTCTATATTATATTATTTTTAAATTTTTTATTTTAATTTATACTTCTAAATAATACTATTTAAATACTGAAGTTATACTAACTCTGTTAAAGCTAGCTAGAGAGCAAAATAATAGAAATTAAGTTATAAGTTAGATTATTTTAATTAATTATTATAATTCTAATATTTCTTAAGTTATACCTTTTAAAAGATCAAAAGGCTATAAAAAACTACTAACTTTTAGATTCTAAAAATATAATTCTAATATATAATATATAAAATTACTTATAAATACTATAATAGCTTAAGATTTCAAATAGCTATAATTAAAATACTTTAAAAATCTATAAAATAGCTTTTAATATTAATATTTAAGAGTAAGTTTTTTTATTTTATTTCAACTTTATACTAATATATTTCTAGTATTAAACCTTACTATAATTTATATAAAATAGCAAATAATTAAAAGAGAAGATATATAGTTTATTTAGCAAATTAAAAAAATAATTTAAAGCTTTAAGATATCTTAAGTAAATAACTAAATATATATAATATTATAATAGATTTTTATTTTAATATTTTTATTATTTTAAATCTAAATAGTATTTAACTTCAGTTTATATAGTATTTAACTTTAAATATAATATAAAATTAAAAATAAAAATCTTTAAAATAAAATGTATTTTAAATCTTAAAAGTTAAAGTTTTAAATTTAATATATTATAGTTCTTAAATAAAAGTTAAGCTTTTAAAAGAAAAATAGAAATATATTATAACTTTAAGATAATGATTTTATTAACTTAATATTATAACATTTTATATAATAAATAATCTATAATTAGAATAAAAGAAAAGAAATAACTTAAAATTTTAAAAAATAACTTTTTAATCTACTAAAATTTATTAGTATAAAAAGGCTTTAGATAAACTTACTTATAATTAAATAAATCTTAATATAAACTTATTATACTAATCTAATTATAATAATCCTTATAAGCTATCTCTATAAATATATATCACTTATATTGTTTAAGAATTATTATAGTATTCTTTACTGCTATCTTTTTATTCTATTTAAATATATTCATCTTAAGATATATTAAAGCTATTTATCTCTAACTTCCTCTTCTTATATAATACTTAATTACTTATTACTAATTCTTATAATCTCTAATTATTACTTTAATTTATTAAAATAGAGAGCTAATATTTCCTTTAGCTGTTATAATATTATATTCTTATAATACTTATTGCTATTACAGTATATTTATATATTAATATCTATATAAAAAGTTATTTAATATTATTTATTAATTATAAATATAGAAGAGACTGAAATAGAGAATAAAGCTATTAAGGTTTATACTATAAATATAATATATAAGTGTTAATATATTTAAATAAATATTTAGTATTATTAACTAGTGATATTTTTATTTCACTTAACTAAAATGAAATAACTATTTGCTTTATTTTAAAATTACTATATAAAATCTTTTATAATTATAATATATAAACTACTTATAATTAGCAGTAAATATAATATAATAATCTATTTATAATAATCTATTAAGTAATTTAAATTAAAAGATATAAAACTAATATATTTAGTTATAATACGTTTATAATAGGAATAATTAAAAAGATATGATTACTGCTAAATAGTTAAAATAATATAAAGCTACTATAATAGCAGAAGTCAATAACTTTATATTATAAAAAAGATTTAATATATATTAAGAGGTAAATAAAGTTCTATTATATTTAATAAAACTAACTTCTACTAAAAGATCTTATTATATACTTCTTAGCCTATAATATATAGATATATAGTATAATACTATCTTCTAAATAATATAAATATATTTTAATACTTTATACTTATATACTTTTATAAAATAAAAGTATTATATCTAAAGTATTCCTTATAATACTACTTTCTATCTAGTTTTAAAAGTATTCCCTCTAGATAATCTACTAATAAATAGTATAATATATATATATATATCTAAATAGCTTCTTATAAATATATAGTAACTATAAAACTTATATAAAACTTATATAAGTCTAAAGATATAGCCTATCTTATATTTCTTTACATTTAATAGAAAAACATAATTGCAAAATAAAAAAGTATATCTAAATATATATCTATTTATATATTATCTAAAACTATGATAATTTAATTATATTAATTTTATTTAATTAAAGTATATTATACTATAAATATCTTTTATATAGCAATTATTTTATTCTAATAGTTTAGTAATAAATATAGAAACTTAAAGAAAAACTTAAACTAATATATAATTAAATAAAGCAGCTTATTTACTTTAAGCTACCTCACTAAAGCTTACTTATTATACTACTTACTATCTATTATTCTTTTCTTTACTATATTCACTTAAGATAATTAATAGAAAACATTATAATATCTCTATTATTAAGTAACTGCTATATATACTATTTAGTGCTCTTTTTATTTATAATAATATATTTATTATAATTTTATTTAATTAAAGTAGGCTATACTGCTAAATATTTCTAAACTAGTAATTATATAATACTAAAGTTTTATATTAAATATATATATTTAAAAGTAAACTTTATACTAATATAAAATTCAGTAATATAACTAACCTCTACTTATATACCTTATAAGATCTTACTAATAATACTGCTTACTATCTATTATTCTTAATATTAATATATTTATCTTAAATAAATATCTAGAGATACTATAATATCTATATTTCTAATTAAACTATATCTTCTAAGAGACTATTTATAAATATTACTTCTTATTTATTTCTAAAAATAAGTCTTTAATAATATAATATAGTGTTATTCTAATTATAATCTTAATAAATTAACTTAAATTCTTCTTTAAGAATTATTTATAATAATCTTTTATAATAATCTTTTATAATAATCTTTTATAATAACTTTTTATAATAAGTTCTAAATATTATTACATTTTTACTTCTTTATTTAAACTTATTATTCTCTTATTATATTTTCTTAAAAAACTAACTATAAGAAATAAAATTCTATTATACTCTATATACTTACTACTCTCTCACTTTTTGCTAATATTAGATCTAAGTTTATAAATAATTTTATTATAGATATATTAACACTTTTTTATATTTTTAGATATATATATTAGAGTAATAATATCTTAAGAATAAGTAAGATTATATAAAGTAATCCTCTATACTTCTTAATAATATTCTAAAGTTAATATATATTATCTATAGCTTTAATTCTAATTTACTCTTATATTTATACTAGTCTAAAAAGCAAAACCTAATTATAAAGCTTATTATTAAAATATAAATTAATAATATCTTATATTATTTTATAAATTAAAATATTAAAATATACTTAATACTTCTAGCTATAATTACTTATATAAAATCCTTTAAGATAAATACTTATATAATATAATATATTCTAAACTTTTATCTTCTTTAGTAATTTAAACTTTAGTTATAAAATATCTTTATATATATTAGATTTATTTTTACTATTAAATTTTTTAGCTAAACTTAGTTAATATATTCTTTAAACTATTTAGATTTTAATAATAACTTAAGATAAAAAAGAGAAATATTTCTCTTATATTTAAGAAATCCTATATAGTTAAAATTACTTAGTTATTTTTTATAAGTTCTAAAATATAAAATAACTATTTAATAAAGTTTAAGAATTAATAAAGAATTAAAAGCTTTATCTATAGAAGTTCTAAAGTATTAAGCTATATTGCTCTAAAGATCTAATACTTAGAAACTTTTATTTACTATATTAAGTTTATTATTATTAAATCTTTACTAATAAACTTTAAAACTTATTAGGTTTATCTTCTTAAGAATATTACTAAGCTTTTCTTATAATATAGCAGCAGTAGTAGCTTAATTCTCAACTTATTTATTATTACTATTAAGGTAGTTATTTATATATATTTTAATAAGTTAGTTTTCTTTTATAAGTTTTATATTAAGAATATCTTCTTAAATAGAATAGCTATTATTATTTTAAATTAATAACTATAATAATTCTATAATTTCTTTTAACCTAAGAGATTAAATTTAAAATAGATATTTATTTTCATTTATATTATAAAAAATTAGAAAATAAAAGTTTAAATCTAAAAATTTATTTATTAGTCTAAATATATAGCTTCTATAGTTTTATTTCTTAAAGCTTATTATTTTTTAGGTATTATATTTAGATATGCTAATATTTTCTTAAAAGATATTATTTTCTTTTTAATTTGTTAGTTTAAAGCTAATTAAAAATTATAAACCTTTTTCTTAACTTTATTTATCTTCTTAATATATTTCTAATACTTTACTATATTTAGATTTATAGAGTAATTATTATTTGCTTTTCTCTTTTACTTAACACTAAAACCTTATAGCTAGCTTACTCTTTAAATTAATATAAATAATTAATATAACTTTAAGAAAAAATATATTATAACTATAAAGCAAATTAAATATTATTATTTAAATCTTATATATCTAAAAATAGTATATAGAAAGAAAATAATTCTTATAGTTTAAAATTATTTCTTTTTCAAATTAAATAATTTAAACTATATTATATATAAATAAGATTATATTTAAAGAGTAAATAAAAGAAAAAAAAGAAAATCTTTTTTAAGTTTTTATTAATTTTATAAGTATATATTAGCTTAATTAGTAGTATTATTAGTTAATCTAACTACTTTAAGTAATTAGTACTAATTAACTTTTGATTTATACTTTCTATTTATATCTTTAAACTTATTCTCTCTTAACTTTAATTTTCTTTTTTCTTCTATATATCTTTAACTTCACTATATATAAAATTAATATTACTCTCTTATTTTTTATTATTAATATTACTCTTTTTAAATATCTATTAAATCTAGCTTTCTTACTACTTACTACTATAAAAACCTTATTAGTACTAGCTAGTAAGTTAAATACTAAGCTTTAAACTATAAATTAAATTACTTTAATTAATTATTATAATTCTAATATTTCTTAAGTTACACTATTTAAGAAATTTAAAAGCTACAAAAGTTTATTAAGCTTTAGTTCTATAAGCTTCTTTTTTAGTAATTTATCTAAGAGATCTATTAAAATATAAAGCTATACTAAAAGAGTTATTTTACTATAAAATCCTTCTAAGTTTTCTAAAAAACCTCTAAATTCTTTTTTATTTCTATATTTAAATATAAATATTTTTATTTTATTTTAAACTTATACTAATATATTTCTAGTATTAAATCTTACTGTAATTTATATAAAGTATTAGATAATTATAAAAAAAAATATAAAGTTTATATAGAAAATCTATATTTTTACTTAAAATATAAATACTAACTAGCTTAAAAAAGCTTTAAAGTATAAGTTATTTATTATTTTATAATAATTATTTATATTAATCTTATTACTAAGTATTACTAAATATAAAGCTATATACTTTCCCTTAAATAATATTAATACTACTACTAATAATACTAAAATATAAATACTTATATTATATAAATTTTAAAAATAAAAATTATTTTTATTAATAGTATACTTTATAAATAATAGTAAAATTTATAGATAGCTTTAAAAATAAATATATATTTCCCTTATAATTATACTACTTCTATATATATTTAACTTTCTTAATTAAATATTATATATAATATATAATTAAATAATATAAAATTCTATCTCTTAAGAAATTATTAGTATTAATAAATTAATATTAATATTAAAATTTAAATTTAATAATTAACTTTTTTTTATTATTTTCTTATTTTAAGTAATATTTATTATAATTTTATAATTTTATAATTTATATTTATTTATAAGTATAAATAGTTTTATTATCTATACTTACCTTTAACTATACCTATAGAGATCTATAACTTAGAAATCTATCTTATAGATTACCTACTTTACTCTACTTAAGAGCCTATAGGTACCTATAAATACCTATAGGTAGGATATTTTTAAGCCTAAGCATAATTAACTGCGTTGCGCCTCCTTTGCCCTAAACGTAAGAAAGTGCCTCATATCTTGAGACGGACGGCAGGCCTGCCTCCCTGAGTGTACACTGAATTGGCGCATATGATTCCATGCTGGGCAAAATCTCTAGGAGCCGAATGTTCTTGGGGTTTGTGAGCGATGCATGGATATGCATGTCGATGGATGGGGGCATCTGGACTTTGTGCTCGTCGTATAGATGTAGACCACATTGAAAGACCAGATTCCGCCAGTGACCAGGGAATTTGTTGACGTAACTATTGACAAAGCGTCGGTACTCGATGATGGCAGGGGGCTTCTGTCGCCGGGACTTCTTCATAAGAGATAGCCGGAATGCCACTTTTGCGAAGACGATGGACTCGTACGTGATCTTCTCCTCCTGAGCGATGCCATTGTCGTAAGTCGTTACCCGGCAATTCTTTTCGTGATGTGATTGAGCATCCACGCGGCAGCGCTCACCCGAAGATAAGATGAACAAGCCATTTGGATCTGGAGTCGCGGTCCAATTCTTGGCAAAGTCTTCTGTGCATACCAATGGAAACACGCGATCGTGCCAGGTGTCTTCGACGTCTTGTTCAGTACAGCAGTGTCGGAGGCTGGTCAGGAAGGCCAAGGAGTAGTCAGACGATGTCATCGGAGGAATACTGCGTCGTTCGATTGAGATGTTAGATGCGGGCCAGCGAAAGGATCCGGCAGATGAAGAACAAGAGTATATTGGACGTGAGGTTGTTCTGAAGATGAAAAATTCAAGCCCAGGAGGAGGAACGTAGACGTCAGCTTGCAAGTCGGAAAGGGCCCAGGGATATCGTTTCGCGTAGATGGGAGGCGGGGCCGCCTCGCCATCAAACAAATCTCGCCATCCATCTTGTAATGGTTGCCTCCATCTGCCTTGGCTGTTTCATACGCAGGCTGACTTATGCCACGAAACCGGAATCGCGTTCGCGGGGCTGACACACCGCTATTTCGCTTTGAATCTACATCGTACGAAGGTAGATCTACGATGCACTTTCAAGACACATTTGAGGCGGTGCCACAAGGCTTTCCAATCAGTATGAGAGATCGTGACACGCCATCGGTTAGTGCCCGAAGGCAACCAAGAAGGCAACTATGTAAGCAACCGCCAAGCAGGCCAACAGGACACTCCCTTAGACCAGTTTAATTGGTTGTTGGCCCAAATACCAGTTATGAGTTGATACTCTGCGGGCGTCTATCGAGCATTAAAAGAGAACGCGCCCTAGCCTCCGCCTCATCCTGCCTTACACCTGGCCAAAGTGGAAAGCCCCTCCTTCACTCATTGAAAAAGTCATCTTACCGCCCCCTAAAAAAATATTTGATGACCATCCTCAATTCAACATGACCGCCGCACAAAGTGCCAACACGACAACACCAGGCCTCTCCCTGTCAAGGACGATAGAGGGCCTGATGCCTATGAGAGACTCAGACGCCGAGACCAGCGATTCGGACGACGCTCACGATCCATTTTCCAACTCCGGTGATTCGGAACAGCCCATCACTCCATTGAAAACGTCTAAACAAATGGAGGTCTCTGATGACGACTTCAAATGCGAGATACAGACCTTGTACGAAGGCCCTCCGAAATGTCAATGCTGTAAGAACTGGTTTGAGGAGTACCCGGACAACCTCCGCGCTGCCGTCGAGGAACAACCTGAAGTGAAGCTAAAGGCTCTCGTCGTGCGCATGCGTAAGAACCATGACGACGGAAAGCCCCTCGTCCTGGACTCCATCGTCGTCCAAAGCCCCTCTTTGAAGAAAACACTCGGCGAAGTCTTCAACGGGTACGAGGGTATCACACCGTCCCTCAAGAAAGTTGTCTTCAAGTCGCCATTCCGACCGTTTTATTATCGTTGGGAGATTTTTGAGCGGGTCCTCGAGCGTCAGAAGCGGGAGGACCCAGCCGCCGCCGCATTTTCCCAGCTTCTGCACAAGGTCCTCGATGCCGAGCTTCACGATCCCATGGCCGAAATCAGAGACCTCATCCATCATGGCGTAATCACGTATCCTCTTCTTTGGGCGCTCTTCGAACCTGGAAAGCTGATCGTCGCAGCTGGGAACGGGGAGAACCGCTTTTTTATCGCCGACGGTTGTACCTATGACAAAAACGGCTATGCGATGATAACGGCCAAGTTCGTTGATTGGGACTCGCAGCGCTTTGGGTACGACAACACGCGTCGGATCATTTGCGAATTCAGTGGTACCCGAAGCATCACGGACTTGAAGGTGTTCCCGGCACAATTCCATCACTCGAGAGGGGAGGCTGAAGCAAAATCCATTGAGCGGGGTGACAAATTTCGCAGGCTCCGTGGGTTTCATTATATGGCACACACTGGGTTCGTCACTTGTGAGTCTCGCAATCAGAAGGTGGAACGATTTGTACGCATGAATCCAGCCCCGAACTTTCTCCATCCTTTCTTAGTGCTGATTATACAACTCAGGTTGACGGACGCATTGTCGTCGACGCCACCTCATACTTTCGGGCGAATCCATCCGAGCAGATCAAACTAGCTGCACTCAGTTCAGATTCTGTTGTACCTAAGATTCGCGTCACGGATGATTCACATATTTCGCGTGGTCCCGGAGGGTTTCGTTGCGGCACTGGTATGATGCAACAGAGGCAATTCGAAGACCAAGTCCTACAGAGAAAGATCGACAGTGGGGAGATGCCATTGTCAAGCATGCAAAAGACTGAGATCGGTAAGCAGACGTACCCTTTTGACGAGTAAACTCGCGGTCGTTAATCTCGTGCACAATTCTCCACTGACCTAACATCCCGTTCTAGTGCATGACTTGACTGATGAACAACTGCTACTCTGCAATAGCCACGTCCGAGGTTACTCCCTCAAATTAAAGATCTGGGTCAAGTTCAAAGTGGAGGACATATACGACATTGCCTGGAACGATGCCGCCTTTCCTAACCTCATACTGCCAAAAGGCTTCAAGAACCTCGTCTTGTCTTTTGTAGAGGGGCAGTCTGCAAACAAAAGTGCCTTCGATGATGTCATCGAGGGAAAGGGACTGGGCATCATCATGATGTTAGTCGGGAATCCTGGCACGGGCAAAACGCTGACCGCCGAAGCTGTTTCTGATAAGGTCCGAAAGCCCCTTTACACATTGAGTGCAGGGGAGTTGGGCCAGGATGCCTCTAAAGTTGAGAAACGACTGAGCGAAGTCCTAGAGCTTACCGAAAGATGGGGTGCCGTTCTACTCTTCGACGAGTGCGATGTCTTCATCCAAGAGCGATCGACGAGAGATTTGGCGCATAACGAGATTGTCGCGGTGTTCCTACGGTATGTAGCATTGCCAATTGCCCATTTCCCCTCGACCTTGCTGACCGAGGCAACACAGGCTCCTGGAGTATTACCGCGGTATCTTATTCATGACGTCCAACCGTGCCGACACAATCGACAGGGCGTTTCACAGCAGAATCCACCTGACGCTGCACTATCCAGACCTTGAGCCGGCTGCGAAAGACCACATCTGGAGACAGTTCACCAGCCAGTCACAATCAGAGAACAGGTTGAAAGACAATGATATCAAACGACTGTCCCAGCTTCCATTGAACGGGCGTCAAATCAAAAACGTGGTCAAGATCGCCACGCTCCTTGCTGCCCAGGAGAACATGGCGCTAGGCATAGATCAAATTCGGACCGTCCTGCAAGCGACCAGGGAATCGGGTGACAGGAATGAGATATAGCCCTTGTAGACAACGGCTTGGAGTATCGTTGCGACTTTGTGCTGGCGTTTCTTCATTTCAACGCATCCCATCGACGATTGGCGGCGATGTAATAAGCAGCCTGGGTTATAATCATTCATTTCCCACGCTGCAGAGGTATCAATTTGCAATACTCCAATTCAATTTACTTTCAATACTTCTACTCTCTAACGTACATATTCCCCAGAGGCTTGAAAGAATGCATTCTTCGACGGAGTCCATATCACTCAGCCTATTCCCATTGCTGCAAAAGGACTTTGGTCTCTCCCAAATTCTTCCTCAGGACCTCGGTATGGACCTCACTTCGCGGCACAATTCGCACCTTGACGTCCTTCGGGAAATGTAAGATACCCTCTATGTAGTTACTGTAACTGGTGTCAACGTCAACCAAAGCTCCACCCTCCCCAACGGACGGCTCAATCCTAAACTCCCAGAGCATCTAGGCTGCAATCCGCCACTGAGATTTCTCCGCCAAATGGATGCCGACGCAGTTACGCCGGCCGGCGCCGTATGAGTAGTGGTCACGCTCGCCGTACTTCTGCGAAGCAGCGAGCTTGGATGCGAGTTTGTCCGCCTGGTGTTGGAAGCGGCCGGGGTTGTAGGTCGAACGGGAGGCGTTCCACTTGCTATCGTGGTTGAGACTGGAAGGGAATATATAGATGGTGCTGCCAGCCGGGATGAGCATGTTGTCGTACCATCGGTCTCTCTTGGCAGCATGAGGGATGCCAGTCGGTACGCTATGTGAGTGGTGGCCTGGTAAGAGACAGACAACTCGGAGTAGCGAACTACCTACACTGGCTTGATCCGTAGTCCCTTCTTAACAATGCAGTCTATGTATGGCAAGTCTTTGAAGTCCGACCACATCGGAGTTCTTTCCGTGCCACATAGGCGATCAATCTCAACCTGTGCCTTATCCTGGACTTCAGGATGCTTCGCGAGGAACAGGATTATGTTGAGAATTGATGTGGCCGTTGTGTTCTCTGCCATGTTGCTGTCTAGGACGTTTTTGAGGTTGATGGAAAGTTCATAAATTAAACACTTCATCTGTCTGCTTATTATCAGCATCTTCATGTCAAGCGAATGAATGAGGAATGAGGCACACACCGAATGGTTATTATAATAGAAACTGAATATAAATAAATAGAAGGAGTAGATAAAGAAGAAACTGATAATACGCTTAGAGCTAAGCTAATTCTATTACTTAAGATAAATGAGAGAGCGAAATATATATTTACATAAAAAAGCCTGCCTAATAACTGAATGCGCAGGCATACTTAAATATATAAGATTGAGGGCTATAGCTTTGAGACCTTGCAAATATACTAAGCTTGAGTTTTAAAATACTGCTACATTGCTATCTGCAACTGATTCAAACGTTGCCGAGTCGAGATAAAAACCGCGGCCAGGTTCGCCGATAACTATACCGAGACGCGGGGAATGGCCATCCCAATCGGGACACAGGTTGCTCCAACCGACGAGATCGTCGAAGAGATACCCGAATGGGATGGATACAGGTTTACCGCCAGGCACATTTGACATCGCCAATGTGTATTAAATGATAGGAGGACGCAGCCTAGCTCCCTGGTAGCTGATCCTTCTCCCTGCATCTGATTTTCTCCAATCTTATAGAGCTGTTCCTCTCACGCATCAACAGCTGTAACAACATAAACATCTCTACGGTGTTGAGGATGCAGCTTCGTGCACTACTTTCCCTGGCGTTGGTCGCCATCGTCTCCGCGCTCTCCATTGAGCCGGAGTCACTTCGCACAGAAGGCGTGAAAACGCCGCTGGGCATCCATGCCACCAACCCCGTCTTGTCTTGGCGTCTCCAATCTGACCGTCGCGGCGATAACCAGACCTTCTACCAGCTTCAGGCTGCCTCGAGCTCAGGTGGTTTCGCTTCACCAGACCTCTGGGATACCGGAAAGCTGAACAGCACTCAAGCTTTCGCGTCTTGGGATGGCAGTGCTCTCAGTTCCCGCGAACAGGTTTACTGGCGTGTTCGAGTCTGGGACGCAACTGACGTTGCGTCGTCATGGAGCGAGCCTTCCGCCTTCGAGCTCGGACTACTGGAAGAGAACGACTGGACCGCGCAGTGGATTGAGAATAATGAGTTTACCACAGGTGTCAACTCCCTGCCTCTCTTTGCCAGCGATTTCAAGGTCAATTGCACCGTCACCAAAGCACGCCTCTACATAACCGGGCTAGGGGTATTCTACGCCGAACTCAACGGCAAGTCAGTGTCCGACGAAGTCCTCGGCCCCGGATATTCTACCATCAACCGTACTGTGTTGTACCGCGCCTACGATGTCACCGATCTTCTCACTGAGGGTGACAATGTAATTGGTGTTTCGATTGGCAAAGGCATATATAATTCAGACATGCCTCTGCTAAACCGCTAGTAAGTGCAGCTTGATTTAGCTTTCCCTTGTTCAAACAAGAACTTCCAATAACCTTTCCACTTCAGCCGAAAGTTCACGACGGCGACCAAGCCGCCTATCCTCAGATCCCAGCTCGAATACACGTGTAATGGTGTCAGCACCTTTGTGGTTTCTGATAATACATGGATCACTACCACCGATGGCCCACTTCTCGAAGCTGCGTGGTATGGTGGAGAGGAATATGACGCCAGGAAAAACATCCCCGACTGGTCAAGCTCTCAGGGTGATCGTTCAGATTGGAAACCTGCCAATATTTCGACCGGTCCGGTAGGGGGTGCTGGGAAGCTGTACAGCTCCACCGCGCCGCAACTGAAGGTCACTGAGACGATAACAGCAAAGTCAATAACACAGGTCGGTACTGATCCGCTTCACCTAATCCGAGGGGACACTTGACTAACCTTGAACGCTCTTTAAGAGATCTTGTGGCTATCTCTTTGACTTTGGTGTCAACTTTGCAGGCTGGTACCAGTTCACTATGAACGGAGCGGACAAGGCGGGCACCAGAATTGTCTTCTGGCCCGCAGAGAGGCTTGTCGGAGGAAATCCTTCCCAGGCGAACACAGGAAGCCCGGTGTTCGACGGATATACCCTAGCTGGTAATGAATCCGAGACGTACGGCGTTCGCTACCGTTATCACGGGTTACGCTATGTTTGTGTGAGTCTATTCCTCGTTGGATTTGTCAACTGGACAAGAACGTTACCTGAATTACAATTAACCCCCGGAACCCCCGGCTGCCAGGTCAACGCAACATGGGAACCGCAACTCACGGATATGGTTGGCTATGCCATTCGGGCAACGAACGAAGAAGTTGGCACTGTTCAAACAAGCAACTCATTTCTCAACAAGATTTATGAGATCACGGATCGCTCGATAAAGGCATGTTCGGGGACTTCTCCTTGCTCATTGCAACTTGTGCTAACGAGGCTACTAGAGTAATATGTACAGCGTGCTAACTGACTGCCCTCACCGTGAAAAACTCGGCTGGTTAGAGCAAGACCACTTGCTATTCGACCTACTCGCCCGGCGCTTCGACCTCCAGGCCTACGGTTACAACCTGATGCACACCATCGCTGACGCACAAGCTCAGTACGGCGTCAACGCGGAAGGTTTGATCCCAACCACAGCACCTGAGTACGATGTGTTCCCCGACGAGTTTCGCGACGACCCGAACTGGGGCTCAGCCATCATGCGTGTTTCGATGCACTTATATCGGTACTATGGAGATACGAGGGTTCTGAGTGAGAATTACGCCATCATGGTCTCGTACATGGACTACCTCGGCCGCCGAGCAACCGATTCAGTGATCGAAGGCGTTGGGCTGAGCGACTGGGGCGCAGGCGACGGAAAGACTCCAACCGTGCCTATCGGCTTTACCAACACATTCGGCTACCACCAGGCCGCGACGGCCATGAAGCAGATTTCTCTCTGGTTGAATGACGCCGGGGAGGCTCAGAATTGGGAGGATTTGGCAAACAGCATTGGCGAAGCCTTGCACAACAAATGGTTTATCGATGACACCAACGGCACCAGCTCACAAGCGTACTACTTGGGCAATATTCAGGCGTCAAACGCTCTCGCGCTCGACTTGGGCATTGTTCCAGAAGAGTACCAGGACTTGGTAATTGAGTCGCTTTTGATATCGATCGAGAATACCACCTTCTATCCTACCGTCGGAGAGATCGCGCTTCCTAGCCTCCTTCGCGTCCTCGAGGGCCGAGGCCGGAACGACGTTATCTTCAAGATGCTTACCGCTCCAGGTCTTAGCAGCTCTGGTCTCGCCAGTTACCCCTACTCAATTGATCTAGGAGCCACGAGTCTCTGGGAATTTCTGTAAGAATAAACATTCACTCCGCGTCTTTCCTTCCACGCTAATCTTGCCTATCAGAAATGGAGGCCGTGGCTCGTCGCTGAATCATTCCATGATGGGGGCTCCGGGTATATGGATTCAGCGACTAAGTGGCTTGGACACAGCGCCCGACGCCGTTCGATGGAATCTGATCAGCTATAAACCCATATTAGAGGCCAACCTGACCTCGGCTTCATCTAGTTACCTAACACCCACCGGACAAGCCAGTGCCTCCTGGGAACTCAGCGAAAATGTCTTGACTTATGGCATTGTGGTTCCCGTGGGATCGGTTGGTATTGTATCACTAAACGCTACCCAAGTGCATGAGGGGGGTCAGGATGTAAGCGTTGAGCAAGAAGGAATCTTAGCAGTGGGACTTGATGAGGACGACGAGAGTACCTGGAATATTCGCGTTGGATCGGGATCTTATAACTTTTCTGCTTTTTTGATATAGCATCACGAGCCTTTGGGCTAGTTGCACGCGGGAAGTTAAACCAACTATTACTATGGTAATCTCAAAAAATGTGTCTTTACGAGGTTCAGGCGTTGCACCCTCCTATTGAGTCATGATCATGACAACACTATGGGCGGCATGATTTGCAGGAGTCTTATCGCACGACTAAAAGGAGTTTCCGCCACCGTCATGGTGAGTTCATGAGATGCCACAAGACAGCAACCACAATCGTCAAAGCAGTCTTTGCACATGTGAAAGTCTCCACCGTTGCATTTTGAACACTGAAAATATTTGTCATTCTCTGAGATGCTCAAAGTGCAGATGTCGCAATCCAGGACTGATGGCGCTCCGGGGGTGATCACGTCTTTTGATGACAGCTGACTGTCTGTTTCTCCAAAGCAAAACTCTTCTGGTGGCAAGTCGCCTTTCTTTGCGGTTTCAATCAGAAGCGAAATCTGGGCAAGCTTTCGCCTTCTAGTCCACAATAGAGGTGTCCGGCCGAAGCAATCCCGAGAGTCGATATTGACATCATGTGTGGCTAAGAGGGCCCTCACGACCGCAACGTGCCCTCCTCTGGCTGCAACGGAGAGAGGGGTTGAGCCGTACCGATCCTTCCAGTCTATCGCCGATGGGTCCCGCTCAGCCAGAGTCGAGACGATTTCGGCATGGCCTTTTTGAGCGGCGAAGAATAATGGCGTCCGGCCCATGTGATCTTTTGAAGATGGTCTCACACCCGCGTCAGCAAGCAGTAGCTCTACGATAGAGCTATGACCGCCACCAGCAGCGTATGACAGTGCGGTCCGACCGAACTGACGATTACTGCAGTCCAGGCCGACGCTGTACTTGCCATGTAACAGTGACACCATCTCAACGTGCCCACCCGCCGAAGCGGCCTGTATGGGACCGCCGTAAAAGCCATTATCGCATCTGGCGTCCGCGCCGTTTTCAAGAAGCGTCTGGACAATTTCCAGATGGCCCTTGTATGACGCCACCTGAAGAGCGTTGCCAAACCGGCCGCCACGAGTATTGACATTTGCTTCGTTTTGGAGAAGCATCTCGACAACCTTACTATGGCCCCGAAGTGAAGCGGCATAGAGCGCGTTGTTATCGATACCTCCCTGAATATGAACGTCTGCATCGTTTTCCAGGAGCAATCTAACAGCGTCCTCGCGACCGTGGTATGAGGCGGCCTGAACGGCAGTGTTGTACGCGCCACCGCGTGCGTTAACGTCTGCCCCATTCTGGAGGAGTATGTGGATGATCTTCAGATGCCCGGAGACTGAAGCGGCGTGAAGAGCATAGCCAAAGAAGCCTGCCCAGGTATTAACATCTGCGTAATATCGCAGGAGCATCTGCACAATCCTGCAGTGCCCTGCAAGCGAAGCGGCCTGAAGGGCACAGCCATGCGCATATCCCTTGGCATTAACGTCTGTATAATTATCCAGAAGGACCTCAACAGTCTCCATATGGCCTAGACGAGACGCATCGTAGAGAGACCTTTCGAGAGCATCAGAGAGCTGTTCGTACCCATCATCAACTATGCCCAGGACATCGAGTATTGCAGCAATGATCCTGTGGCCGCACTTCGAATTACGGACTGCTGCTTGGAAGGTCTCGCCGGTGATCCGAATATCTCTTCTGCACTCCCTGAGAAGTAACTCCACAATCTTGTCGCCACATTCTTCATTACCAGCCGCAAGCCCGAAGATCTCATCTGTGACGGGGACATTGTCTCTGTACATCTCAAGGATATTTTCCACAATTTTACTGCCGCACCGTTGGTTTTGAACGGCAGTACTCATGATCTCTTCGGTGATGTGAATGCTCTCCCCGTGGTACTTGAGAATGATATTTATGACTTGGTCGGCAGAATATTCATTCTCAACTGCGAGCATGAGAGTATCTCCAGTAATTGGAATGCTGTCACCGCGTGCTTCGAAAAGCACTGTCATCACCTTGTGGCCTATGGCCCGGTTCTGAACCGCCGCTTCAACAACACTCTCCGTAATTCGAATGCCGTCCCCACGCCAATTTAGCAGCATTGCCATAACCTGGTCGCCATTGTCCTTGTTCGAAGCTGCCGCTTGAAGAATCTTGTTGGTGATGAAGATCTCGTCTCCGCACCGCTCAATGAGTAACGTAGTAAGACGCAGGCTGTAGCAGCGGCTGCCAGCCGATGCACTGACGATGTCCTCAGTGAGGTGAATGTCTTCTCTCCGCGTATCAAGGAGGAACTGCAGCAGCCCGCCACCTTGTCTCGTTATCCCGTTCCATTGTCCAGCTGCTCGCATAAGAACCTTTTCAGTGACGTTGATCTCGTACTCCTCTCGCCTTCCGATGATCGTCATGATCATTTCAGCGCTACAACAAGAATCTATGATCTTGTCCGTAAGGTGAATATCATCCCCGCATTTATCGAGGATCATTGCCATGATTCTTGGGGCGCTTTGGGCCGCCATTATGAGAAATTCCTCGGTGATCTGAATTTCGTGTGCACGCTGGTCGAGTAGGAGATTTATTATCTGGTCGCCATGGTAATGATTTTTGAACACTGCCTCCAAAATTTCTTCAGTGATCTGAATCTCGTCTCCATACTCGTCCAAAAGCAACGCAACTACATGCTCTGCAAAGCACACATTTCCCATAGCAGCTTTGACGATCCTGTTGTTGAATTCGACAGCATCTCCGTATAGATCAATGAATCTGCGTACAGCAGTACTGTCGAAATAAAACACGATAATCATCATGAATTCGGTAAGGTTCTGAGACCTGATCTCGAGTTTGTCGAGTAATATCACCATCAGTACCTCTCCGTGGTCCGCGTTTTCTGTGATGGCGAACAAGAGCGGCTCCGTGAATTGCATCTCGTCTTCGCAATCATCCAGAAGCCGTTCCAAGAGGTCTGGATCGCAGTATCCGTTCGAGGCAATAGAGATTATGAAATCTTCAGTGATATGAATCTCGCCCTTTCGTGTGTCCAAGAGTAATAACAATGCGAATTTGGAGAAAGTCCCTTCGTTCCTAACTACATTTAGGATCAGATCTGTGGAAAATTCGATCTCAGCTCCCCGCTCATCTAGTAGTAGCTTCAACACCTCGGCGCTGTTCCGAAAGGCAACCATGGCGATGTCCGTAGTGATGCGTATTTGACTTCCATATCGCTTGAATAGTAGCGAGGTAATATCCACGGCCTTGCGATCATTCTGGACTGCAGCCTTGACAATGTCATCAGAGATATTGATTTCGTAGCCTCGTTTCTCCAGAAGATGTAGTAGGATTTTGTCACCACATCCTGCGTTCGAAACTACAGTTTTGATAACTTCTGGCGTAATTCGAACCTCTGCGTCAAACCTCTCTAGAAGGAACGACATCAATCGTACACCATTCTCTTCGCTTTGTGCCGCCATCTCTACATGCTTCTTATTCAAATTGAAGGGGATCCCGGCATCGAAGTGCCACTGGATTATTTGAATACTGCCGTAACGGATCGCAAGTTCTTCGTGTGTGGCGCCATCCGAGCTCCTTGGCCGAGCTGCGGCCAGCTCTGTCCACCGTTTCGGGCTTAGAACTCCTGACAAGTCAAACATACAAATGACCAGCAGGACAGATGACGGGTAAGACAGGGCGGCGTCGAACTTATCATTGTACCAGTCTACGAGATAGTCCTTGCATAGAATCTGATGATGCCAGCGAGAGAATGACGAGTATGGGTTTTGCTCCCCGGAGAAGAAGTTGACCAGGATCGGGGATAAACGTGATTCCCTTTCTTCATGACCTGCATGCTTTGCATGGTCTGCCCAAAAGTAGATTGAGTATTTCAAAAGTGGCGTTAAAGGCATGATTACGGAAGGGGTGTCTTCAAGGCTGAGAAGGCATTGCTCAGCCGCAAGCGCATGTGTAGTTGTCATTCGGTATGAATTTTCACCCTCAAGGAATTCTCTCACAGATAAGTGAGAGAAGCGAAAGGCGTCCAAAGTCTCGTCGAAAATGACCATATTGTTGCACAACCTCAGAAGTTGGTCTCTGGAGATAGTGGTGGTGGATCCGTCTTTTACTCTGGATACCATTGCAAGGAAGACCACCGATGTGAATTGCTGTTGGGCACAAAGCAGCCATCTGAAGGCGTTCCTGGCCATTTCTCTGTCTGCAACGGCATATTGATCTTCAATCTTTTCCAGGATCTCTCGGTAAAGGCCTTCCAATGTTCGCGGCATCTTCACGAGTCTCTCCTCGATGGCTGCGTCGGTGGCCTGGTGACAAAGCTCTTGAATGTGTAGGCTGGCCCAACGGAACCTACAGTTGTAAGTTCAATGACGAAAGACGAGTTGCCTGGGAGCCAGAACCTACATTCCATGCGCATTGGCAATAAGATCGCAGATAATCTTGTCGCGGAGTTCCTCCTTTCTCGAGCTTCCTTGCAGCAGAGATCCTTTGCTGACAAGACGATTGGTCTCCAACCGCACAAACAGTTCGATGTCCCCCGAGTTAAGCTCTGACGACAGATACAGGTTTTCATATGCATCCAGCTTGTTGACGATGTCCCAATCGTCTCGGCTGGAGACGAAAACCTTCATGGTGGTCGGTGCTTGAAGAAGAGACACGAGAAAATCCAAAAAGTCTTGTCGAGTATTTGCGTCGCACTCGTCCATTGCGTCGATAATCAGTGTGATTGTCTGACCGCGGTAGCTATCAAGAAGCTTGTGAATGAGCTGCTGGCTTTCGCCTAGCGTAAGAGACTGGGAAGCGAAAGCGTTCTCTTCGAACCTTCTGTATGCCTCCACTGCGGGATCCAGAATATCCCCACCGGGCTGGGGCATCGCAAGTTGTCTCGCAATGCTAGCTACTATGCTGGTAGGATTGGAACGGCCGGGCTCCGCCGGGTTTCTGGAGCAGTAGAAGTATACCGTCGTTGTTGGAGAAGATTGCCGAGCATCTTCAACAACAATTGACCTGTGTTTCCAACGTGAGATGAGGACATCTATCGTGAAATGGGGCCTAACCTACGTCAGTTTGCTCTTGCCGGAGCCTGGAATGCCGTGCAGCCACAAAATGGACGATGTCTCATTGTTTTTCCATGACTGAAAAGTTTCATCTTCGAGAAGCCACTTCCCAGTTCCCTCGAGAACCTCACTCTTGTTTTGTGTGTGATGCTGTTCGTATGGTTCTTTCGAGATCCAAGTCAAAATCTCGTTGATACGCTGGGTTGAAACTGAAGTATGTTAGCCTAGGCTAAGGTATGCACCGATGATCATTTACATACACTCGAGTCTCGCATTCCCCGGCGAGTCAGTCTGGATGTACAACTCGAGAAGCGCCTTCATTGAGGAGGCCGCTGTGGCAGCTGCGAATGTCTGCCACTTCTTGTTCTTGTGGCTGTCGGCGTAATCGCAAACTCCCTTGATGACAATACATGGCACCTCGTCCCAAGCCCCGGCGGCTTCCATCTCAAAGGCAATGAGGTCGTACCTCTGGGCAATTTCGTCACGATGTGCGCCCGACTTCATCACGGCGTTGCCCGATCCGACGCTGCCGATGAGTATGTGCGGCTTCTGTGCCTCGACGGTATTGCCGTCGCGCTCTAGTCTTTTTTTGAGTTCGAGACTCTCCCTGAGCACGAGATGATTCTTGTCGCATTCAAGTTCCATGCACGATGCATCCGGGGCTGTGTCGCAAATCCATGTATCGTCGCAGCCACAATCGGCATCGTCCCGGTGTCTATGCTCATACTCCGGACTGAAGAGGCCGTCTTGGGCTGCCCCAGGGTATGGGTACCGAGTCCGCTTCCGTCCGGCCTGGGCGGCGGTCTGCTGAATGCCTGTAAGGATCTCAGCTGTGCGTCGCTCAAGACGCTCGAAAGTCCGTTCCGTTTCGAGTGAGGCCAAAAGCGAGCGAATATCCTTGTTGGGTCGGCCGAGGCTATCGCTGAGCGTGTCTTTAGTCGCAAAATGGTGAGGATTCTGCCGGCCAAAATCATATTGAACCACCGTCTTGCTGATAATGACGTCTCCGAGCAAGACCTCTTTCGCGGTCCCTAGGCTTGGAACTCCGCCGCATATGCCCACCAAGAGTGCTAGCTTGAGCTCAGTGTAGCTCGAACGAAAACTTGCCATGGCAGATGCCGAGCTTACCGTCCCCATGCTGGGAAGCAGAGCCATAACGACGTTGTATTTACCGATCCGGCCAGTAGTGTATCTGTTGGGATCTCCGCGAGCTCTTCCGAACTTGTCGCCGTCCTCGTCGAAAAACTCGTCAAACGCCAAGCTGGCAGCATTGTACTCAAGGGGTAGCGCGCATAGCACAGCAATTCGAAAATCTTCGCGACGCCGGGGTCGCTGGTCGGTAGCCATCGTGATGATGACTAGGCCGCTGGCAACGTAACCCACTCAGTTGGGAGTGTCGAAATGATCTCACAGTGACTTCAATTGAAATTCTCGAGTGTGGTGTTGGAGGAAATTCGAATTGTGAACCTTCTCTAAGGCACCGGATGGGAGGGGGTAGTCTCTTGAGCACTTGCAAATCTGCCTTGGGGGCAGATCGTGGTACACGTGTCTGACATGTTGCATAATGGGCCGGGCTTTAGAGTGGAGGGAAACAGGCTGCGCCTTTTTCGTGCAGGTATTTCCACAAGTTCATTGGCATGCGACGAGTTGCTGAGGGCCCTGATTCTTCGAGGATTCTCAATTGGTCACTTTACCTGGTGCCAAGGAACAGCGTCTGCGTCTTCGAACATGGGGTGGCCTCCAGCCTGCTTCTTGATACAGCCCGAGGAAGGTACGGTGTTATTTCCGTGCGGTAGCCTGCTGCTCATTATGTTTGCTGCGGCCCACTGGTTGCCTGGCGTTGCCTGCCGCGATATCTGTCCATGCTATGCCCCTTCCATACGATTATTGTTCAGCTTCCCGAGCATATTTTAGGCCAAAACAATTGGAAGGAAACATTTTGACCGGCCTGTATCTCAGCTGACTCTTCTGGAGAGCGACGCTTCTCGGATCTGCGAGTGTCAACTTACTGCACCTAACCCAGACAACAGATTCAACTTGGTTCTGTCAATTGATAGGGTAGCTTCCTGGTCGTAATTTTCTCAATTCTTACATTTCGGTCTGTGGGCAGCCCACCTTTGCTGTAATTGATGGCCCGTTGGAACTCTTGTGCACAATGTCAAAAATCACTCATTTCCAAGTCCGGTCCTACTCTCCTGTTGCGTCAACACTTCGTCAGCCACGCCCGCCACCACTTCCACAGTTCCACTCGCATGTTAAAATCAAGTCCATGCAATGACTTTAGCTTGCATAAAATGCAGATTCATAGCGTTGAAACGGGGATGCTGCAGATTCTAGGGTTCGCCACCCTGGCCCAGGACACCTTGGATCTGCCGCAGCACTGCTCTACGAGCGCGTATGAGCGTGTATATATTATTTACTCCATCATTTGCCTGTCTTTGGAGGGCGAAACCCGTCCAGCAACAAACCTTTCCTTCGGCGGAAGGCGTGTTCAACACAATAAACCAAATCCTTGAATGCCATGTGTTAAGTGACTACAACTTATGCTACGTTGTTATGATCCAGGCACATAAAATTGACCACAGATACAGGAGTGATTACCTAGTGCAAATAACTTAAGTTGATGATGGTATTTACGGAGGCGCGATTCGGATGGAGTCTTCATGTTAACTAGTGTTCAGACGCAAGTTGAACTAGGAACATGAAAAGGGCGTAAAAGGCCATCAAGTAAGTGCCTCGCAGAGTCAACAACATGACCTGAGATAAACTGCGCACCGTCCATAGACTGGTGCGCATACTCTTTGGCTCAGCGACTGCGAAATTTAAATCGCTTCACACGCGTGGGTTCCCGGCGGTATCGACCATGATGTTTATGTCCCGCCTGCCAGTGGTATTAGAGCATGATTTACCGTGCTGCGGAACTTACCAGTGGGCAAGATTGATGGAGTGCGCTGTGAAGTTGGAGCGATGTCACGAAATTAGAATTGAGATTATTAGAATTGAGATTATTAGAATTGAGATTCTAATGAGCGCTACTTTGACTGCTTAATATCAGTTAGATCCACTGCTTTGGCTGCATATTCAGAGGATGCTATGCTGTGGGAGGCATTTCTGAGTAATGAGCGGAAGTTACAAGACACATGAGCCATCTTAGAGAGGACGTCGAAATAGCGCGCAGCGTTCAAACTGAGTAACATCCTAACATCCTAACATCGCTTTAGGATTGCTCATACTCAAATAGCCACAATCGAATGCCATGGCCCTATAACAGAGCATGTTTCATTGTAGAAGACAGCAAATGAGTGAACGTTACTTGCGCTTTGTATAGGCAAGCAAATATTCGTGAGCCAGGAAGGTAGGTATTACTAATGGCGCACTTAATTGCAATCGCTGTTGGACCTGTGATGTCGTGAGCAAGGCTCATAACGGTCTTTGTGACATCAGTGATGTCATGATTCCAATCAGCAAATGGCTTAGCCAATACTAAGTAGCGGCGATGTTCCTTTAAAGATTCATCCACGATCCCCTCTTCATAATCATCAGTGTTTGTCGAATTAAAGCTTCAAATGAATGTCTCTTTTCGTCTTTCTCCCTCCCTGGCAGCAGACATCTGCCCTCTGTTTTTGGCAAAGGGTTATGGCTTACATGTATCTCTTTTTGAAAAAAAACCTATATTTCTCACATTATAATGGCCATATCTGCTAGTGAATGGAATTCCAGTTGCCCCGAGTTGCAACATGAATGAGGTGACCATCGTAAAATCTAATCGACTGTCTGTTGTCTCTGAGGAGAATGGGGTCTGTGCGTCCGTCCTTCGCTGTGGCTGAGGTGTACTACCTTATGGAGACTGTGGCTTTACATCACGGCCAAAATAGACTCAAAGATAAGAACCTCGGCAAACTTGACAGCTTGACAGCGCAGATAACATGCAGAAATTTTCGGGTCATCAGGCCATTGCCACGAGTAGTTCTACAGGTGCCGGGACAGATGCAGTTTGCTTTCTTTTTCTGACCGGCATTGCCGTACATACACACGTGTTTAGCGAGATCCCGAGGCTTTGGGAAGGCAACCACAATAATTCCAACCAACCTATCACAGATTGTGCGCGCTGTCAGGTACCGAATCAGCGCCTGGTTGTATCCCTCGCTTCAGAAAGATATTAGAGATGCTCTTATACTGGAGGTGGACATGCGGCTCGGAAAATTCAACAGGATATAGCTACGTCGGAGTAGCCATGCGTGGTCAATTGAGCATGCTATTTACCAACATCACTGCGCTGATTCGTTATTTTTACGTGACAATACAGTCAAGCGCCTCTGAATATTCTCAAAACCGGCGGCTCACAGAAAACTTGCAGACGTGGCAACCTTCTTCTTCGTTCTATCAAACTGGACACATCCTCTGCGTCCACTCTGAGCAAACATTGATGAATGGGTAGAGGAGGACTGAGCACCAACGCTAGACAATCAAATGGATCTTCCCACTTACTGCCAAGTTTCTTGCTTACCTTGACTAAGGTAAACCATGGCCTCGACGCCTAAAATTACTGAGCTGGTCCCGGAGACGTTTTATCGCAGACAATCTCCAGCTTGAGACCGAGTATCCGGCAGAAGCCGTTGAAGAATTTCAGCGAGGGGGAGACAGACAACAAAACAAGCCCCCACATCTCGAACTCAATTGGGAGATCAAAGCGTTGATCTCTCCCGCGAACCCCAGAGCCAGACCCACGGACGCTTCACTCGCGTATGTACGTACATGAGTCGGGGAATGTGACAGCGGGAGCATCGACCCAAAACGGAGCGAAGTCCCAATCCCCCGCCGCCAGCCACCAGCGGCATTTGTCGTAAACTGGGATGGATTTACCGTATTGGCCCTGGACTGTGGGCGGTGACAACAGTCGCAGGATCTGGGATTCAAGGGCCTGGGCTCGAGCACGGATGGGCTTTCTGCGTTGGGGGCAGCCCACCAGGAGTGCCACATTGCACATCCACTAGTGCCTGATATGTGAATGCACAAAGGGTTTACCCCAGGCGCTGAAGCCGTCGAGATGGCGGCGGTCCTTTCCAGTCAGGAACGTCTCATTACCAATGGCCGCCAGAGGTGGGCTTCGAGGGCGCATCGCGGGTAAGCATTACCCGCGATGAACATGGAACATTACTTGTATAAAGCCCAAGCGGCCCGGACGTCAAGCAGCTGCCGGGTATCGTAGTCACTCTTGTCATTATCAGCCGATTATTCCTGCCGAGAAACCGCAACCATGCTTCGCTCCAAGTTCCCTACCGCCCACCACTTTACGGTGTCCATTTTCGGAGCCCAATACCACGCCGACTCACCTTCAGAGGAGAAGCTTGCCCTCATCAACCGATTCGACGAACTCGTCAAGGGCGCTGCGATTCATGTCGAGGAGCTCGAGCAGAATGACCTCCCCTCCAAGGTCTGGATGAGCTACTGGGCCTCGCCTCAGGCCTTCAAGACATGGTGGGAGAGCCCGAAGACCGCCGCCTTCTGGTCCGCCCTCCCTGCCGATGCCGGATTTTGGAGAGAGACCGTCAGCATCCCCGCCACCCGTGGCATGTACGAATCCAACAAGCCCCAACCTTCCGGCTTCGGTCACTGCGGCGAGGCCATCCCCCTCACCGCGAAGACCGGCTACTGGGGTGCCTACCGCTCACGCATGACCCCCGATTCCCCGGAGGACAAGTTCGAGTCTCCCCTGCCCGCCGTCCCTACACCGAGACCTCTCAGCGATAAGATCCGGTCCGGCAGAGTCAGAGTCTCCAAGTTCCCCGACAACATCAACTTCGTCGTGGAGGGCCAGGACTACAGCTACATGAACGATAACGAGCGCGGACACTGGAACGAGAACTTCGACGGCTTGACCAAGCAATGGGTTACTAACGTCATGACCGCTGGCCCCGAGAAGGGCATGGTCAACGGCAGAGCTTGCCATGCTTTCGCCGGCGGCAAGCAACCCGGAGCGACGAACGGCGCTATCAACGGACACGCTACGAACGGAACGAATGGCGTGAACGGCACCAACGGTGTCAACGGTACCAACGGCCACACTAACGGCACCAACGGCACCAACGGTCACACTAACGGCCACTCCAACTCCCTCTTCCCTGGTCTCGACTACATCCGTCAGGCCCAGATCCTCTTCTGGTTGGATCTCTCAAAGATGGAGTACATCGGTCGCTACGACAAGGTCCACGTCAAGCTCAGGAAGGACTTTTTCGCTGCGTATGGACCTGGTGGAGTTATGGAGGGCGGTGATTTGTTGCTCTGGGTTGACGTTGCAATCCTGAAGGGTGAGGAGATGGACGCCGAATATGTGGGTTGCTACGACGGTACAGGGTTCCTGGCGTACGACGATCACCCGTCATTCGCTAGCGAGGTGGTGGAGGCTTCGCAGCTCCCGTCCTTCTTCGACAAGCCCATTCCGTCCCAGCCTATTGAGTGGTAACCTGGTAATGTAATACGATTAGATCTATGAAGATACGAAATTTTTGATGCCTCCATTCACACTTCTTTGTGTCGAAAGATTGTTGCTGGCACAACGCGTCATAAACGGAGGGTTGATCCAATCTACTGCGTAGTATGCAACTGCTACCATGTTCATCCGTACACGTAAGTTCGACACGAAGACAAGAGCTTCCATAACAGCACTTCCATGCTTCTAGCCAATCAGCATCCGTGCATTATGGTCGAGCGAGTCAGTCCTGGTCAAAATAGAGTTCAGCGGCTGGCGGTGTATGTCAGAAGTCCAACAGGGGTCCCCGGCAAAAGGCCCATCTCCCGGCTCCCTCCCCGGGAGAAACCGTCTCCAGCTTTCTCCACTTTGGGTATTAAAACGACGCACTTGCCGGCCGGAGGAGTCTACGACTGGAAAGATGCAGAAATGAACATATCCATGTTTTGCGAGAACCTACAAGGTAGCACGAATACCACAAAATTAGACGAAGAGGTCAGATCACTTGACAATCACTTCGAGTTGGGGAATGGAGTCAACGGAACACGGACGTCCCAGACTCACGGTTCAACGGCCAACAAACATATCCAGAGTCCACCAACTCCAGAATGCATATTGTCATTGCGTGATCGCGTAATTAGGAATACTACTCTTGTGCAGTATCTGCAGCGGAGCTCATCTTCTAAAATGATACCACAACCTTCCATGTTCCTTGCAGCGCCGCCACTGGCGGCAACGCATTCACGATCCGGAGGTCAGTGCGAACTCGACCCCCCTGACTTGACACTTATTCGCTTGACCACTGTGAGATTTCACGGATTCGCTCTTTAGGCAAATTTTTCGCTGATCTCGTCGCTTAGAAGCCTCTTGCAAAGACTGTTGGGTGTCGAAAGTTCCCCGGACGGAAGAGAGAGAAAACAGGAAAGGGGTAATACTCGCCAACGGCCGATACATTCGCTGTGGACCCTAACATTGAGCTCCATCTTCCCTCAGGAACCCCCGGAACTGTCTCCGTAGGAGTTCAAATTACCACCTCAGCCCACATTCATTTTCGTATTAGATTGGCCCTGCCGTAGGCTGCCGCGACTCAGGAACCGGGTGCTTGGTCGATCACAACTGCCGAATAGAATCTGAAGGCCAACCCGGAAGAGCGTCCGAGTTTTGCAATTCAAAGACCTTGCATCGTCCCGATTTGGATTGTTTGGAGATTCCTCCTGGTTGTTGATAAATCTCCTTCATCAATCGGACATTTCCCTTCCACCCTGCGTTAGTCTTGGGCCGGACACTTTTAGACCTTGTTTACTCATCTTTTTCTTTAATTGTCGTGAGCAGGAAGACGGTCGCGACCGCACGCACATCAGCCAACATGGGACTGGTACCAGAATCTCTATGGCCCACCGTCATTGAGATGTGGGTGGAATATTCCATCGGGATAATCGTCTTGTTTCTCCGCGTCTTCAGTCGGTGCAAGATGGTTGGTTGGAAATGGCAAGGCGACGATTATTTGGCGATTGCAGCCATTCTATTCTTCACAGTATGTCACGCGACACAGCGAATGGGCGAGGCGGGACTTTGGCTGACAACCCCTTAGTTTGAGGTTATGATGTGCCAGATCATTGGTAATTGCGCTGCCCTCGTGACCACCTCGCAACTGCTCTAACACCGCGACTTTAGTTGAAAAGGGAAGCATCACTGGCATGACAGATGCAGTTGCCCTCACATTGACTCCCGAAGAGTACAAGAGTCACGAGACCGGTGCTAAGTGGCTGTTCGCGGCGTGGTACATTTACGTCAGCTTGATCTGGAGTTTGAAGGGCATCATGCTGTTCTTCTTCTTCAGGGTCACGTAAGCCAATCCTAATGTAGAAGTCACAGAATCTCGTAGCCGCTAACACCATGTGCAGCAAGTCTCTCCCCGAGGAACGCCTGGTCAAGGTGGTTTCTGTTATCACCGTTGCCGCATACTTGGCAACTCTTGCAGTCATCACCGGTCACTGCCGCCCGATCCACAGGCTTTGGCAGGTGTACCCCTACGCCGGAGGTACGTGATGGCGTCCTGATTGATTTTGGTTAATTAAATATGGCAATACTGACTCCTGCCTGAAGATGATTGTACCCAGAATAGGTCCAAGTACTACGCGCTGGTCACAACAAATGTCTTGTAAGATTGAGTGCTACATTTCTGATTTGCGTAGTTCCTTGGCTGACTTTGCACTCAAAAGAACCGATATTTTGATCATGTACATCCCGATCCCCCTCCTGTGGAGGTTGCAAACTACGTTGAAGAGGTAGGCTTCGCTGATAGTTGCCAATCCTTTGTGGCATATACTAACGTGTCACACCAGGAAACTGTCTTTCGGTCTGATGTTCTGCGCCGGTTTCTTCATTGTCATCTGCACCCTTCTTCGCTGCATCATTTGCCTGCAGACGCCCGAGAGACTTGATCTGGGTTTGAACTGGTCGATCCGCGAAACCGTAAGAAGTCCCCACATTGCAGCTCGTAGGAATCGCCCCTCTAACATCTTGAATCGCAGGTTATCGGTATCATCTGCACCAACGCGCCTTCGATCAAGCCCCTCTTCCCCAGCCGCCACAAGGGATCGACCGCGAACAGCCATACCCCAACTGGACTCGTCACCTTCGGCGGTACCGGCTCGAACCACAAGCGATCGCGCTTGAGGGAAGACCACGAGAGAATTCCCGACGACGGATCGGTTGGTAGCCAGGAGCACATCGTGAAGCCGAAGGGAGGAAACCAGACCAGCGCGTTCGCTGACAACCGTAGCGACGATCGCAGCTTCGACGATCAAGCGAGGTATAATGGGGGCATTCAGGTCAAGAGCGAGTACAAGGTTGAGGTCCGGTAGATCGGTTGAACAGAGAACAACAATCCAACGTCTATGTTGGCCCCCGTCAAGAAAGACAGAGGCGCCCGCGCGGAGAGACGTCTAAGGGCATGCCACGGAGAGCAGATTATGCGCGAGCTCTGGAGCTCCGCTCTGTACCCGAGTGTTGATCCGGATCAACACCGTCCTCGGTGCATTGGCGTGCGAGATCATTAGGGGCTCACAGAGGATACACCTAGGCAATACCCAGGAGTCTGGAAGAGACTGCGCGTTTGATGAGAGATATGTAAACCACGAAGATAATGTACCATAGTTTAACAACAAAAGCAATGTGGTTACCAACACAAAATTTCGCTGTCTTAGTTTCAGACGTCCAGTGTCCATGTTCCCAACTTGCGAGACGGTAGTCGGCCGGGCCCGGGCCCGAGGCCCGAATCCCGGCCTGAATCCCACCTTTACGTAAGGGATCAGCCACACCACTTTGTAGCTAGGCGCACCTAGCGCTCATAGCTAGATTAATTAAGCTACTTCACACAGGTTATAAGCCCTCTAAATACCTAAATCTATCTGCTAGATAGTGAGGTTATTCCTAAGTAGCTATTAGGACTTTAACCTCACTATTTAGCAATTGCTATAGGGCAATTAATAGATTACTAAGCTGTTAGAAGTTTGCTTTTAAATAGAAATTATAGTTATTATAATATATATTTCTTATTTATAAAATCTCTCCAGCTTTTAAGCTGCTTAAATTAATAATTATTTAATAATTGCTATAATTATATAGTAATAACTATTTAATAACTATTTAATAATATCTTATAACTACTATTTAAACCTCTTTTAAACTGCTAAATTAATTAACTAAATTAATATATCTTTATTTAGAAATTTAACTTTATTTTTTTTTAGTTCTACTAAAAGAAGATTATTTCAGTTAGATCTTTTTAGTTTCTTCTCTTCTTTTGCTAACTTTATAGCTAAAGCAGCTATATAGAAAGCAGCTAGTAAAAGATTAAATTAAGAAACTTTAGCTTATAATACTATTTTTAAGCTGACTAAAGCTATAAGCTTTCACCTTTAAAAGATTAATCTTAAGAATATCTTTAAAGTAATAAGATTACTCTTCTATTTAATAGATAATAACATTTTAAATAGATATAATAAGAATATAGTTTTTAAAGCAGATAAAAAAGCAGCAATTAAAAATCTAAACTTATTTAGTAATTTTATACTTATAGAATTTATACTTACTAAATAATTACTTATAGAGAAGATTTAATATAAACTTTTAAAAGAAATAATTAATAATAGATTATTTATTATAATATTAACTTTTTAGATCTTTATTAAGGCTAAAGAATATATTTAGAAGTTTAATAAACTAGCTATAAATAAGGTTTATAATAACTGAAATAGAATAACTAGAGTTAACTATAGTAATATTAAAAACTTTATATAAAACTTTTACTTAACCTTCTATAAATTAAATAGGTCTAATATAAGCTTATTAACTATAGCTTTTGTTTATAGACTTATCTAAAGATTTAAAAGATTTAATTAGACTAAAGCTGATGCTATAGAGAATAACTTTATTATAGAAATCTAAAGCTGTAATAATTTTTTATATAAACTTAGAGGTTTAAATAAGAAGAAATAATATAAGCAAACTTCTTAAAATATTAAAATACCTTTAAATAAAAAGAAATATACTGCTAAAAAATAAGTCTAACTATTTAAGCCTATAAATAATAAAAAGTTATAGTAATAAGATTTCTATATTTTATATAACTCTAAATATTTAAAGAATCTTTATAGATATAAAATATACTTTTACTACTATAGAAAGGCTTCTTTATGCTTTATTTCCTATAATAAATGCTTTTTAAAGCACTATAAGTATTATACTATAAAGTTTAATAAGTTTAAATACTTAAATACACTATAAATAACTATATAAATAATAATATAAAGATCTGCTTCAGTTTTTACTTCAAAAGGTTATACTTAGAATAATATCTTTAGAAACTTTAGCATTAAAATAAATATTAACTATTAATCTAAGGTATATATAAATGCTTTAACAGCTTAAGCTTAAAAGAAAACCCTTCTATTATTCCTAATAAATAATTTTAAAGTATTTAGTTTATACTTTAACACTTAACCTCTTGCTAGAGATCTATATAAAGCTAACTATATATAGAAAGTGTTGCATAGTAGGGGTTATAGAAATAGGTGAAAAACAGGTTAATCTCTTAGAAACAGAGATATAAAGTGAAGACATATTAAATATGCTTATGCTATATGAAGCTATAAAGCTATAAGTAGCTAAGTAGCTATAATATACCTTCTTAGCTTCACATCTAAGATATGAAGCTGCAAAACGAAGCTATATATAAATAAAAAGAGGCTTATTTGCTTTGCTCTTATATAGATAGTATATAAATATTGCTCTACTGCAGTCTCTGCTGAGGGTAGTCTCTATAGATCAGCTCTGTTGCTATATCTGTCTTCTGCTAGGCTGGCGCTACTTTACTGCAGTCTCTGCTGAAAGCAGTCTCTACAGATTGATGTTGCTTAGGCTATATTATCTGAGGTGCTGTTCTATTGCAGTTTTTGCTGAGGGCAGTCTCTGCAGATTAATATTGCTTTATATAATTATATCTAAAGGTAACTATAGTAATGCCTGCATTAGATATAGCATCTCTAGTGTCTTTATAATCTATTTTTTACTTTAGAGGCAGTTTTAGAAATAGCTTTACTTTAGCTTTAAGAGCGCTTTTAGAATAATCTCTTTTTTATTAGCTATAAAGTAAGCTTTATATTTAGCCTATTTATTTTATAATACTATCTTTAAGCAGCTATACTTTATAGCTGACTATTAATGCTTTCTGCTATATAGACACTTTTAGAAATTACTATTTCTATAGCTTCTATTTGAAGTAAAGTTGCTTTATATAGAGTTTTCTAAAGTTATAGAGAGGGGAGGTTTTAAGCAGCCTCTAAATATAATATAGATATTATATTAGCTTTTTCAACTTATATACTAGTTAATAAGAGCAGTAAAGATTGCTTTATATTTAATAACACTATATATAAGCTTATTAGTTTCTTCTGTTATAATAAGTTTAATAAGGCTTTATTCAGCTTAAGATAGTGTGAGGTGTTTGCTAACTGCTTTTAAAAAGGTATGCAAAGTGAGGACCTCTTAGATTTTAGAGATCTTATATATTTGCATATATTAATATATATAATACTATTCTTAGTATTATGCTTTTAGATTTATTATTGCTATAGCTTTCTATAGTGAAGTGAGGTAATTATTTTATATAGTAGTAACTATAGAAAAGACTATTAGTATAAGATAGTTTTTAAGCATATAAATAAGTACTTAAATTGAGGTGTTCTTAATAAAGATAAAGTTGCTTTATATTATTAATAATATCTTATAGTTAACTATAATATAAACTTAGTTCTAAATAAAGCAGTAGCTTATTATAAGCTTTTTTTGCTCTGCAATCTATATTCTATAGTCTGCAATCTATTTTATATACTCTTCTCAAACATCTTTAACTATAAATATAAGTAGCAGTAGCAGCTTAATATTAGCAGAGTTTAGCTAATAAGTATAGCAGTAAGCAGCCTAATTAATATAAAGTTAGATATATTTATATTAAGCTTCTTTTTATTACTTTATATGCAGTTTGTTAAGTATAGAAAGGTATAGCATTTGCTGCGTCAAATTAGATGCCTCTTTGCTGTAAAGGTTAATATATTCCTATATGCTGTTCTAAAGTGTGTAGAAATGCAGTTATATAAACTATGCAGGCTAGTTGTATTGCTTTATAAGGAGTATACTAGTTAGCTACTGTTAAGCTATTAAAAAAGATATTATGAGATAAAAGATGAACTGCATTAGGCTACAGCCTACTTTGCAGTATATTAGAAGGTGTAAAGCGTTACGTTAAGAGCTAGGCTTATAACTGTTGCATAGTAGGGGTTATAGAAATAGATGAAAAATAGATTAATCTCTTAGAAACAGGGATGCAAGGTGAAGGCGTATTAAATATACTTATGCTATATAAAGCTATGAAGCTATAAGTGGCTGAGTGGCTACAACAGAAAGTTAAAAAGTAAATAATAAAAATATTTAAACCTTTTATTTCTTATTCTGCTAATTAAACTATAGAAATAGAGACTAATAGTTTCTTTATATATAATACTATTAAAGAAGTTAATAAAGAAGAAAATAACAGCTAAAAAGTATAATTAAGCTAATATATTATATTTATAACTTCTATTAAAAAGATAAACTTCTTTATGCTAAATACTAGCGCTAGCAGATATATCTTTAATAATCTCTCTATCTTTAAAAAACTTTAAGATCATTTTTAAGAATTAACTATAAACTATATAAGCAGAAAGAATTAAATTAGCTAAGCTGTTAGTATAACTAAAGTGATTACTATTAAACTAAACAGTAAAAAGACTATTTTCTAACTATATAATGCTTTTTATAAACCTCATAATGCAGTATAAATCATTAGTATTAGTCTTCTTCAAAAGATAAATATCTATTTTAATAGTTTAAATAATACTTTAGTTTATAAAGATATATCTAAAGCTGTTATTAACTTTAAATAAAATATATAAATCTTCTAACTTTAGATCTATCTCTCTAATTAGAATAATAAATTTAACTCTTTTAAGCTAAATTATTAAACTTTTCATATTTATTTAAGATATCTATCTAAAAAAGCAACTATTACTACTATAAGAGATATTAATATAAAGCTCTTTAGAATACCTCTTATAAGATATAAATATTATATTTGCTTTATAGCAAAGTTAATATAACAACCTAGTAATAAATAATAAGAACCTCTAACTTAAGCCTTTTAAAAGCTTTAAAACTTCTTAGAACTAATACTATAAAGCTTTAGAGATATCACTTATAGCTTCTATATTACTAAAGCTTTCTTAACTTATAAATAGTTTTAAGCATTTAAATTAAAGAAAAATGCAGCTATCTAGCTATAAAGCTGGTTTCTAAAAAAGATTGCAGTAACTAACAGTATTATTCACTTCTCTAAAGTTATTATAAATAATAATACAGCTTTTCTTAAAGTAATAAAACTTTTTGCTTAAAAATAAAGCTTCTATTTAGAAATAGCAGCTTTAAACTGTTATTAGTAGAATAAAAAAGCAGAAAGATCTAATAAAGCTATACAGCAAAAGGTATAAGCAATATATATTAAAGTTAGCTTTTTTAAATCTTTTTAGCTTTAGTTAATAAAAACTTCTATAGAAGTTAGCAATCTGCTATTTAATAATAAGAGTAATATCAGCTTTTATAAAAAGCTAGTAAATGCTTTTAATATATCTCTCTCTATAAGAAAACTATATATATACTATTTCTACTGCTAAAGCTGTTAAGCTTATATCTATATTTATTTAAATAGCTATCTATATATAAAGAAATAAAAGATAAAGCTTAAAGCTAAACTTAAAAGATTTATAAGATATAATAGCCTCTATAGTAATATTTTCTATATACTTATAGAAAGAACTAATAGTATTCAGTAAGCAAAAGATATAATATTTAAAGAAGATAAAAGAGAGCTTCCTTTAATTAAATTTAATAACTTATAGCTAGAGGAAGAGGTTAAATTAGAGATATATAAATATAGTAATAAACTTCTAACTACTACTTATAAAGCTGAAATTCAGCTTTATAAATACTACTAGCTATATATTAGTCCTATTAAATAAGAATAATAGGAGGAAGAAATAAGTAATTTATATTTAGAAGAAGCTTAAGAAATAGAAAATAATAATAAATAAAAATAGAAAGATAAGCTTCTTTAAGAAGAAGTTAGCAGCAAAAGAGGTAGGTTGCTAACTTTAGAACTAAAACCTTATATATTAATATATAATATTAGTATTATAAATATATAGATATAATTAATATTAAAAGAAGATTCTTCTTTATAGCAATATAACTAATATGCTCTTCTAGAGTAAAGTCTTCTAGCTTCTGCTTAAGAGTAAGAATCCCCTACTACTTTTCAACAGCATTTTCAACTAATATAAAGATAATAGAAGAAAAGACTAAAAAGCAGTAGTAAGGGTTTTATTCTTATAAGATCACTAAAAGCAACCTCTACTTTATCTAGCTAAATTATTTAATCTTTTAAAACCTAAATATTATATAATATTAAAAAGTTTAATAGAGAATTTAGTAAAATAAAAGCTATAGAAATTAACCTAATTAATAATAAAATAGACTGGAAACTAGTTATATTTGCCTTCTTAGTATCTAACCTATTATAAGCCTTTAGCTTAGAGATTTACTTATCTATAACTTTTAAAAAATAAGAGGTAATAGAAGAAAAACTTCTGAAGTTAGCTATCTTTAAAGCTATAAAGACTTAAGTTAACAGCCTAAAAGAAATAAAATATTAGCAGCTTAAAGAGCTTCTAAACAGCTTTAAATATCTTTTAGGCAAATAGATATATAATAAAAAAGTTATAGCAGATAGATAACTTAATAAAGTTAAAGCAAAATAAGTTATTTATAGTAACTTTTAAAATAAAGATAATAAGACAGTTTATATTGTAATTGCTAATCTTATTATTCTATAAGTCTTTCTGCTAATTATAGCATTTAAAGATCTAAAACTTCACTAAGTTAATATAGTTACAGCTTTTCTAAATAACTTTATAGGAAATTAAGATATCTTTATTATATAACCTTATAGATTTAATAATAAATTTAGCTGATTTTATAGGTTGAAAAAAGCTCTCTATAGACTATAAAAATCACCTTTTTTTTTTAGTATAAGCAAATTATTACTATTTTTAAATAATTAAAGTTCTATTTACTTTTAAAAGAACTTTATATTTTTATTAATAAGAATAGCATTATAATATTACTTTATATTAATAATATGCTTATTACTGCATTTAATATTAAGTAAGTTAATAACTTTAAAAATAACTTATATAACTTCTTTTAAATTAAAGATTTAAGTGAGGTATAGCAGTTTTTTAGGTTTAAGATTATTTGCTACTAAAAGATAAAATAACTTTAGATCTTATAAGCTAAATATATTAATAATATGCTGATAGAAAAAGGCATTACTAAATATAACTAAATATCTTACCCTCTTAGTAATACTTAGCTGTTAGAGATTATAGAATAATATAAAATGCTTACTAAGATATATAAATATTAAAGCAATTTAAGTAAGTTATAATAGATTATAAATAATATATAATTAGATATCTCTATACTTATAGATAGAGCTGCTAAAGATTAATAATATACTTCTGAAAAGTATAATAAACTGCTGAAATTAATATAGAGATATCTCTATAGCTTATAATCTCTAGCATTTTACTTTAGCAGCTTAAAACACTCTATTAATAACCTCAAATTGTTAGTCTACTATAATACTAATTAATCAAATTGCAAGAGATCTAGCAAGTTAACAGCTAATTATATAGTTATAAGTAGAAGAGTATTAATTACTTAGAAATTAGCACTATAATTATTTATAGCTATATTAACTTATAAAGCTGAGTAAATAAATCTTATACCTAAAGGGAAAGCTCTATTATATATTATAAATCTCTTTAAAAAGTTAGATATTTCTATTTAATTACCTTTTTAGATATATATAGATTTTATAAATACTTTTAATAATTGCCTATTAAGCAGATAGTTGCTTAAACTACACTATATTAAGATTAAATATCATTAGATTATTAATAATATTAGTAATAGAGACTTTAAAATTAATTATATTCTAACCTATAAAATAGTTACTAGTAGCTTCACTAAACTGCTAATAATAGAAAAGCATTATAACTTTATTAGAATATTAAGTTTATTTAAACTACTTATAACTAATAATAAATCTTAATCTAAAAATAATATCTTAAAACTTAAACTTAATTAAGTTCTTTCTATTTATTTATTTCTTTTATATATAATAACTTCAATTCTTTATATCTTACTAACTAATTAACTTTTATAGTTAAACTTTATATTATTTTAATTACTTTAATTTGCTCTTTTTAACAGTTAAATTGCTAACTATAAAACTCTTTTATATAAAAAGTTACTTAAAAATAAAGGCTTAGAAAGTAATTAAAAACTTTAACTTTATAAAGTTATAAGTTTATTGCTAAGTTAGATATCTTAATTAGTATTTACTTTAATTAATAATATATTAATATTAATACTAATTGCTAAAAGATATATTAATTTAAGTTTAATTTTGCTAAATTTAATTAAATATCAAAAGCATAAGTTAGAATAAAAGCAAAAAGAAAACTAGATATTATAATATCTTCTAATAATTATCCTAGTTAATTAAGTTTATACTAATATAAAATAAGTATTTTAAAACTAACTCTTATAAAAACTTATAAATTCTATTTATTTTAAGATATTAAGTTTAACTATAGAGATATAATTTTAATATTAATTTATTAATATTAAAAAGCAATTAAACTTAATTACTATAAGCTTCATTTAAACTTAAAACCTTAAAGTTAAATTATTAGCTTTTTCAATTTAAATTTATATAATTTAAAAATAACTAAACTATTATACTATATAGCTTAAGTTTATATTAAGGTTGCTTTAAGTTTAATAAAAGTTTTATATAGTAATTAGATATATAAGAGAAATAAAGAAGTTAAAAGTATTTTAAGAAGTAATATAAAATAATAAAGATAATATAGCATAACAGAAATAAAATAAAAAAGTAGAAATAAATTATATAATTATATAATAATTTAAATTACTGCTTTAGAATAGGAATAGCTTCATAGAGGTGTTGAGGAAGTGTTGGCTGAAAAGGGGGTATAAGACAGTAGTCGGCCAGGCCTAGGCCTGAGGCCTGAATCCCAGCCTAAATCCCGCCTTTACGTAAGGGATCAGCCACACCACTTTATAGCCAGGCGCGCCCAGCGCTCGTAGCTAGATTAATCAAGCCACTTCACGCACAACTTATGTCTTCTTCGACATCTTGACTGGATCAATGTTGCCTTTGCCCACCGAAGAAGCTTGACAGCTGGCACAGGCTGTAATCTGGCCATATACCTTGCTCTGTCCGTTTTGCTCCTCGGTTCTGCCCCGTTTCCACTCAGTCATTGATAGCCGACGAACCTCTTATCAGAAGAAGTGATGGCACTGTGGGGCTTTACGAAAAATGGATTTTCCGCCAAGTCGCGGCCCTTGATTCAGCCCACTCTGTGGGCTAAACCGAAAACGGTTGCATTTCCGGGTTGACGAAACCTCTCCCGAACCCACATCTCGGTCTCGCCTCATCAATGCACGCCTCGTATCAAGGCCCATGGGCTTTGCGGAGTACAGAGTAGCATTCTTCAGAACGCCTTGCAATGATGTTGTATCCTGATTTGAAAATCTGTACGGATACAGCGCCTAAGCATGCAACATGGAGGCTGGTCTATGGACTAGGGACTGTCAAGCAAATTTGGTATTTGTACAGAGTCCTGGGCACGTAAGAATAACACTTTGATCTTATCCGTGCCCCGGTTTTGCATACTGGTGGCATCAGTTCCCTCGTAGGGTAGTGCCTTCATAACATATCGCTAGAGTTCCAAGTTCGTCAGTTGCTCTTCCATCATCAACCCCGAACACAACCAACTATTTCAATCTGATCGCAAATATTCATGGGGCAAGAGCTACTGCAGGCTGCACATGGATCAACTGAGCATATCAAATATCAGCGGGAATGTTGAGGCCGCTGACTAACCATATCCTTCGTTGATGAAGATCAATGTGGATATGCTGCGGAAATTTGATTCCCCGGAAAACGGAGCAGGAGTGAGAAGGGGTTCCCCTACGAGACGCGGGAAGGATTGCTCGGCATCGTCGAAGCATAGCACATACAGAAAGTCTCTTGTCAATTTTGTCCGGTGAGAAGAACCCGCCGGCATGACAGTAAGAGAAAGAGGCACTAAAACACATCGCACGATGTTTATCGGCCGGAATGGCTGGTTGTACGTTTTGACAGTAGGTGATGGTATGGGAAAGAACATGAATCGGCATTCTTGATTGGCTGGGAACCATTGAGTGAGACGTTTGCGTGCCAACTTTTGACGCTTAGCACGGCAATCCCCCATTCCCGCCTCTGTCTTCCACGCTCCGGAACGAACCGGGTTGACCCAGTTTGAAACAAGTGCGAGGAGCTGAAAGATTTCAGCTGCTCAAATGCACACTTGGCTGGCAGTTGACCGTTCAACCCCTCACCTGCATTCGCAGATCACTATGGTTGGCTGGCTGCATTCAGGCCAGTGGAAATATCGGCTTGAACTTTCTTCTGGTGTTGTCTTATTGCGGCACGGAACGCCGCCCTTTGCTGCTTGGCGGCCACGTGCCGGCCCGTTCCTTCTGTTGGACCGATGCCAACTGCCATGCGGCACGGATTTTCACTCCGTGATTTCCATCCTAGATCATGACGATGCCCATGGCCATTTTTGCAATGCTGGAGATTTTATACGGTCACCACAGAAAAGTCCAGAGTACCTCTTACTTATTCGTATGAGCGCAGGCAACAATGGCTCTCAATTTCGGGAGGGTCTGAGGTCTTGGTTTGCGTTTCGGTGCCATTTTGCCATCGCGGTGGAATTCTGATGCCGAACAAGAATTACTTGGCAGCCCCCCCTCGAAAGACGGTTTCGAATGTGACGAAAAGCGCCACCAAGTTCCAGCACAAGCCCTTTCGATTTTGAGTTCGCCCTTCGCAAGCCTCAAGGCGTCGTCGCCAGGACGATTGCTCCGTACGCGAGAAAGAAGAGTGTTCATCTGGAGAAGGCCAATTAGGCAGGATTTAAAAGCGCTTGAATCTGCTCTGATATGTTCATTTCACGATGCATAGCCTGGGACACAGGCTCTACTCACCTCTCAGTTAGCAGTTCATCGAGCTGCATGAAAACACGCCAACATGTTGTCCCTTCGCCACGTCTGGATCATCGTTACTGATGTTGCCAACTCGCTTTTCGGATCACCCTTCCTCACTCAGGGATCACAATACCCCATAGGAGCCAAGTTTGGCTTGTCTCGGCCTGGCATTGAAGCTATCAAACCTGGTCATCCCATCTTTAGGCCTCCCGGCAGCAACATCGATGACTTCGTCTGCGACTATTCGAACATGCCTGGCTTCAAGCCATGTGGAACTGCTGATGACCAAAGCTGCTGGTTGCGCAACGACGAAACAGGAGAAGAATTCAATCTCACGACTGACTATGAGAACCTAACACCAACGGGTGTAACACGCGTGTACTATCTTAACGTAACCGACGGTGATCTCAACGCTAATGGGCTCTCATTTGGCCAAGCGAAACTTTTCAATGGCACTTTCCCTGGCCCGCTGATTGAGGCCTGCTGGGGAGACACCGTCGAAATCCATGTGCGCAACTATCTCGCTCATAACGGAACCAGTATTCATTGGCACGGTCTCCGCCAGTGGAAGACCATGCACATGGATGGTGTGAATGGCCTCACGCAATGCCCAATTGCCCCTGGGTCCGATTTTGTCTATCGATGGACAGCGATGCAGTATGGTACCTCATGGTACCACAGCCATTACTCCGTGCAATACGCCGATGGATTGCAAGCTCCAATAGTGAGTCCTCAACCTCAATCTCGATTGCGACAATGTTTGTTTGTCTTTAGCATGATCTAACACCTGGCAGACCATCCATGGGCCAACCTCTTATCCGTACGATATCGCTATCGAGCCAATTACAATCACTGATTGGGGTAAGTCAATTGGCATTGTGCCCTGACCTTGGGAGCTTTTCGAAGATAGCTATGACTATGGTATTATGTAAGGGTATTTGAAGACAATGGCTAATATTTGGGCTACAGCTAACAACAGTGCATTCCAAAACATTTTTCCAAACCGGCCCGCGGACACGATGGATGTTCTTCTGGGAGGAGTCGGCAGCATCACTCGGCTTTCGGGTGGCAGCATTCAGAACACATCAGAGGTCCCACCTACCTTTGAGATTTCGTTTGACGACACCGCTCCTAACCCCGCAACCGGGGCAAAGCGTTATCTCCTACGCCTGATTAACACCGCTTTTGATAACTCTTTCATCTTCACAATCGACAACCATAATTTGACGGTAGTAGAGGCCGACTTCGTTCCTGTCCAAAACTTCAACACCACCTCAATTCTCATCGCCATCGGCCAGAGATATAACATTATCGTCGAGGCAACGCCGATTGTGAATAGTTCAGATCCCTCGGCCAACCCTTTACCAAAGGATGGCAACTTCTGGATTCGGACGTACGGTATCCCTGGATCTACCCTTTTCAAATATTCGCATTCTCCATCTTCCAAGGACCGTCCTGTAGATCTGAATAATTACATGAAGACTGGTATTCTCCGGTACGACAGCACCAGCACGACTGATCCCACCACCACTGGATGGCACGTCGACTTTACCGAGTCCGACAAATCCATCAATGATCAACTGCAGCCTCTTCTTCAGTGGGATGTTCAGGGTCCAGCAAACGGGGTTGGGAAGAAAGGGGAGGTATTTAACATTGCTACCCAGGATGAGGGCACTGGGCAGTACGCCACGTCGTTTATTGCTTTCCAACGCCCTAACGACGCTGATATAACACCATTCCAAACGACGTACGGAAACCCTACGTTTTTGAATCTTGACAACGTAGGGGATGAATGGCCAGTGGGATGGGTTGTTGTTCCCGAGAACTTCACCGACACAGATTGGGTAAGCGCGCACGTATAGAGCGACCAGGCCAACCGAGACTCGTTGCCTTGAGCCTATCTTTCGACATTGGTGTCGCTGACTGCTTCTCAGGTATACCTGGTCATTGACTACCCGGAATTCGGCCCGCACCCAGTAAGTAGTAACCTTAGCATGAAGGTTTGAGGAGACTAGAGAGGACTTACTCGAACTTAGATGCATCTTCACGGCCATGACTTCGCCATCGTGCAACAAGACGACAACAACTACTTCGACCCTGCCAATTTCCACCCTAACCTAACCAACGTCAACTTTCCCCGCCGTGACGTGGTATTGGTCTCGGGAAGTGGGCACGTTGTCATTGCCTTCAAGGCTGATAATCCCGGTGTATGGTTGATGCACTGCCATATCGCAGCACATGCCGCGGGCGGCCTCTCTTTGCAGATCTTGGAGCGTCAGAACGCAGCCAACCAGATTTGGCCCGCCGGAAACTCCAGCGCCCTGGACGCAGCTCATACGCTCTGCGCAAGCTGGAACAGTTGGTCATATGACTGTAGAAATTTGTGGCCCGGAAACACGGGTACCCAGCAAAACCCGTTCTTTCCTTCCTGCGCGGACTCGACCAACCTCCAGGACGATTCCGGAGTATAGAAGAGGCGCAGCACCGCTGTCTGTACAAGAAGGAGGCCCTTATGACCTTGTGTCAAAAGGTTGTCCAAGGTGTGTGAACGAATCGCGTGTGAAGAGGGGAGCTCCGGAAAGCTTCCCCGAGAATACTCAGATAGTGCCTATGGTCATAGAAACCGTCTTTAACTAGGGGACCTTACACTCTCAGTGATCAGATACAAATATCCCCAAGTTTCATCAAGACTTTTCTTGCGAGTTACGGGCGCGCAGGACATCAGGAATTAAGGTGTATTGTAGGAGTAACTATTCAGAAGGGCTGCCCACGGCGCGGGCTAATATCCACACGCGCGGCTTACGTAATGCCGCACGTCACGTGCTAGGCGGTGAGGCTGCGGCTCAGAGTGAGGGCATCGCAACAACTTTCTCAATGAACCTTACCCCCACTAAAATTCCGTCTTCGTTCGGCATATCCTCTCCACCAAAGTCCTCGCTGTCTTCATCCAGACAAGTGAGGCAAGTGATGACCGTGGGAGCATACTTGTCCCCCATTCGAGCTGGCAAGCCAGTCTTCGCCAGACTCACTAGCTGGTTCTTGATCTTGATCGTCTGATCAATGTTGCCTGGCTGGAACTTGGAATCATCCATGCTCAAGCCTAGTCCCGAGCCTGGCATCTTTTCGCTGCTAGCCTCGCCCGCATCAGACTGGTATTCCACAAAGGTCTCCCATAATCCAAGCTCAAGAAGACAGACTCCCAAACTATAGACGTCATGCTGCATGATGTATGCCTGTTGAGCTTGGATTCCCTGGCGAGTCGGATGCTTGTAGAGTTTTCGCTCCCATGCGTCGTCGTCAACCTTCAGCGTGTGAAAGTTCACGTTGCGAAAAGAGTCAAAACCGAGGAGATACGCTGAGCCCAGCTCACTTGGCGGGTCGGAACCGTCATCCGGAAGTATGATGATAGTTTCAGGGCGGATGTTCTTATGAACAAAGTCGAAAGTGTGAATGAAGCTAACAGCCCTAGCCAACTGTTTCGAAATGTCCAGAACTCGGTTTAAGCTGAGCCTGCGCTCTTGTAGCAAATGATATCGCAAGCTGGTAGGAGGTATGCTGATGTCTGTGTGAGGCAGCTGGAAAGCCAAGCTCATTGACGAAAGCCTTTTCATCTCTGGGCTTCTCCGTTTGATGACGCCTTTGCAAGAGAGCAGACCAAACATGCCAGCATCTTCCCTCTTCAGCTTCTTAGCGAGGCCCTCTGTGTCCGCTCTCAAGCGAGGCAGATAGCAGCCTGTATCACACGTTATCGTATCTACTGCATAATTCTTATCCGATGTCTTCCGACGAACCAGCGCTGTATTCGAATGTTCAATTTCGTTATTGTGACAGTCTAGACCGTTTTCTGGTAGTGTGACATGTACTTCGGAACTTGTTTCTCCCTTAATTGCACTTCGGATACTCCGAGCGGAGACTAGAGTAATACCGCTACTCGAATAAGTCGATGCTGACCGGGACGATGACGACGTTTTGACTGTCTCGGTGGATAAACGAGAAATTTGATCGTCGATCAGTCTGCTGCCTATTCGAAGTATCAAATACCACGTCGGGTCAAATACAGGATGCCATTGCTGGAGTTTCGCGATGGAATGGTTGATGGCTTCCCGAATTGGAGTGTATTACAATTTCCTGACAGAAGAGTCTGACCTGGGCTTCTTGATCGATTCGATTTTCGAGATGGCTAAGCTCAATTTGCTTTTAAGTACCACCAGAACTTCCAGATGGATGCGACAATGGTCTTCCTCAAGGGCTTGGGCGATCATGTTCACGAAGTCCACTTGAATGGCAGAATTATTCCAGATCGCCACCAAGATGTCCGGATTGGATTGGACAGCTCTATTGGCACCTCTCAGGACTCGGAAAACCTGTTACAGAGCTTCCCTGTATCTGTCATTAACGATTTAGCGGGTAATCAATCTATATGCTGTCGGAATACGTGCTGGAGACAGAGATCGGCAGCCGTATCGACAGTTAGGACTGACTCAACTGAAATTGGCGACAGCGTTCGTAACTCAGACTGAATCGTCGGATAAGATGATAATCATCGGGACCCGGACTTGGAAATTACTGAGATGAAGGTTGTTTTGAGAAAGACGCGCGCGCTTATGTAGTTATCCAGATTGGCTGGGAATGGCGGGGTTTTGTGTCTCCCTAATGCAGGCGTGCATGTTGGTAGACTTGGCCCCCAAACTTTGCAAGTCTCGTGATCAGGCCGGCTCGGTTGCGACAGAGGCATTGTCTGTACATCATCCAAAGCCTTCGAAGTGAACACTCCTGCGGAATTGCCCTCGTCGCGACTCTCACTACGATGTGATCGGAACTGCCATCCCGCAGGTATTAGCGCTTGAGTCTCGTCCTCTTTGTCAAAGTTCCATTACCAACTACAAATAACGGAAGACTCAGTTGCAATATGATCCGATCAATACCTGCTGACAACATACGGACGAGCCCGCACACTTCGAGATGTCTGCATCGTCACATCTTGTGCGGGAAGCAAAGCTCGAAGCTTTACAGCTGTTCCCAATCGTGACCTACTACACATTATACCAGCGCGGCACTTCGGGGGGAGAATAGAAGATCAGAGTACACGAAACTTGGAAACGCGAGAGACTTTTGGGCCAAGCCGACTACGGTTTTGACTGGCTCAGTACGTGCGACCGACCGGCAAGAAAACATGGGCCCATCGTCAGGGCCGTCAAGGGAATACCGATTGACTCTACAGCGCCGGAAAAGATGGACTACTATCAAAAATTAGAAACAGTTATGAAGTTCTTTCAAGACAGAGTAAGAGGAGATTGGAAGTTGACGGTGACTTCTGATAATAGAGCCATTATGGATTCCCATTCATAGTAAACACCTTCTTTTGTGAGGTCTTACGGCTGGTTTCAAAGCGTGCATGCTATGCATCGCTATGGAAACCGTGGAGTAAAGTAGCCTCGAGAAGCACCTGTCGAACCTGGTTCCGGGATATGGGGCTAGGCTCATTACTAGGCGATTAGCAGAAGGTCTTCATTATCTGCATCAGAATGCGATTTAGTTTCGATAGGAAGTTGGTTGGTTGGGAGGATCCACCGCTACCTAGACCGAGGTTCACCAATTGGCGATAATGCGAACGCGACCAAGAATCTCGCCTGTCTGCTGAAAAATCTTGAATATAAGGTTAATGATGCCAATTACTACTTTACCCGACTTCGTGAACAAGATCAAAGACTCGGTGGCAAGTTTCGTTGACAGCGGCGAACACCTATTCGATGACTTCAAGAAGCTCCTTCAAAGGTGTGAGGGCACGATCCTGCTAATTTGTGGAAAAGGAGACCAGAGCAGGGAGTTTTGGAGAAGAAACTCAAGAGCCAGAGTGGTGATAAATGCTCTTTGGAGCCCAGAGAATTGTTCGACTACGGTAGCGTTCATGCGTCAGCTGCGATCATGGGATATGCGGTATGACGCTTACTGCTCAGCGCCATTGATAATCGCTAAGCAAACACCATGTGCGCCCGCGGAGCGTCCTCCATTTTGGTTGTGTTGTTTTGTTTTGTGGACTTGCAAAGAACTTGGTCACTTCTGCTACTGTTCAGTTCCCCATTCCTACAATCAACTTCTCACGGCTGAAGTTACAATTAGCTACAGGTACAACAACAACATAAAGGACGATAGTCATCAGGCTTGACTTTAAAGGGCGGGTTGTAATGAAACGGGGATCTTGACCAGAAACCAGCATTGCTAGATAACAGGCGATTGGATGCAACTAGGAGCCATCATCCAGACACAAAATTCCATGCAATCTTCGAAATGGACCTAGTGCTCCTTTTTTACAATTCGCAAGTAGGCCCCAGCGCATAGTTAGGCGAACGCGGAACATCCTTCCAGCTAGGAATGTTGCCTGATGACCGCGCCACGTTCAATTCCGAATTCGGCAAAGCGGCTCCCGAAACCAGCCACGCCAGGAGTGTGCCTGACGCTGACAACGCAAAACCGCTGCCCCCTCCCCGGTGACGGACGGACTGAAACTTCGTATCTGACGCGCTAGGAGCGCTGCCACGCTACAGTGTCCCCAAAACACCATTCGAAGGCAGCAGGATTTCTGGCTACATATTTGGTTGGCCCTCGCAAACCACAACAACGTTGGATGACCTTTGTTCTTCTCTCACAACGTCCGACAAAGAAATCTTGCTTTTTTTACCAGCGCAGCGGTCTTTTGCCCGGATCACGTCGTTTACATCACGGCGTTGCCCCGTTACATCACCGACAATGGAGTCTTCCGTGTCTCTCCGACGCCCCACCCCGGGCCCCGCAGACGCCCGAGGCCGGCACTCAGAATGCAAGGCGGCGGATAGCTCTCATGCCGGATTCACCGATTTGCCCCCGGAGATCCATCTTCTCATATCGAAGCAGCTCATTTATCCCGACGCGCTCTCCCTCAAGCATACCAGCAGCTACTTCTACTACCTCGTGGACACTGGTGTCCGGTTGAAGGTGGAATGGCTGATGGAACGCCGGATGTTACATCTCGAGTGTCCCAACGATAAGCGATGCGATCTTGGCAGCGATCTACGGTTTTGCAGGGGTAGCGTACCGTACGCATTCCACTCTCACTCGCAAACGATCAGCCTATTGACTAACGCTGACCAGACTCCTGATGCAACGACGACGAGAACACATGGAGTGCGAATCGAGACCGGGCTTGGGCTGTCTCGTGTACGGCACGTCAGTTTGCTCCCACCGTAGGAAACTTGGCGCGAGATGTCAGCGCTGGCTCAGACGACGGTTGACAATTGAGCTCTGGTGGGTGTTGATTGCGTTGGTACCGATCATCTTCTGCTGGCTCTGGATGGCTGAGTTTGCGAAGTGGGCAGCTGGCTCATTCTCGCACTCTTCATCAACCTTTACAGAGTCATTGATGAGGTGAGCCGCCGTCGTGAATACGCCCTTTGCAGCCAATGAAACCTTGTGTAAATAGGATGCCACATAATGTCTAATTGAGTCAGAAATTGGGAGGAATTATGCAAGCTGTCAGACCACATTTGAACCGACATGAAATCAGTTGAAGACCGCTAAATGATTGGAAGAAAGAATGGCCAGGAAGACCTTTAGAATTGTATTTCAATTGTCGACTCTGGAGCTTTGGGGTGAGTGAGCTGAATGGTACCTGCCTGTTGCTGTGGTAGAGCCTACTGTTCAGTTTGGAGTTTTCACAATTGGCCGTACCTTCCTCCGTGGTTGCCGAGTCTACAGCCTGCCTTCCTTAAGTAAGGTATAAATTGAAAATACACTGCCGCTTGTCAGGATTAGTGGGATCTTGCTAATCACAGGAAATCGAATAATGATAAGCTTTCTATTTCAAAGTCACAGTCCTCATTTTGGAACATCGAAATCAGTGGCTCTACAATCGTTGAAAACCCCACATCACAGCACTTGCCTTTAGTTATCTGAAGATCACACCTTCTGCAATACTAACGCCAGGTATTACCTTTAATAAAAGTCCATCCGTTCAGCCTTTTCCTCTGTTGTCTATCTTCTTACTCTCGCCCTATGACACGTAAAAGAGGGTAGTTCAACAAGAAACAATACACTCGCTTCTCGAATCCCGCGTATCGCACAGTTTCACCATAATTGTTGGTCAACTTCGCACACATCAACTATGGCACCTTCCTCTTCAGCCAGCGTCAAGCTTGGCACTGCCCATTCACAGGGTCAATATACTCACTCGGCGTTCAAACTGAAGGTAGTCGTGCCTTCCCTCAGCTATCCATGCGACGGTTTCTAACCCTTCTTTGTAGGACGCGTCAACTGCCACATCGAAGGTAGGAGCGAAGCCAAAAGGCGGACCCTCTGCTGCGAAGCCCATGCCCTTTTGGGCTAAGAATAAGGTCGGAGGCAAGACCGCAGACGCATCTCTCCCTGCCAAGACCATAAAGAACAACAGCGCTACTCCTATTCGGAAGACGTTTGTGCCTGGCTCCGGCACCCAAATTCGATCGAAGTTTGCAGGGCCCCAGCAATTCATCAAGCCCAAAGTCGGGCACACTGCCACGACGGGTGAGAAGAGAACACATAGCCAAATAACCGGCGAGGTTAACGAGACGCCGAACAGCTCTGCTCCAGGTGGCATCCCAAAGCCCAAGAAGAAGAAACTTGAAGACTTTGGAAAGGGTGTCACCCCTGCAGCTTCCATACCATCGCAGGCGCGACCCGTGGGCACTATGCCTCACTTCAACACTGCTACGCAGCTTGCAGAGTTCATCTTCAAGCCCGATGCCGAGAGCAAAGTGCTACCTCGCCACATTAAACTTCGAGTCTGCAGTATCCTAACCGTCCCGGGTGTTACGATGGATGCTTACCTGACCCGTCTTGCTTCCTCGCCCGAGTTCAAGGCTGTCACACAAGAGGCCTTGAAGATCTTCAAGGGAGAACTCCCTATCGATGAGATCACTACCATCGCGTTCATCATTGCGAACCCCAAGAGACTCAACAGACGTAGGCCCGACTGCCCTGAGGCAGACATCTGGTACAAAGCACAGCTTCAGATGGGCCTGGAGGCTGAAGAGGTCCGTTCATGGGAGAACAATCCCATTTTCAGGGCATACCGCCGCGTCCTACGCTACTTGCAGCAGTGCGGCACTGGTCGTCTTCGCTTTGAGCCAGAACTAGGACTTGGTCTTCTTCAAGACGCGCGGGAGATTAGCCGAATGCCCACGAAGAGTCCAAGGGAATTGACAGGCCCCGTAGCGAATACAGAACAGCCTTTGCAAGTCGCGGCTCCTGGTCCTACAGCGACAGCACAGATCAGGGCCGAGAAGATTAAAGCCGTCAAAGTCCAGGACGTCCAAGAAGTCACGATGGATCAGACGACGGCTTGCGCCAATCAGATGCCCACGAAAGAACTGCTCTGATAGTCGCACGTTCAGTGCGTGACCTAGGGGTTTCTCATGCGAGACTAGGGAAACGTGATCGAGGATTGGGCTGAAGACAAGGATAACGTTGCAGGGCATGACGAGTCCGTCGGATGGTCGTTCAAGTGCTTGCGGATTTCCCTTCGTCGCACAGAGACTGCCCTCTTCGAAAGGCGAGGAATGGCCATCTAAGGTAGGGAGCAAAGCTAACGAAATCATTACAATCAGAAAAGGAAAATCGAACAAAGCATAGATTTTCTAAATACATGATTGAAAAATATTAAAATGCAAGTCCAATTCACGGAAAGCTACTTATGCTCATCGTACGCTTTTATTCACAGGGTTTATGGCTCTATGAACAGCATGTCAAGACGCGTTGTCCTGGATCATAGGCTGCAGGGGACCCAGTCGTCCTCCCTGGTTTTCAACCTCCCGCATTACTTCTTCAGCTCGAGCCAAATCGCTCACGTCCAGCAGCCTCAGCCAGTAGGAGAAGTAGGATCCGAGACCCGTGACACGACCATGCCCTGGAGGACTGGCTAACCCGAGGTCCGCAAGCCTATGCCGGTCCCAAATGGCGAACCCCAAAGCCCGGTAAGGCTCAAAGCCGGCATACTTGATCGGTGAGTGGGCGCCCCGACTCATGCTGTCCACAATCCAGAGACCGTCGGCTGGTAGCACGAGTGACGACCTCCTCATGGCACCAGATGTTGGTACCCGCCTTGATGAAGGTTCGATATCCTTCGCAGGCCAAGTCAGCTGGGGCAGTCGATGTGTCTCTGAACCCGAGCTGTTTGTTCTGCGAGCCTTAAGATGCCGAACGTACTCAATCGCTGTCATGACCTCGTGGTAAGCGACCTTGAGATTGCTGTTGCTGCTATCATAGAAACTCTCAATGTTGAAGTCGTTCACGTGATCGCTTGTCCCAGGAGTGTCCCGGACTCTTGACGTAGTTACCGCCAACTTCAATTCGAATATGAGCTGCAACCGCCAAAATGCGCGAAGAACCCGTTGCTCTTCGACCCATGATGGCCTCCGGGCCCTTTCGTCTTCTGGAGCCCACTCCAGCTGTCCTCTTGCCTTTGCATCAATCAGTTGTTGTAGGTGATGATCAATGCATGCCCTAGTCAAGCAGTGAACCTGAGCCGCCGTCGAGAGCACGGTGCGCAAGACACTGAGAGACGGAATTTTCGAGGAATCCCGGCTCGCAAAGTCGTAGCCCACCTCTTCGCTTTTCCCGAGCACAATACCAGCCTCCCTGTCTTTGATCTTCCGGATGATCTCGTCCAGGTTCGTCTTCGCGTGGGCGCCGGCGCGCAGTTGTATCACAAAACGAATGATGTCCTGAGTCTGGGGCGTGATTATGCTCTCTGAGATGGATTGCCAGAATATCTCGGCGCTGTATTGATTGAACACGCGGTATGAGGCGGGCGAGGAGGTGATGACGTTCCACAGGCAGTGCACATCATCTATGTGGGCGAGGATCTGCAGCAGCACCTCCGTGGGAAGATTCTCCAGCTGCGACGCGCATTCGGCTTCATAACTTTTGGCATCTGACATATTTTCTTGACAATTTTCTGAAGTGGAAAATGTCGTAGCCACTCAGCCACTTGTGGCTTTATGGCTTTGTGTGGCATAGGCGTATTTAATATGCTTTCGCCTTGCATCCCTGTTTCCAAGAGATTAACCTGTTTTCACCTATTTCTACAACCCCTATTACGCAACACTTATAAGCCTAGCTCTTAATGTGATGCTTTATGCCTTCTGATATGCTGCGAAGTAGGCTGTAGCCTGATATAGTTTATCTTTTATCTTATAATATCTTTTTTGATAGCTTAATAGCAGCTAACTAGCATACTTCTTGCGAAGCAATGCAACTAGCCTATATAGTTTATATAACTATGCTTCTATGCGCTTCAGAATAGCATATAAGAATATATTAACCTTTATAGCAAGGAAGCATCTGATTTAATGCAGTAAGTGCTATACCTTCTTATGCTTAACAAACTATATATAAAGTAATAAAAAAAAGCTTAATATAAATATATTTAACTTTATACTAATTAGGCTACTTACTGCTATACTTATTAGCTAAACCTTACTGATATTAAGCTGCTGCTGCTACTTATATTTATAGTTAAAGATATTTAAGAAGAGTATATAAAATAGATTGCAGACTATAGGATATAAATTATAAAGCAAAAAGAGCTTATAATAAGCTACTGCTTTATTTAGAACTAAGTTTATGCTATAGTTAACTATAAGATATTATTAATAATATAGAGCAACTTTATCTTTATTAGGAACACTTCAATTTAAGTACTTATTTATATACTTAAAAACTACTTTATACTAATAGTTTTCTCTATAGTTACTACTATATAAGATAATTACTTTGCTTTATTATAGAGGGCTATAGTAATAATAAATCTAAAGGCATAATATTAAGAGTAGTACTATATATATTAATATATATAAATATATAAGATCTTTAAGATCTAAGAGGTTCTCACTTTGCATACCTTTTTAGAAGCAGTTAGCAAACGCTTTATGCTATCTTAAGCTAAATAAAGTTTTATTAAACTTATTATAATAGAAGAGACTAATAAGCTTATATATAATGTTATTAAGTATAGAGCAATTTTTATTGCTTTTATTAACTAGTATATAAGTTGAAAAGGCTAGTATAATATCTATGCTACACTTAGAAGCTGCTTAAAACCTCCCCTTTTTATAACTTCAAAAAACTTTATATAAAGTATTTCTATTTTAAGTAAAAGCTATAGAGATAGTAATTTCTAAAAGTATCTATATAGCAGAAAGCACTAATAGTTAGCTATAAAGTGTAGCTATTTAGAGACAGCATTATAAAGCAAACAGGCTAAATATAAAGCTTACTTTATAGCTAGTAAAAAAGAGATTATTCTAGAGGTGCTCTTAAGACTAAAGTGAAGCTATTTCTAAAACTACTTTTAAAGTGAAAAATAGATTATAGAAATATTAAAGATATTATATCTAATATAAATATTACTATAGTTACTTTTAGATATAGTTATATAAAGTGATATTAATCTGCAGAGACTGCCCTCAGCAGAAACTGCAATAGAGCAGCACCTCAGATAACATAGCCTAAGCGATATCAATTTGCAGAAACTACCTTCAGCAGAGACTGCAGTAGAGTGGCGCTAGCTTAACAGAGAACAGACATAGCGATAGGGCTGATCTGCAGAGACTGCCCTCAGCAGAGACTGCAGTAGAGCAGCACCAGCCTAACAGAGGATAGATATAGCGACAAAGCTGATCTATAGAGACTGCCCTCAGCAGAGACTATAGTAGAGCAATATTTATATACCGTCTATATAAGAGTGAGGCAAACAAGCCTCTTTTCATTTATATATAGCTTCGTTTTGCAGCTTTACATCTTAAATGTGAAGCTGGGGAGGTATGTTATAGCTATTTAGCTACTTATAGCTTTATAGCTTTATGTGGCATAAGCATATTTAATATGCCTTTGCTTTGCATTCCTATTTCTAAGAGATTAATCTGTTTTCACCTATTTCTACGACCCCTACTATGCGACAGAAAATAAATTGGACTGAAAGTAAACGTTGGTGAAGGCGTTAAGAACCGGTAGTTGTTGGACCCCGCATTCGACCCCGAACTGGGTACCTCGGATTCCGAGCCGTTTCCTGCAAAAGGCAAGGTTCCCTGAACTACCGTCGATCAATTCCAGGTCTTGACGTCAAGCATTTTGGAAGTTTATCCTTATCAGACCTGACGATTAGATCTAAAGCTCCACAGCATCCGCATCACCTCAATCCTAGGATCGCGCCGTCATTGCCTAGTTGCCTCTGGCAGAGCCAACACCACAAAGACATTAAAGTGAAGTTTACAAGGGCTTAGAGCGGATCATTCTATGATTGGGATGGCAGTGCAAGACACCAAGGCAACCTATATAATAGCAGAAAATAATCCACTATGATTTCGTCTACTTTATGTCTAGTAATCTGTTTAAAGTAGAAGCTAACAATAGGGGATAATGACAACGAATATTTTGGTGCCAAAAGCCTTGCAGTGTGGCGCAGTTGGGTGCCTTGACCTGCTCGTAATGACTAGCTATATCCTGTACACCAGGCTGTGAGATGATCCAATAACATCGAGACACGGCACGTGGGCTTGAGCTAAGTGACATCATATGCGTTCAGCTCTTTCTGCCATGTGCATCGAGAGTCTCAGCCGCACCTCAGCTGAGAAGTAGTGGAACCATGGGAGACAAGAGCCCACCAAAGTACTTATATGTATGGGAAGGCTGGATAGAACAGTCACAACTGTGTCCCATGGTTCCCACCGGTCCCATCTTCATCTCAGTGAGTGCTAGACATTTTGGCAACTGGAAGAATTCATAGTTCAAGATATCCCCTCAAAGCTTCCAATGGATCCAACGACAGGCTTTCGGGTTCTCGACCTGCTGCCAGCGGAATACGATGATGACTTGTGCTGCAACATCCGCAACCTAGAGCTCGGAACCAGCGAACCATATGAGGCCCTGTCGTACGTCTGGGGAGACCAGCTGGACTTGAAGCCAATCCAGGTGGCAGGCGCAACAGTCGAGATTACAAAGAGCCTCCAGGCCGCCCTCAGACGCCTTCGGCAGCGCAGTGTGATACGGCCCCTCTGGATCGACCAGTTATGCATTAACCAGTTGGATTCGCGTGATAAGACGCGGCAGGTCTCCATCATGCGCCAGATTTATAAGAACTGCTCGAGGTGTCTGATCTGGCTCGGCGAGATTCCGGATACGCTCGCTGTTAGCGATGCAGAGGGAGCCTTCGACTTCATTTACATGTGCGCGGGGCATTGGGGCGACTCGGAATCCATCCCGCCGAATCTTTCAACTCCTGATCGATTAGCAAGGGCCCATGATGCCTTCAAGGCTCTAATATTGAATGGAAACCCTTGGTGGTCTCGAATATGGACTGTGCAGGAAGTCGTGCTCCCATCTCATGCTCTGGTCGTATGGGGCCCGTTGTGCCTTCCTTGGATCACGGTCAAGCACGCAGCATGGAGCCTGTGCTCAGGGCTCTTTCCACCCCTGAATTCCCATATTCTGTATATATTCCGCGACGTCGTGGACAATTTTACAGACCCAGTTCGTGGGCTAGAGATTGCAGAGGACGGGGAGAGCCCGCTTGACATACTCCAGCGATGGCGATATCGAAAGGCAACGGATCCGAGGGACAAAGCTTTTGCATTGATGGGCATGTTTGCACACACACCCATCCCCGGTGTGCAAATCTGCGACTACGACTTGTCCGTCGTAGATCTATACAAGGAGGTTACCACGGGGCTGATACAGAGCGAGCAAGGCCTCAGGCCATTCGTCGGCCTGCGGCCCAACGGCAACCCAGATCTCCCTTCATGGACAATCGACCTGTCGCAAATACCTTGTGACAACACCTCCCACTGGTGGTGGAACCACTCCCACCGGTACCAGGAGTTTGCGGCCGATTGTGGGGAGGAGCTGCAGTTCACGCCGCCATTGCATGGAGGCAGCGTGATCTCTCTAAGGGGCATATCGGTAGACGTGTTGAAAAGGGTCGGAAGCCCACTCATAGGAGATGACCCGAAGAGCATCTTGGACGAGCAAATCATTGAAGCCACGAAGGTCTGGCAGCAGCTGATGGAACAATCGCTGGGAGACCGACGGTATCCCAATGGTGAGACTCCAGCTGATGTATTTTGGCGAACCATGATGGGAGACCTGATCATGCAAGAGTTCCCGCTGCGGAGGGCCAACGCCGCCGACGGTCGCCTAGCTTCTTTGCAATTTCATGGAGACAGTCCCTTGAACAAAACCATCTGCGACTCCGTGCGCATGATGATAGTTGGCCAGACCTTCTTTGTAACGGAGAGTGGGTACGTTGGTGTCGGCCCACCGAACGTAGTCGAAGGGGACGAGGTCTGGGTGCTTTCGGGCGGCAAGGTGCCTTTTATTCTGCGGCCATCGATGGGCGATGAAGGCCCTCGAAGTAGTGCGACTCCCACGTTCTCCTTGATAGGTGATGCTTTTGTGTATGGCATGATGGACGGGGAGGCAATGGCATTGCGGAAAGGCCAGCTTCAGGCTGTGTATCTGCACTGACTTTGAGCACCAAGTTCATGGTTTGTACTACGCTGTTATTTAAGAGTTTACAGGCGTGGATCGTTTTAGCCACGACTACCGTGCGGTTGTCGTTCTCCTTTTCCGTCCTTACCCATCGTATGTTGCATGGGCAGCCAGCCTTAGCCTGCAACCGGGCACTAGCCTGTGACACGTGGGGCACAGGGCGCAGAATACCATGTCTATTGACAGTATTCGAGTCGAATATGTGTTACGTTAATCTTGTGAAATAGATTACTTAGAACAGAAGTGGCTTCGTTCTAGGCAGGTGTTGCGTCCAATCCAGTTGGGGTGCTGGCTGGCGAGAGCATGTAGTGGTACCTTAATATTTCATGACAGCGACTCTGTCATTGCCGAAGCTTTTGCTTTGTGGTGCAATTGATAATCCTGGCCTGCTCATAACACCCGATTGGATATCTCCGTTGATGGAGGCCACACATTTACTGGTGACCAGGCACAAAACTGGAATATTCTTAAGGATTGGACACACTCAGGTGCCTATTTAATCCGACTTAAAACCTAGCTCGCAAATTTCGGATTTAGTACTAGAGTGACGCGACAGCCGACAAATCATTGATTGCGCGAACAGTATTTGACTTCTGTCATCTGAACCTTCAGCTTGAGACGGGCTATAAATCACTGAAAACCTTGAAGGGTAACATTCTTCAACCTCTAATTCGGCGCATACGCTGGTTTCTCTTGGCGTTCATGACTACCTGCTTCGGTTTCTTGTGTTTCTGCATTTCTCGTAATCGCAAATTAACTTGACGAATTTGAGTGTCGTCGAAATCTTCAAGCTTCATGGTACATGCGATGTCCCTGCTGCCAGCTTGGAATGTTGCGGCCACTCTGGTGGTAAATCGTACGTTATGTTGATTTGCCACACTTGATTGTTCAGACCGAATTATTCCATAGTCATCCAACCATACTTGAAGACACATGGGGGGAAAAGAAATTCCAACAAGAGGATCTAGGCGTTGGTGCAGATGCTATGTTTGAGAGACGATATCAATATCCCAACGTCCGTACGCATGTCCACTCCCCTACCCCTGAGTGATCGCGAAAGGTGGACCCCGAACAGCGTCCTCCCGAGAGAATCAAGTTGATGCTCACAATGTCAGCCAAACATTAGCTTAGAGTTGCGGGTATTGGGCAATTTAGGACAGCCGTGGTTTTGTTGCGATCTTTCACGGGTTTATCTGGACTGATGGCTGAACTTCTCCACGGGTTTGCATCCTACTTTACGTGACAGGTGACGATGGTACTTGCTTGTTTCATGGCAGAAGTTTTCAACCTCTGGCAATGCGTGATCTTTTCCGAAAAAGGATATTTAAGCGCCCTGTTGCCTTGCATGTGCAGCGGTATGTACGAGGGCGTGGGTCCCGAGCAGCATCATATTCTGTCAAAGCACTACAGATAAGGCTGATTGATATCAGCGAAATGCTCGGGTAATTCGGGTGTTCGGTATGGCCTTGCATACTAGCCACAGAGATAGCCAGTCTTTGGGTTGGCGCTCTCCTTTTCCACAGCTAAGCCACAGTCAAAGTCCGAGGGGCTCGGACTCGGGCAATAATACGAGATGTACGAATATTTCGGCTTGCCCAAGTCGATGGCTTTCAATGATTTGCGAACCATGATTATTGTTCATGTTGTATACAAACAGTGCAGCTGCTTCTTCCTGGCTGTTTCTGTCGTTGTTTCCTCGCTGTCATGCGTCACATTGTCGGGGCATCTTCCGGGAGCCTCGTCCTCCCAAACATCGACGACCCATACTGACGACATGGGCCTTGTGCAAAGTCTTCACGCTCATTGGACCTCGTTGAGACAGCGCAATGTGATTGGCGGAGCCAAATGGAATAGCTAGGACAGCGCTGGGCGCCGCGGAAGCCCGAAGAGTGGTTGAAGAAGCAGCAAATGTCTGGTTTGTCGCCCCGTGGAACTCCTTGTTTTGTTCTCCTAACCGGCTATGCCTAAAGATTCACGGCAGTATCGTACATTTGTCTTCGCTACAGCTTCAAAGCGTTGGGACGCGTACTGCCGAGGGCCTGTTCGAGTTGAGTATCGCCAGCCGCGTCCCCTTTGACAACAGGATCGAGCCAAGGAGTTGAGATCTCTGGCTTTCTACCTGCTGCTTGTCGCTGATTGTTCTTTGCCACTTCCACAGATAATTCTTCGAAGTCTGGGTGGCTCTTCATCCGGCCAGACGCCACTCCAGGCCCTGTCTCGTCTCCAGTCCCGCGGGGGATGTTGACAATGCAACGATCTCGCGCCTCCTATTTGAAGTAGCCCGAATCTTTGTCAACAAACACGACCACTTGACCTATTACCGATTACCTCCTATGCCTACCGCGTGGTTCGAGATCACAGCCTCGAATGACAGACGAGAAGATTCCGACACCACTTGTCCTCAGAACCAAGAGAGCCGAGCTACAGAGCTTTGGGGGGAGTTTAGCCGACCGGAGGATTGTTGTTATTGCTTCCTCTGCGAACTCTCCGATGCAATCCCCGAAAGGACGTCAGCAGTATCACTGACTCGGAACGCGCAAAGTCCACCGAGAACATCGACCAAAACAATACCGTACAGGACTCTGGCCACCTCCCTTTATCGAAGACCGCCTTGCAACTCTTGCTACACTTGACTCCCACTTTCCGGGCCATTATTGAACACGGCTGGCAACCTTACTCGAACACAACATGGTATCCTCAGCCTTTGTTGCTCGCCTTACTATTGAAGTTACCTTCAATAAATTCTCGACGCAGGCAACCCGAACACCCAATATCCAGACAAGGAAAGCGATGGTTGTCAATGCGGAGGCCGCGCTTCCCGCGGAGCAAGTGGGCAGATAAAAGAAGCACCAATTGCTGCGGTTTTCGGAGATTTTCCACGCGGCATCATGGTATCCACATCCCGATTGCGGTATGGGCAATAAACAAGTGGCAGATCATGGATCACGTAGGGCTGGCAATCTAGAAGATAGCATTGCCGGGAGTAGTAGGTTTCCCAGGGAGATGCTGATATCACGAACAGATGTCGCTGAATTCCATCGTCGGGTCCCTAACCCACGGCCTGTGCTCGTCGTCCAACGATCCGTACGTCTTTCCGTACAGATTATTCGACCAAGCATCTAGCCACCACTGACTAGGTAGCTGCTTGAGCAGCATGCAAAAGTACAAGAAGATCACCAACGCCTTTTGTCTGGAGTCCCTCAACAACGGCAGAAAGTCATCAGCAACCATCGCAATCCAGACGAACACATCCGTGATGTCCTGTGGCTCCGTACACTCGTAAAACGCCCCGTACGACTTGTAAAGCTCATTGATGGCATGGTTGTAGATAGCAAGTAATCCATCATCTCGCTCGGAAGCGTTGATGTTTGCCTCAAGGTCTCCGAGGTGCGTATGGTGATATGGCCTCTCGCGGGTCTGCAAGTGTGACAGAGTACGCGTGATAATAGGCGAGATCAGGGGGTTATCGTTTGGCTCCCCAACCAGATACCTGGTCCCACAGAACAGTACGATCCAATCTGGCGATTGTTCAGTGCCAGCCAGCGGAGCGTCACTATGATACTGCGAGTTGGCTAGTACTAGATATCAAATCACGAGTCAACACGCGTTCTTTGCAGGCCGTGAAAAGTCGCTCACCGATGTAAATCGTCAAAACAGAGAAGATGAACAACTGAGCCTTGTTGCTCTCTTGGACTTCCTGCATTAGTCCAACTGCCGCTCTAGACGACATCTCGTGATGCATCATGGACTTTTCCAGCAGGTGATCCTTTCTCTCTGGGCAGAGGTGCGCCAGATGTAGTGCTGAAACGGAGAGAATACTCCGCATAACATACTCGCACTCGATTCCGAGCTTGACGACATTTAAACGCCAAAACTCGCGCATCAGGGAGTTTTCTGATAAAGTGTAGGCCGTGAAGTTGCAGTAATGATGCAAAAGCTCAAGATCGAGAAAGTTCAACCCTCCAGGGTGCTCCGCCAATGAGAACGTGGGATCTCGTGACGAAGATGATAAGAAGCCACAGGCGACTCCGTGTTTGATGCAGTTCTTGCATGCTGGCCTCTGTTCGTCACACTATAGTTGCTTTGTTAGTCGCTGTTTGGCTGCTGACGATGATATAGAGGCGTTCATCCCGTCAGCCCGCCTGCTAGCCGTCTTTGAGAATTAGGGGCACGGGCATGATGGATTACGGGAGCTAGGTGATAGAGCTCCAGGCTGCCAGGCTATCTGTCTAAAACCACCACGATGGTTGTCGCGATATCATAAGATATTGTGTACTCACCTTGATCTTTCTTGATTTGCAAGTTTTACAACCGGTTCGGGTCTTTGGATGCGATCGTCGAGAGAGATTCGACTGCATATTCGCGAGCTTCGTACTCGGAAGCTGTCAGGGAGTTGCTGGGCGGTGACGCGTAGAGCCTCGAGACAGTAAGCAGAACCGCGCAGGATTGTGGTTGGCATCTCGGCAGTGATAACCGTCTTCATAGAGCAATCACCGAACCACAACCTCAGGAGTGCGAAGTCGTTCTCGGGTGGTAACACAGAGGAATACAAAGGGCGATTAATAGAGGGGGACGCATAACCCACACTACGTCCGCGGAGCCCATCGTATATCGGTCGTATTCGCACTTCCTCGGGTGTTCTAAGGGGCTAAGTGTACGGACTAATTCAATTGGGCCGCCCGGCGCCACACTTTTGTCTTGTACACGACCTGGATGCTGACGTCCGCTGAGTCATACGGAACCCTGTGTTTGGGAAAAAAAAAAGATCAAGCAGGATACTTTCATTCACTAATCTTGTGTTGGCGATATTTGACGGCCGCCGACTACGACACAGTGAATACTGAAGCCCCCACTCAATCTCGAACTTGGCATATGCCATAGTGACGATACCCGTTGTCGGGGCAGAATTGTCTGACAGGTAGAACTTTGAAACCTAGCTACCATAGCCATCCAACCAAATCATGGCGTACATACCCGTTAAGCTACGCCTGAGCAGGGTCTAGTCGTGTGAGGTCGGCTCGACTATCCGATCACACCACCAACTCCCGGCAGGCAAACCTCAATGCACCAACAAATCTCCCGCATCCATGATCCAACTAGCAAGGCCGAGTTGTAAATCCCTGCACTTCCCCGGACGTTCGCAGGTTTCTCTACAAAGAGAGAGGCACGCGTGCGATGTTCTCGGCTTACGTATCGACTTGTCCCTGGCCCTGTTCCCACGGACCATGATGGACTCATCTCCCGGGGGTGGCTATGGCCATTATTCTGGACAACTGGACCATATGAATCTCATGTGCTAAACACCGACAAGACTATTTGGGTGCGTCTAGCCCTTTGAGGTAATTGCTTGGACGTACTCTAGCAATATTCGAAGGCCGCTGATAGGTCGTTACAGGTGTATCATTGACATTCAGCCGAACCTACGAGTCATGGCTCTGCGTAGGCGGGGGCCCATCCCGTCCCGTAATCGACATCCAACCATGCGAAAGGTGTCTGTCCTCATCCGGTGGCCCCATGCGGTAGCTGAGCCGCCCGCACATTTGCTGCACGGCCACGTTTTATATCTGCCCACCCTGCTAAGGGCCGACCACGAGCCACTGACATAACTTAACTCCCCGAAGGGTTGCAGCGGGTAAAAAGCTTATCCGCCAATTGTGTACGAGACCCATTTGTTGTCTTGCCAACTGACATTGCAGGGAGTGAAGAGACCTACATATTTAAACTCTGGGAAAACCTGTCTCAGAACTCGGCCGAGTCATCGGGGTAGTTCTTCCGAGTGATTAAGGATGATTTCTTTCCAAATCATTTGAGACATGCTTAATCTTCCTATGGCGTGAACTGATGTTGGGTTTACGTCTCCTTTGGATGAAAGCTGAAAACAAGAATCGGCGATCACAACTACCGTGCCCCTCAAGCTAGTGTCGACAAGTGCCTCGGCTACGGGAACTATCCCAATGGGGACTGTACAAAAGGGGAATGTCCCTAAAGATGAGGGCACAGGCTGTTCGTTGTGGGGCACGTCGTTCGCCAAGATGCGCATTACTTAGTTTGATGTTGTAGTTCATGGCTAGCGTGGTGTTGAAACCCTGAGAGTCCGGGAGGAGTCCGGCGGGTAGTCCACAGGCTCCGGCAATGTCCGGCACAATCCGGACGGTCGCCGACCGAAATTACCCACTTTAACCCGGGTATCATCACAAAACATGGGCGACGGCTAAACGGCTCTATTAGTTGCCGCTAAAGTCGCCGCGAACTTTGGCACGATTCAGCCTTCGTACGATCTCGTCACGGCAGGCAAAAGCGTCTATTATGATCTAGCCCGGACTTGAACCGGAGACCTTCAGTGAGAGACGCGTGGCTTCTCAAGCATGTGAGAGAAACTCGGCATGTTAGACTGACGTGATAACCAACTACACCACCAGACCATTTGGTTGGTTGATGGAGATCGCAAGTTGGTTGTGTGGTGTTCGTGTCTGTGGATGCTAGCAGCCGCCCACAGTAGCGGAGCTGACGATTCTCGGGTGGGAATCGAGCCCTAGCAGTGGAGTCCGCATGGCCTCATCTCACACGCTGGTTGGCTTGAAGATACCCAGCGTAGCCGTAGTCACCGAAGATCGTGGCGGACATAGCTCAGTTGGGAGAGCGTCAGACTGAAGTGGGTTTCGATCCTGCAAACTTCAATCATCTTATCTGAAGGTCGTGTGTTCAATCCACACTGGCCGCAGTCTTCCCTTTTTGTGACTGTGGATGATACATACCTTGTGAATCGGACTTGCTAGGTGTGTGTGTGGTCTGATTAGCAGACAGCACACATTTCGAATAGTAAACCTTTTGCCACTATTCTAGGCACCTAAACAATCTGCCGAAGTGTCAATAGGTGACATAGACAGCCAAGGGAGAACCCAACGAGCGCGATAATTTCGAAACACATCATGTGAGGTTGATAGAGCATGGGCGGCTGTTGTGCGCCGACACAAAACAAAAGTTCCAACATTCGTATCTGTCCACCAATGTCCTTCCGCCAAGAACGAGATACGACGCACCTCCGGTTGCTCACTCTGTCCTTTTCATGTAATGAATGGAATTTGAGCCGAGAATACGAGACTCGCGGAGGCTTTGGCGGTGGAAGTTCCAAGCAAGTGGCTGGCGTCTTCTCCCCTGTCAGATCATCATTCCATTCAAGGCTGATCAGGAGTCCCCCACATCGGTTTACCTGGCTCCAATCAACTTTACCAATTGCCGGCATAGTTCTATTGGTCCTGGCGAGGAGTCGAGATTATCCCTCTAAACAACGATCCCTCTGCGAGGGTGTAATGACAAGTGCAGGCTAGTATTTTGGTAGTACTTACCGTCAAGCTTTGCGCAACGCTGTGTTGTTTGTCGAGAACCCGTTTTCCCCCATCAGTTAATTTTGTTCGCGAATTGGTCTTTCAGTTCAAACTTAAATTGATCGCCCCGTAAACCCGACAACAGTCGACGGAAGCATCACCAGCATCCAGGCCTACGACCGTCGACTAATTACCTCACGACAAAGCCGAAGACGCGTCAGCACGCGCGCCGACGCCCTCAGCAAACCTCAAATCAAGGAAGCCATTAAATATCACGCCGGACATACAGTACCATTCAAAAGACGTCGAAACGTGAGCATACGCAATGTGAACAAATAAGCGAGACATCGAGGGGAGAAGGAAAGGGGCAAGGACTTTCTCCGACGCATTGAACAACCGGCATTCTGACTCAAATGAGACCGAACTGTGGAGCAATGCTTTGGCTCTATCGATACGAGATGCTCGTTGCAAGTTGACAGAAAGACAGAAGCAAGAAATCTACACCAATGTAACCTTTGTCTCAGGATACTTGCCGCATGCGAGTGCCTCCCCATCCATAACTCCACTCACGTACGCATCTCCGACCATCTCGTACATTCCGGCTCCAGTCGGCCTAAGGACGAATGGCACCTCCGAGCCAAGTAGAAGACACACCCGATCGCCTTTTCTTCCCTCCCTCGGTATCATGCAGAGTCTGTCCTCTGTCGTTGTCGAGAATCTCCTCGGCGTTGCCGCGGACAGGACACTCATCTCGACCGACTGCCCAGAAAGCACGAAACGAACTCGCGCCCTCTCTGCCTCATCCGCATCCTCCGAATTGAGCCACACATCCATACCCTTTATCATCGTCTTCAGATGATCCGACATGTCAACATCGATTCGGTCGCTGAGCTGGCTTCTCTCGCAAGTGATAGTCCGCCAGAAAGAGTCGAGTCTCTCCGGAGACATCTCGTCGATATCCTCGGAACCGCAAGCGAGCTTTACACATTGTCTATAAAAGTTGAGGGATCTCCACGCGTTGCGAGAATGATAGCTGCCCAGCCGATCTAGTGGGAATGGCACGCGCTTGGGCTTCGGCGGGAACGGCAGCTCTGGGAAAAAGATACCGTCTTCCTTGACCGTGTCGATGAACATACCCGTACACTCCAGGATTTTGTCATCTACAATTTCGACTCTCCCCGCCACAGCCCCACCGGCAGAGAACTTCCCATATCGGACGGTATAACTTGGTAATGTGTCGATCTCCTGGTTCCGCAGATCAGGAACCCAGGAAGGCAAGCCCGGAAGCCGCCGCTTCTGCCATTGGATGTATGGGCGAACATACCAAGGGGCTAGTGCGTCATCGATGAGCTTTTGCGGCGCCAACGCCAGGACGGCGAAGTTGTGCTTCTCCAAAAGTTGGGAGCGGGCGAAGCGCAAATAGCACTCTTGCACTGAGAGCGAGTAGAGGTTCTCTTGAGAGATGATGCTGTCTTTTTCGACATCTGATGCGTGGCCTAGAATACCAAGGATGTGGTCTCTAGGGTTGCTACAGAAGAATGACCTAGTCGCTTTGACCCCGTCCATCAGCGTTATCGGCTTGGTTCCCCGATACCAATAGCTGAGACGCATCATGGAGAGGTTGTACAATCGTCCAGGGATAAAAGCCACCGTCTGGTCCGAGAGCGAACCATCATTCGGTAGTGCCTGGATGCCAAAAGTTGCCATGCGTAAAGCAAGTTCTGCCACAGACTCAAAAGGCATCTCAAGCTTGCCGCAGTACAGCCATGTTCTGTTGTTAAGCACTGCTTCTTAGTAGACCCATTTCCACTCAAACCAGCTGTAATTCAGTGTCAATAAGTGTGTGACATAGGGTGAAGGCTTACAGGGGCTAACTACAGTAGGGGTTAAAATAATAGATTACTGAAATCTACCTCCTACTGCATTATATATAACCTACTCCTTATATATAACCTTACTGTTCTTTTATTGCTCTCTCCCTCATACTTAACTAGTTTTAAAAGTTCTAATAGAATATCTCTTCTATCTATAGTTTTATTCTTAAAGATAAATATAATACTAAAGCGCTCTATAGTTACTACTCCTTCTAGCTATATATAAGCTATATTTATACTATTAAAAGTATATCTATATCTAATTAATACTTCTATTTTTCAGTTAATTATATTTATTTTTTTTAATATCTTTTTTTTAAAGTTAATAGTTAATCTACTTTTTAAAGTTAATTAGTAGCTTACTTTTTAAAGCTAATAATTAATTCCTCTTTAATATATATCTTTTTATTTTTTTTTCTTTTTTCTTTTACTTAAAATTAAATTTATATATTCTACTTATTACTATTTCTATATTATTATTGCTTTTTCTTTACTAACTATTAGTATATTCTCAAATATATATATATATTATTATTTTCTAAATATATTATTATATTTTATTTTTATATATATTACTAATTTGCTAGTTAGTTTCACTATATCTGCTATAGTTATTTCTACTAATAGTATTATACCTCCCTTCAGCTTTAATAGTAATAATAACAGTAAGTACTTCTCTTTTAACTTCACTTAGCTTATTATATATATATTCTCTGCTTATATATTACTTTTATTTATTATTATTCAGCTTACTTTATATAAGAAATATAAAAAAATAAATAAAGCGCTTTATATTAGTAATACTTATATTAGTTATATATATTATATTACTTATATTTACTATAAAGCAGCTAATCTTACTACTAAATATTATAACTAACTTAATATATTAGTATGCTGTTACTGCTTAGTTTTTATACTAATTATATTCTAAATAAGAGCTTTTAATATATTAAGTATGCTTTTTATAGTTATATTTGCTTTAATAATATAAATATTTTGCTTTTTTATTACTTCTATATAACTTTTTAACTACTTTAAACTTTTAAATTTGCTTAAAAGGCTGCTAATAAGCTTTAAAATACTATAGATACTTTAAATAGTAATATTTATAACTAAAAGATAAGTTTTAACTTTTTAAATGTTTATATATAATATAGTTACTAATTCTTTTAAATATATAAAAAATATCTTATTACTATAAATAATATACTAAAAGTCCTCTCTTACTATAACTTCTTTATATCTACTATATATATAATTTCTTCTCTTTAAGTTGAAATAAAATTTAAAAGTATTATACTTATTGCTTTTATACTTTTAGTTTTTATAACTTCTGCTACTATACTCCCTGCTTTTATTACTAATAGTATTTCTACTTAGCTTAATTTTGCTCTTTAATAGCTTATTATCTGTATTATTATTATACTTAAAAATCCTTTAATTACTTCTACTTAATAATAGCTCTTAGATTATACTATTACTGCTCTTAAGTAACTTATATCTATTTAAACTGCTCTTATTAAAGTTTTTATTTATATTATTATAGCTATAAATAAAATTTATACTGTAGTTTACTATATAAGTTACTACTTTTGCTTTTTTATAATTTAGCTAATTTATAGTTATAATATATCTACTCTAAAGAAGAAAAAAGTAAGAAAAATAAATAAGAAAACACTAAATAATACTCTTTTTATACTATTTAGAAGCTAAGCTTATATTATTTTTATACTATTACTATACTACTTAAAGAAAATAGTTATTAAAGTTTATAAATAGCTATATAAGAGTTTAGTTAGTATAATATTTATACTGTTTATTAACTTTAGTTTATAAAGCTGCTTTACTAGCAGTTTTTAATTAATATTACTTCTTTATATCGCTATATTAATACTATATCTTTAATATAATATATTAGCTCTTAAGTGTTTTATTATTACTATAACTTTACTATCTAATTAAATACTACTTTTCCTTCTTAAGCCTCTTATATATTATAATATAGTTAACCTTATTTAAAAGCTTTCTATTTATATTACTAATTAAAAGCAGCTATTAAAATACTTCTTTCTAGTAATAATAAAGCTCTAGCAAAAAGATATAAAAAATATTATAAATCTAATATTAACTTAAAATATCTAATTAGTAAGCTACTTCTAATATTTTAACTACTACTAAAATAGCAAACAGCTCTCAATACTTATTTACTAACTTCTAACTAGATTGCTGCCTCTAAATATACTTTTCTAATAGAAACATTAAGTTTCTAACTTTATAAACTTTATAGATTTAAGTCTTATTTACTTAAGTTATATATACTTATTGTACGCACTGCAATAGAAGCTTTAAAACCTCTTAGTTAGTATAAAGTTATTCTATATAGCTAGCAGCTATAGCATTTTCAGAAGCTAGCTTAGTATTAAGCCTTATAATTATTAGTCCTCTTAGCAGAAACCTAAAAAAAGCTTCTACTAAAGCAGCCTATATAACTAAATACTAAATATTATTATATATAAATTATATAAAATTAAGTTGTTATACTTAATTAGATTAGTTTTAAGTATAGAAGCACTATAAATACTACTTTAAATGCTAGTTCTATTATTTAGTTTAGCTATTTATTTAGAAGTAAAAAGCTATACTTAAACACTTCTTAGTAGCTAAAAAGTAATAGAAATATATTTAGAATTTACTTATAAAAAGCAATCTTTTATCTAATATAATACCTTTTAAAATACTAAAAACTTTAAAGATCTTAACAAATAATAAATTAATAAAACCTTAAGTAGTAAGCATTAAATATATAGCAATATAGATGCTATATTTCATAAACTAATTTATTATTACTAATATAATATTATAGGCTTTATAACCTAAAAGTGTTATTAATATAAGCAATCTTATAATAAAGTTAAAAGAGATTTTCTGCTAAAGTTGCTGTAATATAAATAAAGGTTATAGTAATTTATAAAAGTAATAGTAATAAGGTTTTATCTTCTAGCAAACTATATAAGTATTAATATAAATTTTAATATTCTTATTTATTAAGTTCTAATAGTAATATCTCTTAAGCAGTATTAGCATTTATTTTATACTATAATGCTTTACTATTAATATATTATAATAACTTTTAATAATTTTTCAATAGATATTATAATATAGTAAGATATATATATATAGTTACTAAAATATAACAGCCTCTTTATATTATACCTCTAACTTTATAGCTAGTAGCTATTAGCTTATTATAATTATTAGCACCTCTTAGCCTACTAATATTTCTTAATAAAAATATCTTTTTGCTAAGCTACTAATAACTAATCTATTATTAACATTTAATCTTTTTTAATAGCTGTTTTAAATGCTATATTTCTAATAAAGTCTTATAGAATAAATAGCTTATAATCTGTAGTTCTAATAGCAAACTTAAGTATCTCTCTAAATATTACACTACTACTCTAACACTTTAAGCTTAAAGTTTTATTATACCTCTTAAGCAGCTTTTCTAAGTCTATAGCTTAAACTAAAGCTTCTACCCTCTTTTTTTTACTTTTCTATAGTATTATTTATACCTCTTTAACTTTAATATTACTTCTATAGCAATTTTTTATAGATATAGCAGCTACTATAAGTAATACCTATAAAGCTTCTACTTTAGAAAGCTATATCTATATCTCTTTAAGTAGCTTTTAAATACCTCCTTTTAAATAGAATTTACTATAATCTAATCTTTAAGAAAGTCTATCTATTAGGTTTTTAATACTTAATTTAAAATATATATTAATATTAAAAGCTACTAACTTATTAAGCTAGCATAGCTGCCTTCTATTTAGCTTTTTTTTAGTATCTAAAAACTATAAGTTAAAGTGATCTATAAAAACTATAATATAGTTCTTAGTATATATTAAATAGTAATACTAGTTTTTTAAAGCATTTATAATAATAAGAAGCTTTATATCTTCTATTCTATAGTAGCTCTCTATATCTATTAACTTATATAATCTAAATATAACTAAATGCTACTAACTTCTAAATAATTAAATAATTACAGCCTTAATAGCTATAATAAAATATCTATTTATACTTTTATAAGTAGTATAAAATTAAAATATTATAATATAGAAGCTTCTATAAAAGTATAAAGCAGCATCTTAAATACTATAATAGCATTAATTAAAAGCTTACTCTTTTTTAGTTTAACCTTATATAGTAAGTCTATTAAAGATGTTATAATTTTTATATAGTTAAAAATGAAATATTAATAGAAATCTATAAAATCTAAAAAGGTCTAAATATCTTTTATACTATATAGTAACAGCTAGTTTGCTATAGCTTTAGTATATATAGATTCTATTTTAACGCTATCTTTAGATATTATATACCTTAAGAAGCTGATATAAAATATATAAAATTCACACTTTTCTCTATTTAAGTATAAATTCTACTAGTATAGCTAATTTAAAATGCTATAAATATACTTCTTATATATATTATAGTTATTACTATAAATTAAAATATTATTTAAATAGATAATATAAATAGTATTTATTAAGCTGCTTAAAATATTATTTATATATACTTAAAAGGTAGCTGGTATATTAGTTAAACTAAATAATATAACTAAATATTCAAACTAACTGTATTAAGTGCAAAATATAGTCTTCTATTTATTACTTTTAGCAATAAATATCTAATAGTATGCATTCTTTAAGTTAAGTTCTATGAAAATTAATATATTAGATAAGCAGTTTAAAATCTCTCTTATTAGAGGTAATAGCATTCTATTCTTATAGGTAATCTTATTTATTGCTTAGTAGTTAATATAAAGTTACAGTTTCTCTCTCTTTTTTAAAATAAAAAAAATAAATACTTCTATTAAGCTTATTAATAGCTATATCTAGCTTTTTATTTCTGCCTTTATTAGATAATTATATAAGATTTCTAATTTATAGTTTAATAGTAAATAGATAAGCTTTTGAGAAATAAAAGCAATATTATCTAGTTTAATTTAGTAATTATAAGCTGCTCTATTAGAGAGCAAAACAGCTTTCTCTTTTGAAAACAGATTATTAAAGTTATTATATTACTTATATTAATCTTTAGTATTACTAAATAGCATAATAAATATATTAACAGTAAGTATAATAATAATATATATTATAGTAGTAACTTATAAGCTATTTAATAGCCCTTTTTATAAAGCGTCTAAGCAGATATAGCGCTTATAAATTAAATAGCATTATTTCTTCTCTTTCTAACTAATAAGTAGATTAATATCTTCTAACTATAAAATCTTCAAAATAAATATAAATATTAATAAATCTATAATAATAAAGCAGTATAGCTATATTTCTATAATATTATTACTATTAGAAACTTTTAATTATAAGTAGCAACTTTTTAGCATTTAAATCTTATAATTATTAATATCTACTAATTAAAGTACTAAATAGAGGCAAAAATTCACCTTAAACACTTTAAATAAATAGTAACTAATAATATTTCTCCCTAATCTTAAATTAATAAATACTTTTAGCTTTATTTAGATATAGTTAAAGTATATTTAAGTTAAAATATCTAAGTAGCACTTTTACTACTGAAAATCTATAGTTTAAATAAAAATAGTATTAAAGTTTATTACTAAGCTTTATTGCTTTTAAATAGCATTATAAATAAAACAGCTAGCTGCTTTATGCTCCTTCTAGTTGTATTTCTAGTATACTATATTTAAGTATAAATTTGCTAAATAGCTAGCTTTACTATAGTTATAGTATTATTAAAGCTGCACTTTAAGTTATAAGCAGTCTTTTGCAATATAGCTTAACTCTTAGCAATTATAGTAAGTAATATCTTATAGTAATAACTTATGCTATAATATTAATATTAAAGTAGTATAGTTGCTAGCTAGTTATGCTATTAGCAGTATGTTTCTAATTAGACTTATTAAAAGTAATATTTAGTAATTTAATATTACTAATAAAAACTGCTTAATATAATAAGTAAGAAATATCAGCTCTATATATATATATATAAAAGCACTATTTATAATATTATAATATAGTATAACGGTAAATATAATTTGCTAAGCAATATTAAGATATATTATTTCTCTATAGAGCAGTAATTTAGTTTAAATTTAAAGTTATTAATATAAATAATAAACTTATTAACTCTCTCTTTAGATCTTTAAAAAGTGCTATTAAGATATATATTAGCTGTTATCTCTCTGCTTATAAAGTTAAATAGATTATTATATAGAAATATTTTAAGCTCTATTTAAATAACTTAATCTATAGTAAAAATAAAATCTCTATAATAATTAAATATATAATATATTTATAATATCTTAAAGTGCTTTTAAAAACAGCTTACTATATATATTACTTTATTATAATTAGTATATAGTTAATAAGCTTATAAGTTAAAATAATAATAGTAATTAAATAGAAAGCTTTAGAGGTTTCTTATTAATCTTCTAAAGTATAATAAAATAAGTAGCAAAAATAACTAAAAAACTATATTAAATATTTAAAATAAGTTTTTAGTAGTAGTTAAACTAGTACTTATCAGCTTATTTATAAAATAGAATTAGCTTTATTTTTATATTTAAAAATTTTTTAATTTAATAAAATTAAGTAAAATAGTATTATAGCTAAAAATAAAAGCTTTATTAATATTAGCTGCAGCACTAAATAAGACTGAAATAAACTTATTATATCTAAATCTAAACGTTAAGCTAGCTGAAATATTCTTAAATTGCTCTAGCTTAATATACCTCTTATATAAATACTCTTTCTATATAATAATAAAGATTTCTTCTTTAAAAAAATATTCTTTTTTATATAGTTTTAATAGATAATTATTAGTTATATAATTTAAATATTTTTAACTCTAAATAGATTTTATTAGAAAAGTTCTATTATATTCTTCTTACTTAAGTAGAGTAATATCTCTTTACTTTTATTATATTTTTATAAAAGTTAAATAAATATTTCTACTGCTATATAAAAGCAAAAGCTTTTACTATTTCTACTTATTTTAAATGCTTAAAACAGTAGATAATAAAAATATCTTATTATTAAGTTGCTATACTAACTAAGCTCTCTTAATATATCTTATTTAGGCTAATATTTTAAGCTTCTAGCTTAATCTTCTTTATAAATAGAGATTTCAAACTGTTAATAGATATATAACATAAAGTGAAGGCTTATAAAAGCTAACTATAGTAAAAGTTAAAATAATAGATTACTGAAATCTACTTCTTATTACGTTATATATAACCTGCTCTTTATATATAACCTTACTGCTCTTTTATTGCTCCCTCCCTCACGCTTAACTAGTTCTAGGGGTTCTGATATTCAGGAGCGACTAGAGAGGCTTCCAGTTGAGACGTTTCGTCGTGGTCTTGTCCGCTTCAGTCCCCTCAGCATTCTGATGCCCAAGGCGTTCTGCGCTTTCTCTATTTTTCTTTGGATCGTCTACAACTTCAGGTATAAGTTGCAAAGCCTGATCGACGAGTTCCACTACGCCGTGCACATCTCCGTCATCGCTTCCGAGCCAGATCAGAACAGAAGCAGCTCTCGAGTAGATTTCCGTCATGTGTACTATCTGGTGCGTCTTCTCCATTGTGTTAAGCTGGTCGATGCAGATTGAGTCCGCCCAGAGCGTGTACACCTTGTCGGGGCGACGCCATCGTTTGAGTGCCTCAAATAGCGTTTTCGTGATTTGTATCTCGCTTCCATCACAGGTGATGTATGCCTTGTCCCTGAGATCACCCCACGCATACGATACCGCGTGATACTCCGGCGGGTCAGAGATCGAGGCGACAGTTAGTTTCACTTCAACGGGATCGCCATCTTGTCCTGGAAGAAGATGAAGCAGCCGGAACGAGCCTTCATTCAGTTCTGAGTGGATATATCGGGGAGCTCGCCGCACAAGCCTTCTCAGGGATGACAACAAATCGCGGTCGCCGTTGCGAACGAACGCGTGATAGCCGATCGGGGCTGACAGGACCAGTGTCACCCCAAGCGCAGCAAGTGTCAGTGGACCGAACTCGAGGCTGTCAATGAATGATAACATTTGGGCTGACACAAAAAAATCCGGCAGGCTGGACAACAGCTTGGGCCTCCGGGAACTGTCTGTTTGTGGAAGTGCGGCTTGTGTGGCTGGACGTGTGTGTGTCTGCTGGCAGAAAATTGGGAGACCCCGGCCGATTGTGAACGGGGTTGAGACGAACGAACGTGCATGCGGGTCCGAGTCGGTGATTATCTCAACCAATCATGAAGAGCATAGCTCCTGTTGAGTTACATCCACTTTCCGCATTGGTAATGATGTCAGAAAACCGTGTTCGGCATCGGAAGTTGGAACGATCTAGCCCGTCTTGGTTCGGTTTTGGCAGCTTAAGCGCCAGTGAAAGACAGAACGTGATTCTAACTTTGAAAATGGCGTTATTATCTGCAAGTAAGGTTGCCCTCGAGTTCAGTTGAAGTTGACTCTGTCGGGCAGTAATCCAAACATCAGCAGCCATCGCATCTTTGAGTTGCGATTGGGCTGTCAGAATTCCATAGGGCTGTCGAATCCGGAACGTGGGGCGCAACGTTTCTCGATCCCTCCACGTTCCGCTGAAGGTTTGTTCGACGCTGAAAGGCAAGATCTCTTGATCAAGCTTCTGCACACAATCTTGCTGCCCGACACATCCGTTGGCTGTCAATTGAGTATCTCCACGGCGGATGACTCAGCGGATCACACGGCAACCCAAAATAGACACCCCCGTAGCTACGTCGCAGATTCATGAATAAGGCATGTGTTAACGGGTGAGGTTGCCAAGGCATCGTGTCTCACCACACCACAGCTGAGTTACCGACAGCCAGGACCTGCTTCAATTGTTTGTAGAAGGAAACTTTCGCCAAGCTTTCTTCAACTAACACGTGGTCAGGCGGCAAACCTTGCGCATAGAATTCTGCATGAACATGTAGCCGATATCTCACCGCTTGTTCAAGTCCTGTGAAGCGTAGTGTGTAGATGTAGGTTTTCTGTACCTCTTCGTTGCATGTAAAATGAATAACAAGTGATGAGAACTTGAGTTACTGGTAGTGAACGTATATCAGCACCTGAAATAAAAGCTGGGTCGTGGGCTTTCGGAGAATTGATTAATTCAGTGGTCTTTAACCTACGTTTCGCCCTTGCACGTGCTGGCCATAGCTCTTAGAGAGTGAAGGGGCAGCGTTCCTCTGATGACAGACTTCATTGTAACGAAATCATAGTATTTGGGGCTGTGTTTTGGGGTTGTTTGCATGACAAGAGATGCACTTCTTTTCGGGACTCCCCGCGGCATCTCGTGCTGTGTCAGGGTGCGGGGTGGCAGGTTTCTTGTGTTCCACGGTTTAGGAGGAAGCACCCAATTGACCGGAACCCCGCAAAAGTTTATTTTTGGGTTGGCAACCTAACCTCTTCGTGGGGACAAGGCCTCTTCTCCAGTGCCTCGATAGCCTATGATCTGTTTGGTCAGAATGGCCCTGCATAGATGCCCATCAGCCGATTCCTGTTTTCGGCCGGAATCGGGCCCCGCAGACCCTCCTCAAAACCCCATCAGATCCAGGAGACCAGATTGGCTCGGTATCTGTCCGTTTGTATAGGCCTTTCAAAGCAGCATAAAGACATGTGTGGGGTTCGTTGAATCGAAAACATATAAGGGAGTTATCCATTAGAGCTCAGTTTCAATATCATGTGCTTGGTCCTGGCTTCAGCTTCAGCTTGGGACCCACCCGGACAGACACCTAATAACGATCGGATGAGAACAACCCCAGGGAATTCTAGTCCTCGGCCGGGATAGTGATGGAGATCAGCATCAAACCAAGGAATCTGTAACAGGGGACTCCATCTCCTATCATGTTGCTTATGATCTCGAGAGTAGCGGGACTGCAGCCAGGCGGTGCTGTTTTTCACCATTAGGCAAGCACCATAACAGATGATTGGCGGGGCAGTGGTTCCTCTATACTTTAAATTGAGATCATGTCCCTGCGTATTTATCAACATCTAGGACGTTTCCACATCGCAACGAAAATACAAAGAGCAGACAATAACGGGGATGTCAGTCCACAATAGCTCGGATTACCGATCAATTGAAAACCGACATGAACATGCGCCGCTGCTTTAGCTCAGGCATAGCAATTGCGCCTTTGTAGATGCAAGTCTGATACCCGGCTATGGCTCGGAGTGCAATCCTTGAACCTCCCTAAGTAGGTAATCCTCCGATCTGGAGTTCCTTGCTCTCCGAGTTCTAGCCCTTGTCCGGTGGACTTCGTGAGGGATAAGACTCCACCAATACGTTGTCGACCAGCCTTATCACAACCTGCTATCCAAGCTAACATATATGCGGATATACCATCCACCTGCCTTGGTATGGAATACTCGACAGGGCTCCCAACGTGATTGCTGAATCTGATTGCATCTGAATTCTGTCTCCCGCTCAATTGTCTCTGGCGAAGTCTTTCTAATCAAAGATAGGCCCCAACGACCCCATCCCCCCTACAGGCAATGCCTCCCTACCATATCATGACTGCCGCCTTCCAGCGTCACACCCCTAAAATAGAGTGTTTCGTCTAACAGACAAAAGCGGTCTATCGGCACGTAAATGAACCCAACCCTGTCGGTACCACAGCGGCAGCGGCCTCAGACTGTTCTTCATTATCATCGTAACCACATGCCTTCTCTCCTGATTTCATGGACAGTATGGCCTGGCTGGAAGCGATGTGGGGACCTCCTTCTATTCGAGACTGCTATGGTGGGCAAATGATGTGTTGGTGCCGACGCCAAGCTGATATCAGCACCTAACGTTGACATCGTGGGAATATTCACGGTCATTTATAAAACTGGTTCAAGCCTACACAATATGCTGACCGTCAGAATATGTTTCTAATCATTCCTTCGTTCGCTTCAACAAGTCGATCTTTTTGAATCAGTCAGTCTTTTGTAAATTCCTTCTTTTGAAAAATGTTTGCTTGTCTTTCTTTGAAGCGATTTGTGCTGGGCACAGCTCTCCTCTCAGCCTTGGCTTACACCTCTCCTGTTCCTCACCCCGGCAGAGTCACCGTCCCGGCATCCTTGCAGACAATTGCGCCCAATATTGTGCAGCATGGGCCGCTAGATGATGCTGCTCTGGCACGTCTACAGGATTCCCTGACCGCATCCGATCGACCTACGCCGTCACCGGAACCAAGCAGAGCCAAGAGACAAGCGGCGTCGACCGCCACCGGAAACACACTCACCATAGCTACAAGTGATGCATTTGTGTCTGTTGATGTTGGCGACATTAATATCATCGACAACAACCCTGCAAACTGTCATTCTGAGACCCTGAATGGTCCTCTGCAGGCGTTGCAGGTGTTCATGGGCGCCGCCAACATTCGCGCTATGAATATTACTGCCTCTGGAGGAAATACGACATCAATCAAAAGCGTAAGCTGATTTCTGGAGAGATTCCATAAGACGACCATCTCGAAGCTGATGTAATATCCGTCACCCAGAAGCTAGATGGCAGCACAGATGCCGGCATCTTCACCTTTGAGAACAATGAACGCATCAAGGAATTTTGGATTATGGAGCAGACTGGAACTTTCCTGGGCTTCAACTTCACGACCGAGACGGGGAAAACATACTCCGCCATGGCGGAGACACTCCGAGACCCGCCACCGATGACGAAGGTTCCAGTCGGGTCTGGCATCCTCGGTCGCATCCGCGTCCAGTGGTGCGACATCGGACTTGTTGGCCATGTCGGATGGGATTTTATCGATGATCTGCAGTCGGTCAGCATCAGCAATATGGCCTATTCCGGCTTCACCGATAATATTATGCCCTCGGGCGCTGGTACCACCGTTACCGTTGGTTCTCAGATCCTCGACAACCGCAACTCCAGCACAGAGCAGATGATCACTATCATGACCATGGACGCGGTCACAAAGTCTCACACGGTCAGCGTTGCGAACATGTGGACTGTTGGTGGCAAAGTCGGAGTCGAGACCGAGGCGGGCATCCCCTTCATAGGAAAGTCCAAGGTGTCTACCGAGTTCAACTGGCAGGTTGGGAGGACTACCACTGAGGAGGACACCCAGTCAGAAACGTTGACCAAGTCTTCCACTGTCAATCTCAAGTGCCCTGCGAAGAAGTACTGCGTCGGTTCTTCCTTCTATACTAGCTTCAAAATGGATGTGGACGTCACGGCCACCTTCCGCGCGACAACGAAGACTGGCAAGGACTTCTTTTGGGAACAAAAGGGTAAGTATTCTGGGGCGGACTCTCTTGCTCTGCAGCTGCAGGTAGACGAGGCCGACGGCGTGATCAAGCGCTCGGCCACAATCAAGGACACTTGAAATAGCCTCACTGGCGAAGGGCACTGCTGGCAGCAATTGCGTGGATCTACCTGGCGTAGAAAGGCCTTTATCGTTGTTCTCAATTCCGGGTCCTAGAGGCCAAATGATGCCAGTCGTCTTGAATATACCATCATGATGAAGCTTGCAGCTGCTTTCTCTACCGATTGGCTCTCTCGGTTTCTTGCGAAACTGTCGACTCCTTCTGGAAACTTGGCGAACACCCGACGATGTTGACCTGTCCCTTCCCACTCCAATACCCCTCCCCGCGCCCACAGCGCACATCAAGGATATGCTTCTACTGTGTTCTCCTGCGAAGACACGAAGTCTACATTCGCACATGACTCTGGAGGAGCGGATGAATTCGCAAACGCCAGAGGAAGACCTATCAGATACTTGACTGCATGGTTTCCTTGATTGAGTCTGTTTCAGAGCTTCCAAGGACCGTCAGGGCTGCACTATAAACAGAGTTGCAATCGGCAAGGTAATAATGACGATAGGAACGACATGGAAGTCAAGGAAGACCACGTGAAAGGCCCCATCAAAGCAGTCACGCGGCAAGATCAAAAGTCGACAGCTCAAAGTTTTGCCGGCCCTTAGAGTCCATTGATGAACAGGACAGCAAGCAGTCTCGGTTTAGCAAGCTTTGTGGGAAGACATCATTTTATTGTGAATACCAGTTGATAAATCTGAGGGATTGGCTCGCATAAAGCGTAGGGTCTTATATCTTCTTGAATTTCACTTCTTATCTTTCTTCATACGTATAAACTGAGATGGAATCATTACTCGTGGTTGTGGCAATTGTGAATCGGGATGGCGCTGACTCATCTGAAGCCGCTCGACCCCTCTCGGCCAGAATGTTCAGCTGGTAAACCACCCCAATCCTCTTCCGGCCCACAGTCCCAAGAATGCAAGGGGATGACAGGCGCCGTTCCACCGCATGCGGCTGTTTCCATGGACACCAACCAGTTTGCAGTCTTCCAGCCAAGCTCATATCCCATCTTTCCTAGTTCATTGCTGATGTGATTGCAAACTGCTCGAAGAACGCCACAAGCTTGGGACCCTGTGCAACACCGCCAGAGACGCCACTATTGAGAGCCGACCCCTCTCTTCCTGTTCTCCAAGAATTTTGGACTACTATTCCTCATCTCACATCTCACTTGACCCCGGCACTGCAGTTCTCGGCAAAGATCTCCGTAACCATGTCCGACTCCACGACGTCGAGCCCCGCTCCGGCGAGCGATGCAGGGGATATGGATTTCGAGCCACCCGCCAGCTTTACCGATACCTATTTCTTCCCTGCCTTCGCTCAGCTGCAGTCAGAATACCATCTTGGCCAGCCCATCTACGAAGAGGGAGAGACGTGGTGCCTTCTCGCCGAGATCGACGCGGCGTCTAGTTCGGCAGGCAACCCGTTCTGCCTAGTCTGCCATGATCGCAACGGTGACAATTTCATTATTGGATTCGACCTCAGCAAGGGTTTACGATTCACACCGAGCCAGTTCAAGGTTGGATACACCATCGCTGTTGTGTATGCGAAGAGGGTCAACTTTGTGGATGGCACGAAGGGTGTCCGGGTAGCGGATTTGAAGACTTGCCATGTGAGTGGGCACCCTCGAAAGCCCTTGGGGGGAGCAATGAGCCGAGACATGGTTCACCGACTGACTTCACCAGGCATTCCCATTGAAGCTGCAGCAAGTACTCAGTATGAACAAGGCCGTCTGTGATTACTGGGAAACATTGGACGAAGAAGGTGTGACAAAAAGATGTCATGCCTGTGGTAATGAAGCGAAGAGAATGAAGCAGTGCGAAAGCTGTCCATGGTACTTTTATTGTGGCAAGGTAAGTTCCTGGTAGAATTCTTGATTGTTCTTGGAACGACAGCCGTGCTGAAATTACTGCTAGGAGTGCATGAAAGCTGGTAGGGAGCGCAAGAAGCATAATGACGACTGCAATGCACTCAAAGATCCGAATATGGAGGCCCTCCTGCGCATTAGCACAAGGGACGCTATGGAAGATACCCCGTTCGAGTTTCCGGGTTAGGCGATGTATGTTTCATTGCCGCATATCAAAACGAGATTTCTTCCAGCTTGACTGTAAGAGATATATCATATTCCGTTAGGAATGTCAGCCTTGAGCTTCGACAGTTCGTGTCGGCAACCGGGAAGGAAGCATATATTACTAGGCATTCAATGTTTCAGTTGCCAGGCTGTATTGGTTAAGTTCACTGCGTCTACAGAAGTCAGGAACCATTAATGTCAGCCTACCTACGCTTCAATACAAGACAACATTGGAACCTGCGATCACGCTTCCCTTTTTGGACATCTGTCGTTATGCTGGGCATCGACGCTCCACACCTGCACCCCGCCCACATTGCAACTTGACGGATCTAGCAATCATTGCCCACAATACCGAGTCAGAAGGCATGTCTCAGGTACTTTATACAGTAGAAGGCTATTCCGGGCTCCTGGGTACTTACTAGACGAAGCACTGGCCGAAGTGCTCTTACTGGATTTATCTACTGTGAACTCTCTTACAGGGTGGGCTATGAAACTTCCCCAACATACAGTAGAAGGCATGATATTGGTGAAAAGCAGAACATTGGAAAGAATAACCCAGAGGAGCTTTTTGCCGTCGAAATGAAGTGATATCGGGTAAGATATCCCGATGCATCCCATACCAAGACGAACCACGGTCTCCAGATCACACAACCTGTGTGCTGGCCTCAAGGAATGACTGAGCTGCGATCGTGTGCAGAAAATGATGGGCGAATTGCAGAATGATATACAGTCGATTCTCGATGCACCCAAGCCTTGCAGCTCGAAGAGACGCTCGTAATCTTCCCGCTACCTCCGCGGTGCAGGTACTTAAACGGAATTCCGGCCTGAAGTGAAACGATAGCTAGCCTGTGAGGGAAAGAGTCGATGAATTTCGTCGTCAAACACCAGTGTACTCCACACCGTCAAAGCGAGCGACTTCAGAGAGGTTGAGAATCACTCCGAGATATCACTGGGCCTAGGAATGGACGCCCGCATTTATGAGGACGTGGCCGACGATTCCATGACCATGGCAAGACCATTAGATGAGGCGGTACAAGTATGCAAAGCACAGAAGAATACTTTGCCTGATATTTCAGATAATTTCAAGAGTAATGCCTGTGCAAGTACCGCTGGTGGATCGGCAGGTCATAAGTCTGTTGATAATGGAATATAATGTTCTTCTGTCAGCCGTCTCCACTTACCAAAGTCACATGGCGGCGCGGTGTTCGACAGCGATACTTTTGCCATATTTCTACGGTTCTGAGGGCTCACGTATGTCATAGACACGCGACCTTTGGTGAATCAAGTAGACAATCGAGACTTACTACACCTCCCCGTCAATGCCTCGTAGGAGTTGTTGCTTGTCGGTGCTGGTTGGAACATCCGTGACGTCGTCATGTTTCTTTTCTTCGATATCTCCCTTCTCCACGGATACAGTCATCAAGATCGCAGTTGTCAGTGATCACGACCAGTTGTCCACAGTGCACAGTCCGAGTGCAGTCGCTGCCTGGGCAGCTGAGCTCCAAGACATCCATCTTTCAGCTTCGGCTATTGCTCTACCGAACAGAAACTGGCTCATTGGCTTGGGGCTGCAGCGTCCCCCACTACCATTATTTTGCCCACGTTCTGGTCCGGAATTGGCAACTTGATCTGCTTGTGCTCGTGTGTTTGGACCATCTTAGACTAGCGTTACATAGGCGCTAACCTATCCAGCTAAACGACGGCTACTAGCCTAGCTCGGCTAAATATTCACACTCAAGGGGCTCTAGTTCAAGCGTAACGGTCTCCTAAGCCCTGTTACTTCAGCTCTAGCTGCTAAGACATGTCTCGAGCTTTGCAGCTGACAGCTCCTCGTCCCCACCGAGCTCGAAGAGATTGGGGGCCACTGAGTCTGACGGCTCCGACGTCTGGAGCAGGAGTGGCAGATGTAAGATCATGTATAGAGAATCTCTAAAAAAAACAATTTCGCCCGGCTAGAAGAATGAAAGAAGGTGAGATCTGCTCTGGACGTTGCGCAGGGGTGGTGATTGAATTGACCCGCTTTGTAGAGACTCCATGCCGAGTTGGCTATTGCCCCACCGATGATGCCGGGAGACGCCCGTATTCGGCCAAGGTCATTTTCAAAAAAGAGTAGGGAGATGACCGGTAAATGAGCCGGCAGTGAGGACACCAGCAGGACAGGCTTGATGAACAAGCATGAAATCCAACCATCGAATATGATTCATTGGGAACCCAAGGAACGCACAGGGTAAGGACCCATGGCGACCCTTTTCCCGACTTAAAGAGATCGATGACTTGAGATACACGGTGAAAAGAATTCGGTACATTATTATTTGACACTATTACGAAAGGAATGGTAGCAAATAACGCATTACAAAGTGTGCTTCTTCCTGCCTTAAGACAGACAAGCAAGAAAATCCAGTACTCAGTCGTCTAATCTGATATCAGAGGAAGGCTTTACAGACGAAGAAGTCTTCTTCATTAAACCAGTGTACCGGCCAAGATGAGCACGACCGAACACAGCAGTGCCTGTACGTTCCAGAGCTTTCCAGTCTGGTCAGAGGCAGAGGAAACGTGGACGCGAGTTGGCTCAGGCTGGCTCAGATTGCTTGTGGCAGACGTCGACCAAACTGAAGTCTCAACCGAGGGCAAAACAGGGTTGTGATAAGCCGCAGTGCTGGTCGCAGCGGAAGCTGATTCTGATCCATCCACAGGGGTTTTGGTTGTGACAGCATTGGCAACGCCGGATGTTGCTGTTGGCTGACTCGTCTTTTCGATTCCGACGGACGTACCCGCATCGATGGAGATACCCTGCGTAGGTCGCGCAGAGGCGTCTCCATCTGTACCGTCCTGTCCGGGATTCTTAGGCTGCTGCACAGCTCCGGAAGAAGAATGTGGGCTGGGAGTACCGGAGTGGATGTTGGTGGGGTAAGTCGTTGGACCCTGGCGGTGACCCTCATCCCCTGCGCCAGAGGGAAGAGCACTCTGGCCCGGGGCATCTGTCGGCTGAGTGGCCGGTTGGTCGACGCAATTCGTGCAGGGAGAAGTCTGCGCAACACTGTCAACGGCCTCATTGGTTATGCTGTTGACTGACTGGCATTGCGTGCCCTGACAAGTTCCTGGGAGTCCCTTGGTGCCCGGCTGGCCGGTGGTGCCTGGGCCTGCAGGGGCGGACCGGGATGCAGGTGGTATAAGAGGAGGCAGCTGGCACCCATCACTCTGGGCCGCGTTGATCACGAACGTCTTCATTGGTGCGAGAAACGTGTGCGTGATTGCGGGGATCGAGGTGATGGTAAGCTCACAGCCCTGTTCGTTTGGGCTTGCACGAGGCGCCGCGAGTGCCACCGGTAGCAACAAAGCCAAAGTGATGGAGCGCATGATGAGAGTTTTGAACGAGTGACGGGGAGTGATGCTGAAGATGTCAGAGAGGCTGGGGATAACGAGAGAAGGAGCAGTATGATGAGGTGAGAACGCTCCTCTTCCTTTTATACTCCGTGGAAGAGGTTCTTTCCACTCTCATTAAACATCAGTCCTTGACCCAAATGCCGAAAGAAAACATCTTCTCGGCAACAAGCATGACTCAGTTCAAATCTTACCTTTTCCGTGGTTTGATGCTACTAAAGCTTCCTTCATCTTTTCCAGCAATCAAATCACATTCTCCTCACGAATGAGGAAATCTGAACGACCCAAGAGCCGTTTGCGCTCATCACGATGTCGGTCATCGTACCATTCAGGATATTGGAGACTGGATTGCTGACTCGAAAGCAGGTGGGAGATTCAGTAAGATCACCAAATCTTGGCCCATTCCGTTTGATGCCTGTAGCCTCTTCAGCTCGTTCACGCAAGTCGAAGGGTTTGTTGCTGAAAGCGGAACATCAACATAACCTCCAGGTGTGTTATTCCATGATGTACGACCACTCCGTGTGTGGGAGAGCATGTTTTCCGGTGACCAAGTACGTTGATGCTGATTCGGTTGTACCCACTCTTCATGAATCCTATCGACTGCATGCGTTCCAGCCCACCACTTCAACTACCAATGCGGGCTCACAAGTTTTCCTTCCTCATTTCAAGAATGCTGTTTATAGGTCTAGATCATCTCTGCGGGAGAAGCTCGCCATCTGAGGGGACATAAAAGTCTTCTTAGACGCCCGGTTTTGTAGAAAAGAAAAAACCAAGCACGCTCGTTCAGTCATCATCGTCTTGGAAGACTCCCTAAAATCGACACGGTCATTCACACTCGCTTTCCATCTTCAATCATACCATCACTGTCATCATGCGTTCCCGACGGTCTCATGCCACTCTGGGCGCCTTATCCGTACTGCCTTGGCTGGCATCGGGATCTCAAGGTTGCTCGTCGGCTGACGATGCAGGCGCAATCACTCAGGAGGTTGTTGTGGTCGATCACGTCCCGGTACACTTCAGCGCTGCCGTATGCCATAACACTGTAATCGATATTGCTGGCACAGTTGTGTCTGTGACCAACGCTCCCACGGTGCTTGTGTCGGACTTCGTCGTCCAGAGCACCACGACGTTCACGTCGACTCTGTGAGTCAATCGCTTCCCTCTATTTTATTTCGATGTAGCTCTTCACTAACTTACTCCAACAGCCATCCATCTGTGGTCTTTGAAGGCCCCTGCACCACTCTCTTCAGAGATGGCCCTCCCGGTTCCGAACCCACTACGCTGGTATTTCCTCCTCGCGGGGACGACGTTAATGGAACGAAGATCGTCTGCGTTCCAGCGGATCCCAGTTGGTACGAGGGACTGGGCGCATTCAATACCGGCGATAGTGACCCCTGGGGTATCACAAGACCTGCGCCTGCCGGAACGGACGTTGGTGAGACTGGGCACCTCATCGACCCGGCCACTATCACTCCTTCCGCTACCACCTTCACTGGACCGTTTGCTACAATTACCGGCGCCTGGACTGGTACAGTCCCAACGACTCTTGTCTTGCCTCCCGCCGGAACCGATGCAGTAGGGACCGAACTCGTCCTCCTCCCCGAAACCACTCCTCCATCTTTCACTGGGCCTTATGTGACGATTACGGGACCTTACACCGGCGCCACCCCAACGACTCTGACACTGGCTCCGTCTGGAACCTATACTGTCGGAACTGAACTGGTATTGGCACCTAGTCCCGCGATCACGTCGTTCACTGGCCCGTACGTGATAGCTACCGGGGCGTACACTGGCACGGCACCCACGACTCTTCTCCTACCTCCATCCGGTACAGACACTGTCGGAACCCAGCTCGTCCTTACTCCTCGCCCCAACGTCTTTACTGGGCCTTTTGTCACTGAAAGCGGCGTCTGGACTGGTAGTTTCACCAACACGCTCTCTCTCGCACCGGCTGGGACTGATGCTACCGGCACTCAACTCATCCTGTACCCCACGACAACAGCCAGCCAGTTCACTGGACCCTTCACCACTCTTACAGCACCTGGCACAGACAGTGTAGCAGCAACGTTCACCGTCCCGCCTAATGGAGCGGGTGGCACTGGAACTGTCATCGTTCTGGCTCCCACAAGTGCGGCATCTGGTACCTTTGCCGAGCCTGTTCCAAGTTCATCATCAGCGTCTCCTACTACCGCCCCGGTTCTTGGCGGATTGTTCACCAGCACGTACACCGGCTTAACCACCTCAACCTCGATTCTACCTCCCGGTCCCAATGGGGAGCCAGGGGCTACGATAATCTTCGTCCCGAGTCCCGCAGCATCAACAACCTCAGCTTCTGCTTCCACTACTTCAACTGCCTCCTACACCACCATCACCAGCGGATACGATGGGACAGTGACCTCCACCTCGACCATACCGCCAACGGGCACCAACACCGCCGGAACCATTGTCATTCTTGAACCCACAGCCATGCCAACCACCACGGCTGCAAGCTTCACCACCGTGACAAGCGCATATACCGGCTCGGTCACCCTGACCTCAACGATCCCTCCCGCCGTCTCCGGCCAACCAGGCACAGTCGTCATTCTGGACCCGAGTCTGATCTCGTACTCGACGTTGACCAGCGGTTATGATGGTTCGGTCACCACGACTACCACCGTCTTTCCTTCGGGAGGTGGCACC